>JAKWJA010002500.1:56216534-57624120 GCA_027704765.1 Solanum habrochaites
TTGATGTTGCTTCTCATTTTTAATGTACTTTCTTTATATCGCTTTACATTTCTTGTTGGTTGTTGATTCTGCCAAAACATCTATTTCTTAAAAGCTTTTATGTGAAAACCCTACATGTTAATTTAATATCCATCATGTGAAATAAATTAAGTATAACAATAAAGGATTAAGTTAGTCAATAACATAGGCTCGAAACTATGACTAGAACATTGAGTTCATGACAGGCACATCTTACTCCTTATTTTTCTTATTCGTACCTGTTTTCTTTTCAATACTTTCTTACTTCACTAGTACATTATCCCTTGTTAAGGAAAATTATGTAAATAGAATAGTATATGGCTAGAGTGAGGGCTAGTAAATTTATTGATATAACTAAATCACATTAAATAATAAATATTTCATTTTGAACTGTTAAACTAGAAATAACTCTTTATTTACTTCACTTTTATTAGTATCAGAAATTTCTCATTTAGGAAATAGATGTAATGGCTGATTCTATTTATGAACCAATCCTTTAGGTGCATTAATTCAAAAAATTCTAACATTGGTAAAAATATCTAGCTTTCTCGTTTGAATTAACATATTTCTATACTTCTCTCATTTTATCTATCACGGAGGCCGCTCCCACCTTATCTCGTATTTCCTTCTTTCTCATCATTATTGCTCCGAGTATGACAACACATCCACCTCAATATCCGCAACTCTGCAACATGCATCTTCTGGACATGGAAGTTCTTGACTGACCAACTCCCATTTACATACAACAATTTACATACACTGTCAATATAAATACACATGCATATATCAATGGATAAATCATCAACAGAATTTCCATATATATATATGTATGTGTGTGTGTGTGTGTGTGTGTGTGTGTGTGTGTGTGTATATATATATATATATATATATATTATATATATATATATATATGGAGCATCAAATTAAACAATGGCTAAAATTACCGAAGAAATAAAATATAAAGAAGTATAAACAAAGACAAAGACAAAATCTTTGCTTGTCATTAAGTTTATCAGAAAGGAGGACATACCATCTCTTAGGACAACTACTATTATTCATAAATAGACCACCATCACTGTTGCTACCACTATCTTAGATGTTTTTCATGAGCTATTGAATAACAATTAACAGGACATGATGTTCACTGTAATACATTGAAGAAGTGGTCAATTTGTCGGACTGAATTATCATTGCCTTGGCTGACGTTTCCACTCTTTACTGGAACTAGACTCTCCTTGTAATTGAAAACCCAACAACAACTCATGAATACGTCTAGCTGAAATTCAAGATCTACAACTTGTCATATTATAAAGTCATATAGCACTAGCTGTGAAGTTTTTGGGATTCTGTAAATCATATTATCATCCTCCCAGATGCCTTTAGGTAAATGAGCAAGTATGAAAGGTCGAATGGTAATATATGTGCTCCAAATATGCTCTAATTGCTTCATTGCCCACACATCATGAATGCACGTTATTGGTTTACTTGGGTCATCACTAACTAACATAGCTAGTGATGAGTCTACATATTGGACTCATTTAGCGCTATATTTTGATAGAAATAGTATCCTTAAATGCTTGTTTTGTCTAAATTACTAATCAATAACCTTAAGTTTCAGGTATTTTGAGTTTGAGTCTAAACATGGATACTACTTGTCAAGAAGAAACAAAAAGAATGAAAAGAATGAAGAAATGAAGGTCTGAGGATCGTCGAGTCAACGTAGAGACTCATCGAAAGGTCTGAAGTTCACCCTTTCTTCCAGTGTGTCGAGCCCTGAAGGAAAGGATCAAATCGGCGGTGAAAATGATCAGTCACCGCATCACAAAGATGTTCCCAAAGCAGTACCTTTTCTTTCAGTGATCCAAAACACGAAGATGATTGGATCAAGCGCAAGCCGGCGATGAAGTGATCAAAGGCAAAATCACCAAATTATTTGGCGATTTTGACTAACTATGTTGAGCGTCCCACTGCAACACTAATCTTTGAAAACTATAAATAGTTGTTAAGTGTTTTAGCTTAGTAATCGAATTATTATTGAAATAATATAATATTATTATATTCTTCCAGTTTTTATCTTTGTTTTGATCTTCAAGTTGAGAGGATTTTTAGAGAAGAACTTGAAGATCCGAAGGGTTTCAACTCCAAGGATTTGAACTTCGGTCTTTCGATTTCTTCACCATTGGTCTGTAATGAGACTTAAATCTTCATACCACTTAAATGCAAGCTCATTTTTGTGTAAAATTCTATAGCTTTTTTATATCTAGCTAAAACCTCAATTCTTGCGGTGTGATTTTTTGAATATGGGTTAGATTATTTGTTGGGTATTGCTTCCTGATAGTTTAAATTGTAGTTTAATTATGTTTTTGTTAAGTAGTTGTGGATAAATCTAATGAATTTGTAGTGGCAAATACAAGTTCATAGATGTGTTTTTGTCTTGCTCGAGAGAGAAGTCGCGAAACTAAGACTACTAAATTGATGGCTGGGAATGGGACAACATGAGGCTCAGTTACAGAGAGTGAGCCCTAGACTCATTTCCACAAACTAGGCTCGAGATATTTAGTGGGTTAAGGCGGATACTGTTCTTCATGCGACAAGTGGGTGTCCGGAGGAACCCATTTGAAACGAGGTAAGTTGCTCGATAGAGAGCTTATCCCTCTTAAAGTCGAGCCTAGTCATAACTAATCTATGAATTTTCTATCAAAAGCATGTACCGAATGATTTAGTCTATCCCGTATTCTGATCATCCTAATAATCCTTTTTCCTTCATTTAGTTCTCTTCTCTGATTTCGCTATTTTTACTTACCTATGACAAACCCCATCGATAACTTGCGTCACCCAGATCTTTGATTTAAAATGTTTTTATTTGATAATATCTTTACCTACGACTAGTTAGAACTTAGTTTTGCTTTCTTATTAATTATCATTATCACTCCCTATGGAAGTGATCTCAACCCTTAGTTGGATTACTACACAACGGTACGATCGTCGACAGTTGCATTGAAATTGTGTCTTTGATGACGTTAGATCAAAATGGCTCCGCTGCTGGGGAGTGGTGTTATGTGAGAATATGTATTTAAGTAGAATTTTTTTTCTTATTAGTCGTAGTTTTACTAACTTTAATGTTTTCTTGTTGTTTATTTTGCTTCCTGAGTAGGAACGAGGAGCATATCTAGTAGCAACAGATCTCAAATGGACTTTTCCCTTCAAAGGATGATGTCTCTTAGGGATGACACCCTGAGTTTCAGACAATTAGAGAGTTAGTCAATCCATGAGTTGTGGGTAAAATTTAAGGAAATTTACATTCAGCACCCAACTCATGAAATCTATTGGACTGCTTCAATAATGTTCTTGGTCCAGAAAACAAAAGAATGGATGACCATATATTTCTAAGAGGTCTCTCGCAACTTCCATATGTGATGGGAACCGAGCTCCTCGATAATCTGGATAGATCCAATGATGAGAATAAAAAGAAGCATATTTTTAAAATGCTATTGACATAACTGGATTTAGTAACTAGGAAAATTGTGGAATTGGGAACATCTAACAATGGTAATGACCAAGGTGCCTCCCATCACAAGCATGTGAAAGCTAAAATGGTCAAGGGTAGACAAATAACAGAAATGCTCTCATTCATTCTTTAAAAAAAAGGAGAGTAATGACAAGGTGTTGAATGAGATAAAAGAAGGTGTCTTAAGGCTAAACGAGATAACCACTTCCCAATTCATATCAATACAATTACTAGATATACAAATGGGCCACGTGATGTCTCATCTCTACCCCACTTATCAAGATTAAAAGGGAAAGTGGTGCCACACTATATATAAGACGCTTCTTGGGAGGCAACATAAGGTGTTATCACTTATAATTAACATGTTATAATAATGGTGTGTCAGTGATGCAGGTTTAAAGACAGAGAGAATTTGGAGAGTACAAATTGGCGAGGAAAATGGCCAGTCGGTGAGTCACTAACCAACACCATTAGGATCCTCACATTGATTGAAGGTCCTGTAAAACTCGGCGGGGTAAGTGACCATTTGGAGTTCCGTTGAATAGTTCGATGAACTTTATTAATGTCACCGAATAAATGCGAACTAGATGAACATATATGGCCTAAAGCTGCAGAAGTTCAAGCTCTTCACTTACCCTCATTTTTTAACTCTACAAACTCGCATCAAGTTAGTATTTTCAATATTTTTTCTTTCAAAAAGTATTTTGATTGTTGATTAGTGATCAGAATAAGGAGTTCTTTGCTGCCCAGCATTTCAATCATATCGTAATGGACATATAAGGTTGTTTTCCGAATCCCAAGTTCACTGTTGAAAATTTTGTACACGTATGCAATGTTGATTGGTTGATTGGTGTGGGTATGAGTTTAATTGTACTAATACATAGTTTAATTGTATCTTCTAGGGTTGCGGGGGTTGAATTTGAGAAGATGGTGAAAATGAGCATGTCGAAATGATCGACGAGCTAAGTCGAGCTAGCCGAATCACTTGGTGGGTCACCTAAATATTTCCATCTTGCTCTTAATTTCTTGTCAAACTTGATTATTGAGTTTATAACTTTCGGTAAAGTCCTCCTAATACCCAACAACACGCGAGATCTCGCCAAAAATACTCTTGTCTTGCCCTTTGTCTGTACCCTACTTTGATTATACACTAGAATTTTTGATGGACTGGTCCTGGATCACCAGAAGTTATTGGTGAATCGACAAAAGAGATACCCTAACACCAACCTGTCATAGTAGTTGAAGTAATCTATTCGGCGAGCAAATTTTTGTTCGCCAAAACGATTCGGCGCCTCACCGAGATATTCGACAAGACTGCTATAGTTAATCCTCAATGCTTAAAAATGTTTTACTAACTTTATTATGATATTTTGTAGACATGGAAAAACAAACTCGCCAAGGGAAAGAAAAAGGGATTACAATCAATGAGGATGCAACTGTGTCCAGGGGCATGGTCACTACACTTTCCACAACTAGTGGGAAGGACATGGTCAAGGAAAAAGCCCTAGAGTTATCAGACACAAGCTCTGGAAGCACTATTTTTTATACCAATGACCCCACCACAAATGTAACATCTCCTAACTCATAGTATCCTAGATTAATCAAAGAAACTAAGAATAATCACTTTAGGAAAGAAAGGGGAAAATATGGAAATTTTTCTAAGTCAAGAAAGTGAGTTGTTGATCGTTATCAAATGACCATAACTTCTAGCTCAGAATGAGTTAGAGTCAGTTTTTTTATATGGTAAGAAAGCCCTTGAAAAGATTGTTCCAACAGCGCCAAGTTTTCTTGATTTAGTTATCTTATGAGGGAGATATTCCTTTTGAAAGTTAGGCTATTGAAGTAAGGAATGTCCAATACGGATTTAAGAAACGACAAACTAGTCTTTTTACCTATTTATTTCCTAATTTGTTTTAAGGGTTTAAAAGGGGCAAAAATAAGTTTTAGTTCACATTATAAAAGTTCTTCCACACTTAGGGTTTGGGAGAAAAGATAAGATAAGAAGGAGAATGGAAAGATCAAGATTTCGCCAAGAATGCCAAAAGATATCAAGTGGAATTCGTAAGGGATGATCCCTATCAAGGTATGTGAGATCTTTTGTGTTGGGTTAATTCATCTGCACACCAATATTGTTTAGTTGAGAATTTTTAGAATTGATTACATGATTAGAAGTAAATTCATGATAATCTCATCGAATCACTTTTTGGTTGAGTTGACTGCATGCCCATTGATGTTGATAGGTAGTTTCCAATGTTGTTTTAGGTTTAGATCTGATGGGTATTGAAGGTATTGATAATTCTAGGGGGTTGGATATAAACCATGGAGGTTTAGGAGATTTGGAACTAGAAAATGAGTTGAAAAAATCGTGAGACGCACCTAGGCAAGGCCAAGTGCATCACGCCTGCAGTGACCTGGAATGACTATGCATAGATCACCTCTATTTGTGTGGTCTGTTCTAGTGACAACATTCCCACTTTTATTATCACTTTCGGTACTGCAAAAAGAGGCCTCAGTGACTAAGGCCTGGAGAGGCGCGCCACTTGTGCGCCAGAACCAAACCTCAGTCAACTGAGGCTGGATCGGCGTGCCACCAGTGTGCCCATATTCACATTTTTCACTTATTTTTCATAGTTTAACCCTTATAAGTCCTTATAAGCTACATTAACACCTTCCGATGATCCTAATTACTTTAAATAAATTCTATAACACCTAAAAATGACTAAAGAACATAAATCATAGCCTTAAATCCTTAATTCAAATTCAAGGAAAGTTAAGATCAAAGTCAAAGGAGTTAAGAGTTAAGTCTAGAAGTTAAGAAGCAAGGTTTCTTAAAGTTTTCAGGAGTCTTTATTAAACAGTTTAACTTTGTTTTTAACGTTCAAGTTTCAAGTCAGAGTAACGAGTAAAAGTTGAAGTCTTTACTTCAATAAATATAAGGGAACTAAGTATTTTCTAAGAGCTGATTTAAAGTCAAGAGTTTCAAGTTAAGCAAATAGTAAAGACTTGAGTTTATTTCGCAGAAGTTATAAGGGAACTAAGTATTCCCTAAAAGTTTATAAATGTTTTCACATTTAAGTTAAAATGGAAAACTGATATTTCAAAGAGCTTTTGGGCTAGTTTAGAGAAAAGAGAAATCACTTTCTAAATAAAGCAAGAGAGGAAACAGAGATTTCCAAGATAGACTTTGAGCTATGTTTTGAGCACAAATATCAAATCACAGAAGTCAGTATGTTTTAAAAACATAAGAGGTAATATAATGATATTTTTGGGAGTATTGACCACGGGGGAAAGTTCAGAAAACTCCCAACACCCATAAACCATGTATCCACAATGGGTAGAAAAGGGTCATACTTTGTAGATGATTCCTTTAGTCCTTTATAACATAGACTAGTGGATCCATTAGGCAATTCAATTTGTATATCGATGGAAAGGTATAGGACGACCCTGGAAGCATGAGGAAAAATATTGTATTATCACTCTAGCTTTTAAGTGATGGTTGTCGGTTAGAGAAACTCCCATAAAAGGAAAATGCACTTATATATATATATATATATATATATATATATATACACACACACATCAGTTTAATTATTCTATTCTACATACATCTCAGAGTTATTTGTATCCTTGTATATATTCAAAATTTTCAGTATGTTTTCAAACAAATTTCATTATATTGCACTTGTCTTTAAATTGCTTTATATTGAATTGAGTCAATCATGTTGAGTTGAGTTGACCCAAGTAATTTCTTCAGTTTCTTTTAGGACTCTTTGTAGCCTATGTTGTTTAGCATTTCAACTCCCATATTCGTACATTTAATGTACTAATGACATTTGGCCTACATCGACTTATGATGCAGATGCAGGTATCAAGGATCATCATCTATCGCAGATGCAGGTATCCAAGATCAGCATCTATCACTGATGCAGATACCAGGATCAACATCTAGTGCCTCGTTGATCCAGTTTGAGCACTCAAAGTCAGTGGTGAGCCTCCTTGCATTTCAGAGGACTCTTTTATTGCTTTGTAGTCTTTTCATTTATAGAATGAATTGGGGTTTGTCCCAACATTCATCTTAGTATTATAGAGGCTTCATAGACAGATTGTCAGTTTTGAGTTTCTCTTTATCTTGCATTTTAGATGTTTTATTTTGAGACTAAAGTGCCACTTTGGCCAATTCATTTTTATGTTAAGTTATCTTTGTGAGATTAACCCTTACTTATAATTGAGTTAAGTATGCTGAGTTAAGTAAGATAGGCCAAGGGTTCGCTCAAGGCTAGCAATGGTCATTAGGTGTCAGCCACGTCCAGGGTGTAGGCTCAGGGTGTGAAAACATATGACAATTAGAATATGAGTTCTAATAAAGATGACCAGATGGAGTCTTAGAGATTTGAGTTACGATCTAAAAAGCTAAATGAATAGTCTAGGATTAGGCATTCTTAGTCTACCACTTTAACTCCTCCATCTCTAAAACAGACAATAGTATTGGAACCTCCAGTACAAGGCCCCTACCTAAGTCTTTGAATAGATTAAAGTACGAGGGATTGAGAACAATCATTGAGGAAAAATGGTTGTCCATAGATGGGTCATCAATAAGCATCCGAAGATAAAAGAGTGCCTGAAACATACCAATTCCAAATCTTCACCTGGACTATGGGTCATATATACCAAGCTTGGTCAGAGAATTTACAATGCATACAACGCATTAATACCTCAAAGGAAGAGGCTAATAACATCATCCAAAGCAGTTGACTATGTAGTTGTCAAAGGAAGAAAGGTAGCTTGCGACAACAAGACTATCAATAAAGTTTTAGGCATATCCAACAAGATTGGGAAGCAGTGCCAGTACTCGAACAAAAAAGAGAAATTGAATGAGATGAAAAAGTGGTTAGCTTCACTAATCTTAGATGATGATGCTCCAAAGTGGTTAGTAGAGGGAGTTTCAATTGAAAAGAAAGATCTAAATGTGGCTGCAAGATAATGGTTTAGACTCATCAGCAACACAATTATGCCTTCCCAAAATAAATCAATTCTTCAACTTGCTAAGGCAGTTTGTTTGGGGTACATTATCAAGAAAACTATGATAAATCTAGGGACGATCATTGCTTTCAAGATCCATATGTGTGCAAAGCAGAGCCTGACCTGTCTCCTATTCCCGCTGTTGATCACTATGTGTGTGAAAGAGCTCGATTATCAAGAGATTCCAAGAAGGATGTGGAAATAACTCCAACATCTTCCAATGATATCAGAAGAATCAAAGTTGAGTACCTAAAGGATCAAGCAGAGAGGAAGAAAAAGAAAACTCTGGTGACTTACAGATACCTTACTTGCAGAGGCATATTTCCCTACTCAAGCCACTAGGCCTTCGGGTACGTTTAGTATCACTACTACTCTTACTGACACTTTATGTTGTTGTTTTTTCCTCCTGGGATCAAATCACTCAGGCATCTCTAATATAAATGGGACTGCTGGCCCAGTCTGCCAAATGTCAGGCAGCCAGTCTTTGAACCTCCATCCCTAAAATAATCAAGACTGCCTTCAATTATGCTGCGACACCATTGAGCACAACCATCGACGCCCTAACAACTAGGATAGAAAGGTGTGAGCATGATCAAGGGGCCACAGATGAGGTAATGTATTTAAAAGCATTTATCGCATAGATGAGGAAAGATGTGGGCTACTTGAAGTCTAATGATATGTCCATGATCTTTGGAATAGTGGATATTCCAGATATGCCTGAGATACATCAGACCATCACCAGAAAAAGAGTGTAGTACAGAGCAGGCAGTTGATCCAGAATTAGAGGTAGAAACTGACAAAAAGATGCTTGAAGGTACTATGGAAGCTGCCAAGGAGGATTAGATAGAGATGGAAGATATCATGATAAACATTGTTGTGTATGCTTCCTTTTAGCAAAAGCACCGACTACTGGATCTAGTGGAGCTTATCAATCTGAGGTCAATCTTAGCACGATGTATTGGGAAACTAACCCAAATAGATGAAGCTATTTGTCACGCCCCGAGCTACCCCCGAGACGCGGACACGGAACCTAGGACCACCAGTGATCCCAAGCTAACCATGTTGGCATGATCATGAGCATACTAAATATAATAATTGATGCAGAAGTTAAATCACAACTACACCCATATGCTAAAACTAATATATATGAAAATTGATGAGTTTAATACAATGAAGTTACTAACTCCACATTAAGCTCAAACTAACTATGTCTGAAAATAGCCTCTAAACTCAACTAGAAATACTTGGACAAACCCCAGCAAAATCTAGCAAAACTGAAACTAAATTACTAAAACTGAAATGACACCCATGACTCTTGTCCTCGAAGAATGAGGACCCCCCACTGAATCTGCTAAACTGGAGATCGAAAATTGATCTATGCGTGCTCTGGATGCTGAAGAGCATAAACCTATAGATAATTTGATGAGGGCATCTACTACTACATTCGCCTTACCTGGATGATAATGCACACTCATATAATAATCCTTAAGGAATTCAAGCCATCTTCTCTGGCAAAAATTCAACTCTTTTTGGGTGAACACATATTGAAGGCTCTTATGATCAGTGAACACATCTACATGAACACCATACAAGTAGTATCTCTAGATATTTAGTGCAAATTCCACTGCTGCAAGCTCAAGGTCATGAGTTGGATAGTTCTTCTCATGAACCTTAAGTTGTCTAGAGGCATAATTTATCACCTTACCTCACTACATCAACACACAACCTAGGACAACTCTGGATTCATCACAATAGATCACATAACCATCTGAACCCTCTGGTAGAGTCAAGATAGGAACTGTAGTTAATATAGTTTTCAATTCTGCAAAGCTTTTTTCACAATCATCTAACCATTGAAACTTGACCATCTTCTGAGTCAACCTAGTCAATGGTGAGTATATGGAGGAGAATCCTCCACGAACCTTCTACTATAACCCACTAGACCTAAGAAACTTTTGATATCTGCAGCAGAGGTAGGTCTAGGCCATTGTTCACTGCTTCTATCTTCTGTGCACCCACTCGGATCCCTTCACTAGATACAATAAGACCAAGGAAAGCAACGAATTACAACCAAAACTAACATTTTCTAAACTTTGCCAATAACTGGCGATCCTTGAGAGTCTATAAAATAATTCTCAAATGACTCGCATGTTCTTCCTCATTCCTTGAGTAAATGAGGATATCATCAATGAAGACGATAACGAACAATTCCAAGTACTATTTGAATGCTCTGTTCATCAAATCTATGAAATCTACAAGAGCATTGGTTAGTACAAACGACATATCCACAATTCGTAATGACCATATCGAGTTCTAAAGGATGTTTTCGGAATGTCACTATCTCTGACTCTAAGCTGATGATAATCCGATCAGAGGTCTATCTTTGAGAAGTGAGTAGCACCCTAAAGTTTGTCAAACAAGTCGTCAATCTTGGGGATGGGATACTTATTCTTGATTGTGAACTTGTTTAACCGTCTATATTCAATACACATTCTGAGAGAACCATCTTTCTTGCATACGAACAACACTGGTGCACCCCATGGTGAAATACTAGGTTTGATGAATCCCTTATCAAGAAGGTCTTTCAACTGCTCTTTAAATTCCTTAAGCTCTGCTAGAGCCATTCTGTATGGAGGAATAGAAATAGGTTGGGTAACTGGTAGGAGATCAACTCCAAAGTCGATATCCCTTTTGGGAGGGACTCGGGAAGATCTTCTGGAAATACTTCTGGAAACTCATAGACTACTGGAACTGACTCAAAAGTTGGGGTTTCAAATCTAGAATCCTTAACCCGAACTAGATGATAGAGATAACCCTTGGAGATCATCTTTTTGGCTTTAAGGTAAGAAATAAATCGACCCATAGGTGCTAAGCTACTACCCTTACACTCTAAGATTGGTTCGTCTGGAAACTAAAAAAAGAACAATCCTAGTTCTACAATCGACCGAGGCATAACAGGAATGTAACCAATCCATGATGATGATGACATCTAAGTCTACCATTTCTAACTATACAAGATCTACTGAGGTGACTTTCTGAGAGACTGCGAAAGGGCAATTTCTATATGCTCCTCTAGCTATAACTGGCTCACCAACTGGAGTAGAGACTAGAAAGGTTCTGAGAGAATTTCTAGACTAATACTAAAGTTTAGTTCTATACTAACTTGCAAAAGACAAAGTAGTCTCTGTTGTCTTTACACTGAGTGAACCATATGTGAGTCAAATCCTTAAGCTGGTTGGATGCCAATTTCACCCTTTCACTACCAGTTACTTGCATAACTCCAAATATTTTATTGACCCCATCAATGAACTTCTGTGGGTCCTCACATAACTTGGGACCCTGAAACTAAGTTGAATCTTTCTAAACAAATGTTGAATACTAGCTGCCACTGATCCACCATTGTTATTAGTTTGAACTCGAATCTTTTGATTGTTCTTGTTGGTCATACACTGAGCCAAAATCTGAAGTGGGGTTCTGAAACTCTACATTAGAACTTTCTTATCTTGTACTAGAATAACTGCATTAGCATTCCATGCCTAAGCTCAACAAGAAGGCATGATCTGAAATGTAAAACGTTAAGTTTGCTAGGAATAAGATCATACCTTACACACGATAAAAGTAACAAAAAAGTGAAGGTTTCCTAAAAACACTTTGTAGACTCTGTCTCAGTAGATGTGGTGCACTTGAAACCCATGAAAAGGACTCTACTTAGTGAAGCTTTTCAGACATCCTAAGACTCTTGAACTTAGTGCTCTGATATCAAGATTTGTCACGCCCCGAGCTATCCGCGATACGCGGACACATAACATAGGACCTCAAGTGATCCCAAGCTAACCCTACTGGTATGATCATGGGCGTACTAAACATAATAACTGATGCGGAAGCTAAATCATAACTTATAATGAAAAGATGGAAAATACCCATATGCTAAAACTGATATATATGAAAACTGATGAGTTTAATACAGTGAAGTTACTAACTCAACATTAAGCTGAAACTAACTATGTCTAAAAATAGCCTCTAAACTGGACTAGAAATACTAGTACAAGCCCCAGCAAAATCTAGCAAAACTGAAACTAAATGACTAAAGACTAAAATGACACTCATAACTGTTGTCCTTGGAGAATGAGAACTCACCACTAAATCTGCTGAACTGGTGATCAGAAATCGATCTATGCGTGATCTGGATGCTGAGAACCTAAACCTACATCACCAAAAGATGTAGCGGATGTAGGGCTGGGCGTTTGGTTGATTCGGCTCGGTTATTCAATTTTTGGTTTGGCAAAATATGAAACCAAACCAAAATGAAATCAATTCGGTTTTTACAATTTTTGTTTTGTTTATTCGGTTCGGTTTGGGTTTAACCAAATTTAATTAACAGTTGCATGTGCCATCTGAAAAATTTTAGTAAATTGAAATAATATAGCTTCATAAATAGTCATATTGTTTTGCATATTCCTAGAGGTATTGAAACAAGTGCATGACAATCCTCTTTATAAATGGGGATATTAACAATACATACAAACAAATGAACCATTCACCACTAATCTATCTGTATCTATCTTCAAGATTAGCTAAACATTTCAAACTCAACAAACTGGAGATTACACGCCAGTTAAGACACCCAATATTGTTAACATATTGAAATTTTTGAATCAAAATTACGTTTCTATTATAAGAAAACAACCATTGGTGTCTATAAGGAATTAAATATATGTTGTTACATACTTACATTTACAAGGAATGACCACTAAAATTATAACTTACAAGCACACCCCTCAATACTTACTATTCATCTTGTATTTGAATTGAATATAATGTATATAAGGATTTCTAGATGAAGTTATACTTACTTAATATGCGATGAGAAATGGCCATTGTCCAATAAGCACCGACCTTTGACTTTCGAGTCGCGAGCACTAAGCACTTGCAGCCTGCAGGCTGCGAGGCGCGAGCACTCAACGAGAAGCCAGGAGGAGCGGCTGGCCTGAGACATAAGAGACAGTGGACGACGAGCTAAGAGATGAGAGATGAGAGCTGAGAGACGAGCTTCGACGATGATGACAGTTACGACTTACGGTGGCATGTGTTAGGGAAACCAAATTAGCGATTTCTTGTCGGAATTTTTGCCTAATTTGAATGTGGGTCAGCTGGGCATGGGCTGATATTTAATTATGGGGTACATATAATTTTAGTTTCTTCAGTTAACCAAAATTTTCTACCTAAAAAACAAAAACCAAACCGAAGAATTAAAATATCAAAAACTAAAACCGTAACCGACCGAAATAACCGAAAAACTAAAACTAAATTTTAAAAAAATTGATTCGGATGTTTTTTTTGGTTTATACCATATTATGCCCAGCGTTAAGCGCACGTATGCATCATTACTTGAAAGGTACTGAGCATGTAGGATAGAATAAAGATGAAATAAAATATAATTGAACAAGCACAAAAACAAGTAAAAAAATCTGAACATGATATGCTGATTTCTGAGCTAACTGGATGCAATGATCAATTTATAACATGCTGAAACTGAATACTGAATATACTGATAAATAGTCAATGCAGAGAGTCTGAATGAACTGTAGGAGCTAATAATAACTGATAATAAAATCACATGAGCTAAATGTGGAGTCTGATGTATACGCCTCATCAAGAAGACCCAATATACCATGACAAAGGTATAAAGGCATGTTGGCGTGATCACTAAACTGATTGCCCATAGAGGGGACTTACAACCTACTAGGCAAGAGTTCAAGGACTATTGGGTATGCTAAACCCTAGTCCAATTCGGTATTATGCTACTCCCAATGAATTATGCAAATTTACTTATTATGTCTGAGTTTCTGTAAATACTAGATAGCTCAAAACTGAACATGCAAACTGAGAATGCAACAATTAATATGGTAATTATGCATTTATAACTCAGGCTTGTATGTCTGAAGTGTCTGAAATATCTGACCTAGCATGTGTAATTCAAGAACTGAAGAAATACAAAGCTAGGGTTCTAAAATTCATGTGATAAACTGAATAATAGCATGGAAATATGACTTGGAACATATAACTAATTAATTCATGAACTTCTCTTTAAATTCTAGAAACCCTAGGTCTAAGCATGATATGGAAATCAAGAATCTGACTGAAAATAGGGACCCAATGGGTGAAAGGAACACACTAGTGAAATCCGACATACCTGGTGATGAAATCCACGGAAAAATACTTCAGTTTCGGAGCTGGAACTTCTGGATCTTGTTTTCATTCTTGACCTAGGGTTCTTGAACTTTTTCTCCTCTCTTTCTTATAATTTTCTAAGTTTTGATTTAATGATTTGACTTAGATATGTTTTAATTATGTTTCTAGGATTAAATTGACTAAAATATGATGATTTAGGGTCAACATAATGTAACTTAGGGTTTAAATAAAGTGGGAAAGGTCCAAGAGACCCCTGGGTAAGTTTTTGTCAGATCAAAGACGGCCATGACAGACGGTCCGTCATTTGATCGACGCCCCGTCATTTGATCCGTAGGTTGAACAAGCCTTTAGTAAAACGGGCATAACTTTTTACTCGAAGGTCTGATTTTAGCAAGGTCAGTGGATATGGAAAGCTAATTAAATTATCTATATGTGGGTAGGTTATGCGACACCTAATTCATTTTGGACTAAGAGTTATGACCATTTGAAGTTGACCCAATTGCATTTCCCCTTAACTATCTGCTAATTCCCACCTACAGCCAGACCTACGGACCGTGCAGGTCATCCGTAGATCTTGTCAGAGAGTGGATGAATGGGGGTCTCGATCAACTGTCACAGACTACGGACCATCGTCTGACCTAAAGACAGTAGGGTCGTCCGTCGATCAAGACTTAGCCAATTTTTCCCGGCTGAGTTTTTGGGAGTCTCTGATCCCATCGCCGGTTGTGCAGGACAGACCGTTGGTCAGGCTACGGTCCGTTGATGGTTACGTCGGTTTCACCTGCAGATTTTTCTAAAAATACTGATTTTTCGTTCTATTTTGGCTACGGGGTGTTACACTATTCTTCTCTATTTTTCTCTATTACTTTTTTTGGATACTTTTATATGTATTTAAGGACAAATAGCTTTTAATTTTGGTTGGGTGAAGCCCACTTTTGTGTGCTATTGACATGTGTGTTTTGTTAATCTTCGGGTTTATCAGTTTTTTGTGGATATTTGAGCTTATGGGTCCCTTTGGTTATAATTGCAAAATGATTTTGACCCTTCAAAAATTATTTAATTTTTCGTAAATTTCCACCACTTCGTGTATGTACTTGAAATGTGACTGTTCTTAGGCAAATTTAAGTCTCAGTTTTGATCAATACCAATGAGTTTAATAGTGTCCACAATTGAACGAACATGAATGTACGGCTACAACAAGGTCAAATGAAGTTGCATAGACAATGTTTTATATGCAAAGAAAAATATTTTAAATGTTTTATCACTTGTTTAAAGAAAAATCAAGAAAACTTAGTTTTCAAAAGATTTAAACAGAAAACTGATTGAAAATCCTAAGGTGGTTCAGGGATTCTTATTTATATTTTGGGAAAGTTTTTACGAAACCTAAAATACTCACTAACTATCGATTATCCAGTAAGTAACTTGTTTGTCCAAAACAGAACTTAATTCAAATCTATTTGGAATTCCTTAAAATATAAAAAAAATGACCTATTTTTTAAAGTAACAAGCTTTTAACTCGTGAAATTTATTTATCGTCATTTTTAAATTTTATTTAAAAATGACCAATTTAATTTAAACATTTAAAACAAAATAGTGTCTTGCTGGGAATTGAATTCTTTAACCCTAAAACTAACAACAATCAAAAGAAACAAACGATAAAATAGAGAGAGAGAGAGAGAGAGAAAGAGTTGGGTCCAAATCCGATTTATGTCTGCCTGGATTGGTATCTAGACCCATTTTTGTTTTTGGGCCTTTGGCCTAATTCGGGCCACCTTTGTACCTGTCATAAACTAAACAAAATAACAAAGAATAAAGAAAAGTGACAAGGGGTCTTAGCCCAAAAATAACAAAATACAAGTTTCGAGAATAAATTTGAGCCTTTTAGCCCAATCTCTTCGACTTCTTGATCTGTACAAATTCTTCCAACTTTGAACCAGTTCCTTGGTTCCACGGATTGCTTGACTCGAACAAGGGAAATTGAGCCTTTACGTCTCCTTGAAATACAAGGTAAGAAATGAGTTATTAGCGAAATCGGCCAATTTTACATGCAAACACGAGGAAAAGAATATAATAAATACCCATTCACGACAAATAAACTTAATACCAAAATTTAATTGAGCAATAAATCCCACTATTGTAGCAAGAGAGACTTAGCAAAATCGGCATTTCATAACATGTATTTAGAAAAAAAAATTCAACTTTTAAATTCGAAAATGATTGACTACACCTTTCCTATTGATAAATGGATCACAAAAAAGACTATCATATGACAACATTTTAACAGTTAAAGGGCGAGTAAAACTTAAGGGAGAATAAAATCCACTAGCAGGTGCAACAAAAATCCAACTTAGAGATAATATATTCCCAAAATACTATGCATACCATCAGTACCCACTGTGAGTAAAACAAGGCTAAAAAAAAGCGAAACAAAATTGATGAAACACACATGCAGCTACAGAAAGAGAAGAAGAAGAATAGCCTCTTTCAACAATTAACAAGATAGTCCAAAGAGCAATAAACAAAGCTAGTTATAAGAAATAAACCCACACTAGGATGAAATTAAAATGGCTGTATATAAAATAGTAACAAATAAACATTTTTGATAAACAATAATAAATAAGTAGTTTATATCACATAAGCATGAAAATAAAGCAAGCAAGTAAGCATATGATAAAAACCTTAATAACTAACATAACTCTGTTATGGTTAGAACCTATTAATTCCCCAGCAGAGTCGTCATTTCTGTTATACCGTAATTTTACTATCTCTAGAAAAATCACTTTTGAAATTTTCTAAGTATAAAACAATTTTGAGAAATACTTATAAAAGAGTCGTCACTTAATTTTTTTAAAGAAATTAAGAAAACCTAATTTAAAAAAGACTCTAACAAATAAAGTCTTTAAACAAATTAGAGAAAATGGATAAGACGTTCTTATTACTACTTTAAGAAAGTATTAGCACTTCAAATAGCCGCTAATACGCGGTTATCCTATGACTTAGGTTAAATATTTGATTAACTTTGAGAAAAAATTATTAAATGTAAAAGAAGAATTCTTTTTTTTTGGGGGGGGTGGGGGTGGGGGTGGGGGGTTAGGAAAATAAGACTAATTTAATTATTTGAAAGTGATCAAAACTTCTAGAAAAAAGGTTAAGATTAACACTAAAAAATAACATTACAATTAACATTTAAAGACGAGATAAAAACTTTAAAAAAATATATTATGTAAGAATTTATTTGAATCACTTTACAGATGATAGTTTAAATCAATTTGGTTAATTAAATCATGATAAATTATTTTAAATTAATTGATGAATAAATAAAAATTTTGACTAAAGATTATCAAATAAAGTATAAGAAACAAAAAGTTGTATTAAAATAAACTAACATAAAGAATATAGCTCATCTTTTGGGAAATTTATTTAAATTAAACCAAATCAAATAAAGAGTTACAGTTACGCAAACAAGTCATAAATAAGCAATAAGTATAAGTCAAGTAACTTAGGAAATAAGACTTAGTCCCAAGTCTAGTTGTTGTAAATGACTTGGGTTTCAGCCAAAATTAAACTTCAAGAACTGCTGCAATTGGACCTCTTTGCTCAATTCCAATTTTTGTATGCATCTGATGTAAACCAGTGTATATTGAATGTATACAGACTCGTACTTATGCCTTCCAAGCCTGTAGAAGCTATATTTCAGCATGTCTTGGCTTTTCTTTATTTTGTATCAACTCATAAACTTGGAGACAATGACAAAGTTCACTTGAAGAAGGAAGAGTGTTGGATTTCAACCAAACTCGAGATGCAAGGAGTATGGGAGAGAGTCTCCAAATTGGACTCAAAACAAGAGATTCATGCCAGAAAAATAAACAATAAGAATTAGAATGGTAATTCAAACAACTTAGAATTATTCACAGCTAACACATTACAAGAAACAATTAATAAGTCATAACAAAATGAATTAACAAATAAAGCTAAATACCCTCCAGAAAGAAGTCAAACATTTACAAATCTAAGAATAAATAGTTGTTGGAGAACATATGTATAGTAGTCAATGCATACAAAAATAAAAATGAAGAAGAAGAAGAAGAGGAAGAGGAAGAGGAAGAAGAAGAAGAAGAAGAAGAAGAAGAAGAAGAAGAAGAAGAATTAAAAAAAGTGGGGCATGAATATTGTTGTCTATGAGGACCAAAGATTAAATTTTATTCATCAAATTGTCTATAGTTAGTTGATTTTGACTCGAAGTCTAGACGAAAGATCGTAAAAATAAGTAATGAATACTTTAATATTAAGGAAATCATAAAATAAACAACGCCAACATAAACACAAAAATTGATAATTTCCAAAAATAATAATAATAATAATAATAATAATAATAATAATAATAATAATAATAATAATAATAATAAAGAAGAGCTTAGCAACGAGAATGGGGTATTACCTTTTTTAGGGAAGGAACTGGGACAACGAGCTTAACCATGAAGAACTACCACCAGTATGAGCCGATTTCAATGAGATCCAGAAAATATAAAACAACTTCGAATTTAAATTGAAAAACTCAGTTTCTATTTGTTTTCATCCTTAAGACCTTTCGGATCCTCCAAATTTATCTTAATCCTATCTCTCTAATCCGTCTTTCTTTTCCGTGTCTCCCCTTTTCTAAATGGAATCAATACCATATATTTATAGCATAAACGAAGGCTTAAATTCAAAATTATTTTAGAGGGAGATGAAAGATTGATTGAAAATAATGGAGGAGAAAATGAGTGAGATGAAAATGTATCCCTAAAATCTGAATTCGATGTGATATCTTCCTATTCGGATTAGATTATGATGAGATTTATCTAAACTTAAGTCACCAATTTGGGCTAGTGATTTGTAATCTTCGACTATGGAGGGAGGGATTGTCAATGATGGTGGATAGTGTAGTTGGGTTAAGAAATTATGGTTTTTTTGCTTGACTTTTGCATCTTTGGGATGGAAAGTGAGAGGAGCATGTCTTTGTCTTGAGGGTGAATTTAGAAAAAGAAAAGAAAGAGGAGGCTTGTGTGTTATTGTATATGCATGCAAATGTGCAAGAATTAAAAGAATGACCATTATACATAAAATTTGACCACTTTAGTTTCTATTCTAATCAAATTAAATTTAGATATATCCAAATTGAGTCAAATAACTAATTCGATCAAAAAAAACAAGATGAATAATCATCGATTAATTATTTGAGCTTCTTAATTCAAACAAGAAAAAATAATTGACAAGACTTATTCATCATTTAAATTATAAAACTAATTATGCAAAATAATAAAATTCACTATTTCAAAGAAATAAATGTGTAATTATGCTAAACACTATTTTAGGTAATTTGTTAAATATTTATATAAAAGATGAGAATTGTAAAAACCAATATGTATAATTATATAGTTAATTCTGACAAATACTAACCAAAACTAATTAGAAAAAGATTTTAAGATATATATTTTTTTAGGACTTCCCAAAGGCACATATTTCAAATTATTTGAAATTGAAGAAGTTCGATAGTTAACTTAAATTGCATAGGGTCAAATTGGGTGTCAACAGACATAACTAGAAGCTCGTAGTGCAATAGAGGATTCTAAACGTCGTCTTAGGAACATCCTCCAGCCTAATTTTTAACTGATGGTAGCAAGGGCTTAGATCAATCTTCGAGAAAGCTAATGCACCTTGCAATTGGTCAAAGAGATCATCAATTCGAGGCAAATGATACTTAATTCGAATGATTACCCTATTCAATTGCTAGTAATCTATACACATACTCAGGCTACCATTCTTCTTCTTAACAAACAAAACTAGAGCACCATATGGGGAAGCACTAGGACAAATAAATCTTTTATCAAGAAGCTCTTGGATTTTAACCTTAAGCTCTCTTAATTCCATTGGTGCCATGCTATATGGAGGGATGGAAATGGGACGAGTACCAAGTTCCAAAACAATGCGGAAATCTATATCTCTATATGAGGGCATGCCAGAAAAATCAGTAGAAAACACGTCTCTAAATTCTGACACCACAAGAATGGATTCAATAGGTGGAACCTCAACCTCAACATCCCGAATATGATCCAAATAAGCTAAATAGCCATGCCTTACTAGTTTCCTAACCAGAATGTAGGATATGATCTTAGTTTGCTTAGGCTCGTACGCTCCTTCCCACTCTAACTTTTCCCATGCCGGAATTTCTAGAGTTACAGAGTTAGTATTACAATTTAACAAAACCTCATAGGGGGACAACCAAATCATGCCTAAGATAATATTAAAGTGAGTCACATCCAAAATCACCAAATTAGCCTAAGTTTGAAAACCCATAAATAAAATAGGACAAGCAAGATAGACATGGGTGACTATGAATAACACTCTAACTAGAGTAGAAACAGGGATAGGGTCATCAAGTACATCATAATCATATCAAACTCTGAGGCAAATCACATTGATACATAAGAATAAGTAGTAACTGGATCAAATAAAACATTATCCATTATTTTACCAACAAGAATAGTACCTGTGATCACTCTGTCAGACGTCTCTGCCTCGTTCATGTTTGGAATTACATAACACTAATCCCTATCAACTTGACGAACTACTTCCTTTCCTGGTTTCACGTTAACCCTGCCATCATTACCACTTCCTCTACCTTCATGGCCTTGATGGTTACCTCTTCGCTCACCTTGTGGATGTCCTCAACCATTATTACTGTGTTCCACGGGTACCACGGCTCTAGTTTGCTACTGCCGAACTCAAATACACGTGGGTGGGGACAATCTCTCCTCCTATTCCCAAGCTCTCCACAGTTGTAGCATGTACGATCAAATGATGGTTTGCTGCCCACTAAAGGTGTGACTCCCTGGCAAAACTGAAATAAATTATGAGATGAAGTTCCTGAGTAATTTCCTTTAGAGGCGGGCATGGCAGACTGAATTGGTCTAGCTGCAAGTGTTGGCCTCCCTGATCCTCTTGTGTAAGAACCTTGAAATTTACCTGAGTTTTTGGTCCTCTTTTCCAATGAGATAGTCTAACCGTCTCATCTCACCCCTCCACTTTCTTCACAAAGTTTGTTACCTTATTAAATCTCCACCATGTAGAACTCATGAACAAGTCATATGAACAGATAATACTTGCAATTCAAAATTTAGTCCCCTAATGAATAGATTGATCCTCTCTTCTTCAGTAGTCACCAATTGAGTAGCATATTTAGACAATGCATGGAACTTGACCTCAGAAGCATCTATTGTCATACCACCTTATTCCAAAGCAAAAAATTCATCTTTCTTGTGATCCCTCAAAGTTCTAGGCACATACTACTCTAGAAACAGAGCATGAAATAGGGTCCAACTAAGGGGAGATAAGGTTGAATATCTACATTCTTTATAAGCTCTCTACCACGGCATAGCTTCACCTTGAAGTTGAAAATTCACAAACTTAACCCCATGCTGATGAAATATTCCCAGCTTATGAAGCCTCTCATGGCAGTCTAAGATAAACTCATAAGCGTCCTCATTCTCAGAACCAAGAAAAACAGGAGGATCTATATTCAAAAACATAGTCAAGAATTCATGCTTATTAACTGTCATAAAATAACCCAATAAAGGACAAAAGAAAGCATCATTATCTCCCGTTCCACCCGTCTTGGGTGCAATTATAGGAACAGGAGGATTAGTTGGATCTTGAGTAACTTGAACATAAGGAAGCACTCCAGGAGCAACCAACCCTTTAAAGAATGACATGATCTACTCAACTAACACTAGGTCAATGGGAGGAACACTGGTAGTCTCATCTTGCGCCTCTTTCTCTTGTCAAACATACTCGTCTATCTCTTCATGATGCGCATGAGAGTTTTCATTCCAAGAAGCATTCTCAACAGGAACTTCATCCCCAGCAGGCACTACACTTCCATAGCCTCTTCGCTTAGATCTTCCTCTACCCCTGCCTGGATCACGACCTCTCTCTGCAGATTCCTCAAGTGGAGCATTGACTGGATCTACGGGACTGGCATCGTTGAATGTAGTGTTAACCATATGCTAATAGGAAAGTGAAGGAGCTTAGATTCCAGTTTGAATCATCGCATACCAATTAAATTCAATCCATAGCACGAAAGGAGAGAAGAGAAAACTGAGAGATTTTCTAAATTCGTATATCCTCTCGAGGAAAAGTAAAGGTGTCCTTGTATTGTTCCGCAAGACTCTACTAGACACATTTTGATACATCGAGATCTACGAACCTAAGCTCTCGTACTGACTTTGTCATGATCAAATGGAACTTAAGTGTCGTATTTTTCATTCGGTCTAGGAATTGGATTTTGACCAGACTTGATCACTATCCATTCTTGATGATCATTTGAAGAGACAAAAGTTATGAATCTGTCTTTCCAGTCAGAGTAATGTTGTCCATTGAAGTATGGTGGTTGTTGTGAGGAATGCACAGCTGGAAGTAGAGCACCATTAATCTGATAGTGTGCCATCGAACCTCTGCTCACGAGCGGTTAAACACATAAATGGTAATACTTTTTCTTATACCAATTCAAAGTCAAGAGTGGGTGAATTAAAATTTATTTTAGTCGACTTCCTGTGATGGATAGTCGACTCATCTGCACGTTAGTAGAGTAGATAAATAGTAATAATAAGTAAAAACACATAAAGTTTTTATACTAGTTCGGAACACCAATGTGGTGCCTACGTCCGATCCTCTAGGGTTTCAAAGGTTTCCTTTAGAGCTTTGAAATGAACTTCGGATGGAATAGGGGTTCAGTAAATTGATCATGCCTAATGTGAAAATTAGATGTTCTACCTTGAGCTTCCTCTACTTGTAAACCTACAGTCAAAATATTTCTTTCTCTTTTGTTTCCAATTGTCTCATTCACGTGATTACTTTATGAAAGATGAAAGTTCAAAGAAGATTGCACTATAAGCTCAAGTGAAGCAAGTCCTTCACACCTAAGCCTGAGGGAGGTATCTATATGCATAGACTTGTGCTCTTGTAATAAAAACCCAAGGGTTTTATGTTTCAATCAGGGATTTGAGGAATCCCTTGATTGAGGCGATCTTATGATCCATGTCCATATTAGATATGTGCATGGTAAATCGCATTTCTTCTTTCTTTACTGATATGGCTTGATTTTGTGCTTGGCTAGAATATTTATCTTGACTATTGGCTTGATCTGATGTCCTTGCTTCTCTTGGTGACTTGGTTCTATTCTTGGCTTGATTTATGATTTCTTTATCTCGTCTTATCAATCAAGATTAACTTGATTGAGTTGCTGCCAGTTTTAGTCCATGTGTTATTGATTCCCAATCTCTTTGATTATGCCTTTCCTTTATGTAGTACTAGTTTTAGGACACGTGCGTTGCACGTGTATCCGTATTATTTTTAAAATATTTTGAATTAATACAAGTTAGTTATAGTAGATTGAAGGGAGAAAATGCAAGTTGAAACTGATGAATGGTGAGTTTATTCAACCGACTTTATTGATGGGCATAAGATTATTAGGTATGATTTGAACAATTAAATTTAGCGGTAAAATTATAATGATATTCAACTTTACCGTTTGCTTGATTTTTTTATATTTCAACATTACAATTTATGTGTGAATACAAGTGACATTGTCTAGCAAGAAATACTTTACTTCTAGTAGTTTTTCGCGGTGTATCCTTAAGAAATGGTAGTCTCCTTCCCTTAAGGTTCAATTAATATATGCCTTATTTAGGATGAATATTAGTAATGTCAATAACGGTGTAAGGTTGCAAATAAATAAGATTTCTACTGCCCCAATTTACCTAGTTAGAATCTCTGCAAACAAAAAGTGTCTTATAAATTGAATTGAGGGAATAGTTATTTGTGAAATAAATAATTAGTTAGTAATTACTGACACTAAAAGTTCTATTAAAATTATAGTTACATGTATATGATCTTTTTTCCTTTTTCAAAATTACAACTACTTCAATTTGTAAATTTGAAAAAGAAATATTATTATAATGTATAAGTAGAATCATATAATCAAATATAACTTATACTTAAAATCAAATATCTTTTAGGTACAATATAGACAATTATTTCAAGCATTTTATGTATTAATCTCATATGGTAATAGAAAATGAGTTCAAGATAGACCAAATAATAAAATACATTATACAATTGCATTGCCCTCTTGTGTATCCTGCAAATTTTAACTTTTCAATTGTTGATTAAAAAAAAAAGGTGAAAGGCAGAATGATTAGAAAAAATTAGATATTTTTTTAATAATAAATGTAAATATATGTTAAAGGCTTATATTTTATAGGCCCAATTGTTGAAATCCTGTGTGAGTTTAGCTTCAAAATACTTACTAATATAAATTTGAATTTGATATTCCAGATAGGTATATCTAAATTGAAGATTAAAAAATAATAATTAAAGAAGTAGAAAAGGAGAAGGTGAAAACATTATAAATCATTACTAAAATAAATATCAGAGAATTCAAGAAGATGAAAATTTGAAAAGTAAAAACTTATTTATACTGTCATATCTGAAGAATTCCCCGTAACTATGACAATTTGTATATTCTTTAATAAAAATGGTAATAATTAAGAAAGAAATAAGAGATTAGAGATAATTGAATCAACCAAAATTCTAATTGGTAAAAAATCACAAAAAAAAATTACTCATTTCCCTTAATATGGATATAATGCATTAAGATAATAATTAAAAAAAATAAGAGATTAGAGATAATTGAATCAACTAAAATTCTAATTGGTAAAAGTCCACAAAAAAATTACTCATTTCCCTTAATATGGATAAAATGCAAAGGTTTTGCATGGAAAACCAACTCCGAACTCATATTTCTGATAATTTAACATTTAATAGTATCTGATATATTACAAAGTCCTTGAATAAATGAACTTTTAGGCATTTCAAAAGTTACGGTTACACTTCTAAAATGCATGCATTATCAAAAGTTACAAAATAAAGGGAATATCAAAAGTTGCAAATGTTTGGACTGATTCTGCGTTTTGTTTTCTTTTTTGTTATTTGGATTAAGTTTTGTCTTTTTGACATGATTAATATTTAATTAATTAAATAGTAGTATATGATATGATTATATGAATATGTATTAGTATTTAATTAAAAATTTAATTACTTTTTAATTTGTTATATGGGCTAAATGGTAATTCAACTTTGAAGATGCGAGCTTTCCACTTATAATAATACTAGTTCTCGAAACGTTCATCGCACGTTTGTCCCCTAATTGATATTAGAAAACTTTAATTTATATAGCTAAGTTCAAATCTAAGTCCTTTCATATGTAAGTTTAACATAAGAAATATAACTCTGCATAAAATATAACATGAAAATATTATATTAGATGTTGGAGGTTTGATATATTAAATACTTCATGAAAAATAAACACTTTATTTTATCAGAGGAATTAATATATTTTAATAACTAAACACATAAGTTTTAATAATGAAAAAAGAAATTGTCTACAAAAAAAGATACATATAGAGAAAAATATTACAAAATGTTTGGGCGGTATACCATCAGATTTATAGAAAAAAATACAATTTCAAACAAAAAAAATAAGTAAATAAAGACATGACATCCATAATAAATGACATCACATTAAAATATATAGACAAAAATATTTTCATACTAATTGAATTACATTTTGTTAAAAGTAGACTTATTGTAGATAAAACATGACTTACTCTACACAAAACATATCATATATATAAAAAACTATAATCATATAATAATTATAATAAATAAGACAAACAGAAAAGAAGGAATGAATATGTTAAGAAATGAATTCTAAAACAATATTATTCAATGTATCATTTAGTCATTTTTTTACTATACATTATTTAAATATATTATTCAATGTATCATTTAGTCATTTTTTTACTATACATTTTTTTTTTATTTTTACTTTTGCACTTATTTTGTACCTCTCTATAACAGTTAAGTAAATAAATTTTTTAAACATCTGAGATTACATATAAAAAGGAAAAAGTACAAATATGTTGGTTTAAAAAGATAAATGATTATCAAACAATGAAAAAGACATAATTATTATTCTGTGAGATTTAACATGTTTACCCTCAAAATAATTAATGATAAATACAAAATGTGATTAGCTTTACTATATATATCCTAAAAATAGAAGAATGGTTGAATACAAAAATACAGTAATCAACTACGAAGTTATATTTAAAAACTCAAAACGATAGAGATATGAAAAACAAATATTTACTTACAACTTCGTATTGGAGTATATTCATCTTGTAACTATCATAATTTACATATTTCTCAATAAAAAGAAGATGAATATGCATGAAATTTTAAAGAATACAAATAAATAAAATAGTAAGAATTCTTATAATTACAAACTGGTAATGAAAATTTTACAAGGGATGTAAACTAACCTACTGTAGAATGCAAGATGATTACAAACTTGAATAACACAAGGGATATAAATAATGTGGTGTGAGTATGTTTGATAGACTCTTCATTACCTCCACTTTATCTTACAAATTAAAATTGAAGATTATTAGACTCTTCATTATCTACATTTAATTAGTACATGAATATATGATGCATTATGATCTTATTTGATGCATGAATTTAAATATAATTTTTACTTAATATTTAATTGATAAAATAGATATTAATATTAATTTATTTTAGAGATAAAATAAGGGTAAAATGGTAATTCAACTTTGAGGTTAGAGCTTTCCACTTATAATAATATATGATATGATACGTAAGGATTAGAATATATCTCTTTCCATGTTTGTATTGTTTTCTTGGATCCTTTCCTTATTCGATGCGAGAATTGTGAGGAATTGCTAAGTGTCATTTATCATAATTTACTAACATTAAGGAGCTAACAGTTAAGAAAGTCCAAGCACTTTTGCTTTAGAACCTAATTACTATAAACGTCACAAAGTCCCTTTATATAATATATATATATATATATATATATATATATATATATATATATATCCATGTTTGTATTGTTTGCTTGGATCCTTTCCTTATTCGATGCGAGAATTATGAGGAATTGCTAAGTGTCATTTATCATAATTTACTAACATTAAGGAGCTAACAGTTAAGAAAGTCCAAGCACTTTTGCTTTAGAACCTAATTACTATAAAGGTCACAAAGTCCCTTTATATATATATATATATATATATATATATATATATATATAATCTTCTTGTATATTTGTATATAATTAAAGAGTGAATAGTCAGTCAATTGACCAATTTGTCCTTCTGCTATAACTTTTTCGTTCTATTAATATTTAATAATAAATAATAAACTTCTATTAAAAAATATAAATATAAATTGATTTGTATCAATATGAATACATGTCATGAGGAGAGACACGAGTGATATCGAGAGAGAAAGGAGAGGGGCAAACGAGATTGAAAGAGGAGGAGAGGGGCGAACGAGATCAAGAGAGGAAGGAGAGGGGAGAGAGAGAGAGAGGTAAGAGACTATAAAATACATACATATGTATCCCCTTTATTTAGAAGAGAGAGATGTGAAGGACTAACACAACTTCAAAAAATTGTTCCCTAAGTAATTTAAGTTGTACTGTGTGAGGCCCACTTTATTAAACAAGTATTGTACCTGTCATGTCCACGTGAATGCTTTAATTATTTTTTGCTCTGTCTAGCTAGCTTCCACGTGTAAGGAACTGAAATCATCTCTTCGCTTTGATAGTTTGATTCTTTACTAATTTCTCTATCAAGTTT
The DNA here is from genome assembly GCA_027704765.1 of Solanum habrochaites. Classification (NCBI taxonomy): domain Eukaryota; kingdom Viridiplantae; phylum Streptophyta; class Magnoliopsida; order Solanales; family Solanaceae; genus Solanum; species Solanum habrochaites. The sequence goes on from JAKWJA010002500.1 coordinate 56,245,032, forward strand.
GAAATTTGCAAGTCGTTTTACACTTTTTTGGCATGTGTTAATCCTCTTCAGTGATTTATGTTTGTTGTATGTGATGATCTTAAATATACCTAATTTTATATTTCAATTGCTAATGAATATTTGTTTTCAGTTCTTGGGGTGGTGTTTATTAGATTTTCTGATTTTTGTAGGATTTTAATTTGTTCTTGCATGTTCCTAATTTGGTTTGATTTATTCATATATGCTTGAAAATTGGTGTTTCCCTTCTTATTCTACTCACCTCTCTCATTTTTTCCTTGGCAAGTTTACATTTTTGATAGTCACAATTTGTTCTACTTCTTTTATTGTGCATTTTCTGCTTTTTGAGTAGTTTATGGTAGAATTTTGTAATTTCAAGTTCCTAATTAGGCTTTATTTACTCAGGCATGTTTGGAAATTATTTTTTGCCCTTGGTATTCCGTTCACTATTTTAGATTTTAGTGTTTTTACCCTCTTTTCTTCATATCAGATACCTCTAATTTTTTTGAGCTTTTCTTTTTCCTTAATGTGAATCTTGGATGTTATTGATGATGGTCTTTTTGGGGGATTGGGGGAAATGGATAAAAGAATGAAGGGACCTATACATGTTTTTCTGGGAGCATTGATTGACAATAAAACTATATGTTATAATTAAATATGCAAAATACATTATATACATTCAGATAGAAAACTCCAAATATTTGTAGGACCTATATGATAAAGACGACAAGCTAAAGATATATGGAAAGGATTTTATAGGATGGTTAAGATTCGAGGAATCAAATGATGCAATGTGGGAACATGTTTATTCTAGAGTTTAGAAGAGCAGTGTAAAGAGTCCCATGATGCTCATGAGGGATAGCCAAGATTTGCTACAGGAATTCAAGCAAGTTGTTACTCATGGAGAAAATGAAAGCAACATTGTTGTCGAACCATTCATATCATCAAAAACTACAAAAGGTGAGTCTGCTTGACTACTTACAGTTAAGATTTGGTTCTTTCCCCTGACATTTGAATTAATATTGATTGAAATATAATGTGACTTGGCTTGATTTGCTTCTTTTCTCACTGTCTTGAATGTGCTTATGTTTTCTGATAGCAAAAGATATCTTCCTCATTTTGAAATTTTTAGTACTAAAAAAAACAAATATGTTTGGTTTTCAGATGAATGGTACAATCTCACTCGGCTAAGTTGCTCGGACACTTCACTTCGTTGTCACACCCGTTTTAAATTCTTCAAAAAATACTCTACTTTTTGAAGAATCTAATACGAACCCGTAGCCATATTTGAAGAGTCCGTGTGACATGGTCACTCAGTATACAAAACTATCGGTAGGAACTAAATGGAATGAACTAGAAAGATGATATGTTGGTTGTTCAAGTTTTGTTGTTGCCTCAAGCCCTCAACCCAGATATACAAGTAAGTTTATATGCACTTTTTGTTACATTACCTGAAAAACTTTAGCTTTACATGATATTAGTTGATTATATTCTAATTTGATATTTCATCTTTTAGTAGTATTGTTGAGAATTATGAGAGGATACAAGGCCTCTATGTAGTGTTGTTATTCTCTTGATAAATAATTTTCTATTTCCCTTGACATGTGAATTCTAAAATCCATTTGCATGAGATCTCCACTACTGCTTATCTCTTACTTTCACACATAGATTTTTCGTGTTTAATAATTGAGGTTGTGAAGAGATCTCGAGAAATGTTATGCGCCACTTTGATATTAGTGATGTGAAATTTTCAATATCAATACACCTTACTGAGCTTTTAAAAAAATCCATTTGTATATAGAACTAAAACAAGTGAGCATATATATTCATTGTTACTACAAAATATATGTTATTCTATTTTATTAGGCTCCTGCTAAAACTAATAGTTGTTAGTTTCTTTGATGTGAAGTTTCTACAATTTAATTTTATTTGAAAATAAAATAGAGTAAAGGAAGAGCTAGCAAGTTGTAATTAAATAAAAAAGTATATTAAAAAATGCACACTTCTCGTGATCTTCTGTTCCCTAGGATTGATTTTGCATATTTAGAATTGTTACAAACACGATATAATGTATAGTGGTCATTCCTATAATCAAGGCACTAAGAAGTTGTAATATTTAGACATAAAGCAGGGGTGTAATTTTTTCAACCTAAAGAAAGCACAAAAGTGAACAAGCTGAAGTTAAAAATCAACATGTTCTCGATATCACTAGAAACCTTGTGTCTACTTCAGCTGGATGATGCACAAAATTAAATAGTCCTGAGTAAATTCAGGGTTTTTGATGATGTGTACAAGTTATCTTATTTGGAATAGTCTTTCTCTATTTTAGATCATACCAGGAAAATCTCTAAAACATCTAATGATCGTGCCCGAGTCAATAGCCCAAGTGATAGACTAGGGCTATTGTCTCATCTGAGCACTGTCCTTACGAATCTCAAATGCAATATGGTTAATGCTAAGGTGTAGACTCATAACACCCAAAAACAACTATAATGCAAGTTACTAGTGAGGAAATGAGAGGTACAATTAATGATCTGAAAATGTTGTCTATGATAAAGCAACTATTGCACAATGTACTTAGATGTAGAGATAAATTAAGGAATTCGAAGACTATAGTGTATGATGGGGTCTTTCATGTACCGAGAGAAGTCCTTCACCCGCTAATGTTTGCATACCAAGATTATGAATGTGTTGCTGGTGAAGGATTGAATGAAAAAGAGTGGCCTAATGTGAGTGTCCTTAATTGGTAAGATAAGGACTACTCCATTGTGACAATCCGGTGCAAGGATAGACCAAACCTTCTCTTTGATACAATTTTTACATTGGCCGATATGCAATATGTGATTTTCCATGGCAATATTGATGCTGAAGGACCAGTAGTGCACCAGATACTACAATTTTCTATTCGTTTTGAAGTCTCTTTCATGGTTTATTTTTTTTTGAAAATTATGAACTAATATTACATACTACCTTATCATTGAAGGAGTACAACATTACACATATAGATGGTTTCTCGGTAAAATCAGACGCAGAACAAAAAAGAGTGATAATATGGCTTGAGGCAGCAGATGGAAGAAGGGTATATGAGGTTAGCACCAATGGTTTACTTTCTTAATCTTTTTTAGATCCATTGTTCGATATATATTCAGCTCGAACTACCCTTTTAGTGTATAAGAAGGCGAAACAGATAGTTGTTAAGCTTATATGTTTTCCTTATTTATGTCAGCTAAAAAAATTGACTTAGCTACGATTGTGGTGTACATATGTACTACAAGAATTCACCATCGTATAATAAGATAATCTGAAAAATCACATTCAATGATTTTCTTAATTAGCATCTGACCAAATTCAACTTTATAAGTCCAAATTACATTAGAAAGGTCATAACTCACTACTATAGATTATGAACTTACCTTACTTTGAGTTCCAAGTTGAGGTTGAGAGGAGGAGTACATATAGGAGTTATAAGACTTCTATCATTCTCTCCTTTCTTCGAGGTTTATGTCTCGATCTTCATATAGGATGGGAATTCTTGAATGAAAATTTCATAATTTTCAAGCAATCTTTGTTGTCTACTTGATTTTTGATTATATGTGGACAATACAGTTGAATATTTCTCTCAAACAAGTGTTCTATTATATTTTTTTGCTAATTAATCATAGTGTACAATTATCTGCCTGCAACTTTTGTTTACTCTTTCTTTGCATTTCAAAGTTTTAGCACTATATTTATTATTTATGAATTAATTTAATCATTGTGACATTAGTATCCTAATGATTAAGTTGTCACAATCGGTAATTTGAGATCGCAAGCAATGTCCAAGTTGACCTTATATTAAAGGTTTTCAACTAGGAATATTGGTTTGTCAATTGTTTATATTTGTAGGGAGTCATGATGGGCTACTCCTTCGACCTACATTCCTATTTTTGAATTTAATTAATTAACAACCCACAAATAGCATGTTGCACGTTAGTATCCTGTTCAAGGAGAGAAACTAAGATATAAACTTCTCTTGTTGTGACTTTTAAGTAAGATAGACTCTTTTCTCTTTCCTTCATAAATCAAATTTGGGATTCTTCTATATTTCACTGAAGTTATTCCATTGTATTACAAGTCTCATTGTTACTTGCCCTAATTATTTATTCTTCAACTTTCAAAAGCTTGCCTGCAATATTGTTCTGAACTTTAAGAAGGGTATGTCTTAAAAAAATCCACATAAATTAAAAGACAGGTCTTGTGAAAGAAAGAACAAGACTTTCAGCACTTAATCTATTTGTGTTCTTCCTGTTGAATGCGCTCCACTTATCAACTTCCTACTTACCGATGTTGAATGCGCTCCACTTATCAACTTCCTACTTACCGATGTGACTCTAATTAATTTATTTTTCTTATTTGTTCAACCACTTTTGTCATTGCCATATGATTTGCAAAATGTTGGAGATCTTTCAGATCCCACCCTTCTCTAAAACGCTCATTTCCTTAGAGTTTCATACTGATCTTTGCTTAGAGTTTCTTGACAATTTATTGATGGAGTTTTATGATAATTACTCTGAAGATGTTGATTTGAAGGTGGATAGTTTGACAAATGACTCTACATCTGAGGGTGGTTGAAGGTTAATACTTTCTTCTCATTCTGTTACAACAATATTTAGGAACATAAATCTTAAAGGAGAGATAAAGTTTTTGGTTCAATTTCTTTCTGTTACTTTATTGATAAATTTTCATGTATATACGTCAAAGTCAAGATAGAGCTGTAGGGAATAGTGAATATAGATAATACATATAGTTCTCTCTAATTAATTTTGAATTTAAGTTGTGATGATTGATTGATCACTAATCATTTTGAGGAGATAAGTCATTAAAGACTTGGATCATAAAATGAAGTGACATTGTGTTGCTTCACTTTTACTGATGAAATCAAATGTACTCACACATGAAATATAAACCTACTATTTAACTATTAAAATGACCTTCCAGTAGGCAAAAGTGAATAAGTGAAATTAGTTAAAAGCTTGAAACATAGTAATTTCAACAATATATAAGAACGAAACATAATTTTACTCATAAAACTCTTTGAAGGAATGTGTTTTATGCATAAAGAGGGGGTTAATATAGTAATTTTAACAAATTTATAAGAAGAAACTTAATTTTACTCATAAAGCGATATTAGTGAATGCGTTTTATGCATAGATGAGGGGTATTATAGTAATTTAAACAAATTTATAAAAGAAACATAATTTTATTGATAAAGCGCATTCAGTGCATGCATTTTATACATACATAGGGGGTTAATATAGTAATATCAATAAATTTATATGAAGAAACATAATTTTACGCATAAAGCGCACATAGTGAATGCATTTTATGCGTAAAGAGGGAGGTAATATAGTAATTTAAATAATTTTTAAGAAGAAACAGAATTTTACTCATAAATCGCATTAAGTGAATGCATTTTATGCATAAAGAGGGGAATAATATAGTAATTTCAACAAATTTATAAGATTGCATTCAGTAAATACGTTTTATGCATAAAGAAGGACGTAATATAGTAATTTCAACAATTTATAAGAAGAAACATAATTTTACTCATAAAGAAAACTTAGTGAATTTGTTTTATGCATAAAGTAGGGGTAATATAGTTAATTCAATAATTTATAAGAAGAAACATAATTTTATTCATAAACTGCATTCAGCGAATGCATTTTTTGCATAGAAAAGGGGTAATATAATAATTAGAACAATTTATAAGAACAAACATAATTTTACTCATAAAGCTTCATATTTTTATAGTGGTTACGTTGTGCTTTTCAAAAATTAAATTTATTGCACGCTCAATACTATTAACAGGTGAGTTTTGTTTGTTTTTAGAACAAACAAAAAAATAAATTAAATATGTTAATAATTATTATTGTCAAATTTAGACAATATACTACACTTATATATCGATTTATTTTCACAAATATTCTACTATAACTATCAAGGAGTAAATGTTAATCTTCTCTCAAATAAACTTTATATTATCATGTTATAACAATTTCAAATATAAAATTATCAATAAATCAATATTTACGATTTTATTTATCAACAAATCTGCGCGGACATATATACTAATATATATAATAGAGAGGTGATAGTGCCTACGTCTCAGCACCAGAAAAAAATAGTATTTCAAAAAATTTAAAAATAATAAAATTGCATTTAGAAAAAAACAAATTTAGTATATATATACTAAATGGATTAGGCCTTTCTAGAGTATCAAAAAATTGTATGTATTTGAGATTACTTTACTTTTACTTATAGATAAGTAAAAAGATCTTTTCTTTGATATACCGATGAAACCTTCTCTTTGAATTGCACAAATAAAAACAAAAACTGCGACTATGAATATACATGCACAAACACTATATTTGCTTTAAAAAAACTGTTTCTATGAATATACATGCACAAACACTATATTTGCTATTAAAAAAAAAAAAAAAAAACTAAACTGCTTCTATGAATATACATGAATTGCACAAATAAGGTCTAAAAGGAGAATTATCATATTCAGAAGATAAGGTTTTCCAAGTATTATATGAAAGAATGGAATTTCAATTTATAATAGGTATGCTACGGCCTACGGGATCTATTGTTTATGCACTAATAAGAAACCTAAGAAGAGGCAATCTTTAGAGGATACCTTCAACTATAAAGGAACATTTTAGCACCTTTATATTCACAAGGGGAACTAATCATACGTAAAACAAAAAAACTCAACTAATCACAATTCACAAACATCACAAAATGTGTTATTTGGTCCTTGTCGAATCTGTTTAGCCCTGTAGTACACATGGATCGATAACAAATTTACTTGTCGATATCTGAATTTAGACAACAGGTGTAACCTGAAATAAAATTAAGAACAATATTAGTTAAATATTTAATGAAATTTACTACTATATTGTTTTGGAACTATATAAACTTACCCTACAATATTTTCATGACTAATTTGTAGAGTAGATAGTAGCAGAGAATAAGTATTTTAAAGAGATGACTATCTCAGTGAGTGCAATAAGTATTTTAATGGGATTAGATACAACATATGAAACAATACAAATAATGGTTGAAGACAATTGTTATGAATAATACTGGTACTGCTCAACTATCTTTTCTTTTGAGCAGAAAACATGATAAAACAGTAGTTCTCTTATTCACATTATTCTTCTCCACATTCAACTTTCAAAAGCATTTTGTTGCTGCTTGTGGTGACATATATCCCTTCTTACACTTGTGGCTATAGGAAATCTCACAATAAGAATGTTTAGTCGACAAAAACTCCCCATGAACAAAATGTTTTTATCTGTAAAATTGTAGCGAGAGCATTTATACTGATGCTAAATAGTGAAGCAAATTAGAGAATCATAAATTTTAGATAGTTAAAAAAGCACAAGAATCAAAGAATTAGTGGTTAGTATGCAACATTTTGAACCCTCGGCACATCATAATTTTGAGCTTTTGAGCTAACTTAAGGTAAAAACTAAAGCTTAAGGATTTCATAATTAGAATAACAACAAACAATCTTGACTACTTAACTGAAAATATACAAATTATAGTCAAATCAACACTAAACCTCTAGCAGAGCATTTGGTCCTTAGTTCTCAAAACATGTGAAGACCAATATATATATATATATATATATATATATATATATATATATATATATATCATAAAATATACATATTAATTCAGGTAAGTATCCATTAACCAAAAGATAAAGAAATGATGAATATCTTAATGTGCATTACAATTTAAGTATCTGATCTCGTTTACCTCAAATTTTTTGTTACATGACATATGCATAAGACTTTTTAAACAGGAAATCGGTAATACTACGATAAATTTGTTCACCTAAAACAACCTGAGAAATTGTTTGATTATTCCACTGCTTACTTGCAATGTCATGACTCAGAAGCAAGTCACTCTAGGTGTGTATGTCAACTTCTTAGTTACTATATAGCAATCAAAGTTGAAAAAACTGGTAGGGAGAATCTTATTACTTTGATTGGTTGATTATCTGAACTTGTGGGGAGAATCTTATTAGTTCGATTGTTAAAGAATATCATTTCTTTCCGACACATTCATGCTGGCTAATTTTAGCTACTGTTCTTTGTGGTATAAATTCATGTAGCCCATTTCCATTATTGGTTCTCTTACCAGTAACCCGAGTACACAAAAAGTAGAAGAGAACTTCAATAAATATGGATTGAAATATCTCACTTTTGAGGCTTCTTACTTCTATATATACATTTTCAGATATCATTGCGTCGATACGGTCCCGAATCCGTTTCACTTTATTCTTTCCCGAGTGGGAATACGTCGCTTACAATATTATTAAAGAAAGGGCGCTTATTGCCTTTGGCTTCGCTGCGCCCTGAATCAATCAAAAAGCTTATTGATTTGATTCATCCCTTTTCATTTATTTGGGCAAGAGGGAGGCCTGCGTGGGACTGATCAAGACACAATGTACGTATATTCTCTTAGAACTTGAAAGTCTCTATATCAGATTCAATTCTACGGGGCTTAATCACACCACTTACGTATTTGGTAGTTAATAATACCTTTAAATTTTAAATTTTGTTAGAAAAATAATTAATTTTACTATGAATAATTCAATAAAGTTTAAAGCAAATTGACATGGGGTGTAGGAGGAGGTGAAGAAAAAATAAATAAACAGAGGAATGAGTGAGAGATGGGAGATAAAGTGAAATTTAAAGCAAATCAAAATTAAAAGTCAAAAAGTTGATTAAATTAACTTGTATCATGTAATGATTGGTGTGTGAACACACTTGTTCGTAGAATTTGGGGCTGATAGAAAAATGGCATAATAATACATGTTTAAATTTATTTAGTGGGGTAATAGGACAGTTATAAAGTTAAGGCGTCTTATTGCAAATTTGACACAACATCAGTGGTGACTTTATGTCTTTTCTCTTTGTTTTATCTCATGTTAATAGAGAATGTTGATACATTGATTTAGATTTCGAGCACAAATTTCATTACTTATATAAGCTATATGTTCTTATAAGTGATTTGGTGATATTGTAGATATATAGATGAAATAACACGCATATCAGGTGTTGTAAGCTGGACTCTTGTTGATTTGATCTAACTAATACAAAAAGGGAATCCTACCGTAGCAACCAAGGTACTGCAACATTGGTAAGGATCATTGCTATTGCTGCTACTTCAGGAGGAGTCATATGTTCTCAGTTTATGTAGTAGTGCAAAAACTGGTAAGTTGCTTGAGCTACTATTATATTGTTGCAACTAGATTACGTTTGTCTTTTTGTTGCGGAGTAGTTGGGGAGTTGGTTCTTGGCTCTGGACTCTTGATGATAAAACAAAAAGAAGCAAAGAAGCATATGCATGACATATGTGTTTGTAGGGTGGGGGGTGGGTGAGGTTGTGTCTACTGCTTTTGATGGTGCTCTTTGAACAGAAATTCCTATTTGATTAAGGTAGTTAATTTTACTTGAAATGGAAAATGGAGAAAACAAATATAGAATTAAAGGAGAAATTAAATGTTTTGTTTGTCTCATTGCTATGTGCTACATACTTTAAGGGATGTATCTATAGTTGAATGCGTATTCATGGAACGTATGCATTATGGGTGCTTATGCTTTCATTCTTAAAAATCTGATGGACCATGTTACGATTTTATATTTTTGACTCGGTATCATACTTGTGGAAAGGGAACTCTGATCTAGAACAGAATTTGAAAGGGAAAAATTCGACCTTTTGGAGGATAAATTTTAGACTATTTTGAATAGCTTAATCCAATTCTTGAAGGCTGGCTTGTGTCAATTGGTGTCCAACGGACAATGGAGTCATGCCTATGCAGCCTAATAATATGATAAAGATCTAGCATTAATTGAGATTTGACTTAACTTTCTATAAATGAGAGAAACATTTCCTGATCCATTTGTGCAGATTAGAACAAGTACAACACTAGAAATAAGCATAAGCCCGGAACCACTTGCATCAAGTGGCCATTCAATTGTTTTTTCAAGTTAAACTCTCAATGCAGCTGTCAGCCTGTCCTTGTCATTTCCCATTGCACAAATTAAAATTCTGCCAGATGCCATAAGTAATTTTGACTTGTAAGAGCTGATAGAAAGAGTTATTAAATTGCATGAATAACCACATTACTCATAAAGCTTTTGTTGGCAATCATAAGAAGTGATGATAATCTCAAGCAGAGAACTGATGATATGCTCAGAATTATCTGTAAGTTAGTAGTTTGACACCTCATTTCGGCTTTAGTAAGCAAGATCCTGATCTGAATTTAAGGAAATGGATGAAAATGATGTTTAGTTGTTGACACTGCACTTGGCTTTTAAAAATGCAACTTCTTGGTGTAACTAAAATAATAGCATCTAACAGAAAAGTGTTATGCAATCGCTCAAGTTTCTGTGAAGCTAGAGAGATTTATAGGAGGTTGGCCAAAAAAGTATTGGGGAGAGGTGCTTAGATAGGCATGGCACATCTTCAACTTACCGAAGACATGACCTTAAATAGGAGGATGTAAAAGGTTAGTTGTTAGTGGAGTATTGTTTCTTTATTAGTTGCTATGTTTTCTTCAATGACATTTTTCCTTTTCGTACCTACTTTGATTTGTTGAACTCAAGTCGAGGGTCCTCCAGAAACAAATTCTTTATGTCCGCGAGGTAGGAATAGGTCGGCATATACTTACCCCCCCCCCCCCCACTTCAAATCCACTTGTGGGATTTCACTGTGTATGTCGTTGATGTTAAGAGAGATTAATAAGACATGAAGTAAAATTTCTGGGTTTTGCTAAAGAAGAAAGCAGTTCTAATTTTTTGATGAAGCTTTACCAATGGGTGTGAAAGTTGGTGGATAGATATTCATTCTTTATGCACTGCTGATAAATATTAAACTGTCAAACAGGTTTTGTAAGTTTAGATTGTGGAGGCAAAGATAACTTCACAGATGAACTTGGTCTTAAATGGACTCCTGATACTCAAATGATTAGCGGAAATGAAGCCAATATCTCTGTAGCAAATGAGACAAGGACAGAGTATATGGCCTTGAGATACTTTCCAGCCAATAACAGGAAGTATTGCTAAACACTTGATGTGATTCTCCGAAACAGGTACCTTGTAAGAGCAACTTTTCGATATGGAAACTTTGATAAGGACGATGTGTACCCAAAGTTTGATATCTCACTTGGGGCAACTCATTGGGCTACAATAGTTATATCTGATGCTAATACAATGGAATACCAGGAGCTAACATTTCTAGCCAAGGAACCTTCCGTAAGTTTCTGTTTATCCAATGCAACCACGGGGCTTCCCTTCATTTCTGCACTTGAGCTCCGACATTTTAATGGTTCAAAATATATGACTGAATTTGAGAATGATTTTTTCATGAGCGTTTCTGCTAGGATAAATTTTGGCGCAGCGAGTGATGATCCTGTCAGGTATGTTTCAGTTCTTCTGTTACTGTGGCAGCTTCCAAATCTATGTTCTTGCACGTTCTTGTAAATTTTTAGAATATGATAGCCATTGACATTTTTGAACTGAAACAAGCAGGCTTAGGCTCTGTCCCTAGCATGGTTTTCTTCTGATTAACTGTTTTTGTTCGATTTCCGAAATTTAATCTTCCCTTAATGTCCTTATTCTCCTAGGTACCCTGATGACCCATTTGATAGAATATGGGCGTCTGACACCCTAAAAAATGCCAATTACCTGTTGATGTGGCTGCTGGTACTGAAAGAGTTTCAACCAAAATGCCAATTGATGTGAATACCTTAAATGGTGAGATGCCTCCTCAGAAAGCAATGCAGACTTCTGTAGTAGGAAGAAATAGCTTGTTAACTTATCGTCTGAATCTCGATGGTTGGGCATTTACTTATTTTGCTGAAATTGAGGATTTGAAACCTGGTCATAGTAGGAAATTCCGGTTGCTTCTCCCTGGAGCTCCTGATATCAGCAAGGTTGCTGTTGATATCCAAGAGAATGCCCATTGGAAATATCGTTTATATGAGCCCAGCTACTTCAACTTGTCCTTGCCCTTTGTATTATCTTTTCGTTTCGGAAAGACATCCGATTCCACCATGGGGCCTCTCTTGAATTCTATGGAAGTAAACAGATATGTAAAGAGAATTGATGGCTCTTTAGATGGTAAAACCATGTCTCTTTCTTTGAACATTATTATAATGTGGTTCGTTGAAATGATTATCTGCAGTTTATTTCATTGGAAAGATTTTTTCTGTTGTAATGAGCATCTTTTTGTTGCATGTGTTCTATAATTTAAAACTATAGAACACATGTTGATTGTAAACACTAGCTTTCTCTACTCTCGTGTATTTGGTCTGTCATCATTTGAAAGAGAGAGTTCATATATTTAATGAAGAGACTCGATTAGACCGTACATTGTCTTATTTTCATTGCTTAGCACAATAAAATATTCTTACTGCAACTTTTAGGAAGTTTTTCATAATTTTGAGAAGACATATATATATATAGATATAGATATAAATATAGATATACTAGATGGGCATGCGCGGCCCAACATTTAATATTAGAGAAATTAAACAAAAATGTCCATCTAGTATACATATATATTAATTACTTACATAAAAAAATACACCACTTAAAAAAAGTAATAAGCCATTTACTACCAAAAATGTCCATTCAGGCTATTTTTTAATCTCCAAAAAAATGCCCGACTCAACAAAATTGATAGCAGGCGATCAAAAAGCTCCGCTCAAATCTTCTAGAGATTGTACCTTTAGTTTCAAATCTTTTGCTTTTGCTTCTTCTGTCATAATCTTCCGATTTTAGGCATATCTAACCTGAGAATTGAACTCACATCAATGTAGATCATCTCCTTCTGACTCATAATGGACCTTGAAATGATAAGTAAAATTAAAGTAGCACAATTTTTTTTCATTGTAGACGTAAGATTAGCATAATGAACAACCTGCTGCAATTATCTTATTCTGCTTGGTTATAAATGTTGTACACTATAATATACATTTATCAACAAGTAGAATAGGATCGGGGCTTTGAGTTTGCTAACTAACTTCATTCACTTGAAAGTTGTAAAACGTAAATTGTTTTTTGCCTTTAGATAACTTGAGAAACCAGAAGTGTTTTTATCTCATAATCCTCACATATGTCTGAGAAATAAAAAGAATCAAGAGGGGAAAAATTGAGTTCAATAGGTGGAGTACTTATTAGACTATTAGCAGAAACACTACCATTGACTGCTTGCGTTTTAATCTACACTGCAAATAACCTGATAAATAATTTAGTAATAAATATGACTTGAAACACATAAATCAAATCTTGTGGCATGAATATGATCTGAAGAAACTGATGTGAAATCTTTTGGTCTTTCTTTATTGGTTGAGAGGGTAAAATCAGTTGATATATTAACATAATGGACTTGAGGCAAATGTACAATCAAACTATTTAATGGGTAAAAATTACCAAATGCAAATGTTTTTCAATCAATTACTTTTGATTCATACCTAAAAGTTGAAAGCGGAAAAATCAACAAAAGATTTTCTCTGATTTATGAGTTCTTTCACCTTTAAGGACACCCATTTAAGTGCTGAAAATGATAAACTGCAAAGAAAAAGACTAAGCTTGACCAATCTTATCATCCTACACTGGAGCAGGAATGTTCAGATTCATCGTAGTCCTATTAATTTCTTATATTGAATTTGCTGAAGAAAAATCCAAAAGAACTACCAACACAGCTCTATAGATCTGTATCAATAGCATTGAAAATTGTACTACACTATTGAGCTCTATTCACTAATAAATGAACATGTGTACTACACCTGTCCTGCTTCCTCCTATTTTCAATTATTTTGCTTTAGTTCTTTGGTCATTTTTATATTTTCCATCATTCTCCCCATTTTCACTCTTGGCGGAGCAGGAGAAGAAGAGATCTACAAATGGAGGTGTTACATTTTAGGAGAGGGAGAACAAAATGATGGAAAATTAGAGGTGAGTGATTTGACTCCCGAGCTGGTGCTTCAAGGCATATGTTAAATAGCATAAGTTATGTCCAAAACATAAGTCGACTGTCAAGTTATAACTCAAGGCATAAGTGGTACAACTAATGTTGTATATCATAAGTTTATAAACAAAATTTATGTCTCAAGGCATATGTTCGATTATATTCTAAGTTAATTATTTGAGTTTCAATGAATATTATTTTGTTTTAAGCTTTGTATGCTTAAGTTAGTCTTCTGCTTGTAGTCAACCTGAGGACTAGCTTGGGGACCAACAATGGTTCTCAAGTTCCGACTACATCCGGGGTGTAACAGCGATGGCCAGACCATGCAGTCCAATATGTGCTAATTTTATGATTTACCTCAATAAAATGTGTACAATAACGGGGGAGGCTGCATTTGAACCACAACAGAGAAATGACATCACCGACACCTAATTCTTGCTCCGCAATAGATGACATGGGTACACCAGCGTAGCATGGTTGTTCACCTATAAATAAGAAATGGAAGAATCAGCACTGGATTTGACTCTTATTCAGACACTGAAAGAAGCAAAATGAACCAATGATAATTAGTCAATGTCAGTCCATACCTCTATCATCAGATATGGTGGAAATAATATGTGTTGGGGCCCGAACTTTTCCACTCTTAATTGTTGTGTTAAGATCCTCAGGAATTTGAGAAGGCGTTGCTTCCTTTACATGAGTTGTTTTGCCTTCCGAGACCTGTCAAAATGGCCAGGTAAACCTATTGAAACTATTAACAAGCGGAAGAATTATTATTATTGAGTGTGCTCAGTATCAAGAGACTTGCCATCTTTTCAAATTCTTCTTTGATTGCTCCTTCAAAAGCTTCATACGAAGTGCGGACCGTAGCTCCAGCATCTCTAAGTGCTTGATTCTTAGCTTGTGCAGACTCTATTTCGCCACCAATCTTTGCACCCTACAAAGAAAGTCTCGAGCAAAGTTAGATTTAGGCAGCTCAATACAATTTTTCTTTTCAAGAATTTAATCAGCTCTTAATAGTTAATAGACACATTAATCTGCATTTCGCGAGAAATGAGGGAATGAAGGAAGATATCTCACCGCATGTCCAAACTATACTTCCGACTCGAAAAGTCAAGCACAAGTTCCGCTAACCTAGGCAACAACAGGCTTGTTGATTTTCCCTTGCTTCAGGGCTTCAACTAACTGTTGCATGATGGAGAACAAGATGCAGGAGACTTCTAAGTAATTGTTGGGATGATTTTTGTTGAGTTTTCTGCATACATGATATAATTGAACAAATTCAGAAAATAATGGAACCTGAAAATCTCAAAATTACTCCACAATAATAAGGTATAATAGATAAGTTTAGCAATTTAACTCTCATCAACAGAACAACCCCTTACCGACACTGACCAGCCAAGACTATTCGCTTACCCACAATTGACTATTTGGTGTGAGAAATGTGAAGCAAATCATGAGTGATAATAGACTTGGCAATGGGTACACAATGGGTGAATAATCTTCGCAAAACGTCCATGAACATAGTAGGAATATGATCGACACATAAACTAAATTGGTACACAAGAGTTTCAACAATTGGATATCACATTGCACTTTGCCTTTGCCTTCTCAAAAACAACTGGATGCCACTTTCTTTTCCAGGAAAAAGGATTATCAAGTAAGACAAACTGCAACAAATTCTTCTTAGCATTTCCTAGTGGTACAAAATACCAATTAAAGAAGAGCCAAAAAATGTAAAGCAAAAGATTATCATGTAAGCCCAGTGGCAGTATATTCTTAACAGGAAATAATAGTGGAGCAAAAAAAAGTGAAAAGGAACAGAAACCTAAAGCAAAGCAAGATGTTTCAAGAGAAGTAATCCAATGAAAGATTAGACTTTGTTGAAGAAGTTCAAAGTGAAATTTCTCCCTAAGAAAAAGATAGCAATTTAAGCACCAGATAGAGAAGGTGGACTGACCGCCTAAGAGCTCCCAATACCATCATTTTCACTATCTTCAAGGCTCAGTTTAGCGAATCGGATCTGGATATTCCTATTCTCGAACTCGGGTAATCGGTTATATTCCCTTGAGAGGATTACTTCTGCCCAATTCGCCAATAAGGGAGGACGAACACTGCTTCATAAGTTCACAATATGCAAAGGGAGAGTTCGGCTTCAGAAGTTCACAATATGCAAAGGGATGGTTCAAGGATTAATTAGCAAGGCCATTTGGATTTTGGAGTTGAGCAAGTGGCAAGTTTTTCAAATTGAATCAAGTATCAATGTAAATTAGAAGCACTTTCTATTTGTAGGATTGGTTGCTATAGTTATCAGCACAGCTTACCAAATAGGGAGAAGCAAATCATATATTTCATTGATGCACGAAATGTGGTATGTCAGAGATCTAGTGGATATATTTCTTGCAACAAATAAATGATATCCATACAAATTTACTCCAAGGACCACATGGATGTAATAAAATCTTATTAACACAATGATTGACAATTCATAATTCAGGTGAATGCAACTCTCTTTAACTCGTACTACCCTTGCAGAAGACTGAAATATGAGATAAATACATACTAAAATTATAAGATGCAACGGAAGTCTGAATTGTACCTTTGATATATGCTCTTTCTTTCCATCATTAATTAGCCCATCTAGCGACCTCTCAGCGAGTTCATAAAACGTTGCATTACCTTTTGGATCATTATCTTTCTCTTTGTGCAAGTATCTGCGGATGCACAAAAATCAGAACACCAGAAAGCAGAACTATGTGATATGGACATGAAATTGTCTAGTTTGTCGATTCTAACCTTTGTTGAACAATTGCTTCCAATGCTAGTTTTGTTAGTTTTAATAATTCAGTTTAGTAAATTAGAGTTCTGTTAGAAAATAAATTCTTATCTGTTTTGTTTGTCCTAGTCTTTAGGAAATAGTTTAAACGTGGGTTGTTACCTAGGTTTTAGGAGAAAATCTTGTTGGATAGTTACTATATTTTAGCTTAACATTTACTATGTTTTTGCTTATTAGAATGACTGGATTGCAGTTTTTTTTTGAGTCAACAAAAACAATTATTTTCTATCCGTCCTCTCTTCTTCTCTATTGTGTTTTACTCACGGAACAATATATCTCTGGAATTTGTTTCTTTCCTATCAGGTTTGAGGTTTCCATGAACAAGATGACTTTTACCAGTTTCAGAACATGCGTCTCAAATGAGGCCAAACATTTTCTGAAACACATTTATAGCAGCAAATTTAACAACAAAAAGATCATTACTGAAAACTTACCATGAATTTTCTGTGACGTCCATCCCCATTTACCAAACTTTGAATATCTTTGTGCCAATTTCAAAGTTTGGTAGAGTTGGTAATCTATAAAGAAGAAAAACTTGTTTTGTGCCAATTTCAAAGTTTGGTAGAGTAGGTAAGCTATAAAGAAGAAAAAAATGTTTTTCTTCTATAGCACATTTGGAGGGTAGTGTATTTGTTCTCTATAAAAGGGAGGAGAATTCTCCATTCTAAGTACACCAAAAAGAATTACAAAGGAGAGAAAAGAAGAGTGAGGCATCACAGAAGAAAATAATCTGTGAGGAAAAATAGAGAGTGTGAGCGGTATTGTAGTGAGGTGGAAAAATCAAAAGAGTGTTATTTCTTTTGAATGTGTAGTGGTCTTTGGAGTTTTACTCAGACATACAAGTGTAAAATCCTTACTATAGTGATATTCTTTGCTCCTCTCGGGTCGTGGTTTTTCCCTTATTTATGAGGGTTTCCACGTAAAATCTTAGTGTCATTATTTCTCTTTTATTCTCGTTGATTAACCGTATTGTTGTGTTCCGCATTTGTTGCCTTTATTACCGCAAATATTATTTCTGTTACGGATTTATTCCCAACAATTGGTATCAGAGCACAGGTTCTGCTCATTTACAGAAATATTTTTTTGCAACTTATTGTACTGTACTTTATATAAAAAAAATGTCTGGAGTAAAGTACGAGGTAGCAAAATTCAATGGTGATAGCGGTTTCTCAATGTGGCAGAGAAGGATGAAAGACTTACTCATCCAACAGGGTTTGCACAAGGCACTAGGCGGCAAATCCAAAAAGCCCGAATCCATGAAACTTGAGAATTGGAAAGAAATGGATGAAAAGGCTGCTAGTGCAATCAGATTGCACTTAACAGATGATGTAGTTAATAACATCATCGATGAAGAGAGTGCATGTGGCATTTGGACAAAGTTAGAAAATCTATACATGTCCAAAACGCTGACAAATAAATTGTACCTAAAGAAGCAGTTATATGCGCTACATATGGGTGAAGGTACAAATTTTTTGTCTCATTTAAATGTACTTAATGGACTAATCACGCAGCTAGCAAACCTCGAAGTAAAGATCGAGGATGAAGATAAAGCCATAGTGCTCCTTAACTCGTTGCCATCTTCCTACGATACTTTATCAACAACCATTTTACATGGTAAGGACTCTATTGAGTTGAAGGATGTCACATCAGCCCTTTTGCTTAATGAGAAGATGAGAAAAAGGCCTGAAAATCACGGACAAGATCTCATCACAGAAAGTAGAGGCAGAAGTTACCAAAGGAGCTCAAGTAACTATGGTAGATCCGGAGCTCGTGGAAAGTCCAAGGTCCGATCAAAATCAAAGGCCAGAAATTGCTACAATTGCGATCAACCAGGACACTTCAAAAGAGATTGTCCAAATCTAAAAAGGGGCAAAGGGGAAAGCAGCGGCCAGAAGAATAATGACAACATAGCTGCCATGGTGCAAAATAATGACGATGTTGTTCTCCACATAAATGAGGAAGAAGAATGCATGCACTTGGCAGGTATAGAGTCGGAATGGGTGGTCGACACAGCAGCATCTTATCATGCCACACCGGTAAGAGATCTTTTTTGCAGATATGTAGCCGGTGATTATGGCAATGTTAAAATGGGTAACACAAGTTACTCAAAGATTGCGGGGATCGGAGACATTTGCTTAAAAACAAATGTTGGATGCACATTAGTGTTGAAAGATGTGCGCCACGTACCTGATTTGCGGATGAACTTGATCTCGGGAATTGCTTTGGACCGAGATGGATATGAGAACTACTTTTCAAATAAAAAATGGAGACTCACCAAAGGGGCATTGGTGATTGCAAAAGGAGTTGCTCGTGGCACGTTATACAGGACAAATGCAGAAATATGCCAAGGTGAATTAAATGCGGCTCACGAAGAAAATTCTGCAGATTTATGGCATAAAAGAATGGGTCATATGAGCGAGAAAGGATTGCAAATTCTTTCCAAAAAGTCACTCATCTCTTTTGCCAAAGGTACAACGATAAAACCCTGTAACTACTGCTTATTTGGTAAACAACATAGAGTCTCATTTAAGACATCATCTGAAAGAAAGTCGAATATACTTGATTTGGTATATTCTGATGTTTGTGGTCCAATGGAGATAGAATCGATAGGAGGTAATAAATACTTTGTTACCTTTATTGATGACGCTTCTCGAAAATTGTGGGTTTATATCTTGAGAACCAAAGATCAGGTGTTTCAAGTATTTCAAAAGTTTCATGCTCTGATAGAAAGAGAGACAGGTCGAAAGCTAAAACGTCTCCGAACCGACAATGGAGGTGAGTACACTTCAAGAGAATTTGAAGAGTATTGTTCAAACCATGGAATCAGACATGAAAAGACAGTTCCTGGAACCCCACAACACAATGGTGTAGCTGAGAGAATGAATCGCACCATTGTTGAGAAGGTGAGAAGCATGCTCAAAATGGCTAAATTACCCAAGACATTCTGGGGTGAAGCAGTTCGGACAGCGTGTTATCTTATCAATCGTAGTCCATCAGTTCCGTTGGAGTATGACATTCCGGAGAGAGTTTGGACCAACAAAGAGATGTCTTACTCGCACCTAAAGGTGTTCGGTTGCAAAGCTTTTGCACATGTACCGAAGGAGCAAAGAACCAAGCTAGATGATAAATCAGTTCCTTGCATATTCATCGGATATGAAGATGAAGAGTTCGGGTACAGACTGTGGGATCTTGTGAAGAAGAAGGTCATCAGAAGTAGAGATGTAATCTTTCGAGAAAGTGAAGTTGGAACTGCTGATGATCTATCCGAGAAGGCCAAGAAAAAGAATGGTATAGTCCCTAATCTTGTTACCATTCCTCCTTCTTCTAACCATTCCATAAGTGCAGAAAGTATGATTGATGAAGTTGCTGAGCATGAAGAGCAACCTGATGAGATTGTTGAGCAGGGGGAGCAACTTGGTGATAATACCGAGCAAATGGAGTACCCAGAAGAAGAACAATCTCAACCTCTGAGGAGATCAGAAAGACAAAGGGTAGAATCAACCAAATACCCTTCCTCAGAGTATGTCCTTATCAATGATGAAGGTGAGCCAGAAAGTCTTAAGGAGGTGTTGTCTCACCCAGAAAAGAGCCAATGGATGAAATCCATGCACGAAGAGATGGGATCTCAACAGAAAAATGGCACATACCAGCTAGTTGAACTTCCAAAAGGAAAAAGACCACTTAAGTGCAAGTGGGTCTTTAAACTCAAGAAAGATGGAAATGGCAAGTTGGTGAGGTACAAAGCTCGATTGGTTGTAAAAGGCTTCGAACAAAAGAAAGGTATTGATTTTGATGAAATTTTTTCACCTGTTGTCAAAATGACTTCTATTCGAACTATTTTGAGCATAGCAGCTAGTCTAGATCTTGAAGTGGAGCAATTGGACGTGAAAACTGCATTTCTTCACGGAGATTTGGAAGAAGAGATTTATATGGAGCAACCAGAGGGATTTGAAGTATCTGGAAAGAAACACATGGTGTGCAAATTGAATAAGAGTCTTTATGGGTTGAAACAGGCCCCAATGCAATGGTACAAAAAGTTTCTCTTTCATGAAAAGTCAAACGTACACAAAGACCTATTCTGATCCATGTGTATACTTCAAAAGATTTTCTGACAACAATTTTATTATTTTGTTGTTATATGTGGATGACATGTTAATTGTAGGACAAGACAAAGAGCTGATTGCAAAGTTGAAGAAAGATTTGTCCAAGTCATTTGACATGAAAGACTTGGGCCCAGAACAACAAATTCTAGGGATGAAGATTGTTCGAGAACGAACAAAAAGAAAGTTGTGGCTATCTCAAGAGAAGTACATTGAACGTGTACTAGAACGCTTCAACATGAAGAGTGCTAAACCTGTTAGCACGCCTCTTGCGAGTCATCTGAAGTTGAGCAAACAGATGTGTCCTACAACAAAAGAGGAGAAAGAGGGAATGGCTAAAGTTCCTTATTCTTCAGCAGTGGGGAGTTTGATGTATGCGATGGTGTGTACAAGACCTGATATTGCTCATGCAGTTGGTGTTGTTAGCAGATTCCTTGAAAATCCTGGAAAAGAACACTGGGAGGCAGTTAAGTGGATACTTAGGTATCTAAGAGGTACCACAAGAGATTGCTTGTGTTTTAAAGGTTCTGATCCAATCTTGAAGGGCTATACTGATGCTGATATGGCAGGTGACCTCGATAATATAAAATCCACTACTGGATATTTGTTTACATTTTCAGGGGGAGCTATATCATGGCAGTCAAAGTTGCAGAAGTGTGTCGCACTCTCTACAACTGAGGCAGAATATATTGCAGCTACTGAAGCTGGCAAAGAGATGGTATGGCTGAAACGATTTCTTCAAGAACTTGGATTGCATCAGAAGGAGTATGTCGTCTATTGTGACAGTCAGAGTGCAATAGACTTGAGCAAGAACACCATGTACCATGCAAGGACGAAGCATATTGACGTGAGATATCACTGGATTCGTGAAAAGATAGAGGACGGATCTATGCAGGTCATGAAAATCCCTACTAGTGAAAACCCTTCAGATATGCTGACCAAGGTGGTATCAAGAGACAAGTTTGAGCTATGCAAAGAACTTGTCGGCATGGACTCAAGCTAGAAACCTGGAGCTACCTCCTTCAGGGTGAATGGGTCTGGAGGGGGAGATTGTGAGGTCCATCCCCATTTACCAAACTTTGAATATCATTGTGCCAATTTCAAAGTTTGGTAGAGTTGGTAATCTATAAAGAAGAAAAACTTATTTTGTGCGAATTTCAAAGTTTGGTAGAGTAGGTAAGCTATAAAGAAAAAAAAATGTTTTTCTTCTATAGCACATTTGGAGGGTTGTGTATTTGTTCTCTATAAAAGGGAGGAGAATTCTTCATTCTAAGTACACCAAAAAAAAGAATTACAAAGGAGAGAAAAGAAGAGTGAGGCATCACAGAAGAAAATAATCTGTGAGGAAAAATAGAGAGTGTGAGCGGTATTGTAGTGAGGTGGAAAAATCAAAAGAGTGTTATTTCTTTTGAATGTGTAGTGGTCTTTGGAGTTTTACTCAGACATACAAATGTAAAATCCTTACTATAGTGATATTCGTTGCCCCTCTCGGATCGTGGTTTTTCCCTTATTTAGGAGGGTTTCCACGTAAAATCTTGGTGTCATTATTTCTCTTTTATTCTCGTTGATTAACCGTATTGTTGTGTTCCGCATTTGTTGCCTTTATTACCGCAAATATTATTTCTGTTACGGATTTATTCCCAACATTTTCATCCTTCAGTATCACTACTATGTTCATGGCAGCATCAAAGAATTCGAAAACTTATTCTTTCTTAATAATCATTTAAAATTTGTGATATCACAGCTCACAGAAAGATTAAATCACTTCAAAGCATAAGTACTCTTACATATAAAGATTAATCATTTTTTGGGGGGAAAATACTATATGAAAAAAAGAAATTACGGGGAAAATGTCTACTCACCTAAGACAACTGTTTAACTTCATTAGTACCTCGAGTTATCTGCCAAAATGCCCAAAACAATCAGAAGGTTGAAAAATTAGTAAAAAGAAGATACCCAAAATACCCGTATGAAAGCAAATATGCGCAGTTGAAGCTCGGTGACTTCAGCTACACTGATCTACCTTCATTTCGATAGCATTACCTAATCAATACCCACATAAAAGGCTTGTAGTGGTCACATAGTCATGTATAGACACATGCATGTGCAAATCAATACACAAAGCAAGAGAAGTTACAAATTAAAAGAGTTTACCAAAAAAGTCAAACAACAAAAAAGGAAGAAGAGCAACAGAAGCGAAACGTTTTAAGCCCAGGGATTTTGAAGGATAATGAATAGGAGAAATTGATACCTGAAAAGGAAAGATCAGAATGGAGATATCAAACTATATAAAGAAAATTGATATGCAAGCCAATGAAGTTGACGTTACTAAATTAGAAATCAATATCTCATAAAAAATATTATTAAACCCAAAAACTGAAAGGAACTCCTCGAATTTTACCGTTTGAATGAAATGTGAAATCTCACCACCAAATTGAAGCACCAACTTGAAGTCAAATCACTCGCATCTAGTTTTCCATCAATTTGTTGTCCCTCTCCTAAAATGTAACACCTCCATTTGTAGGTCTCTTCTTCTCCTGCTCCGCCAAGAATGAAAATAGGAAGAATGACAGAAAATATGAAAATGACCAAAGAACTAAAGCAAAATAATTGAAAACAGGAAAAAGCAGGACACATGTAGTACACACGTTTATTTATCGGTGAATAGAGCTTAATAGTGTAGCATAATTTTCAATGCTATTGGTACAACTCTCTAGAGTTGTGTTGGTACTTCTTATTGGCTTATATATATATATATATATATATATATATATATATATATATATATATATATATATATATATATATATATATATCCTAAAGCACATACATTGTCTTCCATTGCAGGTGACCCCTTTTCAATTTGGATAAAAGATGAATGTGCTTAGTGAAATTCTTACCATGAAGATAATAAAAATCTATAGAAACTGGACCAAAGTATCACAAAAATGACATTCTATGGATTGCTTCAATCAGGTGGCACCTCATCTAATTAAAGATTTTATACAAAAAGTTATTTTAGCCTGAAGGGCTTTTGCATTAAACCATAGAGCTACTTTGTTTCTATACTCAGGTTTGTAACTATGACAAATCCCTTTTGTGTATGCTAAACTAACTTGGTTATAAATATATTTGTTGGGCCCGTTCTTAGCACAGATCATGTCCATCTAGTCATATATTATTATAAGTAAAAAGATTCTAACTTCAAAGTTAAATTACCATTTTACTCTTCTCTAAAAAAATCTCTTAATTTGAATTTATTTTAACTAAAAAAAAGAGGAAACAAAAAAGACCAAAAAGTCATTACTTTTATTAAATAAAGAACCGTTTCTTTTCTGTGAATTCAATGACCTCCTAAGAGATCCATAAGTTTTTCAGAATTGAGAGATTTTTTTATCTTCCACATTCAACTCTTTGTTTTCTTATTGTTGAGATTGAAAGAATTTTTTGTCTTATCACGTGTATTTTTTAAAATTTTCTAAAGGGCAATAAATATTCATATTTTATCAGCAAAATCAATTACAAAATGATGCTTAAGAAAGATATCAGCTTAATCTTCTGCGCAACATGAAAATAAAATTTTAATTTAGGGAAGGCCAGCTCTAAAATGGCAAATATCATAAAGTCGATTGTATCTTTCTAAACATATTGATTTATTATCTCTTTCTATTTTTAGTGTTCTTCATGAATATATACGTGTGATTATTTATTGTTGTTTTATACAAGGTTTTTGGGATAATAGAATGCCAACTTAACTTTGCAACACCAGTTAATTATAGATGTTTTTCTTTATGCAGATTTTATACGGTTGAAGCAACGAAAAAATGTATTTCTTTCTTTCGGTTCACATCTTAGGTAAAACACTATTCATTATTTTAGCACTTCTTATGGACTATCAAACCAATTTTTTTTTCCTGTTTACTTTTCTTGTTTTCCTAATTTTTTATTTATCAATTGTTTGTTCAAAGTCTATTTTCTCATTTTTAAAATTTGTCAATTCTTTCTAATATATCAAAATCTCAAAATATACTTACTAATGAATGACATTTTCAATAATAAATATTATCTTTGGATAAAAGTATTATATTATACTTCAAAATTCATTTTACTTAAGTCTCCGAAATATAATTAATAACAGATAGTATTAAATAAATAGTATAAAATAATATTAGTATTTACTGTGTACTAATCCTAGTCCTATTAGGATTAGTATCCTTAATTCTAGTCCTATTAGGATTATTACTCCTTCCTATATCTCCTATATATATATCCCATGTATTCCCTTATTAGGACAACACTTTAATACAATCAATATTCCTTCATGGTATCAAGAGCCAGAAAACCTAGATCTTCTTTTCTCTAGGTTTTTTTTTCTCTTTTTAGGGCACCGATCGTTCCCTCTCTTCTCTTGGGCGGCGGCAGCCATGACAACCGAGTTGGATCCTCTCGATTCACTTCCTTCTGGCGTTAAACTCCTTCTCAGGCATCTTCATGCCCTGATTCCCGAAAAATTATCAGACATAAATTACCCTACATGGAAAATCTCCGTTCTTACAGCCCTTGAGGCCAATTACCTTCTCAAATACGTCGATGGAAGCACAGAACCGCCGTCGGTAGTCATCACCGCCATGGACAAATCAGAATAACCAATCCGGCCCATGCCGCCTGGAAAGCCGTGGATGGCCAGATCCGATCATGTTTGATTGCGGTCATCTCTCCCACGGTTCAGAAATACGTCCGATCCTACAAAACTACTTCAGCCTTGTGGACGGCCCTCGCAACACGCTATGCATCAATTTTCCACTCTCATATTTTTCAATTGCGTGATCGTCTCCACACAATTACAAAAGGCACGAAAACTATGGCGGAGTATTTAGACGCGGTCTCCACCATCATCACAGCCCTCGACACCGTGAACAAAATTATTCCCGAAAAAGATCTCGTCATGTGCGTCATTCGGGGGCTCCCATCAGCTTACTCCTCCATTAAACAGGCGGTTCGCATAAGTCCAACGCCCGTTGACCTGGCTACTCTCTCCTCATGGCTAAAAAGTGAAGAAATCAACGTGGATCTGGAGAGAAAACTTCTTCTCCGAGAAGCCGCTGTTTTGGAGCCGGCCACCGCCCTCACCGCAAGCCAGAACTATCGCGGGGGGCGTGGTGGCGGCCGACAGGGGAGCCGCGGCGGCTACGGCAGAAACAGCGGAGGCCGCGGGCGCGGCGGTCGGTAGGGAAGTCGTCCGTCGTACGACGGTTAGCAGCACGGCAGCAACAACAGCCTGCACTCCTTCGGCAGCGGCGGGCAGTCATCTTCCAGCGGCGGGCAGGGCACTTACGAGCGGGATCGTCCAACTTGTCAAATCTGTCAGAAAACAGGACACACGCTTGTGTTGTTGTTGTTGCTGCGGTATGAGGAGAGCCGAAATAGTGATAACCGTTCCAATTATGCATCTCAAGCCAGCCCTTCCTCTGAATGGATGTTGGATACTGGGGCCAACATGCACGTTACTTCTGATCTATCCAAGCTTAACGCTCCAAATCCATATCATGGCTCCAATGGTATTACTGTTGGCAACGGTGAGTCCCTTAATATTTCTCACACTGGCACGGGTACCATTAAAACCCTCACCGCTATCTTTCACCTAGGTAACCTTACCCACGTCCCTTCTATTAAAATCAATCTCCTTTCAGTTCACCAATTCACAAAAGACAATAATTGCTCACTCTTGTTCACCTCTAATGATTTTCAGATCCTAGACAATACTACCAAGAGGTGATTTTTCAGGGCCCCTGTGAACATGGTCTGTACGTTCTTCTTGGCACAAGTTCGTCTGCCCACCCAGTTTCAGAAAGCGTTCCTGTGGCTCCGGTGGCTCTTTCGGCTGATGGCCACAATCTGTTGTGGCACAGTCGTCTGGGTCACCCGTCTACTCAAATAACAAATTCTTTAATGTCTCAATTAGGTTTTTCTTCCATTCATATAACAATTGTGACTCCTGTTCAATTGCTAAATCTCATAAATTACCTTTTACTTTATCTAAGAAGCGTACAGCTGCACCTCTTCAACTTATTCATTCTGACCTATTGGGTCCTACTGATGTTCCTTCATTTGTTGGTTTTCGCTAATATATTTGTTTTGTGGATGATTTTACAAAATACACTTGGTTGTACCCACTAAAACACAAATCACAGGCATACACCTTCTTTGTCACCTTTGAAAAAATGGTCAAAACACAATTCAATTCTCATGTTAAACTTTTTCGAAGTGACAATGGAAAGGAATATGTAAATAACATCTTTGCCCAGTTTCTGCAATCCCAGGGAATTATACATCAAACCTCGTGTCCATACACTCCCGAACAGAATGGGGTGGCTGAGCGTAAGAATCACCATATCATTGAAACGGTGGTTACTCTTCTACATCAATCTCATCTCCCTGTCTCCTTTTGGGTAGAAGCTCTAGCCACCGCAAACTACCTCATTAACAGAATGCCCAGTCACACCCTCTCCAACAAATCACCCTATCAACTCTTTTACCAAGAACTTCCCAATTATACCAACCTCCGCGTCTTTGGGTGTCTTTCCTACCCTTGGCTCCGCCCTCATATTACTCACAAGTTACAATCCCGATCCTGTCCTTGTATTTTTTTAGGCTATCAACCTATCTCCAAGGGTTATCGCTGTCTTGACCCACAAATTCATAAAGTCTACATAACTCGTCATGTCAAATTTGTCGATAATGAGTTTCCCTACGAGTCTATTTCCTCCTCCACAAATACATCATTCATTGGCGTCCTTCCCCCTTTTCCAACTAACCCACAGGGTCCCTCACCACCTTCCTCCACACCTCCACCCACTATCCAACCACCCCTCATCACCCCTTCGACCGTCACCCACAATACACCCGCAACCACCACCCACACTCACAACCAACCCGAACCACCCCATACCCACAACATCTCCAGCCCGATCCGTTTTGGGTCCTTCCCGGCCACCCCCGAATCACCACCGCCCGTGCCACCCTTCAATACTCATCCCATGTTAACCCGTGGCAAAGCCGGTATCTTTAAGCCCAAAACCTTTCAGGCTATCATACTACCAAATACACCCCTTCCCGATAGTGAACCAACAACCTACTCTGTTGCCTCAAGAAATGCTTATTGGCGTCATGCTATGGATGACGAGTTTAAGGCTTTGACTGATCAGAAAACTTGGGTTCTTCTACCTAAGCCCCATGGGCGGCACCCAGTGGGCTGTAAATGGGTGTATAAAATTAAACACAATGCAGATGGCAGTATTTCCAGGTACAAGGCTCGTTTGGTTGCTAAAGGCTACAATCAGGAGTATGTGCTTGATTACTCCGAGACATTCAGTCCTGTTATTCGGCAGGAAACCATTCGCCTGGTACTGTCACTCGCCGTGCGCAACAATTGGCTCATCAATCACTTGGATGTTTCCAATGCTTTTCTTCATGGCATGCTTGATGAAACTATCTACATGAAGCAACCACCGGGCTATGTTGATCCCCGCTTACCTCAACATGTTTTCAAACTCCAGAAGTCTCTGTATGGGCTCAAGCAAGCCCCCCGTGCTTGGTACACACGCCTAAAAACGTTCCTCCAGGGACTCGGCTTCACGTGTTACGTACACGACACGAGTCTGTTTACTCGACATTCAGCACACGATACAGTCATTCTTCTTGTCTATGTAGATGATATCATTATTACAGGCTCTACTGCAGCTCTCATTCAGGATGTCACTCGAGCTATGCATACTACCTTCAAAATGAAGGACCTGCGCCCGTTACATTATTTTCTGGGAATGGAGGTTTCTTGGACAGGCAACAGCTTGTTTCTTCATCAGTCAAAATATGCTCGAGATCTGTTGCAGAAAGCTGGACTGGAAAAATGCACCAGTCACCAACACCGATGGCAGTCTCTTCGTCTACAAATGGAGCCGACATCCCCTTTGCCGATATCACCCACTTCCGCAGTCTCATTGGGGCTCTACAGTATCTGGCCATTACCCGTCCTGACATCCAGTTTGCTGTCAACCGAGTTGCTCAGCGCATGCATCAACCAAGTGAACATGATTACCATTGTCTAAAACGCATTCTCAGGTACATTTTTGGCACTCTTGGTCGTGGTTTACTCATTCGACCCGGGGACTTGGAGCTTCGGGGTTTCTCAGATTCAGATTGGGCGAATGATAAAAATGACAGAAAATCTACATCGGGGTTTTTCATTTTTTTGGGGCCGAACCTGATCTCCTGGTGTACAAAAAAACAACCCAAGGTCTCTCGGTCCTCGACTGAAGCTGAATACCGCGCCCTTGATCTTCTTGCTGCTGAGACCATGTGGGTCACATATATTCTTCGCGAACTCCGCGCCACTCACACTGTTCCTGCTCTCTATTGTGACAACAAATCAACCATCTGTGTGGCCAAGAATTCCGTCCTACACACCAGAATGAAGCATGTTGATACCGATTGTCTCTTTGTTCGCGATGAAGTTCAGGCCGACACCATGACTGTGCAGTATGTACCCACTGAACAACAACCGGCTGATATTCTCACCAAACCTCTCCCGAGCCGACAACACGATTACCTCAGTTCCAAGCTTCCGTTCGCTTCCGCTCAGCTCAGCTTGAGGGGGGATAATAACAGATAGTATTAAATAAATAGTATAAAATAATATTAGTATTTACTGTGTACTAATCCTAGTCCTATTAGGATTAGTACTCCTTAATCCTAGTCCTATTAGGATTAGTACTTCTTCCTATATCTCCTATATATATATATATCTCATGTATTCCCTTATTAGGACAACACTTTAATACAATCAATATTCCTTCAATAATTTTTATTTTTATGTTATATTAATTTCTAAATGACTATTTTAAATTGTAAGAGTGATTGTACTATATTACATTGGATTCTAAATGACTATTTTAAATTGAAAGAGTGATTGTACTATATTACATTGAATTTTGAGATACTTATAATGAAGTCATCTCCGGTGCATACTGCATGCATTTAAACATGCATTCATGGTTATCTGCGTAGTAGCCTAGGAAGCAAAAAAAATTCAAGTTGAATGATGCATAATTAGGAAATTCTTAGGGGTGTATAGAAAATTAAAAGACTATAATCAATTATGTATAAAATTTAAAGGGTTAATAACACTGTATATAGGTGTGTACCCTCCATTGTATGACATTCAAATAGATACATCAGAACTATGATAGAAATACACTTATGTTTTATGTATAATTTTATTTTCTTATTGCATTTTTAGGTAGGTCCTTCTATTTGTATCATTTGAAATGATAAACTTGTATTTTTTTTTCAAGCGTGCTACACAAATTTTTTCATAAGTTAAATATTAAGTAATCATAATATTTTTAGAGCTTTTTCACCTCCTAACTTAATTGCAAGCTAAAGAATCATAAAGTGATCATATTCATTAGTAATTGGTTATGAGAGAAGGTGTAGACAAGAACTCCGAAAATTATGTAGTAATTATATTCTCCCTTTTTTAATCATATGTTTATGATTAGAGTCTCAAGAAGGATGTGCATATTGTATTTTTTCGTGTATATATTTTTGGGTGCTTTATCCCTATTAGACTTGATTTAATTTTCTACGATTTTCTATATTTTTATCAGGCTCAAATCAGATTAGTTATTTGTGATTTTAGTGAGAGTTTGCTATTACTAACCAAAGTTCAGATGTACCGTTATTTACTTTACAAGGAATTGTTTTTAAACATTAATATGTTCCCCTTGTTTGGTATTTCTTGTCACGCTTTTAATGATTAATTATTTGTAATTGTTGCATTTTATTTCTCATTACATGCATGTTTCATAGAATTGTAATCGTTCTAACAATCGAAAATTAAATTAAATGGGACACACGGTAATACACGTACCCAAAAACTATATATATATATATAGATATATATATATATATATATAGAGATATATAGATAAGATATATAGTATAGATATATATATATATATATATATATATATATATTATATATATTATATATTATATATATATATATATATATATATATATATATATATAAGAAACAGTTTGAGAGGACTAACACAACACAAGAAAGTTATACCACAAGCAAGTTAAATTGTACTACTTATTTTATTTTCTATATTTTTATACCCTTTTAGAGTGATACGTATAAATAAATATGGGACATGGTATATATGAGCTTGTGACATATGTTTTTTCTTTGTGATATATCCCACTTCCTTTCCAGTAGGAACTTTAAGAACAAATACACTTGCAAAATGGAAGGCTTCATTTGATATATCCAGTGAAACTTGAATCATTTTACTTATGCATTGCCTCTTACCTTCTTTTTTTTATTCTCCTCTTTACTCTTTGATTGATCACCCTTTTGTCAATTTTTTCATTTAATGAGTTTGAACTTTTTTTCAATTTTCTCATTTGATGGGTGTCAAATTTTTTAAAATAGTGGTAAAAACTTGATTGGATGTTGTTGTTATTTCCGTTTTCTCCTTCTCTTCTTCGTCATCCCTATTTACGACTTTGTATTTCAATTTTATTTTGTTATTGAAATGTAGTGTTTCTTCCGTTTTGTTTGGATGTGGGTGTTGTCTCAATTTGTTGATTTTCATGTACATATAATTGGAGAATAAAGAAAAGGATTGGAGAGAAATTGAACAGATGAGAGGTCGGGAATATCGAGCTCTCTCAATGTCATATATATAATTTTCCTTTGTTTTGGATAAATTGAACAGCAATATCTGAACTTGAATTTTCGATTTAAATAATGGGTGGATATGCTGATCTCCAAACCAACTATATATACAATAATATTGGAAACAAATAGAATTGGGCATTTCAAAACAGGAAAGTCATATTTATCGATTCGAAAAATTCAATGGTTTTGCTTTTTTGCTTATTTGTTTCTAGAATGAATGTTGAAAACTTTATCTAAACTATCATGTGTGTGAGTTTCTTACCTGAAATATCAATCATCGATTCACATAGGAGAAGTGAACTTTCACTTTTGATGGTTGATGGGTGTTTTTATATTAGTTGAAGGTATAGTTCAATAATTTTACCAAAATATAAGGACACTTTAGGAGTTCTTTTTACCATCAACTCTTTGTTTCTCACTTCTTGCAGAATAATTTTTGTTATTCCCTGTTAATGAAATAAAGATAATGTCCATGAACCCGTAGAATTTTTTAAAAATATAGTCTTCCAAACTACTTATTGTTGCTCCTCCAAGAGGTAATGGATAGACGCGAAAAAGAAAGTTAGTGTATGAATCATGTTGGATGGCATATGTTCTTGCTTTTTCACTACCAATGAGTAGGCAGCTTTGGATGCTTATGGAGATATGGCTTTGGTAAAGATCTGCTTAGCGTGTGCTTTCTCGGGTGCTACTTAGAATAGAGATAGTAAGACTCTAACTTGAGAATGTTATAGCGCTGTAACTATTAATGTTACAACATACGATTGCAAAACATTTTTACTTTTATGCATTTATATTTATTTTTCACAATTATATATCAAGTAAAAGTGATCTTTTGCTATGTTCATTTTTATGTTTCTGGCAGGCCTCATGAAAATATACCTTAGATTTGGATTGTGTTAGGAATGATATGATTCTCTCTACTGACTGTAAAACGCAATCATGTTTCTCCATTTATATGAGTATATTTTATCATTTCTTTGAAATATAAAATTATAAGCTATGTATCAATATTATTTTGGACATTTTATATTTATAGGAAATGCAATGATAGCTGGTGCTATAAATTTCATATTATAACTCTTAATTGTTTTGTTACTACATTTCACATTTAGATTCAAGTCATGAAACATGATGACACTGTTGTTAAATCGAAGTTTATCTTTTTTTGGCCAAGTAGACTGGGTATTGACATTTTAATTATAGTGCCTAATCCTATATTCACTTAGGTGAGAAATAATAATTTTAAACTATGGAAAGAAATATAATGCTATTAATAATAATATTTATTTGATGTTTATCTTCCCCCCATGCTATGAATATGACATAGAAGTTTTATGAAAGAAACACAATGAGAAGTGAAAAAATGACAAAGAAACGGAGAGAACAAGGCGATACATCTAATAAAGTGGGACAATGTCACATTGGACAAGAAAATAGCAGCCTTGGAAGTAACTGGATGAAGGAAAAAATAATTTTCCTCATGAAGTGGTTATGAAAATATAATGTGGAAGTAGAGGTAATTTTAAAAACGGTGATTACAAAAGTGTGGGTTCAAAAATGTGAATGATATATATATAACTTTATAAGGCCATATGAAAATGAAATTTCGAAAACATATAAGAGGGATGTGGATTCTAAGAAAGAAAATAGCATTGAGGTATGGCACGACAGTTGAGGAAGTCACATACTTCTTTTTGTAGCAGAGCGATATTTAATGGGTATTGTATAAAATTACTTCATGCCGAACAAAGAAATATTCTTCTAATGCATTATTTTATCCATTTCTTATCCCGTTTCAGTCGGTTCTCTATCTGATCAGAGGTCCAATTTAACGGTTTCTTCAAGATTTGTTTAATTTATGTTGTAAGTTGAAATATCTTACTTTCAACTATCTAATGCTAATTGATGTTATGATTTTATCTGCGAATAGATTTTTGAGTTCATTTATATATATTTTAGCAACATATGATGCTTCATTTTGACAATGGGGTCGATCATATCCCCCGGATCCACAAAAGACATTATAACCAATAGCTGATTGTTCGATTAATATGAAAATAATATGTTTTTAGGATGTTAATGAAATTTTTAACTTCCTTTCTGACTAATTATGAAAGAAAGAAACAAGGTATTAAGAATGTATACGGTGCTACATCAATCAAGTAAGTTTTATTTTTTTGGTGATTATCTTTATTTTATATGTGAAATGTGGATACAGATGGAAAGATTTTATATATGTTGATATCTTTTTATTTGTAGACATACTTTTATGTCCAACTATTTCTTTAGGAATTTACTCTAATTGTTCCCATGACGTGAAAGATGAAGAGTAACCAAATCCTTGGTAATTTGCCTTGACTTTATATTAATATATGCTATGTGTACTATTTGACTCCTTTGTGATTAAAAAACATTTGATATACCTGTCAATTAGAACTTTTGGATCCTTACTCGCTTTAGCAATTGTATTACTGAGTGAGGTAAGTGATCGAGAAAAATAATCAAGTTCTAGAAACAAAACAAGTAGGTCAAACCAGGGATAATGATTGATTTCAGATTCTCTAATTTTCAAGCCTTTCAGTATGATTTCACACTCTTTTCAAGATTTGTAGGGAACCTGGTGTTTTATTTTGGATGATGTTGTATTAATATTTAGTAGTTATTCTTAGATAGAAACTATACTTTTGGTATGATCTGGATTTCTTCTGTTATTCTTGTATTGTTTGAATTGCAACTTCTGATACTAAAACACCATAGTTTATCTTATTCATAATTACAACGTTGAAATTGAGAGGATGATTATATAGTAGGAGACTAATGATCTTTGGAAATGATTTAGGTAATATTCATTTCTTTAATGAGGTATTTATCCATATTATCTGTCTTTCACATTTTATGTGATTATGCATGTAGGATAGTTTTGCTTTAAAAAATTATTGTTCAACTATTTCTTTATTGAATTGAAAATCTTAAGTTACAAGTAGTAAACTGAAATGAAAGGATAAAACGTAGCTATAACATGTTTTTATCCAAGTCAGACACTCTAATTATTAATGTCAGAGGTAGGCTAATGTTAAAGCAAGTCTGACCCGTTCCTTTGTATCATTATCTTTAATTTTTTAGAGCTTATAAGGCTCTTATCGTTTTATTAGATATAGAAGATACAATGTCTAAGTGCAATAATTTAAATAGCATCTTTGTTGAGCTTTGTCAAACAAATAGCGTACTAAAGTACATGAACATTAGGAGGAAAAGAAAAAAAATCTATCAATAATATCTTAAGATGGCTTCTTGGTAGCAAAAATAAATCTATCTATAAATCACCTTCTTATGAATTTATCTTTAGTAGAGATCGCGGTTCACTTCTATCCCAATTTTGCCAAGAGAGGACTTGAGAAAATGTGTACTCTAAAAGGTGTTTGTAGTTTACACAAGAACATGACTTGTTCAAGCAGATAAAGATGAAATTGACTCTTAAAAGGATTACGTACTTTTTGCTGTCTAAATCTTCCGTTTGGGCAAATATTAAAGTTCGTAGACTTTAACAAAAAATTGTGTTGACTATTTTTTTTGTATTCACTTTTCAATATATAATTTTCAGGTACAACATATAGTGAATTAATGTTCTCCATGGTACATTGGATTGTTCAGAAGTCGTGACACCAACATAATATTAATAATAAATTGTAAATGCAGAATGTTCGTAACAACTTTGAGCATTCTCCCTTTTTTTCTTACTTTTTCATTATTTTGTTTGGGTGCAATTTGTTTGAGTTGTGCCAACATTTTATTAGTCCTACTATATGATGATTTTGTGAGGTTGCGTATAGTTTGCAGACGCTCGAGCTAATAGACTTTATGTCTCTCCTTACTTGATTATCCCTTTCACTAATACATCACATAACTTAAATAATAAATTGCACCTTTACAATTTGTGGGTTATATATCGAAATAATTTTCAGCATACTTTATTATTTATGGAGAACATACCTACTTATAAGCACGGGTCATGCCTCTCTAGTATATATATATAAAGAGAGGGAGTGGGGGAGGGGGAGGCAAGGGAGCGGGTTTGCTATGAGTCCAGCACATAGTGGTTTATTCAAATTTTTTTAAACTATAGCTATATTTAATAAATATGTTGACATTTTGCCTTTGTTCCATAATTTTTCAATCTTTGATTAATGATGCATATTAATCTATAGTATAATAGGACTTACTATAATTAGGAGGTAACAAGATTCATTATTTTCACAATTGCTTGCTCAAAGACATGGCAAGTATGAAGAGACCAATAATATTTATAATATTTTGTTTCCCGTTGCTTATTCTCAAATGGTTATGAAACCATTACTTCCATTTAAAAAGCTCCAACTTCCTTCAGAAACAGTAGGCCCTGAAGCCATTGCTTTTGATCTTTTAGGCAATGGACCATACACAAGTGTGGCAGATGGCAGAGTACTCGAATACCAAGGCCCACGTATTGGCTTCATCGATTTTGCTACGACATCACCATTAAGGTAAAAAAAAAATAGTTGTTTCCAAATACTGGTCATTAAAATTTTTTTTAGTTATTTCCAAAAGATAATATATGTAAATCATAAAAGATAACTTACTTATTCTTTGCATCGCGAAAGTATAAGAGTACGATGAACCATGGTTGGAAATTGGACTTTACGGTCGATGGTGGTTTTTCCCATTATGTTGGAGCAAGAGAAACTTCATGTACCACAACCTAAACCCTAATGAATTGAGCAAGTGTAGAATTGTGTATTCTCTATATGATGAGCCTTAAATCACCAATTATGAGTGTGTCCGAATTTCCAACAAATACTATTGTTGCCTAGTTATTTGTTCCCAATTATTTGTCCATTTTGACAAATCAGGAAAATAAAATTTCTTTTTACCTATTATATCCTCAATTAATTATTTTGAAAAGGTAAAAATTCTTTAAAATTATAAGTTTTTAATTCATGCACTTTATGATTAATAGGGGTAAACTAGTAAACTCACTATGTCAAAAAATATTTTATTAATAGGTGTGTTAATTCAAAAATGGACAAGTAATTAGGAATACATGGAGTATATAGAATGAACATTTATATAGTGTAACTTACTTTCTTTGTGTTTAGGACCAAGGAAGTATGTAATGGGAAAAATGACCCAAATTTACTCATCACATGTGGAAGACCCCTTGGCCTTGGGTTTTACTATAGAAGTGGTGATCTCTACATAGCTGACATCAATTATGGGCTCTTGGTTATTGGACGAAACGGAGGCCCCGCTAGACAACTTGTTACGGGCATCGATGGCAAGACTTTTGCCTTTACAAATACGGTAGACATCGATCAATTAAATGGAGTCGTTTATTTTACAGATTCAGGACCACTATTTCGCGCCACCAGGTTCGTTGTTTATATAAATGTACTCTATGTGGTAAACACATGTCATGCATGCAGAATGTATTGACTTGATATAAGTATCAGGTGCGAATAAATTTCTATAGTTTACTCGCTCAAAAAGACACATAAAATTACTAGCTTTTCGGTGTTGAAGGAAAGAGCCGATAGAAATTGGTAATGTAGAAAAATAATAAGTGACAAGTTAATTTAACTAGATAAACCCATTTTTTTAATTTATTGCATCAAAGTATTGAATTGCCTTTTTATGATTAAAAGAAGTTACAAAAAATATCATCAGAGTCACTAAAGTATCACATAAAATCTCCAACTTGAAACAAAGAAAACACAGCATAGAGTCACTAAAGTATCACATAAAATCTCCAACTTTCACAAAGAAACACAGCATATGATGTATTGAATTCACTTTTTGGTTGTGACACTTGGGCAAAATGAATGCAGTTGTTTAAAGAAACAGTTTGTCTACTTTAAAAGTTGAATGAGCATCCTAAAATTACCATTGTTACTAATCTTCAATGACGATAGTTTAATTGCTGCTAAAAAAGTTTTTTTAAAAAGCAATTAACAACTTTCGCAAATGTCTCTATGGTTTATAGTGATATTGAATTCAAGGACAACTAACTAATTATGATAAAGATTTTAATGCTCTTTGTTAATGTACACATTTATTGCTATTAAAGTTGTTTTTGGTGAATGGGTAACCTGCTAACACATCAAATTGAATTATACGAATTGTACAAATATTTTTTTCAACTATGAGATGTAAAACTCAAATGTATTACTCCCTCTGTTTAAATTAGAATGATCCCTTTTTTTTTGTAGTCTGTTTAAAAAAAGAATAATCTCTTTCATTTTTTGGTAATATTTTAATTTCAGTTTTCCACGTGACATAGTTAAGACCATAAGATTAAAGACAATACTGTACATTTGACATAACTTTAATTTAGGACAACAAGATTCAAAATTCTTCTGTATTTTTTAAAACTCCGTATTAAGTCATATTAGGTCATTCTTTATGAAACGGAGGGAGTAGTATTATTACTAATGCATTTACTAGATCAACTTTAATCCTGATCAACTTTTTGCAGGAACATAACTTTGATCCTTGAAAGCAAAGATACAACAGGGAGATTATTCAAGTATGACATAAGAACAAATAAGGTCACATTACTACTAAGTGGACTAGCAGGGCCAGTAGGAGTGGCAGTCAGTTTAGATGGTTCATATGTACTTGTCACAGAATTAATAGCCAACAGAATCAAGAGATTTTGGGTGAGAGGCACAAGAGCTAATACATCACAAGAATTTACAAACTTGAACGGATATCCAGATAACATTAAGATTTAAGAGGACAATTTTAGGGGACTATTG
This sequence comes from Solanum habrochaites, assembly GCA_027704765.1. NCBI lineage: Eukaryota > Viridiplantae > Streptophyta > Magnoliopsida > Solanales > Solanaceae > Solanum > Solanum habrochaites. The sequence continues at coordinate 56,283,540 of JAKWJA010002500.1, forward strand.
GGTGGCTGTAAACATTGTCAACAATCAATCAATGACTCCACCCAAGTTTTCATTTGCGCAAAAGATTAATGTGCTTGGGAATGTTTTCGTTTCGCTGAATCTATCGACTCAGTGTCGTAATTCCATAAGTGAAGTTCAAGAAAAATTTGGTAGACTCTATATAGGGTCTTTAGAGGAAGACTTTGTAGGTGTTTATGGAGTTTGAAGTCTTAAGGAAGTCCAAGCACTTTTGCGTTAGAACCTAACTACAAAGGTCCCTTTTTATTATATATATATATATATATATATATATATATATATATACATATATATATATATATATATATAATATATATATATATTATATATATATATATATATATATATATATATATATATAAAAGACCAAGTTTATGTTCTATTGTATAAAATAATAAGTAATAAATAATAATCTTCTATTATATTTTAGATAATAAAAGAGTGAAAAGTCAGTCAATTAGATGATTTGTCCTTCTGCTATGACTTTTTTCTTTCTATTTATATTTAGTAATTTCTTCATTTTGATTTATTTATCTTAATTATTTATTTTTCTTTTTTTAATAAGTTATGTATTGTAAAATGATGAAAAAAGAGATACAATAAATCATATTTTTTTCATTTCAAAATAATTGAATTATTGAGATGTTTTTCATATTTCAAATTAATTTAATTATTTAATTTTCAAAACTACTTTTAAAATATTCTTTCATTTTTATCATTCATTTGAAAAATGAATTTTCTATGTGATGAGTTCAAGAAAGTAAACTTACTTTGAATCATTTTCTATGTGATGAGTTCTAGACATTTTTGAATTATTAATTAGTTATTATGATTGATATTTAGTTGTACTTAAAATTAATTTGCCAATAATTAATAAGGGTAACAATGGAAAATTATATGTAATGTATGTCCTAATCTTATTCTTTTTTTAAAAGGGTATGAAACACCTAATGATTCAATTATTTAGAAATGGAGGGAGTATTACCTTCTTTAAAGACACTTATGCCCGGAATTACCTAGTGAGATAGTAACCACAAACGAAGAAATAACAGAAAAAGAAATAATTATAGGAGGAATACCATTAGTAATACCATTTAAAATCTACCAAGGAAGCCAAAACATTACCCTAGGAATAAAATGGTTAGAAAAAGTTAAACCATATAATATAGAATATGAACAATTAACAATAACTTACCAAAATAAGAAAATAATTATCAAAAGAACAAAATGAATAGTGAAAATATATATACTTGCAAAAATTATTGTAGAAGGATACCACACCAGATATTATACCCCCATGATAAATACAGGAGCAGAATCAAATATATGTAAATATAATTGTTTACCAGAAGATAAATGAGAAATATTAAAAACACCTATGGTAGTGACAGGATTTAATAATGAAAAAAGATTTGTCTAGTTTAATTTGACAAAGAGTTTAAAAAAATAAAGAAGATTTTTCAGTTTTGTGGTTTTCAATTAAAATTATACTATCAAATATATACCAAAATTCTTCTTTCATCTTGTAACCTTGAATATGTCAAATAGAAAGTTAAAATTAAAGTATTAACAAAAAAAGAGATCATTCTTTTTTAAACAGGCTAAAATGGAGATAATATTATTTTTTTAATTAGAGAAAATAATAATTAATAATTAAATTATAACAATAACAATTTAATTGGCTTTTAAAAATTTTCATGTGACATAAATTGAGACAATAATATAAGTTTATGAGGTTTACTTAATGGAGTGAGGCATAACATATACTGTTCCTCGCGATCTCCTAGCTGAGTACACGAGGAAACTACATCTTTCTATGGAACGTATGTTAAGTTTTTTTATTTTAATTATTTATTTATAAAAATCAATTCATAAACCTATTTATATTATGTATATGTAAAGAAATATATATTTTCTTTCTTGTGGTGACTTTGAACAACCTAAAAGAAAAAATAGAGAAAACCTTTGACATGTTACACTACAACAAAAAATAACTTTAAGCGGCATTAATATTGACTTTAATAAAGAGTGTTAAAGTTAATACTGGAATTAGTTAACTGTCATTAGAACCAACATCGTTAAAGGATTTAGGAACATATACAAAGAGTGACATTTGCCATTAAAAATACATATTTAATGGCAATTAAGAATTAATTACCGCTAATTATTATTTTTGTTGTAGTGTTAGTACATAATTAGTATTATATTTTGTTCGGAGATTAAAAGTACTCCCTATGTCCACTTTTATTTGTCATGTTGCGCTTTTATAAAGTCAATTTGACTAATTTTTAAAGTTAAATTAGATTACGTTAATTTGATATTTTGTTTAAAAAAATAGATATTCAAAACCTTACGAAAAGTACTATAAATTACAGTTTTTTTCATATCAATATGATGAAAATATACATCATAAAATGTTGATCAAAATTCTTATAGTTTTACTCTAAAAAAGAAAATCATGACAATTAATTTTACACGAAGGGAGTAGCTATCATATTAGTTATATGTGCTAAAAATTCAAATAGTAACTAATTACCATATTATTTTTATTTATAGGAAATCTATGTAATGTGGATTTATGGAGGACATTTTTTCGATCCATCATAAAATTTGATGCATAAGATCGAGGATATTAAGCGATTGGTGATCTGCCAGTCTATCTATTATCAAGTACTATGGCTAGTAGAGCAGAGGCAATATGAGGCGTGACTTCCTCGATTACAACTTTTCTCTTAGCTAATTGTCTATGGCCTTTGCTATAGACTCCCAACCAGAGGAAAGAGTGGTTGATAGGGTTCCTTTGGGGGTTCAACTGGAAGATTTAAGTCTGGTAGGGGTGCTCCCATTGACTAATGCCAGAGGAAAATCCATGAGAAAAGTCCTCAAATCTTGGATCACTAGTTACTAGGGGTGTCAAAAATGAACCCAAACATAGGCAACCCGCCCAATCTGTCCATAATTTTAACCTCAAGATAATTTGAAGGGTTAAATCTAAACTCATTCAACCCTAACCCATTTAAAGATAATTCTCAATTAAACCCAATCCAATCTTCAATTTCAACTCGGTTTAATTTTTTTTTACTAAGACATGTTCCTATATTGAAGGTATGAATTAGTATCTATTTAACATCTTTTAGGAATTACCTATCCATTTTTACTTTTTTAAACAAACCTATCTTGAGCTGAAATTCAAATTATGATTATAAAAGTTAAATATCAATATGTGAAATTATTGAGATTAGTTGGGTAAAACTGGGCGGGTCAAGACCCAACCTCTCTTTAGCCCATTTGAGCCCAAAGTAAACTTGAGCGAGTCAAAATCCAACCCCCTTATAGCTTTATCCATTGGTTTTTTAGTTTCATTTGAACAGAAAAGAGTCGAAAATATCCCTGTACTATAAGAAAAGATTTAAAAGTATCATTTATCCATCTTTTGGTTAAAGATGTCCTTCTATTAATCTTTTGGTTTGAAAATACTGTTCCATTCACCTTATAGCTCATTTATACCATTGAAACTAACAATGTTGTCTTTATTTTTTGAATTTTAAAAATATTATTATCTGACATTCTCATATTGAATGAAATAAAAATCCTGCCTCATCTAGATTATTTCCGATTATTTATCCAAATCAATATAATATACCTCTTCAAGAACCTATTCTTTTTCATATAAAAAATTTTGTACTTTTTTTTTGTTTGTTGTAGCTTTTTAGTTTTTGTTTGTGTATCCAATTTCTCTCCATTTCTTTTCTCTCAGTTTTCTTAAATTCTTGCTTAAATTGAAGACCATGGCAGAAGAAAAAACAATTAATAACTAAGATTTAATTAATAAAATCAAGATTCTAAAACATAATATCAATGACAAATATTTTAAAATTAAATTATAATATCATGATCATAATAATATATTATCTTATCTATAACTATATTGTACACATTTTTCTCTCTTTTCCTACTCTACTTTTTGTTGGATTTTAAAAAGGTGTGAATGGAAAATGAAGAGTTGCGACTTTTATGAAGAGTTGTAACTTTTATGAAATGTTGTGACTTTTATGAAAAGTTGTGACTTTTATGAAAGGTGGCGACCTTTCTGAAAGATTGTGACTTTTCCAAAGGTTTGTGACCTTTCCGGTAAGGCAGAGTAAGAACATTTTTTCACTACCCTTTGTTTTCTATAAATTGAGGGATTTCCTCTCATTTTAATATAGAATTCGTGGACTTTTTCTTCAACTACTAAATCTAGTATTCTAAGTGTACTTTACAACCGTTGAGTGGTTCGCTGACATCGGAGTTTTTGGTATTTATACTCTGGTGATTGAGATTATTTTACCCTGGGAGGTCATATTCCAAATCAAACCTCAGATACTAGAGGAGAATAATTTCATTAAGGGGACAGTGTGAGTTCAGTGGACTTGGTCTTTTTCCTATTAAAATTTTTTCAGATTCTGGTACGTGTTTTACAAATTTTAGATTTGTGAATTAATTTCAGTTCTTCTATTCTTTTGTTTTTCACTAGTTTATTAAACTTGGTAACTTCGTGTTTCTTCAAAGTTTGTTGGAATCAGTAAGATTCTTTAGACACATATTAACAACAATTTTTCTTTAAGAAAAATTTTCGTACATTTTTCTAAATATGTTTCTGATTCTAGTTTCGCTACTAGTTTTAATTTTCTAGTTGTGAAAATGTTCTTAAAGTTTGTTGTCTTACAAAGATGTTCAAAGTTTTGTTCTAAGTATGTTTGAAATACAAGATTAACTACAATCTTAAGGAAATTATTATACTGTTAGTATTTTTTGTATTCTACTGATTGAGAGAATCTGATCATGAAAGTAGAAGATAAATGCATTACTTCTCCATAATTCGTTGCTTTGTTTCGCAACGTCGAAGTGAGAATGTAAATGTTTATGGTATTCCGTTTAAAGATTACCAGGTAACCTTCTTATTAAATTATCTAAGGAGGAAAATAGTTCTAAGAGTTATCATCTTTGATTTTTTTTATTTTTTTTTAAATTATGTATATCTTTGGAAAATGATTCGCAAACCATATGTTGTGGGATGAATTTTACTTCGCATATATTGTTTCTTTTAAAATTCTTTAGTTTGCCAAAATGAGAGATGCATATTTTTGTTTGATAAAATTGTATGTCAAAATGTTATAGTTGGAAGATTATTTGATAAGAAAAACATTTCTATGTGATAAAAAATATGTGTTATTCTGTTTGGAGAAAAAACAACTTTTGTAGTTTTGTACTCCATGAGAAATGTTAGTGTGTCTGATTATTGTAGACTAAAAACTTTTGTGGTTTTATACTCTGGATAAATTGGACTATGCAATTGGTTTGAAAAATATGAAAGCTTCACATGATAAGTCAGTGTTGTACTTTTGATTTTTTATAAATTTCAATGTAATATAGAAATAATTTATACAATCTTTTTTTGTGTCCTTATTGTTAGTATATAAAATACTAAGTGGTATGTTTATTTATGATAGAGGAAAAATACCAGTGACTATAATTCTTTCATAGAATAGTGTTTCCAACATTAGAATATGTGGAAAAACTATTTTCAAATACTTGAAAAATATTTTTGAGATCACATTTGAAATGTGGGGGTAATTTGCTTATGATTAGACTTGGTGTCTAATTTAACTTTGGAGCAAAATATATGAAATTCAATGATACTTTTGTATTATGTTATACCCACAAAATTCTTGGAGTATATTTGGTATTGTGGTAGTATGAAACATCCAAATTATATGTATACTTGTTCAAATAATTGTGTTCTTTTATGGAAAAAAAAATCACTTAAAATGTTGTGATTTTTCATGAAAAGATATGTCTATTATAATAAAAGTATTTGCATAGACATGAATATTGGTGAATAGTCATTTGTTATGCTTTTGTAAAAATAACATTTGGACTATTGTCTTTATTGAACCAGATGAAACTTTCTTCATGGGTAGTTCTATAACAATCATATTAAAAGTGATGGAAATGTCCTTCTGAAAAGGACATTTGACAATCTAAACAATGTTTGTATCACACAAAATTGTAAGAAATAGGAACAAAATATTAGTGAGGAAAAAACTACCTCGCGAAGAGTTTTTCAAACTCAATTTTTTTGTTTGTTCTTACTTTCTTGAGTCAATGTTTGTGACAATAACACTTGGGGCATGTCAATTACAAAATCTTGTAAGAAAAACTGATCAACTTAGAAGTTTTGCCTAACTTTGAGTGAAATAAATAAAAATGTCATGTTTTTGTGGAATCTAAGTACGTTGAGCATTCTTATAAATCTGTTGAAAGGAATTCTAGTCCCTTAGAATTGATTTACACTGACATTTGTGATATGAAGTTAACACCATCTCATGGTGAGAAAAAGTATTTATTACTTTTATTGGAAATTGCATTAGAAATGACTGTCTATTTGCTGAATGGTAAGGATGAAGCAATAGAAATGTCTAGACAATGTAATATCGAAGTTGAAAATCAATGTGAAAAAAATAAATCTCATTATGCATAAATATGTTTGGAAAGTGGAATATCCATCAAACTACAGAAAAATCGAACGTTGGAAGAAATGATGGATGCATTATTTTTAAGTTCGGGTTTACACAACTTGTGTGAAGGAACTATTCTTACTGCAAAAGGGAACAACAAAATATTTTGTCTTTTTAGAAAGAGAGCGATTTTGTTTGATCATAATACAATCTTTTCCATATGAAAATGTAAAGGAAGGAAATCCAACTTGAAATATTTTAAAGTGTGGGGGTATCTAGTCAAAGTCCAAGTTCCTATTCCTAAAAGAATTAAAATAGGACCTATGACTGTGGACTGTAAAATTAGACTTGAGCAGTCTAGAGAAGGGTCTAAAAGGCCTAGGAAATGAAAAGAAAAATGTACTTAATAAATAGATTCAGAGGCTTAGTAAATGTTAAAGGACATTTACTACGTTCGAATATGATTTTGTAATATTTCCTGTGTCTTATGTATGCTCATTCTTTGGAAAGATGGTGTCAATAAACAATATTGGAAGTTAATTGATCTTCTTCAAGAAAATAAACCTTTGAGTTCAAAGTGAATTTTTAGAAGAAAAATAACAGTTGATGAAACTGTTGAAAATTATAAAGCAAGACTTTGTGTTAAAGGCTTTAGACCAAAAAAATAATCAAGGTTTTGATCTTGTCGATATATATACTCGTTAGTAATTAGAATTACATCCATTCTGATGCAAAATTATTAGTGTGGTATATGACCTCCAAATTCATCAAATGAATGTGAAAAGAACTTTCTTAAATGTAGAATTGGAGGAAGAAATTTACATGGAACAACCCGAGTGTTTTGTGGTTCCTGGTAAATAAAAGAAAGCGTGTGAACTTGTTAAGTCACATTATGGAAGCACCAGAACAATGACATAATTTGATCAAACCATGTCGGCAAATGAATTGAAGAATGATGAAAGTGATAAATGTGTTCACATTAAAATCATAAGGTCATTAATTGTTTGTATATTGGTGATATGTTGATCATCAATAGAGACATTAATGACATAAATACTACTAAACGTATGCTATAAAGCAAGTGAAATGAAAATTATTGGAGTTGCTAATGCGATCTTAGATATAAGAATTCGTAGAACTCAATAATGTTTAGCTTTTTCAAGTCTCATTGCATCCAAAAGGTACTTAACTAGTTCGAATATTTGGATGTCAGTATTGTCAAGTCTCCACTAATGTGAGCTTTACATTTCAAAAGAGTGAAAACAAAAGTGACTCACAATTGGATTGTGCTAGAGTTTTGAGAAGCATGATGTATATCATATAGTGTGTGCGATCAGATATAGTATTTGCTATTTAACTGAGTCGGTTCACAAGTAATCCCAAATAAATTCATTAGATGACAATAAATAGAGTTTTGGAGTATTTAAAATAATACTTAAAAATATGTCTCACATTATAACAATATCAAACAATATTGAAAGATATAGTGATGCAAATTGAATCATCGGACGAATGAAGTAAAATTCACGAGTGGATATGTATTTACTATTGGTAGAGGAGCAGTCTCTTGGAAATATTTCAAAAGAGACATGTACCCTAGATCTACAATGATCTTTGAGCTAGGTGCTCTAGATAAGGTCAGTGAATAAGTTGAACGACTCCGGAATTTCTTGATAGATATTCTATTTTGGCTCAAACCATTGGCATTAGTATGCATACACTTTCATAGTCAAGTTGCAATAGGTAGGGCATGAAGAATGACGTATAACGGAAAGTCTCATCATATACGACAGAGACATGATACCGTTAGAAAACTATTCTCTAGTGAAATTAACAAAATTGACTATGTAACGTCAAAGGATAATGTGTCGGATCCACTTACAAAAAGGCCTAACTAGAGAGGAAGTTAAAAAATCATCTAAGAGAATGAATTTACGGCTTAGGACAAGTCATCATGGCGATAACTCTATCTAGCAGACTGGAGATCCCAAGAGCTAGATTAAAGGAGAAAAACAAAGTTGTGAATGACGGTTCGACATTGTCAACAAACTCAATCCATTCTCATGATGAAGACAATGCTCAGGTGCAAGGATACATCATTAATGCTTGTTAATGAGTTAATAAAGCTTAATGGTTTTAATGATTTTCTAAGTTTGGCAGAGTTGACCAAATAGTGTATCTACGCGATAACACGGTTAGGAATCACCTATGTGAGTGTGAAGTGTAATCCGCTTCAAAGAAGTTGATTGTCAAAAGCCCATCTCTCTATACACTCATGAAACCAGGAGGTGTTCATGGCTAAAACAAATACAACCGTAAGAACCATAAACAGTAAAGGGTTAATTGTGTGACATATGGTTGTCTAGGTATACACCAAAGTTCGACGGTTCAAAGATATCGCATCTACCGGTCACCGAGTAAATTCGACATATATTCACTACGGAAAGTTCAAGGGAAAACCTACTTATCCAGATGCAATTAATTCTTGCTTGTAAAGTACACATACTTGTCCGTTTATTTATCTTCGAGTTGTTTCCCATTCATGCGGGGGATTGTTGGATTTCAAAAAGGTGTGAATGGAAAATGAAGAGTTGCAACTTTTATGAAGAGTTGTAACTTTTATGAAATGTTGCGACTATTATGAAGAGTTGCGACTTTTATGAAAAGTTGTGACTTTTATGAAATGTTGTGACTTTTATGGAAAGTTGTGACTTTTATGAAAGGTGACGACCTTTCTGAAAGATTGTGACTTTTTCAAAGGTTTGTGACCTTTCCGGTAAGGCACAACAAGAACCTTTTCGCACTACCCTTTGTTTTCTATAAATTGAGGAATTTTCTCTCATTTTAATATAGAATCATAGACTTCTTCTTCAACTACTAAATCTAGTATTCTAAGTGTACTTTACTGTCGTTGAGTGGTTCACTGACAGAGGAGTTTTTGGTATCTATACTCTGGTGATTGAGATCATTTTACCCTGGGAGGTCATATTCCAAATCAAACCTCAGATACTAGAGGAATAATTTCATTTAAGGGGACACTGTGAGTTCAGTGGAGTTGGTCTTTTTCCTATTAAATTTTTTTTCCAGATTCTGGTACATGTTTTACAAATTTTAGATTTGTGAATTAAGTTCAGTTCTTCTATTCTTTTGCTTTTCACTGGTTTATTAAACTTGGTAACTTCGTGTTCCTGCCAAGTTTGTTGGAATCAGTAAGATTCTTTAGACACATATTAACAATAATTTTTCTCTAAGAAAAATATTTCGTATATTTTTTTAAATATGTTTCTGATTTTAGTTTCGCTACTAGTTTTAATTTTCTAGTTGTGAAAATGTTCTTAAACTTTATTGTCTTCCAAAAATGTTCAAAATTTTGTTCTAAGTATATTTGAAATACAAGATGAACAACACTTTTCCCCACAGGACCATATATATATATATATATATATATATATATATTATATATATATATATTATATATATATATATAGATATATATATATATATATATAGATATATATATATATATATCTATATATATATATATATATATATATATAATATTATATATATATATATATAATATATATATATATATATATATATATATATATTAATGAGTTAATCTATGAGTACAATATCTTTTTGGAACTTTTTCTTTTGAAAACTAGTTGTCATAGGTTAGTAACAAAAAGTAAATTATCAATTTATTTATTTATTTTAATAAAAAAAGATACATATTGATTAGGATTTATGAATAATTATAATTGTGAAACTAATAATTTTTATAATATATTAATTATCTCAAATAAATATTTTTTGAAAAAACTACAGCAAGTGCAAAATTTACTTTTAAAATGTTAGGATCGTGAAGAGCTATGTTTATTATTATTATTTGGATAAATTATGATGAAAATCTAGTAGAGGCGAGATTTTTATTTCATCCGATAAGAAATTCACATATATTACTTTTGTTTTAAAGAAAAAAACAAAATTAAGATAGGGTTGTTAGTGTTATAGATATAAGTAAGTCATAAAAATTAATGGAACGGTATTTTTGGACCGGAAAATTGAATAAAAGGGTATTTTTAAACCAATAGATGAATAAGAGATATTTTTGAACCTTTTCCTATAATCCAGGGATAGTTTTGGTCCTTTTCCCTATTTTGAAAAGTGAGTTCTTGCTATTGTTGTGTATAGATCGGTTTGGTTCGGTTTTAAATTTTTTGATTTGACTTATTGGTTATCGACTTTTAGAGATGCTAAACCATTATTGTACCATTAAGATGTTGGATCATTAGTTATCGTTTTATCGATTGTTGATTGTTATCGTGTCGATTATCAGTTTAACCGTTAAAATTTGACAAAAAAATTATTGAAAATCACTTAGAAACGAGGTGACAAACTAAATGAATCATGCACATGAGTTCACAAGTTACACCTTGTTCAAAAGAAAAAAAATTACATTGCTGAATAACCAAGTGTTTTAGACAATCCCCGATCATTTTAAAATTTTCATTTAGCAAAAAATCAGAAATAAAAGTAGGCAATCAAACTCAAAGTGAAGGACTTTATATATTAAATGGAATAAATATAATTGTTTAATTCATTATTGGATTATCGATTAACTCGTGAAGAAAAAACCTTAAATCGTTAAGAATCGATAATTCGATAAAAAAATCAAAATCGTGATCAAAACAGCTAAACCAATAACTCAATATTATAAGTTAATAACATTTCTCAATTTAATTTATCAATATCGATTCGATTTTAATTATCATTATCGATTCGATTTTGAGATGCTCTGGTTCTTGCACTATAGAGCCGCGTCCATTCAACCGTGATATCCATGATACCAATACTTAAAAATAAGAACATATTTTTCTTGATAAAGTCATAGTTAACCAAACCCTGAAGTAAATGAGGCTTGTTTGAGGCCTAACATATTTTAGGCCTCAAGTTATTATATATATATATATATATATACTCCTTCCGTTTAAAAAAGAATGACCTAGTTTGATTTGAAACGGAATTTAAGAAAGGAGAGAAGACTTTTCAATCTTGTGATTCTAAATGTACCAAAATGTCTGTTAATTTTGTAGTCTTAAACATGTAATGTTGAAAGTTAAATTTAATATATATTATTTTCCCTATAAAGTACTAATCTACCATATCGATCAACATAATTATTATTTTTCCATTCATTTAATCAGTTCATTAATGTTTGAATAATAATTTAAAGTTGGATTTTTTTTTTTGGTATTCATTTAATTCAAGTTTTTTGTTTCTTGAACATACAGAAATATATCGACAAATATATAGTAATATACAAAATAGATAGATTCAAACTTGAAGTAAGATTGAAGAAATTTTTTTAGTTTATAAATAAAATATTTTCCTTCGATTAATTTAATATATAAATCCACCTACTCTTATTTATAAATGTTCTGTATACACAAATTTAAACTGTCTAATAATTTTGAGTTTAACTGTCAAATTGCTAACATAAGATCATCTTTCATTATGATGCACATGTAACACATGCGTGATATAGCAAATGCACGCGATGACACATAAAATGCATGGATGACACACAATATACACATATAACACATGCAAAATCTAATTGTTTTGTATATATTTAGACCTTTTAATTAAGGTAATGCCAAGACTACTATTATTATTGTTTTATAGTTGCGAGAGTACATCTTTGATGCAGTAGGTTGTGTAATTTATTGACATTCTCCACAACATAATATAGCTAACCAAATGACAATAGCAAGTGGTTTTTTTTGTTGTACTTAGAGTTGAAAATTTGTGTGACAAGTTATTCAGGATAAAATAATATTAACTTGTAATATGGTATTTGAATCTAACTTTTTTCTTTGAACAATCTATTATATTAAAAGAGTCGATTGTAAAATATGATATCAACATGTCTGTTAATTGTAAATAAAAATTAGGTTAAAAATATTTTAATACCACTCTCTTATGCTTCGTGTCATTTAGATTGACCTCAATAGCCTTGCATCATTTGTACTTTTGCCTTTCTCTGTCATAATTGTGTCCATTTATCTATCTTGTCCTCTCCACCACATCACATATAACAAATTAACAAAAAAAGTCAACTCATCTTTCTATTTCATGATAGTGATTTTCATGGCTATTCTATATTTTTAAGAGACAATATTAGGGGGTTTAAAATGAGCATAAATATAAGTAATCTGCGTGAGATTTTATGGATTGAGTTTAAGATAAATAAAATTGGATTGTAGTTATAGTATACATATTTATGGGTTGTAGCAACAGTTTAAGCTATTTCATTTGTACAATTCGCTGCTAGTTTGTATATTTGCGGACACGTTTGTACAATTGAGTTATTTTTTATAAATTCAAAATAACGAATTTATACAAACATAAACATCTGAATTTAAATAGTTATACAAATTATATTATACAAATTACATTATACAAAAGTTATACAAATTATATTAAATTATATTATACAAATTCTGAATTATACAAATGCGTGAATTATACATACTCGAAAATGCCAAGGCACATAATTATCTCTGAATGTTGGTCGTGAAGAATAATTAACTAAAATTATAGCTATGATGACTCATTAACTAGTATATATTTTCTTAGTGATGTAATTTTCCCTATTTTAAAGATTAAGCGGGTCAAAGTTGACCGATATAACTCTAACACAATTAATATATCAAAGGCATAACTATCTTGATATGTTAACACAAAAAATATTGTTTCATGTAGGATGATTCATAAATTATATGTAGGGCATAAATTGATGGAATTTGCCTGTTCTATTAGATAACACATTAATGTTGTAGAATGATATTTCCTGATTTGCGTATCAAACATTAAATAAGTCAAAAACTCATTTTAAAAAAATATTTTCCAACAAAATACAATTTTATCCTCCAACTTTATGAGTTACTGCAGATACTCCTCATGTTCTTCTTTTGAAGTGATTAATTTTATTAGTTCATTTAATGTCGTTGTTCCCTCTTAGGACTAGTAAAAGCTACTAAGGTAGGGTTTGTTCTTTCACTCTAGAGAAAAACTTATTTTTTTTAGAATTCTTTTGCTTTTGTGGGAGATATTAAGATAATAGTTGAATAAAAGAATGATGTTTTGAAGGATGATTGAAGTAAAAAAAGGTAATGAAAATATTAAAATTACACATTAAAATCACAACAATATTGGAGTAAAGCTTGATGTTTAGGACAAACATGATAATAATTTTGTGAATTTGTGAAGAAAAGATTTGATTTTAGGCCAATGGTGACCACCTAAAGATTTGATTTTAGGCAAGGTTATGCAAAGATCTTTTTTTTTGGACAAATCTATATATTTAAAAAGATTAGAATAGCAACCCCTCCAATCTAGCTAAGTACTTGTGTTACATAGGTTTGTTATAAACAAAGACTTATCTTTAGTCAAACATGTCCATGGGAAAGTCTAAAGTAGTTTATTCTCAAAAAACTCTCAAATATGGTAGTTATGTCATGTGGTCTAGTTGAGCAAATTTTTATTTCGGCAATTTTTATATATAGCAAATAAAAAATGCATCAATTCTAGGGTATAGCAAACATTTCAAATTGCGTTCCGTAGTAAAATTTTAATTTGCTACGGATGTTTTTTTGTGTATAATCGTTAGACGCCATTTGCCTTTTATATAATTTATTTTAAAAAAAAAATAATAAAAATAGGCGGTATAATCTGGTAGATAAATAAGAAAAAGGATCTCATAATTCACACGATTTCAGTTTCATTCCGTTTTCTTCTATTTCACTCGAATAGCTCCATTGAAGACAATTTAAAAAAATTGATCAAGCTATTGAAGGTATTAATCAAATAAGCGAGAAAAAATTTGATTCAGAGATAGAAACAAGAGGTAATTTCATGACGAAAATACTCTTATTTTGATTTTGTTTTTCTCGATAATGGAGTTTAAAATGCAGATTTCATTTTCACTTTCATCAATTCAGTTGAATGTATATTGAGATGTGTATATTTGTTCCTAATTGATTTGAATTGTTATTTTGAAATCTAGAAAAATTGTGATAAATTTGTTGATAATTTTGAATTTCTAATATGAGAATTGCTGATTTATGTTATAAGTGTATGAGACTATAGTTTGTTTGTTCGAATCTATTATATATATATATATATCTATATATATATATATTATATATATATATATATATATATATATATAATATATATATAGATATATATATATATATATATATATAGTGTTATTTAGTGAATTGTATAATTGTATGGAACTGTTGTCTGTTTATACGAATTTTTTAGTTATATGCATATACATATTTAGTGTTTCTAGTGAATTGTATATTTGTATAAAGCTATTGTGTGTATAAGTTATAGAGAATTTTGGTATAATTTGAAAATGTGTGTAAGTTAAAAACTTAAGTTGCTATAATATGTATAAATACATTTTATGTTTGTTGCTGCAATTCTTAAGCTTACAAATGTATATGTATATAATTTAATTTTTTATACAAAAATTCTGAAAATAGCTTCATTGGGTATTTTGGATAAGCATTCTGGTAGATGGGACAATGACAATTGTTACGTTGATTATACAATTGAGGAGTTTATATTTAGAGAAAGTTCATCGTATGATGAGTTGTATAATGTCATTGCAGTGCAACTAGGGATTGATATGAATGTGATTAAACTTAAAATTGAGTATAAAATTGAAGAAAACAACACACCCATGTTATACATTTATACAACCTGAACTATATAAGGAGGCATTATAAAGGATGAATCAACGCAAACACAAAAATAAATAGTAAGATAAATTTTACATTTGTACAACCACAATTGTATAAGCACAAAATCAGATACTATGATAAATTATACACTTATACTCACAATTGTATAATGAGGAAGTATAATATATGAATAGAAAGTAGATAGCAAGATATGTTATACATTTATAAAAGCACAATTTCATAAGCACAGAAACAGATACAATAATTTATTATACATTTATACAAACACAATTGTATGAGACATGAATTCAGCAGAAACACAAAACATATACTAAGATAGATTATACATTTATGCAATTACAATTGTATAAGACATGAATCAACACAAAAATAAAACTTATAATATAAAAAACATATACATGGACAATGATTATATAGATACTTTATGATGATGGAATGACCCAGAACCAACAACTTTATGTTTCCTTTTCTTACTTGACCCAACAACAACATTATTAGGATCTTTTACACCTCCATCCACAAATCTATTTGAGTCATTATTGCGTTTGGATCTGATCTTTTGCATGGTATTGAATTTAGACAATGAACCTGAAATCTCTCCAAAATTCTGAGTTAGACCCAAGGAAAATGATAAGTATTCAACATTATTTTCAACATGCAATTTTATACCTCTTGTGAATCTCTTTGATGGAGATTGAACATTTATTGTTTGAACCAAAAATCTGAAGGGATTATGAAGTGAAGTGAAAAATTAAGTTTTAAGAAATTCAAAAAAATTAACAAAAATTGATAATGTGAGATGAGTTTTAGGCGGTACCTGAAATTTTTGAAATACTTTCAAAAAACCGTAAGGACGTGCGTGCTAAAGAAGTTGAAAATTTGAAATTGAAATTGTGAAGAATATTAAGGAGAAATTGAAGAAAAGAAAAAAGAAATCTTATAATATGTAGGGGAAAGAGAGAAAGAGGATTTCGATTTAGAAATTTTTTTATACAATTCGGGGAGCCCTAATATAGTAAATTGACTGATATTTTTCTCTTTAAAGGAAATAACTAAAAGGATAGTTATTGCATTTAGTTACCTTCCTTAGTTTGCTATTCTCTACAATTAACCTTTTTTATTTTTTGGAAAAAAGGGCTAGAGAAAGTTATGTCATTTTTCTATGACCTTTATCTTTAATTTTTTGGGCCCATAATCCTTTCATTTGATTATTTGTCTTATTTTAAATATTTCAAAAAATATTTATACTCAGTTACTCAATATTTAACCTTCCACAATAATATATGTTTTTTGTTAGCTAATGTGCATTTAACATTCCACTATTATATAAAATTTGCATCTAGATATTCATAGTTTTTTTTTGATATATTTTAAAATTAACAATATGTTTTAATGTTAAATAATTTATAAGTCACTTTCTTAATCCTCTTAGTTACACATTTTCTTCCTCTACTTAATATTTGTTATCTAAAATTGCAGTTACATGAACTTAAGGAAGATCAAGGGTCGATAAAATCAATAATGTTCAATAGTTGAGGGGTATATTTAATTATCTTCAATATATTAAATAGCAAAGAAATGATTCTAAAGAAAATTAAAGGTCAATCGAATACTGTTGCATATTTATGAGATATACTAAACTTCCTCAAATGAGTAATTTATACCGGTACATATTAAAATTTACTCATTCTAAATGAGTTGGGAACTCATTTAAAATGGGTAAAAAATGAATAAAATTCATATATCCATTTAAAAGTTGAAGTTAAATGAACAAAATGGGTAAAAAAAGGTTCAGTCATAGAAGAAAGAAAAATGACATTAATATATTTTCGCAGTTTCCTTAGTCAGGTAGGGATGGAGTTGGGTGGGATAAGGGAAAAATCTAATTCTTTTTTAAAAAATAAATAATTTTTTTTCGAAGTGTTGGAATATAGGCTGAAATATTCTAAGTGTTAGAATATTATTATTTCATTTAGATACGAATGTAATTTGAATTATATTCTATCTGTACTAAATATAGCCGTTGGAAACATTAGTTTAAATTCTGCGATGACAAGTGATGGACAGGTGTCGCTTGTAACTACCATTTGTAACTGTCGCATGTAACTGTCATTGTGCATAAATTTTATATGGTGTAAATTTTGTCTAAGGTTGTAGAGGGTGATTCTGGCCTTAGAAAAAATCCGTGAAGCCTTCCTTATATTGATTCGTAGATTAATAAAGGTTGAGAAGTGATTCCTATAAAGCGTTGTTCATTGTTTAAGTTTGCTGCTTTCAGTATTTATATACTTAGTAAAAAATGTGAGCAAAATAGGTTGAGTGTTGCAGATGTTTGCAGACTGCCTAGGATGGTGTCCGATAAATATAAATCAAACATCTTTCAATTGGTATCAGGGCGCGGTTGAACGATAGTGAAGAATGCAAACTGTGGGAATTGACACGGAAAATTGAAGCTTTCGCTGGGATCACGGATGAGACTTTGGTAGATCCATAGTTTGTGTATCTTTTGACACAAATCATTGATTTCAGACTGAACGCTGAGCGAGTTTAGGGCGAAATAAGTGTGTACCGAGAAAATGTGAGTCCGAAACTCAAAGGGTAGAAAATATTAACAAAAATTCCAAAACGGTATATAAAAATTTATATTAATCAAAACGGTAAAATCGCTGCCGAGGCAGCGATTTACTTCAACTGAAAAAGTAAAATCGCTGCTGAGGCAGCGATTTTGCCAAAAAAATTTTTTTTTAATAAAAAAATGAAATCGCTGCTTGAGCAGCGATTTCAAAATTTTTCATCTTACAAATCGCGCCAGGGCAGCGATTTGATATTATTTTTTAATTTTCTTTTTTTTTTTAAAAAATAAGGTATATCGCTGCACTGGCAGCGATTTATAAAGAAATTTTTTTTTTTATATATAAATCGCTGCTGTAGCAGCGATTTACAAAAAAAAAAAAATTTTTTGTAAATCGCTGCTACAGTAGCGATTTACAAAAAAAAAAATTTTTTTTTTTTGTAAATCGCTGCTAGGCAGCGATTTATTTTAAAAAAAAAAATTTTGTTATTAATTTTTTTGTTAAAATTATATTGTTAAAATTAAATTAAATAATTTTCTCCTTTAATTTTTTATTTTAAAAAAATTAATTATTATTTGAATTCAAATAGTATTTAAATTTAAATTTAATATAATATCTTTTTTTAGAAAGAAAATATATTTATTACTTTACTTATTTTTAAGTTTTTTTAAAATAATGTATATTTTTTTATAAGTTATATACATAAATTTTAAAAATATATTTATTTTAAAAAATAAATATATTTTCTTTCTAAAAAAAGATATTATATTAAATTTAATTTAAATACTATTTGAATTCAAATAATTAATTTTTTTAAATAAAAAATTAAAGGAGAAAAATTATTTAATTTAATTTTTAACAATATAATTTTAACAAAAAAATTAATAACAAAAAATTTTTTTTTAAATAAATCGCTGCTAGGCAGCGATTTACAAAAAAAAAATTTTTTTTTTTTGTAAATCGCTACTGTAGCAGCGATTTACAAAATTTTTTTTTTTTATAAATCGCTGCTAGGCAGCGATTTACAAAAAAAAAATTTTTTTTTTTTGTAAATCGCTACTGTAGCAGCGATTTACAAAAATTTTTTTTTTTTATTTTGTAAATCGCTGCTACAGCAGCGATTATATATAAAAAAAAATTTTCTTTACAAATCGCTACCAGTGCAGCGATTATACCTTATTTTTTTTAAAAAAAAAAATTAAAAAAATAATCAAATCGCTGCCCTGGCAGCGATTTGTAAGAAAAAAATTTTGAAATCGCTACTCAAGCAGCGATTTCATTTTTTTATTAAAAAATTTTTTTTTTTTGCAAAATCGCTGCCTCGGCAGCGATTTTACCGTTTTGGTTAATATAAATTTTTATATACCGTTTTGGAATTTTTGTTAATATTTTCTACCCTTAGATACGAATGTAATTTGAATTATATTCTATCTATAAGAAATATAGCTGTTGGAAACATTAGTTAAAATTATGTGATGACAAGTGTCGGAAATGTGTCGCTTGTAACTGTCATTTGTAACTGTCGCATGTAACTGTCATTGTGCATAAATTTTATATGGTAGAAATTTCGTCTAAGGTTTTAGAGGGTGATTCTGGCCTTAGACAAAATTCGTGAAGCCTTCCTTCTATTGATTCTGAGATTAATAAAGGTTGAGAATTGATTCCTGTAAAGCTCTATTCATTGTTTAAATTTGTTGCTTTAAGTATTTCTTTACTTACTAAAAAACGTGAGTAAGGTTGACTGAGTGTTGCAGACGTTTGCAGACTGCCTAGGGTGGTGTTCAATAAATATAAATCGACCCTCTTTCAATTGGTATCAGAGCGCGGTTGAACAATAGTGAAGAATGCAAACTGTGGGAATTGACACGCAAAATTGAAGCTTTTGTGGGATCACGAATGAGACTTTGGGAGACCCATAGTTTGTGGATCTTTTGACACAAATCATTGATTTGAGACTGAACGCTGAGCGAGTTTAGGGCGAAATCAGTGTGTACCGAGAAAATGTTTATGGACGCATCGCTGAAATCTTTAACTTTCGTAACGCAACTACACTACAGCTGGAGGGACTGTAGAAGGAAATTTAAAACCTTCGCGCAGAGATCGTTGTATTGCGTCGGGCTGTGGCAACGTTGAGTTCAAGTCGTGGTCAATCGTCTAAGGTTAAAATTCCAGAACCTAAAGCCTTTGGTGGCACAAGAAGTGCTAAAGAACTGAAAATTTTCATTTGGGATATGGAACAATATTATACTGTTGTAAGGGTGCCTGACGCTAATAAGTTGAACAAACTACAATGTACTTGACGAGTGATGCCAAACTTTGATTGAGGACTAGAAATGCAGATGATGTAAGTGCTAGACGATCCATAATGTATACGTGGGTTAAGTTAATTAAAGAAATGTGAGATCAATTTCTTCCTAGTAATGCCTCTTGGCTTGCAAGGGACACGTTAAAGAGATTGCGGCAGACAAGTTCGGTGAGGGAATACATTAAAGAATTTACCTCTGTGATGTTAGACATCCAAAATATGTCTGATGAGAATAAATTGCATAACTTTTTTTCGGGTATGCAAGACTGTGCGCAGAACAAACTTCGGAGGCAGAATATTTAGGGCCTGCCTTGTGCAATTGCTGCTGCAGATTCGTTGGTTGATTTTGTGACGACTTTTCCTATAAGTGATGTTCCTTCTACTTCGAAAACGAAGAAAAAGGGTGAAAAGGAGGGGGAATGAAAAAGGGATAATCATAAGGACAATACGAATGACAAAGGGAAGGCATCAATGAAGGATTATAAAGACATACCAAACAATAAAGATATTGATACAAACGGTTGTTGGACTTGTGGTGGTCCTCATTTGGCTAAGTCTTGTCCAAACTGGGAAAACTTAATGCTTTGCTTGATGGAAATGTGAATCAAGGGGAGGAAGAAGAAGTTGTGGCTGCTATGGCAAATCCATTGGGATTGTCTTTTATCATATCACATTGGTCATTAATAATAAAGGAATGTCTGATACTTTGAATCCTCATTCTTCACTAATTTATATAGAAATAAAGGTTAAAGAACAACGTGTGATGGCTATGGTTTATACCAAGGATACTCATACGTTTGTGGATGTGAAAATTGCCATAAAATTGGGGCTGAAGTTGACTAAAAGCTCTTCATACGTCAAAACAGTCAATGCTAAGGCATAAGACATGTCGGCAAGGCTTATGGGGTGTCTATGTCGATTGAAAGTTGGGTGTGAAAACATAATTTGATGGTTATGCCACTTGGTGAATTTTAGATCATACTTGGGATTGATTTTCTAAGAAAATTCCTGTTTGTTCCATTTTCTCATTTAGATGGAATGATGGTCATGAATGAGAGTAATGATGGATTTTCTAAGGGTGTTAATCTATTCAGAAAAATTATTAAAGTTTCAAAGAAGAAATACAAAGGAATGTTGCTATATGCTATGTCAATTGACAAAGGGTTTAAGAAGGGTGATAAACTATACCTAATACCTTAGTCAATTTGAAACCTGATGTTATAGTAGAAGTGTGTGATTGTGATGCTAAATTGTTGAAACAATATGTTGATGTTATATCGCTTGAGTTATCAAAGAAGTTACCGCCAAGGAGGGATATTAGTCATAAAATTGAGTTGCTGCCAGGTTTGGTTGCTCCTAAACAAACTCCTTATCGTATGGATCCTAAGGAGTTGGTTGAATTGCGAAAACAATTTAACGATTTGGTAGATACTGGTCTAATTCAACCATCTAAGGCTCCTTATGGTGTTCCTGTTTTGTTCAAAAAAAGCAGGATAGGACAATGAGAATGTGTGTAGATTATAGGGCGCTAAACAAGGCAACTGTAAAGAACAAATATCCAGTTCCATTGGTGCAAGATTTGATGGACATGTTGAGTAAAACATGTTGGTTCACTAAGCTTGATCTGAAGAACAAGACAGCTTGCGCAAGGCTAAACAATGCATTAAGAAGTATGCTAATCAACATCATCGCTCAGTTGAGTTAAATATGGGTGACAAAGTGTTGCTGAAACTTACTCTACAAATCTGGAAACAGATTGTGAGCAAAAGTAGACATCGGGGTTTGATTCCCAAGTCTGATGTTCCATTGGAAGTGGTGAAACGAGTGGGCGAAGTTGCTTACAAGTTGAAGCTTCCAGAAATGTTAAAGATCTATCCCACTTTCTATGTGAGCTTCTTGAAAACTTACTTTATAGATACAAATGATCTGGATAGGAACAGGTCAAAGGGTGCTACTCCATTAGTACCTACATAGTTTGATGTTGAAATTGAGAAAATCCTTGATCATCGGGTTCAAGCCACTAGTAAGAAGAGTAAGAATATAGAATTTTTGATTCATTGGAAAGGCAATAGTGGAGTTGATACAGTTTGGAAGAAAGCTAAGGACTTATGGAAGTTCGATGCTCAAATCGATGACTATTTAAAAACGTCTCGATGAGGAAATCAAGTTCAAGTGGTGCGGGTGGTCTGTTAGACCCGTAAACTACTTGATCTAACTACGTGCAGGCATGACAAGGATTTGGGGGCAAAACAAAAAGCAACAAAGGTTCAAGGTCTTTGGGTGTTGGTAAAGCAGCTTGGACGTGCAAGGCTTACGTGTGGGCAAGAGTCATCGGCAAGGAAATGTGTTTGCTTGACAAGCAAGGCTGTGAGACCTGACAATGGCAAGACAAAGGCATTCACATGAAGTGCTGAAATAAGACTAAGCATTGGAGGACAACTGAAATATTCTAAATGTTGGAAGCAGGCTGAAATATTCTAAGTGTTTGGGTAAGGATGTAACTAAATAAAATTCTATTATTTAGAAAAATAGTTGTTAGAAACATTAGTTTAAATCCTGTGATGACAAGTGTCGGACAAGTGTTGCTTGTAACTGCCATTTTTAATTGTCGCATGTAACTGCCATTGTGCAGAAATTTTATATGGTGGAATTTTGTCCAAGGATGTAGAGGATGATTCTTTCCATAGACAAAATTCGTGAAACCTTTCTTGTATTGTTTCTTAGATTAATAAAGACTGAAAAGTGATTCCTGTAAAGCGATGTTTCTTGTTTAAGTTTGCTTCTATAAGTATTTCTATACTTAGTCAAAAACGTGAGTAAGATAGGCTGAGTGTTGCAGACATTTGCAGACTTCCTAGGATATTGTTCAATAAATATAAATCGACCCTCTTTCAATTGGTATCAGAGCGCGGTTGAATGATAGTGAAGAATGCAAACTGTGGGAATTGGCACGCAAAATTGAATCTTTCGTTGAGATCACATATGAGACGTTGAGAGGCCCATAGTTTGTTGATCTTATGACACAAATCATTAATTTGAGACTGAACGATGAGAGAGTTTAGGGCGAAATTGGTGTGTACTGAGAAAATGTTTATGGATGAATCGCTGAAATCTTAAACTTTCGTAACGCAACTACACTACAGCTGGAGAGATTGCAGAACGAAATTAAAAACCTTCACGAAGAGATCGTTGTACTGAGTCAGGCTGCGGCAACGTTGAGTTCAAGTCGTGGTTAATCGTGTAAGGTGAAAATTCCTGAACCTAAAGCCTTTGGTGGCACAAGAAGTGCTAAAGAACTGAAAATTTCATTTGGGATATGGAACAATAATATTCAGCTGCAAGGGTGTCTGATGCTAATAAGTTGAACATAACTACAATGTACTTGACAGATAATGCTAAACTTTGATGGAGGACTCGAAATGCAGATGATGTAAGTGCCGGACGACCCATAATTGATACGTGGGATAAGCTAATTAAATAAATGTGTGATCAATTTCTTCCTAGTAACGTCTCTTGTCTTGCAAGGGACAAGGTGAAGAGACTGAGGCAGACAAGTTCGGTGAGGGAATACATTAAAGAATTTATTTATGTGATGTTAGACATCCAAAATATGTCTGATGAGGATAAGTTGCATAACTTTATTTCGGGTATGCAAGGTTGGGCTCTAAACGAACTTCGAAGGCAGAATATTAAGGACCTACCTTGTGCAATTGTCGCTGCAGATTCGTTGGCTGATTTCTGGTTGACTTGTCATATGAATGATTTTCCTTCTACTTTGAAAACTAAGAAAAAGGGTGACATGAAGGGGGAAAGAAAAAGGGATATAAGAACAATACCAATGATAAAGGGAAGGCACAAATGAAGCATTATAAAGATAGACCAAATAATAAAGATGTTGATTCAAACGGTTGTTGGACTTGTGGTGGTCCTCATTTTGCTAAATGTTGTTCAAACTGGAAAAAAATTTAATGCTCTACTTGTTGGAAATGTGAATCAAGGGAAGGAGTTGGAAAATCCATTAAGATTGTCTTTCAATCAGATTAAGTTGGTTAATAATGTTAAAGGAACGCCCGAGACTTCGAATTCTCATGCTCCACTAGTTCTTATAGAAATGAAGGTTAAAGAACAACGTGTGATGGCTATGGTTGATACAAGGGATACTTGTACGTTGTTGGATGTATAATTGCTATAAAATTGGGGTGAAGTTGACTTTAATTCCTTCCTACGTCAAAACAATCAATGCTAAGGCACAAGACATTGTGGGCATGGCTTATGGGGTGTCTATGTCGACTGGAAGTTGGGTGCGAAAGCATAATTTGATAGTAACGCCGCTTGGTGAATTTTAGATCATACTTGGGATTGATTTTCTAAGAAAATTCCTTCCATTTCCTCATTTAGATGGAATGATGGTTATGAATGAGAGCAATGCTGGATTTCTTAAAGGTGTTCATCTAATCGGAAAAGTTAATAAAACGGCAAAGAAAAATACAAAGGAATGTTGTTATCTGCTATTTCAATTGACAAAGGGTTGACGAGGGGTGATAAATTATACTTAATGCCTTAGTCGAATTGAAGCCCGATGTTACGATAGAGGTGCCTGATTGTGTTGTTGATTGTTGAAACAGTATACTGATGTTATGCCGCCTGAGTTACCAAAGAAGTTATCACCAAGTAGGGATATTGATCATTAAATTAAGTTGATGATTGCTAGTGAACAAGCTCCTTATCGTATGGATCATAAGAAGTTGGCTGAATTTTGAAAACAGTTGAACGATTTGTTGGATGCTAGTCAGATTCAACCATCTAAGGCTCCCGATGGTGTTATTGTTTTATTTCAAAAGAAACAGGATTACACAATGAAAATGTGTGTAGATTATAGGGCGCTGAACAAGGTAACTGTGAAGAACAAATATCCACTTTCATTGGTGCAAGATTTGATGGACATGTTGAGTAAAACATGTTGGTTCACTAAGCTTGATCTCAGGGTAGGTTACAATAGCAGAAGGTGATGAACCAAAGACTATGTGTGTAACTAGATATGGTTGGTATGAGTTCCTTTTCATGCCATTTGGGCTAACTAATGCTCCTGCTACATTTTGCAATTTGATGAATGATGTATTGTTTGACTATCTTGATGATTTTGTGGTTGTCTATCTAGATGATATTGTTATTTGTAGTCGAACGTTAGAGGAACATGTTGATCACCTAAGTTTTGTTCTGTCTCAATTTAGAAAATACACATTTTATGTTAAGATGGAAAAATGTGAGTTTGCTCAATAAAAGATAAAATTTTTGGGGCATCTTGTTAGTAAAAACAAAGTTCAAATGGATCCTAAGAAAGTGTAGGCCATTATTGATTGGTAGGCACCTCGTTATGTTAAGGATTTGAGTTCGTTTCTTGGGTTGGCTAACTATTACAGGAAATTCAATTCTAGTTATTCAAAAAGGGCAGCAACTTTGATAGATTTGTTGAAGAATGATACGATATGGGTTTGGTCGGAACGATGTGGGAAAGAATTTCAGAATTTGGAGGAAGCTTTTGCATATGAACCAATACTCAAATTGCCTGATTTTGAGTTATCATTTGAAGTGCACACCGATGTGTCTGATAAAGCTATTGGTGGCGTGTTAGTGCAGGAAGGTCATCCTGTGGCCTTTGAAAGTCGAAAATTGAATGATGCTGAGCAAAGATATTCGACACATAAAAAGGAAATGGTTGTTGTTGTACATTGTCTGAAGGTTTGAAGAGTCTATCTCTTAGTTACTCTATTTGTGGTGAGAACTAATAATGTAGCCAATCCTTTTTTCAAGACGCAGAAAAAGTTGAGTCCTAAACATGAACGATGGCAAGAGTTCCTGGCAGAATATGATCTCATGCGGGAACATAATCCAGGGAAACACAAGTAGGTTGCTAATGCATTGAGTCGAAAAGAGGTATTTGCTGGAGTCTATTCAATTTCAAAACTTGAAACTAATTTTTTTGATAGGATCAGGTTGTGTGTTGTAAATGACTCATTATATGTGAAGTAGATGGGCCAAGTGCAAGATGGCACAATGAGACGGTATTGGATTAAGAACGATCTGCTCTATTTTAAACGGGGAAGAAGCAGTCTTACCAAGTCAGGATGGACTGTGCAAATACTTGATAAAGGAAGCACATGATTCTCCTTGGGCTGGACATCTGGGTGTTGAAAGAATGTTGGCTCTACTGTCTCGTGTTTATTTCTGGCCAAAGATGGAAGATGATATAGAGGCATTCATGAAAACTTGCCATGTCTGTCAAGTAGACAAGACTAAACGTAAGAAGGAAGCAGCTTTGTTGTAATCTTTTCCTATTCCTGAAAAGCCTTTGTTGTGTGTAAGCATGGATTTAATTTCTGTGTTTCCTAAGGTAGATGACAAAGCATCTATTATGGCTGTGGTAGATAGATTTTTGAAATATTCTATTTTTATTGCTACATCTGAATTATGTTTATATGAGATTGCTTCTGACCTAATCTATAAATATGTGGTTAAACACTTTGGTGTTCCGGCTGACATTGTGAGTGATAGGGATACAAGGTTCACAGACACGTTTTGGACATCTTTGTTCAATATGATGAGAATTGGGTTGAAATCTACTACAAATCACCCACAAACAGATGGAAAGATGAAAAGGATTAATCACTTGTTGGAAGAATACTTGAGGAATTATGTGACAGCAAGTCAACAGAACTAGGTTGCATTGTTAAAAACTGCGTAGTTTTGTTATAATCTGCACAAGTTGTTTGCAACCGAAATGAACCCTTTTGAGACTATTATAGGCAAACAACCTATAACGCCACTAGATGTTGCTAAGTCTAAAAATCAGGAAAAGTATCCAGCAATTTACAGGGTTGGAAAGGACATACTTGAAATGTTATATGAAGCACAAGACAGCTTGCGCAAGGCTAAACGACGCTTGTAGAAGTATCCTGATCAACATCTTCACTCAATTGAGTTTAATGTGAGTGACAAGATGTTGTTGAAACTTACTCCACAAATCTGGAAACAAATTTTGAGTAAAATTAGAAATCGAGGTTAGTTTCTTAAGTTTAATGGTCCATTCGAAGTGGTGAAACGAGTAGGCGAAGTTGCTTACATGTTGAAGCTGCCAGAAAGGTTAAAGATCCATCCCACTCTCCATGTGAGCTTCTTGAAACCTTACTTTGCAGATGCTGATGATCCGGACAGGTACAGGTCAAGGAGGGCTCCACCATCAGTACCTACAGAGTTTGATGCTGAAATGGAGAAAATCCTTGATCACCAAGTTCTAGGTACAAGTAAGAACAATACGAGATAGAATTCTTGATTCATTGGGAAGTCAAGGGTTTAGCTGATGCAGTTTGTGAGAAAGCTAATGACTTATGGAAGTTTGATTATTAAATCGATGACTATCTCAAAACAGTCTCAATGAGGACATCAAGTTCAAGTGGTGCGAGTGGTCTATTAGACCCGTAATCTACATGATCTAACTACGTACATGCATGACAGGGACTTGGGAATCGTTCTTGGCATGTGTGGGGGAAAAATAGTGCAACAAAGGTTCAAGGTGTTTGGGTGTTGGCAAATCAACTTAGACGTGCAAGGCTTACGTGTGGGCAGGAGTCATCGGCAAAGCAGTGTGTTGGCTTGACAAGGCAAGGCTGTGAGACTTGACGATGGCAAGGCGAATGAATTTACATGGATTACAGAAATAAAACTAAGTGTTGGAGGGACAACTGAAATATTCCAAGTGTTGGAAGCAGGCTGAAATATTCTAAGTGTTAGAATATTATTAATTCGTTTGGATAAGGATGCAATTTGAATTATATTATATCTGTTAGAAATATTGTTGTTGGAAATATTAGTTAAATCCTATGATGACAAGTGTCGGACAGCTGTCCTTTGTTACTACCATTTGTAACTATCCCATGTACCTGCCATTGTGCACAAATTTTATATGATGAAAATTTTGTCTAAGGCTATAGAGGGTGATTCTTGCCTTAGACAAAATTCATGAAGCCTTACTTGTATTGATTTTGAGATTAATAAAGGTTTGGAAGTGATTCCTGTAAAGCGTTGTTCATTGTTTATGTTTGTTGCTATAAGTATTTTATACTTAGTTAAAAACGTGAGTAAGATAGGTTTAGTGTTGCAGACGTTTGCAAACGGCCTAGGGTGTTGTTCGATAAAAAAAATTGACCATAGGCGGGCAGACTACTCCACCTTAATTTCGTGCAAGAAGTTAGCCTAACTTAATGGCTGTCAAGTCTCACTCAACTCAGCTCTTTCGCAGCCTATTCTGCGTAATGTTCAAGAACGTTTTTCTTTTTTCATGCCTTAAATTATTTTCTGACTTTAACAGAAAATCAAACATAAAACATACGGGAAAACCCAAACTTTATATTTTTAATCAAAATAATACAAAGGAATAACTTGTTGGAACAATAATTCTGTCCAAATTTTGAGTTCGACTTCGACTTAAGGCACAATCAAAAGTCAATTACTGACTTAGACACTTCTTTAAATCCTCATGTTTTATTTTAAGTGTCTTAGTGAAATTCCAAACTTAATCTTCCCTCTTTCACCTTAGGATAACAATTCGATCCATCTTTCTTATCCAAAACCGTCCAACACCAAGGTTGTCCATTTATAGACCATGTAACAACCTTATATTTTACATTGCATGGTGTTGTGACACATGTACAAAACTTTTCAAATGCTTAGCCCACTAAAATATAATTCATTTGACATTCCCAACTGATAAGAAACATTCAAAATTTGAATTCAAAAAGCATACAACAGGTACAACGAATCTGGACACAAGCTGTTACAAAAAGGTAACTGTCGCATGTGATTGACTTGTGACTTGACTGACTGGATTTCATTTCATTGCTGCATTTTTTTCAATATTTTCTACTCGAATACAATGTCTAAACATCGTATAGTCATTGCCTCATCAACGTCTACCCGAATCCATCCACAAATTTTCCATGTCGTCGCACCTCCGACGCCCTACCGCTGCCTTGCATTGGTCATGTTAACTTTTAATCCACTCGTGTCATTTCTTATTTTCTTGTTGAGTTTCATTCACAATTGACTATGCTTCAATTTTAGCTCAATTTCCCGCATTTGACTAGACCATCTGATTTTCGCATGCCAACTTTACCCACAACCAATGTCGGCCAACGCCCAAGTCATGCCATGTGTTGTTGCCTTGCCAACACCCATTACATGTCTTGAAACTTTCCTACCAACATATTTTGAGCCCATTTGACCATGCCATAACATAGATCACACAAGGCATGATTGATTTCACCTGCGCATTTTAGTTTTTGACAAAGTCATTCATGTTAATCCTTTGCCATGCCCATGCCTATGTCGAGTTACTTGGTCAGGACCCTTACAAACTTACCCCACCTAATGAAACTTGATGTCCTCATCGAGGACATCATTCATATGAACCTATTTGGGTTCTGGACAAGGATCATATTATGTCCGTCATCTTCATCTTCAACCAATGCCAAAGAGTTTACTTTTGATGTTTCTACCTCATTTTTCTTTTCCTTTCCAATTCGACAGCAAGTATAATATTCACTTTCACTTGCACTGGACAATTTCTTTTCAAATGAGGACCATCAAAAGTAAAGCATCCCCCAAACTTTCCCTTCTATTTCGAAAATAAGACTCCCCTTGTCTAGTTTTACACCTTCATCTTCCTTTCACCAGCTTGACCCTTCCAATTTTTCTTCCACTCCTTTCCCTTGTATTTTTGTTTGAAGTGCAGAGAATCTCTTGGGTCGTCACCCTCATGGAAATCAGCCAATTTATTTGCTACCACTATGACAGAATTGAGAGTTTGAACATTTTGTCTCCTTAACTCTCTTTGTGCCCATCCTTTCAACCCGCTTATGAAATAGTTCAACTTGTCTTCTTCAACCATGTTGCCTATGTTCAACATTAAGGATCAAAATTCTTTGATATTAGTCCTCACTGTGCTGCCTTATTTCAAACGTCGCAACTCATCCCTTGCCAACCAAGACGAATTGCTTAGAAGGAATTGAGTTTTCAATTCTTTCTTTAACATTTCCCACGTTTCAATCTGTGGTAAATTTGAACCTTCTACTTCAGTAACCCTTGTTCTCCACCAAACCTTGGCATCACTTAAGTACATTGTTGTGACTGATACCTTTTCAGCATCTTGAACCTTTGCTGCTTTGAAATATTTTTTGATATCCCAAAGGAAGTTCTCCAATTCCTTGGCACTGCTCAAACCATTATAAACCTTAGGTTCTGGAACCTTAATTCTTTTGGGGCCAATTTTTCCTTGCAACGCCCGACGTAGAAGAAGAACTTCACCACGCAAGTCTTCCTCCTCCCTACAAATGAGTTCCATTTCTTGTTGGGCAGTGTCATGTTTGGCTGTATATTCTGCCTCCAACATCAACACTTTTTCGTTCAAGACCTCTTTGGTCAAGGTTAATTATTCCTTTATGCTTTGAATTTGAGTGACCAGATCAACCAAGCCCTCCCCATCGTTTGTTCCACCAATTAGTGCTTTCAATTGTGTCACCCTCTCCCGCAGTGCATCATTTTCCCCAACAATCGAATAATCTAACCTAGATCTGATAGAAATTGTTAGGTGGGCAGACTACTCCACCTTAATTTCATGTAAGAGCTTAGCCCAACCTAATGACAGTCAAATTTACTCAACTCAGCCCCTTTCACAGCTTATTTTGCCTAACGTTCAAGGATGTTTTTCTTTTTTTATGCCTTGGATTATTTTTCAGACTTTAATAGGAAATCAAAACATAAACATACGGGCAAAACCAACCTATATACTTATAATCAAAATAATACAAAGGACTCACTCGTTAGAACAACAATTCTTTCCAACTTTCGACTTCGACTTCGACTTAAGGCCAAATCACAAGTCAATTGTTGCCTTAGACGCTTCTTAAAATCCTCATGTTTTATTCTAAATGTCTTGGTGAAATTTCATATTTAATCTTCCCTCTTTCACCTTAGGATAACAATTCTATCCACCTTTCTTGGCCAAAAACGTCCAACACCAAGGTTGTCTATTTATAGACCATGTGGCAGCCTTGTATTTAACATTGCACGGTGTTGTGACATATGTCCAACACTTGTCAAATGCTTAGCCTACTATAATATAATTCAGTTTACATCCCTAACCTATAAGAAACATTCAAAATTCAAATTCAAAAAATATACAAGAGATAATATGAATCTGGACACAAGCGGTTACAAAAATGTATCTGCCGCATGTGACTTGGCTAACTGGATTTCATTTCTTTGCTGCATTTTACTTAAATATTTTTACTCCAATACAATGTCTAAACATTGTATAGTCATTGCCTCATCAAAGTCTACCCGAATCCATTCAAATTTTCCATGTCTGCGCACCATTGATGCCTTACCGCTGTCATTCTTTGGTCATGTTAACTTTTAATCCACTTGTGATATTTCTTATTTTCTTGTTGAGTTTCATTCAAAGTTGACTGTGCTTCAATTTTGTTCAGCTCAATTTTTCCGCATTTGACCAGACCATGTGATTTTTGCATGCCAACTTTACCCACAACCGATGTCGTTAGTGCCCAAGTCATACCATGGGTTGTTGCCTTGCCAACGCCTATGTCATGTCTTGATACTATCCAACCAACATATTTTGAATCCATTTGACCATGCCAACACTCTGTTCACACAAGGCATTATTGATTCCACCCGCATTTTAACTTTTGATAAAGTCATTCATGCTAACCCTTTGCCATGCCCATGCCTATATCGATTTACTTGGTCAAGACCCTTACAGTTGGCAAGGGGTGATAAAAAAACTTTAAAAATATATTTTTTAAAAGAAAATGAACTAATATTTTTTGTTACATTTTTTTTTTTGGATAGGGGCAAGGATGTGTGGTTGGGGAAGGGGGGGTTCTGGGGTCATGGTAGGAGGTAGTAAGAAATTTATTTTCTTATTTAAAAAAATATTCTTTTAGGAGCGGGGGGTTGGGGTGTGATGGGGAGGGGGGTTGGGGAAGTGGACTGGCAAGGTTTGGGTGGTTGGTTGGTATGGTTGGGGGCCGGGTTATAGGTATTGGTGATAAAAAAATATTTTAAAATTTTTTTGAAGAAGTTTTTTTTTGGCGGGGTAAGTGGAGGGGGGGGGGGGGTAAGGAGTAGAGTATAAGATTTTGCTTTTGAAGATTTTAACAAGTTCTCTATTATAATATTGGTAGCCACATTTATCCACATTATTTATTAGGTAACTATAGCACTCTATTTTTTTGCAAAAACAGGTAATGCAACGAGTTGACCAATCTTTTAGGTTTTGATTAAAAGAAGAGTTGTCACCTAACAAAATAAAGGTATGTTAGAGCACTTAACTAAGCTAAATAATTTTAACTAACTAAGGTCAACAAATGAGTGATTCGAAAAGGTTCAAGTTACCTCGAGAGAAAGATGTTAAGCACCCCTCGAAGTCCACAAATGTGGGTCCACCAAAATCATAAAAATTATGTAGGAGGTTACAATTTGACAAATAAGGTCTATTATTTATTTATTATAACTAATTTATAGCTAAGTGATTGAAAGATAATATAGATTTAAGTACATAATAGAATTAGATAAGCAAGAGGACAAAATTTACACCAAGTGATAGAAATTTTATTAATTAATGTGAAGATATTAGGCATTCCTCGATTTCGTGATTTTAACACAGTCGCTTTTGTTAACTTATACTAACTTTAAAATACTTTTGATACGATTATATGCTACAACTTACTCACATATTTGATTGATGAAATTTATTATTCTCAAATCGGATGCATAACTTCATTCTCTATTTTTGAGCTACAATTACTTAGAAACGTAATTGTTTTCTTCTCGCAATTGTATCTCCCTAATATACAACTTTTCATTTACGTTAAAGCAAAATTAACATAATCATTTGATCAGGGTGCGTCACCGCATCCTTAAAT
Source organism: Solanum habrochaites (assembly GCA_027704765.1). NCBI lineage: Eukaryota > Viridiplantae > Streptophyta > Magnoliopsida > Solanales > Solanaceae > Solanum > Solanum habrochaites. Next base: position 56,316,720 of record JAKWJA010002500.1, read on the forward strand.
CTTTTTAAGTGTCTCAAAAAGATGTGAAATCGCATTCTTCATGAAAACCTTATTCTTATTTATTACTCTTTTGTAAATAATATTTTTATACTTGTAAGATGTTAGATAGATGTTTGTTTATTACTTTTGGGGCTAATTCACATCTCCTTCTTATATTTTATTAAAGATGCATTAACCAATTTAAAAACTATAAATTTAATTTTAGACTTAGGCCAAAGATAATTCTATGATTATCAAAATATAATAAATGCATTAGTTTCAAAGTAGCATTTTTAATCAAAATATTAGGGTTCAACTTAACACTTTATTGACATATTGTTGTTCATCTTGTATTTCTAACATACTTAGAACAACCTTTGAAGAACTTTTTAAGACGCAACAAAATTTAAGAAATTTTCACAACTAGAAAATTCTAGAATCACAAAAAAATTAGAAAAAATATACGAAATATTTTTCTTAATGAAGAATTATTGTCAATCTGTGTTTAAAGAATTTTAATGATTTCAACAAACTTTGCAGAAATACAAAGTTACTAAAGTTTAATGAACCAGTGAGGAATAGAACAACGGAAGAATAGAAATGAATTCACAAACCAAAAATCTGTAACACATACCAGAATCTGGAAAAACAGAAAGAAGACAATATCACTAAATGCACAGTGTCCTCTTAAGGAAATTATTTCCTTCTAGTATCTGAGGTTTGATTTGGAATATTTTCTCCCAAGATATAATAATCTCAATCTCTATTGTGTTGATACCCAAAACGCTAGTGTCAGCGAGCCACTCAACAACAGAAAAGTACACTTAGAGTACTAGATTTAGTAGTAGAAGAAGAAGTCTAGAAATTTTATTTTTAAAATAAGAGGAAATCCCTCAATTTATAGAAAACAAATGGTAGTTCGAAAATATTTATTGTTCCTTACCGGAAAGGTCACAAACCTTTGGAAAATCACAATCTTTCAGAAAGGTCGTCACCTTTCATAAAAGTCCCAACTTTACATAAAAGTTGCAACTTTTCATAAAAGGCAGTCGCAACCTTTCATAAAAGTAAGCAACTCTTCATAAAACTCGCAACTCTTCATTTTTCATTGACACCTTTTAAAACACAATAATCCCCGCATGAATGGGAATGATTCCAAGACAAAGAAACAAATAAGTATGTGTACTTTACAAGCAATAATTAATATCATATGGTGTTTACTTGGGCTTTTCATAGTGAACATATGTTAGATATACTCGGTCAATCGGTAAATGCAATATCTTTGAACCGTTAAGCTTTGGTGTATATCTAGACAATCATATTCGCACAATTAAATCTTTACTGTTTATGGTTGTATCCTTAATCCTGAGCATTGTATTCATCATGAGAATGGATTGATTTGGTTGACAATGCCGAGCTGTCATTCACAACTTTGTTTTTCTCCTTGAATCTAGCTCTTGGGATCTGCAGTCTACTAGATAGAGTTACCACCATGATGACTTGTCCTAAGCCGTAAACTCATTCCCTTAGATGATCTTGAAACCTTCGCTTTAGTTAAACCTTTTTGTAAGTGGATCAGACACATTATCCTTTCACTTTACTTTGTCAATTCTTATAATTTCACTAGAGAGTAGTTATCTAATGGCATCATGTTTATGTCATATATGACGAGACTTTCCGTTATACATTATGCTCCATGCCCTACCTATTGCATCTTGACTATCAAAGTGTATGCTTACTAATGTCAATGGTTTGAGCCAAAAAAGAATATCTATCAAGAAATTTCGGAGTCTTTCAACTTATTCACTGACCTTATCTTGAGCACCTATCTCAAAGATCATTGTAAAGCTAGCGATACATGTCTCTTTTAAAATATTTCCAAGAGACTGCTCCTCTACCAAGATTAAATAAATATCTCCTCATGGATTTTACTTTATTTGTCCGGTGATAAAATTTGCATCACTATATCCTTTCAATACTGCTTGATATTGTTATAATGCAAGACATAGTTTTAAGTATTTTTTAAATACTCCAAAACTCTATTTATTGTCATCTAATGAGTTTGATTGGGATCACATGTTAACCGACTCAGTTTATTAGTAAGAAATGCTATATTTGATCGAACACACTTCATGATATACATTATACTTCACAATACTCTAGCACAATACAATTGTGAATCACTTTCAGTTTCACTGTTTTGAAATGCAAAGCTCATATTTATTGGATACTTGACAAATATTGACATCCAATTATTTGAACTAGTCAAGTGCCTTTTCAATGCAATGAGACCGTGAAAATTTTAAATATTATGGAGTTCTAAGGATTCTTATACCTAAGATCGCATTAGCAACTCCAAGATTTTTCATTTCAAACTTGCTTTCTAGTATATGTTTAGTAACATTTATATCATTAGTGTCTAGTATTGATGATCAACATATCACAAATATACAAACAAACAATGATTTTGTGATTTTAATGTGAACACATTTATCACTTCCATCATTTTTAAATTCATTTGCCAATATGGTTTTGTCCAATTTCTTATGTCATTGTTTGAGTGCATTTTTTAGTCCATAATGTGACTTAACAAGTTCGCACACATTCTTTTATTTACTAGGAATCAAAAAACCCTCGGACTGTTCCATGTAAATTTCTTCCTCCTATTCTCTGTTTATTAGAGTTGCTTTCACATCAATTTGATGAATTTGGAGGTCATATACCACAACTAACACAATTAACATCCAAATGAATGTCATTCTAGTTAATGACGAATATGTGTCGAAAAGATCAAGACCTTATTTTTGGCTAAAACATTTGACAAAAAGTCTTGCTTTATATTTGTAAACAGTTCCATTGACTTTCCTTTTCCTTTTGAGGATTCAGTTTGAACCCGAAGGTTTATTTCCTAGAGAAAGATCAATCAACTTCAAATAGGATTGCTCAAGATTGAACCAATCTCACTATTGACACCACCTGTCCAAAAGGATGAGTCTACATAAGACACAAGAGATATTACAAAATCATATCCAAAGGAAGTAGATATCCTTTGATATTTACTACTTCTCTAAGTCTCTTTATTAAGTACATTCTCCTCTTGTTCTTCCCAAGGTCGTTTACACCTTTGACTAGACTATTGAAGTTTAAGTTTACAGTCCACAATCTTAGGATCTATTAATCATTTTAGCAATAGGAACTTGGACTTTGGATAGACACCCCCACACTTAAAATATTTCAAGTTGAATTTCCTTCCTTTCCATTTCTCATATGGAATAAATTGTGTCTTGAAAAAACAAAATTTCTTACTTTCTAAAACGACAAAAATTTTGTTGTTATCTTTTGAAGTAAGGATTGTTCCTCCACACAAGTTTTGTGGTAAACCCGAACTTATAAATAATGCATCCATCATTTCTTTCAACGTTCAGTTTTTCATTAGATTGAGGTGAATAGGGCAATTGTTTGATGGATAATTTCACTTTTCAAACACATATATGCAAAATGAGATTTATACTCTTCATTCTTATCACTTCTTATCTTTTTCCCAATTGATTTTAAACTTCAATATTATATTGTCTTAACGTTTCCATTGCTTCATTCTTACCGTTCGGCAAATATACATAGTAGTTTCTAATTCAATTGTCAATAAAAGTAACGAGATACCTTCTCCCACCACGAGATGGTATTGACTTCATATCACAAATGTCAGTGTAAATCAATTCTAAGGGACTAGAATTCCTTCCAACAGATTTATAAGAATGCTCAGCATACTTAGATTCCACACAAACTTGACAATTTTATTTATTGCACTCAGAGTTAGACAAAACTTCTAAGTTGATCGATTTTCCTTACAAGTTTTTTTTTAAAAAAAATTGACATGCCCCAAGTACTCATTTCACAAACTTTGACTCAAGCAAGTAAGAAAAATAAAAATATTGAGTGTAAAAAGCTCTTCGTGAGGTAGCTTTTTTTCTCAATTATTTTGTTTCAACTTGTTACAATTTTGTGTGATATAAACATTGTTTAGAGTAACATCTTGTCAAATGTCCTTTTCATAAGGACTTTTCCATAATTTTCAATTTAATTGTTATACAACTACCCATGAACAAAGTTTCATCGGATTCAATAAAGACAATATATTCCAAAGGCTTCTTTAAAAAACATGACAAATGACTATTCACCAATTTTCATGTCTGTACAAATAATCTATATACATATATAATAGGAGAGGTGATTGTGCTTACGTGTCAGCGCCACGATTAATCTCACATTTTTTTCATTTAAAAATTAATTATACATAGCACTTCGTAAAAATCCAAAGATAGTCTTAAATAAACATGTGTCATTTTCTTAGTTAATTTGGATTACTATTTTTAACATTTTGAAAAATAATTAATTAAAACAAGTTTTAACATGTCAGCATTTGCAATATGTACATCTCAACTTCATAATTTTTGAATATTATATTTTTTAAAAAATTGAATAATTAATAATTAATAACTAAATATTATATAATTACTTAAATATTGTAAATTGAAAAATTGAAATAAAGGCAAATCAATGTCATCAGGTTACCGAAAACTGTCAACATTTTTTTTAAAAAAATATAGATCTAATTTTTTAAAATCCAATTTATAATTAGTAAAACTTGAAATTTTTCTGTTTTTAAAATCAAAATATAAAGCAGTTGAAGTTTTGCAGTTTTTTTTTAATAGTCATTATTTTTTTTATATTTTTTTCTAAAAATACAAATAGCGTGGAAAAATATTCAAACAATTAATTTCAATTCCATTCAAACTCAATACATAAGGCAGAAATAAAAGAATGAGGATAAGTTTAAATAAAAAAAATTGAAGCATTTTATTTTTTTTTAAAAAAACTTTCCACGTTTAAATTATTAATATTTTTTAAATTCACATTAACCCACTCTCTCTATTATGAATATTTTAGGGGAAAAAAGGCTCTTCCTCAAATAGTCTGTTCTTACAATCGTCAAATTCGTTCCTTTCTCTTCTTATTTTTTATAATGGTCAAATTCTTCTTTTTTCTTCTTTGGATGGAAGAATCGAAAAAAATCAAAGCATTTTGTAGATATGGAGCCAACAGTACTTTTTCTTTGAATTAATCATAGTATACTCAAATCGAGTTTAATAATTTAAGTTTACTGCATATCAACACTTCATGTTGGAGTCCTAAAAATGTGCAACCATAAATGAATGCATGTTTATAACATTTCTTCTTTCTTTTATTTGATTTTTGTAAGCTTTTTATATTAATTATTTAAACTTAAAAATAAATGTATAATATGTATACAGATAATATATAATATATACACATACTGTTACAAATTATTTGCACACTATAATTTTTTTAAATTTTAAAATATAAAATTTGGAAAAATTATGAAAAGGTAATAATTGAAAGTAATACTAATTTTAAATGTAAGACATGCCTAAATTTGTGCCACAATTTACTATTAAATATTTATATTTATTCTCATTTGATTTTTTTTCTTGAAATAATCATCACTCCAAGTATTTTATAATTTATAAATGGTTAATTAAAAAAAATTAACAAAATAAAATTATAATAATACACACTCTAAAATAGCTATACCGCAAAAAAAATAAAATAAGGTCACGTCTCTTTTTTTACCCTATTTTATAGCAAATTAAGAACTATCAATTTGATCTCCTACATATGTTAAATTGATTATTTACCTTTAAACTAAAGATAGATATTTAGTTTTAGGTTATTCATTTTTCTTAGTTTAGTAAGTTTAAAATTTGTCTTATTGCAATTATTAGTTTGAATATTGACATATGTAGAAGGACAAGACAATGATGAATCCAAGTAATTAAGGTAATTGATTAAAAAAAAAATATACGTTTAATTATTGAAAAATGTCAGTATGTTAGAAGCCGCATTGAACATATAACAAATTAATTTTGGTTAATTGGTTATATGTGTTTTCAATGAATATTATATGTGTTTCCAAATTTCTAAACTAAACACAATTCCAATTAGATTTATCGAAATAATAGTTTTTTATAGTTCTTATGGACCACTGATCAATAACATGTTTTTTTATATTTAATATGCGATATTTATATTTTTCAACACACGCACACACACGTGCACACGCACAATTAATGACATATATAGAAAATATTCAACATAAATTATAGAACTAAAGCATAGCTAATATAGCTATAGATATAATAGTAATACAATAAATAAAATCGTGTGTTAATATTAATTAATGTTTTACTATAATGTATTAAATATATTATTAAGTGCATAATACATTTTATTATCTATTTTAATTTATAAAATTATTATATTTTAAATTATCGGCGCAACACACAAGCATATATACTAGTTATATATATTAGAAATATCTTTACATGAAAAGTCACAACATTTTAAGTGACACTTTTTCATAAAAGAACTCAATAATTTTGAATAAGTATACATATAATTTGGTAGTTTCATACTAGTAACACCATATACTAATAATAAAAAAACTCAACAACCGAAATACCAAATATACTCCAAAAATTTTGTGGGTCTAACATAATACAAAAGTAACATTGAATTTCATATCTTTTTCTCCAAAAATTAAATTAGACACCAAGTTTAATTTTATTTTTATCATAAGAAAAGAACCACCACATTTTAAATGTGATCTCAAAAATATTTTTCAAAAATATTTTTCAAGTATTTAAAAATAGTTTTTTCACATATTTTTCCGGTCTATCAAAATATCATTAGCAGTATGAAAACTCTTTTGAAAAAAAATATTATTCTATGAAAGAATTATAGAGTTCAAAATACTCTTTGACAATCTTTAAATAGCTACAAAGTTCATTCCATAGAGGCAAAAACACAACAACTCTACGTCGCTCGTCTTTTTCCTCTATCACAAATAGACATATCACTTAGGGGTCGTTTCTTAGGGATCGTTTGGTAGAGTGTACAAGAACAATGCAAAATAGGGTGTATTAGTAATGCTTGCAAGACTGATGCTTACATTAGTTATGTCAAGGTTCTTTGCTAAAACATCAAAAAAGATTTCTTTGCTAAAACATTATTTCTTTCTATTCTTCTTCTTTTTCAAATATAAAATGAAAAAGTTGTTATTACATTAAAATAAAATTAAAAAAGAAAAAGAAGAAAAAAATATCTAACATCTTCACAATTTTGACACCATAAGTCCAAAAGAGTATTCATATGCAAAGGTAGGGATCCTCACCCCTTAACTTGTATACATTATTAGTTCTTACCACAAAAACATAAAATATAGTGCTGAGGGTTTTGAGTAAGGTAAATGCACTATAAGCCTATGCAGAGACATTGTTTAAGCTGATTTCCATAGCACACTTGTAGGGCGGCAACGACTACTTTTGCAGCAAAAAAATGCCATCTCTTTAATATTGGACTAAAAATCTCTTTCTCTTTAGAAGCCTGCTCACCAACATCCATTTCAAGAATGGCAAGGACAGGAAGAAGATTTGGTTGGTGTCTTGATGTTCTCCTGCTGGAATTCGTCTTCTCCATTAACTGCAATCAAGATAGCCAAATTTCTAGTTTTAAATTGCAATCAGATGGTCATTCTGATGACGTGTTAAGCTGACTTTTAAGCTACGAAATAAGGAACTGCGCCGAACACAATCACATCCCTTTCTATAAGCAACTGGTGACAGTAGAAGCAAATCATTACAAATATACCCCAAAAAAATTAATGTTTATTTTCCCAAAAAAATGTAATTTGAAATTGGAGAAGAGCTTTGAAAAATATTTTCCTTAATTTTTGAAGGGAAATCATTTTCCTTAATTTTGAGGAAAATGAGTTGATTTGGAAAACATTTTCCAAAACTTTTGTACCAACCAAACATGAGAAAATTGGAAAACATTTTCCAAAAAATATTTTTTCCTTCATACCAAACACACTCTTAAGAGACATGCTGTCAACAAAGGCAGTGGACAGAACATGACCAAGATAGAAAGTATATCATGTAAATTGAAGCCGAAAGTAAATCAGATTGGAACATCCTAAACAAAAGTGGAGTAATTTGAAATAGATGCAGTATTTTCCGGTAAAGGAGATAGATGCAGTATTTTCCAGTAAAGAAGATAGATGCAGTATTTTACCCACATTCATATGCCTTCAGATATATTGCACTTATACTTCTGTTAAAGGTGTTGCTTGCTTGTGCATATGTAGTGTGAAGTGATGACCTGTAAGTGTCAAGTCTACTACGAGCTACATCAACTGGTCAATTTGTGTTTAAAGAATCTTATTGATTTCAACAAACTTTAAAAAATTTTGTAATACACAACAAAGTTCAAGAAATTTTCACAACTAGAAAATTAAAACTAGTACACAAACTATCACGAACAAACTAGAAAAAATAGACGAAATATTTTTTTTAATGAAGAATTGTTGTCAATTTATGTTTAAAAAATCTTACTGATTTCACCAAACTTTGCAGAAACACGAAGTTACCAAAGTTTAATGAACCAGTGAAGAATAGAAGAACGGAAGAACACAAATTAATTCATAAATCTAAAATCTGTAACATATACCAGAATATGGAAAAACAGAAAGAAGATCAAGATCACTAAATGCACAGTGTCACCTTAAGAAAATTATTCTCATCTAGTATTTGAGGTTTGATTTGGAATATGTCCTACCATGATAGAATAATCTTAATCACTAGCGTATTGATACTCAAAACGCTGGTGTCAGCGAGCCACTCAACGACACAAACGTATACTTAGAATACTAGATTTAGTAATAGTAGAAGAAGTCCAAAAATTCTATTTTTAAAATAAGAGGAAATTCTTCAATTTATAGAAAACAAAGGCTAACGTGAAAATGTTCTTATTGTGCATTCCAGGAAAGATCACAAGTCTTTGGAAAAGTCACAATCTTTCATAAAGGTCGTCATCTTACATAAAAATCGCAATTTTTCATAAAAGTCGCAACCTTTTATAAAAGTCGCAACTCTTCATTTTTCATTCACACCTTTTATAACCCAACACATACCAATCTTTAAAGTACGACAAAATATTCCCTCCAATAGAAAATCACATTGAATTACACGAGTAATTTGATTCTCAGTTTCTAATACCATTAAATAAACACCAATTAACAAAAAATAAGATATGATTGAGCACCTATATGGATTAAATATTCCTAACATCCTATTTGTTTCCTTCAACGATTAATTTCATAGAAAACAAGATTTTAAAACTCTTTAGGAATTGTATGTAAAATTTTTGAAGTTAACATATATCTCACAAAGTAATGCGTATGGCAAGAATCATATAAAAGGCTTACACCAGAATATTTACAACCCAATATAGTTCATTCTGATTTCTATTTACAAATTATAATCATAAACATGTCTTTTTTTTAATCACATTATTGTTAGAATTAGTCCGAATTCCTAAAGAATATTTACAAGCCAATATAGGTCAGTCTGATTTCTATTTACAAATTATAATCATAATTATGAAAAAATATCATAAAACAATGACTAAATAAATAAGTGAATTCAAAGTCAAATATAAAGAGAAAACTCAACACATTATGTCAAAATGACATTAATATACAAATGGCAACATAATAATAATAACAACCATAACTTCATCTTGAATAATCCATGACAAAATAAACTTGACTTATATAAAACATTAAATAAATATAATAACAGCGCAAACAAAAGCCAATATCCAAACTAGCAGTCTTAAACAAGATTTTAATTGATTCTTTCTACTCTTCCGGTGATCACTCTTTTTTCTCTCTGCCTGTATTTTTTCTCTGCTTTTCCTACATTGTACGTGTGTTTTTTTATAAGGAAAAACTATATATAATAGCAAACTAATAATCTAAAATAAATGGAGTAGATAAGGTTTGATTTAATTGTGCTCCATAGCAAACGTTTGCAAAAAATTGTCAAGCGCCTCTCCCAAATATCTCGCTCGCCACTCTTCTCCATTCTCTCGCTCGCTTCCTCACTTTTTATACAAACACAAGTGTATAAAAATTGTTTCTAATTGTATAAAGCAGAGAAAATTGTATAAATACATATATTTTTGTTCCCCTCTCTCCCTCTTCTAAATCTCGCTCGCCACTCTCCCAAATCTCGCTCGCCACCCTCGCCTTTCTCACTTATACAAGCAGAAACGAAATGTATAAATTGTGTTTCTGTTTGTATAAAACGTGAGAAAATTGTATATACACATGCAAATACATATATTTTCGTCATATACACTTATAATTATACAATAAAAATATTCTCCTTCCCAGTTTCTTTTGTCTTTCTCTCTTTCTCGTTTTATACAATTTTCAAATTGTATCTAATTTCTATCTTTCTCGTTTTATACAATTCAATTCAATTGTATATTCCTTGTCAAGTCTCTTTTGTCTTTCGCTCTCATTTTATACAAATTCAAATTGTATATAATCGTTTTATACACTTATGATAATACAATTCGTTTTATACACTTCATTTTTATACAATTTTCTGCCCAAGTGTCTTTCTCTTTCTTGTTTTATACATTTCGTTTTATACAATTTGCTTCAACTGTATATGTATAGCGAATTATACAGTTTCTATGTTTGCTATGGAGCGCAATTATACAAACTTTGCTATAGCATATAAATATGCATTTTTTATTTGCTATATGTGAAAATTAGCCTTTTTATAATAAGGTTTTGGGATATTAGTTGATGCTAATTAAAGGAAACGCGACAGAATAGAGAATGAAATTTAGTAGCAGATTAAAGGTATTTGGTTGCGAGTTTTTAGGGAGAGAAAAGTAGAAAAGAAAAGAAATAAAATAATATTTTCATTAAAAAAAAGAAAGTGAAAAAAAAAACTTTGGGGGTGGGAGGACTTACGTGAAATGCAAAATAAATAAAGTGTAAATTAGGTATATAGCATATTATGTAGTCATATTCACAAGTTATGACATAAGAGTTTGATTTTCATTCTATAACATTTAATATATCAACTTATGACACTTTTAAAACTAAATTAATGTTAATTTTTATTCTGTAAAATTAGGACGAAAAATAAAAAAATAAAAAATAATTAATTAAAATTGGATAACTTTCGTGAATTTAGTTAATGTTATTAACTGATAACAAATGTGCACCTTTTAAGGGATTTGAAAATATTTTAATTATAGATATGCACCTTAATTGTCTCAATTCATTTTAAATGCTAATTAGTTTTGATTTTTATCCTTAAAAAATTGTAATTTGTTATCTTCTTTCCATAAACTTGCACCATTTTATTTTATTTTTCTCCAGAAAGTGAACTTTATTCTTATATTTGAATTTTGTTATATTTTATTGTTTTTTTTTTTTTGGAAAAATAATTAAAATTGAAGGTTGAAAAAGTTTAGATTTGATTTGATGGAGAAAATTGTGTCTATTTTAATTAAACATGGTGGCAAATGGAATTGATCAGGTTAGCTTTTTTTATGATTTGTTATGTTTTTAGTATAAATTATTGGTTGTAGTTATATATATATATATATATATATATATATATATATATATATATATATATATATTGTCATGTATTGAATGTGTCGTATTTTTTTTTCATGTTATATTGCATATGTTGAATTGATATATTTTTTTTGTGATACAATTACGCAGTGTTTCTGGTAATAAATATTTCGTAATATTAAATTTATTTTCATGTGTAATTAAATCGAAGAATTGTGTGAAATTTGATTACTGGATAAAATTGAAAAGTTTATAGATTTTGATCAATTTGTAATTTTTTATTTTTGAAATAGTATGAACAATATCTGACATTTTGTATTAATAATGTGTGAACGATGAAATGTGATTTTTTGGTAAAAGTTATTCCATATTATATTTAAATTTTCATATGTTATTTTTTTTTGTATATTGTTTAAATAAGAAAACTGTATTAATTTCTGTATGTAATGTATATAAATAGTGTATGCAATATATATGAAAGCCAATTTTTCTAGTTGAACGTATTAATGATTGATTTGTAATATATATATGAATTCTGTATAAAAATTGGATTAACTGTGTATTAATTTTTTATTAAATTGGAAAAATTGTGTATGAAAGTGAATTTTAGATTGTATGTCGCAGTTAATTGTATAGTATGAATTATGTATAAATATTGTATTAATTTTGTATTAATTTAAAATTTTGTTATTGCATATATAAGTGAATTGTATATAAATTGTGTATGAAGTGTGTATTAATTTTGTATAAAAATTGTATTAAGTGTGTACTAAACAGCGTATTAATTGTATATTAAATTACAATAGTGTATAACATTGTATTAGTTTTGAATTAAATTTAAATTTTGTTATTGCATATATAAGTGAAACAGGAAAATACGTCGACTTTGATGCCGCCTGGTCCAAAAAGATCAGCGGGAAGACCCAAATTTGAACGGTGGAAGGGGTTCGCAGATGTGAAATTCAAGAGGACAAAAAGCACATGCAGTAGATGCCATCAGGTCGGACACAATAGGAAGACATGTTCAAATTATCCTGTACAAAAACAATGATTTCATACTGTTACATCTGTGTTTTTGAGGGTTTACATTGTTATAACATGTTTTTTATTGAATCATATTACTTTTCATACAAATGTCATACATTGTATATACAATTGTTCATATATTAAAAAATGTTAACATTAATAAGTCATATAATCATATAACATTTATACAGTTATTGCATAATGAATGGGGACTACATACAAAATTTATACATTTATACATTCAATACTTGCATATAAAAAATAATGTATATTTATGTTCTACATATCAAATTATAATATGTTAAAATTCATACAGTTTTCATACATTATTCATACCAGTAATATAGGTAACATTTTTTTCTATTTGTATTTTGAAAAATATATTTGAAAATATACAGTATTCATATATTATTCATACCAAACAATTGTATGCAAAAGGTCATACACATTTATTAAGGTATAATTGTATATTTATTCATAATATCGCGTTGAATCATATATCAGTACTAATTTCATATAATTTTCATACGTTATGCTTGTAAGAATTTATATGATATAATTCGTACATTTTTCATAAACTATTCATACAAGTAATATAAGTAACATCTGTTTCTGTTTGTATTAGAAAGTGTATAGTTTTAATATAGTATTCATGCAAAATAAATTTATTGAATAATTTAACATTACATATTGAAAAGTGCAATTTATAAAACATATATTGAAGCAGACTGTCATTTATATAATTTTTTTTTAAAAATACGTATATATATAACATTTGTCTATGTTCTATATATCAAATTTTAATATGACATTCATAATTCATATAATTTTCATACATGATTCATACAGTGTTTTGTATATTTTAAAGTGAGACACAATTAGTAATAATCAGTAATAATTTATATAAAACCATCAGTATTCATAATAAAAAAACTGGAAAATTACATAAATTGTTCATAAGTTAAAAAAAAACAAGTCATTCAAAAAAATTTACTTTGTTCCATAAAGATTTTTACTTCCTGTTACGGAATTTTGGAGTAGGATAATTGGTGGTGTCCATAACTTGTTCTTTATGAGTTCGAAGTTCACCCTTCTTGCTAGCAACTGTTCCTGTAACTTCACTTTCACTTATTGCTCCTTCATCATTTTTTGATTTTGCATAATTCAACCTTCTACTTTTTCGCGGGGTTTCATTGCCTCTCATCAACATTGTACGGTTTGTTTAGCGCAAGAGTTGAAGATTTGAGTGCTAAAAAGGAAGACTTGAGTGCAAATATGTGAGAATTGGTGAAGAAGACTGTTAAGAGAGAAAAGATTTTGAGCGAAATTTGGTGAAAAATTAATTGTTAGGCATGCAAAAGAGATGAATATGGGAAAATTTGAGAAGAAGACTGTTAAGAGATAAAAAATTTTGAGCGAATTTTGGTGAAAACTTTTGTTAGGCGTGCAAAAGAAATGATTTTGTAAGGATTTGGGAAGATCAAAATTTTGGGGGATATAATTTTTTTTTTTAGATAACGTGTTACAGTTTTAAAAATAAAACTGTCATTATTTTAGATATTGATAGGTAGTTATTAATTATGGAATGATAAAATCCCTATTATTTTATAATTTTTTTTTAAAAGGTAACTATATAATATTTAATTTAATTTACACTAGTTAAGAGTTTTGTTTAAAAAACGTAACTTAAAATAATTAATTTAATTAACTACATTGGTTTAAATAAGGTAATTGTCACGACCCAAAACGGGCCGCGACCGGCACCCACACTTACCCTCCTATGTGAGCGAACCAACCAATCTAAACCCTGACATTTCAATATAATATAAACAGAACGTAATGCGGAAGACTTAAACTCATTAATAAAAATCAATTCAATAACTTCTAAAATTCATAATCTATTATTTCCCCAAAATCTGGAAGTCATCACCACAAGAACATCTATGATGAAATTACTAAACTAAGAGTATTCTAAGAAGCTAAAATAACAAAAGCTAGTCCATGCCGGAACTTCAAGGCATCAAGACATGAGGAAGAAGATTCAGTCCAAGCTAGAAGCATTAGCTCACCCTGAAATCTGGTGTAATGAAGACTGGCTAGAGTTGTGGTTGAGTTGAAGACGATGGTACGTTTGCTGCACTCCACAATAACAAAGAAAACAATTACAAGTAGGGGTCAGTACAAAACACGAGTACTGAGTAGGTATCATCGGCCAACTCAAAATAGAAAACAGTATATATCAGATAATATCATAAATCAACTACAATACTCAACATGTAGCAACAACAAGTACTGTAATCATTAATAAGTACCGTCAAGTTCACACATGGGGACTCAAGCCTCAATACCATACTCATTTGGGATTAGGTTCATTAGATTGAGTATATTAACATCTTTCAAGATTCTTTATCATTATTCCTCTTGTGTCGGTACGTGACACTCCGCTCCCCTACTTCTATGTGTCGGTACGTGACACTCCGATCCCCTAATTCTACGTGTCGGTTCGTGACACCCGATCCCCTAATTCTACGTGTCAGTTCGTGACACCCGATCTCCTAATTCTACGTGTCGGTTCGTGACACCCGGTCCCCCTAATTCTACGTGTCGGTTCGTGACACCCGATCACCTAATTCTACGTGTCGGTTCGTGACACCCGATCCCCTAAATCTACGTGTCGGTTCGTGACACCCGCTCCACTAATCTCATTCTATTAATTCGTCAATCCTTCTTTTATACCAAGGCATCATCAACCCCATTGCTTTAGTTCATCAAGCCTTCTTTTATACCAAGGCATCATCAATCTCATTACTTTAGTTCATCAAGCCTTCTTTTATACCAAGGCATCATCATTAACAAGGGGTTTTCAAGATTTGGGATTCAATAGCATCATCATTAACAAGGGGTTTTCAAGATTTGGGATTCAATAGCTTCATCATGCTTATTTTATCACAATTATATAATCACATTCATACAAGCATACAATTAAGCATATAGAAGACTTTACAATACAACCCAACACATATCATTCGCTATTAAGAGTTTACTACGAATAGTATAAAAACCATAACCTACTTCCACCGAAGAATTGCGATCAACAAGCTATCTTCTCACAGCTGCGTTCTTTCTCTCTCTTGATCGAGCATCGTTTCTCCCTCTCTCTGTTCTTTCCATTTTTCTTATTCAAACCCTCTTTCTTTTACCCTAATTATCATATAATTAAGTATAAAAGATGGTAATAATAACCCACTAATTAACTCAAGGTTACCTCTTTTAACCCCCAAGTAATTAGACTTATTAACATTAACCCTCTACTTTATAATTAAAGCAGAAAATAGTCCAAAACGCCCCTTAAATTAATTAACAGAAATCTGACCCAGCCTGGGATTACGCAGCCTGTGACGGGCCGTCGTGCCTGCGACGGTCCGTCCTGCTGCTCCGTCACAGAGTTCAGAGACTCAATTTCCTTGAAGAGTCTGTGACGGTCCGTTGTGCCCACGACGGTCCGTCCTGCCATTCCGTCGTGCCCACGACGGTCCGTCCTGCCATTCCGTCATGACGTTCAGAGAGTCGCTCTCAGTATCCAAATTTCTAAATTCTAAGTATTTTGGAACGAGACCCCCACGACGGTCCGTCGTGCCCATGACGGTTCGTCGTGGGGTCCGTCGACTCCGCCAGTTTTTCCAGAATTAAAATCTGCTACTCAAAACGACTAAACAGGTCGTTACAATAGATACCAATTTACCCATCGTTCATCCTTGAACGATCATGAGAAGAAAAACAAGAGTGAAAAGAAGTACCTGAATCTGTAAACAGGTGTGGGTATCTTTCTCGCATATCAGCCTCCTTCTCCCAAGTGGCCTCTTCAACTGGTCGATTCTTCCATTGAACTTTGATGGATGCAATCTCCCTTGATCTCAACTTGCGAATTTCTCTATCTAGAATAGCAACAGGCTCCTCCTCATAAGACAGATTTTCATCAAGTAGAACCGAATCCCAACGAATGATGTAGTTTCCATCCCCATGGTATCTTTTTAACATAGACACATGAAATACCGGATGCACTCCGGACAGCCCTGGAGGCAAGGCTAACTCATAAGCCACCTCCCCTACTCGCTTAAGTACTTCAAAGGGTCCAATATACCTTGGACTTAGCTTACCCCTTTTACCAAACCGCATCACCCCTTTCATGGGCGAAACCTTCAGCAAGACTTGTTCACCCTCCATGAACTCCAAGTCCCTAACCTTTCGATCTGCATACTCCTTTTGCCTACTTTGAGCCGCTAAAAGCTTTTCTTGAATATATTTCACCTTCTCTAACGAATCCCTCAAAAGGTCAGTACCCCAAGGTCTAACCTCGAATGAATCAAACCAACCAATGGGAGACCTACATCTCCTCCCATACAACGCTTCAAAAGGAGCCATATCAATACTCGAGTGATAGCTATTATTGTATGAAAACTCCGCTAAGGGTAAGAAGTTATCCCAATGACCACCGAATTCTATCACACATGCTCGAAGCATATCTTCCAATACTTGAATCGTTCGCTCAGACTGTCCATCGGTCTGAGGGTGAAATGCAGTACTAAGGTCCAACCTAGTACCTAATTCATCATGCAATGTTCGCCAAAACTTAGAAGTAAACTGCGTACCTCTATCTGATATGATGAAAAATGGAACTCCATGCAAAAGAACAATTTCTGAGATGTAGAGTCTGGCTAACTTCTCTGCATTGTAAGTCACCTTAACCGGAATGAAATGAGCAGACTTAGTTAATCTGTCCACAATTACCCATATAGAATCAAACTTGCCCAATGTCTTTGGAAGACCAACCACGAAGTCCATTGCAATTCTCTCCCACTTCCATTCAGGAATGGGCATTCTCTGAAGTGTTCCTCCGGGCCTCTGGTGTTCATACTTTACTTGCTGACAATTTGGACATTTGGCAACAAACTCAACAATGTCGCGCTTCATTCTACTCCACCAAAAGTGTTGCCTTAGGTCACGGTACATCTTGGTTGCACCAGGATGTATAGAATATCCGGAACTATGAGCCTCTGTAAGAATAATGTGGATCAAATCATCAACACGGGGTACACATACCCTTCCCTTAATTCTCAAAACACCTTCCTCATCCATTATCGCTTCTTTATCCTCTCCTCGCAACACCATATCCCGAATTCGGCTTAGTTTCTCATCATCAAACTGTTTCCCCTTGATCTTGTCAAGAAAAGAAGATCTCGCCTCCACACTGGCCAACAATCCTCCCTTCTCATTTACTTCTAACCTCATAAAGTCATTAGCCAGAGTCTGAACCTGTCTAGCCAATGGGCGTCTAGAAACTTGTAAGTGGGCTAAACTACCCATGCTCCCTGCTTTTCTACTTAAGGCGTCTGCCACAACATTAGCCTTTCCCGGATGATACAAGATGGTAACATCATAATCCTTCAGTAGTTCCATCCACCTCCTCTGTCTCAAATTCAAATCTCTCTGAGTAAAGACATACTGTAAACTACGATGATCCGTATAGACTTCACACTTAACCCCATATAGATAGTGTCTCCATTGCTTTAATGCAAACACCACCGCAGCCAACTCTAAATCGTGGGTTGGATAATTACGTTCATGCACCTTTAATTGCCTCGAAGCATAAGCAATTACATTTTTCTCTTGCATTAGCACGACACCCAAAATAGAATAGGATGCATCACAATAAACAATGAAGTTCTTACCCTCCACTGGCAGGGTAAGGATAGGTGCGGTAGTCAGCAAGGTCTTGAGTTTCATAAAGCTTTCCTCACATTCATCTGACCATACAAATGGAACATTCTGCTTAGTCAAGTTCGTCAATTGGGAAGCAATAGAAGAGAATCCCTTGACAAATCGACGGTAGTAACTGGCTAAACCAACAAAGCTTCTTATTTCTGACACATTAGTAGGTCTTACTAAATTCTTCACTACTTCGATCTTAGAAGGATCCACCATCACTCCGTCCTTGGAAACCACGTGCCCCAAGAAGGACGCTGAATCTAGCCAAAACTCACACTTGGAGAATTTGGCATAAAGCTTTTTCTCCCTCAACACAATTCTCAAATGCTCCTCATGTTCCTTCTTACTCTTGGAGTATATCAGTATATCATAAATAAATACGATCACAAAGAGATCCAGATATGGCTTAAAAATCCCGTTCATCAAGCTCATGAAAGCAGCAGGGGCATTCGTTAGTCCAAAGGACATTACCAAGAATTCATAATGCCCATACCTGGTTCGAAAAGCAGTCTTTGGCACATCTGCTGCCCGTATTTTCAATTGATGATAACCAGACCTCAACTCAATCTTAGAGAAAACATAAGCACCTTGTAACTGGTCGAACAAATCATCAATGCGAGGAAGAGGATACCTATTCTTAACAGTTACTTTATTTAGTTGCCGGTAATCTATGCACATCCGAAGGCTCCCATCTTTCTTCTTCACAAACAAAACAGGAGCACCCCAAGGGGATGCACTTGGTCTAATGAAACCTTTGCTCAACAACTCTTGAAGTTGGGCCTTTAACTCTCTTAACTCAGCGTGAGCCATTCTATAAGGGGGTATAGAAATGGGGCGAGTACTTGGTTCAAGATCGATGCAGAAGTCAATATCTCTATCCGGTGGCATACCAGGAAGGTCTGCAGGAAACACATCTAAAAACTCACGGACTATCGAAACCGACTCAATTGAAGGTACTTGGGTAGTATCATCCCGGAGGTGTACCAAGAACGCTAAACACCCTTTACTAACCATTTTCGTAGCACGAAGAAAGGAGATGATGCGAACCGGATTGGAAGTGTAGTCACCCTCCCACACTAACGGATCTGTCCCAGGCTTGGCTAACGTCACAGTTTTAGCATTACAATCCAAGATTGCAAAATTTGGAGAAAGCCAAGTCATACCCAGAATTACATCAAAATCAACCATTTCTAAGATAACCAAGTCTAAATTAGTATTGCTCCCCACAAAAGTCACCAGACAAGACCTATACACATTTCAACTACCACAGACTCACCCACCGGAGTAGAAACACGAATAGGCATGTCAAGCAATTCACAATGTAAATTAAGACCAGTAGCAAATGAGGAAGATACATATGAAAATGTGGAGCCAGGATCAAATAATACAGAAGCCATGCAATCACAAACCGAAAGATTACCTGTGATAACAGCATCTGATGCCTCCGCTTCAAACCGCCCAGGGAAAGCGTAAGAATGGGCCCTATCACTTGTCTGCCCGTTTCCCCTACCATGTTGTGCTGTAGTGGCTCCAATTTGCCCGTTACCCCGGCCGTTTTGGTGACCACCATTACCTCGGCCACCGCATTCTCCCGAATAACGGCCTCTACCATGACCACCTCTACCTCTAGCTATTGGGGGTCTATAACTCTGTTTTGGACAATTCCTCCTAATATGTCCAGTCTCCCCACATCCATAAAACTCTCTGGAGTCAAGCATAGGTCTATCAGGGAAGTGTTGACCTGTCTGAGGTGGACCCCCAACTACAGTCTGTAGTGAAGACTGAATTGGTCGGACCGAGTAACCTCCTGAACCCTGTCCTCTAGAGTAAGAACCATTAAACTCACCTCCCTTTCGAAACCTTTTTGATGTCGATGCCATGGTGAAGTCATCTGGATTCACTCCTTCCACCTCTATCACGAAGTCTACCACTTCTTGAAAGGATTTTGCCGTAGCCGCTACCTGTAAGGCTGAAATCCGCAATTCTGACCTCAACCCCTTCACAAAACGGTGAATCCGCTCTTGTGTACTGAAACAAAGTTGGGTGGCATACTTGGATAATGCACGAAACTTAGCCTCATATGCAGTAACCGACATCCTACCTTGATCTAGGCTCAAGAACTCATCTCTTTTCCTATCCCTTAAAGTCCGGGGGATATACTTCTCCATAAACAAGCTAGAGAAGGATGCCCAAGTCATACGTGTTGCTTCTGTTGGTTGACACTCAACATGTGACCGCCACCATATTTTGGCGTTCCCTTGAAATTGATAAGTCACAAACTCAACACCAAACCGTTCTACTATACCCATCTTGTGTAGTAGCTCATGACAGTCAACCAGAAAATCATAGGCATCCTCAGATTCAGCACCCTTGAAGACTGGAGGTTTCAATTTCAAAAACTTACTGAAAAGTTCATGCTGATCATTTGTCATTATAGGCCCTGTGGTCAGACGAGGAAACGTGCCTATTTCCAATGAGGCATCCATGCGGGGAGCCATAGTAGCTGCATGTTGTACCTCCGGAACCGGAGGTGTTGGTGCGGAAAACACTGGAGGCGTCTGGCCCTGATCAGATAACCCGCTAAGATAAGCAAGAACTTGATTGATCATCTCTGGGATAGGTTGGGGTGGCAATCCCTCATTCTGTACTTGTTCATTCTCCCCTTCCTCACCCTCTCTTACTACTTCCTCAGTCGGTGGAGGAGTCATCGCCCTAGTACCAGATGGGCTAGGTGCTTGTCCTCTTCCTCTAGAGGACGTCCTCCCACGACCTCTACCACGGCCTCTTGTCACTACTCCTCTTCGAGCTACAGCCCCAGTGGCTGGCTCAGATGCATCTTGTCTTGCTGGTGCTGGTGTTGGCGCAGTTGTTGCTCTAGTTCTAACCATCTGCGAAATAGAGTGAAGATGGTCAGATACCAATTTGTATCACCTAGATACCAATTGGATCCAAGTAATAGCACGAAAGAAAGAAAGAATGGAATTTTCCTAAAGTCTTATAGCCTCTCAAAGAAAAGTAAAGGCGTCCCCCTACCGTTCCTTAAGACTCTACTAGACCTGTTCTTGTGTGATGAGACCAACGAACCTAATGCTCTGATACCAAGTTTGTCACGACCCAAAACGGGCCGCGACCGGCACCCACACTTACCCTCCTATGTGAGCGAACCAACCAATCTAAACCCTGACATTTCAATATAATATAAACAGAATGTAATGCGGAAGACTTAAACTCATTAATAAAAACCAATTCAATAACTTCTAAAATTCATAATCTATTATTTCCCCAAAATCTGAAAGTCATCACCACAAGAACATCTATGATCAAATTACTAAACTAAGAGTATTCTAAGAAGCTAAAATAACAAAAGCTAGTCCATGCCGGAACTTCAAGGCATCAGGACATGAGGAAGAAGATCCAGTCCAAGCTAGAAGCATTAGCTCACCCTGAAATCCGGTGTAATTAAGACTGACTAGAGTTGTGGTTGAGTTGAAGACGATGGTACGTTTGCTGCACTCCACAATAACAAAGAAAACAATTACAAGTAGGGGTCAATACAAAACACGAGTACTGAGTAGGTATCATCAGCCAACTCAAAATAGAAAACAGTATATATCAGATAATATCATAAATCAACTACAATACTCAACATGTAGCAACAACAAGTACTATAATCATTAATAAGTACCGTCAAGTTCACACATGAGGACTCAAGCCTCAATACCATACTCATTTGGGATTAGGTTCATTAGATTGAGTATATTAACATCTTTCAAGATTCTTTATCATTATTACTCTTGTGTCGGTACGTGACACTCCGCTCCCCTACTTCTATGTGTCGGTACGTGACACTCCGATCCCCTAATTCTACATGTCGGTTTGTGCCATCCGATCCCCTAATTCTACGTGTCGGTTCGTGACACCCGGTCCCCCTAATTCTACGTGTCGGTTCGTGACACCCGATCCCCTAATTCTACGTGTCGGTTCGTGACACCCGATCCCCTAAATCTACGTGTCGGTTCGTGACACCCGCTCCACTAATCTCATTCTATTAATTCATCAATCCTTCTTTTATACCAAGGCATCATCAACCCCATTGCTTTAGTTCATCAAGCCTTCTTTTATACCAAGGCATCATCAATCTCATTACTTTAGTTCATCAAGCCTTCTTTTATACCAAGGCATCATCATTAACAAGGGGTTTTCAAGATTTGGGATTCAATAGCTTCATCATTCTTATTTTATCACAATTATATAGTCACATTCATACAAGCATACAATTAAGCATATAGAAGACTTTACAATACAACCCAACACATATCATTCGCTATTAAGAGTTTACTACGAATAGTATAAAAACCATAACCTACTTCCACCGAAGAATTGCGATCAACAAGCTATCTTCTCACAGTTGCGTTCTTTCTCTCTCTTGATCGATCGTTTCTCCCTCTCTCTGTTCTTTCTATTTTTCTTATTCAAACCCTCTTTCTTTTACCCTAATTATCATATAATTAAGTATAAAAGATGACAATAATAACCCACTAATTAACTCAAGGTTACCTCTTTTAACCCCCAAGTAATTAGACTTATTAACATTAACCCTCTACTTTATAATTAAAGCAGGAAATAGTCCAAAACGCCCCTTAAATTAATTAACAGAAATCCGACCCAGCCTGGGATTACGCAGCCTGTGACGGGCCGTCGTGCCTGCGACGGTCCGTCCTGCTGCTCCGTCACAGAGTTCAGAGACTCAATTTCCTTGAAGAGTCTGTGACGGTCCGTCGTGCCCACGACGGTCCGTCCTGCCATTCCGTCGTGCCCACGACGGTCCGTCCTGCCATTCCGTCATGACGTTCAGAGAGTCGCTCTCAGTACCCAAATTTCAAAATTCTAAGTATTTTGGAACGAGACCCCCACGATGGTCCGTCGTGCCCATGACGGTTCGTCGTGGGGTCCGTCGACTCCGTCAGTTTTTCTAGAATTAAAATCTGCTACTCAAAACGACTAAACAGGTCGTTACAGTAATTGAATAATAAATATAATTATTTAAATAAGTTAATTATTATTTAAAAAAATTAATGAGAATAATATATTTTTACTTGATATGCTATAACTTGGTAATAATATGCTATACGTAGTTTATTATTAAAAAGTATGTTTATAACTTGATATTTATTATCTTAAATGTGTGTGTAGTGTTATTTTTATATAAATAAATGCCAAGAGTATTTTTAAGAGGAATAAGTTATGGGAGTTTGAAGGTAATTAGAATAAAGGACGAGGTAATTTTTCTCTTCTTTTAATAATATATACTATTATTTTTAGACTAGGTAAAATTTGAAGGATTAATTAAAATAAAAATACAACTAATAAATACATTAAATTCACAAGTTTATTTATTAAAATTATAAGCCTAAAGAGACCATATAATTTAATGTGACTTTTAGATCTTTTTTGAAATAAATAAATAAATAAATCTATTGAAATAATGCTAAAAAATTATTTAAAATCTTATGTTCGGTCAAAGATCACGTGTCTACAAGAATTGAGTTTCTTTTAGTATTTCTGTTGAACTATTTTGACAAACTATTGTTATTTTCATAAAGTTTTGAGTATACTATTTTGAAATAGTTTGAGCTTTGAGAATTTTGAGGCTTTTGAATTTAAATTTGTTTAAAGCTTAAATCTACATGAGTTGTTCTCTAGCTATGTAGTCAGCCTTGTCAAGGGTTTGCTTGAGAAGCTTAAATTTGGTTGAGTTAGTCTTTCGCTAATTAGTCAGTCGTGCCAAGGATTCGCTTAGGAATCAATAATGTTTCTCGAGTGTTATCCACGTCCAAGGCGTAGGCTCGGAGAGTCACATATATTCTAGCTAGTTTTGCTAAAATTGTTCGCACTTCGTGCTAAAATTTAGCTAGCGTTTGGCCATAAATTTTCAAATATTCTTGGCAAATATTATTTGAGTGAAAATTTGGTGAAATTTCACCATGTGTTTGGCCATAGGATTTGGGAAATATATTTCGCCTTTTTAGAAAAATATGATTTATACCCCTAAGTTTTAAAAACTATTAAAACTAACTATAAGTTGGTATTACAAGTCTATTGGATGTTCGTTACAACAATAACAAATAGTTTCTATCACACTAGAGCAATGTGGTAATTTGGAGCGAGTGCAACAAGTATCATTCCATACATTGTGAAGTAGACGAAGCACATGATTTTATTACCTTGAGTTAATTTTTCATCAACAATCATATCATTATTTAATATTCACTAAATATTTCATCACTATTTTGGTGTTCACATAAAATAATTATGTAATACAACACAAACAACTACTATAGAGGGTGTTTTTGTAAAAGATAAAAGTTTGAGGTAAAATTTTAAATTTTTAAAAGATCCCAAATAATGAGATTTGACCCTAATACTAGAAAAAACTTGTATTTGGAAATTTGGGATATTTGCCAAAAATATTTGCCAAATAATGACAAATTGTATGAACAAACATTATTTGCCAAATTTTTTCTCAAATATTATTTGGGAAATCTATGGCCAAACGGGTCCTTATTAATATCACAAAATTTACAAAATAATACATACAATTTATCAGTCATTAAATCTAAACACTATATTATGTTACATACAAGTTTACCTTTTAGTAACGTACATAAATAATTTGTAAAGAAAAATAATAATTATAATATCTTATCATTTATCCTTCAATCTATCATCTTTAATTTGATTTTATAATTTATCCTTTTGCCTCCGAAAAGTGTTACTATTTGATTTTTTTGAAAAATTAGATGAACATTAAACTGAGACATTAAATTTTTTAATAAATAAATAATATTTATATGTACTAACACATACTTATTACAATACTCTGCAGAAACATAAACAACAAAATTTAAAATATATACTAAAATTAACAAAAATTATCATAAGCATAAATTAATGACCGTAGAATTTTTTTTCCAGGATCTATAACAATATAATGAAATAGAAAGGAAAACATTGAGCCCACTAAATGCACAATGTCCCCTTAAAAAAATTATTCCCCTTTAATAACCGAGATTTAATGGAATAAATCCTCTCACAATGGAACAATTTCATTCACAAGTATATTAATAGAGAAAATGGCCAAATAACCCCCCATTCTATTATTGGATTCTCAACTACACACTTATATTATAGAAGAGTCCTATTGCCCACTTAAACTATTTTATAGTAAAATTATTTGCTCCCTAATGATGAGTTGGCAAAGAAAGTGTAATTCACTTTCTCAAAGAGCGTAAGATGCAAACTTTCTTATTTTTCTTTTTCATATTAATTTTCTGTTTTTTTATAATTAAAATTATGTATGTTACTTTTTATTTTTATTTATCTTTTCCGTTTTATTTTCTTTCTCCTCTTTCTCTATCTCTTCAACCCTTCTTATTAAAGTTGTATGAAAAAAGTATGAAATCACCTCAGCGTGAATAATAGTTACCTTTCCTTTCTTCTTATTTTTTCAAAAAAAATCAATTTCACTTGAAAAAATTAGGAGAACACGAGATCAAATTAAAAATCAAAACTTTTGCATTTTTAAGCGTTCATATGTTGAAGCACAAGAACATAAAATTGAAGAATATAGATGAAACCCAGTTGAGTAAATAAAATATAACAAAGCATCAAAGTCGAAACTAATATTTTTACAGCTGGATTTTTACTAGTTCAAGTATAACAACACACAAAATTGAAGAAACCCAGATTCAAATCAGATCCAAAATTTGATTAGTAATTATATACAAGTAAATCAACATCAAATTCTTTAACATGAACAATCCAAAAGATTTTCTCCTTTTAAATTGTTGTGAGCCAAATCAATATATTACGACTTTGAAAATTTATAAACTTTCAAGGATTTCACCAATCAAATTCACATCTCATTCAAATATACTTCATTTTTTAGCTTTTCAAACTCCGACAATATCCTCATCGGAGAATACCCATTAAAAACATAACCTAGATTTTCAAGATTGACTTGTATAAGAAAATTAAGAACTTCTCTGAAAATAATTCAAACAAATATTAGGAACATAAATTTTTTGAAATTATAGAAATGGAACTTGAAATTCCCACTTTAATGGCAGAAAATTTATAGTCAAAGAAAAGGAAAAAGAAACAAGAGCGGGGTGAAATAGAAAAAAAAACAAATATAAAAGGGGAATAGAATAAAAAAGTAGAATAATAATATTTTAATTAAAAAAGTACAATATATTTACGTGACATCACGCGTACAACCCACCACTCACCACAAATCTAGGTGTGATCTTTTAAGGGGTAATATATTCCACTTTTTAAAATGTTTAGGGGGGTAATAGACCTCGTAAAGTATAAGTGTGTAGTCGAGAATTGACCATAATAATAGGGGGTCATTTGACCATTTTCTCTATACTAATACAAAAACAATGGTGTCAGTGAACCACTCAACAAGAGCAAAGTACTCAAATATTTAATTGTGCAACATAATGAAGCAAAAGAGTTCAGAATTTTCATTGTTAAAAAATGAGAGGAAATCTCTCTATTTATAGTCAACAAAGGATAGTGTGAACACATTCTTATTTTGACTTATCAGAAATATAAGAACTATTTTGAAAAGTGTTACAACCCTTCGAAAAGGTATGGACCTTCCACAAAAGTCACAATTTTTCAAAAAAGTTATAACTCGTCATAAAATTCGCGACTCATCATAAAAGTCACAAATTTTCATTAAAATCACATCATTTCAGGAAAGGGGTGTAGACAATAAAATTCGCGTCGATAAAACAATAATAAAGAATGGAAAATTATAGCAACAATCGATATTATTTCAAATGCGAGTGTTATAATCACTATGATTCCTCTAAATTCGCCATTTCAAATATATATTCAAGGGCTTTAAATCTTGTTCTTGAATCTCTGATGAACTTGAATTTGAACTTTATCTTGATCTTGAATTTTATTTGAATTCAAGGGCTTCGAGCTTGTTCTTAAATTTGATGGTCTTGATCTTGATCGTTCTTGAACTTGAATGCTTGAATTCTTAAACTTGTAGCTTTGTAGAGAATTAAATGATGTTTGTACCACCGATTTTCTCTAGCTTCTTGTTTATAATTTTCTGTTCCTTTTTCTGAATAATGAGACCCCTATTTATAGTTTTAGAAAAGAGGACCTACAATTGGAACAAGACTTCTTTCAGCCAATCAGATTTAAGTGAAATATCATATGAATTTTATAGAGCGGGCTTTAATTAAATATCATATTTATCTGAGTTTAAATAATTAAATTGATTATATGAATCCATAATATTTCTTTGGACTAATATGTTCATTAATTTAATATAATCCGAACAACTTTATAAATTATATTTAATAAATTTTAAGTGACTAAAAATTCCCCCTTGTTCAAGTCTTATCGAAATATTTTATCTTTCAAAGATTAGGCTTGAAGAATTTGAAGACTTCAACTTGTATATTTGGATATCTTAAAACTTTATCTTGAAACAATTTTATTCATAAGGGTTTGCCCCCATTGAGTCACCACCATTTGGTGCAAGTCTGAAAATTTATACATAGCTTTAACTCATGTAACAGATCAAGTGGGAACATTTGATTTTTTGACACTCATGCAGCTGAACATACAAGATGGTTCTAAGTGCCTACGTACCTCAATGAAGATGATCAAGTCGAAACGTAGTTCAAGAGGAGTGAGTGATTCTTTTTTTTGTGTCATCCACAGTTTATACTCTTGCTTGTCAGGAGTGGCATGCAAGTTAGACTCGTACCTTAAGGAGCATTTTAATTTGAAGATTTAGCTCAAATGTAAAGATCTTTATGATATACAGTTAATACTCGTTTCTCAAGGAGCATTTCAACTTGATAATTTAACTCAAACTTAAAAATATAAGGGACACATAGTTTGAGCTCATTTTTCAAGAAGCATTTCTACTTGAAGATTTAAGTGACATACATTTTAAGCTCGTGTTTCAAGGAGTATTTCAATTTGAATATTTAACTCAAACTTGATGATTTAAGTGACATACAATTTAAGCTCGTGTTTCAAGGAGCATTTCAACTTAAAGATTTAACTCAATGAAAATTTAAATGACATATAGTTTAGGCTCGTGTTTCAAGGAGCATTTCAACTTGAAAATTTAACTCAAACTTGAGGTTTAAGTTACATACTATTTAAGCTCGTGTTTCAATGAGAATTTCAACTTGAAGATTTAAGTGATATACAATTTAAGCTCGTGTTTCAAGGAGCATTGTAACTTGCAGTTTAAGCTCATGCTTTAAGGAGCGTTGTAACTTGCAGTTTAAGCTCGTGCGACAAGGATTGTCTAGATATACATTTAATCTTCAAAGTGATCTTCGGATGCAGACTTGCTCCCACTTTAGAGTTCTTCTATATCTTTATCTTCATGAGGTCCATAGGCAGGATATTGTTGATCTTCTCTTAAAGTCATGCTTAATTCTATGTCATGTGCACGAGTTGCCAATTCTTCAAATGTATTGGATTTTAATCCTTGCAAAATGAAGTGAAGAGCCCAATTCATACCTTGGATGCACATTTCAATGCTAGAAATTTCACTAAGGCGATCTTTGCATTTGAGGCTCAAACTTCTCCAACGATTGATAAAATTAAAACCTAACTCATCTTAATCTTGACGAGCCTTTGTAAGTTCCATCATACTAACAACACGTCTTGTGCTATAGAAACGATTAAGGAACACTTGCTCTAATCTCTCCCAATTATCTATAGAATTAGGTTCATGATCACTATACCAATCAAAAGCATTTTTCTCTTAGAGATCGATCGATTCTTTAACAAGATAATCACCAAAAGTCCCAGCAACATTGCAAGTCTCGATAATGTGCGCTATATGTCGTTTGGGATTTACTTTGCCATCAAATTGTTGAAGCTTAGGAGGTTGATAACCCTCACACATTTTCAAGTTATCAATCATTTGTGTATATGTCTTTGCACATGTGGGAGAAAATTTGGATGAAGACTCAGATTTTACTTTGATAGCCTCTATGATAAAGTTCTTTAACTGATCAATTGTAATCAAACCTTCATTTGAGATATGAATATCTTTGATATTTGTTTGCTTTATGCAAGACACTTCTTTGTCTTGAATTTTAGAAAGATCTAGAGGTGAATGACTTGATCTTGTTTCAATCATGTTATCCATCTTATTTGTTAGATTTGAAAGTTTAGCATCTTGTGCATGTGCACACTTTGTCAGGCCTTCAATTGCTTTAGTTAAGCTTGCTAGTTGTTCTTCGATAGTAGAAGACATTTTGATATTCTTTGATGCTTGAAAAGTTGAGATGAAAGGTAGAGATTGTCCCACTGGGCGTGCCAGAATTTGTAGACAGTAAAATTTGCGTCGAGAAAATAATAATCAGAAATGGAAAATTATAGCAACAATCAATTTTATTATTTCAAATGCGAGTGTTACAATCTCTATGATTCCTCTGAGATCCCCTTCTCAAATATATATACAAGGGCTTTAAAGCTTGTTATTGAATCTCTGATGAACTTGAATTTGAACTTTATCTTGATCTTTGTCACGACCGGAGTCTAGACCCCAGTCGAGACCGGCGTCGTTGACCTCTCAGAGGTCGCAGACAAGCCTACTTACGTCATTCTTACTTCGTCTAGATTAATTTTTAGCAGAAAATTTGAAACTTTTTGTTTCTTAACATATATGCTAATCATTCTATTAGATTCATAATTGTTCACCATCAACCATCTAATATTAAGATCATCAAATGAAAGAAATAGTTTAATATAGAATTAAATGTATACTTGCCAAAATGGAACCAATACAATGTCTGAAAAAAGCGAAAAGAAACGCTAGTGGAACATACTCCACTAGCTCACTAAGCTAGAATATAATGGGCAAGCATCCTCGAAAGCATGAGGGCCTACCAAGTCCGGATGAATGCTCCACATCCGGATATTTTCAGCGTCAGCCTGTAGCTCTAGCGTCCACCTGTGCCTGCATCTAAAATTGTAGAGTTGTATGGGATTAGTACACACTTATACTAAGTATGTGTATATGAAAGCACACACCAAGTACATGCATCATGATACTTATTATATTGCACTCAGCACATAACATCTTGCACATAGCACATAACATATTGCATATTAGCACACAACATTTTTCATATCATTCGTTCATATGCCAAGAGACCTTGGAATCATGGACTTGACATCCAGACTTCCCAAAAATGAGGGCTCAACATATGGAACCTCAACTAGAGAGAGTTATTTAGCAAACACAGAGTCTGCTTCATTCATTTATACGTACTTCATTTCATTTCACTCATAGGCTAGTGCAAACACCAGCTATACCTAGGATGTAGTTTAAGACTTTCATCGTGTTCACGATGCAATGATCAAGAATGACCTAGTGTCATTACTTAAGTCTAAACTCACCTCTTGATTATCCTATTCTAACACCTTTGGTATCATTCATTTCATTATGTGCATCATTTGAGGCTGTCCTCATTCGTTCATGAGGAAACTTTAACTTTAACCGACATAGCTCATGTGAGCATCATGAAATCAAGTGTCATGAAACCCCACACCGAAAAGAGGTGGAATAACCGGCCAAAATGACCCAAAACATGCTAGCGTACATGAAAATTGAACCCCGCTAGATCCCTATATTGGCAGTATAGGTTCGAAGACTAGGAGATATAAGGAGACCCATACCCGGCATGACAGACAGTCTCATCTCATGAGCGTTACATAAACCTCTGAAAGAAGGCATCACGGCTCATAGCTAGTACATATGTGCTCAGTATAAAGTTCCATTACATTCAACTCATACGTAATGGAAGCCGACTTCTAGTATGAGGATATCATATCTCAATAGATGATTTCTCATCTCATCATTAATATTAAGTGTGTTAATCTCATACTTTCATTAGAGTGTTCATAGAGACTGGTCTGTTCATTAACTTTACACTTTTATAGATGAGTACGTTTTGGTAACATTTACTTAGGCTCATTTGAGATTGCTCTCATCTTTTACATTAGCCTCATATCATGTTGTCACCACATTCATTAACATTAGCACATTTTCTCTTCATAATTACTCACCCCATTTTACGTGAATGTTCATTTCATCATATGCCAATGCACTTGGCCATTTAGTGTGTTTCACACTCTTACTTAACCCTTCTAGGGTTTCATCATTTCATTGTTCATTTCATCATTTCTTTGTTCATTTCATCATTTCATTGTTCATTTCATCATACGCCAATGCACTTGGCCATTTAGTGTGTTTCACACTCTTACTTAACCCTTTTAGGGTTACATCATTTCATCACATACATCTTAGGTTCACTTACTTTTAAACGTATGCTAGACTTATGAGTCTATACATACAAGTCATGGGGCTTCATTCATAGTTTGTCTAAGTGATTCATATTTAACCTAGATTATCTTGTACAAGACTTATGCATCTTGTAGATATGCCAAGATATTGATTTCGATCTTTAGAGGCAACATTTATTAAATATTTAGTTACACATTACTTATGTGTCAATATGGAATTGGGCAAGGGAACCCAATTTCGAATCCCTTGGACAACACTTAATCTTATTTTAAACTTGATAATCACATTTTTCAGATTTGGGAGACCCTAGTTTGATCCCCATCAACCCCATATTATTTCCTCTCTTTTTCATTTAAGTCAAGGAGGTTGTGGGTTCAATCCCCCACAAGCTCATTATTGTTCTTTAATTTATCTCTTAACTTTATCACCTATCCAAGAGGTTGTGGGTTCAATCCCCACTCTCCACATATATTTTCTCCTTTATTTTTCTCCTAACTCTTTTATCCATTCAAGAGGTTTTGGGTTCAATCCCCACTCACCACATCTATTTTTCCTTTTATTTTTCTCATGAAATTTTATGAAATTTTCATTTAGTGATGTCATGGGTTCAATCCCCAATGAACTCACATTCATTTTTTTTTAAAAAAAGCTCATTTTTTTAAAAGTTGGCCGAGACTACAATTTCCAGCAGGCAGGAAATTTAGTCTCTTGCAATCCATTTTTGTCTTAATCTTTTGTTGATTTGTTTTTGTAGCTTTCATGTAATGAGGTCTTGGGTTCAATCCTTAGTGATCTTACTTATTTTACATTAATTTTCATTGCATTTTGTACCATTTTGTTTGGCCGAACCCAACCTACCAAATGTTGGAAATTTGTTCACTATTTTCAGCTTCTTTTTATCATCATTCATGCGTTAATTTTTAAGGCATTTCGTGGATCATTTGGTGCATCTTTAAGTGTAATATTTTTATGATTATATTCAGACAAAAATTACCATTTCATCCAGAAACATTACACCACTTTTACACCTCATGATTTACACAAACATTCGCACAGGAAATTCAACCATAAAAACATATCATTCTTCACATACTTTCGGTTGACATAACTTAACATGCTTACAATTCCGAACACATTATCACGAAAAACAAACTTCATACTTAAACTACCAGCAAACATACCAACAACACAATCTCTAACCTATTTCACATTGAGATCAAAGGGATACTAGGGACAAGGAGTTCGACAAGAACGGGAACAACCCTAGTTTTCGAGTAGATTCATCTGATCCTTAAGGGTCTCTTTGGAAAGGGGCCAAGAGTAAGAAAGCCCATACCTTTTATGACGTTCAAACCTCGACTTGCTGCCCAAAATCTTCTCCAAAAATCACGTCCAAATCCCTTCAAAGTAAAAACCAACTCGACGAACTCTCTTTGCTTACGTAATTGATTTCGTTGTTTGTTTATAATTTTTATTGTGAGTTCTTCAAGTGTGAAGAAATTTTGTTTACCTACTGTTTTTGTACGTTATTTGGGAGAGAAAAACGTGAGTGACAGTGATAGAGACATGAGAGAGAGAGATGAGCGGGTGAAAGAAGAGTTTTATTAGGATTAGGAGTCTAGTTTAGGATTTAGTCAAACAAGATTTTTATTTAATTATTGAAAATCTGATTTAATTTTATTTTAAATCAGATAATAAATAATAAATATAAATTAACTACAGCAATTTACCAACATAAATTAAAAACAATTTAATTCATTACTTCCACCTAGGTTCGAACCCGGGTGGAGCAAGACTTCACTTCAAGATCCCAATTTCGGCCCTCTCTCCCCAAAATGTTCCTCCACCTAGCCTGAAAAAGGACCATTTTACCCCTAGACCCCCAACCTAATATTTTCCCTTTTTAATTCTGATAAAGACTCATTTAAGTAAATCTTTGTATTCAAGATCCCTACAATGTTGAACCCAACCTTTCCTAGCTCAACTAACTCCCCAAGTTAGTTGGCTTGGATGTAGCAAGGGTTCAAAGGTCTGGTTCTACACGCATCAATCCGTCTGAACCCGGTCTAATCATTGGCATTCTAGACACATTAAGCATTACTTAGCATATCCATTTTTAGGGTTGTTACAATCTTGACTTTTATTTGAATTCAAGGGCTTCGAGATTGTTCTTGAATTTAATGGTCTTGATCTTGATCGTTCTTGAAATTAAATGCTTGAATTCTTAAACTTGTAGCTTTGTAGAGAATTAAATGACATTTGTACCACAGATTTTCTCTAGCTTCTTGTTTAGAATTTTCTGTTCCCTTTTCTGAATTATGAGACCCCAATTTATAGTTTTAGAAAAGAGGACCTGCGATTGGAAAAGAACTTCCTTTGGCCAATCATATTTAAGTGAAATATCATATGGGCTTTATGGAGCGGGCTTCAATTAAATGTCATATTTATTTGAATTTAAATAATTAAATCGATTATATGAATCCACAATATTTATTTGGACTAATATTTTCATTAATTTAATATAATCAGAACAACTTTATAAATTATATTTAATAAATTTTAACTGACTACAAATTCCCCCTTGTTCAAGTCTTGTCAAAATATTTTATCTTTCAAAGATTAGGCTTGAAGAATTTGAAGACTTCAACTTGTATATTTGGATATCTTAAAACTTATCTTGAAACAATTTTATTCATAAGGGTTTGCCCCCATTGAGTCACCACCATTTGGTTCAAGTCTGAAAATTTATGAAAGATTACACATAGCTTTAACTCATGTAACAGATCAAGTGGGAACATTTTATTTTTTGACACTCATGCAATTGAACTTACAAGATGGTTCTAAGTGCCTACGTACCTCAATGAAGATGATCAAGTCGCAATGTAGTTCTGGAGGAGTGAGTGATTCTTTTTGTTGTATCATCCACAAATTATACTCTTGCTTGTCAGGAGTGGCATGCATTTTAGACTCGTACCTTAAGGA
The DNA here is from genome assembly GCA_027704765.1 of Solanum habrochaites. Taxonomy (NCBI): domain Eukaryota; kingdom Viridiplantae; phylum Streptophyta; class Magnoliopsida; order Solanales; family Solanaceae; genus Solanum; species Solanum habrochaites. Next base: position 56,351,375 of record JAKWJA010002500.1, read on the forward strand.
GCATTTTAATTTGAAGATTTAGCTCAAATTTAAAGAGCTTTATGATATACAGTTAAGACTCGTGTCTCAAGGAGCATTTCAACTTGATAATTAACTCAAACTTAAAAATATAAGGGACACATAGTTTGAGCTCGTTTTTCAAGAAGCATTTCAACTTGAAGATTTAACTAAAACTTGAAGATATAAGTGACATACATTTTAAACTCGTGTTTCAAAGAGCATTTGAACTTGAAGATTTAACTCGAACTTGAATATTTAAGTGACATACAATTTAAGCTCGTGTTTCAAGGAGCATTTCAACTTGAAGATTTAACTCAATGAAGGTTTAAGTGACATATAGTTTAAGCTCGTGTTTCAAGGAGTATTTCAACGTGAAGATTTAACTCAAATTTGAAGATTTAAGTGACAAACAATTTAAGCTAATGTTTTAACGAGCATTTCAACTTGAAGATTTAAGTGACATACAATTTAAGCTCATGTTTCAAGGATCATTGTAACTTGCAGTTTAAGCTCATGCTTTAAGGAGCGTTGTAACTTGCAGTTTAAGATCGTGCTTTAAGGAGTGTCTAGATATTCATTACTCTTCAATGTGATCTTCGGATGCAGTATTTCCCCCAGTTTGGAGTTTTTCTACATTTTCATCGTCATGGGGTCCATATATAGGAGATTGTTGATATTCTCTTAAAGTCATGCTTAATTACATGTCATGTGCACGAGTTTCCAACTCTTCAAATGTATTGCGTTTTAATCCTTGCAAAATGAAGTGAAGACCCCAATTCATACCTTGGATGCACATTTCAATGCTAGAAATATCACTAAGGCGATCTTTGCATTTGAGGCTCAAACTTCTCCAACGATTGATAATGTTAAAACCTAACTCATCTTAATCTTGACGAGCCTTTGTAAGTTCCATCATACTAACGACACGTCTTGTGCTATAGAAACGATTAAGGAACACTTGCTCTAATCTCTCCCAATTATCTATAGAATTAGGTTCAAGATCTGTGTACCAATAAAAGGCATTTTCTCCGAGAGATCGAACGAATTCTTTAACTAGATAGTCACCATACATTCAGCAACATTGCAAGTCTTGATAAAGTGCACTATATGTTGTTTGGGATTTCCTTTGCCATCAAATTGTTGAAGCTTAGGAGGTTGATAACCCTTAGACATTTTCAAGTTATCAATCCTTTGTGTATATGTCTTTGCATATATGGGAGAAATTTTGGATGAAGACTCAGATTTGACTTTGATAGCCTCTATGATAAAGTTCTTGAACTTATCAATTGGAATCAAACCTTCATCTGAGATATGAATCTCTTCGATATTTGTTTGCTTTACGCAAGACATTTATTTGTCTTGAATTTTAGAAAGCTTCAAAGGTGAATGATTTGATTTTTTTTCAATCATGTTATCCATCTTATTTTGTTATCTTTGAAAGTTTAGCATCTTGTGCATGTGCGCACTTTGTCAGGCCTTCAATTGCTTTAGTAAAGCTTGCTAGTTGTTCTTCTAAAGTGGAAGACATTTTGACATTCCTTGATGCTTGAAAATTTGAGATGAGAGGCAAAGATTTTCCTACTGGGCGTGCCAGAATTTGTAGACAATAAAATTCTCATCGAGAAATTAATTTATTTCTTTTGGCATCTTCTGCGTTCTGGTTTTCGTAAACAATTCTTATTTCTCTTTTCTCTTCGGTTGTTGCTTCAAATTTTCTTTTTATGTTTTTGTTCGTTCCCTGATAATCAGGAACGAAAAATTATAGCAACAATCAATTTTATTATTTTAAATGCGAGTGTTACAATCTCTATGATTCCTCTGAATTCACCATTTAAAATATATATTCAAGGGCTTTAAAGCTTCTTCTTAAATCTCTGATAAACTTGAATTTGAACTTTATCTTGATCTTGACTCTTATTAGAATTCAAGGGCTTAGTGCTTGTTCTTGAATTTGATGGTCTTGATCTTGATCGTTCTTGAACTTGAATGCTTGAATTCTTAAAGTTGTAGCTTTGTAGAGAATTAAATGACGTTTGTGGATTTTCTCTAGCTTCTTGTTTACAATTTTTTGTTCCCTTTTCTGAATTATGAGACCCCTATTTATAGTTTTAGAAAAGAGGAGTTGCAATTGGAACAAGACTCCCTTTCGGCCAATCATATTTAAGTGTAATATCATATGGGCTTTATGGAGCGGACTTTAATTAAATTCATACTCATCTGAATTTAAATAATTAAATCAATTATATTAATTCATAATATTTATTTGGACTAATATGTTCATTAATTTAATATAATTCGAACAACTCTATAAATTTATATTTTATTAATTTTAAGTGACTACAAGGGGGTGACTATTTGGGTACGTCTTCATAAAAGTCGTAACGCTTCATAAAAATCATAACTTTTGATAAAATAGTCAAGTCTTTTTATAATATATATATATATATATATATATAATATATATATAATATATATATATATATATATATATATATATATATATTAAATGTGAAAAACTCTTCTCTTCAAAGTTAGATTACGATTTAACCCTTGTAGTACATGAAAATTATATTTAAAACATCAAATTAAATATAAAACAATAACATATTAATATATTATCTTTAAAAAACAAATAAATTTAAATGAATTAATGAAGTCTATCCAAATTCTTGGTGATAAATTTAAATGACTTAGGGTGCGTTCGGTGTGAAGGAAAAGTTTTCCATGAAAAATGTTTTCTTGAAAAATAAGTAGATTTTTGACTTATTTTCTCATGTTTGGTTGGTTAGCACAAAATATTTTATGAATATTGTTTTAGTGTTTGATTTATGAAGGAAAAATATTTTTATTTTTATTTGAGAGTACAATGTAGTTTTTTGAAATATTTTTTTAAGAACTAATTTAGATTTTTTTTGGGAGGGGGGAGGTGTAGGGGGGCTAGGTGGGGGGGGGGGGGGTCGAGGGTAGGGGTGAAAATATAAAAATTTGAATTTGAAGAAATTTTTTGAAAACAAACTTAATCTTTTTTTGCGGTAGGGGCTGGCTGGAGAGGGGGGGGGTCGAGGGTGGGGGTGAATAGATAAAAAGTTGGAGTTGAAAATATTTTCCAAAAACAAACTTCATTTTTTTTTGGGGGGGGGGGGGGGGGGGGGGAGGGGGGAGGGGGTTGGTATGGGAGGGGGCTGATTGGGGGTCGAGGCTAGTGGGTGGGGTAAAAAAAAATTGGAAATATCTTTAAAAAACTCTTTTAAATTTTTTTGAGGGTGGGATGGGGTGTAACAACCTGAACCGTCGTTATTTAGGAAAAACAAAACTTCGGGAGAATATTGGACCACTGTCCCGTAGGGCGGGCTAGAAGTTGCTAAAGAGGTAACGCTGCAGTGGGGTAAGTAGTTGCCAGAGTGGGTTGGGCGAGGCAGAAAGTAAATAACGCATAAATTATATTCTCATTCTTCCAAAAACACTTAAATTAGACGTAAATCGCATAGAAACCCTCTTGAAAGTTGTCTTAGCTTGGGAAAGAAGGACGAAGAGATTTCTAGTGTGAGAATGGCGATAGCTTGCGATATTCCTATCAAATCCACCGTTTGTTCATCTAGTAACCATAAAATTATCAACAATTCCTCTGCGAATGCTTGGCTCCCGGGTAGGCTAGGTTTATTAATTGAGTAGTTATAAATCTGTGCTTACTGCGTCGTATAATTTTAATCAATGGTCCCGTGAGTGCTTTCGAGAACACATGCACCGCATATTGCATCAACATCTTGTACATATAGTTTGCCAACAAAAGAGATTCCACCAAGAACTGCACTGAACAAAAGTTGACTTAATTGTAGGAAGGATCCTTAGACGATGAACTAGGGCTAGGTGATAATTGTGATTTCATGTAGTGTGATGTATGCTTGATCTTGATTACTTATAATACATGTATGTATTCAAAGGTTGCATTATTGATCATAGTAAACGTAATTAAGGATAGACGGATAATTGGATGCCACGAATCATAACTTGATTGTATGATTATGAGAATGTACTTTGTGATTATGATTATGATAGTGACTTGTTGATTGGATCAGGTGTTGCATTTTGACAGACTAACTGGATCGGTTTCCACATACCGACAAAAACAATGGGATGGGTGTCACGATCCAAAATGCTAACTTCGAACGGGTACAACGTAATGATACACTAACAGTTTGGGTGTGGGTTACATGGGAGAGCCATTGACTTGACATAACTATGTATCCTGATAATTGTGAAATTGTACATTGTTCATAAATGACAATTGATATTGTATCTGTCCAAAATTGTTAAATGTATATGAAGATTTAAATCTGATTGTTCCACTATGTTGAGTAAACTTGTTATGTATCTCATTTTTGAATGAACCGGGAAGTGCAAGCCCAAATCGGGATGTGATACAGTAAGTGGGAAGGGCCGGGGATTCAACAGGTTCTAATGTTTGAGTGAAAGGTTTTCCATGTGTTGGAAGGGTGAGAAGAGGGGGTAGTTTATGTGGTGAAAATACTTAGGTAGATCCCATCGCGGAAGAAGGAACTCGTGAATTATAGTTAGGAATCCTTGATAAAAGGCGTCATGTGGAAGGACTATGTACGATTAAGAGAGCGCAAGTATGTCATGTGTGATTGGTCATTGGAGAAATATTGTAGTTATAATGGTGGACTCTTCTATGAGTTAGAATGATTAGGCTATGATCAAGAACCTGATATGCCGGTTGACTGAGTCGAAAGTTAGTAGTAAGGGTGCTAGTGTGATTGTGAGGTATTTGAGAGAGGGTAAAGACGGAGAAGCGAGTTGCTTTATTGCATGTTTTTTTCTAGTTGAATGCTTATGTTATGCGGTGGCGTCGAGTTGATCGATAATGTCTTCAAGTACGCGTGGTTTTGTAGTGGTACTACTCTTGCTCTAGTTTTTTGGCATAGTGTGGATGCAGGGTCGATGATGTTTCATTAGGTGAAGATGAAGAAATTCTCCAGCAACTTCTATTATTCCTTACTCATGGTAGGAACTGTGCTTTTACATTATTATGTCATGTCTGGACTCTTGGTAGCTGTTGTACCTCTTTTATCACACCCCAATCCTATACCCTAGGCGTGACTGACACTCGAGAATGAATTCTTGTCCCAAGTGAACCCTTGGACTGGCTAGACTCTCAGAGGAAGACTCTAAGCATTATTAGAATGATCAAATGCACTTATAAAACAAATGTCTCATATTAAACTCAATACTTTTATGGATAAAACATTTAACTGGCCATAGATGGAAACTCAAGTCTTAACATAAGAAATAACAATGTAAAGACAACTGAATTACTAACTTTCTATGAATCACTAAAACAAGGAGGGATGTCGGGACAATACCCCCAATCATCCTCACAACTAAAGTACAAAAAACAAATTATAAAAGGAGCCCTAAGGAAAGCAGTGAGGCTAACCAACTGACTCTGAGTGTTAAAGTGGATCAACGAGGCACTAGATTCTGATCATGGTTAATCGTGTTTGCATCATAAGACGATGCAGGCCAAATGAAATCAATACATTGAATGTACGAGTGTGAGAGGGGAAAACTAAACATAACATAATCTTGAAAGGAATCTGAAAGAAGCACTTACCTTGGCATAACTCGAGTCGTGAATAACTCAACTCAAATGCAGTGTAAAACAATAATAATAGTGTAATTTATAAAAAACACTTATAACAGTAAATAACAACTCTATTTGTTAAATAAATGCAATAACAAATACTCATATAATAAAGTAATATATTTTCTGTAGGAGATTCTAACCGACAATCACCATTATGAGCCTAAGAGGTGATACAATATCTTGACAATGCTTCCACAACTGTCCTATATTTTTCCATCATATAGAAAGCCTTAAATAAGTGGATCCACTAGTCTACGCTAAAAAACACTAAGGATCATCTAAAAAGTATGATCATTTTATACCGTTGATGGTAAGATGGTTTATGTAGACTTCTGTGATTATGAAATCGCCTCCCCATATGAATTCTCAATACTAATCCTAAAATATAATTAGATCTTATGTTTTTAAAATAAAACCCTTTCTTTGTTTTGAGATAATTACTCAAAAGTTAGCTTAAAATCTCTCTTGGAAATAAGTATTTTTCTTTCTTGTTGAAATGTGAAAACCTTTTAAACTCTTGGGAATACTTAGTTCCCTTATAACTCGTGAAGAAATGAACTCCAATCTTTCCTCTTTTCTTATCTCAAACTTAAGTCTGAAAACAAAGTTAAAACGTTTGCAAAAGACTTTTGAAAACTTGATGAACTTCTTTTGACTTGATTCTTAACTTGTATACTTGACTCTTAACTTTCCTTGTATTGAAGTATGGATTCAATGTTCATGCATGTTTATGGATGATTTCATGATGTTTAGACGTACCTTAAAGGGTTTGAATTAACTAGAAAACATAGGTATTTTACTAAGGAACTACTACAAACAAAAGAGGGAAGAATGCCTTGGCACTTTGAGAGGTGCGGGGGTGCCGGAGAGTAAAATTGAGAGGCTGGGTTGGGACGCTCTGGCTGGCGTGTCGCCCCAGAGCCAACATTTAGAGAGGGGTGGCTCCCTAGACCCCTGCTCAGGTGCACACTTTTCTTCTTCGTTTTTCATCTGTAAACCCCCTATTTCAACTTAGTTCTTTCCCCAAAAACATAGAATCAACTATACCATAAATATATGCAAGATTCTATTCAAATTCACACAAAAAATCAAGAATTTGGATCAACAAATCTTCAACATTTCAACGAATCAAGAACTCAATAGAACTTCAAAAAAATCCATTAAGAACTCAATTTTACTACCTTCAAGAACATAATCTCAATGAAATAAATCATGATTGGTGCTTGGGTAAACTAACCCAACTCTAAGTTATCTTAGATATCTCGTAGAATTTGAATCCTTGGAAAAATCCACAACCAAACTTGAATGTTCTCGAACAATCTTGACTTGTCTTTCTCCTTTCTCCTCTTTTGTCTTTTCTACCATCCCTAGTGTGAACTTCAACTTTTCTAAATTGATATAATTCTGATTATACCCCATATAAAATCCTAGAAAAGAATTAAAATAATAGGGTAATATCCTTTCAAAGTCCAATTTAGACTTTCCTTATTACAATCCAACTTCAAATGAGCATAGCTCACTCATGCAAATGCATAATCAAGCATACTCGGCGGCGTTGGAAATATAATTCCAAGATACTTTCTAAGGTATTTGGAAACAAACATAACTCATCCTGAGGTAGGAGTTAAGGGCGTTTGAAGTTGACAATAAACTCAACTTAACATACTTAATAAATTTTCCAGATTTGCATATTCTTTCCGAAAATGATTATTTCCAATTTTTAACTTCATTCTAGTTCTTTCAATTATTTAGATGTTACATGTTTAAACTAGGTCCTTAGGGTACTAATTTCTTTAAAAGTCTTACTCGAAATTGTTTTTAAAAGCTCTCATTTATAAAAAACCCCGTTCTTTAAGTTATCTATATTTTTCTTTAAATTTCCACATGTTTTAACTATTGAGATATGATAGTTCTCCTACTTACATGTTAGAGTAGGTGCCCTCACATACCGGTGGGTTGGATCGTGACAAATTGATATTAGAGTCCAGGTTACCTATTGTCACACCTTTTCAATTTATTTTTAACAATTGATAAGGATATGGCGAGTTTTTTTTAAAAAAATAAATAATGTAAAATGAAAATATTTTTTTTTGTTTTTTAGAGTGGCCACTTGGATTGCGTTTTTTTAGGTGTTGCAAGTCACATGGTAATTTCTAATTTAATTTTTTAATAAACTCTTTATTTTTAGTCTATGAAAACAGATTGTGTAAGGAATTTTATTGATCGGGGGGAAGATATGAGGCACTCCCTGAGTTCCATTGTTCTAGTGCGGTCACTTTATTAACTTATATTTGGCTTAAGATAATTTTTTGGATAAAAGAAGGATATTTGTCTTAGTTACTATTTTAAAAAAAAATAATGATTGGCCTATGAGTATTACCGCACACAAGAACCCTTTTATTTTTTAGAAAAAAAATACACACAAATGATCGTAACCGAACACATGGTGGTATTTAACTTTCATATATTATATTTTTTTAAAAATGAAAAAAACTGATATATAATTACTCAAATTTTATTTAATAATGATAAAAAACGAATATATGAATTCATTACAACACTATAGACGAGAAAATGATTTTTTCCCCAACTTGCTAATTAAAATTGTGTTTTAAAAATAGAATCAAATATAGATATTTAAGTATTACTAGTTGAAAATAACAAGAAAAGACCAAAAAATATATTTTTTTTATAGATCAATAATAAGGCTTCCTTTTAAAACAAGTAGCGATATACTAATTTTAATTTCTTTTTTGTATATTGATTAAATTTTAGAAGTGACCAATTTATTAAAATTTCTATATTATACAAAATGACCACATTGTTCTCTTTTAAAAGAACATTGCAAAAATAGTCAATTCTATCTAATAGTTAAATTGCTAACCAGAAGTAGCCGATTTTATACTTTTGTTTCAATAGTCATATCATATATTTATTTAAGAGAAAAAAATAGGAGAATTAATGAAATGATCAGATTTACATTTTTACAAAAATGACCAATTTTCCTTATTTTAAAAAATGACCAGATTTATATTTTTTGCAAAACTGACGAGATTTACCTTTTTTTTTCTTTTTTTTTTTGGCAGAAAATAACTTTTTTCTTTCCTTATTGTGACCAAAAACTAAAAATAATAAATACTTTGAGATTGTAATAATTATTATTTTTTAGGCAAAACATAAGTTTACTTGTTAATTCTAAGATGAGGTAAAATTAAACTAAACACCACATTAGTAATAAAATATATATGTAAATAATAATAAACATAATCACATGAGAAACACGATAGACTTAACTAAATGAAACAGACATAATACAACCAACTTAATCAAAACATAAAAAGAAAATAAACAATAATTCATATTGCATTGTGAAATGTAGGAGAGATAAAGTTTGATGATAAAGCAAAGGCAAAAGTATTCATGGCCCCCTGTACTTGAAGCTTTTTATTCAGTGTACACCTAAACTTTATTTTGTTTCAATTACCCCCCTGAACTTGCTTATTCATCGAACACGTACACCTTTTCTGTTCACCTGGCATAGAAACTGAAATTAAACTCTACAAAGCGTGTGAGACAGTGATTTTTTGCCAAATCATAAAGTTACAACTGTAATATACGTAAAAAATCTATTTTTTCTTTAATATTTGGCTTATTTTAAGAATTTTACTCTCTCTATTCTCTAGCTATTCAATGCACCATTTAAGGCCAAAAAGCATGGCCTTTGCTTCTGCCCAGTTGCTGGTTCCAGCAGAAAGGCTGAGATACATTGGAACAATGATCCAAATAATCTTTTATGTTTTTTCATTTTATTCTTCTTTATCTCTTCTCCCTTTTCAAATTTCAGATTTTTCTCAAGGGCTTCGAGAATCCTCTTTTTGAAACACAATCCATCAAGTCCCAAATCAAAAATTTTCCTCTTATAGAAAAACTCTTTTGCATCTTCAACTCTATGAGCTGCAGCATATCTCTTAATCAAATACCATCAGTTTTTTCATTAACCAAATTTCCTCTCTTAGACATTTCGTCAAGCACTTGGTTGAGTTCATCAAACGTGTCATACGACCAAGAATATTGAGAGTTTCATTAAAAGATTCAGTTTTTGGTGAATACCTACATGGATTTTCACCTGCTAAGAGAGAGTTTGATTTGTGAATTGTGAAGGTTGGTATTATCTAGATGACAATATTTATCTAGGTGGCAAAATATTTAACTAGGTGGCAAAAATATTTATCTAGGTATCGTGCGCGTGTGGACACGATCGTAGTGAGTGGACATAAAGGTGTACGTGTTCGATGAAAAAGAAAGTTCAGGGGGGTAATTGAAACAAAATAAAGTTTAGGTGTACACTGAATAAAAAGCTTCAAGTACAGGGGGGTAATGAATACTTTTGCCTAAAGCAAATAATGGAAGCAAGTTTGATTGAATTCCAAAGACCACGAAAGATGAAATATATATTTTAGAAGAAGACTTTTTTTTCTTATGATTTTCCTTTTTCCAATTTTTTTGCTTTTTTTTTTCTTCATGTTTTTTGTTTTCCTTGAAATGAAAGAAGAATGAGGTTTAAATAGGTGTTGGGCATTAAACCCCCCACTCTTCTTGAAAACTTAAGAGCCAATGCATACATTGTACGCTTTGTTTTCCCAAGGTTCCACCAAAGATGACCAATGAAATTTTCTCTCTTTTTCTTTTTTTCTCCATATTAATTAAAAGACAACATTGCCCTTTTAGATGACCCATTTCTTTTATTCATTAATTGAATAATAGCTAATGGGCTATCTGAAAATTCTAAAATAGGCCCAAATATCATTTTAGATGACCCATTTCTTTTGTTCATTAATTGACTAATGTAATTTTTCAAAATGTCAATATTTTAACAATTAATAGGAACCATTGTCAACACTTTTAATATTTCGAAAAATATTAAAATTTTAGTTTATTATGTATCTTATTTAAGTTTTTATTATTGGTTTTAATTTAAAGAGTATAATTGTTACTAATAAAAAGGAGAAACATAGGGGAGATAAATTTTTAAAAAAAGAAGAATTGCTTATATAGAAGTCTTATCAATTACAAAAATTCAAAACTAATTACAAATTCAAAAAATAAACACAGAGAACTCACCCCACTTGTGCATCTTTTTCTAGTATCGATTTTTAAATTTTCATTGATAATACTCAATTTCTGTTGAAATAAATTCGATTAAATCGCATTTTTTAAATTTGTATTTTTTAGAATATTGTGTCAATCCTCAACATATTGTAGTATTTTCATTATGTATGTTATTTTTTTTGTAGAATCTTGTATCTTTCTTTAATCATATTCATATGTAATGATTAGATTATATTGGAATACAATCCGTAAAATGTTTGTACTACGAATACAAGAAAAATATATTTGGCAGTTATGTAATACAATTTTGATCAACGGGGATACAATTTTAGTTTCACTATGACAATACAATACCAATTTTAATATAAATGGTAAAGTTAGCACATAAAATATACAAGTTGTTGATACACAATTATGATGAAATAATAATAAAAAATAAATATAGACTTGTATTCATTGAAATTGAGACAAAAATATGAAATGAGCACAATATACTCACATCAATTGGAATACAAAATTGAGTTTGTTGGTATATCATTAAGACGAACACAAAAAATACAATTTTTTTTGAATATAATGTGAGAGTTAAATACAAAATAATCACAGTAAAATACTCACCACAATATGATATTCAATTTTAATTTGAATGGCAAAGTGAGCACTTAAAAATATAAAAGTTGTTGGTATACAATTATGATGAAAATAGAGTAAAAAAGAAATACAAACTTGTTGTCATCGAAAATTGAGATTGAAATACAAAATAAGCTTAATAAATACCAACTTCAATTAAAATACAAATGTGACTTTGTTGATATACCATTATGATGAATATAAAATAAAAAAAATAGAACTTATTTGTATACAAAGTAATATTGAAAATAAAATAAAATAAATTAAAATACAATTTTTTTGTTATTTATGTTCTAAGTAGAAAACTTTGATATTTGAAAAATAGAACATTATTGATTAAGTTGAATACCTCTAGTAATTCTCTTAAATTCTGTTATGGGAGAGTGATTTAGAGTTTATCAAACCCAAAACGTGATATCAACTACAAACAATAATTTTGAACGATTTAAACAAAAATAAAATCATAAAATAAATATTAAAAAGCTGATAAATACAAATATCTTAATAAAAAAGATTGTGTGAATATCTTTACGAATATATTTTTTAATTTCTGAAAAAAGAGAGGAAGAGAGGCGGATTTTGAAATGGGGAAAATTTGGAAGATGAAAATATGAGAAAGAGAAAATATTTCATTTTTTAAAAAACATTGAGAGAGGATTAATTGGAAAACTTGTAAATAAAGTGAGATAAGATAGGAAGTAAATTAAAATACACAATCCTTTTTAAAATAATGACATTTTGACATTTTTACTCATATTTGACTAGTTTGCTAATTTTTCCCATTGAATAATAGCTAATGGGTCATCTGGAAATTCTAAAATAGGCCCAATGTTGACCCATTTCACCAATACCCAAAAATCATAAGCAAATCAGCCCACTAACACACCCATATCAATCCATCTCGATAGGAGACAATATGAGCAAAAGACAGGAATCCCTAAATCCCGCAGAAAAGAACTCACTCCGGGGGGAGTGAGGGGGGTATTCAAAAAGGGGAGCCGCGGGTTCTTACCCTAAAAACCGTATGTGCGGGTCTCCCCGCATTCGGCTCACGCCATTCAAGGAATTTAAACATCTAAACTATTTTGAAGATCAAACACAACAAATTAAGGCATAAAATAAAAATAAAAAATAAAAAACTAAAATTAAAAAAATATAAATTCAAACAACTTCACATGATAAACTTAAAGAAAACTAATAAAACAACACAAAATCCGACACCAAAACAACTTATATGGTTAAAATAGAATGAAAATGACAGATTTGGATAGAGGTTGAGAGGGGAAAAAATTGACATAAATTTTTGGGAGAATGGAGGTTACTAGAAAATTTCGCTGCAATTTTTTTCTAACGGATTTTGAACATAAAATTTATATCAATGGATACACCTTAAAGAGCTTCACACATATATGTAAAGAATGTGGGATGTGGATGAATGAAACTTCGTAAATCTAAGGAAAAAAGTGAAGATTCATATTGTTTTTCTTAGATCTACGGAGTTTGTCAATGGATAAGGATGAATGGTTTGCGGATTTGTGTAGAGGAGGGTAAAAGGAAGATGGTAAATTTTAAAAGATTTTTCTGGCCAAAAAGGTGGTGGCTGCCAGCGGCAGGAGGTGGGAGCAAAGGGAAGAAGAAATAATAAAATCTAAATAAAAATATTAATTTTTGGAGTTCTGCATTTTGTTAGGATCCCATAATCGCCTTTGATCAGAATATCATGAATAATTGAGATTAAATCTTTACCATTTCTATTGGACCTGATCAAAATTGATTGGGCCAACATAATTTGGTCTAAATTAGCCTAATTCAAATAAAATTGGGTCATTTGGGCCACTATAAATAATAATACAAACAAAGACAAACTGACACGATCCGAGAGAACCCCCTAGTCGTAACTAGCGTATTCAACCTCAAAGAGGTCTTATATAAGCCTATTAGCATTCATTCATCACATAGGTGTGCAGAGTAGTGCATAACGAAAACTTTTCATACTAAAGTCAATAAGGAAACTCTTTTATAAAACATAAGAAGAACTAAGTATCATCAAAAGCTATCTTAGACACATCTCATTATCATAGTAACACGGCCCTTAAATTGAAAGAAAGATACAAGTCTCCTACAAATCTCTTTAATAAAGGAAAACTAGCAATAAGGAATCTTGACCTCTACATATGAGGACATGCCCAAATCTTGAGAGTATACTTTTGAATCCCAAGCTTCAACACTAAAGATGACCTCATTTGTCAACACTTACACTCTTTAGAAAATAGAGGATAATATAGAATTAGTACAATTAAGCACTAAGTATGGCAATCATGCAAAACATGCTTTAAAGAGACATTTTAGTTGAAATATGCTTTTCATGGTATTTTGATAAAACTTCATGAACCAGGTGTAAAAGACATCATACAAGTCATTCATCAACATACAGAGTAATACTTCCATAATTCTCAACATATAACCATATTCATTAAGTAACCAACTCAACTATTTAGACCCTCAATCCAAAGTTATGCTAAGATCCACCTAGATAAGATATGACGAGACCGCCCATATAACCTCTTTATACACACTTAGGTGTTATATAAGAATAAGAAAGATAAGGATACTTTATTCCCAACACAACTCAACAAATCAACATTCATTACTTAAGATACCAGAGGAAACAATCATGCATTTAAGGACTTCAATTAAGGACCATCTCCTAGGATAACTACACTAGTGCAATGTGAAAGTATCATCACATTCTACTACTCCCACTTACTTATCCTTTGGAACCACCCTAGACTAGGCACATCACATTCCACAAGTCACATAACCTTCATTAACATTAGGCATAAGATCGACATGCTTCATTAGAATTAGATATACAACCAACTTACTTCATTAACATCATGTAGAAACCCATTCATTCATTTACATTACAAGGACACACCAATACTCCCTCTAAATTCCTAGTTGTGCAATGAATAGATGGTGTCCGAGTCTACCACCTACCCTAAGTAGTAAACCCTTAGGAAGACCTAGTTCATTACATTCTTTTGTGGGGGTAAGAACCGACATAGACCATGAGAGCTTAACAAGGAATCCCAGTATTAAACCCTAACGGATGAGGGATCCCTACTTGCCTAAGGTAGGGTCATTCGTTTAGCCTTTATGTGGAATCCACTAATTAGTCCGATGTGAGCACATAGTAAAAGCATAGGGAGATTGTTTCTATATACTACACCTCTACATACGAAAGTACCTATCTGAAGAGGTTGCTTTTGAATACTACACCTCTACTTACAGAGATTTTCCACCCAGTTTCATATCCTCTCGGTGTTACGCATTAATACCCATGGAGTATTAGACTTTCATTTCATTCATTAACTATAGGTTAAGGGATTGCTACTTAGTGCTCTACCTCTACTCACGAAAGAATATTCATCCCAACCTATCATTCAGTGATTGGAAAGATCTTAGGAATATTGATATTGCTTCTAGACACTCCACCTCTACTCACAGGAAAGTTTCCATCCCAACACCCCCACTCATTCATTAGAGTTCTATTGAGAAAACCGTTCAATAGACCCACATTCATTACATTTTCATTAGCTTCATTCATCTTTCGTATGTGTGTATGTGAGAAAAACTTTCAAATAACCACCATCATTCATGACATTTTCTTCTAAACATTCTGATACTACATTCATCGTAATACACACACAACATACTTCACATTCACATTATACTCCAATAGTCATACTATCTTCAAGAATCACATGCATAACTTCATAATAAATCTCTATACATATGTATCATAACATTACTTTACTTAACATTCAATTCCTTCAAGGTAATCAAAATACACCTACATATACATATACAATAGCTAAACACCACTACCATAAGTGGACCACACCACACAAGAGTAATTCAATAATAACTAAAACAATTTAGGTCAACTTACCCTTCATCCAAGCCATGATCACTCTTTCTAAATTCTACAACAATTCATAATAATTAGGAATGTATATTAATGGAGAACAATAGAAACCAACAATACTACTCAATATAGGTGCAATTCTATCAACATGAAACCATAGTCACAAAACCCACTTTATAACCAATATAGAAGATTTGGACAAAACATGGGTTGTTCAAGGAATTCCATTAAAATCATCTTAAAAACCCTTATTCAACATTATTACATCAATATCATGAATTAGAATTTTTTTTAAAAATGAATCCATGCATATAATATAAATTGGGAAAATTGATCATTAATACACCATTGAAAACAATTGAATTGGACTCCTGGAATGAGAGGTTATTCAAGAATGAAGGATCACCATAGCTTAGTATTGATAACCCCACAAAATTTTAAGAATAAATCACTTGAAACCCCTCCTCCTAGCTTAATTTTGACCTAGACCTTCAATGGTGTTCTTGAGAGAATCTTTTTGGGAGGGAAGGGTTTGATTTGGATGTTTAGTTAGAATGACGGGATCTTGGGGTTGAGGTCTTATAGTTAGGTTTAGTTAGGTAAATAACCCACTAACCACCCCTCCTAACATGTATTTAATTAAATAACTCGTAATAAGACCCCTAACTGAAAAACTAATTATCCAAAAACTGCTCGAACAATGGTCACCACCTACGGATCGTAGGTGGTGCGACACTTCATCCTGCACCTCTGTCATTATTAAATGAGAGGTTAAATGGTAGGCATTATCGGGAAAATAAGTCTCACCCACTATCCTAACTTATGCGCCGTCACTCCCTTGATGGTCCGTCAAAGGGCCTCGTAGGCAGGTGCTGTGATTTGGCAGCTTTTGGGACCAAGAGTTGGGTCCTCCTCAAGGAACCATAGGGTGTTCCTTGGAGGGTTTTACCCAGATGTTATTGACCCTAAACATGAACATCTTGATGCTAGGGTCCGCTCCCATTATTTTAGACTCCAAACGACACATCAAAACATTAACAACAAACTAGAACACAAAAAAATAGTTTTCAAATGTCATGGTCGTTCCTTGACGTTTGACTTCAAAACCACTCAAGCCTGCCCTTGGATACTATTTATCATTGATTTAGCAAGTTATTAACTCAATAAACTCATGTGAAGTTCTAGTTTATCCTAGTTTATTTTGAGGGTTGTAACACATAAAACCGCAAATACAAATAAAAATATAATAAAATACATTACTATATATTATAGGAGTAAAATGAACACGTCAAAATAAATGTTCACAGTCTACCCCTCTTTGCTTGGAATTATGAAGAATTTTCAAGCAAAGAAAGTGAAAGAAGTGTCTAATATTTGATTGTTTCAAACACCCATGAAGCCATTTTAAAAAGACGAGCATACCTTGCTTCAAAGGTTACCTACATATCCTAGATTAAAAGGAAATCAGGTTAGTGTAGTTCAAGAAACATTGATAGCCAAAATTATCAGAAACTGTGGTAAAAATATTTCTTCATATTGATTGTCATCATGTACTGTCAATATTTACAAAGAAAAGATCTAGAGAACTAGGTCTCTCTACATTACAGGAGTTACAAGATCCCTACTTGATGTTTTTTGTTAGGATCTTGTCGTGATCTTCGACTTTCTCTATGCGTTTATCTCTGAGATTTATCTTCATGTTCTCTTGGAGGATTGTTGATCATTCTCAAGTGCATGTTTTAATTTGAGCTGGCGGTTTAAACTCAAAACTCAAGATCACAAAATGAAAAATATGAAAGTATGTTTCTTTTAGAGAAGAAGAAAAATGA
The DNA here is from genome assembly GCA_027704765.1 of Solanum habrochaites. Classification (NCBI taxonomy): domain Eukaryota; kingdom Viridiplantae; phylum Streptophyta; class Magnoliopsida; order Solanales; family Solanaceae; genus Solanum; species Solanum habrochaites. The sequence continues at coordinate 56,368,539 of JAKWJA010002500.1, forward strand.
AAATATTGAACTAGGATATGTATCCGTAGAAAGTAAAGGAGGAATGAGCGTATTGCCCCGAGAGTTTCAAAGAAGATGTCTTTTCTTTGTGGATTGACCTAATTGGGTGTATAATCAAAATGTGAATATGATGTGTATAACCGATGAATGTTGGTGCGTATTTCCCAATATGCATATGGTGCATATTTCCCATGAATAGAGAATTAATGTGTATTGCATGTGAATAAGGATTGATGCGTATTGCACATGAAATAATACTAGTGTGTATTGCATATGAGTGCAATCTCGATGCGCATTTCATGTAATTTGTATTAGTACATCTTGCTTATGAAAGAAAAACTGGTATATTTTGCACGTGAATAAAAAATGTTGCGTATTGCATGAAATTCAGATTGGTGCGTATTACACATGAATAAAAGATATGCGCGTTTTGGACATGAATAAACAATGTGTGCTTCTCGCACGGAATTCATATTGGTGCGTATTTCACATGAATAAAGTACATGTGTGTATTGCACATAAATAAAGGATGTGTGCGAATCACACAAAATTCAGATTATTGTGTAGTGCCCGAAGCTTTCAAATTGCGAGGCAAGAATGTGAATAGTATGAAATGAAACAACAAACATTTGAAAGGCTTTGGAGTATTTCCTTTAGTGATGTTTCATTTTTATTTGTGATTCCACATTTCTTTTCTTCCCGTGTTGAGAAAAAGAAGGAGAAAATTGTCAATTTAAAGTTGTAATTGGTTTGTGGCCTTGATGCTCTGATGACTTGACCATACTTATGACCAATTTCTCCGATTGTACTTCAAATCTTTGGTGGAACAATCTTTGAAGCATCCTTTTTGTCAATTTATGGACCTTGATCTTTGGTACTACAAAATATCATAGTGCGACTGATCTCCCAAAGAACGAATTCTCCTTTTGATGTTTTTTAATGACCTAAGAGACTATATTGTGTTCCTTCGTGAGTTTTCAGTGAAGATCTAAGGCATTTTTAGCCCTTGATCGATGAGATGTTAACTCAGATACTCAGCTTTACCTTTGGAAAACATTTTTTACCTTATTTATGAAGGGATTATGCCAAAAATACTAGAAAAATATCAGACTTAAGAGTGTGAAAGATTGGATCAAGAAGACTATAAACTGAAGGAAAGACGTCCATTTTTAAAGAAAATGAGAAAGAGAACTTATATGGAGGCATATGTCGACTTTGAGCGAACCATGACATGCACTCTAGACAATTATGCATGTGAACTTTCCCTCCACATCAGTAAGGCGCGATGCTCCTTTGGATAGCACTTCCTTGATAAGATATGGACCTTGCCAATTTGAGGAAAACTTTCCCTTGGCTTCTTTTTGGTGCGGGAGAATGCGGTTTAAGACTAGTTGACCTACTTTAAAGTGTTTTGGGTGTACCTTTTTGTTGTATGTCCTTTGCTAATAAAGTTGACCAAAACAGACGGTCGTCAATTGTTTTTCATCTATTAATGCGAGCTGCTTTAGTCGGGTTTTAACTAATTAGTATCATCAATTTTATCCTTGACAATAATTTGAAGATATGGAAGTTTGACTTCCACTGGAATCACAACCTTAGTCCCATACACCAGAAAATAGGGAGTTTCACCAATCGAGGTGCGCAGTGTTGTGCGATTTCCTAAAAGTGAAAAAGGCAGCTTCTCATGCCATTGTCTGGTGCCTTGAACCATCCTTCTAAGAATATTTTTTATATTTTGTTGGTTTCCTCCACAATTTGTTGGCATTTGGTTGGTATGGAGTAGAATTGTGTGCACAATTTGAATTGCTCACATACCTGTTCATAAGATTGCTATTAAGGTTTACAGTATTTTCTGAGATGATATTTCTTGGGATACCAAATCGACAAACAATGTTTGAATGGTCAAAATCCATGACTGCCTTCTTACTGAATGTTTTTAAAGTGATCGCCTCAACCATTTGGTAAAGTTATCAATTGCGACCAAAATGAATCGATGTCCATTAGAAGCTTTTGGCTCAATTCGTGCGATTGCATCCATTCCCTTTGCAACAAAGGGCCAAGGAGCGGTCATGGGATGGAACTATAAACGAGGTGAATGAATGCTATCCCCATGAATTTAACATTGGTGATATTTTTTCACAAAGCTAATGGAATCCCGTTCCACGGAAAACTAATAATATCCCGCTCAAAGTATCTTTTTTGCAAAGACATATCAATTCATGTGTGGTCCACATACCCCAACATGTACTGCATTCATGATCTTCTCGGCTTTTTCAGCATCCATACATCTTAACAAGTTTAGATTCGCAGTTCGTTTATATAAAACTTCCTGCTCAAAAGGAAACCATTAGCCAGACGTCTAATAGTTCTTTTTTGGCTTCCATTGGCGTGTTCAGGTCATCTTCATGTCTTCAAATTCTTTTTGATATCTAGGTACCATGGCTCACCATCTGTTTCTTCTTCCACTATATTACAATAGCCATGTTGGTCCCCATCTTGAATCTCCAAGGGGTTGACGTAAGTGTTTCCGGGATATGGAAGCATTAAGGCCAAAGTAGACAAGGCATCTGCCAATTCATTATGAAACCTGAGGATGTATCTAATCTTGATAGACTTGAACCTTTTGCTAAGATCTTTCACATATTGTATGTATGGAAGAAGCTTGAGGTCTCGAGTTCCCTATTCGCCTTGAGCTTGTCGAATAAGCAAATCAGAATCTCCCAACACAATCAATTCTTGCACACACAAATCTATTGACATATTTAGACCCATGATGCAAGCTTCAGACCCAGTTATGTTATTTGTACAGAAGAAACAAAGTCGGGCTGTTGCAAGGTAATGTTGCGCTGTGTGCGAAATTAGAATTTCCCCAATCCATGTGCCTTTTGTGTTACTTGCTCCATCAAAGTACAATTGCCAGGCTTGATTTCCATTTGAACCTATTTCCTCAATTGAGTTAATCTTTTCATTTGAAAAATATGTATTCAATGGTTCGTTGTAACATCTCGTAACTAAGAATAGTTAAGAATAATCCAAGAAACTAAAAACAATCACTTTTAGAAAGAAAGGGGAATAATCTGGAAAATTTTCTAGGTTAAGAAAGTTAGTTTTTGTAATTTTTAAATGTACCATAAATTCTAGCTGAGAATCAGTTAGAGGTAGTTTTGGATATGATTGGAAAGTTCGTGGAGAGATTTTCCAACATCGTTGACTTTTTGCATTTTCGATATTGTATAAGGGAGATATGCCTGTCGTAAGTTGCGCTGTTGGATTGAGGAAGACCCCAATCCGGATTTAAAGAAGGGCAAATAGTCTTTTCACCCATTTATTTCAAATTTAGTTTTAGGAAGTTATTTGGGGTAAAAAAGACTTTAGTTCAGATTAGAAAATTAACTTTACGCTTAGGGCATGGAGAAAACAAAAGAGAAGAAGGAAAAGGAAGAAAGATCAAGGATTTGCCAAGAACGCCAAGGATTTTCGAGTGGAATTCATCGGGGGTGATCCCTATGTATGTGAGATCTTTCGTGTTGATTTAATTTATCCACACACCAAAACTTGTTTCAATTCAGTGGTTTAAGAATTATTTACATGATTAAGAAGTGAATCCTTGATGAATCTTGTCGAATCCCTATTAGTTGAGTTGCTTAAATGCACATTGATGTTGATTCATAATTTCTAAATTATTTTTCGAGCTAGATTTATTTTCTATCATAGGAATGATGATACTAAGGTGTGGGTAAAAAACAATGGAGGTTTAAGGGGTTTAGCATTGAAAAACAAAGATGAGAAGTTCGTCAGCCACATTTAAAAAGAACCAAGCGCGGCACTGCCCATCTGTGCTAAGGGTCCTGGGTCAGCGCACTTGCATTGTGCCACGATGAGGCCTTAGACCAAATTTTCTGGCGCGGCGCACCTCGAACGCGACTGATTCAGTGTTTTTGCCGAGTTTTTGTAGTTTAGCCTTTTAAAGTCTTTCTAAAGTATATTAACACCTTCCATTTATTCTAATTATTTCAAATGATTTCTAAACACCTAAAAATCATCAAATAACACAAATAATAACCTTGAATCCATAATACAATTCAAGGAAAGTTAAGATCAAAGTCAAGGAAGTAAAAAGTCAAGTATAAAGTTAAGAAGCTAGACTAAAGCAAAGTTCTTAAACTTTTTAAAAGTTATTATTAAATGTTTTAACTTCGTTTTAAGGCGGAATTTTCAATTTAAAGTAAACATTAACAAGTTGAAGTCTTTCCTTCAAAGAAATATAAGGTAACTAAGTATTCCCAAAGTGTTGCTTAAGACTCAGTTTTCAAGTTAAGCAAGGAGTAAAAAGTTAAGTTCATTTCTTAAAAGTATAAGGTAACTAAGTATTTCGTAAAAGTTTATAAATGTTTTCACATTTAAGTTAAGAGGAAACTAAGATTTTCCAAAAGAGTTTTGAACAAGGAAATGGAACATTGATTCTAATAGAGCTTTTAAAGCTAAGTGTAAAGCAATTATCTCAACCCAAAGAAGGAAGTTGATTTTTAAAAGCATGAGCTAAAGTTTATTTTGGGAGTAGTATTCTGCACCGACGTGGGGATGAGAGTTTATATTAACTCAAGTCTCCATGAAAACCATTCTTCCATCATGGGTATTAACGGGTCATATTTTTAGATGATCGCGTAAGTTAAGCTAGTAGATCGAATAAGTTAAGGAGTTTTATGCGACATCAACGATAAGACAGTTCTTGAAGCATGGGCAAGACATTGTATCACCATTTTGGCTCATAGGGGTGGTAATTAGTTAGAGAATCTCCCACAAAAACTATATTAGATCATATATAAGTAAAGTTGAGTTTTTTATTGCATTTTCTTAACGAACTAAGTGTTTACATTGTTTTACAAGATACATACACACACACACACACACACACTCAAGCTTAAGTTTTGTTAGCATTCCAACTTGCATACTCATACATTCAATGTAATGCTGTCATTTGGCCTCTATCGTATCATTATGCAGACTCAGGTTACCAGGATCATTATCACCCAGTGCCTCGTTGATCCATCCAAACACTTATAGTCAGTGATGAGCCTCCTTGCATGCTTGAGGACACATATTTACTATTTTTCAGTCTCTAATTTTGTAAAATATTGTTGGGTCTGTCCGAACATTCATCTTAGTGTTATAGAATCTTCATAGACAAAAAAATAGTCAGAAAATTTAGTCTTGAGTCTCTCATTATTTGTTTTATATTCTATTGTGAGACTTAAGTGTCATTTTGGCAAACACATTTATTTTAAGTTATCTTTAAGAGAATGTTTTTCGCTTTATATTGAGTTAAATCTTCTACTGAGTTAAGTAAGCCAGATCAAGGGTCCGCTCAAGGCTAGAAATGTTCATTAGGTGTCGGCCACATCCATGGTTGAGGCTCGAGGCATGAAAAACTTGGTACTAAAGCATATAGTTCAAAGGTCCTAGGGAGTCTATAAATCCATGTGTTTAGAGTCATAGTTATCGGTGTGAAGCACGCCACATCTATAATTAGGATTCTGCAACATTAATGAATTCCTTACTTTTTAAAAAAGTTTCTCTCTACTTCGTGCTTTTGCATGTTTCAGATAATCATGCCTCCACGAAGAGTAATGAGAGGTCATCCATCAAGAAGAAATTTTGAGGAATTAGGTTACCTAATGCATGAAACGTGCAACCTCAAGGGGAAGTCACAAATTTTGAATTCCGTGAGGCTAAACGGATGTTAAGCCAAGTGGTGACTAACCATAATGGGAAATAACAAAGAGCTCGACAAGAAGAGGATGACACCTCAAGGATTCGTGAATTTTGAGAATGAATCCTCCAAGTTTCATCGGTTCGAGTACTACTGAGTATCCGGAGAATTTAGTTGAGGATATGAAGAAGGATTTTGATTGATATGTATTGTTGATGCGAAAAGAGTTGAACTAAATGCATATTAATTGAATAATGTGGCTATGACTTGGTTCAATTAGTAGAAGGAGGGGAGAGATGAGGATGCATTATATCTGAGTTAGGCCTATTTTGAAGAGACTTTCTTGGGGTGTTTCCCCCCCCCCCCTCCCGAGAATTGAAATAGGCTAACGCATGAGAATTCCTTAAACTGAAATTGGACTTCTTGAGTGTACATGAGTATGGGTTGAAGTTCACCCATCTTTCACGCTATGCCCCTAAAATGTTTAAGGACATCAGGAACATAATGAGCTTGTGTATTGTTTGCTTGAGTTGTGCACCAAAAAAAGAGGGAAGAGCTGTGATGCGGATAAGCGACATGGACATATCCAGGTTGATGGTTTACATGTAGTAGGTTGAATAGGAGAAGTTGAGGGACAAAGAAGAGTATAGAATCAAGAAATCTACTAGTTGAGATGATTCTGGGCAACAGAAGGGTGGTTCGAATTTTCCAAATTTCTAGAAGCAAAAGGGGCCTACACCATCATCTACTAGTGCTCTTGCACTGAGAAATAAAGGTGAACATTGATATACCGTGGTTTCACGGTATTATTAATACTTTTTCCTTAAGTTTAGTGTGTCCAAAAGCCTTTTTGTGCTAATTTTTATATAAGTTTCTCTTTATTTTGCAGGAAATATGTCCAAAGATGAATGCGGAGATTTTGAGCGAAGAAATGCAGAAGAGACCACCTACGGAGCTTATGACGGTCTGTAGGTGGCAGCGTAGTGCAGCTGCTGAAGGAAGATGGGGAAGTCTGACCAAGTGTGGGGTTACGGAGTCCATGACGGTCCGTCGTGTCTATGACGGTCCGTCCTGCAGGTTCATCATGAAGTTCAGAGAAGTAATCCCTGTACCCATATTCCAAGAGTTGAAGTATTTTGGAACGAGATCCTCGACGGACTGATGTGCCTATGGCGGTCCGTCATACTTGCCGTCGAGGGTAATAAAGAGAGCAGTAGAAGAAAATGCACAAGTATGGGACGACGGAGTCCATGACGGTCCGTCGTGACCACGACGATCCGTCGTGAGGTCCGTCGACTCAACCGCGTTTTGACAGATTTCCAGCAATTAGAATCCTTGTTTAATTAGGTTTTTATTTTCTATAAATAGTTCGAAAAACCTCATTTTTGAGGTTAGACTCTGGATCATTGTAAGACTCCGTATTGTTAGACACTGTATTAGTAGACATTGTATTGTTAGACTTTTGATTATCATTAGATTTTTTGTGAGATTATTGATTACTTTTAGATTCTTGCAAGTGATTATTGGTGATTATTCAAGCAAACTTTTGGATTTTATTCTTTCTCAATGAAGTAAGTACATGAATTCATATATAATATATTTGAATATTGTATTATGACTATGGGTAACTAAACTCCATAACTAGGGTTGTGGGAAAAATAGGCAAATAATGAGATAAAACCTAACTAAAATAACATTTCTAGAAGAGTGTCTTGCATGTATTAATAATTCTTTCGCTTAGAAGTCTTTTTAATGGATGGCCAACGTTAGAACTCGCCTTAATGCTACTTGCCGGACCAAGGAGGTAGATAATAGGAAAAGAATTATCAACATAGATTTAGTGTGTACTATCTAATAGGATAGTATGGATTGGTATGAGGTAATAACTTAGTCAAATATCGAATACGATACTTAATATTAGGTAAAGATAAGGGTTAGGATAGCAACACACGTAGCTGGACCAAGGTGCGGAGTGATATTTTCTAGATGCCGGACCAAGGATTTATAAATACATAACTTATCACTTTGCAGATAAGATACTAGGAAAGAATCGTTATAGTTAGAATTATCAAGTTATGAACCTGTGGGGAACAAGTAAACCCTAGTTACTTTGATTAATTGATTAAACTCCAACATTCAAAGCTGTTAAGTGTCCCTTTCAATTTTGTTAGTTATTCTTATTCATTTAGAAATAGAAACCCCCCTTTTATTGTTTTTACTTTCCAAGGAAGTCATTGACTAAACAAAAGTAATAATAGATTGAAGTTAAGTCTAGACTATTTTCCTCATGGGAACGATCCCAACCTCAATAGTTGGGTTATTTACTTGACACAAGCGCTTTACTTCTTATTTGAGAAGTAAGTTTGAGCAAATCAAATTTTGGCGCCGCTACCAGGGAAAGTAGCTTTTAGATTAACTTGAACTTATTACTATAGTTTAGTTGATATTTTCTTGATTTTACTTTGTTTTATTGTTTTTGATTTTTTTTAGAACTATCCTCCTTGTATGCCAAATACACGGAGAGGAAGAGAACCCTTGTTTCCCTACGATCACGAATTAGAGCGTACAATGTGCCATATGAATCAAAACTTGAGAATAAATGATGATGATCCGAACCAGAACATCCCAGCTCCGGTTGATGTTCATGGTCAGATGTTACCCGATGCTCTGGGTGAACACCAACAGAGGGGACAAAATCCCGTTCCACGACCCCAAGTATACTACTTAGGCTATGATAACATAGTAGAATCGGATGGGCCACTTGTCTTGCCTCCTCTACCCACAGGACACACCTTTGTGGTAACTAGTAGCCTGATGTAAATGCTCACTTCCAGAGGTTTGTTTTCAGGGCAACCTCTGAGGATCCACATGACCATATAGGGCATTGTGTAAAAGCTGTGTAGGGAGGCCTCATTTGGATTTAGATGTAATAGGGCTCAGACAGTTTCCTCTCTCACTGACGGGAGAGGATGCTATATGGTTCACTGAGCTCCCATACAACTCAATCTTCAGTTGGAACCAACTAAGAGATGTTTTCTTAGCACACTACTATCCAATCTCCAAGAAACTAAACCACAAAGACAGAGTGAATAACTTTGTGGCACTACCAGGAGAGTTAGTTAGTAGTTCTTGGGATAGATTCACCTCATTCTTGAGAAGTGTTCCAAATCACCGTATAGATGATAAGTCACTGAAGGAATACTTCTATCGGGGACAGGATGATAATAATAAAGCGGTATTGGACACTATAGCAGGTGGATCTTATGGGGAATGTCCTTATGCTGAAATTGCCGATAAATTAGAGAAAATCTCCCGGAATAATAAATCTTGGAGTACTAGGAAGTCTGATATAGGGAGAAACACATTCACAGTTCAGTCCACTCACAACCCAGCAACAGATTAGATTCGTGAAAAAATGGCTTTGATGAGAACTGAGCTTGGGTTGGTACTAAAACATGTCAATGGGGGTGCAGAAAAGATAAATGCAATCAACTACTTGGATAAACCACCACCTCCTAATGATGAATGCTATTATGCAGAGGACACTTATGCAGTAAATGAGCAGACGGGGGGTTTCCGACCAAGCGCCGAAGGCTCAAATCAGGATAATTGCCGCCAAGGTCAAGGGAACCAAGGTTGGAACTATGGTAACTATAATCGTGAGGGTCATTATGTCCGAGATGGTAACTACAACTGCGACAACAACTTTAACAGGGGTAACTATGCTAATAGAAACAACAGGAATGGGCCCTATGTCTCTCCTCAAAATCGTGAACTTACTCCTAGGGATGGTGGAGATAGTATGGAGCGAGTTGAGGATATGTTTCACAAAATGATGAGGAGGTTCGATGATAGTGATGAGCACATTAAAGAGTTAAGGTGTGATTTAGTTAGTATTGGGCAAACATTTGATACACATGCAATATCGATTAAGCAGATCGAGTTGCAAATGGAAAAATTATCTGCGACAGTGAACACACGGCAACCGGGCACTCTTCCTAGCAACACTGTCCAAAATCCAAAAAATGATGCGCACTGTATGGCAATCACTACTCGGGGTGGTAAGCAAACCATTGACCCACCTATGCCGTCTAATGAGGAAAGTGTGAGAAAGGATGGTGATAAAGTGGTAAAGGGCAGTGGTGAGGAAGAAGAGAGCAATGGAAAAGATGCAGAAGTCCCTATGAAGGTAATTCCCATGCCTAGACCACCACCACCTTTCCCTCAGAGATTAGTGAAAAAGACCGAGGATGGTAAATATTGAAATTTTATAACAATGCTGAAGTAGCTCTTTATCAATGTCCCTTTGGTAGAAGCTCTAGAACAAATGCCCGGTTATGCCAAATTTATGAAAGATCTGGTCACCAAGAAAAGATTGGTCACTTTCGAGGATGATGATAGACTGCAACATTGTAGTTCTATTGCTACAAGATCCCTTGTACAAAAGAAAGAAGATCCTGGTGCGTTCACTATTCCTTGTACAGTCAAGTCATTACATTTTGCGAAAGAATTATGTGATCTGGGGGCAAGCATAAATCTCATGCCCCTCTCGATTTACAAGAAGTTGGGTTTGGGGGATCCAAAACCCACTGCGATGCGGCTACTGATGGCTGATCGGACAGTGAAAAGGCCTATAGGGATATTCCATGCTGTGCTAGTAAAAGTGGAGTCATTCATCTTTTCGGCTAATTTTGTTATTCTTGATTGCGAAGTCGATTTTGAAGTGCCTATTATTCTTGGTAGGCCATTCCTTGCTACAGATAGAGCATTAGTTGATATGGAAAAGGGACAGATGAAATTTCGTTTGAACAATGAAGAAGCGACCTTCAACATTTGTAGGTCCCTGAGGCAGAAGTGGTGAGCTCTAATCTGTATCTTCCATATCCCACAAAGAAAAGATGAAGAAGGATAATGAACAAAAAAGTGCAAAACAAGAGTTTATGATTGGGGATTTAGTGCTTTTAGACAGTTTTGGGTAGCCTTGTCTTACGAGCAAGCTCAAGTCCAAATGGACTGGCCCTTACTTGATTACCCAAGTATTCCCTCAGGGAGCAGTTGAGTTAAAAGCCAATGAGGAAGTGCGGTTTGAGGTTAATAGAGAACGAATAAAACTCTATTTTGGGAATAACGCATCGGGGAATAAAGTGATAGAGGCATACCATCTTGATGAAGTCTGAGTAATCAAGTGTCCCCAGTCGTGTCGCGACATTAAATCAGGCGCTTGTTGGGAGGCAACTCAATACTTATAGTCTTTTTAGTAATAGTAGCATTTTTCTACTAATGGGTTTTTAAATTTTCAGGCACATCACCAGGAAATTCTGCAGAAAATTACTCTGCAGCAGTCACTGACGGATACATCGATGGACCGTTGCGACTGCGATGGACCGTAATATGCCTCCATCGTACCAGGTACGTATTTATGTTATTTTCAAACTAGGGCACACACGATTGGCCCAACGACGGATCGTCACAACTGAGATGGACCGTCGTCGGGGAGTTGTTGCGTCATTAATGAGTCGTACCCGACCCGACCCGACTGGAGTCTTTTTCAAAATTAGACCGTTTAAACCCCCAACCTCTCATTTCACCCATATTCCTTCACTACTCCCCTATTTCCCTCTCTTTTCAACTTCCACAATCTCTCCCTCTATCAACCGATCATTGTCCCCCCAAAATTCTCCAAAGCCCTAAAAGTTATAATCTACTAGTCGGAGTTGCTGCTGTGTGTGTCTTCTTGGTCACCGAGTACTTGCCCATCTTGTTTTTCTCCAATTCTACGGTATGTGTCTCTAATTTCTACTCATTTATCTTGCATTTTTGTTTATTAATTAGTATTATCTTAGTTCTTCGTCATACGTTCGTTTCTTTTATATAGGATTCTGTATAACCTAGGTTAAAAATGTTCAAAATTGCCGTGTTTACAACCCTAAACATAGGTGCTTTTGCATTGGTTGTTCCTAGGTATTTGGGTTAGACAAATGTAGTTCCAAAACACTACAAGTTCGATTTGGGTCATCGGGGATGAATGGGGTACCCCAGTTTTGTCACTGATCTACAGAACGAGACCCCGATGACGGACCATCGTACCCACGATGGACCGTCGTAGGGTCCGTTCCAAAATCCCTAACACCCCACTGCCCATTTTTTCTAAGAGTCCTCCAACGGACACATGTGATGGACCATCGTCTTCATGACGGTCCGTCCTGCACAACCGTTCTGGTTGTCAGATACCCTGTTTCTAAGGGTCTCTCTCCATTTTTCTAAGTGTCCTCAAACGGACGAGGACGACGGACCGTCATACCTACGACGGTCCATCCTACATGACCGTTATGACAGTCAGAGACCCCTCTCCTAAGGGTCTTCATATTTTGTATAGTGTCCTATGACGGACACCTACGACTGACCGTTATACCTGTGACGGTCCGTCCTGCACATACCGTCATACTAGTCAGAGACTCTCCTTCACGGTTCTCCACATATACATATTCTAAGTAATACACAACGGACCCCATGACGGTCCGTCATAGTCACGACGAGCCGTCACCAGGCCCGTCGTGTGTCACTATTACCATAGAAATGACATACTATTTTTTTGTGTGGTTTTGCTTTTCTTGTTTGCCACTTCTCGTACTAATATTGATCCTTTACAGTTACTATCTACTATGGCACCCAAGCAAGATCGAATCTATGCACGCGTGCGATCGAAGTCTGTCGCTCCGTCTGCCCGCATGGTCATTGGCTCTGATGATGAGCGTGACCCCGAGTATGTGCCCCCAGGAACTTCAACCCCTTTTCGTGTTGCACGTGCTCCCAGAGCCACACCCAAAAAGGTGGCGTCCGGCGTAGTCACTACCTCCCAGTCTGATGAGGAGCGAACATTGACCGGCACAACCTCTGGGTCAGCCACAAATTAAGAAGCAGCGTCTGGCTCCTTAGGAGTTTCCTGGTCGGAGGAAGCCTCCGGCTCTACTGAGGTTCCCGCACCCGCCATCGCTGCAGCATCGGCCTCATCTGATGAGGCTGACAGTTCGGAATCCACATCAGGTTCACCAGCTCAGTCCCCCACCCCAGCTACTGACCAGCCCAACCGGTGGTGTGTCGATGGGCAATTTCAAGTCTACTCCGATGCAAGTTCCTCACTGACAAAGGAGTTATGACTCGAACACTCACCTTGGAGCGGCGGGTCCTTACAGGGAGTCTCCCGATGATGCTTGAGATCCACAATATCTTAACCAGGCATCGCCTGAAGTGGACAGCACGTCCGTTGGGACGTTACAGTAAAGAAATTGTCTGAGAGTTCTACGCATCCTACGTAGCGACTCTCCGATCACAGATTGATAGGCGGGCTGCCCCCACCAAAAAGGCCCCACTGGAGCAGGTCCAAGTACGGGGCGTTGAGGTCGAAATTTCCCTGCCTGCCATCTGCCGGTTTATATACGGCGAGGGTGTTGATGCTACTCAAACCCCTCTCACTGCCGAGTTTGACTACTGATGGCAGTTTGTTAAAGATGTCCAGTTCCTGCGCAAGCCATCGCTGAGAGAGACCACTAAGAAGTGGATGGACCTGCACCTGTCAATTGAGGGAGAGGGTGCCGAATGGGTGACCGAGCCAAAGGGGGCCATCAAGAAGGCCAACCTAACTTTCACAGCGAAATTCTTGTGGCTGATTGTCCGCCACTGCCTTTCCTCCACAGCTGCTGATAATATCGTTACATCGGATCGAGCAGTGTTGATGGCGGCGATGATTTTTGGGTTTGAGGTGGATTTCGTGTGGCTTCTACAGGAATTCATGCACGAGAGGTCTTTCAATGTCACAACTACTTACCCTTTACCGTGCATGATCTTTTCTCTCTACAGGTTTGCAGGTGTGCCTATATGGCACGTAGATCAGCTCAAGACCCCGCAGGGCACTGTTGATGTCAGCCTGATTAGAGATGAGGCCAATGAGTTGGCTCCACGCAGAGGGCCCCGTCCAGAGCTGCCCCCACTTGCTGACGATCTTACTGAGACGGTAGCCCAGGCCCGCATGGCTATGCAGGCGGCGTCCACTGACACTACTCCGGTCGAGTCTATCCCGGGTAGTAGCACTGCCCCGATCTCCTCTCGCACAGCCCCTCTACCCGCGTTGGTCCCTCTTGCTAGGGCCCAAAAGTTAGAGGCGCAAATGGATACACTTCTGCATCGTATCCAGCCATGGATACAAAGGTCCATTACCGAGACAGAAGAGCGCCTGGAGCGGAAAATGGTCTAGTATACAGAGTGGAAGATCGCTGAGGTTCACCAGCACTTGGATGGCTTTGAGTTGAGGGTGCTAGCCTGTCCAGCCCCTCCGATGGATGTGTCAACTCTTCAGGCTGCGGTCGACTGCCTTCGTGCAGACATCGACACGATCTTAGAGGATAGGGTGCCGGAGTCTGAGGTCCTTTATGTCGAGCCTGCTGAGGACACAGTGTTGGCGGCCCTATTCGCCACCTCAGAGATTCCACCACCTTCCCCTCGAGAGCATACCAATAGGCGTAGGGGTCGAGCAGAGGACAAGGCGCGAGCACGGAAGAAGGAGCGCCGTGAAATGGAGTCTGCGAGGAGTGCCTCACTTGCTGAGGAGGTGGCACACCAAATGAGAGTAGGAGAATTATCGGTTGGGGCATCTAGCTCCTGAACTTTTGAGATAGCGGGAGGCCCTGGTGATAGTGCGGTTGTTGCTGAGGACACCTCTGAGGGTGTCCAGATTGCAGAGGACGTGGGTTCCGGGGAACCGAACCCACCAGTTTACTGATCGACGGCGCTTTGCACCACAGGTTTGCTTCACCTACCACTCTAATATTTAAATTTTTATGCATTGGGGACAATTGCATGTTTTTTTGTTGGGGGTGGGGTAAATGGAAAGTGAGTGTTAGGGTGAAGTCTGAGTAGCCCAATTCGCTACCCTCTTTTGGGGTTTTCTTGCCTGTGTTCTTTTTCCCCAAAAGACTGATTACTTTTTTCTGTTGAACCGTCATGTCTATATCTTTTGTACACAGTTTAATTATGGAGCATGATGGCTATAATGATATCTTGATAAATTGGAAAATGATGCACGACTAGGCATAGAAACTGATAAATTTGTGGCTCTAAGCATGACATAGAGGTACACCATTGCATTACCCTAAGTCTAAAATTCGAACAGGTCTCTGATTAATCTGGTATAGCGATGAGATATCAAGTGAGTGTGAGGAAGATTTGAATAGTCCACTATTGGTACTGATCTGGAACTTTCCTGGTTAGTCCTGCTAAAAGTAAGATGTAATAGACCATTAGGAAAGGATCATAGACCCTAATTCAATATAGCCCATTTTTATCCTAAATAAAAGAAAACCAAATGAAATTTATCCTTCTTTGATCCAAATGACCTGAGCTTAAATTGGACCTTTCTTTTTCACCCTAATTGATCTTTTCTGGGAACAATGTGTTGGCCCTGGTCCCTCCTTGGACATGTGCACCTCAGCTTATGCCAAAAGCATAAGTTGAGGGTGGCTAATGCAGTAAACAACCTTCGTTATGGCCCTGACCCAACTTTGGGTATTGTGTACCTTGACCCATGGCAAAGCCATGAGTTGAGGGTGGCTATTATGAAGAATTCTCTGGAAAGTGGGGTTGAAAGAACAAAGAGAGAGAAAGAACAAAAGTAAAGCGACTCAAGAATTAGTTGAAAGAAAAGTAAAGAAAAAGAAAAATATACAAGAAATACAAGCATGAAAAGAAGAGAGTCACTTACACAAATAAAGAAAGAAGAGAAAATAGCAAGGTGAAAGAATATGAGAAACTGGGCGAGATAAAATGATAGGAAGTGGAAGGTTTAGCCGATATGTCAAGTAGGGCAAAAAGTTACTAAAGTATACCTAAATATACCCTACCTGACCCTGAGCCTATGTTACAAGCTAAGAAAGTCCTATCCTGATCCTAAGGGTTGTATAGCGAACTTAAGGTAGTGAAAAGAAGGGCAAGCTTATGGCAATAGGTATGAATGAGTGTGACTTTGTTCTGAGAGCGAGTGTTGAAAAGTAATCCTTATACTCAAACTTAAATCATTGTGTGAAAAAATGAGGATTTTGTTTTAAAGTGAAGACACTATTTGCAATACCGGAATTGTTAGCACCTCGGTGAGAAATTGAAGAGGATAAGTGTTAGTGCATGGTGAGTCTGTGTCATGTTCTGATCCCACATAATTCAAGACTAATAGTGATAGCAATCATAGATATGATGAGATTAATTGGGATTGATAGCCAAATGACTGCAAAGGATAAAACATGGATACTATTGTACAAAGATTTTGTATTGAGTCATAGTGCGTCGCTTGAGGACAAACAACGAATTTAAGTTGAGGGTGTTGATATACCGTGGTTTCACGATATTATTAATACTTTTTCCTTAAGTTTAGTGTGTCCAAAAGCCTTTTTGTGCTAATTTTTATATAAGTTTCTCTTTATTTTGCAGGAAATCTGTCCAAAGATGAATGCGGAGATTTTGAGCGAAGAAATGCAGAAGAGACCACCTACGGAGCTTATGACGGTCCGTCGTGCTTGTGACGGTCCGTAGGTGGCAGCGTAGTGCACCTGCTGAAGGGAAAATGGGGAAGTCTGACCAAGTGTGGGATTACGGAGTCCATGACGGTCCGTCGTGTCTATGACGGTCTGTCTTGCAGTTTCGCCATGAAGTTTAGAGAAGTAATCCCAGTATCCATATTCGAAGAGTTGAAGTATTTTGGAACGAGACCCTCGACGAACCGTTGTTCCTATGACGGTCCGTCATACTTTCCGTCGAGGGTAATGAAGAGAGCAGGAGAAGAAATTGCACAAGTATGGGACGACGGAGTCCATAACGGTCCGTCGTGACCACGACGATCCGTCGCGAGGTCCGTCGACCCAACTGCGTTTTGACAGATTTCCAGCAATTAGAATCCTTGTTTAATTAGGTTTTTATTTTCTATAAATAGTTCGAAAAACCTCATTTTTGAGGTTAGACTCTGGATCATTGTTAGACTCCGTATTGTTAGACACTGTATTAGTAGACATTGTATTGTTAGACTTTTGATTATCATTAGACTTTTTGTGAGATTTTTGATTACTTTGAGATTCTTGCAAGTGATTATTGGTAATTAATCAAGCAAACTTTCAGATTTTACTCTTTCTCATTGAAGTAAGTACATGAATTCTTATATAATATATTTGAATATTATTATTATGACTATGGGTAACTAAACTCCATAACTAGGGTTGTGGGAACCATAGGCAAATAATGAGATAAAACCTAACTAAAATAACAATTCTAGAATAGTGTCTTGCATGTATTAATAATTCTTTCTCTTAGAAGTCTTTTTAATGGATAGACAACGTTAGAACTCGCATTAATGCTACTTGTCGGACCAAGGAGGTAGATAATAGGAAAAGAATTATAAACATAGATTTAGTGTGTACTATCTAATAGGCTAGTATTGATTTGTACGAGGTAATAACT
The DNA here is from genome assembly GCA_027704765.1 of Solanum habrochaites. Lineage (NCBI taxonomy): Eukaryota > Viridiplantae > Streptophyta > Magnoliopsida > Solanales > Solanaceae > Solanum > Solanum habrochaites. The sequence goes on from JAKWJA010002500.1 coordinate 56,385,742, forward strand.
TAGTCAAATATCGAATATGATGCTTAATATGAGGTAAAGATAAGGGTTAGGATAGCAACACACGTAGCTGGACCAAGGTGCGGAGTGAGATTTTCTAGATGCCGGACTAAGGATTTAGAAATACATAACTTATCACTTTGCATGCAAGATACTAGGAAAGAATTGTTATAGTTAGAATTATAAAGTTATGAACCTGTAGGGAACACGTAAACCCTAATTACTTTGATTAATTGATTAAACTCCAACATTCAAAGCATTTAAGTGTCCCTTTCAATTTCGTTAGTAATTCTTATTCATTTAGAAATAGAAACCCTCCTTTTATTTTTTTTTACATTCCAAGGAAGTCATTGACTTAACAAAAGTAATAATAGATTGAAGTTAAGTCTAGACTATTTTCTTTGTGGGAATGATCCCAACCTCACTAGTTGGGTTATTTACTTGACACGACTGCTTTACTTCTTATTTTAGAAGTAAGTTTGAGCGTATCAAACATCATCGACAAAATTTGAGAGGTAGACCAGCATAGTCTCAAGGAAGTGTGACACACGGAGGTAGCTCAGCTCCTGCATGTGCTAATTGTGGTAGAACCCACCAGGTAAATGTTGTGATGGATATACATATTACTTCAAGTGTGGTCAAGAGGGTCACTTCATGAAAGTGTGCCCTAAGAACAGGCAAGGTAGTGGAAATCAGGGAAACAGAGCCCAATATTTATTAGTTGCTCCACCAAACAAGGCTGTACCTAGAGGAGCCACCTCAGGTATTGACGGAGGGGTAAACAACCTATATGCAATCACTAGCCGCCATGAGCAAGAGAACTCTCTAGATGTTGTCATTGGTATGATCAAAGTCTTTACTTTTGATGTGTATGTTTTGCTAGATATAGGATCAATTTTGTCTTTTTGTAACTCCTTATGTTGCAAATAAGTTTGATATTCTTCCTGAGAAACTTTTGTGAACCTTTTATGTTTTTATACCTGTTGGAGAGTCTATTCAAGCGGAAAGTATATCATGATTTTCCTATTTCTATCAATAAAAAGAACACTATGGTTGACCATGTAGAGTTAGCAATGGTAGTTTTGGATGTCATTCTCGGTATGGACTGGCTTCATTCCTTTTATGCATCAATAGATTGTAGAAGTCGTGTTGTCAGTAACAATGACAACTCATTCCTTTTGCTGGGATATTTTTTTTGAATATATGTAGCTTAATCAAAATCCCATAAGATCATGAGAGAGAGAGAGAGAGAGAAAACAACATGACATATATGTTGTTCTACAACTCAGAATACAAAATATCATTGTTTTGTGTTTGATCATTATATTTAGACAAGTTTTATTAAACTAACTAAATTTTTTAAAAGAGTTTTTAACTAGATTTTTCTCAAGATTCTCATATTCCTAATGAGCCATTTATAGAGTGGAGAAGTAGTTCAACAGATGATAACAACATGGATAATATTGATCGCGTAAAGCTTATGAGGAGCTTGCTATCTTATTGTTATTAGCAGTGCCTATGGTTGTTTTATTTCTTACCTTAAGGCGAGAAGGTTAGTTTCAAAGGGATGTATCTATCACTTAGTTCGAGTTAATGACTCAGACCTTCCCTTCTGTCAGTTTCTATAGTAAAGGAATTTCCAATAGTCTTTTCTGATGATCTATCCGGAGTCCCTCCTGAGAGAGAAATAGACTTCAACATCGATATCATTCCAGATCTTGTCCTATCTCTATTCCTCCATATAGAATGGTACCAAAAGTGTTAAAAGAGTTGAAAGAACAATTTAAAGATAATTTTAGATAAAGGTTTCATTCGACCAAGTTTCTCACCTTGGGTCTCTCTAGTGTTGTTTGTAAGAAAGAAAGATGGTTCCCTTAGGATGTGTATAGACTACCTCAATTAAATAAGGTTGCCATCAAGAATAAGTATCCTCTTCCAAGGATAGATGATCTATTCGATCAACTTGAGGGTGCCACTTGTTTCTCGAAAATTGATCTTAGATTTGACTACCAATAATTACAGGTTAGTAGATATAACATTCCGAACACAACTTTTAGCACCAAATATGGGCATTATGAGATTTGGTCATGTCTTTTGGGTTCAACAATGCACTAGCAACGTTCATGGACCTTATGAACAAATTCTTCAAACCTTATTTGGATATGTTTGTTATGGTCTTCAGTTATGACATACCTATCTATTCAAGGAATGAAGAAGATCCTGCTAGTCTCCTCATGATAGTCCTTCTGATTTTGAAAGATGAAGAGTTCTATGCCAAGTTTTTGAAGTGTGAGTTTTGGCTGAAGTTTGTGGCATTCTTGGGCCACATAGTTTCCTGTGATGGGATTACAGTTGATACCCTAAAGATAGAAGCAATTAAGAGTTGGCCTCGACCCACATATCCAACTGACATAAGGAGTATCTTGGGTTTGGCTCGCTAGGGGTTTTAATATATCTCATATCCCTTGACCAAGTTGACTCAGAAGATAATTAAATTTTAATTGTCTTAAGCTTGTGAGAAAAGCTTTCCGGAATTCAAAAAGAGGTTGATTACTGCCCAGTTTTGACCTTACCAAAGGGTACTCAAGATTTTGTGGTGTATTGTGATGCATCTAGAGTTCGGTTATGTTGTGTTCTAATGTAGAATGGTAAAGTTATAGCTTATGCCTCCATACTGTTGAAGGTTCATGATAGGAATTACCCAACCCATGACTTAGAGTTGGCTGCGGTAGTTTTTGCCTTGAAGATATGGTGTCACTACTTGTATGGTGTTCATGTCTATATATTCATTGATCACAAGAGCTTACAATATGTGTTCACCCAGAATAAGATCAATCTCAGACAGGGGACGTCGTTAGAATTATTCAAAGATTATGACATGAGTATTCTTTACCACCCAGGTAAGGTTAATATGGTTGCTAATGCTCTAAGCAGGTTATCCATGGGGAGTACCACCCGTGTTGAGGAAGAAAAGAGGGAGTTAGCAAAAGATGTGCACAAACTTGCAGCTGGGAGTCATACTCATGGATTCCACAGAAGGATGGATAGTGGTGATAAGTGTGGATGAATCATTACTAGTGTCAGAGGTGAAAGAAAAGCAAGACCAAGGCCCCACGTTGCTTGAATTTAAAGAAAATGTTCATAACAAAAGAGTATTATCTTTTGAACAAGGGGGAGATGGTGTGCTGAAGTATCAAGGTAGATTGTGTGTACCTAGGGTGGATGGACTCCAACAGAGGATCATGGAGCAAGATCGTTGTAACATTATGGAAAATCATATGTCTAATGAAAAACCAGTATGCCCTTAGGAAAGCCTGTTAGGGGTACATAGGCACCCCAATGCTCAATATTAAGAAATATTAGGCATAGAATAGAAAAATTGGCTAGCCAATGTTCTATATACAAATAAGAAATATACTTTTTGGGTTGTCATACCCCAATCCAAGATTGATGTTCAATAAATGTACCTGCAATGAAGACCCTATGCTAAAAGAAAATTCATTATGAATAGTTTCACACAAAGTACTAGGAATACAAGTGTCAAGCCTAGTACCATTGGCCATTTAAAATGATCATGTAAATTAATTAGTGCCCAAGGACATAGAGAGGATCCTTGGGACAATAAGTAAAAATCTCCAAAGGAACGTCAAATTAATAGTTAGTTAGGAAAGTACAACCAACCCATGTGCAAACACATGTGCAAGACATGTGAAGAAGCACCAAAGGTGGGGACCACCCTAACCGAATTCGGTTAGGGTAGTAAAGTGGACAAAAACGTGCTTAAGGGACCACTCCACGTGGGGCCAAATTTCCTAACCAATTTTAGACTCTAACTTACTGCCCCAAATAGCTAGTTAACCTAGTACTAACTAAATTGGACCCATTAGTGAATCCGACAACCTAGGACCAAAACCAGGTTGATACTAACCTAGTACTAGTTAAAGATACAACCTAGTACGGTCCAAAAGGTTAGTTATGGTCCTAAAAACTTAGGGGTACTTTAGTAATTCCCCTAGTATACATAATTAATTAATTTAGCAAATTAATTAATTAAATTAAAAGGAATAAAACCGAAAAAAAAAATTCGGTTAAGACAAGAAAGGGACAACCTAGTACCTTACCTAGGATGGTCCAAAGAGTTAGTTAAGATCCTAACGAATTAGGGGTACTTTATTAATAACCCTAGGATACGTAATTAATTAATTTAGCAACTTAATTAATTAATTTAAAGGGGCAAAACCGAAATCACCAAACACTTTCCATAAAACAAGAAAAAGACAACCTAGTACCTAACCTAGGATGGTTAAAAGGATTAGTTATGGTTATAACAACTTAAGGGTACGTTAATAATTATCCTAGGTCATATAATTAATTAAATTATATATTAAATTAATTAAATTAATGGGATCAAATCGAAATTCTTACACTAATCTAGTACAACTCAAGAAACATCCTAGTACTTAACCTAGGATGGTCCAAAAGGGTAAATTTTTGTTCTAATGACTTGAGGGTAATTTAGTACTTACCCTAGGTACCTAAATTAATTAAATTAAGGATTTAATTGATATATAAAGTCAAAATGTTGACCATAACCATAGTCAACACCAACATCCAGATTTGACTAAGTGTTATGTTCTCCTATGTTTAGTCAACTTAGGAGGGGTTTTTTAGTAATTAGTTAATTAATTTATTTAACTAACTTATTAAACCTTAAGTTGAATAAGTCAAGTTAAGTTACTAAACCTAAAAATCACGTTCAAACTCAAACAAATACACGACTAAAACCAGAAAACAAGCGTGAGAAAAACGGTGAACAAAACGCAAAAAAAAATAGAAAATTTCTTAGATGATTTTCAAGGTTTGTTCGAGGTTTCTTCAAGGTTCGTTCAAGGTGGTCTTGGTAGTTCTACTTAAGGTATGGATTTTCTCTCATGAAATTCTTTATCCAAGAGGCTTTTCAAGCGTTTCAAACTCAATAATTTCAAAACTAGTGTTGTTTCCCAATGATATTGTTGAACGTCCATCTCCCTAGTTATTCTAGTTTTCGATTCTTCAAGTATATAGATGTAATCTTGAACATGTTGCTGGCATGTGGTTATAACTGATTTTAAAACTTCTTGATTTATTAATGATTAATGAGGTCTATAGATTGGGTTTGGATGATTGAGTGATTATTTACACATATTAAGGAATGACATACTGCTTAGTTTTGTGTTCGAGAAAGATGAAGTTGTTATGAGTTGTTTATGAAGTTGAGTCTACTGTTATAGGCTGTTAATTTAATGATAATTATAAGTTAATTGAATTTAAAAAGGTTGGCTTACAACAAATGAAGTTTAAATAACCACCATATGTGAAAGTTTGGTTTATGACAACAAATTGGCTAGCAAAGCTATATTTAAAATTTTAACTCCCAAAATGTGTGAAGTTATACTAACAAAGTGATACCAATGTCTACATCAATGAACTCATAACATAGGGTATGCCAATCAATGGGACAAGTCCCAACATACGCTATCCACACAAACTTGTGAACGTAATAGAATTTAATAAGTACTTATAACTTTCATAAAGAATCAAAGCTAGTTCATGAATCTATAATGCCAAAATAACTTCATAGCTTGGCCAAACCCAGCATTGAATTGTTCTTGTAAGTTAATCAAAGATTAAAAGTTACAGTGTAGTGAAAGTTTGGCTTATGCCAATAAATTTGTCTACAACATTATTTTTAAAATATGTAATTGAATAGGCTAATGATTCCATGAAATTATACTTGAATGAATTGCCTGCCTTATGCCAATAAAATGTCTAATAACACATCGTCTAAGAGTGATGAATGAAACTGGATATAATGTTATCTTTAAATAATTAGAAGATTAGCTAATGGCTAAGGTATAGCAAACTAAACATGAATGAGTGTAACTTTGGCTTGTGACAATAAATTGGCTATGAAATCAGTTTTCAAACTTTCTAGGCAATACTAATTTTGTGCCAATAATATATAGCCAAAGTATTGAAATGACAATATAAGTACATCTCAGGTAATTCCATGAATCCATATCCAAAGGCATGCGAATCATTGGGACAAGTCCCAACATGCCCTAACCAAATGAACTATGAACATATGTAATTTATTGGGTGAAGTTCTCATAGTCCATAAACGATGACATGAAGCTATCAAAAGAAAGTAAGAAAGTAACGTGAGTAATAACATAACTAAAGATGTCTAAGTTAAGAAAGTTAGTAGAATCAGGTGTTAAAAGAAATGAGACAAGCCTCACTTACACCTACGCTACTATGTTAAAAATACCCACGAATGAAGGTGTTATAATGTGTAAGACAAGTCTGATTAACACCAAAGATGTTATGTAAGGACAATTCACATTTCAGTAATGTAAAGAAAAGGATGACAATTCATCAATAGTGTGAGTAAATGTTACCAAAACGTACTCACCTATCAGAGTGTAAAGCTAATGAAGAGACCAGTCCCTATGTACATTCTAATGAAAGTATTGAGACTAATGTATACTTAATAGTCATGATGAGATGCGAAATCTTCTATTTAGCTATGATGTCCTCATCCTAGAAGCCAGATTCCATGACGTATGAGTTGAATGAAATGGAACTTTATACTGAGCATCGATAGACTAGCTATGAGCGGTGATACCTTCTTTCGGAAAGGGAGTACTTTCACGTAACTCTCATGAGATAAGACTGTCCATGTATGGATATTCTTATATATCCTAGTCTTTGAACCTATACTGCCAATATAGGGATCTAGCAGGATTCGACTCCCTACATACGCTAGCATGTTCGGGTCACTTTGGCCGGTGATTCCACCTCTTTTTGGTGTGGGGCAGACACAAGATTTCATGATGCTCACAAGATCTATGTCGGTTAAGGTTAAAGTTCCTAAATAAATAATGACTCCAGCCTCAAAGTACGAAAGATAATGAAATGAACGATACCGAAGGTATTTGTGCAAGACAATCAGAAGGTGAAATCAGATTCAAGTAATGACATTAGGTCATTCTTGGTCATTGCACTTCATGATCCCGATGAGAGTCATAAACTTCGTCCTAGGTATAGATGGTGTTTACATCAGCCTACGAATGAATGAAATGAATAATGTGAAGTACGAATGAACGAATGAAGCAGGCTCTGTGTTTGCTAAAGAAGGCCCTCGGGTTGAGGTCTCATATGTCGGGCCCTCACTTGAGATGTGTTATGCTACATCTACGATTCAAAAGGATCGTGTAAATGGAATGTATTATATATAAAACATGAAAGTAATGAAATAAATGGCATGATCAGTAGAGAATTTCTTATGAAAGGTAATGAATAAATAGTGCAAAGAATGACTCACTATAAGGTAGGGAAATCATTCCTTAGTCCTTGGATTACTTACATCGATTCATTGTTGGTATGGGACAACAATAAATCATTGCACGTTTAAGTAAAATATAGGAACAAAAGTATTATTGAACTAACACAAAAACAAGAAGAAAAAGACTGAAAAATAATCTAAGTGTACAAAAGGGAGCTCTTGGCCTAAGAGGATCAAAATCTCAAATCTTCGCCCGAGTTGTTCTAAAATTATGTTGATGATACTAATATATTTTAATCATATATAAAATGAGTTGTGTACTTTGAATGTATTAAAATACATCATATTCATACCAAAATTCACAACCAATGAATTAAAAAAGTCTAGTGACTAGACTCTCCAGCATGTCGTTTAGGAAGAGCTTTCATTGATCATGCATAGCTTTATGTGTATGTGTGCATACACCCATACTTAGTACAAGTGGTGTACTAACCCCCTACTATTTACTATTCTTATAGGTGCAGGTCAGAGGAAAAGTTTACGAACTTGCAGCGGTTAGGACTTCAGCGTTTCTCCAAACCATTTGGTAGGTCCTCATGATTTCGAGGATGCTACAAATTTAGTCTAGCCAGTTGTAGACATATTTAGTGGATGTTTTCCCTAACGTTTCTTTCGCACCTTCATTTTGAAGCTTTGTAATAAGTCCATGTTTGGCAAACTATTTATGTTATATTCATCTTCATTTTTGAATTGATTCTTTATGTTAGATGTTTGTTCTCTTATGTTGAGCTTATTGTATGATGTATCTAGTTAATAATTATATGAAGTCTATGTATACTTCATACATATAAAAAGTTTTATATTTTCTGCAAATTTAACTAGATTAATGTGATGAGTGCAAGATGAGGCTTGTCTACGATCTCTGAGAGGTCAACGATGCCGGTTTGTGATTCGTATTCTAGAATCCGGGACGTGACAATCAAAGTTCAAGATATTCCATTCATCTGGGTTCCACAAAGATGTACCGCGATTTTAGAGAGATATATTGGTGAGAACGTATAAAGAAGTATATTACTGAGTTTGTTGTCGATGCCCTAATTGCCAGCAAGTGAAAGTAGAACACCAAAGGCATGAAGGGTTAGCTAAGAATATAGAACTCACAGAATGGAAGTGGTGGATGATTAATATGGACTTCATCACAGGCTTTCCAAGGTCATGCAGGCAGCATCATTCAATTTAGGTGATTATCGATAGAATCACAAAATCAGCATACTTTTTGCTGGTAAAGACCACTCATTTATAAGATGATTATGATAAGTTATACATTTAGGAGGTGTTGAGACTTTATGGAGTCCCAATGTCGATTATTGTAGATATAGGTTCACAATGTACTGCACATTTTTGGAAGTCTTTCAAAAAAAGGTTTGGATTCAAAGGTCAACTTAAGATGGTAGGAGAAGGACCTTAGAAGATATGTTGAGGGCTTGTGTAATTTCTTTCAAGGGGAATAGGGATGATCATCTACCTATCTTTGAGTTTTGTTACAACAATAGCTACCATTCGAGCTTCGAAATTGCTCCATATGAAGCTTTTTATGGGAGAAGATGGAGATATCCTATTAGGTGGTTCGAAGTTGATGAAGCAAGATTTATAGGGCCAGATCTAATTCACCAAGACATGGAGGATATGAAGTTGATTCAAGAGAGATTGAAAACAACACAGAGAGTAGAGCACAGGCAAGGTAAGTGTTTCTTCTTACTCCTTCTCAATCATAAGTTTTGTTAGCAATCCAACTTGCATACTCGTACATTCAATGTACTGATGCCAGTTGTCCTACATCATATCATAATGCAGACGCAGGTAACTATCATCAACATCACCCAGTGCCTCGTTGATCCAGTCAATCACTCGGAGTCAGTGGTGAGCCTCGTTGCATTCTAGAGGAAACATATTTACTATTTTTCAGTCTTTTATTTTGTAGAATATTGTGGGGTCTTTCCCAACATTTATCTTATTATTATATAGGCTTCATAGATAAATAGAAAGTCAGAAAATTTAATTTGAGTCATTCATTATTTGCATTACACATATTCTACTATAAAACTTAAGTGCCATTTTGGCCAAGACATTTCTTATAGGGAAAAGACTCAAATATGCTATTAAACTTTCAGAAAAGGCTCATTTATGCCATCACTTAAAAGTGTAGCTCATTTATGCCATTACTGTTAAAGAAAAGATAAATTCATGACATTATTTTTTAATAGTGATTTTTAAAAACTACTTTTGCTACGTGGCCAATTATAGTTCGGCCACCTCATCAATTTTTTAAATTAAAATATCAAAAAAAATTAATTCTATTTTATTCAAAATTTTTAATTTTTTTATTAGAAAATAATGACATGGCCAATTATAATTAGGACATGTGATCAATTTGTTAATTTAAAAAAAGTCAAAAAAATTAAATTAATTTTTTTTCAGAATTTTTTTTATTTAAAAAATTGATGACGTGACCATATTATAATTATACACGTATCAAAATGGTTTTGCAAAACCACTGTTAAAAATTAATGGCATGAATTGGCTTTTTCTTTAACAATAATGGCGTAAATGAGCCAAACTTTTGACTGATGGCATAAATGAGCATTTTTTAAAGTTCAGTGACATATTTGAGCCTTTTCCCTTTATTTTAAGTTATCATTATCAGAATGGTTCTCTCTTTATATTGGTTAAGTCTTACAGTGAATTGAGTAAGCCATGCCAAGGGTCAGCTCAAGGCCAGCAATGATCAATTGGTTCTTGCCACGTCCAGAGTGTAGGCTTGGGGTGTGACATTCATAGTCACCATAAGCTAGATTCTCTGCCAAGTCAGGGGCGGACCCAGTAAGCCAGACGCGGGTTCTCGAGCTCCCATTGATTTCCAAAATTTTTTGTATATATATATATAGAAAATATGATACATATGTTATTATAATTCAAATGAGCACCCATAGAACAAAAGCAGCTGTGGGTGAGCTGGTTTAAACCTCCTGCAATAAGAGGCGCGCGAAGCCACTTGCGAGGGTTCGAATTCCACCAGTAGCATTTCTGTTTTTAATTTTTTTCCAGCGAATTTTACACCTGTTAGTGAGAACCCACAACCTTTAAATCCTGGATCCGCCACTGTTCCAAGTGGTCTGCTGGGGTTTCCTAACAGTTCAACTAATATATATAATGTCAAATTCTGTGAGCAGCGAGTCATCCAGTTGGCATGGGCTTCTAAAAGATGTACTTCAAAGAATTCATCCTAGATATAAGGTAAGTTGTGTAGGATAAAAGATAATGCCTTAATTTTTGAGCTAACTAAGTAAGGGCGCAACATGTCCTTTCCAAGAGGGTGTACTTGACCTCATAATTAGTAAATTTTTCTGAAGTAGTAGATAGCTTGCTCTTTCCTGCCTGTGGTGCAATAGTTTTTTCAACTTTCGACCATTATTGTAAAAGTATAATATTGGCTTGTTTTCTATATCCATGAATACATAAATTAAAGCCAACATCTTAATATTTTTTTTTTATCCTTACCTAAATACTCATTTTGATAAACCATACCAAATATTAAAAATAGGAATATGTTAAGTCATCAGTTGGAAAACTCAACGAATAGTTCAGAAATATGAATGATCTCGTCTCCAATTTAATGTGTTAAATGCAATAACTTACAGTTGTGCTAAATGCTGTGTTGATGGTAAGAACATAACTACTCTAATTTTATAGTTTCTCCCCTTTTTCAATACTCTAGGATAGTTATAATGATTGGGTAACTTAATAATTGATATTGGGTTAATAAAAAATATCTTTTAAATAACAATTGTAATGGGTATGCGATTTAATGAAATATTGTTGGATGTAAAATATTTATGCCAAAAAATAATTACTATGCAAACTTATGTCAAATTATGGTTTTGTACCAATACTAAAAAGTTTGGCTTCCTTCATTTATCAAATAACACTAATGATGCATTTATAGTAAACTTTATTTTCTTGAAATGGTTCTCTCATAATGTATTATTCATGTAAAAAGTGAGTACATCGGTAATGTGAGATGGAGGGCTAGTATTCACTTCATCGAACCAGACATAGAAACAGATACTCTAGCAAGACAATGAGCAACCGGATTCACGAAATTTTTAACAGTCGACAAAGAGAGAAAAGGTAACTCTTGATAAGAGTTTTACAATAAAAAACTAAAGAATTAAAGTAAGAGTAATTCACAAAGTTTTCTTCTAAAGCTTGCTTCACAAGTAGGTTATAAGTTTCCACAACCAACCTCATTCTACTAAACCGTTCCTTTAGCCAACTAAGAGCCTCACACACTCCTATTATCTCGGCCAACAACGGGCTAGTCAAAAGACCAAGAAATAAAGTTTTACCCGCAATAAATTGACCCAAGTGATCACATAGATCCAAGTGATCACATAGATCCATGTCTATCCCTACCAAATCGATATTGTTATCGTAAGAGGCATCAGTGATACACAATACTAAAAACAGCCAAAAAATGAAGGCCAAAAGCAACGGACTGCGTTGCTTTTTTGGTCAAATCTACAAAAAAGTGATGCAGTCATGAACGTCGCTTTTCAAAAAGTTATAGACAATGTCGCATTTTGATTATTTTTCTATAAGAACCATTAAAGTCTGTTGCTTTTTTATTTGCATTATTATTAGTTTCAAAAATGGGACACTGTCCGTCGCTTTTCTGGTTTACTTTTGAAAATTCAAAAAAGTGATGGAGCAAAGGATATTGTCCATTGCCTTTCTGGATTTTAAAAAAGTGAACCCTGAAAAGCGACGAATAAAACCACGCTAGACATTGCTTTTTCTGTAATTGTTTTGATGCCAGATTTCTGGTGCCCACCTGCTAATGCGATTCAATTCAATTCAATACGATTCATCCCAATCAACCATACAATATTATAAACAAGCTACACAAAACATAAACATTAAACATACATTAACATTCCAAAATATCTAAATCATAATTTAAAAACATAAAAATTCTTTCAAATTTTGTTTAAAAATTTCAAAAGTTCATAAAATTAAAAGAAACCTAAACTAGGGAGTTAGATCTACATAATTACTTCTCATCACTGTTTTCGTCGGTATCCTCGGGATCCGAAGTGGAAGGTTGACGAGCGAGGTTCATAACTTTTTCTTTGATTTGTTGAATGGTCTTACTCATGCTTTGTTTTTCAGCTGCTATTATCCGCTCTGACTTTGCTAGTGCCGTTGTAAGTTTTTCTATTTGAGCTAACATAGCAGAAATTTGAACACCGTCAAGTGCCTCGGCTTGAAGTGACTATCAAATACCTTCAAAGCGTGATTGGAGTCATCTTACATCAGGATGCACAAATTTCTAAGTCAATGAAGGTGTACCGACCATAACATCTAACTGCTCGATACTAGAATCTCCAATCCTCATTGAAGATAACTGAGGAGGTGAACCTATGGGTGATGGAATACCATCAATATCCTACCTGTCGATAAAGGTCATGGTTGACGAATAGCCCGTAAATGTAGGTCCTCTAGAATCTTGGAGGCAATGCCTGTGAAGTAGAGGAGCACCGATATGTCGATAGAATTAGGAAAATATTGTCGAGGATCCGTCATACCAAACAGAACAACAAATAAATGAATATCATAATTGATGCGCTCTTGTGCAGAAGAAATATATCCTGCATTATCCTCGGATCTATGAGTCTCCTAGACTTTTTCTTTTTTAGCTTGCTTAGTTAGGCTACATCCAAGATGCTCGCGATGTCTATCACCATCATCTCGTGATGACATTTGTATGAAAATATACATGTATAACATATAGAAATCATAAATTAAATAAAATTAACAAAAATTGAAATATAAAATAAATGCTTTGACGAGCGAGGTTCATGTAAATTTAGTTTTTTTATAAATTAATTTTTCTACATATGAATTCTAAAAAAAATAAATTTATATTTAATTGTACTATAAATTATATAAACTACAATTAATACTCACAAAAATTTAAATGCAAACATATTAATTTTTAAATAAATAATACAATGTACTTAAAAATAGCCAAAAATAACAAACATTCAACAAAGTAGGAATTGACATACATCAAAATTGAAATATAAAATGCATATTAGTTTTAAAAAATCAGAACAATAACTTAATAATATGATAAAATTTTTCCGGATTCATTAATACTATTAAAATGTCAATTGTATGTTGTAAAAAATTGTTGTGGTTGTAGTTGCAGAAGTTTAAATTATTGACTTTTTTTTCAATATTCGACTTTGTTCTTGTCAAATAAATTCATGAACATTTGGATCAGCAATACGATCCACATTAATAAATATAATTTTATTTTATTTTTTAAAATTAATTATACCCTAAATGGTCTACTACTGTGAAAACTATTCGTGAGACACACTCACAAATTTTTTTTTTTGACATGAAACAAGACTCATGTCGAAAAGATGTTGAACGTGCATTTGGAGTTTTTGCAATTACCGTATGACCGTCAAATTTTTGGACAAAAGAAGTGCAACATTCTAAAATAACTTCATGTATTAGAGTAAGTAACATGATAATTGAGGATGAGTGTGATCTTAATGCACCAATTCAAAATGCGTTAGAAGATACAACTCCGACCGTAGAAATGACAATATATGAAAATTATCAATTTCAATAATTTCTAGCTTGATTTTAAAAAAATGAAGGACAAAGAAGCTCATTTTTAACTACGTAATGCCTTTATAGAGCATTTATGGTAGCACCGGAGTAATCGTGAAAGTTTAATATTTACGTATAATTTAAAATATTTTTTCATTTAAGTAATTCTTTTTAATTGTATTTCATTAACCTTTTATTTGTATTATCAGTTATTATGTATAATATATAATATTTGCTAACAATTTATATTGCTTAAAAATTATGGTTTATTTTAAATGATTGTAAAAGGAAATAATATGAATTATCTATGGTGATTGTTTTAGAAAGAATTTATTTCATGAAATAAGAATATATAAATGAAGTACGAAATAATAGTATCATAATGAAAAGAGAGAAAAAATTCTTTTTTGGTGTAAATTTTGGTGGAGTTGGTTGGAGTTTATTACGCCAAATTTGGTGTTGACACCAAATTTGGTGTTTGGGTTGGAGATGCCCTTAGTTAATGAACACTTATTAGTATGTAATTTGATGACATATTTTCACTTACTTGAGATATGGTTGAATATTTGGACAATTTAGGAAAATATGTGTCACAATTGATTGCATTCTCATAGAAGTGAAACCTCGCTTTCCATGCTTTTTAGATCCTCAAACATTTTGATTAAAAATTGATATCAGTGGAAATGAAGGATCAATATCGCCTTCATCATTGTAAATGTTCTTGTTTCTCCTACTTGACATATCATAACCAAAGTTATAAGAATTAAAATCACTAGTTTCTCTCCAATATGACCTTGAATAAATGATCCTTCGATCGTTCCCATTTGCTTAATTGTTTGATTGGAACTGCCAATTTTTATGTGTGTGTATATATATATAATTCTTATGTATATGAATGCGAATCCACTTTCGTCTTTCTACGGAACCAATCTTCTCATTTGCGATCAACATCTTTTGGAGACCTTCTTGAACGAATATATTTCTATGGAAAAATAGAACGTCTTGTAGAAGTCTTTGCTAAGGATTTTCACCGGACCTCTGAGGTAGACCTCTTGTACAAGGTGAATTGGAAGATGCTCCACCTCATCAAACAAACCACATGGAAATATATTATCAACTTAGTAGAATAATAAGAATATTTTCCTTCATCCGATCTAAGTTATTCTCCAATAATTATCCAGAACACAAATCTTTTAAAAAGAGAGTTATCTCTCTGATTTGTTTCCGCCTAATGCCTATTATTTAGTGCTAGAAGCTAACCGCCATAATCTCACCCTTCAGGTCTCGCTTCCAGCACAGGAGGCCAAGCATTATATCATTTCTTGTAGATGACTAAAAGCGACAAGAATTAAAGTTTCCATGAACACATGACAATCATGACTTTTCATAACTATCAATTTTCCTTCATTCATATCTTCCTGGTTTCCTAAATTCAAAGCATATCCCTACGGCATCCTAAAATTCTTAACCACACAAATTTTATGTTTCTAATCAAATGTGAATGAAAGGTTGACTTTGGGCTTAACTATTCTACCATTTTGTGATTCATGCAGCCATAACTCTTTTCTCCTACACTATTCCTTTATGTCCATTCTAAATTTTGGATTGTCTTTTCTCTTATCTTTAACATCCATCACTGTGTTAACAACTTTTCAAAAATAATTTTTTAGTGTGCATCATATCAAGATTATGTCGTAGCCGATTGTTCTTCTAATATGGGAACTCCCAAAATATGCTTTGTTTGGTCCAATTATGTTCATTACCATATCCAGGAAGCCTAGAAGGTGAATGTTCTGTATCTTTAGGTAATTAAGAAACTGTATCCCAAATTTGATGTCTTTTAAGTAATGGAGATGGGGGGTCACTTTCAATCTTATTTTTTCCTAAATGCATTTTTCATTTTTTTAAACTCATGGTCCATTGGCAAGAACTAGCGACAACAATTAAACCATATAATTTTTCGTTCATGCTTTAGGTCAATTAAGCTTTGAGTTGAAATGGTGTTACTTGTTAGATAGGGTCGCCCAAGCAACACATAAGAACTACAACCTGAATTACAAGATGTACCTTTGCCTCGAAGGGCAACTCCAATTTATATGCCACCTCTCTGATGTTCTTGATGACCCTGAAAGGACAAAATTATTATCATCCGCACTGGTGACCCCTTTTCAACAACACAGAAAGTTATCAATACATTTCAACTTCACAAAAACCCAGCTGCCCAATGCAAATGCTAGCTCAGTACGATATTTTTCTGCAAATTTCTTCATCGTTGTTTGTGCTTTGATCAAATTCACTTTCAACAACTCCAAAATTGCATCACGATGAATTAAGTAAGACACCAACAATTGACTAGAAGTTCTCCCCAATATACATCAATTTAAAGTTGGAGGTTATCGCATATACAGTTCTCGAAATGGTTTCATTCCAGCAGATGTTTGGACGATGTATTGTACAATAATTCAGCCCAATGTAGCATTTTCACCCACTTCTTTGGTTCATCAACAACATAGAAACGGAGATATTGTTCAAGACATTTATTTGGGCCTCAATTAGTCCATTGGGTTGGGGATGATATGCAATACTCATAGCTAATGTCAAACTATGCAAGCGATTGATTTCCTGCCAAAAAGAAGGAGGAATCGTTGATCACAATAAGTTACAATAGTGTGAGGATGGTCGTGAAAGAAAAAACTACTCATTAGTAATGCTTTCGCTACTAGTTAAGTAGATAAAGTCGAAGTTGATGGAATGAAGTGACCATATTTGGTCAAACGATCTACGACAGTAGGGATAGTACTCAAAACCTACCTTTGAAAAATAACAATCCATCCTAGAACTGGAAATCCCTATGATTCTCCAAATCTGTTCGTAAAGCTTGCTGAATAGCCAATAATTCTGGATGCTATTGATTCCACGATTTTAAATCTTGTTCTAGATTAAAGGTCCTGGAAGAAATGGTAAGAAGATATGCATCTGAATTGTGAGAAAGGGCATCACCAACTGAATTTTGGTTCCCAGGTGTTTATATGATACAAAAATCATAACCTACTAATTTAGTGAGCCATTTTTGTTGCTCAGGAGTTTTGGTGGTTTGATTAGTGAGGTTGTTCAAGGACCTCTGATCTGTAAATATCGTAAGTCTCCTGCCAAGAAGGTTTTGCCTCCATTTACTCATGTCTTGTGTAATAGGAAACATCTTACAATGATATGTTGAAACCTATTGTAACAACCCTTATAATGAACTAGGCTTAGCTAGAGCTTAATTTGTTCTTTAAGGGTTTTTAACTATCCTAATGAATGTGTTTATGAGTTGTGAAGTTAGTCCGATTGATTTTGAATTCAAACGTGAAGGAATGACCAAGACTTTCGATGATTAGTCCCTTATGTGCTTGCATGTGTTCTAGTGTGTCTTTGCATGTTTCGTAACTTCTTTGGTGTTAAAATTGATAGGTGAGGTTCCTAATAACTAGATGTGCATGTTTAGGGGTTTAAAATCCACATACGACTCCACCTAGGACCCACAAGGGGCCCTAGAGGAGGACCCCAACTCAAGGCCACAAGCTGCCAAGCAGCCTGCATGCAGTGCCAAACAACGACCACTCGTCCAAATGAAGGCTTGTCGTCTTGGGGCATCGATGGATCCTGCAGGTCTGAAATTTAGTGATACTCTTAACCAAACCACGATTCCTCATCAATGGGACGTATTCCAAATGATGGTCCATCATTGGTGGGCGTGGTTTGGCACCTGCAAATCTTCCTGTTACACGACTTGGCTTAAGGTGTTTGGGGAAGTTCAACCCAAGTCTTATAAATTAGGAGGATAGTTCTATTAGGTATATTTGGGTATTTTAAGAGTATTAAAATGACTTAACCCTCATTTAGACCCTACCACCTAAAATCAAAACCCTTTCCCTCCCAAGTTTTCTCCAAAAACCTCTATGAGAGCTCAATGTCAAGATTGAGCTTTGATGATGGATTTCAATGGAGGAGTTCTTCAATTATGTTTGGTTTTAGTTGAATACAGTATGGTATTTCTTAATATAAGGCTTGATATCACCTTAGAGCAAATTTCAAGTGAATTTAAAGATCTTAAAATTCATGAAAAAGTTCAATTTCTACTCTAAGTCATAGATTCTTGGATGAAACATTTTCAAACATTAAGATATGATGATATTGATGTATAATTGATATTTTTCAATGAAAATCTCCATGAACCCTTGACCCTCTTAAATCTCTAAATTTGGTTATAATGTGGGTAATCTGGGCATGACTTTATAATAGTGAATTCCGGTGTAGATTGCTTTGGGCTATTGATTTATGTATAGATCATGATTTAATGGTTTATAGGCTTCATTAATTTTATTATATCTATATTGTATGTTGTTGGATTGTTTTTTTTGAGTTTTGTTGATGGCTATTGGTAAGAGCCTTTGTGAAGTGAATTGATTGAATTGACTAAGGATTGTAGATGATAAGGAAGGAAAAGTGGTAAGTTGACTTGATGTCTCTATATTGTGTATTATTGTGATATAATTGCTATTGTTTGGTATGGTTCACTTATGGTGGTGGTGTTTATGTGTTGATTATGTGATGAACGTGACCTTATCGGCATTATTCATGCAAATTATAGTAGTATCATGATAGGGCTTATATGAAGGTATAATGTGAAGATGTTTATGTGAAGTAAGTTGATATTGTATAATGTGAATATATGAAGTGTAGTATTCTTGTAATGCTTATGTGATCTTGTATGAATGCTAATGTTATGATTCTTCTTTAGGTGATGGTACATGGTCATAGGTGGTCTAAGAGGTTTCTTATGTGATTATGTTGTGTATGAATGTGTGAGGTTAAAGCACGTTGTCCTTTAATGATAATATATGACTATGGTAGACTATGATGAGCCTATATATGTGTTGATGTGGTATCTTGTATGGTAGACTTAGTGTCCCTACTTGGTACTTGAATGATATTGTATAAGTGATATGACAAATGTTGTATCTTAATTTGGTAGACCTAAGTGTCTCTTCTTAATGTATGAAAGATATGTGAATATGTGATTCCTTGACTTGGTAGGCTAAATCACCCTTGTCATGTATGTGTATGAGTGATTGAAATATGACCCTGAACATGGCTAAGAAGGTCATTGACTTGGAACCTTCAATGTAGAAATAAGGTTATGATATCCTTGAAGTTGAAAGACGTAATGGTATCCTTCTCGTATGAATGATGGACTTAGGGATAGCTTCACTGGAACGACATGAAACCATATCTAAGAAAGTCATTAAGCTATCCTTATTGACCATTGAGTGGCAGCCCTAGTGAACCCTTCTTTAGTACGGTGTATTATGATTTGGTAGTGACTAAAATATGGTACCTCTTCATATGCCCTTATGTGATTGAACTTACACTATGAGAACATGGACAACACCGAGTGATTATGCTTGGGGAGTTAATCTACTAAGTTAAGACTATAGTACAAAGGAACCCTTGATATTTCTTAACCATGTGCCTACATATGATCTGTCCTAGTTCTATCCTTGCCAAGTAGAATACCCTTCATTGGAGTAGGGTAGACTACACCAATGCCTAGCTAGTACTGTCTATGTCGTTAATGCCTTTTCTCATCATGGGGGATGCATTCTAGTATTGGAGAAGTTCTACAATGTGTATGTTGTGGAATGGGACACTATCTATACATGGCACGAGTAGGCTTTGAAGATTCTATGATGAGGGTTCCCTAGGTCTTCTCCAAGACCAATATGTGAAGTCCTCCAAATTTATGATTTTCTCTCAAATTGGTTTTAATGAAAATATGGTTTCTTAATAAAGTATGTTTTATAAAAGGTACTTATCTAGGGTAGCTTTGAGGATTTCTTAGGTAGGATTGAAGAGAGTGTATGGGCGGTCTCTTCATGTTTTACTTAGGTTTGTCTTAGAGTGAACCTTAGGTAGGGAGTCTAAATGATGTAAATGCTTATCTTATGGAATATGAAATTATGTGATATGTGATGAAATGGAATAACTACTTTAGGTAGTCTTAAGGATCATCTAGGTGTGTGTGAATGGGTTGTATGAGCGACCGCTTCATATCTTACTTTGGTTGGTCTTAGGATAACCTTTGATAGTGGGTCTATGTGAATATTTTTATATGATAATTGTTACCTGAATATGTTCTATATGTGATTGTTGAGTTGGATTATGTCTCTTAAACTCTTTTAAGAAGGTTTTTATCAAAATGTCATGAAAGCATGTTTCTATACTAAATGTCTCTTTTTCATGGTTTTTGCATGGATTCCATACTTAGTGAATTCAATATGCTAACCCCTTCTTTTCCCTTTTTGACTAAACTTTAGGGAATTGGAAGTCTTGATATGCCATGGATGATGGATAGGTTTCGAATGGTTAAAGATAAAATATTAGTGAGTCCTCATTGTTTCGAGGAAAAGACCCACATGTTTCTTTTATGTCTTTAGTCTTTATTTTAAGTCTTGCATGGTCTTAGTCCCTATGTTGTACATTCCAAGTATTAGATGGTTGACATTGTAAAAATAGATATTTTTAAAGAACGCCTTCGACTTGCATATTAATGAAAGTATTCTTCGTGTGTGAAGAAAGTTTTAAATTACTACTCATTAGAGTGTATATTATGCATTGATTGATATGAGTGACTTGTATGGGACTTCTATTTGTCTCATATGCTGGTAACGTCCAAGGGGTACTTTTGGGTCGTTACACATGTTGCATCGTTTTATTCAACTTCTGACTAAAATATACAATGTGGTGTCCTTTTTGAGACATTTCCCTGAAACACTCTCTCTACTTGAAATCCTAATTGAAATTTGTCAAGGCCAATATATAGGTGGAACCCAATGTAGCCTTTAAAGTTTCAAAATCTATTGGAGCTTCTGGTGTGCATCGAAAAATCTCTTTCTTTAGAAAATCATTTAGTGAACATGCTATGGAAGCATAATGGTGGTTTAACCATCGGTAGTAACCTCCAAGGTAGAGAAACGTGTGCACTTCCTTCATTGTACGAGGTGGTGCCCGTCATAGATTCCACTTTTCTAGGGTCAACAAATAGGCCTTGTGATGAGATAATATGTCCTTGGTAGCCAACTAATTCTTGTCAAAATAAGCACTTAGATTGTTTGTCCACCAACTGATGTTGATGAAATAATTGAAGAACCGAGAATAAATGTCCCCAATGTGAATAGTACAAGTAGGACTACATATCAAAATATCATATAAAATACCAGGACATATCGAAACAAGTAAGGTATGAATATCTCGTTCATAGTTGCCTGAAATGTATAGGGTACATTAGTAAGGTCAAATGGCATGATGAGAAATACATAACATCCTCCATGAGTGCAGAATGCGATTTTAGGAACATCCTCTGGATGGACCATGATTTGATCATACTCAAACAAAAAATCAAACTTGGAGAAATAGCGGGCCCCATTCAACTGATCAAAAATCTCATCAATGGTACGAGTTGGAAATATATCACGAATTGTGATAGCATTTAATTTCAAAAAGTCGACAAAAAATACTCAAGGGCCATTTTTTTTTTTCAAACCAACAATAGGGGTGAAGAAATTGACCTTTAGTAGCTCTCATTATCCCTTCTTTATGCATTTCAGCAACTTATTTCTCAATAACATGCTTTTGAAAATAAGGGTATTGATTCCTCCATTTGGAACTAAATAAATTTTGTGATCCTGACTTTGTGGAGGAAGCAAATCCAAAGGTTTCTGAAATACATCTTCATATGTTTTGAGAATCACTTCTAACTTAGAAAGAGTAGTATATGAAAATTCCAAATCAAATTCTATATGGAAGTAGGAGGAAATTGTATCAGTAGAAGCCATTCTTCTCAAGCTTTGTAATTGCACTGGTTGCACATCAGTAGTGCATCCCCTTTCCATGAGACCTTGGTAGCGTTTAGAGTGAATTCAAATATGATCTTTGCATAATAGTTAGGAAAAGTCCCAAAGTTGCGAGCCATGAAACTACAAGTACTATATCAGCACCATGAAGGGATAAAATATATAGATCTTCCAATATATTGGTGCCATGTATTGTTATTAGAATTTTTCTAGCCACGCCCTCACATCGTAGTTGTTGTTCACTTCTTACAACCACTAAAAAACTTGGTGTTTGTTCAGTTTTCAACTGAAAAAATTTAACCATTCTCGCTTGAATAAAATTATTATTACTAGCGTTGTCCATAAGCATCTGTACAGGAGACCCATTAACACGACCAGTTAACCAGAGAGTAGTGGAAGAATTTTCTCCAGATAGAGAATGATATGAAATTGCAGAGGTTTCTTAAGCCTCCAAGCATTGTGATTCCTCGAATAAGGCATCATCATATATAACTTTATCTGATAAAGTTACTTCTGCATCTATGTCTTCAAATAACACTAGAAGTTAGATAAGAGACTTTTACTTGTGACCTAAAGAGTGTTTTTCTTCTCAGAATAGCAGAGACCACGTTCCCGATGAGTTTGTAACTCTACAGGCATAAGGCGTTTCATGGGGGGACAATTTGATGCACTTTAGGTTATTGGAACTATCTAGTTCATAGTTAACTGCCTTGAGACTGCGTACTGATAAGTGGGAGTTGGCAGAAGTGGTGGAGTTTTTTAGATAGCAGGTTTAAAAGAACCACACTGAAGTTGAATCTTATGCTCTTTTAAATGGACTAAACGTATAGCCTCATTTAGTTTTGTGTGTTCACGAATAAAAATATAATATCAGGCCTCAGTCCAGAAGTAAAAGAATAGGGTAATATCTGATCTGGAAAATGCATTTTCTTAGTAGATACTGTTTCAAATAGACTCTGGTATTCACCAACCGTAGTGGTCTGCCGAAGTGTAGCAAGTCGACCCTCTTGTGCCTCCAGGTCTAGTTTTCAAAATCTGACCAACAGTTCCTAAGCAAAATTCTTCTAATTAACTAATTATTTGTTGTGAAAAATCCATCGGTACCATTTTAAGTCATCGCTTTCCACGTAGAACGCGGCTAGTGTTAACTTATGATCTTTAGTGATTCCATAAAATTCAACGTAACACCTTCTTGGAAAACCCATGATTCAGGATTTATTCCGTGGAATTGCCCTAATTCAACCGAAGTCGGTTTATGGTGTAAAATAGGAGGAGTTGATTCTTGACCTCGATAAAATTCAGTAATTTAAAATGGTTGAGGTGTTGCCGCTATAGAAATACCATTCTAGGAACCTAGTTCCATGACAACACCTACCACTTCTTTCGACAAAGTTCGCATCTTAGAGATTTCACTCGAGAATGACTCTTTCACCCCCTCTATGCAGTCTACGAAGGACTTGAGTTTTGGGTCCTATTATATTAGAGAACTCTCAATGAAACAAACCCAATTTAACAATACAAATACTGATTAAATGTGTGTGTGTGTTTGTTTTTCTTAATAACAATAATACACAACAAATAAAATTATAGGAAACAAGAACTTAGGGAAATAAACTTGAAGTCTTAAACTAGAAATCTAGAAGGTGTTCAGAAGACAAAAGGAGGAGATGAGATTATTCAGAATCACAAATAACCTCCTTATCCTTTCCTACCCACATTCTCATACTTCTATACCAATTCGATTACTAACTCTTGCACTGCTCACGTGACTTTCTTCCAGGAGGAATTACACTTCTAGTAGTCCAACACTGTTCCCTAATGTAGAAATCATCACTAGCCACATCCTTTTATCCAAATTAATATATGTATCAACTGATTTCACAACAGCGGACAACATGACTTACACTTTAGATTAGAGTTAGGCATATGGGTCATATCTTAACATGGTATAAGAGTCAGGTTAATTCCCATTTGGACTCCTGATCCACTATCTAATTGAACTTGGACCTGAAGTGTGTGTTAGAGTGGGTTAAAGACCCATTTTGTTGGGGAATGAACGGTTGTTTTGCTTATATATCCTTGAGAAATCCACCCCACATAACCTAGATTTTCGTGTTGAGTTAGACTCAAGTTTCGTATCCTTACATGGTATTAGAGAAAGGTTCATCCCTTTTTGATCTCTCATTTACGCTTCAGTTGGGCCTGCGCGTGAAAGGGTATGTTAGAGTAGATAAAAGTCTCACATTTGTTGGGAATGACCTGGTGTTCTGCTTTTATAGATTTGTCAGTCCTCTTCTCATGAGCTATCTTTTGGGTTGTGTTATCATAACTTAGCAATCATAAAATGAAAGAGTTCTGCAACTACGCATTAAATGCTTGTGTGTTTCCCTAACCAGTAATCTGAGCTAAATGTGTCTGTCACCCTGATTGCACCAATATATACAAAGTGCTAATTAGATGAGTTTCAAACTCTTTCATACCTATGAATGGTTCTTGCACAATCAACAATTGCAAAATAATCATGGTTAAAAATAATTGTAATCTGAATCTGTCACACCTATGCATGGTTCCTTTTTAATTTCATGTCGAAACAAACAACACCACAGAAAGTGGATGAACCAAGTCTTTCAATGAAGAGAACATTATTTCTATTTAAATGTCACCATTAGAAAAACAACGATACATGCACCGCCTTTATTTGGATTCCTAAAAGCACCCTTCTTATTCAGAAGATTCACAAAAAGTACTTCATAGATATTTATATTCTATAAAATAAAAATTAGAAAAAGTAGGATTTTCACTCAAGTCAAATGTACATTCAATCTACAATAAGTAGGAATAGACATTGATATTGAGATCGAGGTGTCACTAAACCGAATTTCTCAGTCATGTCTATATGGTTTTGAATCATACCATTTGTTAGATCCCAATTAAAATAATGAACCAACTATGCTATTACTAGGCGAACAATCGTGAGCCCTATTATTAATGAAGGGCAACTTCTTTTATCCGACCCAAATGGTAAAAGTTGAAAGTCACGTCCATGAAGGTCAATTTTGCTATAAACGAACCTTTCTGGGAGGAACTTCTCGGGTTTGGTCCAAGCTTCTGGATCTCTTCTAATCACCCAAGCATTCACACAAAGTCTTGAACCTTTAGGTATATCAAAACAATCAAATATGAAATCTTTAATTGATTAATGAGGTGTCAATACTTGTGAAGGGGAGTGCAGCCTAAGTCCTTTTATAACCATGTCTGAGTACTGTATCCTTTCAAGGTCAGACTCTTCCACCATTCTATTCATGCCAACTGCTTGTTCCAACTCATTTTGTAGTTTGTTCATAACCTTAGGGTGTCATAGAACTTCTGAAAAAAATCCACTCAATTGAGGTTGAGAGAGTGTCTGTTGAACTTATTAGCAAGTACTGCATATATAGTGATATCTTTTTCAGTTTACTTAAGTCATAACAAAATTTATCACAAGTACAATACTTTATAATGGTCTTACGCGACATAAATCTGAATTAGTCGGTCTAGTGATACTAGATGAGTAAAAATGATTAATGATTTTTTTTAAAGTATGGAAGTTAAATCTCATTAATAAGGTAGATGGAGTGTAGTCCATTAACATTATCAGCAAAACAGTTTTGACATCGTGAGATCAAACTTAAATTCAGCTTCTCCAGATTGTATAATAATCATCATAGTATTAACCATATCCTTATCTTGATTATTCCTCCCCTTTAAATGAACATGCTCAACAATAACTTTCTCCAAAAGTTCATCAAAAATCTTTGCCAAGTCCTTCAAACGAGAATAAAAACCTTGCAAATCAAACACACTAAGGAAAGGAAAGAACTCACCAATATTTGGTGATGCCCCTATAAATAAAGTCTCTTCAATTATATTTTTAAACCCCTTTTATCATATTCTTCTTCCATATACTTCTTCCTAGATATCATTAAACACGTCATATTTGTTGAATAGATGATTCAAACAAAAGAAAAGAAAACTTACTAAAGTTTCTTTTAGTGTTTTTTATTGCACTGACTTAGTCTAGGATAATTCTTATTTGGTCCTTAAGTTTCTCTTTTTAGTTGTAAGCACTACTGAGTTAGTGCCCTTTTAATTCTGCATTTTAGTTGAGTTGTAAGCCTATTTAAAAGGCATCTGTGATGCTGAAGAAGATATGAAAACAGAACCTTTCAGTTCAAGAACACTTTGTATGCTAGTTATTGTTTTTCCTTTCCAATATTTTGGTTCTTGAGTGAGCTTGAGATTTGTGTTCTCCAACATTTGTGGTACCAGAGCACACTTAGATTCAGATGACCTATTAATAGAAAAACACCATGGCTTCAAATGGAAGTTCTCTGAACATATCTCAGCCAGCCATACCCACTTTTATGGGACAAAGCTATCAGTGCTGGAGCATCAAGATGAAGACTTTATTTAAGTCTTAAGATCTTTGGGACTTGATAGAGACTGTTTATGAAAATCAGAATGAAGAGCAGCGGCTGAAGGAAAATCGAAAGAAGGACACAAATGAATTATTCTTCCTTCAACAAGAAGTCCACGACACGGTGTTTTCCTAAATTGCAGCAGGCACCACTTCGAGGCGAGTATGGAGAATTTTGCAAAAAGAATTTCTACGCTCATCAAAGGTAATAGTTGTAAAACTTCAAACTCTTCGGCATGAGTTTGAAAATTTACTGATGAAAGGAAATGAATATGTGCAAGATTTTCTGTCTAGAGCAATGGCTATTATTAGTCAAATAAGGTCATACGACGACCAAATAACTTATCAAACTGTTGTTGAAATTTTTTAAGGTGTTTAACTCCTAAGTTTGATCATGTTGTGGTTGCGATTTAAGAGTCCAAATATTTGTCAATATTTTCATTTGATGAATTAATAGGTTCTTTACAAGCCAATGAGACAAGGATAAACAGGTTAGCAGAAAAGTAGGAAGATAAAGCATTTCAATCTAAGATGGAGGAACCAAATTCAAGAGATAGTGAAAAGGCACCAACAGAAAGAGGACGTGGCAGAGGTGCATTTAGTGGAAATAGTCGAGGTTGAGGCCGAGGCTGAGGCAAAGGATTTGAAAAAAGACACTTCAATGAGCAAAGATGCAATAGAAGCAACAAACAATGTCATAACTGCAAGAAGTACGGGCGCGTGCAAGCAGATTGCTGGTACAACGAGAAACAAGCAAATTATTAAGAGACAACTAATGAAGAAAGTAAGTTGTTCATGGCTTGTCGTGATACTAATGAAGTTGCAGATGATATGTGGTTTGTAGATAGTGGCTGCTCCAACCATATGTCAGGTATGAAGTCAATCTTCAAAGAACTTTATGAGACACTAAAATCGACTGTCAGTCTTGGTAATAACAACGGTCTTCAAGCTTAAGGTAAAGGAAAGTAGAAATATGAAACATCCATGGTAAAGTAAGGCTTCTTCATGATGTTCAATCTGTTCCTAATTTGTCTCATAATTTATTGAGTTTTGGGCAACTCATAGCTAACGGATACTCACTTATGGTTGATGATGGAGAATGTGTTATGAAATATAAAAATCAAGACAAACAATGGTTAAGGTTCTCATGGATGAAAACATGTTTCCTTTAGAAGTTTCAAATGTGGAAAACTTTGCTTTGGTAACTGGTGCAAAAAATGACTCTGATTT
Source organism: Solanum habrochaites (assembly GCA_027704765.1). NCBI lineage: Eukaryota > Viridiplantae > Streptophyta > Magnoliopsida > Solanales > Solanaceae > Solanum > Solanum habrochaites. Next base: position 56,413,334 of record JAKWJA010002500.1, read on the forward strand.
GTGGCATTTTAGGTATGGGCATATTGATTTCGAGGGGCTAAAGTTGCTATGTCAAAAAGGTATGGTATTTGGCTAACCAGAAATTAATTCTTTTTATTTATGCGAAGGTTGCATTTATGGGAAGAAAAGTGGAAAGTCGTTTCCTGTTGGAAAGGCATGGAGAGCATTTGGTTTCCTAGAATTAATTCATGTATATTTGTGTTGTCCAATGAGTACTGAATCTTTTGGTGGAAGTCGATATCTTTTACTCATCACAGATGATTTTAGTCATATGAGTTGGGTATATTTTCTAAAATACAAATTAAAAGCGTTTGAGTATTTTAGAAAATGCAAGGCACTAGTGGAGGATCAAAGTGGGTTGCACAAAAAAATTATCCGAACGGACAGAGGTGGTGAGTTCTTATCTAATGAATTTGTCCATTTTTTGAAGAATATGGAATTCACAGGGAACTTACTTAAGCCTACACACCGGAGCAAAATGGTGTAACCGAACGTAAGAATCGTACCGTTCTAGAGATGGCAAGAAGTTTACTGAAAGGTAAAGGACTTGGAAATCAATACTGGGCAGAAGTAGTTGCAACATAAGTTTACCTACTGAATCTATCTCCTACAAAGGTTGTGATGAATTAAATGCCATATGAATCTTGGAAAGGTAGAAGTTCTTCGGTAAGCCATTTAAGAATTTTTGGTTGTATTGCTTATACTTTAGTAAACACTCAAACTCGTCAAAAGCTACATGAAAAATCACAAAAAAAATGTATTTTAATTGGTTATTCTCTTGAATCCAAAGCATACATGTTATATAACCCTCTTAATGGCAAAGTGATAATTAGTAGAAATGTTGTATTAGATGAAAAGTAAAGTTGGAGTTGGAGTAAAAAACAAATACTACATGAGATTTCAATACACATTTAAGACTCTAAAGATGAGGGACAAGGGTCTGATCCAAATTCACTTGAAGAAGTTATTAAACCAAAGACATTTACAATAATTGAAGAACCTTCATCTGAGCCAATTCCACTGAGAAGATCAACATGAGTTAGAAAAGAAAATCCTAGAAATTCTAATCAATTTTGTCAATTTGATTTTATTGTTTCAGATCCTATATTTTATGAAGAAGCGATTGAAAAGGAGGAGTGGAAGAATGCGATGATGGAAGAATTAATGACAATACAACGAAATGAAACATGAAAGCTCACTGACTTGCCAAATGGAAAGAAAGTAGTCGGATTAAAGTATATATTCAAAACAAAGTATCACGTACATGGAAATGTACAAAAACACAAGGCAAGACTTGTTGTAAAGGCATACTAAAAATTTTAGCCTTGGATGCTAAACTTAAATGGTCGCTTTATCAACTTGATGTTAAGTCAGCCTTCTTGAATGGTGAACTGAAAGAGGAGGTTTATGTTTCTCAACCTCAAGATATTGAAATCAGTGGCCAAGCAAGGTGTATCACCTTAGGAGGCACTTTATGGGCTAAAACAAATTTCATGCACTTGGTATAGAAAAATCAATTCCTATTTTGTTCAAAATGGGTTTGAAAGGAGTGAAAGTGAGACTACATTGTGCTTAAGGAAGCGAGGTAACAATGCTATTCTTGTTGTATGCTTCTATGTTGATGATATAATTTATATGGGTTCATCTCACTCTATTGTAACTCAATTTAAATCTAGTATGATGAGTAAATATGAGATGACTGATTTGGGTTTGTTGCATTACTTCCTTTGAATTGAGGTGAAACAAAGAGAAGGTGAATTATTTGTTTCTCTAAAGAAATATGCATTAGATCTTCTTAAAAGATTTAGCCTTGTAAATTCTAAATCTACCACAACACCCATGAATATGAATAAAAAATTGCAGCAGGAAGATGGTACTGGGCAAGCCAATGGAAGAAGTTTTGGAAGACTAGTTGGAGGTTTGATTTATTTGGCTCATACCCGTCCAGACATCTCATATTATGTTGGTGTTGTTTCAAGGTTTATGTGAAATACATCAAAGCATCATTTTGGAGCTGCAAAAAGAATTTTACACTACTTTGCTGGAACGTTATAATATGGTATTTTATCTTCTTATGTTTAAAATTTCAGATTGTTAGGATTTACTGACAGTGATTGGGGAGGCTCGGTGGATGATAGGAAGAGTACATTAGGCAATATATTCTGCCTTGGACCAGGCGCAATAACATGGAGTTCGAAGAAACAAGTAACACAACATTGTCATCTTCAGAGGCAGAGGACATCACAACAACTGCTTCAGCTTGTAAATGCATTTGGCTTAGCAGAATTTTGGTTGATTTTAACCAGAAGCAAGACAAAGCAAGGGAAATTTATTGCGACAACAAATCCACAATTTCAATGGCTAAGAATCCTGCATTTCATGGAAGAACAAAGCACATTGAAATTCGCTTTCATTTTATTCGATTGAGCAATCAAGGGACTCACTCATGAGCCTCCTTATCTATTTGTGAGTTTGGCAAGGGTTCAAATAGGAAAGAAAGGGTACATTGACAACATTTCACTATAGGACTTGTATGCATGATGTACGGGCTATGCCCTAAGAAAAATGAAGGGATGACAAGAAAGAAATGCATGGCTAAGGTCGAGGATTGAAGTTTCCTTACTTAGGCAAAACAAAGGCCAAGTGAGAATGCACAAGGTGTCAAGAAAGCTTGAGGATAATATTATCAACGCGGAAACGATGCTCAGGTCCATACATAGGATAAGTATGTTTGTATCCAAACCCCATGGTGCACATGGAAGTGATCCAACATGTAAGGGTGTGCTACGTGGGTCAAATGCATGTCACTTTCATATCTAGACATGAGTTTGGCAGCATAGTGAGGGGAGTATTGGAGCAAACCTCTCCAATAGTACAAGGATTTGATTATACTAAGAACCTGGAAAAGTTGAATGCTGTCCCTTAGCTATGGGGAGCTTTGGGCACCAAATGGTTAAATTGTGTGCCACAGGTGTAGTTGAAAAATAACATTGTCACAAGTGGTAACAAAGCAACTTTGTTACAAATGTATAAGTAATTTGGGAACTTCTATGCAGAGACTACGTCAAAGAAAAAACAGGTATTCTCCATGCTCATAAAAATTGGGGAACCCGATGTTGCTGTCTAAGAATGATTAGTTGCATATAATGAAGCTAAATTGAGTTATGTCCATCAGGACCTACGGGAAATAGAATTACACCCTTTCACAGTCATTGATTCCACATTTTTCTATGTGAGTTGATTCCCGTTTGAAGCATCTGAATGTGATCGAGGTATTTTTGAGGGATGACTTCCAATCCGTGGATACTATTTTTAGAGGGATTATATCAAGTCATGTTTGGTTGTCTTGTCACAGCATTGTGGGATTCTTTTTGGGTGTTGTCACAATATTGGATAAATGGATAGCTTTTGCTCAAATTTCATAGATTGTGACCAATCAACCGTTCTCTAAAATTCTGTAAGCAAAATAGAGGCAGATTGGTTAGAAAGAAGTGTGGACTTGACAATGAATTTCAGGCGAAGATGGTGAATGCATCAAAAGCTTATAGATCTAGGTGTTTTCATGCAATGCAATGAGTTGAATTTTCATCCATGAAAGATTCTAGGCTTGTGAAGATGAAAAGAATGCGCCAATAAGTCAAGTGGACAGTACATGGGTCTAGTATTCCAGTTTGTGTAACCATGATTCGAGAGGTATATCGCTTGATCGTGCAGAGATCTTACTATACATGTGGTTCATTCATTAGTTCATACATTTGGGAATACTTAGTTCCCTTAAACTTTACTCAAAATATCTCTTCAAACTTTCCTCAAAAACTCAGATTTATACAAAAATATTGGCTTTAAAGGATCCTAAAGATTATAACTCAAAATAGGGTTCATCCTGAAATATAGGCATAAACGAATCAATTCAAGGATCCCATCAACAATATAGAAGACTCATTACTTAGAACTCAACGATACCACTCATCTAAAAACTACTCAGTTTATAGGGTCGATGCTGAAATATAAAAATGAATGAATCAACTCAAGAACGTTAATGCATAGAATCTATCAATCAAGGTCTATTATGATAGCTCTTATGGCTTCCCTAAATCTTTAGGAAAGTCATAACATCTATCCTAATAGACCTTTATAGGAAGCCCTAGGGGACCCTTTCTTGGAAATGGTATTATGAGTTTGTAGAGCTTAGTGATGGTTACCTTCTCCAATATGTCTATATGAATGAATGAGTCTATGAGAACAAAGGGAAAGCACCGAGTGGATATGATTGTTGTAGTAACTCTACTTTAGATGAGACTAGAGTACAAAGAAACCCTTGATATCCCTGAACAATGTGCCAACATGGTATGTGTTCTAGTTTTACCCTTGGCAAGTAGAACACATTCCACGGTGTGAGGTTCTTTTGACACCAGATTCCATACCTAGCTAGTATGGTCTATGTCGGTTAATGCTTATTCTCATCATGTGGGGTGTATACTCTAGTATTGGATAGGTTCTACAACGTGTAGGTAGTGGAATGGGACACTATCTACACATGGCACGAGTAGGCTTTGAAGATACTAGAATGAGTTCCCTATATCTTTCAAGTACATTATGTGAAGTCCTCTAATTGGTTACTTGTTTCTTAAATGTATTTAATGAATAATGTTCACTTAGTAAAGGTATGATGAATAGAAAGACTCTTATCTAGGGTAGCTTTGAGGATCATTTTGGTGTGCTTGAAGAGGGTGTATGAGCAGTCTCTTCATGTCTTACTTAAGTATGTCTTAGAGTAACTTTAGGTAAAGGGTCTAAAGGAATGAAAAGATTTTCTTGTTAAATATGGAATATGTCTTATATGTGATTCTATTAAATTACCATGAAAGTATATCTTAGAATAAATTGCCCTTTTTGCATGGTTTTATTGCATGTTCACCATACTTAGTGCATTCATGTACTAATTCCATATATTTTCTCTATGTCTACAAGTGTACGTGGAAAGTGAGGATTTTCTAGAATTTGATGCTTGGGAAGTAGATTTGTCTCAAGATTGGTATGTCCTCATATGTCGAGGACATGGACTATATTTTAGTTTCCTTTTTCTAAAGACTTTTTATTAGACTATAAGTTTTTTGTTTATTGTAAGACTTGTGACCCTATGATTTTATATAGTAGTAGTGGTATTGGTAGTGGTAGTGGTAGTGGTAGTAATCGTAGTGGTCGTGGTAGTGGTAGTGATCGTAGTAGTGGTGGTAGTAGTGGTACTAGTAGTAATAATAATAATAATAAATAATTGATTAAAGTAATTTAAAATCCTTTTGATTAAAGTAATTTAAAAACCGAAAATTAAAACTAAAACTAGAAATCTAAAAAGAATAAAATTGAAAACAAGTAATAGTGTTTTTTAAAACATAAAGGTAACCAACTCAATTTTTGTGGAATATCTATCTATATATAATAGGAGACGAAAAAATGTCATATGTAAGCACTACAAAATTCAACACTTCAAAAATTTAAAAAATAAATTATTTTTCAAGTTTGAATTTTCTATATTATTTCTTGGGGTTATGTTGTAAATTCAAAATGTAAGATTTTAATGTTTGAAGGATCCTTGAAGTAGAAGCGCAACGCCAAAATTACTTCAAAGTAATTGCCAGAGGTTTGATTCTATACTATATTTTTTTAATTTAATAAATTTGTTCATTATTTAATTCATATCTCTTTTTTTTTCACGGATTTTCTATGTTATCACAAAATATATGAGTCACAGCAAAAGTTATAAATTGATAATACGTATCACTATCATAAACATAGAAGACATTAAATTATGTTTATCATAATATTATACTTTTGTTAGAACGATAAGTTATAGTTTTTCATTCAAGTGCTAATCTTTATATTTTTCGTGTTTATATTATTGAATTCAAAAGTGAGATGTTCACAAATTTTTTCACAATATTAATTCATATCTCTTATTATTATTATTTTACACATTTTCAACATTAGCACAAGGTAAATGAATATTTTTCATAACAAAAATTATAAAATAATAAACCTATCACTATAATATAGAAGGCAATACATTATGTTTATCATGATATTACTTTAAAAAATATCACAACTATAAGTCATTTAGCAAATTTAAGACTATTCACAATATTACATAACAACATTAAATTGAGTAAATCTAATATGATGGTTAAATTAATTATGATATTGTTACATCTTTGTCAATTTCTTAATTATATTTTTACTCAAATTTAATACAATAAATAATATTTTGAATAAAACATATATAAAATGTGTCAACATGTAATTTAATCTTATGATATCAAATATTTCATATGGAATATTAGAATTAATAAATTATTATCATACCTTTTATATTCAAACAACATAAAAAAAAAACTAAGTGCAAACACCTAAAATCATTGAAGTATTTGATGTGTATCCTCAAAAAAAGGTCTGCATAATATATATATTATATATATATATATATATATCTTATTATATATTATAGATATATATATATATATATATAATATATAATAATATATGATACTTATTAGAACACAATAAAAATAACTTTTAAGGATAAATTACATATATACACATCTTTGTTTTCTATAATTTCCATTATTTCCTACCATTTTAAAGTATTTTTGAAATCCCTTATTTTCCCCTACTTTTTAAGTCAGACAGATACATATGTGTCCAGCCTTAACCCACGATTTTTTTTTTTCACTCCTTTAATCTCTCCCTAATTTCATTCCACAATCTTATCAATTACAATTTCATCTCAATTGAACTGTAAAAAAATTCTCTCTAATCAACCGAATTCAAACTAATTAATGATATATTTTCGTATTGTCTTGTCCACTTCCATCTTCTTCTTCAAACAAAGAATTCATCCTTATTTCCTAATATAAATCAAGATCCTTAAAAAAGGTAGAAAAGTTTCATCTACAATTTCTCAATATACTCTACCCAAGGTAATGATTTTTAATTTATTTCTACCTTTTTTTATGTTCAATATTGCATCTATTACTCAATTCAAATTCATGAAACATTACTGAAAAAGGGTGTTAAAATTTTATCTACAATTTCTTGACTCGCTCTACTGAAGGTAACAACTTTTTAAATATATTTTTACATTATTTTTTATGTTCGATCTTGCATCTAGTAGTTTATTCAAATGTATCATACTTTACTGAAAAACAGTCATTCGATTTAATTATGTGATACATAAAACTCTAAGCTTGTTAATACATAAAACCCTAAGTTTATCATATTACAACTTATAAATGTAATGTTATATGTATCACTCGCTACATTTATTGTATTTGAGACAAAAATATAATTAATGTTCATAGTTATTCTCAATATATCAAGTTATAAACATATTATACTTTGACGAATTATGTATCACTCTAAATTTTTATGATATATAATGTGTTGTTTTCTAATTATTCACGTATCGATCTCCTCATATGATATACTTGATACAAAATATTATTATTGAATGTGTCATTTTTGGAATATGAAAGTATGATGAGTCATAGATGTGAATCTATGATACATTATACATTATATTAAGTTGCAAGGTATCATATACAAAATATTAATACTATGTATCAAAGTGAATTGAGAGGTAAATAGTGGTTGCTTATTAGGACAAGAAAACTGGATGACTGTATAATCACATCATCCATTTGATATTGAATTTGTAGAATATATTATGCAACAAGAAAATGACATTCTGTATGTTTTTATATGACTTCATTTTGTGTTATACGTTCAATGTAATTTAATAATGTATCTTCTGCATTCTGAAGGGACTTTAGACTTTTTGTAGCTGATTTTGCTAAATTTCTTAGCAACATAATTTTTTATTCGATTAATTTCGTACAAGATACGACATTTCTATTGAAAATATGGTTGTGAAAAAGCAACAGAATAATATGTTAGTGAAAATGATGATTCACCAAAGTCCAAGGGTCAATTCACAGCACCAGACCAAAAGGATTTGTTCAATTTAGTATACGCATTACATACATGTAAATACACTCATTTGAATATTTTACTATCTGTAAGATAAAATAAATTAAGTCTTTCTCTAATAACTTGGTTATTTTGAATTTAAATTTCAATATATTCTGGTTTTTTAATTTCAAAATGTATATGTTCTTTTTAAATATAAGTATGCATATTTTTCTTTATATTTTAGTTGTAATTATAGTGTTTGTGGTACAAAATACAAAATAGGACAACTTAAAAAATTATTTGATACAAAATAGTTTCACAATTTTATGTAAAACACAATTTATCATTCAAGAGGTGATTACAAAAAATGGACGTGATGACACACTCTTATCCCACCAAGAAAATTAAGCCTAAAACTCTAACAATATAATAAAATGCGAAAAAATCTATAATAAACTCAAAAACACCCCCAAAATTTACTTGTCACATATACAAGCCTGTAATGTATTATAATTGAATCGAAAGAAAATATATGTCTCATATTCAATTATTTCTAGAGTAGAACAAGATCATAAACAGGAGTAAGAAGGTTTGCTGAGATGACAACAACTACCTCACAAATCTCCAAGAAGCTTCAGAAAGGAAAAGAATATATCACAAAGATCCGGGCTAGTAACCTACAAAAAATTATAGAAGCAAGGGGTGATTACTCAACAAGTAAACCTCTAAACACAAGTTAAGGGGATAAAATATGAGTACTTGTTACACCCTAATCAAACATCCACAACTACAACCTGCATAAAATCAGTCCAACATAACAATTGACCATTTATTAGCACACATCTCAACAACAAGATCAATATTTATCAATTACACTCCCCCCTCCGCCACAAAAAAACACTCAGAATATCAGCAACACACAATATCAAGTTCATAAAAAGAAGGTAACCTATCATCAAGTACTTTCCAAACACCAATAAAATACGTAATCATAAAGAATGAAGGATGTTGCAATGCAATCTGACACCATGAAATAGTATACCTCAATATACAAAGTACTCTCTCAACCTGATATATATGATACTCCTCAAAAATACATCGAGAGTTAATGACCTATGGGGGACTTACGAGGTCCGTATATCAACGCGGACGATCTCCACATGTTTGTGTGAACGATATCAACGCACTATCACAAAATCAAACAATTCCAAGCACGAACGATCTCCGCATGCCAACTTATAATCATAATCAATTCATCGCACAGACAATCTCCACGTGCAGAAATTATAATCTTACTATATCTCTACGTGTTAGAACATTGCTCATACCCAATTTCATGTCAATGCATGTGCAGAATATGATATCAAATAAAGGGAATGATGCAACATCTCAATAAATCAAATGTTGTTGTGACATATCATCACCTCAATTATCGCAATTATACGGGTTCGGTAAAGAACACAATAACACATAATAAATTAAGTAAATAATATATCAGTCAATGCCCATATGCTTTCACATTCTAGTGTTACAATCCACATTCTATAGTAATAAACTTTGTTTTTTATAACACAAATACTTGTACCATTCTCAACCCATCACACAAAACCATTTAATAACATTACCTTTTCATCATTAGAATTAATCAAGGTGGATAAGTCAACCCTTCATTAAGTCTTATTACTCCCAAACATATACCACAAGAAAATACACAAATTTTACACACTTAACAATAGTGTAAAAATTTATTTGCCTCAAATAATTAAGAATTCATTCCACAACTTGAGCCTTCCACTTTCGTTGAGCTCCCAAATAAATGTCATCTATTCACAAAAATATTCACAATAAGATTTTGAAACTAACAACATTTATATCACTATGTGTCTAGTTTAGACCTCAAAACTCACTCTAAACTATAGTGAAGTTCATAAGTTTTGATCCTAACTAATATGTCAACTATCATATTCTCAAATTTCAAGCCTAGGATTAAGTTATAATTTCTCCAAACACTACAATCATAATAGCTTTCATGTAAAATAATATACCCAATATTTAATTATCTATCTCAATGTATCAAAACTTGAATCATAAAGCAATAACTACGAGGAACTCCAAAATTTAAGATAAATTGGGTAATTTAATTCCTAAACCATGAAGCCAGTATTAAATCTACAAAATTATTGATGCATAATGTTGCCTCTAAGTTTAAAATCATACATTCATAATGATTGGTTAATCATTAGCCTTTATTGCCCAATCACCTCTTGTTTTTTCTTTTTTATCCTAGGTTTTAGGGGCTAACTTTCAATTTCAGTATGCCTTGATTATACATATAAAATTGCTAGCAATTAAATAGTTTCACCCTACAAAAATAATATCAAATACTAGTTAATTGGTACATAGCTTAAAATCACGTTGTGAACTAAAAAAAAATTGAAACTTTACCTGGAAGTTTTCTTGTTCTCCTTGTCGATGTCGCACATGTTTTCTTTTCCCTCTCTCACTATATTTTTTTCTTTTTTTTTGAAATTTTGTTGAAACTATTAAAACCACTAATTTATTTTTTTATATACATATAAGGGTCAAGTGGTAGAGATGGACTTTACCCATTAGTCACATATTAAATTAATTTTTCTAAAAATTATCCGTTAATTAATTAACTATAGTTATAAGTAGGCCAAAATTCTCAAATCAACTTCATTGACTATCAGGATTGACTCGAGACGACTATCAGGAGAGGTAAAAAAAATAATTTATAAAACTTTTCAATAAAGACCTGCGGGCCATTACATTATCCACCACTAAAACCATGTTCTTCATCGAACATAAGGAAGAGAAAAGAGAGAATAACCGACTTTACTCAAAGCTTAAGTTATGACCTACTAGTCAGTGTTCATCTCTTCAAGTGAATTGCTCCTTGAGACCATTCCATCAAGATCAACTACTAATAACTGAATTTTCAAATCAAACCCTAGGAAATCAATAAGTCAAGAGTGATTATGAAGCCACAGACTAACTCATGAACTAAATCTAAAGTTGAACCCATAGAAACATAACACAAACATTATGAAGAATATTTTCGTGCATAACTAAGATAACCTTCTGAATAAATAATGTCTACAACAAGAAGTGAGCCTCACGCAACCACCAGACACTCTTAATGCACAAACCATCATACAACTTATCAAAATTTTCTTTTCATGGCACAATCTTTTCACAAATTTAAGTTATAACCGTCTAATATTTATACATTGGACATTCATCAAGGGAGAATCAAAATTATCTAACCCAAAGAAGGAAATGAATAAGTAAACACCCAACAAACAATACACTTCCAAATATAGAACATTTAACCACACTCTTACACAATTGTAACTCTTCATAGCTCTTATATAAGTTCTCATAAGCGACGCTGTGCATGTTGAATCATTAGTATACTTCAACTATCACAAACAACACCAAATCTATCATAACTGAAATCTCCAACATATCCCGAGGATTCCACCTTATAAATAGGATATAAGAGAATCGGTGAATCCGATCCACCAATAGGAATTCACCCATATATAAAGAAATACACACAAGCATATGCAGCGAATCACACTCCAAACCATGTATGAAATGAAGTAGGTGGTCACCTAAAAATATACAAAACCAATGTTGGATAACATAATATACTCTTTCAAAAGTGAACATATCAAACAATTATATTTATACGACTTCGCATATCAATTTTTAGCTACCCACAATCAACTGACCTGATCTCACTACACACATACTTGATTTATCAGACATCACATATTTATCACAGTACTTTTTTGAAGTCAATACTCTTATTATCAACAAACATCTTAACCACACAATCTATTTACCTTACTCTAAAACCATCACTAGTATCGAAGTCTTCTTAGCAAATAAATTATAGCGTCCAAAAGATTTTGAACTCTCTCTCTCTCTCTCTCTCTCTCTCTCTCTCTCTCTCTCTCTCCATTTAAGCATCACATGATCAATAAGAGTCTCCTCCAAGGATGATAGCACTAATTTCAAATTTGTTCGTACTTTATCATCAATATGAAGCCATTGAATCGTGTCCTATGTCAACTTCACACAATCTTTCTCATACCAACTTTTCAACTATTATTGAAACCATCATATACCTTATATACACATATATAGCTTGGGCTAGATACATAACTAATTTGGTAATATTTTACATCTTTTGATAGGTAGAAATGTGTGACCTATTTGGATATGTTCTTCTCGATATATATGATATGTTTTAGTGGTGGATCTAATGGATTTTCATGATATGGTACTAGTGGTATATGGAAAAAAAAGTTGATTGTTAAGCGTGAATACTAACTACCTAAGGAGTTATAATTATATCAGATGATAATATAATAATGTTTAATGTCGCATTCATATTTGAGAAACCAACTAGATTGTTACTACAGAAAAATGAGTTAAGCTTTATTTATAAGGGAAATCTTAGTGGTGGATCTTTGGAAAGATATTAATGTGTATATGTTATGAAGTGTATCTTTAGTATTCTAAATGATCAGTGGTGATTTTATCATAAGCTCAAATTAAGTGGCTTAATATTGGAATGAAAAATTTATAAGTAAAGAAAGTCCCAACGAGTATTTATGAGCGAAGGCAATTGAATGTTTTAGTAAGAAAATGTGTATAAAGTTAAGTCAGTCTGTTGAATTTGATTGATATAGTTGGGTTTGAGATGTCATGTCGATGACAAAGTTGACTTAGTAGTGATGACAAGGGCTAACTGAGCATAGTGATAATAAGAGTTCGTGATGGATTGCTATTATGATGCAATTATATGATAAGTTTTGTGGGTTAAAAGACTTTTGTATAGTAATGGTGACTTTAGAATGTCTAAGTTACGTTTTACTGTTATTGTTAAAGTAGCATAATTGTATGATAATTTTTATGAGAAGTTGGAATGTCACTAGAATAAAATTGAAAGGAGCTAGAACCATAATAAACAAAATTACTTGTATTTATTTTTAATTTCAGTGTGAGTAAAGAACTAGGATATTACTTTGATTGCAAGGGTTAAGGATGCATCTTCAGAGGAGTTTGGAGAATTGCATCCAGAGACGCGTTTTACCTGTTTCTTTCTGATTATGATAGTATATAATGTCACAAGATCAACAGATTAGTAAAAAAATTATTAGATAAAACTTGAAAAAGAAGGGTACAGATGTTAAACTCGAGTATGATGATTAGTTCTTTTGTGGTTTTGAGTTTTGTAAGGAGTATGGTGGGATTTTTAGCAAAAGATATGATAAGGTCGATGAAGAGGTGGTCAATGATAAGCTAAAATACGTTACGTCAAATTTTTTTTTTATGTATGAGCTAATGTTGTAAGATAATGAGATTGTGTTATATGGTTGGGATCAAAAATTCAAGTTTCTCATGGTGAGTTTTTGTTCGTGATAGAATGTTTTGTAAAGATGTTGATTGGTAAGGTAAGAAATAATCGATTACATGGAATATTAGGCATTTTGAAAGGGCTTACATATGTTTTAAGTCATAAAGTATATTATTTTGACTTTTGGAGGACCTGAGATAATGTTTCATCTAAAGTTTTTATTTTAAGGATAGGGTAAAAATGCCAAGTGTTTTTGGCCAAAGAAAAAGATTGGTGAGCGAGTCAACAGAAGGTTCAAGAGTGTGGTGTATTGAATGGTTTAAGATATAATTTGTATCATGGGAATAATTAAGAAAAATGGAGGAATAAGACTTCTTGTATACGCCCTTGATTTGTAGTGGAAGAATTCATTGATTTTTAGTGTGAGATGTGAACTAGTTTGGTATAAACTTACTAGGAAGTTAGTATCGACTTTTCTAAAGATTGAGGTTTTGGTTGGCTGACAAGCAACTAGGTGTGGGAGATTTTATGTGGTTATGTCTGTTGACAAACAATTTTGACCCTCCTCAATAGTAATTAACTGGCGAGCTTCTCTATATTAAACAAATTAAAATAATTAATTTTATTAATTAAGATATATATTTATATATATATATATATGTAAATAAAATAATAATAAATTTATCTTGCGAGTCGTTTTGAATAGGGTGTGACACTTTTATATCGTCTTAGCAAGCATATATGTCCTACATTATTAGTCGTATAATCATTTAAGTTTTATCAATTTTCAAAATCAAAATAATATCGTTAGTAATATTTTGTTTTATAAGAGATGTAATTGAGTTTTTAGTATATGTTTTGAGCCTTCAGTCTATGTTTGAATTAATTATTTTATTTTTGTTAACCTTAAGAAGCTTGTTAATTAATTACATTAATTCATTCTTTTTTTAAATCGAATCAAATTGGCCAATTACGAGTTATTTTTACTAAGCCATTTTTTTATTTTAAATGAAAGAGCGGTTTGCCTTTTGGTGAGTTTTTTTTAGCCCTTTTAACCAATTTCTCCTAACCAATTGGTTTCAGCCCATTTATCCATTTCCAACCCAAATCCCCTCTAAACCTGACCTGGTTAAACAAAAGAGAAGGAAAAGGTCGTGCAATGACGATTCCCAAATCATCCAAACCTATTTTTCTTTCTCTTCCAAAGCACGCGCAACAGCGAATGAGCTACCTCTGCGTGTGTTGAGAGACACGCCAACATTCACAAAGAGCCGACGGAGTCGATTCGCGAGCTTCACGCGAGAGGAGAATAGCGAAGGCAGTACGATACCTTTTGTCATTTTCTCTCAGCGTCGCCTTCAATCCATACAGTTTTTTTTAGCAGGACGGCAGGCCTGTGGCCTTGTCCTCGCTAACTCAAGATGGAGAGATGAAGCAAGACAAGGACGAAGGATGAATCTCATCCATCCAACTCGTTTTTGTGTCGTTATGGATCGAGGGAATTCAAGAACATTCTAATTTGGTTTTGTGTTTTTGGAATGAAATTCGAAGTGGGTATGGGCCTAACCCAATTTCTTCCCCATTTTCTCGGAGCCCTAATCTTTATCTATTTAATCATATTGATAAGAAGAGAAGGGGGATTTTTTTTTTGGAGTTTTATTTACTCGAATTTCGAAAGAGAGATAACTGAGAAAAATGAGGGAAAATTTTAGCTTTTTTTTGGAGTTTTCATCAGTTTAAAAATGATTAATAGAGTATTTGAGGGCTATTAATGATACTCGAAATGAAATTACAAATAGAATTTTCGGTTTGTTATCGGTTTCCTTGGTTACCTTTTGTGGAGGAAACTTTTTATCGTGTTTGAGGTTTCGTAGTGGTGAAATCAGTGCTGCACCGCTTGTTCTTGTCCTTTTCGCTGCCTAAAAGGAGGTAAGATACCTCTAACTTTACTGCATAAAATTTATGTTAGTTCTGACTTTGCCATTCTTCATCACCTTAATGGTGATTATGTGTTAAGATTGTGTGGTTTGGTAGCAAAGTTTGCTGAAGTATAGTATACATGACAGAATTTTTGGTTCTTTGCGTAATTGTTACTTGCTGATCTTTCCCCGATTCTGCCCCCCAAAGCCTACATTCATGCGTCCGCATCTCGTATTTAAGTTTTATTAATGTTTATATCATTGAATACCACTGTTCGGCTTTGAGATGAGATTATGTGTTAGAGTTTTTTTATGGATATCGTGTTTCCTTGCTTCAAGCTGTTGGTTGGAAAGTTGTATGGATCGAGTTACGTGCATTTCTTTTTTTTCTAGTTAGCTCAGCGTCCCGTTAATGTTACTGTTGATTTCCTTCTATTGTCGTGATGGTGTATTTTGTGTGTTAAAGGAAGTTTCAGGTTTTTTCTTATTTTTTTGATACGTGCGAAGGTTTTGTTTTTCGTTCTTGAGCTAATTTTTGAATATAAATCACTAGGTTGGTTTAACCAATAAAGTTTTGATTCCGTTGTGTTCGTTTGGTGGCGTAAAATATTTTCCAAGCATATTTTATTTGTTCGTTCATTTGGTTCTGTTTACTGCCATCATGATTCTATTTTACCTCGTGTTATGTCTCTGCCTAACTATGTCTTTCTCTTTACTAGTTATATTTTCCTACGCTTAAATATGTTTAAGTGCAGCGTATTATCTCAAAATAGGTTTGGTAGACTTCGACTATTCACAGTTATTTTTACTTCCTCTTGAATCGATTTAACAAAGCCTCTGCTAATGTCTACCTTTACTTTAAAAGAGTGTTTTACTATAGGCATCGGCATTTTGTCTTTTAATGTATTAGATAAGCATCCTTAGATTTTATTAAATAAGGTTGGTGAGGCTAAATATATGAGTTTTCTTGTATGATAATTGTGCATTGATTTCTTCCCTCTTTTTTTTTTAGTTTGATAATGGTTGCATTTTCCCTAGAAGGCAGTAGGCTCATCAAGTGCATAGGTGCATATGTGTGTATACTTCCCAATATCGCGATGTGCATACTTATTTTATATTTTTGCTCGATTCATTTAGTTCTCCTTAGTAATATGTTCTGTTTCAATTTTGAATTCCTTGATTGCCTCTCATCTAAATTGAATCCCTTATTGTTTTAAGTTATATGTCATATGTTCTATACTTTCGGGTACTAATCATTATCATTTATTTTTGTTGCATGTGAAACCTATCCGAGTTCATCATAAACTCCTCCTCCTTTGCATCATTAGAGATTCATTAAGACTCAATTCTTTTCTCATCGAATCTCCTAACCAAAAATTGGCGTACAGATCCGGAGTTTAAAGAATTGAAGAAAACCGAAGGAGGTGGATTAGAAGACCCCTTATTTTTTAATTTTCGTATTTTTATTTGTAATGGGACTAAGCATTTGTCATCTTTTACTTTTCAGTATTTACTTTGTATTATTATTTGCTTAGTCTAGGACAGGTACGAAAGTAAGTCGAATGGGTCGAAACCCGAAACAGGTGCGTCCAAAATTTTGGTCAAGGAGAACAGTACTCGGATTTGGACCCAAATCTCTCTCTCTCCCCCCTTTTTCCCTCTTTTACTTTATTCGTTTATTAGTATGATTTGTTGTTTTCGAAGTTAAAAAAGCTCCAAAGTCCCCGCAAACGCCTTAAATGCTTTATCTACCTCACGACACATCATTTTATGTGGAATTTGAATGATGTACTTGTGAAAACCAACTCGGGGTGGAGAAACAAATTAACTTTTGTTTTGCAGATATGGACCATTTTCCAAAGTTTTACATGGTCGTCTCAGCGCCACCTCAACTCACGATGTGGTATGATAATTTGGATGGGGATCATAGAAAAACCCTCAACAACTACATGGGTGCATTAACAAAATTGATCAACATGAACGGTTGGCCAGATTTGTTTGAGGCCATTACAAGGTATTGGGATAGCTAAAGAATGGTGTTTCAATCGGAATCGCTGAAATTACCCAAACTTTGGAGGAAATCAGAGATTGTGTAGACACAGTAGGCACTGGATAGAAAGGAGGGCAAGAAATCAAGAAGACATCTTCATCCCTAATAAGCCTTCCGTAGAGCATATTGCAGACTAGTTCGAGTTGGGAAAATACTTTGCCTACTGGTGCCAAGAATCCCATATAGCATTCAGAGATCTTTATATCCGGTTTGGACATGCAAGCTTCTACGCCACTTACAACCGAGAGTTCAAAATCTCCTACATAGAATGGAATGAAATTCGTCCATTAGCATTTGTTGTAGCGTTGTTGGGAACAATGGTATTCCCACGTGGTCCAAGTCTGAGTATCAATACCCGAGTTATAACACTCGCGCATACCTTGTTCAAAGGGTATGAGAACCAAGGGACAACAAAATACTACCTTGTAGCTCCAGTCATCTTGTCTGACATGTATCAAGCCTTGGGAAAGTGTAAAGAAGGACATCAATACTTCCTAGGATGCAACCTACTCCTTCAGTGGTGGATCTTTAGCCATTTAGCAAAGGGTGCTGGGACTCAGGAGCTACATACTCTTGACAAGAAGAATACCCTTAAGAACTTGAATGACCTGTTGTACTAGGAAAATATGAACAATCGGAGAACAAGGGGAAGATGGGCTCAAATTTTCTCCGAATTGAGAGATTCTCCAATGGATGCTTGACCGTTTTGTATCAAAAGAAGTCGTCGTGGAATGCCGCACACAGATTGTACTTCCTCTCCCAGGTATTCGGGGAATTCGCTCTTATGCACCTTCTCGAGTCTTGCGACAGTTCGGAAGGAGATAAACTGTATCAAGAGAAGCGTACTATGGCGCTTATGTTTACGATATTGGATATTATAGAGTGCACGACGCGTCTGAAATATTCTGAGAAGGGAAAAGTGCCAAGCATTTGGATAAAGACACCATTGCCCCTGACCGATTCAATGCTGGATATGACAAGGGTTAGAAAGAATGGATTATGAAGGACATAAAAAACGTCTCCTCTCAAACCCCACATAGATTTCGCAGCGTAATGGACAGAGAAGCCAAAGTAGTGGCCGAGCTACAAGAGGTAAAAAAAAGAGGCCCAAGAGTTGTACGCTAAGTTTGTTGAGAACCAAGATACTCTTGAGAGGGTGACTCAAGAGGTGGAAAGGTTAGGATCGAATTCACGCGCACAAACTAGATGAATGAAGAACACAAGAACTTTCAAGAGAAAGAGATGAGAGATCTAGAGAGAGAAAGAGAAAACCCTATATTTCGTGGTAACACCCCGTGACTAAACTTCCACGGCGGTGAGGTATATTCATATTAATAAATCAGAGTATTTTTTATTACAGGGAATAAATAGGAAAGCCTAAAATAGAGAATAAATAGGAAAGCCTAAAATAGAGAATAAATAGGAAAACCTAAAATTAATCAGGCTCCACTACCTAACAATTCTCCCACTTGGAGACTGACTCAGTCATCCGAAAAATACATTCGCAAAAAAAAATCTCTTCATCATCAACATCTTTACCGCACCGCAACATCCAGAGCAACAACTGCAGAAGACCAACCGAGGTTTTACATAAACTCAGTTTCTCAACATCAACACATTTCGTCAACATGTCTACCGGGTTCTTTGCACCCTCTATATTCTCCAAGCACATATCACCATCCTCCACTGCCCTGCAAGTGAAATGGTATCACCTTCTGATGTGCTTTGTCTTCGAATAATAGACTGGATTTTTCACCAACTGTATGGCCCTCGGGCTATCTGAGTAAAGAATCTTCTCGCTCAGATTCTTGCCCAATTTCTCAAGATATTCTACCATCCATATCATCTCTCTCCCAGCTTCAGGTATTGCCACATACTCAGCTTCAGTAGATTAAAGAGAAGCACACTTCTGAAGCCTGTACATCCAACTCACTGATGTTCCACCTATGGTGTAAATGTACCCGGATGTACTCTTGCTCGAGTCAACATCCCCACCAAGATCAGCATCCACAAAACCCTGTAGAGTCACATTGCCTTTTGCCAAAACAAAGTGAAGTACTGGATGTACCTCTCAGATATCACAGAAGCCACGTCACAGCTTCCCAATGCTCTTTCCCAGGGTTCGCCATGTACCTGCTAACAACTCCCACTGCATGTGTTATATCAGGTCTAGTGCAGACCATAGTATACATCAAACTACCAACTGCTGAAGCATATGGAACAAGTGCCATGTGATCACGCTCCTCGGCAGTCTTGGGTGACTGCTCCTTTGACAATTTAAAGTTATTTGCCAATGGTGTAGTCCTGGGTTTAGCATCATTAACCCTGAATCTTCTCAGCACCTTCTCAATGTACAACTTCTGTGATAGATTTAAAGTGCCAGCAGATCTATCCCGAGAAATCTTCATCCCCAAAATCTACTTTGCTGGACCCATATCTTTCATCTCAAACGTTACAGACAACCTTGTCTTCAGATTTTTAATCTTCCTCATACTAGATCTTTCATTCAACATATCATCCACATACAAGAGTAAAAAGACATATGAATCAGTGTCTTTCTTGAAGTAACAACAAGGATCATTTTCAGCTTTGTAGAACCCACTCGTGGTCATGAAGGAGTCAAACTTCTTATACCACTTCCTTGGTGCTTGCTTTAGTACATACAAGCTCCTAGTGAGCTTGCACACCATGTGTTCCTTGCCTGGAACCACAAATCCTTCCGGTTACTGCATATAGATCTCTTTGTCCAGATCTCCATGTAAAAACACTGTTTTTACATCCATTTGCTCTAGATGCAAATTCTCCGATATAACAACACTCGACAGAATTCGAATAGAGGTTAACTTCACAACAGGAGAGAATATTTCACCATAATCAATACCTTTCCTTTGTGAATATCCTTTAACCATTAAACAAGCCTTGAACCTTCTTTTGCCATCTGGTTCAGTCTTGATTCTGAACACCCACTTGTTCAGCAAAGCTCTCTTCCCTGAAGGTAGCTCAATCAACATCCATGTGTCGTTCTTCTAAAGTGACCTCATCTCATCAGTCATGGCTTGCTCCCACTCGATCGAATCTTCCACCTGTAGGGCCTCATCAAAAGGCTCTGGTTCCCCCTCATCAGTCAGCAATAGATAGTGTAATGAAGGTGAATACCTATCTGGTGCCCTAATAGATCTGTATGATCTCCTTAACACCTGCTAAGGCGTAAATTGATCCACTTCATATTCATTAGTAGGAGTTGGTTGTGTATCTGCTTCGACATCTCTGGGGTTACTCTTCTCCAACTCAACATCAACTCCCACTTGCTTTGTAATCTCTAGAACCTTCTGCTCTCTGTCCTTGCACAGGATAGACTCATCAAATGTCACGTCATAATGTTTTAGGATCTTTCTGTTCTTGTCATCCTAAAACCTGTAACCAAACAAATCAGAACCATAGCCTATGAAGTAACACTTCACAGCCTTGGCATCAAGCTTGTCTCTCTTTTCTGGATCAACATGAACATAAGCAGTGCAACCAAAAGTCCTCAAGTGTGAGTACTTGAGTTCTTTTCCTATCCACACGTCCTCTGGAATCTTGAACCCTAAAGGAACTGATGGTCCCTTGTTGATCAAGTATGCAGCTGTGCTCACAGCATCCACCCAAAGTGTTTTGGGAAGCCCACAGTGTATCCTCATACTCCTTGCACGCTCATTCAATATTCTGTTCATCCTCTCTGCAATTTCATTCTGCCTTGCCTTACCAGGAACTGTTCTCATCAATCTAATTCCCTCAGCTGCACAGAATGCCTTGAACTCTAATTTGTCATACTCTCCTCCATTGTTAGACCTTAGGCATTTGACTTTCAAACCGGTCTGATTCTCAAATTCAGCTTTCCACTTCTTGAAAGTTGCAAACACATATGAATTATGCTTTAATAAGTAAACCCATACCATCCTGCTGAAATCATCAATGTAGGTAACATAGAATCTGGATCCTCCAAGTGATGATATTGCAGATGGTCCTCAACCATTTGTATGGACCATTTCCAACCACACTTTCTTTGGCTCTCTAGGAGTCTTTGTGAAGCTTACTCTTTTCTGTTTGCCCATAACACAGCTCTCGCAAAGACCCATATCAACAGACTTCAGACCCTCTAATGCTCCTTTTGCAACCAGCATCTTCATTCCTTTAGTACTCATTTGTCCAAGTCTGTTACGCCACAGACATGAACCGGAAGCACCTTCAGTAACACCGGCCATGTTTATACACCATGCAGTGGTGAACAAGGTTCCAGATTTGGTGCCATGAGCTACTACCATAGCACCTTTCACGATCTTCCACGAACCTTTCCCAAACTCTGCTGCATATCCCGTGCTATCCAACTGACCAAAAGAGATCAGATTTTTCTTAATCCCAGGAATATATTTTGACATCCTCCAATGTCCACTGGTTTCCCAAGGTGGTCTTTATGCAAACATCCCCCTTTTCCTCAATCTTTAAGACTTTATTGTCAGCAAGATATACTTTTCCAAAATTTCCAGATTTGAAATTTTGAAACAACTCCTTGCTTTGAGACGAATGGAAAGATGCACCAGAATCCAAAATCCATGATTCAACCAGTCTCTTCACACTAAGGATTAGAGAATCCCCAATGTCCTCTACTGAATTTACAGAATCATTGTCATCTCTAAATTTCTGATTTTGTTTCTTCTTTGGCTTTGTACAGTTTGTCCGAAAGTGCCCTTTTTCTCCACAGTTCCAACAAGTCACGTTTGATCTATTCAGGGATTTTCCTCGATTCTTTGATTTTGATCCCATGTTGATTTTTGCCTTTCGTCTTACTTCTCCCCCTTCGATCAACACTGAGAGCACTGCCCGATGAATCTCCCACTTCTCGTTTGCGAATACTTTCTTTAAGAACAACTTCACGGATTTCATCAAACTTCAGTTTATCAGATCCACGGGACATGCTAATTGTAGCAACAACAGTATCCCAAGACTCGGGCAGAGATGACATCAAAATCTACGCCTTAATTTCATCTTCGAAATTAGATCCACAGAATTGAGTTGACTCACAATCATATTGAACTCGTTTATATGTTTAGAAACGGATCCATTCTCAAACATCGATAAATTGAACAATCTACGCATCAAATATACCTTGTTCATAGCCGATGGTTTTTCATACATGTTTGACAGTGCCTTCAACAGACCGGACGTAGTCTTCTCCTTCACGATATTGAACGCCACGTTTCTTGACAAAGTCAACCGGATCAACCCTAGAGCCTGGCGATCCTTGAATTTCCACTTCTCCTCCGTCATGGATTCCGGCTTCACCCCGGTCAACGGTTCATGAAGATCTTTATGATACAGATAATCTTCAATCTGCATCTTCCAGAAACTGAAATCGGATCTATCAAACTTCTCGATTCCAAGCTTCGAACTATCTATCTTCAGTGATCGTGTTAAATTCCCTTAGCTCTATACCAGTTGTTAGGATCGAATTCACGCACACACACTAGATGAATGAAGAACACAAGAGCTTTCAAGAGAAAGAGATGCGAGATCTAGAGAGAGAAAGAGAAAACACAATATTTCGTGGTAACACCCCGTGAGTAAACTTACACGGTGGTGAGGTATATTTATATTAATAAATTAGAGTATTTTAGGTTACAGAGAATAAATAGGAAAACCTAAAATAGAGAATAAATAGGAAAGCCTAAAATAGAGAATAAATAGAAAAATCTAAAATTATTCAGGCTCCACTACCTAACAGGAAAGACTGAGGCGTGGTTATGATGATTGTGATACCTGGATCAAGGACAAAGTTGAGAGGATGTGATACGAAATATTGGAAGACAAAGGACACCTGGGTGAAGGATTCTTGTTGATGTTAAGAAATATGTTTCAGCAATACAAGACTTAGGGGGACAGCGACGGAGCAGGATCATCTGGAGCGGCATAGTGGAATTCACCCCTGCGTGAGTTTTTATATGTATTTACATTGTTTTTTACCCCTACTTGGGCCTACTATTATTGCACTTTCAAACCCCTGCGTGGGTTTGTCTTTAATATTTATTTTTCCCTTGTGAACATTATTATTCACTAGTAAATTTATCTTGGGGGGAACTGTTTATTTGGTTTAAATCCACACGTACATCTATTAAATACGCTAGGCCTACCCTTGGCACAAAAGGGCCCCCTGTATGTTTTAGGACGCGATATATGTGTGTTTAACTTCTTATGTGCTATGTTGATATCAATGAGGATATATTAAATCCACTCCTATCCAAAAATTTCCAAAGAATATACAGAAGCGACTATTACAAAATATTTGATAAAAATTTCCTAGTCTTAAGTTTCTCACTCAAAAGACACCTCCTATACCACAAATCCTAAAACATTTATTATACCGTCTCAGGAAAGGAAAATCACTACTATGGAAAAAGGTAAGAACAGCCAGATGGAACTCACTGAAAAAGAACTACAAAGGAAGATAGAATAGATCACTTGAGAAATTCAAGAAGCCAAGGAGGAAGGGCACAGAGTCGACATGGTCACCGAAGTCTACAAATCTGCAACTGTCACACTGGATGAGGATCTGGAATCGCAGATGAAGAGAAAGAAAGATGTTGAGATTGAGACAGAGGACTTGCGAGAGAAGTTGGACATGCTTCGGTTGAAAGTGCAAGGAAGAGAAGCGAGAGAGGAGAGGATAGAATCGGAGATAGACGCTCTGTTAGCCAAGATCATGTCTTTTGATGAGGAGCTGAAAATGGAAAGGAAGGAATTCACCTCCATGAGAGAAAGGACGGCTGCACTAAGGAAGAAGAACAAACCCTTCCATGAAAACATGATTGATAAACTTCGGAAAATGGGCAAAAAATACCCCGTCTATGAGCAAGAAGTCAATAGAGGTCCCGACAACGCTCATCCTGAAGAAACTGAGGAAGACGATGATGAAGAAATCATCTACAAGCCTCCACTCCTAGGTCGTCTGAAAGGTGGAGACTAATGCTGCAACAAGAAGGGAAATGACTAACGTGTCGTCATCATTTCATCTTTTAAAAGATCTATTGTTGTCTTTCAATTTCCTTGTAATCGTAATGAACGAATGAATGAAAATATTTTAACGTGTACTTGACCTACGTTGGGCCTGAATTCTCCTTGTGAGATACGTAGGCAACCTCTACAGGCCCGACCCCTATCTTTAAAAGTTTTCATTTTCCTCATTTATGTCACCAACAGATACGAAGACCAGGGCAAGACATCATAGAGAAGTTGCAATAAGGTCGTATCTCAACATGCTTTATCCTTTTCTAAGACATTGTCAAAACTAAAACAAGAAAACTCCTACTTGTTAAAAAAATGTGTTTCCGTCCTCTTTATCGTAGGTTGAAGATATCCTCAAATAAATAAACTTATGTGTTTATCCGCTTTCTGTGTGATATTATGCATTTTGAACTCTGAATCTGCACTGACAAATCTGCCTTTGAGTTGTTTTTCCCCTCTCAAGTACGTTAAAACTGATCTGTGTCGATTGAAAGATGGCAAATCATCCTTATTTCACAAGATCAAAAGGTCCCGCAGATTCCTTCACTAAACAAAGCTCAGATAAAGGAAAGACAGTTATGGGAGATAATAACAAAGAAGTGAGACTTACTAACGTTTTGGTAGCTAAACCGACTGTAGCGAACCAGAATGAGCTGATTCTACAGTTGATGCAACATATTGCAGAGATGAGAGGAGAAATGCAAAGGAAATAGGATCTGCCCCCGCCAGGATTTGCTTCTAACGTTGTTGACGGGAGGCCTCCAATCTTCTTCCCTTCCTCAAATATGGGTCCAACTCAGAACCATCCATCTACACCTCTTCAGAATCCGTCGGTTATAGATCTGACTACCCAAAATCCCCAATATGCTTCTGCATCCTACAAAACTCCGCTTTCTTTCCAATACAACCACCCCAAAATGCCATCCCATCCTCAAAATACCCACCATCAAACCGCTCCACCACAACAAAATCAAAACCATAATCAAAACTAAAATACCTTCAATCCCCCAAACACCCCACCACCACTTAAATAAGAATATCAATCCTCAGACTTACCCACAAAATTATCAAACCGCTCAAAATGCTTAGAGTCCCTTTGTAGCTCCACCCTTATCAAAGATAACCACTTTCCAAATTCACGTCCCTGCCTAGCACGATGCGTACGAATATGAGCTTGACCATTATGAGGAACATGAAAAAGAGTGGAGGCAAAGAAAGAGGTAAAGGTCGACATAAAGGAAGATATCAAGAAGGCCATGAACGAGCTCCAATGAATCCCTGATATCGCTGGGCTTAGTTATGAAGACTTACGATTCATCCAAATTTGGACCTTCTAGAAGGGTTCAAGATCCCGAAGTTTGACACCTTCAGAGGAGTGGTCAATTCTATGTCTCATTTGAGAGCCTACTGTGACCAGCTCGTGGGATTTGAAAGGTATGAAGCTTTACTAATGCGGCTCCTCAGTCAAAGCCTGTGCGGAGAAGGCCTTGAATGGTTCACATCGCATGAAACTAGGCAATGGCCCAGTTGGAATGCATTAGCCAAAGATTTTATCGATTAATTTTCTTATAATGTATAAATTGTGCCAGACCGTTACTCTTTGGAGAAGATGAAGCAAAAGTCGATCGAGAGCTATAGGGAGTTCCCCTATAGGTGGAGAAAAGAAGCTGCAAGGGTGAGACCAGCAATGTCTGAGAAAGAAATTGTGGAAGTATTTGTGCGCGTACAAGAGCGTGAATATTATGATAGAATTATGTTGCTCATTGGAGCAAAGTTTGCCGAGATAAGCAAGATTGATTAGACTATTGAGGACGGTTTAAAATTAGGAAAGATAGCCCGAGTTTCCTCTTCACCTGGATCTTTGGGGTTGTTGAAAAATAAAAGATAAGAAATCACAGTTATTTCATATGGGGAAAGGAAAACCCCCAGAAGCTCATCATACTCCAAAGGTCGTTTCCGGCCTTCCCCAAAGTCCTACCAATCTTGCTACACGCAATCTAGTCATCCCCATAATCAAAATGCTACCTCCATTTATATGTCCACACTCCACTATACCAAAGTCCAATCCCAAATTACAAAAGTCCATCTCCCATTTACCCAAATCACCCTTCACCTTACCAAATTCCATCTCCCTACCAGGGTGTTGCTCCCGACTGTGCTAACGTGCAGTCAAGCTATCGAGCACCCCTCCTATTTATCAAGTCCAAGCACCAGTATACCAGAATTCCCCTCCGAATTACTAAGCTCCATCGCAAAACTACCAACCAAATCCATATCCCTGAAGCCAAACTCTCCGTCCAAATGCCAGAAATTATCAAAAGGTGCCTCCTCCCCAATTTGAAGTTATGACCCTCCTCGACCCTTCAAGGAACTTCACTACACTCGATTATAGCCGAACAAAGTTGTATGAGCGACTGGCTGCGGCTGGATACATCCAACCGATGGGGCCCAAACTAGTGGATGTCAATTCAAAATTCTACAGACCTTATCAAAGATGTGCTTATCATTACAACAGTGTTGGGCATGATACTAAAGATTGTATCAACCTCAAGCACAAAATTCAGGATCATATTTATCAAGAGGTAGTCTCTCTCCAACCAGCAGCACCGAATGTCAACACCAACCCATTGCCGAATCATGGGGGCGGCAATGTCAATATGATCGAGACAGAAAAAACTGGTGTGGAACGAAAATGATTACTCCCATTGTTCACGATGATTTGGAAAAGGTTGTTGCTTCTTTAAGCGTCAAAGAGAAGAGAGAGTTCGTAATTTTGACATCTGCAAAGGCTATTGCTTTGGTGCCGTCAGAAACTCTCGTCAAGCCTTAATTTGTTATTGAAACTGCTACTACTCAAGGCATGACCAGGTCTCGAAGATATTACACTCCTGGCGAGCTTGATCTAGGAGTACAGAAGAAGGACCAGGTTAAAAGGTCAATAAGTGAAGGAGAAGCGAAGGAATTCTAGAGAAGATTGCAGCCAAATGATTATTCTATCGTCAGGCATTTGGAGAAGACTCCAGCTCAGATCACCGTATGGGCCCTGCTGATGAGCACTCAATCCCATAGGCACGCCTTAATAAAATCTCTCGATGATACGTACATACCCGCAGGGACAAGCAACAATAACGTGGCCGCCATGATTCACCAAGTTATTCGAGAGAACAGAATCAGATTTTGTGACAATGGGTTGCCTATTGAAGGGAGGTCACACAACAAGGCGTTGCACATCAATGTGGTATGCTGCGAAAAGGTTGTCAACCACGTCTTAGTATATGATGGATCTGGTCTTAATAACTACCCGTTGTTGACATTCAGGCAGCTAAGGTTTAACCTTGGAAAACTGGAGAAAAACCAAGTAAACGTGAGATCCTTTGATGGGGTTCAGAAAGACACGTTGGGAGCTGTGAATTCGACAATTCAAATGGGCCCAGCAGAATTTAGTGCTCAATTTCAAGTATTGGATATCGATACCAGTTACAACCTTCTTCTGGAAAGGACGTTCATCCATATGGCTGGAGCCGTCCCCTCTACTCTCCATCAAATGATGAAGCTCGTGTGAATGAACGAAGAGCTGGTTATTCATGGTGAAGGGAGTCACTCTGGCAGACAGGTGCCGATCATTAATCAGGTATCATGAGGTACATATTTCTACACGGTGGAGCTGGTGAATGCCATCGGTGAAGACCTGGCCCCACAGACTCCCATGCTTGATGTATACAAGATGATAGCCATTGTGATGTTGCAAAATAGTGTTGAACCAGGTGGCGGATTAGGAAGAGATTCCCAAGAAATTATTGGCCTGTTCCGGTCCTCGTGAAGGGATCCAGATATGGTTTTGGGTACATCCCCATAGATGATGACATAAAGATGAAGAAAAATGACCAGACATTGGCTAAGCCAATCCCACATCTTTATCAATCCTTTCCAATCCGGGACTATGCCGAGCAAGAAGACCTTAGGGAGGGAATCTGTGACTTCTTCGAGGAGATCGATGTTGTTGTTGAGGAAGAGGTCGAGCTAGCTGGTATCCGCGATGCTGAGCCAGGGGAGGTGCTGCGAAACTGGACCTGCACGCCCGTGAAGATCCTCGAACTCCTCGGTAGAAAGGCATCATTTCATGCACATTAAAATCGATGGTAGTCTGGAAGAGTACCGAGACTAACCATTTTGCCTTTTCTTAACAGTTTGAATATTTGGATTTTCATTGTGATGTTTAAAAAAGACAACATGACCCTTTTCCATTGCCATAATTTGCATTGTTTTTAATTTTGGATGAAAGCCTCTTTCTTTTTAACTTATTTATTTAGTCGTTTGTTATACTTTACTTTCCTAACTTTAATAGTTTATCATTTCAGTAACATAATTTTTAAACCTGCCAATGTCATATCATGTCACGAGCTGAATGAACAAAATGGGGTTGGTAATGACGAGGTTGACGATTAGAAGAAGAAAGTGAGGAACCAGATTATGTCGCCGAGGAATTTTGCCAATTCAAAAATCAGCATAAACCAAATCTAGAGGAAACGGAAACAGTAAATTTGGGGGATCCAGAATGTGTTAAAGAAGTGAAGATCAGCATCCACCTAAATGAGGTTAAAAAAATCAGCCTAATTCATTTGCTTGCTGAATATATTGATGTGTTCCTTTTGGAGGTCAGTGACATTCAATGGTTGGGTACCAATGTCGTATCTCATAAGTTGTCGATTAACCCGGGGTTCGAGGCGGTGAAGCAAGAAACTCGGAAATTCAAGCATGAACTGAGTTTAAATATTAATGAAGAGATCACCAAGCAGATAGAGTCCCGATTGGTGGAAGTTACACAATATCCAAGTTGGCTGGCCAATGTTGTTCCGGTCGCCCAAAAAATGGGAAAATCAGGATTTGTGTCGACTACAGAGATCTCAACAAAGCTAGCCCAAAGGATAATTTTCCGTTCCAAATATTCATATTTTGATTGACAATCGTGCAAAGCATGAAATGCAGTCATTTGTGGATTGTTACGTAGGCTATCACCAAATTCTGATGAAAGTGGAAGATGTAGAAAAGATGACTTTCATTACACCTTGGAGTGTATATCATTACAGAGTGATGCCGTTTGGCCTCAAGAATGCTGGTGCCACCAACATGAGAGCTATGACGACAATATTTCATGACATGATTCATAAGGAGATTGAACTGTGTGTGGATGATATCATAATCAAATTCCGCGAGAGTTCATATCACTTGACACATCTAAAGAAATTTTTTCATCGTCTGCGTCGTTAAAACTTGATGTTAAATCCCGTAAAATGAACTTTTGGAGTTCTAGCCGGAAGCTGTTGGGATTTATAGTCAGCAGAAGGGGTATTGCGCTCGACCCTTCTAAGATTAAAGCAATTCAAGAGTTACCTACGCCGAAATTAAGAAAAGAGGTGATGAGTTTCTTAGGGAGGTTAAACTACATCAATCGATTCATAGCTTAATCAATTGTGGTGTGTGATCCTATTTTCAAGATGCTGAAGAAAGACGCCCCGACAATTTGGACTGAAGAGTGTCAGACTGCTTTTGATGCTATCAAGAACTATTTGTCTAATCCACTTGATTGGTTCCTCCGCTAGAAGGGAGTCCTTTGTTGCTGTACTTGTCTGTCTCAGATAGTGCATTTGGATGCGTACTTGGTCAACACGATGAGACAAGAAAGAAGGAAAGGACTATCAATTATATAAGCAAGAAGTTTACTCCATACAAGTCTCGTTGCACTTTCTTTGAGAGAAAGTGTTGTGCTTTGACTTGGCTTTCCCAGAAGCTGAGACATTATATGCCTTATTATACTACATACCTCATTTCCAGAATGGATCCATTGAAGTATATCTTCTAGAAGGCGATGCCGACTGGAAAGTTAGATAAGTGGCAAATGTTGTTGAGTGAATTTGACATTGTGCATGTGACTCAGAAAGCGATAAAGGCACAGACTTTTTCTTATCATCTCATAGAAAATCCCGTTGATGAAGAGTATGAACCAGTCAGGACTTATTTTCACGATGAGGAAGTATCATTTGTGGGTGAAGATATTTCTGAAGCATATCTTGGTTGGAGATTATTCTTTGTTGGAGCGGCAAATCATCAAGGTAAAGGTATTGGAGCAGTCTTAGTGTCATAATCTCGTCAGCGCTATCCCATGGCAGCTAAGCTCCGATTTAATTGCACAAACAACATGGCCGAATACGAAGCTTTTATTGTTGGTTTGAAAATGGCTGTCAACATGAATATCTATGAGTTCTCGGTTATTGGAGACTCAGACCTTTTGATTCATAAAGTTTAAGGAGAATGGGCTGTGAAGAACCCAAAGATTATACCTAACGAACAGTATGTGCGGAAGTTGTGCAAAATATTTTGTAAGATTGTGTTCAGACATACTTCCAGAATACATAATGAATTGGCCGATGCTCTTGCCACCATCTCTTTGATGATTAAACATCCGAATACATATTATATTGATCCTCTAGATATAGAGTTGACAGAACATCCAGTCCATTATTTCCATGTCGAAGCAGAACCAAATGGTTTGCCTTGGTATTTTGATATAAAAAAGTATTTGGAGTCTGGATCTTATCCTGAAGATGCTACGGCCAACCAAAAGATGTTGATACGCAATATGACCCTCAGTTTCTTTTTAAGTGGAGAAGTCCTTTATAGGAGGACTCCAGACTTAGGTCTTCTAAGATGTGTTGATGTCGTCGAAGCTGCGAAGCTTATTGAACAGATACATGCCAGAATTTGTGGCACGCATATGAATGGGTTCACTTTGGAAAGAAAGATACTTTGATCCGGGTATTTCTGGATGACTATGGAGAATGATTGTTGCAATTTTGTACAACAATGCCACAAAGGTCAAGTGCAGGGTGATTTGATACGAGTGCCACCTCACGAGCTTAATTATATGAGTTCTCCTTGGCCATTTGTAGCTTGGAGTATGGATGCCATCGGTCCGATAGAGCCATCCGCTTCTAATGGACCCAAATTTATTATGGTTGCCATTGACTACTTCACCATGTTTATGCAATCGGATTCTTACAAATCGGTAACCAAGAAAGTTGTAGCTGATTTTGTTCGTAACAATCTGATATGCAGATTTGGAGTGCCAGAATCCATCATTACTGATAATGGTGCAAATCTCAACTGTCACTTGCTGAGAGAGATAAGTGAGCAATTTATGATTACTCATCGAAATTCAATTGCTTATCGTCCTCAAATTAATGGAGTGATGGAGGCCGCCAAAAAGAATATCAAGAAGATTTTGAGGAAGGTGATTGACAATCACCGAGGTTGGCATGAGAAGTAGCCATATGCTTTACTTGGTTATCGAATGAGTATCAGAACATCAACTGGAGATACTCCATACTTACTAGTATATGGAATAGAGGCAGTCATACCTGTTGAAGTCAAAATACCGTGTTTGAGAATCATCCAAGAAGCAGAGCTAAGCAATGTTGAATGGGTTAGCAAGCGGATCGATCAACTAACTTTGATTGATGAGAAGAGAATGGTTGTCGGTTGTCATTGTCAATTGTATATACATAGAATGATTCGTGCCTTACACAATAGAGTGAGAGCCAGAATTTTCGAAGTTGGTTAGTAGGTTCTTAAGCGTATTTTTCCTCATCAAGACAAGTACAAAGGAGAGTTGGCACCAAACTGGAAAGGTCCTTACATAGTTCGTAAAGTATTATCTGGAGGTGTTTTGGTCCTGTCGGAGATGGATGGAAAAACATGGCTGAAACCTATCAATTAAGACGCTGTCAAGAGATACTACATGTGAAGCTTCAGCTTAAAGTTCTGTTGTTTACTTGTAATCATTCCCTTCGCTTGTATTTTCCTTGTTTAAAGTCTTATTCCTTTTTGTAATGAACTATGTTTGACTTGAATTCTCAAGAATGAGATACGTAGGCGGCCTATTTCGGGCTCGGTCATCCCTTTTTATCCTTTCTATTATTTCTTTATATTTGAACTACGTTCGACCTAAATTCTCAAGAATGGAATACGTAGGAGGCCTATGTCGTCCTCGGTCGGTTGCTTTGTAATTTTTTCTTATTTTGTCAACCTTTGAGGAAGGGGAACTAAGTTTGACCTGATTCTTGCCTCAACGGGATACTTAGGTGCCACAAGGGTTCGGTTATATCTCTCGTAAGATTTCTATTCTACTTTACAATGGAAACTAGGACAGAATTTTTGAGATGGACTCGAAATTCTCAAGAAGAAGATTCTTCCTCATCAAGTCAAGACTGAAGATATTTTGAGATTTGCAACTGGGACAGAATTTTTGAGAAGATCTCAAATATTCCTCAATCTACTCAGTTATAATGGAAAGATAAGCATGATAGTTAACTGTGACAGAAATTTTGAGGATGGACTCAAAATTTCATCATGGATTTACCTACAAGTCTGGAGTGACTCCGGAAACCCCCCAGTGAAAAATCAGATAGACATCCCAGCATCAAACTCAAAACTATGTTAAGCCTGATATGACATGACTTGGTAGTGACCTTTTTCAGATACTATTTCTCGAAATTTATTTCTCTTCAATATTCCCCTTTTATGTTTCATTTACTTTGGCATAAATATTTTATCTCATCTATCAAGAATTGGGAGATCGGGAAATCAATTGAAGATAGTAGGACAAGGAGTAGAAAATAGAAAAAATCGACACAGAGCAGTTTGTCTTTAAAACTTAAAATTTTTCTATGGACGCAGGTTTATAGTTTTTGTTTGAAATCAGAAAATTCCTACGATGGATGAATATGGAGAAGTCAAAGGAGGACAATAAATCAATAATTTTCTTAGAAGAAGGAATCATTTTATATCGCTCATGGCGAGACTTGAGAATACGAATTGTCTGTTTCAATAAATTTCCAACAACATGAAATTTATAAAGAACGTCCAGCTAGATTCGAAGGTAAATCAAGCAAAAATCTCACGGAAGAGTTCACAATTTCCATAAAGGATGTCATTTGCATCATAATGACAGATATGATACTACGTATTACCCTGAGGGGTCAATTATTTTGTTATCAATCAAGACGATATACTATGTGGAAGTCGTTTTACCATTATTATCGCTAGAGGCGAGTCAATATTCATGCATCACGGAAGACCATGCATCGCGAGTCAATATTCATGCATCGCGGAAGATCATGCATTGCGAGTCAATACTCATACATTGCGGAAGACCATGCATCGTGAGTCAATATTCATGCATCGTGGAAGACCATGCATCATGAGTCAATACTCATGCATTGCAGAAGACCATGCATCGCGAGTCAATAGTAATGCATCGTGAGAAGATATTTGTGCCTCACCGAGAGCTATGCATCGCGAGAAGATTTCATACCTCGTAGTAATTTATGAATCGCGAGAAGATTTTATACCTCGCAGAAATTTATGCATCGCAAGAAGATTTCATGCCTCGCAGAAATTTATACATCGCGAGAAGATTTTATATCTTGCCGAAATTTATGCATCGCGAGAAGGTTCCATGACTTGTTGAAATTTATGCATCGTGAGAAGATTTCATACCTCATAGAAATTTAGGCATCGCGGGAAGATATTCATGCCCCGCAAGAAGTCATGCACTGACAGAAAAAAAAATCGTGCAGACCAAGAAAATATTTATCCATCGGCATCACTGCATTCTTTTATTTTAATAAAAGTAAACATCAAGAAGAGCATTGAAGATGACGTCAAGAGAAATAATAGCATACCACATAAACTTTCCTTTATGTTTACATCAAACGAGGAATACATTGAAGATTATATTTAGAACACAAGACATAAGCTTTATTTGCTTTACGTCAAACCGATCGAGTTGGGGTCAAATGAAGAAGGAGAACAATTAAGTGTCGACACGGTAAAATACACTATCTCCCATTTGAATTGCATTTTTAAGCTGATGAGTTTTATCTCAGTCTTTCTCGAGAGCATATGAAAGGATGAATTCTCCAAAAAAAAAACCACAGGTGCAGACGACATAAAAAAGGATGCTGCACAACGTGTAACTTTTCTTAGCAGTGAACTTAAATATAGTCCAAAGAGGAATGTCAAACTCTTAGGACGCGAGCAGATGAGCGCCTTCCACCACAATCAAACCACACCCTATTAGAAGGCATGTGGGTTTTTCTTTGGTTTTTGTCAGTTTTTGTCTCACATTCGGAAATTTTGGTATCTGCCGGAAGCAAGTTTCCAATCTGAGTAACAGTGCACCAAGAATGTAGAAATTATATTCGTGTGAGTTCTTATTTATGGGTGTGAAGTGTGACACATTCATGACTAAGAGGTTACAAGACTCTTTTTCATACACGACTTAATTTGTTACTCGTCCCGAATCGAAGGTTATCTACCACACTAGATTCCTTTTCAACCGATCGAGTCGAACTACAAACAACCCGATTTTTAAAGTTTAAGGATGCCTAGGTTAGCTTAATGTTGAAACTCAGTTGTATTCTAACATTCTCTATTGAATCTTATTCTCGAGCATTTCGATACCTTTATAATTCGGTATCGAGGTGAATTTTGATTTCTTTCAAAATAGTGTGTTAAATCAAGAGTATTGAGCAGCAGGTGGCCTGAACTCCTATGTAGCCCGAGACATGTGGGAACCCGATTCTCGGGTTTGGCCATAATTCTTAAAGTACGTACCAAATTCCCTTTCTTGAAGATGAATATGTGGTCGGACAAAATTGGTTTGGTCAATTTCATTTTCCTCGGATTTCTTGCATCAATCCAAGTAAAACGAGGGACAGTTGTTGACACCCAATTTTGACCCTCCTCGATAGTAATTAACTGGCGAGCTTCTCGAGTTTAAACAAATTAAAATAATTAATTTTATTAATTAAGATATATATATACACACACACACACACACACACACACACACACACACACACCACACATATATATATATATATATATATATATATATATGTAAATGAAATAATAATAAATTTAGCTTGCAAGTCATTTGAATAAAGTGTGACACTTTTATATCGTCTTAGATAGCATATATATCATACATTATTATTCGTATAATCATTTATCTTTTTTCAAATTTCAAAATCAAAATAATATCGTTAGTAATATTTTATTTTATAAGAGATGTGATTGAGTTTTTAGTTTATGTTTTGAGCCTTTAGTCTATGTTTGAATTAATTATTTTATTTTTGTTAACCTTAAGAAGCTTGTTAATTAATTACATTAATTCATTCTTTTTTTAAAGTCGAATCGAACAGTCCAATTACGAGTTATTTTGACTACGCCGTTTTTTTTATTTTAACTAATAGACCGTTTTGTCCTTTTCTTGAGTTATTTTGGCCCTTTTAACCAATTTCTCCTAACCAATTGGTTACAGCCCATTTGGACTTTTCCAACTCAAATCCCCTCTTAACCTGACCAGGTTTGAAAAAAAGAAGAAGGAAAAGGGCGTGCAACTACGATTCCCAAATCACCTAAACCTGTTTTTATTTCTCTTCCAAAGAACGCGTAGTAGCGATTAAACTACCTCTGTGTGCGTCGAGAGACGCACCAACATTGACGAAGATCCGACGGAGTGAATTCGCGAGCTTCATGCGAGAGGAAAATAGTGAAGGAAGTACAATCCCTTTTGTCGTTTTCTCTTAGCGTCGCCTTCAATCCATACGGGGTTTTTTAGCAGGATGGCAGACCTGCGGCCTTGTCCTCGCCAACTCATGATGGAGACACGAAGCATGCGAAGGACAAAGGTTGAATCTCATCCGTCCACCTCGTTTCCATGCCGTTTTCAGTCGAGGGAATGCATGAATATTTGAATCTGGTTTTGTGTTTTTTGAATGAAATTCGAAGTGGGTATGGGCCTTACCCGATTTCTTCCCCATTTTTTCGAAGCCCTAATCTTTGGTTATTTAATCAAATTGATAAGAAGAGAAGGGTGGATTTTTTTCTGGAGTTCTTTTACTTGAATTTTGAAAGACAGATAATAGAGAGAAAATAGGGAAAATTTTAGCATTTTTTTGTGTTTCATCAGTTTCAAAATCATTCATAGAGTATTTAAGGGCTATTAGTGATACTCAAAACGGAATTACAAATAGAATTTTTCGTTTGTTATCGGTTTCCTTGGTTACCTTTTGTGGAGGAAACTTTTTCTCATGTTTGAGATTTCATGGTGATGAAATCGGCTCTGCACCGCTCGTTCTGTTCCTGTTCGCTGCCATAAAGGAGGTAAGATACCTCTAACTTCACTACATTAAATTTATGTTAGTTCTGACTTTTCCATTCTTCATCACCTTATGGTGATTATGTGTTGAGATTTCGTGGTTTGGTAGCAATGTTTTGCGTAATTTCTACTTGATGATCTTTCCCCGATTCTGCCCTCCAATGCCTACATTCATGCGTCCGCATCTCGTATTTAAGTTTTATGAAAGTTATATCATTGAATACCACTATTCGGATTTTAGATGAGATTATGTGTTAGAGTTTTTTTATGGATATCGTGTTGCCTCGCTTCAAGCTGTTGGTTGGAATGTTGTGTGGATCGAGTGACGTGCATTTCTTTTTTTTCCTAGTTTGCTCAGCGTCCCATTAATGTTACTGTTTATTTCCTTCTATCGTTGTGATGGTGTATTTTGTGTGTTAAAGGAAGTTTCATATTTTTTCTTATTTTTCTGATACGTGCGAAGGTTTTGTCTTTCGTTCTTGAGCTGATTTTCGAATTGAAATTACTAGGTTTGTTAAAACAATAAAGTTTTGATTCTGTTGTGTTCGTGTAGTGGCGTAAAAGATTTTCCAAGCAACTTTTATTTGTTCTTTCATTTGGTTCTGTTTACTGCCATCATGATGCTACTTTACCTTGTGTAATGTCTCTGCCTAACTATGTCTTTCTCTTTACTAGTTATGTTTCTCTATGCTTAAATATGTTTAAGTGCAACGTATTATCTCAAAAATAGGTTTGGTAGACTTCGGCTATTCATAGTTATTTTTACTTCCTCTTGAATCGATTTAACAAAGCCTCTGCTAGTGTATACCTTTACTTTAAAAGAGTGTTTTACTATAGCCATCGGCATTTTGTCTTTTAATGTGTTAGATTAGCATCCTTAGATTTCATTAAATAAGGTTGGTGAGACTAAACATATGAGTTTTCTTGTCTTATAATTGTGCATTGATTTCTTCCCTCTTTTTTTTTTATTTGGATAATGGCTGCACTTTCCTAGAAGGCAGTAGGCTCATCAAGTGCATAGGTGCATATGTGTGGATACTGTCCAATATCGCGATGTGCATACTTGTTTTATATTTTGGCTCGATTTATTTAGTTCTCCTTAGTCAGATGTTCCATTTTAATTTTGAATTCCTTGATTGCCTCTCATCTTAATTGAATTCCATATTGTTTTAAGTTATATGTCATATGTTCTATACTTTCGGGTACTAATCTTTATCATTTATTTTGTTGCATGTGAAACCTATCCAAGTTCTTCATGAACTCCTCCTCTTTTGCATCATGATAGAGTCATTAAGACTCAATTCTTTTATCATCGAATCTCCTACCCCAAAATTGGCGTACTGATCCGGAGTTTATAGAATTGAAGAAAACCGAAAGAGTTGGAGTAGAAGACCACTTATTTTTCGATTTATGTATTTTTATTTGTAATGGGCCTAAGCCTTTGTCATCTTTTACTTTTCAGTATTTACTTTGTATTATTATTTGCTTAGTCTAG
Organism: Solanum habrochaites; assembly: GCA_027704765.1. Classification (NCBI taxonomy): domain Eukaryota; kingdom Viridiplantae; phylum Streptophyta; class Magnoliopsida; order Solanales; family Solanaceae; genus Solanum; species Solanum habrochaites. The sequence continues at coordinate 56,451,416 of JAKWJA010002500.1, forward strand.
GACAGGTACGAAAGAAAGTCGAATGGGTCAAAACCCGAAACAGGTGGGTCCAACATTCCGGTCAAGGCGAACAGAACCCGGATTTGGACTAAAATCACTCTCTCCGTCTCCCCCCTTTTCCCCCTCTTCTACGTTATTCGGTAATCAGTTTTATTTGTTTTTTTTCGAAGTTAAAAAAAAACTCCAAATTCCCCGCAAACGCCATAAAAGATATATCGACTTAAAACCAATAGATTTTTGCAAATATTTCACTTAGATAATACGTTAATAATTTAAATCTTTACTATTCCTAATATTTTCCAAGTCAAATCCATTTTTGCCACTGTGTTAGTTGCTGGAAAACCATTTTAAAACAGATATTTTAGGTGCCTAACACCTTCCTGAAAAATTAATTTGAATCCCCGAACCCTTTAAAGTTTTTCAAATGATTTTTTCTCTGTTAAGTTATTTGAAAACCATAGTTTTCTTAATTTTTCTTGAAAATTAAGTGGCGACTCTAATGTGAGCCTACAATTTTACATGAGTAATGAGGAGGGGATTAAAACTATTATTTTGATGGGATTATACCAACTTCTATGATATGTTATATAGGCATTTGATAGTGAGTAGAGGTTATGAGCTTATATTATACCGAATTATTGGAGTGACCAAGAATTTCTTGAGTGTTGGTATGAGGTATATGATGGTTTTGAATCTTAGTTAAAATTTGGTATACATGAAAGTTGGCATTGTACGTGATTCAATATACTTTATATTAATTGGAGAATACTTTTAGATTTGAAATTAGTGCTATGATCCTTGGATGGGATCCGTATCTGTCAAAAATGCTTACTTGGAAGGTAAGAGCTCCATAGTTTGAAAATTTTGGAGGCGATATTGTGTTTGTTAAAAAGATTTTGATACTAGTGAAAGTGTTTGAGAGTAAGATAAATGGTTAGTGTGGTTATGATGTTTGTTAGTATTAAGAGTGTTATCTTTAGTGATGTATTGTGAGAAATATGTGGGGTTTAATGAATCGAATATGTGTATGATTGTAATGAGGACAAGACTATTTGATTGTGATTGGATAAAAATTAAGGAGATGGAGTTAGATTGATGTAAATGGTTGATATGGGAATTATGTGAGGAGTATTTTGATGTTATTTGATCTTGGTTCCATACATTCTTATATGACTGTCTTTTTCATTCTGGACATTATTTGAAGTATGATTCACTACTTATGTCATTCATTTTTTTCACATCTATAGGTTAATTCTGTAATACCCTAAAATGAACTAAGGTGAACTAGAGCTTCGTGAATTTTTCTTGAGTTAATTTTGTGTTAAAGTGAGTTATATTGATGTCCTTAGGCAGTGTGTGAATTTCGTTTAATTTTGGAGGTCAATCACTCAAGAACGTCCATGACGTTTGGAATATATGCCTTAGAAAGTGCTTGTGTGTTCTCATGTGTTTGAGTGAGTTTTACGTGTTCGTTTTGTTTGAAATTAGTGTGGGATGTTCCTAAGACCTAGAAGATTGTGTTTACGGGTCTAAAGTCCGGGTACGACCCCACCTAGTACCCATGAGGGGCCCCAGAAGAGGAACCCATCTCTTGGCAAGAAGCTTCCAAGCAATGCCCAAGCGACGACCCAAGGGACAGTCCGTTTGTCAACAAACGGTCCATTGACCATGGGCGTCGACAAGACATGTAAGGAAGGATAGCCTTCTCGTGAATGCGGCTAATTCCCAACGAAAGACCCCCCACCAATTTGTCGTTGATGGACAAACGGTTCGTTGGTTGGAGTCATCTCTCAACTGCCAAAAACTATCACTCTCCTATAATGACTTGGGGTGTTTGGTAAATTCACCCCAATCCAACGAACAACACACTAAACATCCACCAGAACACTCACAAAACCAGACAAGAACACTTTTTGTTTCCCCCCTTTTTTCTGGTGAAATAGTCACCGGAAAAAATACAAAACCCCAAGCCAAAAACCCAAGCTACCTTCTTCTCCCCCGTTTTCCGACCAGCTCTATATCCAAGCAAAATAACATCAACCGAACCAGCCACAAAAACAACACCCTCTACATGCCACCAAACCACCAAATGGCCTCCAAACAACAACCTTCCCTTTCTCCTTCTCCTTCCACATTTTTCGGCGCACTCCGGCAGGCAGTGATCTCAAACAACCAACCTTAACCTCTACCCATCTTCCTCCACCACCAAACTCCACTTCAAAAATCGTCACTTGTCCGTCTCCCCTTCTCCATTTCCTCATAAATTGGAAGTCCTCCCTTTTCTTTTTCAGACGGAGAACCACCAGCCCCAAAACCACTGGAAATCCGCCGCAAATGGAGGAACAATCAGCAGCAGTGAGCTTCGATAAAAGCCTCACCTACGGATCTGGAAAAAAAAAAAGCGAAACACCAATTATGTATGTATGTATGTATTGTTGTTGTTAAGCTTCTAACAAAATTCTTTATCTATTATTGATGTTGAGTTCTACGAGTTGTTATTATTTTGTTTAAGCAATTTGATTCTAATTTAGTAAATATTTGTGATGTCACTATTAAGGTTAAATTCTCTTTGTATCATCTTTCATCTTAATCAGTACGTCAGTTTATTATTGGATAGATTAAAATTATGCAATGAGAAAATCTCTCTGTCGGTTTTGGAGCCCTTCCCATTTTAAAAGACGGAATTTAGTTTAAGTTCATATTATTTTTTTGTTTAAATTGGCCAATGATAAAATATTTCCGTCGATTATGAAGGCCTCCATATTGTAAAAGATGGAAATTTAGCTTAAGTTCACATATTCATGTATGTTAAAATTGGTCGATGAAGAAATTACCCTCGATTTTTAAAACCTTCCATGTTTATAATATGAATTTTATTTTGAAGTTATTAATTTTTATTCATAATTAAATTTAGTAGAAACTCTTTTACAAAATGCCTTTACATGTACACCGAGTTGTTTCCATCGAAGCTATAAGAATAAAATTCAAATTATAGTTTTATTTATTATTTGTATATTATTGGCGATAGGTAAACATAGGCCTTTTCTTGTTATCTTATTATTTGTGTATATTTCATGCCTATTATACTTTTTTATAGTTTTATTTCTTCATGAAAAAATGAATTCAGTCGGGAACCACAATGTTGGATTTTGAAGGGTCGCTAACACATTCCCTTTGATATAACCTGAAACCTTACCTAGAATCTAATGATTTCGTAGATAACTTAAATGATTTCCAATTTTTTTCTAAAATTATGTGGCGACTCCCTTTAAAAAAAATTATTCCTTAAATTTTTTAAAATTTAATTAATTAATTATTTTTCGAGTCACCGCGACGTTTTTCCCTATTTTAATAGATTAGGGATGTAAACAGAATACGACTCTGTTGGGGAATATGGAGGTTCTAACCAATATAAATTCATTTTTTTCAAATTGAAGAACATTTTCTTTTATTGTGTTATAACTTGTTTTTGTGTATATTTTGTAGATTCTTTGTATATTAGACTTGTTGTTCAATTATTATTCATTTTTATTGTATGTGTTTTTTTATTTCATTTCATGGAATTATTTGTATGGTATATTGAAGGACGGTTTTAGGGGAACCACAGCCAGACTTTTGTATACTCAACCATTTTCGGGAATAATCGACAATTTATTGGTTCGTCATGCGTCCAATGGTTGTCATGAATTCCACCCTAAGTTGTTCACTTGAGTTCTCGGTCTTTCAAAGACACTCTTAGACAACTATCATAGAACAAAACCAAATCCCAATTTCTAGCGCATTTTGAACAAAGTCGACCCAACACCCAAGGCGTGGTGGACTCATTAGAGGCTCACCTTGTGTCTATTTGGCTAATTGGTGAATAAAAGACAAGTCATATGTATGTGTTTAAATTTAAGGGATGTATATGACATTTGACAAATCATTGTCACTCGGGGTAGGCAACTTAATATTTTGTTCGAGTAAAAGAAGGATCAAGCTACCATTTAATCCAAAAGTGTTGGAATTCGGAGATAGAAATAAGTTCAAGAGGAAATAACTTTCACAAAGACTTAGTTTATGATGGCTGGCGTGGGACTGATTATTTGCATCTTTTGTTTTTCTTATTTTGTAATCAATCATATTTGAAATTATTTATAAATTTTGTAGTAAGTGTTTTGGAGGACAATGGAATGTTGTCAAATGATGTAATACATCTTTCAAATCGATAGGCTTACCCTTGGCATAAAAGGGTCACATTTGTAGAGGACACGCAATAATTACTTGTATATTATGTGATGTATATGATTGAGTTTGTCTTCAATCAGAATAATGCTTACATGTCTAATTGCTTCATTGTATGATATTTTGCATTATTAATTATGAACACAAATTAACACTTTTACCTTTTGGCTGTTTGATTTATTTAAGAATCTAGAAGTAATTGTTCGTCCGAAGTTGAGTAAGACAAGAGGACTCACGAAATTCGATTCTTTGTATTTAACAAGATATTAATTTTCTCAAGTCAAAAAGACAAATCAGGGGAGTCCTTGACAATGAAGTTACATTTCTTTATTTTATTTATTTTATTATTATTATGGTCTATCTTTCACACAATTATTACATTTTTATAGAGAAACCGTCCCCGATAATAGTAGGGGATGGTCATAACAATGTGTAGTTTTCGTGAATAATTGGGATAAGACACAATTCTTAGAAACATTTGGAAAAGAATACAAAAACATGTGGTTATTGCAAAAAAATGATAGACCACATTCAACAAAGAGTACAACGGTCGACATTTAAGATGATACAAGGATTCGCTTCGAGTTTGTCTAAACTTTTAAATGTTTTATGTCATATCTGAACAAACTATGCGTAATTAATTCTCATTTAGTGAGATACGTAGGCAACCCTTCTTGGGTTTGGTAACAATTTTCTGAAAAGTAAGAAAAAAATAATAGTAGAGAAATATTGTGTGCATAGTTTCAAAACCATATCTACATAAAACTATGCAAACCTGATTCTCATTTCGATGAGATACGTAGGCAACGCTTCATGGGTTCGGTAATCATTCTTTTAAACTAAAAAAAAAGATTCAAATATTTTGTTCATATTTTCAAAGTCATATCTGTCTGAACTACGCACACCTAATTCTTATATCAGTGAGATACGTAGGCAGCCCTTTTTGGGTTCAATATTCATTCTTTAAATATATATTGTGTATATATCGTAAAAGTCATGTCTTCAACTCTATTGGGACCAATGCAGTTAGGAGCGTGTAAAAGTACTTGATATGATGGAGAGGACTGAATTTGTGGTAAACTATAGATTATTTTGGTACCTCTCATTTATACTTTTGTGATGTTTGAAAAATCTGTTGCATGCATCCAAGATAAGAATAAAACCAACATTATGTTTCATGTGTATTGTGTGGTGCGCTTTTAGATCAAAATTAAATTATATCGCACTGTTGATCTAGAACTTGGCTTGAATGTTATCGAGGTGAAATCCTGAGTAATATTTGGTTTGAGAAAGGATTGTAGGCCTTTTTTGACCCGATTGTGCCTTTCAAAGCCTAGCAAATGACATTAATCCCTAGTGTTTCAATTTTGAGCCTGAAACCTTTTTTTGAACAACCACATTTTAGCCATTACCCTTTTTGAGTGCTTATATGCACTATCCCTCTGTTAACCCAACATTCTTGAGTGCTCCAAGAATGTGCAAGTTATAAGAGAAGATCCATGCTTGAAACTTTCTAAAGCAACGATATCGAGTCTCCCAAAGTCAAGAAAGAAAACAAGACTTCTAGAAAAAGAAAAAGAAAGAAAGAAAGAAAGAAAAAAGTTGAAATAAATAAAAAAATACAAAAATACTCCTACAAGGGCAGTGAAAGAAATGAAAAAAATACTCCAACAAAAGAGGAGGAAAATTCAAATGAAAGGAGTGAAATAAAAGAAATAATTCAAGAAATGAGGACTGAAAAGAAGTCGAAGGAAAGAGGTGAAATAAAAGAAGAACTCCAAGAAATAAAGACTCAAAAAAAGTTGAAACTAAGGGGGTGAAAAAAAAGAAGGAAAAGCTCCAAAAATGAGAATTCAAAAGAAGTTGAAAAAAGGGAGGACAATAAAGTGGATCTGACACTCAAGGCGTATCATTCATTAAGGGTACATATTCATTATGACTTTTAAGGAGTAATTAAGTCACTGTTATCCCAAATAAATATCCTACCCATCCCTAAATCTACGTTGCAAGCCAATGACAAGCCCTACATGAATTCATTCCAAATATTCTCATATTAGTGGAGATTTACATAAGGGCCAAGTATATGGTATCACAGTTGTATTGATTGAATTCTCTTGTGAGTGTGAGTGCACATTGAAAAATGTCCTAAAATCAAATATTTCAAATATGTGTGAAATAGGACCAGTCTTTGTCGTGAGGACACTTGAAACGTGACGATTGGTACAATTTAAAATCTGAATTTGAAGTAAGATGAACGAATCTTATTGATCCTTAAGTATGTTTGAGGTACCACTTGAAACAATAAATATTACCTTGAATTCAATCTCAATTACAATAAGAGAATAAAACAAAGAGTTTGAGAGTTTTCCGTGCAATCCTAACTGTTGGTATCAATTATAGTCAAGATTTGACTATCTCATCACATTTTTATTTTTTCAAAAAGAAAAAAGAAAAAAAAAGTGAGCAAGCACCCACTTTTTAATATTTTTTTAAAAAACTTTTTTTAGAGTCTTTCCATAAAAAAAAAGATGAAAAAGAAGAAGAAGAAGAAATAGTATTTTTGAGCTGTTTATTATAAAAAGTGTCATTAGGTTAATCTTGTATGTGTGAGAGTCCTATTTTACTTCATGAGGTTGTCCGTCCCAAAAATATGATATATATCATCTTTAGGCTTTGAATATAACAAGGAATATCATTTTCATATTTCATCATGTTCATATTGTGCATTTTCTACTGATAATCTCTTAGATTCTTTGCAGTATTCATCATCTACAGGATTTGAACTGCATTTGACATAATTCCTGACTCAACAGGATATGTAGGTGCCACGATGCTCAGGCATATGCCCAGTGTGATTTGTCTTTCTCTTTGTAATAAACACTAGGACAGAAATTTTGAGAATATCTCAAAATTTCACAATAAAATTGTTATCTCCAGCAAGTCAAGATTGAAGATCATTTTGTGATTTGCCAAAAGTTTTAACTGGGACATAATTTTTGTGGAAGACCTCAAAAAATTCAATAAATACTGGGATAAACATGATAGCAACTTTAAAAATCCTTCAGCGTTTGAAGCTCAAAGTCTACTTGCAAATCTTCAGCGTTGTCATGGCAAACCAACACCTCCTCGTACAAATTCTCAATAAAACTTGAGTCACAATAAACATAAAAGGGTCAAGATTAAAATGTTGATTACTCACACGTGTTAAAGTGATCATGCTTTTGTACACATTCTCTTTTAAAGAATCTTTTCTCAATGTTTCTTGACTAAGTCGCTAACTAAGGTGACATTGTGTCTACTAATTGTTTCTTTTAAAGCACAAGAACAGGTGAATCATTGGGGTGATGAAACTTCAAGACAAAAATCGAGTAATCCACCTCGTTAAAGTGGACAATCATTGAGTCATCCACCTCGTTACATTTGGACAATCATCGAGCCATCAATTCGTATCAGTGGAAAATTATTCGGTCATTCATCATTTAAATTTTCTATTTTTTTTTATTTGCCGAGAGAGCCATTGCATTTATTTATGAGAAGGTCATTGCATTTTAATTTACCAAGAGGGCCATTGCATTTTTTATTCATCGAAAAGGTCATGAATTTTTATTTGCCAAGAGGGCCATTGCATTTTTTATTTACCTAAACGGTCATGCATTTTTCAATTACCAAAAGGTTCATTCCATTTTTCATTCTCCGAGAAGGCCATTGCATTTAAATTGCATATATTCGGAGGTGAAGGATGAACACCATATCTTTTTAACGCTCATGTCAGTGAAAACTTGCGTTGAAACATATTTGCATTTAAGTCGCATCTATTCAGAGGTGAAGGATGTGCACCATATATTTTCAACATTCAAGTCGGTGAAAACTTGTGTTAAAAGATATTTTCATTTAAGTCGCATTTATTTGGAGGTGAAGGATGTGTAACATATCTTTTCAATGTTCAAGTCGATGGAAACTTGCATTGAAATATATTTGTATTTAAGTAGCATCTACTCAAAGGTAAAGGATGTGAACCATATCTTTTTAATGTTGAAGTCAGTGGAAACTTGCGTTGAAAGACATATGTCTTTAAGTCGCATCTATTCGTAGTTGAAGGATGTGCACCATATCTTTTAAACGTTCAAGTCGGTGGAAACTTGCGTTGAAAGATATTTGTCTTTAAGTCGCATCTATACGGAGGTGAAGGATGTGGACCATATCTTTTCAATGTTGAACTCATTGAAAACTTGTGTTGAAAGATATTTGCATTTAAGTCGCATCTATTCGGAGGTAAAGGATGTGCACCATATCTTTTCAACGTTCAAGTCGATGAAAACTTGCGTTGAAAGATAATTGCATTTGAGTCACATCTATTAGAGTTCAAAGATGTGCACCATATCTTTTCAACGTTCAATTCGGTGCAAACTTGCATTGAAAGAAATTTGCGTTTAAGTCGCATCTATTCGGAGGTGAAGGATTTTCACCATATCTTATCAACGTTCAAGTCGGTGGAAACTTGCCTTGAGAGATATTTGCATTTAAGTCGAATCTATTCAGAGGTGAAGGATATGCACCATATATATTCAATGTTCAAGTTAGTGAAAACTTGTGTTGAAAGATATTTGCATTTAATTCACATATATTCGGAGGTGAAGGATGTGTACCTTATTTGTTCCACGTTCAAGTCGATGGAGACCTGCGTCGAAAGAATTTCATTTGTCCTACTGATGGACATACATTCAAAACCTACCGATGGATCGTCATCTCTTTTATTCGTCCTATCGATGGACATACATTCAAAATCTTACCGATGGATTATCTTTTTTCATTTGTTTTACCGATGGACATATGTTCCAAATCTTACCGATGAATCATATTTTTTTCATTTGTCCTACCAATGGACATACATTTAAATTCTACCGATGTATCATCTTTTTTGATTCGTCCTACTGATGGACATACGTTCAAAATCCTACCGATGGATCATCTTTTTTCATTCGTCGTACTGATGTACATACATTCAAAATCCTACCGATTGATCATCTTTTTCATTTGTCTTACCTATGGACATACATTTAAAATACTACCAATATATCATAATCTTCATTACTCCTATCGATGGACATGCGTTTTTATCCTACCAATGAATCATCTTCATTTGTTGTATTGTAAGAGAAGCCTTCTTTTTTCCTCAATTTCGTCAAAACTAATGAGTTTCATCTAGAATATCCGAAAGGATGCATTCTATGGGGAGCCATTAATGTGGACTACTTCAACAAGGACGCTACACAACATGAAATCTTTCGGAGGCAAGTCCGAGATCGACTTCCACCACGATTGAACCACATTTTTATAAAAAGGTCATGTGTTCGGCCAAAATCGAGTTTGTCAAATATCATTGTCCACAATTTCCTTCATCAATCATATCCAACAAAAGGGACAACTTTTGACACTCAATTTTGGCCTAACATTTTCAAAGTTCGTGAATTTTAAGTTTTATTTATTTAATAGTTTAAAATAGTTTTTTTTTATAATTTTAAATAATTTATCCATAACTATCCTTTATTATAAAAAAAAGATTATTTATTAGTAAATTTTTAAATTGTATTTTTACATGACATTAGTTAGGTTCATTATATTATTTTAATATTCATTTATTTGTTACATTTGGTAATACTAATGTTAATATTTGGTACAGTCTACAAAAAGTTTCAAATACTAAAAAATTAATGGACTCTGTTCATATAATTTTGTGCCACCATGCTAAGCCCATTATTTAAGCCCATTTCGTAATTGTTTTCCTATCTAAGTTATTGATTAGGTAAAAACGTGTGTGGTAAATAATATTGAGGGGGAACTTTTAAGAATTTTTAATGTTAGTAAGAATTCTTTAAGTCTCCATATTTTTTCGGAGAAAACTCTGCCGGAATCCGACAAACCACAACCCAAAACCCCTCTTCCTTTCCCATTTATCAGACCAAACAACTACCACCAATGACCCCTTTTTCTCCTGCAAAAAAGCTCCACCATTCAACCACCAAACAGACCCCATCTTTATTCGTTCTCCCTCACAGAATCGACCTAAACAGCCTACAAAAACCAGCAACCAAATCGACTCCCACCAGCAGCTGAAACAGCCGGAAACAAACACCAAACGACCAATATTTTCCATCTTCTTTCTCTGGAGAACAACACAACAAAAATCCACATGAACACTCACAAAACCAGACCACAACCCTCCTCGCTTCCCCCTTTTTTTCAAGAGAAATAGTCACTGGAAACAATACAAAACCCCGAGGCAAAAACCCAAGCTTCCTTCTTCTCCCCCCTTTTCCGGTCAGCTCTAAATCCAATCAAATAAACATCAATGGAACCAGCCACCAAACCACCACCTTCACCATGCCACCATACCACCAAATCGCCTCCAAATAGCAACCTTCCCTTTCTCATCCTCCTTCTACATTTCCGGTGAACTCTGGGGGTAGTTATTTCAATCAACCAGCCTAACCCTCAATCCATATTCATCCACCACCAAACTCCACTTCAAAAATCATCACTGCTCAATCTCCCCTTCGCAATTTCCTCCGAAATTGGAACCCCTCCTTTTTCTTTTTCAGATGGAGAACCACCAGCCCCAAAACCATCGGAAATCCGCTAAAAATGGAGGAAAAACCAGCAGCGGCGAGCTTTGATAAAAGCCTCACCTATGGATTTGAAAATAAAAGAGAAACACAAATCCCTATCTCGGCAAACAACCAGCAAAGCAACTGTTAGTTTTATGATCCACTCACATTAATATTATTTTTGGTTTAATATTTAATGACTAACTAAATTTAAATTCTAATTAGATAAGTGGAGAAGTTACTTACACGTGTGGAGAAGTAGAGAATTGGGGAAGTGGGAAAGTTAGTCCAACTACCCATTAAGTCTTCCACTTTATCCATTACCTTATCCAACTAACCATTATCTCCACTACTCACAATGATGGAAAGGTGAGAATGATGTTAAGCACACTCTATTAGTGGGTCCTCTCTCTTCCATAAAGATTTAGTTTATCCATCAAGCATATTCATAAATTATAAGACAAGAGAGAGAAACAACTTCTGAAAAATGAAAAGAATAAGATTTTTGCTCAATTCAAGTAAAGATTCTTGAAAATCACTATGGATGACTTCGGTATTAATTCCTGACAAAATTATCATTATAATAGATTTTTGTGAAAATCATATAGTTCTAAGATCATAAATAATTGATAGGATCTATGAATGCATAAATTGTTTATGTTTTCACAATATATTTAAATTTCTTACATGTGGTATTAGAGCCTGGTTTAAGAACCAGTTATATTTCATAGAATTAATATTTTCCTTATTTGAAAATGGTATGTAACAACCTGTTTAGTCGGATCGAGCAGTAGAATTATTTTGAAAATAACTGACAAGGTCAACGGATCAGGCGATGTACCGTCATGGTCACGACGGACCGTCGAGGGTCTTCGTCCCAAAACACTTCAACTCTGAAATCTGGGTACTGAAATCGAATCTCTGAACTTCACGACAGAACTGCAGCACCGACAGTCGTAGATACGACAGACCGTCACAAACCCCTTGACTGAATTTAACTCCCTGAACTTTGTGACGGACCTGCAGGACGGACCGTCATAGACGCGACGGGCCGTCACAGGTTGCGTAACCCCAACTGGTTCAGATTTATGCTAAAGGTTTTAAAGGGGTGTTTTGGACTATTCATGACAAACCTTATGAAATTAGTGGGGTAAGTTAATAATTTATTTACTTGGGGGTTAACGGAGATATCTTTAAAATAAATAATGGGTCACTTTTATCATAATGAATTATATGATAATTAGGGTAAAAGAAAAAGAATCTGGAGAGGGAGAACGAGCGAGAAAGAGAGAACGAAGAGGAAAGCAAAAGGCAGTTGGAAGATAGCTTGCTCGATCACGATTCTTCGGTGGAGGTAGGTTATGGTTTATTTCTATGTGATAGATAAACTGTAAATAGCGATTGATATGTATTGGGTAGTATTGTAAAGTCTTCTATATGCTTGATTTTGTATTTGTATATCGTGATTGTGTAATTGTGGTGGATTAGAATGATGAAGCTGTTGAATCTTCAGCCTTAAATCCCCTCTATTAAGATGACGCCTTGACATAAAGAAAACTTGATGAAAAATAAAGTAATGAGGTAATAATGGATCGGAGTATCACATTACGACACGTAGCATTAGGGGATCGGAGTGTCACGTTCCGACACGGTAGTAATAATGGATCGGAGTATCACGTTCCGACATGTAGCATTAGGGGATCGGAGTGTCAAGTTCCGATACGGTAGTAATAATGGATCGGAGTGTCACGTTCCGACACGTAGCATTAGGGGATCGGAGTGTCACGTTCCGACACGTAGCATTAGGGGATCGGAGTGTCATGTTCCGACACGTAGCATTAGGGGATCGGAGTGTCACGTTCCGACACGATAAGAATAAAGAGAAGTAATCTTGAATTATGTTAATATACTCAATTTCGAATAACCTATTTTCCCAAATGAGTATGGTGTGGAGGCTTGAATCCTCATAGGGGTGCGTGGTGTTGTTGCCAATGGTTATTGTACTTGTTGATTGTCACCTGTTAATTATTATGGTTGATTTTATATTATTATTCAGTATATATTGCTTTCTATTTTGAGTTGGCCGATGATACCTACTCAGTACGTGTTCCTTGTACTGACCCCTACTTGTAATTTTTCTTCTTTGTTATTTGTGGAGTGCAGCAAGCGTGCCATCGACTTCGACTCGTCCTCAACTCTAGCCAGTTTCCAGCACATAAGACTTCAGGGTGAGCTATTACTCCTAGCTCGAACTAGATTCTCTCCTTCACGTCTTGATGTCTTGAAGTTCGGACATGGACCATCTTTTTAATTATTTTAGCTTCTTAAATACTCTTAGATTTAGAAATTTGAGGATAGATGTTCTTGATGTGATGATTTCCAGATTTTGGGAATAATAAGTATTAAGCTTTAGAAGTTTATTTAATTGATTTCGTTAATGAGTTTTGGTTCTTCCACATTATATTTTGTTCATTATGGTTGAAATATTGGTAAATGTTGGGGTTTAGATGTGTTGATTCGCTCACCTAGGAGAATAAGTATGGGTGCCACTCGCGGCTTGTTTTGGGTCGTGACAAACTTGGTATCAGAGCGTTAGGTTCGTTGGTCTCATCACACAAGAACGAGTCTAGTAGAGTCTTGAGTTACTTTTTTTTTTGAGAGGCTATAGGACTTTAGGAAAATTCCATTCTTTCATTCCTTCGTGCTATTACTTGGATCCAATTGGTATCTAGTTGATACAAATTGGTATCTGACATTCTCACTCTATTTCAAAGATGGTTAGAACTAGAACAACAACTGTTCCTACACCAACACCGGCAAGACAGGGTGCGTCTGAGCCAACCATTGGGGCTGTAGCTCGAGGAGGATCAGTGGCAAGAGGTCGTGGTAGAGATTGCAGGAGGACGTCCTCTAGGGGTAGAGGACAAACACCTGGTCCAGCTATTAATAGGGAAGTAACTCCTCCACCGACTGATGAGGTAGTGAGAGAGGGGGAACAAGGGGAAAACGAGCAGGTTCAAGATGAGAAATTACCACCCCAGCCTACCCCAGAGATGATTAACCAGGTTCTTACTTATCTTAGCGGGTTATCTGATCAGGGCCAGACACCTCCAGTGTTTTCTGCACCGGCACCTCAGGTTCCGGGAGTACAACATGCAGCTGTTGTGGCTCCCCGCATGGATGCCTCATTGGAAGTAGGCACGTTTTCTCGATTGACTACAGGGCCTATAATGACGAGTGATCAGCATGAACTTTTAACTAAATTCTTGAAGTTGAAACCTCCAGTCTTCAAGGGTGCTGAATCTGAGGTGGCCTATGATTTTCTGGTTGATTGTCATGAGCTGCTACATAAGATGGACATAGTAGAACGATTCGGTGTTGAGTTTGTGACCTATCAGTTTCAGGGGAATGCCAAAATGTGGTGGCGGTCGTATGTTGAGTGTCAACCAGCACAGGCACCACCTATGACTTGGGCATCATTCTCTATCTTATTTATGGAGAAGTATATACCCCGGACTTTGAGGGACAAGAGGAGAGATGAGTTCCTGAGCCTCGAGCAAGGCAGGATGTCTGTTACTGCTTATGAGGCTAAATTTTGTGCACTATCCAGGTATGCCACCCAGCTTTGCTTCATTCCCCAAGAGCGGATTCGCCGTTTTGTGAAAGGATTGAGGTCATATTTGCAGATCCCAGCCTTACAGGTAGCTGCTGCAGCAAAATCCTTTTAGGAAGTGGTTGATTTTGTGATAGAGGTGGAAGGGGGTGAAGCCAAACAACTTCACCATGGCATCGACAGCTAAGAAGTTCCGTACGGGAGGTGAGTTTAGTGGTTCTTACTCCAGAGGGCAGAGTTCAGGAGGTTACCCAACCCGACCTATTTAGTCTTCACTACAGACTGTAGCTGGGGGTCCATCGCAGACCAGTCAACATTTCTCTGAGTTTGGAGGTTATCCCCAGACTTCGTCATTCTCACAGAGACTTATGCTTGACTATAGAGATTGTTATGGATGTGGAGAGACTGGACATATTAGGAGTTATTGTCCAAAACAGAGTTACAGACCCCCAATAATTAGAGGTAGAGGTGGTCATGGGAGAGGCCGCCATTCTGGAGGACGTGGTGGCCAAGGTAATGGTGGTCACCAAATCAGCCGGGGTGGCGGGCAAGTTGGAACTACTGCAGCGCAACATGGTAGGGGCAACGGGCAGACAGGTGATAGGGCCCATTGTTATGCTTTCCCGGGGAGATCTGAAGCAGAGACATCTGATGATGTTATCACATGTAATCTTTTGGTCTATGATTGCATGGCTTCGGTATTATTTGATCCTGGATCCACATTTTCATATGTATCTTCCTCATTTGCTACTGCTCTTGATTTACATTGCGATTTTCTTGACATGACTATTAGTGTCTCTACTCCTGTAGGTGAGTCTGTGATAGTTTAGAAGATGTATAGGTCTTGCCTTGTGACTTTTGTTGGGAGCAATACCTATGTAGATTTGATTATCCTAGAAATGGTTGATTTTGATGTAATTCTGGGTATGACTTGGCTTTCCCAAAATTTTGCAATCTTAGATTGTAATGCTAAAAATGTGACATTGGCCAACCCTGGGACAGATCCGCTAGTGTGGGAGGGTGACTACATTTCCACCCCAGTCCGTATTATCTCTTTTCTTCGCGCTAAGAGGATGGTTAGTAAAGGTTGTTTAGCCTTCTTGGCACATCTCAAGGATGATACTTCCAAAGTACCTTCGATTGAGTCTGTTTCGATAGTCTGTGAGTTTCTGGATGTGTTTCCTGCAGACCTTCCTGGTATGCCACCGGATAGGGATATTGATTTTTGTATTGATCTGGAGCCGGGCACTCGCCCCATTTCCATCCCCCCTTATAGAATGGCCCCACCTGAGTTAAGGGAGTAAATGGCCCAACTTTAGGAGTTGTTAGGTAAAGGTTTTATTAGACCAAGTGCATCCCCTTGTGGCGCTCCTGTTTTATTTGTGAAAAAGAAGGATGGAAGCCTTCGGATGTGCATTGACTAACGGCAGCTGAATAAGGTAACTATTAAGAACAAGTTTCCTATTCCTCGAATTAATGATTTATTCGATCAGTTACAAGGTGCTTGTGTCTTCTCTAAAATTGACCTGAGATCCGGTTATCATCAATTCAAAATACGGGCAATAGATGTGCCAAAGACTGCTTTTCGAACCAGGTATGGGCACTACAAATTCCTAGTAATGTCTTTTGGGCTTACGAATGCCCCTGCTGCTTTCAGAGCCTGATGAACGGGATTTTTTAAACCATATCTGGATCTCTTAGTCATTGTATTCATTGATGATATACTGATATACTCAAAGAACAGGGAGGACATGAAGAGCATTTGAGAATTGTAATGGAAGTGTTGAGGGGGAAAAGACTTTATGCTAAATTCTCTAAGTGTGAGTTTTGGATAGATTCAGTGTCCTTCTTGGGACAATGGTTTCTAAGGATGGGGTGATCGTGGATCCTTCTAAGATTGAAACGGTGAAGAGTTGGGCAAGACCTACTAATGTTACAGAGATAAGGAGCTTTGTTGGTTTAGCTAGCTACTACCGTCGATTTGTCAAGGGATTTTCCTCTATTGCTTCGCAGCTAACCAATTTGACTAAGCAGAATGTTCCCTTTGTATGGTCGGATGAATGTGAAGAAAGTTTTCAGAAACTCAAGACTTTGTTGACTACTGCACCAATCCTTACCTTTCCAATGGAAGGTAAGAATTTCATTGTCTATTGTGATGCATCTTATTCTGGTTTGGGTGCAGTGCTAATGCAGGAGAGAAATGTAATTGCTTATGCTTCGAGGCAATTAAAGGTGCATGAACGTAACTATCTGACCCATGATTTGGAGTTGGCTGCGGTAGTATTTGCATTAAAGCAATGGATACATTATCTATATGGGGTCAAGTGTGAAGTTTATACAGATCATCGTAGTTTACAATACGTCTTTACTCAGAAAGATTTGAATTTGAGGCAGAGGAGGTGGATGGAACTATTGAAGGACTATGATATTACTATATTGTATAACCTACGAAAAGCTAATGTTGTGGCAGATGCTTTAAGTAGAAAAGCAGGGAGCATGGGTAGCTTAGCCACTTACATGTTTCTAGACGCCCATTGGCTAGAGAGGTTCAGACGTTGGCTAATGACTTTATGAGGTTGTAAGTACTAGAGAAAAGAGGATTTTTGGCCTGCGTGGAGGCAAGATCTTCTTTTCTTGACAAGATAAGGGAAAACAGTGTACTGATGAGAAGCTGAGCCGAATTCGAGATATGGTATTACGAGGAGAGGCTAAAGAGGCAATAATTGATGAGGAAGGCGTTTTGAGAATTAAGGGAAGGGTATGTGTGCCCCGTGTTGATAATTTGATTCACACTATTCTTACAGAGGCTCATAGTTCAAGGTATTCTATACATCCTGGTGCAACCAAGATGTATCGTGACCTAAAGCAACATTTTTGGTGGAGTAGAATGAAGCGTGACATTGTTGATTTTGTTGCCCAATGCCCGAATTGTCAGCAGGTAAAGTATGAACACCAGAGGCCCGGAGGGACACTTCAGAAAATGCCCATTCCTGAATGGAAATGGGAAAGAATTGCAATGGATTTTGTGATTGGTCTTCCAAAGACATTGGGTAAGTTTGATTCTATTTGGGTAATCGTGGACAGATTAACTAAGTCTGCTCACTTCATTCCGGTCATGGTGACTTACAATGAAGAGAAGTTAGCCAAACTCTATATCTCAGAAATAGTTCGATTGCATGGAGTTCCACTTTCCATCATACCAGATAGAGGTACGCAATTTACTTCTAAGTTTTGGAGAACATTGCATGCTGAATTAGGTACTAGGTTAGATCTTAGTACTGCATTTCACCCTCAGACCGATGGTCAGTCTGAGCGAACGATTCAGGTGTTGGAGGATATGTTTCGTGCATGTGTGATATAATTTGGTGGTCATTGGGATAACTTATTGCCCTTAGCAGAGTTTTCATACAATAATAGCTATCACTCAAGTATCGATATGGCCCCATTTGAGGCACTGTATGGGAGGAGATGTAGGTCTCCCATTGGGTGGTTTGATGCATTTGAAGTGAGACCATGGGGTACCGATCTTTTGAGGGAATCGTTAGATAAAGAAAAATTCATTCAGGAGAAGCTTCTAGCAGCTCAGAACAGGCAGAAAGAATATGCAGATCGAAAGGTTAGGGACTTGGATTTTATAGAGGGTGAGCAAGTCTTGCTGAAGGTTTTGCCCATGAAAGGGGTGATGCAGTTTGGTAAGCGAGGTAAGCTTAGCCCAAGGTATATTGGTCCATTTGAAGTTCTGAAGCGCGTGGGGGAGGTGGCTTATGAATTGGCATTGCGTCCAGGACTCTCAGGAGTGCACCCGGTATTTCATGTGTGTATGCTGAAAAAATACCATGGGGATGGAAACTACATTATTCGTTGGGATTCAGTCCTTCTGGATGAGAATATGTCTTATGAGGAGGAGCCTGTTGCTATTTTAGATAGAGAAGTCCACAAGTTGAGATCAAAGGAGATTGCATCCATCAAGGTTTAGTGGAAGAATCGGCCAGTTGAAGAGTCAACTTGGGAGAATGAAGCTGATATGCCAGAAAGATATCCAAATCTTTTTATAGATTCAGGTACTCCTTCTCTCCATTGTTTTTCTATCTGTGCTCGTTCGGGAATGAACGATGGGTAAATTTGTATCTATTGTAAGAACCTGTTTAGTCGGATCGAGCAGTAGAATTATTTTGAAAATAACTGACTGGGTCGACGGATCAGGCGACGTACCGTCATGGTCACGACGGACCGTCGAGGGTCTTCGTCCCAAAATACTTCAACTCTGAAATCTGGGTACTGAGATCGACTCTCTGAACTTCACGACGGAACTGCAGCACGGACCGTCGTAGATACGACGGACCGTCAAAAACCCCTTGACTAAATTTAACTCCCTGAACTTTGTGACGGACCTGCAGGACGGACCGTCATAGACGCGACGGGCCGTCACAGGTTGCGTAACCCCAACTGGGTCGGATTTTTGCTAAAGGTTTTAAAGGGGTGTTTTGGACTATTCATGACAAACCTTATGAAATTAGTGGGGTAACTTAATAATTTATGTACTTGGGGGTTAAAGGAGATATCTTTAAAATAAATAATGGGTCACTTTTATCATAATGAATTATATGATAATTAGGGTAAAAGAAAAAGAATATGGACAGGGAGGACGAGCGAGAAAGAGAGAACGAAGAGGAAAGCAAAAGGCAGTGGGGAAATAGCTTGCTCGATCACGATTCTTCGGTGGAGGTAGGTTATAGTTTATTTTTATGTGATAGATAAACTCTAAATAGCGATTGATATGTATTGGGTAGTATTGTAAAGTCTTCTATATGCTTGATTTTGTGTTTGTATGTCGTGATTGTGTAATTGTGGTGGATTAGAATGATGAGACTGTCGAATCTTCAGCCTTAAATCCCCTCTATTAAGATGACTCCTTGACATAAAGAAAACTTGATGAAAAATAAAGTAATGAGGTAATAATGGATCGGAGTGTCACGTTCTGACATGTAGCATTAGGGGATCGGAGTGTCACGTTCCGACACGGTAGTAATAATGGATCGGAGTGTCACGTTCCGACACGTAGCATTAGGGGATCGGAGTGTCACGTTCCGACACGATAGTAATAATGGATCGGAGTGTCACGTTCTGACACGTAGCATTAGGGGATCAGAGTGTCACGTTCTGACATGTAGCATTAGGGGATCGGAGTGTCACGTTCTGACACGTAGCATTAGGGGATCGGAGTGTCACGTACGACACGATAAGAATAAAGAGAAGTAATCTTGAATTATGTTAATATACTCAATTTCGAATAACCTATTTTCCCAAATGAGTATGGTGTGGAGGCTTGAGTCCTCATAGGGGTGCGTGGTGTTGTTGCCAATGGTTATTGTACTTGTTGATTGTCACCTGTTAAGTATTATGGTTGATTTTATATTATTATTCAGTATGTATTGCTTTCTATTTTGAGTTGGCCGATGATACCTACTAAGTACGTGTTCCTTGTACTGACCCCTACTTGTAATTTTTCTTCTTTGTTATTTGTGGAGTGAAGCAAGCGTGCCATCGACTTCGACTCGTCCTCTACTCTAGCCAGTTTCAAGCACATCCGACTTCAGGGTGAGCTATTACTCCTAGCTCGGACTGGATTCTCTCCTTCACGTCTTGATTTCTTGAAGTTCGGACATGGACCATCTTTTTACTTATTTTAGCTTCTTAAATACTCTTAGATTTAGAAATTTGAGAATAGATGTTCTTGGTGTGATGACTTCCAGATTTTGGGAATAATAAGTATTACGCTTTAGAAGTTTATTTAATTAATTTCGTTAATGAGTTTTGGATGTTCCGCATTATATTTTGTTCATTATGGTTGAAATATTGGTAAATGTTGGGGTTTAGATGTGTTGGTTCGCTCACCTAGGATAATAAGTGTGGGTGCCACTCGCGGCTCGTTTTGGGTCGTGACATGGTAATACATAGTATTAAGCAAAATAATTATTCACTATCATGATGTATTTTATTTTGAAATTATGTATATGAAATTAGTTAATCACAAAGTGGTCTAATCTTTGAAGAAGAAATTCAAAATAATAATGATTAAACGTATATTCAGTTATCCATTATTTTGATGCTTATAACTGATATAATTTCTGGATATATTGAAATTTTTGGTTTAATATATTTACGGATCACCCGAAGGTTGACTATTTCATTTTATAACCATTGAACACTAATGAGATATTTTAGGTGTATCGTTAGTTTTATTTATTTATCCAAAGATAACAAATATTATTGATTGAAGCATTTAAAAATATTGAATTACGTTAAATTCTTATCTAAGCATCATTATGTATATAGTTGTATTTTGATATTTCTCCCAAAGGAAGACATCAATATAAATTTAAGAATTTATAAATCATTTCTGAATTTGATAGTAATTTAAAATTCATAACTCAAAGTATTAACAAATGAGTATATTATATTTGCAGCATTTGATCTTCATTTGCACTCTTCCTCTGTTACGACCTTTAACGGTCTTAACTTCTTAGAGTGGTGCGAATAGATCAATTACATCTCGAAGTTTTATATCTTGATGTTGCATTTGACACTGAGAAGCTAACTGCTATTACTGAAACTAGCAGTACTGAAGAAAGGTCTCATTATAAGCATTGGGATAGATCCAACAGATTAGGCATAATGTTAACGCGAATGAATATGGCGAGCAACATTAAGACTACTCTTCTCAAAACTGAAAATGCAAAAGATTTTCTAAAATTCGTGGAAGAATCCTCTCAAATTCCTGATAAATCTTCTTGATGGGACACTAACGGGTACTTTAACTACCATGAAGTTTGATGGTTCATGTACCATGCATGAGCATGTCATTGAAATGAAAAAAGTAGCAACATGACATAAGTCTTTGGGAATGGAAGTGGAACAAAATTTCCCTGTACAATTCATTATCAACTCATTACCGTCTGAGTGTGGACCTTTCCAAATGAACTACAACACCATGAAAGAAAAATGGAACGTTCATGAATTGCACATAATGTTTGTTCAGGAGGAAGTAAGACTCAAGAATAAAGGAACCCACTCCATTAACTTTGTAAGTCATCAGGGAGTTGGAAAGGATGGAAAGAAACATGCTAAAGGAAAATAGAGGCACCATATTGTTAATGAGTCCACCTCTTAAGTATATATGAAGGAACACAAGAATGATAAATATCTTTTCTATGAAAAATATGGACACTTTCAGAAAGATTTCCTGAAATTTAAGGGATGACTCGAGAAGAAAGGTAAGCCTAGTGCTTTTACATGTCTCACATCAAATCTAACTAAACTTCCTTATAATACTTGGTGGATTGACTCTGGTTGTAATGTTCATGTTTCTAATACGACGCAGGGATTCCTTACAACAAAAACCATAAACCAGAATGAAAGATATGTGTATATGGGGAATAGAGTGAAGGCTCCAGTTATAGCTATAGGAACTTACCGTTTGATACTTGATATTGGGCACCACTTAGATTTACTTGAAAATTTTTATGTACCTTCTATTTTGAGAAATTTAGTTTATTCATCTAAGTTGGAGAAGGCTGGATAATTTTTTAATTTTGGTAATGAATTTTTTGGTTTGTTTAAACATAACTATCTCATTGGTATTGGTATTAGTACTCTTTGTGATAACTTATACAAATTGAATCTTGATAATCTATTTGCTGAAACACTCTTAACTTTGCATCATAATATTGGAACCAAATAAAGTTTGGTGAATGAACAATCTGTTTTCTAATGACACAAACGGTAAGGTCACATATCCAAAGAAAAATTATAAAGATAAGTTAAGAATGTAATTCTTTCAAATTTGGATTTTACAGACCTTAACATTTGTGTGGATTGTATTAAATGAAAACAAAAAAGACACACAAAGAAAGGAGCCACAAGAAGCACCCAACTTCTTGAACTGACAACAAGTCAAAGTCGAGCATTATAGAAACGTGTTTTATGATCTAACTTGATGCTTTACACCATTTTTTGTACTTAAATATTTCTTTTTTTATATCTAATTTAGATATTTTGAGTTTTATCTTATTTTACAAAATATATTTTATGATATTTTAAAACTAGAAAAAATACAAAGTCGTGTTTAAGGTTAAGTTTTATTTTCCATTTATTAGACAGGATACAAATTTACATAAATATTTTCTTTTATTTTATATTTAAAAAATAAGGAAGTGTTTATTATTTACATGTTTAGATTAGATATGTAGCTTTTTATATATTTTATATGTATTAAATTTTAAAAAATTAACCTAAACTATGAAACTTATTTAATCCTAAATTCCCTCTAACCTACCCACACTACCATCACACTTACAACTCTACTTACACCCTTTATTTTTCTAAACCCAAAAGACCCCCTCAACCCTAAAAAACACATGCATACAGTATTAAAACAAAACACCCTTAGATATATATATATATTTCATTCTCATTTCATGTTTTTTATAGCATTTTTATTTTAAACTTTCTCTTTTTAACATTTATTTAATTTTAAATATCCATGAAAATGGGCCTTTTTTTAAAAAAAATTATATTGATATAAAATTAGAGAAGAATATCACATTATTCATTTTATTCATTCATAAAAACACATTTTTTTATGAGAAGTACTTGGTGTAGTATGACAGAACCCTATGTAATGCAGTGCGTGTCAATTTTCTATTTTATCTGAAATGAAAGATGAAATAACTTGCCTCATTCCACAAGGTTCTTCATCTCTTTTCCTTCTCTGATCAAACAACCAAACAAAAATTCATCTAGTAAAATTTGGTAGCGCGAAAAAGTAGGGTCTCTCGGTTTCTTATACTCCATCTCATGTCTAGGGTGAACTTTGGGTCATCACACATTCTTAGGCCATGTATGGAAAGGGTATTTTAGTGGACACTCAAAAAATTGAAGTAGTGTAGAATTGGCTCAGACACACATCCCCAACTTACATAAGTAGTTTCTTGAATTTGGTGGGTTACTTCAGATAGTTTATTGAGGGGTTCTAATCTATTCATTCCCATGGGCTATGTTTACCAAAAAGAAGCCTAAGTTTCAATGGTCTAAGGCTTTTGAGAAAAGTATTTAGGAATTAAAAACTCGATTGACTACTATCTGATGGTACAAAAGGTTTTCCCATCTACTGTGATGCGCCCTGATTAAGGCTTGGTTGTGTACTGTTGTAGAATGGTAAACTTGTAGCTTATTCATCCAGACAATTTAAAATCCACGATACAAATTATTTGATTCACTATCGTGAGTTTTCGGTAGTGGCTTTTGATCTTAAGATATTACGTCATGCTATGGTATTCATGTGGATGTGTTCACTAATCACAAGAGTTTACAATATGTTTTTAGTGTATTCTCTACCACCCACGTAAGGCTAATGTTGCCTTAGCAAGTTATCCGTTGGGAGTACTGCTCATGTGAGTGAAGGAAATAAAGAGTTGGCAAAGAAAGTGCACATACTTTCTTATTTGATAGTGCAACACCCCAGATTCGAAGAAGAAACAAAATTCCAAATTTTCAGAAGTTATGGGTACCACCGATAGAGACGACCTACGGATCTTCAGTCGATGACAACCCTTCAGTTAGTTACGTCGATGGACCAGTGAACTTTTAGTTTCAGACCCCAGATTTCAGCCCCTGATAGCCAAATGACGACTGACATGATGGACTATCAATTGACTCACGACCTCTCAGTCAGCTCCGTTGATGGGCCAATAAACTTTCAATTTTAGAGCCCAGATTATAGTCCTCTGATAACTAAACGATGTCTGACAAGACAGACCATCAATCATCTCACGGCCCATCAGTCAGTTCCGTCAATTGACCAATCAACTTTTAGTTTCAGAACCTAGATTTCATCCCTTTAACAGCCTAATAACGGTTGACAGAATGGTCGTCAGTTATTACGACTCGTTA
This sequence comes from Solanum habrochaites, assembly GCA_027704765.1. Taxonomy (NCBI): domain Eukaryota; kingdom Viridiplantae; phylum Streptophyta; class Magnoliopsida; order Solanales; family Solanaceae; genus Solanum; species Solanum habrochaites. The sequence continues at coordinate 56,475,809 of JAKWJA010002500.1, forward strand.
GTTAGCTTTATTGGTGAGCCTTTCAACTTTTTATGTCAATGGTCTTTTGGTCTTTTCCCTGTATTGTCACGCCCTAACAGCACCCCCTAGACGTGACACGGTGTACATGACCTTGGAGGAGTCTCATACAAGCTTTTTAGCATTCATAACTTAAGATCATAGGAAAATAGAGAAGAATGAAAAACTTTCCTTTACAATCAAAGAAATTTTCATCAAAGAAAAAGTAGAAGAATGTCTAAACATTGAACACTATATCTCAAATCATCTATGTAGGTTTAGGATAGGTTCTCAAACTTGAGTTCAGAAGCATCGGTGGTGAGTCTTCATTCTTTGAGGACAAGTGACATGATTATATTTCTTTGCTATTATTTGTAGTTTCATTTTTTGTTAGATTCTATTGGGGCATGTCCTAGGACTTCTAGCCAATTTAGAGGCTTATTTCAGCATAGTTACATTAAGTTATAGATCTAGAGTTTGACTTTTCAGTTATTGTTAAACTCTTAGTTTTCATTTATTCAGATAGTATATGTGTATAACCATCATTTCATATTGTCATATGATTTATCTTCTACACAATATAATTGATTATGTTGGTTTAGTATTCTCATGATATGCCAACAGTGTTAGCTTAGGGTCACTCGAAATCTTAAGTCCCGTGTTCGCATCCTAGGGGTAACTTTGGGACATGACAAACTTGGTTTTGGAGCATTAGTTTTTAGAGTCTTTGATATTGAAAGTCATACTACTTAGAATCCTTTCATGAGTGTGAAGTGCACTACATCTAATGAGATAATTATTGAAGTGTTTTAGGGAAACTTAACTTTCTTTGCTACTCTTATCGTGCGTGAGGTATGATCAAACTTCTCGTTTGTAATTTGACGTTATGCATTTAAGATAATGTCTCCTCGTACAGATTACACAAGGGATGCTAATTCATACAACGCTAACGCAGTTCCTTCGGTCTCGGACCATTAGGTTTTGAATGAAGAGTTTCAGAATGTGATCCAACTTTTGGCTCAGAGTCTAGCAAACTAAAACATTCAGCAGGCCCCAGTTCTTATTGACATGAATGTTGGATCAGTTGTAGCTAGATTTTGAGATTATGTTTGGATAAATCCTCTTGAGTTTTTTAGGTCAAAAGTTGGTGAGGACCCAAAGAATTTTATCGATGATGTTAAGAAAATGTATGGAGTATGCAAGTGATTGATAGTGATAGGGTGGAATTGGCATCCTACCATCTTAAGGATGTGTCTCACATATGGTTCACTCAGTGGAAAGACAACAAGGGTTACTTTGTTTTTTGAAATTCCCTATATTTCAGTAAAATCCATTGTCAGTCTAGAAACTCATTTAGAACCATTCTTTGTCTCTAATCCAGTCAGTGTCCCATTTATAGCTTGACGGGTATACAAATATTTCCCTGCCACAGTCTCCCAAAAGTCACCTCAACAGATCTTCTAGAGTTAGAAATAGTAGAATTCGATGTCATTCTAGGAATGGATTGGTTACATTCATGTTATGCCTCTCTAGATTGTAAAACTAAGACTGTTCATTTTTGGTTTCTAAAAGAACCAATCTTAGAACAGAAGGGTAGTAGCTTAATGCCTATGGGTCGATTAATTTCTTACGTTAAGGCCAAAAAATGATCTCTAAGGGTTATCTCTATCATCTAGTTTGGGTTAAGGATTCAAGTTCTGAAGCCCTAACTCTTGAATCACTTTCTATAGTTAATGAGTATCCACAACTGTTTCTAGAAGATCTTTGATGAAGTTACTCCAGAAAGGGAAATCTATTTTGAAATTGATCTTATTCTATATACCCGGTCTATTTCTATTCCTCCTTACAGAATAGCTCCAACTGAGCTTAAGGAATTGAAGGAACAATTGAAAGACCTTCTATATAAGGGTTAAATCAAACCCAATATTTCACCCCATAGAGTACACTAGTGTTCTTCTTGAAAAAGAAAGATGGTTCCGTCAGAATGTGCATTGATTATAGGCAGTTGAACAAGGTCATAATAAAGAATAAGTATCTTATCCCTAGCATTGATAACTTGTTTGACCAGCTTCTAATGCTAGTCATTTATCAACGATAGACCCCAGATGCAATTATCATCAACTAAGAATAAGATATATTGACATCTTGAGAATAACCTTCATAACTCGGTATAGTCATTACGAATTCGTATTTATGTCATTTGGACTAACCAAAGCTTCTGTACCTTTCATGGATCTGAAGAATCGAGTGTTCAAGAAGTATTTGTACTTGTTCCTTATCGTCATTATTGTAAAGATTGAAAACTCTCAAGGATCATCAGTTATTTGCTAAATGTAGAAAACGTGAGTTTTGGTTGCAATCTAATGCTTTCCTTGGTTACATTGTGTCTAGCGAAGGGATCTAAGTGGACTCTCAGAAAAAATAGAAGCAGTGAAATAATGGCCCAGCCTACCTCTTGTACAGATATCAAAAGTTTCTGGGCTTTGGTTGGTTACTATAAAAGGTTTATGGAAGGATTTTCATCTGTAGCCTCTCCATTGGCTAATTTGACGCACAAGAAGGTTATGTTTCAGCGATTAGATAATTGCAATAAAAGCTCTGCAGAAATGAAAACTAGGTTGACTACAACTCCTTTTTGACTCTACCAGAGGGTTCAGAATGTTATGTTATACAGCGTGATGTATCCAGAGTGGCCTAGGTTTTGTGTTGATGTAGAGAGGTAAGGTTATAGCCTATTCTTCTAGACAACTTAAGGTTCATAAGAAGATATATCCAACTCATGACGTCTAGCTAGCAGTAGTGGTGTTTGACCTTAACATTGGACATACGACTTGTATAGTGTCCATGTATATGTGTTCATAGACCATAAAAGTCATCAATATGTGTTCATCAAAAAAGAGTTGAATCTTCGCCAGATGAGATTGCTTGATTTCCTCAAAAATTATGATGTGAGTGTGCATTACCATCATGGTAAATCCAATGTAGTAGCAGATACTCTTAGCACACTATCTATGGGTAGTGTAGAAGAAATAAAGGAACAAATACATGAGGTTCACAGGCTTGCTCGTTTGGGAGTTTGCCTTATGAGCATATTCAATAGTAGTGTAACAGCTTAGAATGGGTCAAAATCTTGATTGGTATTGGACGTAAAGGAAAATAAAGACAGTGATTTGATATTACTTCAACTAAAGGGTGCAGCCTATCAATATAGAGTTGAAGTTTTGTTCCAAAGGGGAGATTGTGTGCTTCTCTATCAAGGTCGATTATGTGTTCCTATGGAGAGTGAGTTGATACAAAATATTCTTGCAAAAGCCTATAATTGTAGATATTTTGTTCACTTAGGCGCCACTAGGATGTACTGTGATCTATGGGAGGTCTTTTGGTGGAAGTGCACGAAAAGAGATATAACAGATTTTGTGGATAAGTACCCCAATTATCAAGAAATCAAGGTAGAACATCAGAAACTAGGAGGTATGACTCAAGAAATCAACATTCCAACTAGTAAGTGGAAAGTACTCAACATGGACTTTACCACAGGTTTACCTCGTCCTCGTAGACAACATGACTCCATTTGGGGGATTGTTGACAAAGTTACTAAGTTTCATGATTTTTGGTTGTCAAGACTATATATTCAGTGGAGGACTACGCCAAGATTTTCATTAATGACATAGTCAGACTGAATAGGGTTCCTTTGTTAATCATCTCGGATAGAGGTCCTCGATTTACCTCTCATTTATGAAAGTCATGTCAGAAAGGTCTTGGTACTCACGTTAATCTTAGGATAGAATTTCATTTGTAGACGGATGGTTAGGTAGAGCATGCCATTAAGACCTTAAAGGACATGTTGAGATCTTATATGATAGACTTCAAGTGTAGTTGGTATGATCACCTTCCTCTTAAAAGGTTTCCTACATTAATAGCTACTATTCCAACATTTAGATGGTCCCTTATGAGGCATTGTATGGGCTTACATGTTGATCTCTAGTTGTTGGTTTGTAGTAGTTAAAGCAACTTTGATAGGGCCAGATTCAGTTCAATATGTTATAGAGAAAGTGCAACTCATTATAAAAATATTTGAGAAAACCCAGAGTCGCCAAAAGTCATATGCATATGGAGTTCCCAGTTGATGATTGGGTTTTCCTGAAAGTGGCACCAATGAAAGGGGTGATGAGGTTTGTCAAGAAAGTGAAGCTCAGTCCTAGACATGTAGGCCCTTACAAAATGTTAAAATGATTGGTAAAGTGGATTTTGAGATAGAGTTTCCAGCAGAACTAGCAGTGGTACATTCGATTGTTCACATTTCGTTATTGAAGAAGTGTTTGGGTGATCCAACATTAGTACCTTAAGAAAGTATGGTTGTGAAGAATAGTTTCACTAATGAGAATGTGCCAGTTGAGATTCTTGATCATCGGATTAGAAGGTTTAAAAACAAAGAAGTTACTTTGGTTAAGTTTTTATAGAGGAGTCAGTCTGTAGAAGGAGATACTTGGGAAGTAGAAGCAGCCATGAAGGCTACGTACCCTCACCTATTTCCTTATGATTCCATACTAGCTTGAGGTATTAGTGCCTCTACCATTATTCAGTCATTTATGCACAGATTCAGTCTTAGTACCTTGTTCCTTAAATTGTTATTTCGATTTCAACATATTCGCATATTCTAGGAACTCAGCTCAGTTAGATATCAGTTTCTCTTAATTAGTAGTAGGGATTGCATCTCTTTCCATCCATACCTAGATAGTTTAGACTTCATTCAGGGGTGAATGTTCTTAAGTGGGAGATATTGTAACACCCAGATTCGGAAAAGAAGGAAATCCAAATTTTTAGAAGTTGTAGGTGCCACAGATGGAGGCCACTTAAGTAATGGGCCAGTCAACTTTCAGTTTTAAACCCCAGATTTCAACCCTCTGACAGCTAAAAGATGATTCACAAGATGGACCATCAGTTGACTCACGGCTCGGCCGTCAGTTAACTCTCATATGGTCCATTCAACTTTATTTTTTAAACCCAATATTTTATCACTCTGATAGCCAAACGACGACTGACAAGGTGGACCATCAATCGACTCACGACCCTTCAGTCAGCTCTGTCAATGGGTCAGTCAACTTTTAGTTTTAGAATACGAATTTCAGCCCTAGACTATGTAATTTTGGTTAGTTTTATCCTAGTAACTGAATAAGAGCCTACCCTAGTCATTTTTTTCTCAAAATAGTCGATCAAACTTAGAACTAGAGAGAAGAAAGAGTCAACCAAAGCTTTCTAAAATGTAGAAAGACTTTCATCAGTTTTAACCTCAAAATTGAAAGAATTCCGTGGAATTTGTCACCAGTTTTGTGGGGTTTCACTAGTGGGTTACTTTCACCCATTAGGTCCCTAAAATTTAGTCATACTCTTTATTTCCTTAATATTATATAGACCTAGGGTTTTTTTAATGTACTAATTTTTTGGGTTTTAGCTGGTATGATGATCCATGATCCAAATCAGATTGTCATGAATTTAGTATCATTTTGTGTAGTTTCTTTCATGAATTTAGAACCCTTGCTATGTAATTTTTTTAGTTCATGAATTACACATTTTAGGTCACTTAATTCAAATATATACATACATGCCTCAATTTTTGAATGTTTCATTATCATTATATTAATGTGGCATTCTAACATTTTGCATCTCAGTATTTTGAGCTATCCAGTATTATTGAAATTCAATCATAAATCGTTAACTACATATCAAATGGGAGTAGCTTAATACCAAGTGGACTAGGGTGAGCCACCCTCAAGTCCCAGAATTACATGCCCATAGGTTAAGTCCCCCATGCTACGTATTACATTTTAGTTATCACGCTAGTCATGTCTCAATACTTTTAGCAGGGTATATTGGTTCCTCTCAATAGGGAGTAAGCATCGGACTCCACATTTAGATCATGTGGTTTTATGTCTGTTATTAGTAGCTCCCACGTCAGACTCTATTGATTTGACCATGTTATTAGTAACAGTTAGATTTAGTCCCAGCATGTTATTATAAACTCTGTCATTGCATTAAATTATTCATGTTCAGTATTCTCAATATAGCATCATTTTTATCCCTAATCATTGCTTAGTATTTATTCTTAATTCAATTATAATTATTGTTCAACTCTACTCTATCCTGCATGCTTAGTACATTTCAAATAATGAGGCATACTCGGGCAACATCTTCTCGTGATGAAGGTTCAAGTTCTCAGCTTCCAGATCACATATGGATCAGTTCCCGGTCTTTTGTTTAGCAGCATCGCTGGTGAGTCCTTCTTCGAGGATGAGTGACATAATTATCTTTCTTTGCTTTCAGTTTTTCTAGATTCAACTGGGAATGTCCTAGCACTTCCAGTTAGTATAGAGGCTTATTTCATATATAGATAGATTCAGCTATAGAGTAAGAGTTTGACCTTTTAGTTGTTGCTAAACTCTTAAAATTCATTTATTCGAGTAGTATATAGGGATTCCACATCATTTAAGAGTTCATATGATTTAGCTTCCATACAGTATTTATTGATTCAGTTTGTTGTAATATACTCATGATATGCCAGTAGGGTTAGCTTGGGGTCACTAGTGATCCTAGGTCCCGTGTCCGTGAACTATAGGTAGCTTCAGGGCATGACATGTAAACTCTAGTAAATGTGGAGTTGTTGTAATTAATGAGGTTAAATTATCCTTGGTAATTGAAGTAAAGGAGAAGCAAGATAGAGACCCAATCTTACTTGAGTTAAAGACAAATGTTCATAAGCATAAGGTGATGGGTTTTGAACAAGGGGAGATGTATAGTCAAGGTATCAAGGTAGGTTGTTTGTTCCAAAGGTAGATGATCTCCAAGGTAGGATCATGACAAAATTCCACGGTTCCAGATTTTCAATTCATCTAGGATCTACAAAAATGTACCACGAATTGAGAGCAGTCTGTTGGTGGAGTTGAATAAAGAAGTTTATCGCAAATTTTGTTGCAAAATTTCTTAATCGACAACTAGTCAAGGTTGAGGATTGTAGAAACGTGATTTTTGACCGAGCTTGATATTTTACACCATTTTCATTGCTTAAATATTTATTTATATCTAAATTAGATATTTTGACTTTTATCATATTTTATGATATTTGAAAACTACAAAGTGTGTTTAACGCTAGGTTTTATTTTCAATTTCTTAGAGATGAAAGAAAATTTACATAAAATAAATGTTTTCTATTTAGATTAATAAACAAGGACGTGTTTCTTATTTATGTATTTAGATTATATACTTATCTTTTCTTATGATTTTGTTAATTCAAAATAGTTAGCTAATATTTTTAGTATTGTCATTTTTATATGTATTATAAATAATTAACCTAAAATATAAAACACATCTAATCCCCAGATTCCCGTCACACGTACAACTCTACTTACCCCTTTTAATTTTCTCAACCCAAAACAACTCCCTCAACCCCACGTACACTACTAAAACTGCAGCACACACAGCAAGTAAAAAAAGAGATAACAAAAGCAAAACATCCTCACACGCACATTTGGAAAAAAAAGAAGGTTAAATTTGAGGTTTGTTTTCGCAGTTTCGAGTTTGTGGATCATTTACTTATAATAATTGACTTCTCTAAGAGATAACTTTAAGTTTTATTGTAAGATTTGATTTACATGATTATATAAGACCTTATTCCACTATTGAAGTTGATCAAATTTTAGGTTTGAATAATTTTGATAGAATAATATTAAAATATTTCCTATTCATTTTATTCTAGTCGGTATTCCATCCTTAATCATATGTTACTATAGGTTAAATACCTTCCATATCAAACCAAGATTAAGTAAAGGCCTTAAAGAAATATTCTAATTGTTTGTTCAATCAAATTTATCTAAAGTTAAAAAGCGTTTATTTAGTAAATATTGAAAGACAAACAGTTACACATTTTTTTTAAAATGTCTTTTGTCATTACTTGTAAGTATACTTATATCATAAATACATCTAGATCGAATTTGAATATGAAATAACTTTTTGTTTGTTTAATATTTTAAACTTTTATTTTTTAAATAGTATTCATTAATATAAATAGCAAAAAAGTAATTTAACGCTTAAGTTCTCTAGTAATTGGTATGTAGTAGCATATATGACTTGTTGGTATAATATACCAAATATACAATAAATAATAGTTGAAATAAAATGAACAAAAATAAATATTCAAAACTTTAGGCTAAGGCACAGATATCTCGCTCTTTTTAAGGAGATTCAATCAAGCCCACTGCGACAGTATCTACCCCGATCCAACAATCTCACTCTTGACTTATCTCTGTAGACATTGAAATTTTGTGGGACTCTATAAAACGTATTTGATTTGAATTGGGACTCTAGTAGGTGTGTTTATTTTCAATTATAATTCTTAGAGGCTATTCAAACCTAAACCTTAGTTTATGCCTATATAAAGAGCATTAAATTCTCTTAAAAAGGCATCTCGAAAATTCCATAATGAGATCAAGATCTCGAATACTGCGCAAATTGATGAATTATATATAGAGAGAGGTCAAATCTGAATTATCCTAGTTCGAGAAATACGCCACTAACGACCATCGAATCATGGATAAATTTTAGGAGAGTAGAATCAAGGGATCAATAGTATTGTACCTTCTATCTTGATGAATAAAATCATGTTTCTTCATATTTTATTTGTATGGTTTACTTTTATATCATATGTTCAAAATTTGTTTCAAACTAATTGGCACACTTAGTGGAACCAAATTTGTCCTTCATCTCTTCTCTCATAAATTAAATCTGAAAATCTGAAGATACAAAGGTGGAGGAATGAATATTTCAAGTTTTGTCTTAGAGTTTCATCAAGTCTACACTCCGACAAGCCTTAAAGCAAGGGAAATTTTTAGACACTGAAATTTATTGGGACTCTACAAGACCTATTCAATTCGAATTGGGACTCTAGTAGGTGTGTTTAGTTTCAATGAGAACTCTTAGAGGTTACTCAAGCCTAAATCCTAATTTATGCCTATATAAAGGGTACTAAATTCTATTAAAGACATCTCAAAAATTCCATAAAAAGATCAAGATCTTAAATACTCTACAAATTGATGGACTATTTATATAGAGAGGTCAAATTAAATTCATCATAATTCAAGAAATACGCCACTAACGACCCTTGAATCATGGATAAATCTTAGAGGAGTAGAATCAGGGGATCAACAGAATGGTACCCGCTATCTTGATGCATAAAATCATGTTTCTTCATATTTTATTTTTATGGTTTATTTATTTTCCATATGTATAAATTTGTTGCAAACAATCCCCTCCAGGATAGAACAGCCCAAATATGTCGTATAACTCAAACAACTTCGGATTAGTTGAAGAGTCCAGAGCTCCACATACGAACATATTCCTTCACCATATAAATATTCTTTTTTGTAAACTGAAAATAGTTGAAGACTTATGATATTTTCTTTGTCTCAACTCTCTCTTTCACTACTACACACTACGATATTATTTCACACTTGTTATCTTTCTCTTTGTTTTTTACTTTGGATACATCATAAGGGAAGAAACATCACTTTTTATTGGTGAAGAAGTCTTCCATATAATCAGTGGGTAGAATGAGGGGTAGTAATATGAGTAAATGAATGTGATAGATGTTACATAAGTTACGAGAAACTAATGGTCATATGAGTTGCAACAAACTAATGATCATGAGAGTTACAAGAACTAATGGTCATATGAGTTACAAGAACCAATAGTTATCTTCTATAACAATTTATACCCACACATATATACATTTAGTATTTTATTTTAATAATAAAATAGATATATACCAACATTCCCCCACTCATTAGAATATTAAAATTAAGATTCTTCACTGATATAGTTGAAGGTGCACTATTATGCATAATGAAGGTGTGTTTTGTATTGAACCTTCACTTAGTAAAATAATAATATTTACTCTAGAGTCAGAAGTGGCATCAAACTTGAACTATGACTGCTTAAGAGAAATAAAGTATCACTGTTTACACCCAATAATCAAGGTGTTGACATAGCTTTTAATAGCCAGCGTATTATACCTTGAGTTATCCCAGTTTTCATTAATGTTTTTTAGAAGAAGCTCATTCACATAGAAAGCAGCCTAGTATCACACTCACATAGCTGAAATCTATCAAGGTTTCTCCTATGATTTGACGCCCCATTCATACGAAATACAAACTTTCATTAAGAGATCAAGACTCAACCTCCACAAAACATTATTGGATAAATGCACTCGTATCATAGGGATTAAATAAAATTAAGAATGGTGCATTTCACAACAAGTCATATGATTTATTCCATGATAAATACATTCACTTGTAATACTCTTTTTTAGAGTATTTCTCAACGGTAAAAAAACCACAATTTCACAATGATTTTTTCTTCATTTAATAAACCCCCACTATTTTAAGAATTTAAATATCATGAATTTATGAAAGATAGTACAACTTTATTCAAGATAAATATTAGTTTTCTTTTTATGTTACCCTTTCTCCACTTGAATTGAGTAAGTAGAAAAATATTATATCGTACAGCTCTTCTCTTGCATCTCTAGAAAAGAGCGAATTTGAGTGGAATAATGTTGAGTTCATCTATCTTGATATCCGAACTTTTTCAAATTTTGACACAGTCATTAATCTCCCTAAATTGTTGGTTAATATACAGCAAATACAATAACTTGCAATTGAAATATACTAAACAAAAATGAATTAAAAAAAATTTATGCTAAGACGCAGATATCTCGCTCTGTTTAAGGAGATTCAAGACCACTGTGGAATAATCTACACTGATCCAAAAATATTAATCTTGAGTTGTCCCCTACAGGATGCAACAGTCTAACAACATTGTACAACTCAAATAAGTTTGAATTAGTTGAAGAGTCCAAAGTTCCACATAGGAACATCTCCCTTCAACATACAAATATTTTCTTTGTATAGTGAATATAGTCGAATATGATTTAAGTTTCAAGTACATCTCTTCTGATTCTAGGTGTAAATGTTCGTTAACTAACATGAGACCCAACGAAGAGTTGGGTCGAACCAGTAGAGAATGGTATGTGTCTAAATTGAGTTATGAAGTTATAAAGTGGTCTATACGGTTTTAGGAATAGAATTTATGGAATACATGTAAAAAAATCTAAGGGGATGGCAACGAATGTCAGATGGGGAGTTTAGATTGTTAATTATCAACTACAACAAAATTGAACATGAAGAAAATAACAATATAGAGAGGAGTTCTCGCGATGTATTTAATTATAGGAAAATTTCACTATATGGATAATTAAATCTACTAATAAATATCTAAATATCATTGGGTAGGCTAGACTATAAAAGAGATAGTTTTCTCTCAAACAACTATCACTATTCAAGTGATTTCTTTCGAACATCAACAAGCTTATAAAATAAGACAACCCACACCTTAATTAATCCTAACTCTAGAGATAAATAGGTAGAGTTGAGATAAGATACTCTTTCAAGCCAAACCCATATTGACCCAAAAATTACAATCATCAATTGAAAGTTTTGATTCTAAAACCTCTTTTTCAAGCAAGCCCAGAATTCAAACTTCGAATTGAATTTGCAACTATTATTCTTAGTTTTAAACACATAAATCAATTAAATTCACCCTCAATTAAGAATTTAAATCAGTAGTTAGAAATAACCATAAGCTAATTTAGACCATAATTACATGATCACACTCCAAGAATTGAGATTTTATCTACACATAATTACCGAATACATTATCCATGATCTGGGTAATGGTTTTCAAGTCATTAGAATGGTTCAAATTGAAGAAACTGAAAAATCCACTTGCAAATCCTCGAAATTAAACTTAGAAATCCTCAAAGTCTACAATAAAAACTGAAAAACTAAAAGAAAACTCTAACTCTAAAACATGGGGATCAGAACTACTAGGAGATAACTCCTCATATTTCATTTAAAATTCCAATTTATAGTTGTCCAAAATTTGGCCTGAAAGGAAATTGGGCAGAATAAGTCGGGCCTCACTTAACAGGTTGGTGATTTGTCCTTTGTTATACTCTATTGCCACTTAACGTTGGTCATTTGTCTTCACGATTCTGTGATTGTAGGCAATCAAAGATTCCATCGCAGAGTCGTTTGACGATATTCCAAACGCCCATTCCTCTCGCCAACTTGTTTTTTCTAGGGCTGGCCACTGGAACTTTGGGCGGGCTTGCGTCGAGTGGCCTTGGCGATCCACCATGATCGCTTTTCTTTACTTCTTTAATTCTTAGTTTTTTTTGTCTGGTCATGTCCTTGTCTTGCTCCTTAGTTTTCATAGCTTCAAATCAACTCTTCAACATCAATTTAGGGCATAAATAAGGCATTTGAGGACACTTATACTATCAAAATGAACCCCTAAATAAGTAGAAACATTAGATTCATCAAAATACTAAGGATATTTTTTTTATCTAAACTCTATTTCTTTTCACTGCTACACTTCAATCTTATTTTACAGTTCTTATATTTTTTTTATGTACTTAATAAAAAAAGAGACACCACTATTTATAGGTTAATGTCTTCTACACAATCAATGGGTTGAAGAATTAGGGGTAGTAATATGGGTAGATGAATGTGATAGATGTTAAATAAGTTACAAGAAACTAATGGTTTTATGAGTTATAAGAAACAAATGACCACGAGAGTTACAAGAACTAATGGTCATATAAGTTACAAAAACCAATATTCATCTTTTACCACAATTTATACCCACTAACATATATCTTTAGTATTTTAATTTAATATATATATATATATATATATATATATATATATATATATATACAACACACACACACCAACATTCCCATAATCATTAGAATATTAGAATTAAGAATGTTCACCAATATAGTTGAAGGTAGACTATTATGGATAATAAAGGTGTGCTCTGCATTGAACCTTCACTTAGTAAAACAATAGCATGTCCCTCAAATCCAGTTAGGGTCGCATACTTAAACTAGTTGTACTTAAGGGAAATGAAGTATCAATAATCAAGGTATTGACATAATCTTTAATAGCTAACATATTATGGCCTCTTGCTATCCCAATTTCATGAGTGTTTTTAGAACAAGATCATTCTCATAGAATGTGGGCTACTTTCACAATCACATAGGTGAAATCTATCAAGGTTGCTCTTATAATTTGACACCCCACCTCATACGAGATACAAACTTTTCTTAAGAGTTCAAGACTCAACCTCCACAAATTATTGTAGGAAAAATGCACTCACATCATAGAGAAATAATAAAATTATCAATAGTGCTTTTCACTACAAGTCATCATATGATTCATTCTTCCCATTGAACGTGGTTATAGGATCTCTAGTCCCTAAGTTGGATTTCCTCATATATTACTTAGAAAACTTTTAGCTTCAATTTGATCCCCTCGATGTGATTCATATCCAATATCTTTCTAAGTCATTTCTTTATGAATCTGGAAGATTATCACAAGTTTTAACATATTAATATTGATGGTAAACCACTAATCAATATGATCTTGCAATATTGTGGTTTTTCCTTGCGAATCTGAAATTTATCGTCTTACTAACAATTTTATACTATATCATTATATTGGTACTATCACAATTAATCAAAATAAGAAAAAATAATTTCTCAAAATAAAGTGTTTGATATTATAAAATCAATTCAGTTTTTCACTTGTTGAAGCTTTCTTTTTTAATTCCAACCTCCCTAATAGAAATAGAAAAATAATTATTTTTCTCATTCCAAATAGAATCAAGTTTTCTCATTCGCATCAACAAAACTTTTAAGTATATCATTTAAACACCCCAGAAAAAAATTTTGAACTTAGACTCGAACCGTTTATCGTAGTGAGTAAGTTTTCACAAAGGAATGAACAATTTCTTAAATATTAATGTCAGTTCACTAGATTTAGCACCTTAAGTTCCAAAAGAATTAAATTGAAAATAGCAAAATCTGAAATTTTTCAAGTTAAGTTAAGTCTAAATTTTTGGTACACTTCAAACGACCATAACTTCTAGAACAGGATGAGTTAGGTGAACTACAAGATACCATAAGAAGTATCTTTGAATTATATTTCCAATGCCGTTGGGTTTGCTAATTTTCGAGTTCAGGTGAGTGAGATATGACCTTTTGAAGTTAGGTTGTTCATTTAAGGGAAGTTAGCCGAAAATAGTGAGGGGTGTTTTAGTCCTTTGCTTACCCAATTAGATTTTGTTAGTTTTTAGTCATATTAGGGTTATAATTCTTTTAGCTTCAGTTTTATAATACTAATATACACCTAGTGTTTTAGTTGAGAGTTCAAGAAGAGGCAAGAAAATAAAAGAGGAGAATAGAGGCAAGGATAAAGGCGTTCGTCGACGTTCTTGAGTCTAGTTGCGGATCTTTTTGCCATGGGTTTAATACCTAAGAGGTATGTAAGCTTCCATAGTATTGGGTTTGTTCACCCACACTCCAAACATTTTATTTTCAACGTAATTTCATTCTCCAAATGTGGAAGGATTTTAGTTCTTGATCGACGTTCTTGGTTCATTGTAGACCTTGTCTTGTTGGCGTTTTGATGAGTTCTTGAGATGAAAGTGATTGTTTGGAATGTTGTTTTGAGTTTATTAGATTTTACTTAGTTTGGATAATTGAATTTAAGTAAAAGTTGAGAAAAGAAATTGATTAAAAGTGATTTAGGATCAGAAAACCATAGCAAAATTTTTCGAAAACATGCCTGGGGGAATTTGGTGCAACGCAAGCTAGATGCGCCCAGAGGTATGGGGAGGCGCACTTCAGAGTCACTCTCTGATGAAAGGGTCTAGTACCCCGAGCACAAAACGTGTCAAGGTCGCCTGTCCCCACTCATTTTGTGTCGTTGTCTCGTTTGAGCTCATTTAAAGTGTATCTTCACTCCTTTTGATTCTAAAAACTTTAAACTACTAAGCACTTATAAATCCTTCATAAATTGAATCATAACCTTGAAACAATAATTCAAATTCAAGGTACAGCCAAGAGTAAGTTTTAAGTTCTTCCAAATCTTTTGATAGGGTTTCGTCGAGTCCTTTTGAGAAGTCTTATACAACATCTAGTAACTTGATTCAAGACTCAAGAAAGTATTAGGATGAAGATAATTTATACATGAGTCTATTCTATCATCATAAGACCCTCCATGTCATGAACCCAAACTCTTGAATTCATAATTTACATTCAAGAGAGAGTCAAGAGTAGAGTTCAAGAAACTTTATGAGTTCAATTGTTAATATTTTAAGGTAAACCATAAATTTGAAATAAATTTTTAGGAAGTAAGTAAGGAATGAGAAGATTTGTATACATGAGTGCCATCTAGTTACTTAGAGCTTCGATTCGATTCGAGTCGAGTGGTTCATGCCCATAATTTTGCATGAACCCTATAAGTCGAACAATCTTGAGTTGAAAAGTATCTTTGAGCTCTCGAGTTGAGTAGTTCATTCTAATAATTCCGCATAAACCCTCCAAGTTGAAAATCGTGAAATTATCCATTAACATGAGATAGTAAATCTTTAATCCATACTTCAATTCAAGGAAAGTTCAGAGTCAAGTCTAAAAGTTAATAATCAATTTAAAGTAAAATTTATAAAGTTTCTAAAGTTTTCCACAAATATTTTCACTTTGTTTAAAAGAATTAAAGTTCAAGTCAAGAAAGAGTAAAGAGTTGAGTTAAATTCTCAAAAGCTATAATGGAACTAAGTATTCCCTAGGAGTTAAGTTTCAAGTTAAGAAAACAGCAAGAGTTGAGTTCATTTTTTAAAATTTATACGGGAAATAAGTATTCCCTAAAGGTTTATAAATGTTTCACATTTAAGTTAAAAGGAAATTAAAAGTTCCAAAAGAGTTTTGAACTAAAAGGAGAACATTGATTCTAAAAGGAGCATTTTAAAGCTAAAGGGTTCAGTAAATTATCTCAACCCAAAGGAAGGAAGTTTTATTAAAAGTATGTGCTAAAGTATGTTTTGGGAGTAGTATTGAGAACGGATGTGGGAATGAGAGTTCAGATAAATCTAGTCCCATGTAAACCATGTAGCCATCATGGGTATTAACGTGTCATACTTTTTAGATGATCACGTAAATTTAGCCAGTGGATCCACTAGGTAGAGAATGTTCTATGTGACGGAGAAATATAGGATAGTCTTGGGAGTGTGTGCAAGACGTTGTATCACCACTTAGGCTCATAGTTTTGGTTTTCATTTAGAGAAACTCCCACAGTATTAATTACATGGTTCTTCAAGGGGTTTTGTTTAGTATGAATGGGAGTATGGATTTCATTCATACATTGTACTAGTAGACTTTGAGAGGGAATATAATACTTTTTTATGATATTATTATCTTGAGCTAACATCATATTTTTAAATAGTTTTTCTTTATATTATATTTTTTTAAAATTGATTTATATTGAAATGAATTCAATTGAGTATCAAGAGTTGTGTGTCTTAAATTCAGTATCTTGAGTTAATCTATACTTCATTGTGTCAAGTATCATATTGAAGTTTAGTATCTAATCTTTGAGTTGAATATCTTATTCTAGAGTTGAGTTGAGTTGAAAAGAGGTAAGTATGAACCCTATTTATTAAAATATCAAAGTTATGTTGTGCTTTAGAATTCCCCTTACATGCCTGTACATTCCACATACTGAGCCAATTGGCCTGCATTTTCTCATGATGCAAACACAGGTATTCAGGGTCTTCAACAGGAGCTTCATTGATATATCCGAGATCTGAGTTATCTATGGTGAATCTAGCTACTTCCAGAGGATTTCATTTACTTTTTAGCTTAGTTATGAGGTCGTTGGTCTTGTCCCGACTTTTATCTTTATAAGTTAGAGGGTTCATAAATAGTCGGTATAGTTAAGAAGTCTGTATTATTCATTTATTATATTAAATGTTTTAAAAACTAAAGTTTCCTATTCAAAATAGTTCATTTCAGTTTTAAGCTTATGTATGCTTATGCTAATCTTCTGCTTGTAGTCATCCAGGATGAGGGTTCACTTGGGGACCAGCAATGGTCTTTGAGTGCCAGCCATGTCCAGGATGTAGACTCGGATCGTGAAAAACATGTTATCAGAGCAAAGGTTTAAGTGACCAAGGGAGTATACCGTGTCAAGTAGGATCTTGTTTATTGGTGTGAGGGCCCCACTTCTATAAATGAGGGATTACAAACATTTAAGAAAAGTTTCCCTTCATTCATACTCTTAATCGTGCGAAAGAGCTAAGCCACAGAGATCTATTATAACTCGTGCGTTCTCTTATTCCTTTGACTATCCATCATACTAGAGGTGGTTGAAAAGTAAGGTTTAAATATCCTTATCGATGAGTTATTCTTAGCAAGAGTATTGAGAAAGTCATGAGACTTCAAAGGGGATTGAGAGAAACCTAAGAGTAAGTTAAGTTTTCAATTTTAGAGGAATGCCTCCATATTTATATGACTCGTGCGTTTGAGTTAAAAGCAAATTGTACTCTTTTCCTTAAATCTTGTTTCAGTTGAGGTCCTTTTTGAAAAGTATGTTTAGAGCTTGGGTATGATTTTCACCCGAAAAATTAACATGAGTTATGAGATGATGAGCATAAGCAGTAGTAGTGAAAGTGCCTTGAGCTAGAAAAAAGTATGTAGAGGTTTAGTAATCCTAATAAGGAAGATGGTGTTTTGACAAGCTATGCTTCTATAGTCACAAACACAATAAGTTATTAATGAAGAGTTTCACAGTGAAGAGTTGTAAAAAGTTCAGGATAGGAGGTAGAGTAACTGTTGCAAGCCAATACGAGTTAGAGTATACCTTAACTCAAAAGGAGTTTTTGATGAAGTGTCATTGTGTAGGTAATGACCAAGTGTAACTGATGAATAGAAGATCAAAAGTATTCATTAAGTGATAGATCTATTCTAGGCTTATGAATTTTGAATGGAAAATCTTTTATTTAGAGAATGATAGAGTTATTTCATATATAACGCGAAGTAAGTGAGTAAGCAGTACTTAAGTTGTGAAAGGGAATGTGGTGGTAATTAGAGTATGTAGACTCAGAGGTAAGGATTGACTAATTGTCACGGGGTTCTAATGGACAAGTGTTTCGAAATTGACACAGTAGTATTAAGGTATAGTATAGTATAGTAAGTGATAAATCATATTGATAGACGGGCTTATTAATAAACATTAAGCTTGAATTTGAGATGAGTGTCATGATCAAAAGAATTACAACATGAGGGTGATGAGGTCAGTCTTGGGAGTTGATCTTGTAGACTTGACATAGTGTATGTGTGGAATTGAGGTGATTAGCTGCATAGATATGAGTGGTGCAAGTGAGAGACCCTAACATTTATATAAGGGCAGCGAAGAGTGTCTAAGTCACAAGAGTAAAAAGAGCATTAAGAGAACGTACACCAGTTACCGATGTGGAAAAGGTCCATAACTTTCAATTGTTAGCGTTAGACCTAAGGGGGAGACAGCGAGATGAGAAATCAAGTCTATTCTTGAGAATTTTTTAAGGAGTTGGCTAGTAGGATTTCATGCAGTTGTTAGATTACTAAGATTGAATATGGTGATAAAGAGGAATAGTTTGAATTGAGATTCCCTATATAGAATATACAATTGAAACTTAAATATTGGAGTTGATCTTGAATACTGTAGGATCATACCATTAGATGCAGACCATAGTAAGAGTAATCCATTCTATACCAACTTCAACCGCCATTCGAGGATGAATGATCGCAATGGGGACATATTGTAACACCGCAGAAATTTTGTTCGCACTAAGACTCAAACCGTAAATTATAGTGAGTGAGATTTAACCAAGGAATTAACACTTTATTAAGTACTAAGGTCAGTTAACTAGATTTATCACCTTGAGTTCCACAAATAATTAAATTGAAAATAGCAAAATCTACAATTTTGCAAGTTAAGCTAAATCTGAATTTCTGGTCAACTTCAAACAACCATAACTCCTATAACAGGATGAGTTACGTGATCTATAAGATACCATAGTAAATATCTTTAAATTATCTTTCCAATGCCACTGAATTTGCTTATTTTCTAGTTTAGATTAATAAGATATGACCTTTTGAAGTTAGGTTGTCCAGTTAAGGAAAGTTAGCCAAAAATAATGAGGGGTATTTTAGTCCTTTCCTTACCCAATAAGATTTAATTCATTTTTATTAATATTTTAGGATTATAATTCTTTTAGGTTCAGTATTATAATACTAATATTCACCTAGGATTTTATTTGAGAGTTCAAGAATGCAAAAAAAGAAAAGAAGAGAAAAGAGGCAACGATGAAGGCATTTGTCGACGTTCTTGAGTCTAGTTGCGGATTTTTCGCCATGGGTTTAATCTCTAAGAGGTATGTAATCTTTAATAATGTTGGATTTGTTCACACACACGCCAAACATATTATTTTCAATGTAATTTCATTCTCAAAAAGTGGAAGGATTTTAGTTCTTGATAGGTGTTCTTGAGGTTCATTAAAGCCCTTGTCTGGTTGGCGTTCTCATGATTTTTGAGATGAAAGTGATTGTTTGGAATGTATTTTTGAGTTTATTAGTGTTTACTTAGGTTGTGTAATTTAATCTAAGGAAACTTTGAGAAAATAAATCGATTAAAAGCAATTTAGGGTCAGAAAATGAGAGCAAAATTCGTCGAAAACGTGTCTGGGGGGATGCTGGCACGGTGCACTCCAGATGCACCCAGAGGGCTGGGTCTGCACGCCTGTACTTCACCCAAAGTCATTCTATGATAATAGGGGATGTAACCCCGCGCTTGGAACGTTCCAGGGTCGTCTATCCCCACTTTTTTTGATAGGCTGTTCTGTTTGAGCTTATTTAAAGTGTATCTTTACTCCTTTTGATTCTAAACATTCAAAAACTACTTCAAAACACTTATAAATCCTTCATAACATGAATCATAACCTTGAAACAATAATTCAATTCAAGGTAAAGTCAATATTAAGTTTTGAGAGTTCTTTCGAACCTTTTGAGAGAGTCCCTTCGAGTTCTTTTGATGAGTCTTCTACAACTTCTAGTAACTTGTTTCAAGACTCAAGGAAGTATGAGGACGAACATAATTTATTTGAGTCTAATTTATCATCATAATACCATCCATGTCATGAACCCAAACTCTTGGATTCATAATTCACATTCAAGAGAGAAAGTTAAGAGTATAGTTCAAGAAAGTTTTTGAGTTCAACTGTTAACCCTTTAAGGTAAACCATCAGTTTGAAAAAAAATTGAGGTAGTAAGTAAGTGAATCATAAGAATTGTATACATGTGTTCCATCTAGATACTTAGACCATCGAATCGAGTCGAGTTGTTCATGCCCATAATATTGCATGAACCCTATAAGTCGAACATTCTTAAGTTGAGAAGTATCTTTGAGTTGTCGAGTTGAGTAGTTCATGATCCAAATTCCGCATGAACCCTCCAAGTTGATCATTATGAAATTATACATAAACATGAGATCATGAACCTTGAATCCATACTTCAATTCAAGAAAGTTAAGAGTCAAGTCTAGAAGTTAATAAGCAAGACAAAGTAAAGTTTGTAAAGTTTTCTAAATTCTTTCACAAACGTTTTCATTTTGTTTTAAAGACAAAGTTCAAGTCAAGAAAGAGTAAAGATTTGAGTTAAATTCTCTAAAGCTATAGGGATCTAAGTATTCCCTAAGAGTTAATTTTCGCATTAAGGAATGAGCAAGAGTTGAGTTCATTTCTCAAAATATATAAGGGAACTAAGTATTTCCTAAAGGTTTATAAATATTTCACATTTAAGTTAAAAGGAAACTAAGAGTTCTAAAAGAGTTTTGAACTAAAAGGGAAATATTGATTCAAGAAGGAACATCTTAGAGCTAAGGGGTTCAATAAATTATCTCAACCCAAAGGAAGGAAGTTTAATTAAAAGTATGAGCTAAAGTATATTTTGGGAGTAGTATTAAGCACCAATGTGTGAATGAGAGTTCAGATAACTCAAATACCGATGTAAACCATGTAGCCATCATAGGCATTAATGTGTCATAGTTTTTAGACGATCACGTAAGTTTAGCCAGTGGATCCACTAGGTAGAGAATGTTCTATGTGACGGCAAAGTATAGAACAGTTTTGGCTGCATGGGCGAGAAGTTGTATCACCACTTAGGCTCATAGTGGTGATTCCGTTTAGAGAAACTCCTGAAGTATTAATTACATGGTCCCTCATGGGGTTCTAATTAGTATGAATGGGGGGTATTGGACTTCATTCATGCATTGCACAAGTAAACTTTGAGAGGGAGTATAATATTTCTTATGATATTATTATCTTGAGTTAACATCATGTTTTTAAATAGCTTCTCTTTATATTGCAGTTGTTTTAAATTGCTTTATATTTAAATAAATTCAGTTGAGTATTAAGAGTTGAGTATATTATGTTGAGTATCTTGAGTTAATCTGTAGTTCATTGACTCGAGTATCATATCTTGAAGTTTAGTATCTAATCTTTTAGTTCAGTATTTTATATTAGATTTGAGTTAAGTTGAAAAGAGGTAAGTATATTTCCTTTTTATTCAAGTATGAAGCTTATGTTGTGCTTTAAAATTTCCTTTACATGCTCGTACATTCCACGTACTGAGCCAATTGGCCTGCATCTTCTCATGATGCAGACACAGGTTTCCAGGGTCTTCAACAGTAGCTTCGTTGATACATCTGAGATCCGATTTAGCTAGGGTGAGCCTTTCTACTTCGGGAGGATTTCATTTACTTTTCAGCTTAGTTAGGAGGTCGTGAGTCTTGTCCCGACTTTTATCTTTATTAGTTAGAGTCTTCATAGATAGTCAGTTAGTTAAGAAGTTTGTATTATTCATTTATTATATTAAATGTTTTAAAGACTAAAGTTTTCTATTTTGTGGCTAGTTGAATATATTATTTTTATTCAAAGTTGTTCATTTCAGTTTTAAGCTTTTGTATGCTTAAGTTACTATTTTTCTTGTAGTCATCCAGGATGAGGGTTCACTTGGGGACCAGCAATGGTCTTCGAGTGTTGGCCACGTCCAGGGTGTAGACTCGAGTCTTGACAAGCATGATATTTTTTTATCATAAGATAAGCCACCAAATTTTTGTACCATGTAAATTTACCTTATTTGTTTGTTCATGCTAAACTTTATACAAAATATCATTTAATGTGCATTTAATCACATATCTCATTTTTATATTAGGCTGACAAACTCTTTAATACTTTGTCATGCCATATTCACAATTGAATCAAAAGGAGTTGCAAAACTCACACAACCCATAAGATTGTATTTCGTAATTTTTCAACATTATGTGACTTGACAAGGAAAATTGAATCATATGTTTTATGATATTTTTAACTTATCTCACCCAAAACATTTAATGTTAAATGACTACTCAACATGTTTTTCATAATTTATTTATAAGAGTCGAAAATCATCTCACTATACCCAAACAACATGTTATTTTATTCCATAATATATATATTCATTTGTAATACTCTTTTTTAGAGTATTTTTATAAGATGCAAAAATCACAATTTCACAATGATTACAAACCTCCACGATTTAAAGAATTTAAATGTAATTTTTTAATGAAAAATAGTATCATCTTATTCATGAAAGATATCATGTAAAAAGTTTGTTTGTTTTTTTTTGCTTTTTACCTTTTCTACACTTGATTGAGAGGAATTGATCAAAATGGTTCTTTATGTATGAGGGTTGCTTTATGTTGATACTTACTATATTCCATATTATCCACATGGTTCTTTATTTATATGAAAAGATGATCATTTTAGTCCTTTAACTTAAAAACTAAACAAAAAAAACCAGATAGATTTAAAAGATTTGCTTTTTTACACCATCACCATCATAGACCCTTCTCCTCAACTTCATTCTTTTTCCATTTTAGGTCATGCTATATCTTCATAAGAAAAAGAATATACACTACACTCATTTTTCATCTCCATCTAAACAAAATTTTCAGAAGCTTTCATTTTCATACATTAAGAAGAATAAGAACACCAAAATCTTTAAAACAAATATAAAGTAGTAATTCTTTCTCCTTCTAGGAGATCACCATAAATCAACTCTCTAAAGTTGTAACTGATTATTCTGTCTTGTCGAAGAGATTTATGGAGAGGATATATCTTTCTTTTGTTTTTATCCTTTTTCAAAATTACTAATTTTTTCAATTGGTTTTTTCATTCTATTTTTAAAATTAAAGGGTAAAAATTGAATAGAGATGTAGAGAAAAAAAAATTCACAAATGTACTTTTGAATTTTGGAGAAGCTTTTCTATGCAAGAGAAGATTTTGGCAGCAGAAGTTGTAGAAGAAATGACAAAATAAAAGATGACGGAGAAGAAATGGGGAAGAACGATGGAGGTTGAAGGGGCCCAACTGTGGGACCCACAGTTAAGTCTAACATTTTTAAAGTTTTCAGTTAGTTTTTAGGGCTAATAACTAAAATGATCCTCTTTTACAATACATTAAAGACTATATGGATCATCAGAAATATTAAGGATCAGCATAAAACAACCCTCATATATGAAGGACTATTTTGATCATTTTTCCTTGAAATCAGCAAGTAGAAAAATATTTTACCGTGCACCTCTTCTCTTCCATATCTTCAAGAGAGCAACGCTAAATGGCATAGTGCTGAGTTCTTCTATCTTGATATCCTCATGTTTTCAAGCTGTAACACAAATATGAATCTCCTTAAAATTATTGTGTAATAAACCACAAATATAACAAATTATATTTGAAACAAAATGAACAAAAATGAATTTTCAGGCTGAAGCATGGCTATATCTCTTTTTAAGAAGATTCAAGCCTAATGTGGCTTAATCTACACCGATCCAACAGTATCACTTTTGATGTATCCCTTCTACAATACATTAACTCAACAACATTGTACAACTCAAGCAACTCCGAATTAATTGAAGAGTCTGAAACTCCACATAAGAAAATATTTTTTCGATATACAAATATTCTATTTTGAATAGTGAATCAGTTGATGACTTAGAATATTTTATGTGTCTCAACTCTCTTTTTCACTACTAAATACTATAATATTATTTCACACTTCGATCTTCTTTTATGGAATACTTCACAAAGGAAGAAACACCACTATTTATAGGTGAAGAAGTTTTCTATATAATCAATTGGTAGAACGAGAGGTAGTAATGTGAGTAGATGTATGTAATAGATGTTACATAAGTTAGAAGAAACTAATGGTAATATAAGTTGTAGTAAACTAATGATCATGAGAATTACAAGAACTAATAGTCATATAAGTTACAAGAACCAATAGTCATCTTCTACTACAATTTATACCCATTAACATATACATTTCATATTTAATTTTAATAATAAATTTTATATACACCATAATGATCTATTTCAAAAGTTTTTTCCGATTAAATTTCATTAATATATCGTAATACTTAGAAAATTATTATGTGAGATGTAAAGAAGATAGCCATCCCTTTAGATGTCACAAAAAAGAATGTAATTATGCATCTATGTGGAGATAAATAAAATTTAAATAATAAAAATATGAGTGTACTATGAGCTCTAATAATTTATCCAAAAATTATTGAAGATAAGCTTGAGTCGACAAAAGTGATCATACTAAAATCACAAAATTCGAGGGATACCTAATATCTTCCCCTAGGTCAACAAAAATCCTTAGCATAATTTTTAGTTCGCAAACCAAAATAAATAGTCATTTTCTTTTTATTAGGGATAAAAAAACAATTACTTGGAACATCAAAACTCAATTACAAGTGGAGGTTCTAAAAAAAAATTAAAAATCTTTATTCAATACCATCACTTAAATTGGAAAAACAATTGTCAAAAAAAAAGATTTGACATCTCTGGCGACTTTACTAAGGACTAACTGGAATTCGAGCTTTGCTATATTGATTTTTACTTGATTAATTCTATTATTATTTTTATATATTGTATGATGGCCTAATCTGTTATTCGTTACTCATTTATCGCTTTGATATTGTTCTCTTACACACACCCTTGGAGACTTTGAGAAATACTCCATACACAATTATGCATTCTACTTTCTATTGAGATAAACCAGAGTATCTCGGCACCTAGTGAAAGATTATTTGTTACACATATTAAGTAGTGTTGGACCGACAGTATAGTTGGAATAGCGCTTCTATAAATAAGTTACCTCTCCCTAGTTCGAGTTGTTCACTCAGTTAAGCCAATTTAGATACATATCTCCTTCAAGTTTGAACATAGTAAAATTGAAAAATAGACAAGAAATATCTCTAGTAGGCTCCTCATGTTTGCGTCAGATGCATTTTGACTTAGTGGAGCTCTAGACAGGGGTCGAGTCTGTCTAGAACATGAGTTTCTTTTTCGGACATACATGTGCATTCTACGTTCAATTTGTAAATATTATTTAGAAGGTATTTGCATATTGACAAACTTTAGAGTGATCGATGAAATGAAGGTTAGGTTGACCTTCAAATTTACATTAAAAAAGAAGAGAAAGAAAGAGCGAGAAACACAAAAAAGATATGTTATTTTATAATTTCTCATGCATTTCTTAAAAATAGAAATAACAAAAAAAATCACTTCTAAATAGAAATTATATTAAAAATAAATCTTTTATTTTGTTTTGTATAGTTGTAAAAAGAAAATTTAAAATATTATATTTTCATAATACTTTGAAGAATATTGCATTTGTTAAGCCAAGTTTCAATATCTAAAAGTTTTTTGTTGTCCAATCTAACTACGCATAATTGATTCTCATCTAATTGTGATTCCTCCTTGGGTCGATGGTCTTTATTCAAAAATAAATTTGATATTATTTCCTAAAAAAACACTTACGCATTGTTCGACAAAACAAAAGAAATACTTATTTCTTTTAACAAAAGAAAACAAAAAAATGTTTATGATCTTCCTAAACTACATTTGACCTGATTTTTGCTTTGAGAAAATCCGTAGGTAGCCTTATTTTGTGGTTCATTTCTATCAAACAAAAATCTTGAAAGTCCTCATTACAAAAACTAGGGCAAAAAGTAGTTTTTTATATTTGTTCAGAGTTCAAATGAAAATGGTTTTCTTCCTTAATTTTTTCAAAAGATAAAATAAAAAAAAGGTTTATTTTATTCATTTACTCATGAACTACACACACCTTATTCTCAGATCTATGAGATACATATGTCGCTCTCCTCAGTTTTGTAATCGTTATTTAAAAAAATTTAAAAAATGGTTCTTAATCCTTAAGAAAATAAAAATATTTGTTTGTCCTTATTCAAAAAAAGAAGAAGATTATTATCCTTCTCAAAAAAATTTAAGGAAAAAACGAAGTGTTTTACTTCATATTTCACACTTTGTGAGTTATCATATATTATTTTCATACATAGATGAAATACACATGCAACCTTATCTGGGTCCAATAAAAAGGAAATTTTATTTTCTTTTAATATTCTTTTATTTTGACTTGGTTGCTACCAACATACTTAAGAATATATATATATATATATATATATATATATATATATATATATATATATATATATATATAAGAAAAAGAAAAAAGTTAAACTTTTTTATAAGACATGTCAATTTTGTTCTAATTTATAGACGTCATTTGGCACCTCTTGATATATTTATACAATACTTGAGAAATTATCTTGCTTAAAGTTAAGGTCAAAACAAATTGGACATCATTTTTTCATGTTCATTATGTGGTGAGCTTTAGATATAAAATTCAATGACATGAATTTTTTGATCTACAACTTGACCCGAATGATGGTTGAGGCAAAATTTTGAGCTACATTTGACTTGGAAAAAGATTATAGACTTTCTTTGATCCAATTGTCCCTTTGAATCCCACCAAATAATATGTTATCCATAGAACTCTCATTTCGAGTGTGAAACCTTTTATATGAATAATCACATCTTCACATATACATTTCGAGTGCATGAATGCACTATCATTTGGTCTCACCTCCCTGATCGCACTGTCAATGTTAATACAATGCCAAAGATATAAGCTGGGTAAAAAAGTGAAAAGGTTCAAATATGTGAAAGTCCAAAAAAACATACACACAAAGAAAAGCGAGAAGAATGTAATAACCCTCCAGGTCATTTTCTGATCTTTCTAGTGTTTAAAACTTCTTTATGGCGATCCAAGTCATTTATGGCTGGTTAGGACAGACAATTCAGTCGTCGAGTCAATCATTTGGAATTTGTGAAGTTTATATATTTAGAAGTCTTTAAAAACTTAAACGGTTGGCTTCAATCAAAATTTTGGGAAGATATCCTTAGAATGCAATTATGACGGTTTCATCAGCTCCAGAAGAGCCATTATAGGCTAGGGCCATGGTTGGTTTGAGCCTCAAGACTTCAGGTTTGAGTTTGTGTCATTAGGCATTTTAACTTTGAATTAAGCAAAGGGTTAAATTTGGTCAATATTCTTAGTAAACATGCACAAAATTCTATCAGCGGGGCTAGATCTTAAATGTCCAATTTTGGGTGTGGGACCAACTTTTCATCAAAATGGCCTTGGATGGAAGCTTTGATGGCTACATTGATTTTGGAGTACCGAATTCAATGGGGTAGCATATTTTGTTTGCATGCACCGGGTTTTGAGTGAACTCGGAACATATCGTTGTAGAATTTGGAGTTTCGGCAAACAAGTTAAAGTGTTGATATCTGGTGCAGTCTTTTAGAGATCAGAAATAAGACTTTTTGGGACACAAAATAGACGTTTAGATCTCGGCTATTTATATAATGAATTTGCAGCTTCATTCATTATTTTAAAAGGCAATTTCTCCCTCATCCGGTATTCGATTTGAGTGATTCAAAGTCTTATGTGATCATTGGGAGAATGTCTACTTGGTTTTGTGATAAGAAGTTTTTGAGGAACCTTAGTTTGTGGTGAATTTGAGCTAGAAGTTGTTGCCTTAGCTTGATTTTCTTATTAACTTTGCATTTTGTTGTTGTGGCTATTTTCGAGCCTCATATTGTGTTCACTTTTGGAAGAAAAGGTTGAGGTTTATTTTAGGACCTTTTGACTGAACCAATTTCAAGATTCTTGATATGGGTCCCACATTTTCATTTTGAATCAATTTGGGGTCAAATTTTAATTATTGTAATTTTAGCGTAAAAATGTTTGTAATGACGTTGTGATCCATAATTTGATTGGTTGGCGGTGTTCTATGGTGTTTGGTATGCAGATAACTCATGTGTGATAAAGTTGGAGTACTCATGTTTAGCTTTTAGGTAGGATTTGGTCTACTTTCTTGATTGAGCTTCTTAGTTAATGCCTATTATAGATTTCATGTAATTTTGGATGGTATTTATCGATATTTTTCTTTCCTTTGGTTGTTCCATACTTTTTTGATTCCGTGTGAGCCTTGGGTTTATTATGGGTGTTGAGATCCTTAGTCTAAACTATGGCTTCACTTGTTGTGCAAATGATCTTGCTTATCCTTTTTAGGATAGATTCGTGATTTCCTTAGACTAGGGTGGATATTAGATGAGTAAGGTTATGTTTCAATTTTCTTCCTTTAGGGATTGTTTTGGGTTGTTATCCTTGAGATTATGCTTGTGACCTTGGTGGATCGTCATAGCCATGGGTTGGTCCTAGTTGTGCTCAATCTGGGACTAGAGTAGTCTAATTGGAATAGAACATCATCCTTTGAGTTTGTTCCCCCTTCTATTGATTTTAAATCTCTTTTTGATCCATTTTTCTTGTTCATTAGTTGTGGGCATGTTGTATCTTTATTGAGCTTATGACTATACTATTGGGCCCGAGTCTGTATGTGAAGACCAGTTGGGTCCACGTTAGTACTTTCCACTTTGGTAGCGTTGTTTCATCGTTTATATAATTATTTGACTTTGAGTTTCTTGTTTAAATTCTAGTGATTACATGCATTGCATTATTTGATCATTCTCACAGTTTTTATGGTATGATACAAGCACGTGCATTGACATATTTATCGATCATGATGAGATATTGTTTTACTCAGTTTTTATTCTCTACTAGTTTAAGCGAAAGTTATACCACCTGGATCACTTGGCTTACTGTTTTTTGAGTTTACGAGGTTGAAGGGACGTGCTTCTTTCATATGAGATATTAGAGTTCTATAGGATGAGCTCAGTTTTCATTGACTACTTGGAGCTTCGACACCCTTTCTTGTATTTTTTTTGGTCTTATTGGTTCCCCTGGAGTTTACAAGCTGGGTAGGTTGAATCGTTATTGACTACTCACGACTTGTAGAATTAAGGTTTATAGAGCCTCACATGTGCCTAAAAAGGTTAACAACTTGTTAATGAAGTGTTTAACAGCTCGTATAATTGATTTGAAGTGGTTTGGAGGTCAAAAGTCCAAGAGCGACCAAAACATTTGAAAGTTAGTCTTTAGACTTGCTAGTATGTTCTAGTGTGCCTTTGCGTATTTTATGTATTGTTTGGTGCCTAAAATGATAGGTAAGGACCTTAACATGTATATAAGAGTATTTAGGTTTGAAATGTTAAAGGCACGACTCTCTAAGGACCACCCAAAGTTTCCTTGAGGATGACCCGAAATCAAGCAGCACACTGTCTTGGCAGTGTCCAAACGACGACCCTCTATATGACGCTCTATACTATGGTCTATGCTACTTTGAATGGGGGACTTGATCCACAGTTAGACGTGTGAGTTAAGACCCTAAATGGATGTCCCAGTAACCAACGACGGACATGCAGTACGGCACTGTCGTTCCAACGACGGTCCCGTTAGTCTGCACGTTCTTTAGGCCCGCAACTTCCTGTCCTGCATGCTGCCAACTTAAGGGGTGAATAATAAATGCACCCCACGTTACAAATATATCCTAAGAAGTTATTTTATCAATTTTTAGGTATATTAAGTTGGTTAAAAAGATCAAACCCCTATTCCAATTCATTCTTCAGAATTAGACTCTCCCTCTCAAAACAAACTCTCTCTAGAAACCTCCATTGGAGATGAAGCTCAAGAACAACCTAGGTGATGGATTTGATGATTTATGCTTCAAGTTTTCGTGATTTGCTCATGTAATGAGGTATAGTAATCCTTCATCCTTAGTTAATATTACATCTAAGGAGTTCCTTCAAATGTTTTCAATGTGATTTCATGATCCCAATTCTTATCTTTCGATCTAGCCATGGGTTCATTGTCAAAATGATTTCAAAAGCATCCTAATGATGAAATTATGTTAAGACTGATTTTAATCTAATTTTATAAAGAATCCATGATCCACCTTTTTTCTCAAATTGGCTTATAATTGTGGGTATTGTAATCTTGATTCTATGTTTATTGAATTATGATTTGATAATGTTATGTTGCCTATTGCTACTGTTTCTATGTGAATTGATGGTTAATTGTTGGTAATTGATTGATGATGATCTAAGCTTGGAGAATTGTTAAATTGACCTAGATTCCTCTACTTTTGTAAGAAAGTAATTTTGAATTGACCATTGTGTGGTATGGTCCACTTATGGTGTTGGTGTTTACTTTCTTGTCATTCTCTATATGATGTGATCATGGCCTTGAAGGAAAATTGTGGTATTGTGAAGTGTGGTTATGATGATCATACAATGTGAAGCTATATGTCTAGTCTTGCTTTCTAGTTCATGATATAGGGTGGATTGATGATGTTATGACAATTGAATGAAATTGTTAGGGTTAGATGTGGTCTATATGTTTAACAATGATGAAGTGATATTGAAGAATGACCCCTTGCCTATTTACCTCTATATGAATGTGTCATCTTAAGCATGATTAGGAGTCTTATATTCAAATGATGAAGATTCCATGTCTCCTATGCTATAATGTAGGTGTGTGTGGTCTATAGTCCCTAATGCTCTATATGTGAGTTGTGTTTGTCTTGAGGGACATGAATGTGTATTTTGATCTTAAAGGGTGGCTGTCACGACCCGAAAACACCCCCTAAAAATTAGGGAGTACCCTTGGTCATGATCGGCCGTACTTGAACATTTGGGGTCTCGTACAAGCCCTTTAACTATCGTTCATTACATAAGACATGAAAAGTAGTGAGGAATTAAAACTTTTCATGATAATTAATAGAAAAAGGAATTCTTTTATAAATACATAGAAAATCTCATCGTCACAAGCCAAACTTGGAGACATGACATAAAAATCTTAGGGACACGGCCTTCTACATTGAAAGAAAATAGATAATAAGAACTTATACACAACTAAAAGGATTAAGAACTATGCCCTCGAATATGTGAGGACATACTATGTATTGAAAGGATCAAATCCCAAGCTTGCCTTCTAAACTTCAATCTTGCCTTCAAACCTATACTTATAGAGTATAGAAAAGTATGGGGTTAGTACAAATAATGTACTAAGTATGGCATATACAAAAACATGCAAAAAGGGACATTTTAGTAAAAAAATGGTTTCATGCCAATTAAGTAAAACATTCATGAATAAAGAAGTAAAACAACAGAAGAATCATCATTTGATACTTAGAGAAGAATTTCCATAATTTAGCAAAAGAATCAATTTACGGTGAAGTCACCAAAATATTACAGTAAGCTCTTTCAACATTACAGTGAACTATCCTATTCCAAAGTAGTGAACTTCCAAGGCCAAGCAAAGAGTAAGTGAACTCATTTTCGTTGGAGTTTCCCTAACTAAGGTTATCCTAAGACTAAAAAATGTAAGACATGAAGCAAGTGTGCTATGCCTCCTTCAATACACACCGAAGTGATCCTTAAGCCTACCTGTTTTCGGCATACTCTTCTCGGGATACTAAGCCCCCACTCAATGACAAGACATTAGAAGAACACCCGAGCAACACCCAAGCAACACACAAAGACTTCCCTTTCGAAATGCCTACTTAGTGCAATGATTAGATGACTTCCCATACCACCACCTACTCTAAGTAGTATACTCTTTTAGAAGGCTTGACACCAAGACTCCCCTTTCGAAAGGACTACTTAGTGAAATGGATAGATAGCATCCCATTCCACTACCTACCCTAAGTAGTACGTTCTTTTAGGAGACTTAGTTCATTTAATTCACATAAGGCTCACCAAGACTCCCCTTTTGAAATGCCTACCTAGTGCAATGGATAAATAGCGTCCCATTCCACTACCTACCCTCAGTAGTACATTCTTTTAGAAGACTTAGCGCATTCATTAATTTTGTAGGGGTTAGCTTAACCGACATAGACCATGAGAGCTAGACCTAAAATCCCGACATTAACCACTATAGGATGAGTGATCCTCACTTGCCAAGAGTAAGATCATTCTCTTAGATTTTACATGGCTTACCCAATAGCTACACCTATGCGTGCGCAGATTTAAGGGATAAGGAGACCAATACTAAGTAATTCATTCTCTACTAATGAGGAGTACTCATCTCAAGAGGTACATTGGGATACAACATCTCAATTCACGAAGTGTAACCACCTCTTCTTTATATCCTCTCAGTGCTAGGCATAACTCTCCATGGATTCTCAACATTATAAACTATAGGTTAAGGATAACTATTGAACACCATATCTCAACTCATGAAGGGAATTCATCATCTAACCTATCTTAGAAAGCTCTTAGGATGTAGTGAGCATCAACAGATAGTATCATTAGAATCAGTGTCGCTAAAGGCTTTAGAGACATACAAAAAGAGTGTTAATTGCCGCTAAAAATATATATTTAGCAGCAATTAATTTAATTGCCGCTAATGATCATTTTAAATGTAGTAATATTAGATTGTTTACTCCATTTTATAAGTTATTTAATTTAATTGTGTTTATATATTATATATTAACTTCTCTTCAAACTGTAGTTTTCCTTCTGTGAAGATCCACTTTGACCTCACATTCAAAGTCACCACTGATGAGAGGTTGTAGGTAAATAGTAACGGAATAGTCAAGGTTTGCACAAGTTTATCTCGAAGTTTTATTATTTGAACTCACCCAGGAAACCGGTCACATTAGGGTTTTTTTTCTCCATATTTGTCACGACCGTAATCTAGACCCTAGACGAAATCGGCTTCTTTGGCCTCTCATAGGTCGCAGACACGCCTACATACGTCATTGTTACATCATCTAGATAAATTTTAGCGGAAATTTGAACTTTTTTTTTAATTGAAGTATTCTTAGACTTGCTAATAGGAAACATCGTATTAGAATAAGATCATCTACATAATTTCATAATCGTTCACAACAACCATCTAATACCAAGATACTCAAATGAATGAAATACTTCATAACTGCATTAAATGTATACTTGCCAAAATGGCACCAATACAATGTTTGAAACAAGTGAGAAAGAAATGCTAATGGAACATCCTCCACTAGCTCATGCCTACATCTAAGCTAGAATATAAAAGATAGGAATCCTCGAAAGCAAGAGGGCCTACTAAGTCCGGATGAATGCTCAACGTCCGGATAACTTCAGCGTAATCTCCTAATGCTCTAGTGTTCACCTCACCTTCACCTAAAACTAGAGAGTTGTATGGGATTAGTACACACTCGTACTAAGTATGGGTATATGCAAGCACACACCAAGGACATGCATGATTAAGAAGAGCTCTCTCCTAACGATATGAATTAAGAAAGTTAATCCAGCGGACTTGCCAAAATCAGATTAGGAAAGTCATGCTATAAGAGTAACATGCATCATCATACGTAACATATTACACACAGCACACAACATATTGCTTATTAGCACAAAACATATTTCATATCATTTGTCCATATGCCATGAGACTTTGGAATCATGGACTTGACATCAGGATTTCCCAAAGTGAGGGCTCAACATATGGGACCTCAACTAGGAAACCTTCTTTAGCAAACATGAGTCTGCTTCATTCATTCATACGTACTTGATTTTCATATGTCCGTAAGCTAGTGTAAACACCATCTGTACCTAGGATGTAGTTTAAGACTTTCATCGGGTTCGTTGTGCAATGACCAAGAATGACCTAGTGTCATTACTTAAGTCTATCTCACCACTTGATTATCCTATCCTAACACCTTTGGTATCGTTCATTTCATTATGTGCAGTACATAAGGTTGGCCTCATTCTTTCTTTGGGAACTTTAACCTTAACTGACATAGATCATGTGAGCATCATGAAATCCACTGTTTAACCCCACACCGAAAAGATGTGGAATCACCGGCCAAAGTTAAACAAAACATGCTAGTGTATATAGGGAATCGAACCCTGCTAGAACCCTATATTGGCAGTATAGGTTCAAAGACTAGGAGATATAAGGATACCCATACCCGTATGGACAGACAGTCTCATCTCATGAGAATTACACAAACCTCTGCCTTCCCGAAAGAAGGAATCCCAACTCATAGTTAGCCTATCGGTGCTCAATATAAAGTTCGATTACATTCATCTCATACATCATAGAAGTTGGCTTCTAGGATGAGGCATCGTAGATCATTAGATGAATTATCATCTCATCATGACGTATTAAGTGTGAATTGTCCTTACACTTACATATAGAGTGTGATTGATACTTGTCTCTTAATATTCAACACTCTCTGAGGTGAGTACTTTTGGTGACCTTATATAGCGTAGGTACAGCTTGTCTCACTTGCACTGGCCTCATATTATAGTTCCACCTTGTTCTCTATTAACATCTTTTCGTTTCATCTTTAATCACCTCTCATTATTTGTTCATCGTATAACATACACATATACTCTCTTGGAGTTTACATTGAGGGACATTGACTATAGGCGTAGATACATCTTGAGATTTGACTTTACATCATTCTACACTCCCTTACGTGAATGTTCATTTCGTCATATGCCAAAGCACTTGGACTTTTAGTATGTTTCACACTCATACATAAACCTCCTAGGTTCACATCATTTCATTACATACATCTTAGGTTCGCTTACTTTTAAACGTACGCTGGAGTTATGGATCCATACGTACAAGCCATGAGGTTTCATTCATAATTCATCTAAGTGACTCATACTTACCCAATATTATTTGGTACAAGACTTATGCATCTTGTTCGTATGCCAGGATCTTGATTTCGACTCTTATAGGCAGCATCCATTAAATATTTGTTCACGTACGACTTAAGTGTCAATACGGAATTGGGCAAGGGAACCCGATTTCGAATACCTTGAACAACACTTAATTATATATTAAACTTGATAATTGCATTTTTCAAATTTTGGGGACCCTAGTTCGATCCTCATCACTCCCATAATATTTCCTTTCTTTTTCTCCTCTCTTTCTCGTTTAAGGCAAGGAGGTTGTGTGATATATCCCCCACAAGCTCATTCAATTTCTCTTAATTTATCTCTTAACTTTCTCACCTATGCAAGAGGTTGTGGGTTCAATCCCCACTCTTAGCATTTATTTTTCTCCTTTATTTTTCTCCTAACTCTCTCATCCATTCAAGAGGTCGTGGGTTCAATCCCCACTCTCCACATTTATTTTTGTCCTAACTCTCTCATCTATTCAAAAGGTTGTGGGCTCAACCCCACTCACCACATTTAATTTTCTTTTAGTTTTTCTTATGAACATTTTATGTAATTTGCATTTGGTGAGGTCTTGGGTCCAATTCCCAATGACCTTACAATTTTTTAAAAAATTTAAAACATATCTCACTTTTCAAATTTTTGGCCGAGACCAACATTTCCAGCAAGCTGGAAATTTGGTCTCTTTCAATCCATATTTCTCTCAAGTTTTATTGTTGATTCTTGGAGCAATTCGGTTGACACTTTTCCAGCAACATTACCCTTATATGATCATCACACTTTTATTATTTACATATACGAAAACACAACATTTATAACACACAAATTTCAGGCAGCAACACAGTTAATTTACAGCACACCCATGCTCAAACAATTAGCGTAAAACACTTTTCCGGAATACATCTTTCATTCCTTAAATAATTTCAAATACACATTCAATACATAATAACAACCAGACCTAAAATTATCTACCAGAAGATATACCAACG
The DNA here is from genome assembly GCA_027704765.1 of Solanum habrochaites. Classification (NCBI taxonomy): domain Eukaryota; kingdom Viridiplantae; phylum Streptophyta; class Magnoliopsida; order Solanales; family Solanaceae; genus Solanum; species Solanum habrochaites. Next base: position 56,511,775 of record JAKWJA010002500.1, read on the forward strand.
CATGCTTTGAATCTTTCAAAGAATCTAATGACAGGGTTATGCAACGAGGACAATCTTAGTTTTTCAATCGCAATTAAACTGAACCTTAAGGGTATCTTGGGAAAGGGACCAAGATAGAAGAAAACACATACCTTAATGTCGTTCAACAATTGTTTCAATGCTGCCAATTCCCATGACACCACTGCCTCACCACCAAAATCCCAAACATAATCCATCGAGAAGAATGTTGTTGATTTTTGTTTTTAGCTTAGCTTTTCGTTTGCATTTTTGTGTGCAAGTTCTTCAAGAGTGAGGAACTATTATTTTCAGTTCTTTTCCTGATAAAAACGTTAGAATGAGAGTGAGAGATGTGAGAATGAGAGGATTCGGATAAGGAGAGTTAGGTGGAGACTTAGTCAAACAAGGACTCCCCATTATTTATTAATATTATTTTTATTTTTATTAAAAATCTGATTTTTCTTTAGTTAAATCATCAAATTAAATATTAATTAATTTAACTAATTCACTAATACAATACATCAATTATATCATTGCTTCCACCAAGGTTCGAACCCAGGTGGAGCAAGATTTTGCTTAAACTGTCAATTTCGGCCACCCAAATTGCCCCTTATCTATATTAATTAATTAATTAATTAATTAGGGTAATTACAATACCACCCTTATCCTTGAAAAGACCATTTTACCCGTAGATCCTCCAAACTTGAGATTACCCCTTTTTAAGTCCGGTTAAGACTCATTCGAGTAACTCTTCATATTCGGGTGCCCTACATGGATGGACCCAACCTTTCCTAGCTCAATTAACTCACCAAGTTAGTTGGTTTGGCTGTTGCAGTGGTTTAGAGGTCTTGTTCTCGCGCATCAATCCGTGTGAACCAGGTTTAATCTAGGCATTCTAGATACGTTAGACATTACTTAGCATAGTCATTTTTAGGGTTGTTACGATATTAAAATTTCCTATATTATCCTCCCAACTTTCTTTTCGAATGAATTCAAAAGCTCGGTTAGTTGATTATTTGAACATAATTTTAATGATTACATTTTTTATCTTATAAATTTTCATGATTAGACCTTCATTTATCATATCACACACTTTACATGCTTCACATAATCATATAAGTCCTTTAGACATAATCCTTAGCATACTTCTCATAACAAGAATAACTTCATTTAAGCATACTCTCTAGCCTACTTCACATAATAGCTTCATAAGGCACATTTAACAAGAATAACATTATTATCATCTTACTTCACATAACAAGCCTTCAGGGCTTCATTCACAATAAACAAGTAACTTCACATTCATACAATTCAAGTAAACACCGCCACCATAAAGGTGGACCATACCACTCACGAGCATTTCAAAATTAAAGTTAAACAACACAACCAGCTTACCCTTTAATTCAAGCTTCCATCACCTATAAAATTTTACTCAACAATTCATCATAAATTATACCTTAGGGTAGTAGCTAAAAAACAACATCAACTCAAAGAAACCAAAGCTTAAAAACTACAAATTCATGCTCATTTAACTCATTACTTAAGCCAAAATTTTACATAAAGATTAAACATGTTTTCATTGAAGTTTTATCATTAAAATTACCAACTAACATTAGAAATATCATATTTGAATCATTTAAAACATTTTAATGCAAGACTCACATTTACAGTTGAAGATAGAAGAAACAAGGGTTGAAGAACTCTTTTTGAATTCTATTGGAAAGGACTCTTTGAATGGAAGAGATTTCAAGGATGAATACCACACATTGAAAAAAACCCCAATGAGATATTTCCAGGATGAATACCATACCACACATTGAAAAAACCCCAATGATTTTTTATGAATAAATGTCCACCAACATCCCCTTCTAACCCTTCTTGAGTTCTAGCTTCTATGGTGACTTGAGAGTGTCTTTTAAGAGGGAGAGGTTTTGGGTTTTAGGAAATGGAGTCTAATATGAGGTCTTAGGGTTTAAAACACTTTAATATATCTAAATATCCCTAAGAATGAATTCCTAGGATCATAAAAGACTTGGGGTGAATTTACCAAACACCCCAAGCCAAAACAGAAAATGATTTCAATCGACGGTTTGTAACCAACGGACCGTCTGTCCATCAACGGTCCGTTGGTGGGGTTTCGTGGGTTGATAATTAGCCATATTTGGGGCCTTGCCAGCCTAAATTTCAGGTCCAATCGATGGCGAAAGTTAACGGGCCATTGGTTGGACCACTGGCCGTCGTTTGCCCTTGTTGGTGGACACTGCCAAGGTAATTTTTGGTTTCTTCTCTAGGGCCCCTTCTGGGTCCTAGTTGAGGTCGTACCCAAACTTTAAACCCCTAAACATAGTATTCTAGGTCTTAGGAACATCTTACATCAATTTTTATTAAAACGAAAACGTAAAACTCACTCAAACACATCAAGACACACAAGCACTACCTAAGGCCTTTGCGAACGTCATGGACGTTCTTAGACGTTTGACCTCAAAAATTAACCAAACTTCACACATTGCCCAATAACGTAAATATAACTCATTTTAACTTAAAATTAACTAAATAAAAAATCCTGAAGCTCTGGTTTACCTTAGTTCATTTTAGGGTGTTACAGTGGTTGCCTCAATACTATGTTGATTTTCATATGTGATCATGTTGACCAATGTACATACACCTCATGCATATATTGATTAGGATAGAATCATGGTGACTAATTAAAGGATAATTCTCATATGCACCATTTTCTACTACTATGCATGTAAAGTATATGTTCTTGAAAGTATGCAAAAATGTATCTTAACTAGGATGACTTGATAGGTGTACTGGTATAGGTAAGGTTATGGGACTGTGCCTATACATTGCACATGTGTACCTTAGGAGGGAGTTAGATATGTATATGTATATGTCTCTTGTGCATGACATTATGATATTGACCTACTTGTTATGATTATATGCATAGTATGGATCCTATTGTGTCTGATGAAGGTCTTGACTTACATGTATATATGATGAAGGTTTTACTTGATATGCATCTAGTTGAACAAGCTTGTCATGTTTATACATAAAGTAAATGATTATTTATTATGGTCTCTTTGTAGGTTTACTTAGTATGTGTGAGGTTATGGTTCTTCACATGTACATTGCACTATAGGATTAGATTGGGATTATGAGTAAGGTCTCATTATGTTAATTAAATAAAGTCCAAATATGTATTTGATGACTATTTCCGTATTGTGATGATATTGGCAGTATTGACTTGCATGTTGTCTTGAAAGGAGTATAAAGACTAAATGCATCAAGATTATGATGTGATGAGTCTTATATGAGGTTTATGAGTTATGTTGGGTCATATGTGAAGTATGTGTTATCATGATATGTTATGCTTCCATGAATATATATATGTCTAAGTTAATGAAGGTTGTATGGATGTTCACTTTAGTGACCTTAAAGTGATGCTTGAGTGTGAATGGTGGAATGGGACACTATTCATGCGTAGCACAAAGTATTACTTGAGTGTTACTTTGGGGTAAGAAAGTTAACGTAACAGAAAAGAGAATGTTACGAAGTGGATTAATGTGCCTTAAATGTGATATATGGTTTTATGTGATGTTATGGATATTGTATATGTCAATATGAAGTAATGTGAACTATATTGTGTAATTGTGCCAAAGTTTATGAAGATTCTTTAAAAAGGCATGCATGATTTCTAAGTAAATTGTCCTCTTTAAATGCATGATTTCCATACTTAGTGCATTCTTGTACTAATATCATTCTTCTTCATCTTTTTACACAAAGTGTAGATGGTGATGTCTAGAGGATGTCTCTTAATTGAAGAGCTTAGATAGATGTCCCAAGTTCAAAGAAAGGGATCCTTATGATTCAAGGATTTCATATGTCAAGTTCTTATTTAAAGTATCTGTAATAGCTTAGTTATTATTTTATGTTGTTAAGGGTCGTGCCCCTATTCTACTTTATTAATGTTGAGTCTAACATGGCAAAAGAGACTTAGAATCTATTTATGTATTATAAGATTTTATATATTTAGTGATGATTCTAGCATATGATGTGCTATGAAAAATTTTAAATTTTCTGCTAAATTCAATGCGATGAATGATGTCTATTTGCTTGTACAAAACCTTCGAGAGGTCAAGTACGCCATGTTTCTTCTAGGGGGTGCTCCTGGGTCGTGACACGATTTGAGGTTGTCACTTCTAGTTCGAGGTTGATATTCATGGATCGAGGTCGTTATCTCTAGTCTATGGTTGATGTTCATGGTTCGAGGTTGTTATTCCCAATCTAAGGTTGTTGTTTTAATGTTCGGGGTCGTTACCTCTAGTTAGGGGTTTAGATGTTACTGATAGTTTTGTTGCTCACCATGCATTCATATGTATTGTCTATCACCAATATACTTGTCTTGTATTTGTGAAATCTTTATACTATCACCAATATACTTGTCTTGTATTTTTGAAAACTTTGTACTCTTATTTTGTATTAGATGCTCAACTACTAACTGATGTGAGGTCGTGAGATTGCCACTACATTGTTTTTATTCATTAGCCTTTCTCTGTGTTGTTCTAGGTTCTTAATTCCCAAGCTTACAGGGGTCTAGTTAGGTTATTTTTGACTATATTATGTCCATTGCTATTGTATTTATGGTTACATGTTCGTTGACTTTAGAATTATGGTTGTGGGTCCTCTTGACACTAGTTAGTTGACTTTGTATCTTAGTTGCTTGTGATTAGGACGTTGTCTTGAGATCCATGTACGTTCTTGACTTGTCTTCTTACCCCTTGTTTTATATTTTTATTCTTTATTTTGTGTCTACTTTAGTATCTCATATTTTGTTACTTGTGTTATGTTTTACTTATTATTGTTTATGATTATGTTATTTTTTAGCTCAGTCGGTCTTTGTCTATTGAATACAGTTTTGATACTCACACTACACTTCTGCCCCCTGTAAATTGCATTTGAGTTATTGTCATTGATTTGGAGTCAAGAGGAGAAGCTTGAGATTTCGGAGATTAGGGTGAGTTCTTGGAATCTAGAGCTACCGGTTTTCGTCTGCTTTGGCTAGGCATAGTCTTTGTATTGTATTTAAATACATGATGTAATTGTCTTGTATTAGTGTAAACCTTATGCTCTTATTTTGGATTAGATGTTCAACTATTAACTAATGTCATGTCTTAGGTGGTTTCTCTATGATTTTGTTGATTTTTCTTTCTAGGTAGGAAAAGACCAAAACACCCTTAATTAAAATATGTCGGAAGACCTTACAAGGTGGACTGATGGTTCATAGGACTTCCTAAAGATTGTACTGGTCAATCGTAGACCCAATTATTGCAACCCAAAAATCAAGCCACCTCCCACAAAATCATTCTATGGGTCATTGTCCATTTTATGTTTTGTAGACCTTTACATAGAACCCAACTTAAAGTCCAAAAATTTGAATAAGCCTGGATCACTTCTACAAAACCCTCTTATGGTCCATAGAACACCCTACGACTCGTCATATTCACCCGTAGGTCAAACATCAAACACTTGACATTTTAAAAATTCAAATCAAGTCATATGACTCCCTTCCTACAGCATGTAGGACTTTCTACGGTCTGTAGGTTGGACTCGTAGACCACTGCATTGCAAAAAAATGAACTTTTCTTTCCAATCCAACTTTTCAATTTCCAAGGTGTTACAACAATATTGTTGATGTTTATTTCTTTGGTTGTGTTTTCAGTTCAGACTTGTACGTGGTGTATGACTTCCATCTCAGTCACTTTTATGATGTTAGAAATGTTTGTGTCAGACTTAATAGTACTCTCATATCTCTTAGGTACTCTGTTGGTATCTTTTATGTCATCCTATGATTTCAAACTTATATTAGTTATATCTCTTAAATTATATTTCATTATGTCATGCTTATGTCAAGTGGCTTCTTTAGGGTCTCTCGGGATCCTACTTGTCATGTTATGTTTATGTGTGCTTTGAGTCATGACTAGGGGTGTTCATTGTTCGGTATGGATCGGTTATATCAAAACCAAAATCAAACCAATGTAGTTAGTTTTTTTATTTTCTAAGACCAAACCAAACCAAACGAAAAAATAATCATCGGTTTGGTTATTTTTTTTTTTTTGGTTCAGTTTTTCTAATTTATTCAATTTGAAAGTAATAAATTTTTTGAGGACGTACCTATCTCCATAGACATAAAACCAAGTACATGAACAATCTACAAAAAAACTAATATCGATTCAGTCAAGCAATTAAGTAATATTAGAATTATCATTACACGGACAAAGTGATTCATTTAAGAGAAAGTGTGACTATTATATGTGAAGTACAGTAGGTAAAGACTAAAATGGAAATTGATGGACTTGGATTTGAGATTGTTATACTTGGGCTAAATTGTTGGGCTTGATATAATGGTAAAGTTTAACATTTAAGTTAATTAATATTTAACAAAACATTTTTAATTTATTTATGAATAATATATAAATAATTATAAAATTTATGTATCTAATGCGCACTTTCGTTTTCCCCCTAACCTTAACAAGGGGCTTTCATGAATAGGGACTTCCTGCCAGCAGGTGGTGACGATTTCCGACAACTTGCTAAATTCCACCATGCAGCGACCATCGCCTACCCTAATGCTCCTACTCCGGACCTTACTGTTGGCTTTGCTTTGAGCTTTCTTGCTTGCTATGCGCTAGCTAGCGGAATACTTTACCGAATGCGCCAACCAACCTTTGGTGTCGGGCCTACGTGTGCCAACTCCAACGCGAAGTAGAGATGGATAAAGCAGGGACAACTTAGTTCGTTTTGTTCATTTTTGAGGGCTTTTCCTTCGTTTCGGTTGGCCCCAGAAGTTTACTTGTCCAATCTAAGCTAAGCCCGCAAAGCAAGAGATCTTATTTTATCCTTAAGGATAGTGGGGGCCGAATCAACTGGGTCACCTTTATCAGTTCGCTTTGGTTATTTTTACGGTTGTTTTTTAGTTAAACCAAAACCAAACCAAATATTATAGATTTTCAAATTTAAAAATCAAACCTAACCAAACTAAATTAAATATCAGTTTTTTAATCGATTTGGTTCGGATTGCGGTTTGGTTTGGTTTGGTTGTTAACCATAACCATTAGTAGCCCTAGTTATGAAAATATATAGATTGACCAAAAACATGGAATTAAAATGTGGTGAAAAAATAAAAAGTATTATGATATTTTTTTTAAAAAAAGAATGCAAAAGAAAGTTAATGCATGCATTAAGATAGTTAAAGATTTAATTACCCTCAGGGCCATAATTATTAGGTGCTATATGTTTGTAACTAGTTTTCATTTTGAGAATTTTATACAATTTTCATAGTGTTAAGAGCTAATTACATCTTATCTCTACTATTCTTTTCAAATTACAAAAATATCTTTAATTTGGTGGATGACAAATACATCCCAAAATATCTCGATACATCACATCCTATTTTTGAATACATCCATCAACGTCTCGATACATCGCATCTCAATTTTGAATATATCACTCAATATCATGATACATCATGTAAAATAATGTATCCAACAAATGTATTGTTGTAAAGTGATATATTCGGTCATACATCCCGTAAAGTGATGTGTCCTAGAAATTTTAAGCCATAGAAAATTTTAAAGAATATGATAAAATAAGTTGTGTAATTAGGTAATTTTTTGTTACTTTTATTGGTCATGACTAGAGATGTCAAAATGGGTTTGTCCCTCTAAACCGGCCCAACCCAATCCTTAAATTAAGTGGGGTTAGGCCTAATTTTTTTTTGACTCATTTAGGAACTAGGTTTTTTAGCACAATCTCATTTGGTCCGCTAGCCTCGTAGGCCCAATCCGCAAGCCTCAGAGGCCAACCCATCAGCTATGAATATTTTTAAAAAATTATATATTTTTAGTAGTATTTTATTTGTAAAGTTTTTATCAATAAATATTTTTAAAAATAATAAATCAAGTCTTTTAAACTAGCTAATTTTTTGTGGAAATGGTGAATGATCAATATTTTTTTGCTAAATATTACGTTGATTATTATGTATTTTTGTATGTAAGTACCAAAGTGTGATTCATATATATATTTTTGTAAGTATTCACCGAACTGTGATTCATAAATGAAATTTTTTATGTATTGATGTCGTGTTCATAAACGTCGATGTTCGATACTCTTTCTAAGATAGTACTTTTGTTCATTTTTTATTGAAGGGTCAACCCGTCCCAACCTTTGGCCCGCTTAGGGTTGGATTAGACTGCTATTTTATAGGTCCTTTAATTAAAAGGGTCAACCCGTCTCAACACATTTAACTCTCTAGCCCGTTTTGATTTTGAAAAAATTGGCAAACTAGTCAAAAAACTTAACTTAATTAGTAAAAACCTCCATACTTTATAAATATTAATAAAAATGTCAAAATTTCATTATTTTAGAAAAGATTGTGTATCCTAATTTACTTCTTATTTTATCTCACCTTAATTACACATTTTACAATTAATCCTCTCTCATATGTTTTAAAAAAGAAATATTCTCTCTCACACATTTTCATCATCCAATTCTTCTCCATTACACAACGCGACTCTCTCTCTTCTTTCTTTTTTTAGAAATTGAAAAATATATTTTATAAAGATATTTACACAATCCCTTTTATAAAGGTATGCATCTTTATCCTTGTTTTAAGATTTCTTTTATGATTTTATTTTTGTTTAAATCGTTCAAAATTATTGTCTGTAGTTGAAATTAAGTTTAGGATTTGATTAACTTTAAATTCTCTCCAATGACAGAATCTAAGAGCATTAATAGAGATATCAAACTTAATCAACAATTTTCTATTTTTCAATATCACAGTTTTCTACTTAGAACACAAATGACGATAATTTTGTATTTTAATTTGATTATTTTGTTTTCCAATATTGTTCCGACAAATTTTCTTAAGCGCGAAAAATCGACTACAAGCAAAATAAATAAAAAAATGTGATTTTTATTAATGAATCTTTGTGAGTACAATTTCGTTGTTCTCTTGATTCTCTCTCCTAAGTCTCTCTGTATTCGAGGGTCTTTAGTAATGTATTCTCGAATATAGGATGATGTAGACCACCTCGATATGTGTTTGATCTCCAGAAACATCGGGAAGTGCTTCGTCGTTACAAGTTGATCTCCGGGAAGAACTGTATTGATCACTCCTTCGAAGAGCTATGTAGTTGATGTTGCAGCTTATGTAGACCTCCTTGAGATGTATTTGATCTCCAGGAACGTCGGGAAGCACTTTGTTGTTGCAAGTTGATATCCGGGAAGAACTCTATTGATCACTATTTCGAAGAGTTATGTAGTTGATGTTGTAGCTTTCTCCAATTGCAGAATGCTTGTTGAATAGTTTTCTTCCTGCCTTGAATGTCATGTATATCCCCTATTTATATATAGATTGTAGGGAGTGGACAAGGTTGCTTGCCATTGGCCAAAGGATGTCATTTTGACACTTGTTGCATGTCATTCGTTCTTGCATTTGACTAGGACTACCACCTCTTTTGGACACATGGCGTCAACTTGTTGGTCTTCGATGTCTAGGTCACAGTGACAAATGACATGAGTTTGGGCTTCAAGGTGAACTGGACCTTGGACTTGAATTTAATAAAAATGGAGTTATTTATTTGTAAAACATTAATCATCCAGCCCAAATAAACATGTATTCAATACAAATTTTGTATGAATTAAATTCAATAAAATCTGTGTGTTATTACTTTGTATACAAACAAGTTTTTTTTAAAAAATAAAATAAATTGTATTCATCATAATGGATATCAACAAAGTCGCATTTGTATTTCAATTGAAGTCAGTATTATTATGTTCATTTTGTATTTCAATCTCAATTTTCAATGACAGCAAGTTTGTACTCCTTTTTATTATGTCTTCAACAAAATTGTATACCAATTACTTTTCGTATTTTATGTACTCATTTTACCATTCAAATTAAAATTGAATATCATATTGTGGTGACGATTTTACTGTGATCATTTTGTATTTAACTTTGACATTGTATTCATATATTTTTGGTTCATTATAATGACATACCAACAAAGTCAATTTTGTATTTCAATTGATGTGAGTATTTATTATGCTCATTTCATATTTCAATCTCAATTTCAATTACAACATGTTTATATTTCTTTTTATTATATTTTCATTATAATTATATCAACAACTTTTGTATTTTATGTGTTCAATTTATCATTCAAATGAAAATTGGTATTTTACTTTTACAGTGAAAACTAGAAATTATATCCCAGTAATCAAAATGTACTACATAACTGTCAAATATACTTTTTCTTTTATTTATATTACAAAAAGATTATTGATTGTATCTCAATATAATTTAATAATTACATATAAATAAAATTAAAAAATAATACAAGATTCTGGAATAGAATAGCATGAAAATAATACAATTTGTTGAGGAATGATACAATATTCTAAATACAAATTGGTTGTGAAAGAAATCATACATCCATATTTAAGAATCCAAATCAATTTAACATACCGAAATGAGTAAAAACTAAAAAAAATACAAGTTCTTAATAAAATTATAAATGTTGAGTAAAAGAAAAAAAATTAACAAGCAAAAAATAATATAAATACAATTTTTGCAACCTTCTTCTCCAATTCTTTCTTCCTTCTTCTTCGTCTGATATATTTCCTTTTTCGATCTTTTGGTTCACAAAATCCAAATTTAAATCCTTATTCGCTTGTGCATTAATAAAACGTTGTCTCGTCATCCAAAAAAATATGCATGTTATTAGGATCTCAATCTGGAAGCTTTAATTGTGACACTTTTTATACTAGTTTTGTGAGTTTTTCCTATTATTATTATTATGTAAGCGTATACATGTTAGTCTAAAAAGATTTGATAGGTTATTATCATCTCAAGAATTTTGAAATACATGTTCGTGCTTAGTGATTCTATACTTCTTTGAGTTTGTATGCTTCCACTAAGCTTTTATGATTTCCGAGTTTTAATAGACCTTAATTGCGTAATTTTTCATGGATCTTTCTTTATATCTAAGTAGCTTTTGTATTGACAGGGTAGAATAATGAATTTCACATAATTTTAGAGGAGTTAGATCACTACGAAAGTCGGCTTTGGCTCTAAAATCTTATCCCTTAAGTTGTGGTTGGACATTAAAAAAAAGTTGCGATTTAGTCGAATACATTTAACATAAAATGAGTATTACAAATGAAAATTTAAAAATTGATACTAAAAATTTGATGAACAAGTGAGATGAGTTCTCAATATTTTTTTTAAATTTGTATTTAGTTTTAAATTTTTGTAATTGAGACATTTAAACAATTATTTCTTTCGAAAAAATTTCCCTCCCCTAAACTTCTCCTTTATGTTATTTAACAATTGTATTCTTTAAATTAAAACAAATACTAAAAACATAAATAAGATACATAATAAATTAACATTTTCACATTTTTAGCGAATATTGAAAGTGTTGACAATAGGTCATACTAAATGTTAAATATTGACATTTTGGAAAATGAAAAAAATTACTTGGAATGATACCTTTGATTAATAATTACTCATTTTAGTGATACTTTTTATTTATTTATAGCAACACTATGTTAAATCTGTAATATATATTAAAAGTGAATTATATATGCGATGAATATGCATTATAACTGTATTTAAAAATATATTATGCTTATTTTGTAAGAAATCGACACGTTGTATTAAAATATGTGATAAATGTATTAATCATCAATAAATTTTGTGTTACATATGAATAATAAATTGTTCTTTGCAACATATATTAAATTACATATTATAAATATATTAAAAGTGTAAAGTGAAACAAACTTGTTATTACTATAAATGGTTAATATTTTCTTAATATAGTATATTTATTTTAGTTTCCTTAAAATTTCCCCTTAGTTTTTCCATTGTTTTAGGTGTAAATATCTTTGGGCTATTTTGAATGGATATATTAGCGGCCCAATTAAATGGGGCCTATTTTATAGAGCTTAAACGCTAGCAGCAATTAGCCAAATTCATCTTCCTCATAAACCCTAGTCGCTGCTTTTCTTTCCAGAAGAAGAAAAAAGAAACCAGAGTGGTTTACGGAAGAGGAGGGAGAAATGGGTAGCGATAGCGAAGTAGAGAAGAGTGGACAAAAGGAGAAGAAGAAGGTGTTTGCTTTAGCTCCTATTGCTAAACCTCTTGCTGGAAAAAAACTCAACAAGCGCATCTTCAAACTTGTTAGGCGAGGTATATTTAGAGTAATTGCGTATCTGTATCTGTATCTGTGTATGTTTGAAAATTTTTGATTTGACTGAACTTTTTACCTTATTGTTGTAATCTCAGCTGCTGAGAAAAAATGCTTGAAGAGGGGCGTTAAAGAGGTGGTGAAGAGTATTCGACGAGGTCAAAAAGGGTAGGTCAAATTCTTTTCTGTTAATATCATTTTATCGAATTAATCTTTATGTTTTTTTATGAGTATTGTGTTATATGATCCATTTAATGACTGCTTATGGAGAGTGGATAAATGTTTACTCACTTGTAACGACGACATCATACGCATAGAGTGTACACAGACGTATATGTAGAAAAGAGATGGTTTGGTTCAGACTTACTCACATATTGGCTATCGAACAATTTTATGTACTCATAAAAGAACTTTGGAGACATTTGTAGATATTAGTAGATAATGGAAATGTTGTATATATATATTCGGGTATTTGTACAACTTCAAGCTGTTCACTATATATTTATTGGAGAAGAATGGGAATCAGATAGGGTTTAGTCTTATTATTTGAGCCTCTCTCATGTACTAATAATTAATTAGCGTCTAATTTCCAGACAAGGGAGATACAAAAAGTGAATTTGAAAGTGGCCAAGGTTGGAATAAAAAGCGTTGGAATGTTAGAGTACTCTCTGTACTATGATTTTATATCGATATTGTCTAATCATAACATGTAATAGCAGGCTAGATTTTCTCAATACTAAATTTTGCTTTTGAATAATGTAATTTCATTACTTTATGAATTTTCCGTGCAATTTTCATCCATGATATTTGCACTTGTTCTGTTGCTAGGTAGCTTTTCTCTTTGACATCTACATGGCTTTTCACTCATGATATTACACCTCTCATCATCCATTTGTTTTTGGTGATTACAGAGTGTGTATTATAGCTGGAAATATATCTCCTATAGATGTCATCACTCATGTTCCAATCCTGTGTGAGGATGCTGAAATACCATATATCTATGTTTCCTCAAAAGAAGTAAGTTGAATTTACATACTTATTAATATGCTTTCTTTTATGTTTCTTCACTTGTTACCATTTGCAGCTTCCTTGATCTTTGAACCTGTGACAATGTATTATAGAGCTTGTGTATAATTTTTTCCGTGTGTCAAAATCACGAATGTATATCCCAGTCTTATATATATCATAAACTCCTTTTGTTCCACTCTTTCTTGTTAGAAAGATTATACTTCCATTAGGATACGTTGGCCATCTTAAACTTTATAAATAATGATGTGGTGTTCTCAGAATTCTAAACGGTCAGTCATGTATGTAGCCTTTGATATACAAAGGCAGGCACTGTGATGCATGCTCTTTCTGCTTGGTTTGTGTATGCCATGCACCATGCTCGTACAAACTTTTGGTGTTTTTATGTGGTTATGATTGTAAAAACTCGTCAACTCTGTTTCAGGATCTTGCGAATGCTGGAGCCACCAAGAGACCAACATGCTGTGTTTTGGTGCAGACAAAGCCTGCCAAGGGAGAACTTAGCCAGGAGGATCAAGAGAAACTGAAAACAGATTATGATCAAGTTGTATCAGAAGTTGGTGAAATGGCATCCTCGATGTTCTGAGTATCAATAACATTAGGATATCGGAGTTTGTACCTAATTCCCTACTATTCAAAACTTTTGTAATGGCTCTCTAGTATTAGTCTTTCCAATCTTAGCTACTTCTTTTCTTCCCCTTGCTCTAAATTCTGGAACATGATTCAAAGCTGCTGCTATGTATCGATATCCAAGTGTTGCTCTATCGTGTGTGATTTGTTTGCAGGCTGGTGCTCCGATTAGAAAACGTGCCATCAGCATGAAGTAAGTAGATAGATACCTATAAACAATGCATTATTCAATGGATGCATCAGTAGTGTGACAATTTAATAAAACGGGAACGAGAAATATTTATTGACATTTGATATGGTTAAGAAGCAACAATAATGCCAAATGAATAAAATTACGGGGAATATAATTGAAATTTTAAATACTAGATCAGACCAATTGCTCATCCTACTTTCTCTATCGTCTTAACAGCCCATCTTTGTCTTGGTAGAGTGTTTAAATGGCACATTTTAGTCCTCTTCACCATTACATAGAAAAAGTAGGTAGAGTGTTTAAATGGCACATTTTAGTCCTCTTTACCATTACATAGAAAAAGTAAGCCACAGGTTTAGGTACAAGATATCATTATTACCGCTTGGGCAATTAGAACCAACCCTAATCGCAAAGATCCAATTGCAAAGGCTGCAACGTCAAAATTTGACCCAAACCAAAAGGACAGAGCCTTTTTCATTATCCAATCTGGAGAGAAAACGATCAAATACCCCCTTAACTCATATTCAATTTTTAACTATACATTTATATTTTACGGAGTTCCTATTAATATCTATGGCATTTGAAACACTAATCTTGACACACTTAAAATGTCACCCCCAATCTTTGTTGCAGGGTGTAATAAACACACCTATTTTTCAAAAGGAAAAAGATTATATATATATATATATATATATATATATATATATATATATATATATATATATATATAGATATATATATATATATAAACATCACCCAAATACATCTAGTTTGATGCTTTTCATTTTTTTCTCCACCATTCTATTCATCTTCCTAGATCATCCCATTTTTTTCTCCATTATTTCCAAATCTCTCGTCTCCTCCAATCCACCTCCATCTCCATCACACTCATCATCCTCCGTCTCTCTTCTATCTTTTCGATCATTTATTTGCACAAAATCTAGTTGTCATTATTGAACTCAGTAAATTGAAATGAATGTTAAATCTTTTTATTATGATATCTTATTGCCATTATGGTTCTCCAAATGCTTTATTTTGATGAATTTGAAGATGAAAATTTTCCTTGCCCAATTTCAAACTATAATATTCATTTTCAATTCTAATCAAGAAACTCACAAATTTCAAATTCTAATACCCACTTTCAGTTCCAATCAAGAAGTTCGTGTTGCTACTATAATCGAAAAAAATTCCATAGCAAAAGTTGTAATATTATTTTTCAATGTCAGATTGAAAGTATTGAAGAAATTATCATTTTCTTTCGTTTGGTTAAGTTTTCTATTTTTAAGAAAGATTTGAAGATGATGGTCATGAAAAAGTTGAGAGTAATTTCCTTATATAGTCACCCATGTTTGAAAAATTACCTAGGAATATCACTTATATTTATTTTAACTACAATATCACTCAACTTTGTCTATTTTCCTCAAAATATATTTGACATAAAAAAAATACATTATTTCTATCCTTCTAAGGTGTCATGACACATTATTTATTTTTTTATTATTAAAAAAGTTATGTTTTAAACCTATTTAAACATTAGGTTGCAATATGTTTTTTTAAAAAAAATAATGTTGTTCATTTATTTTTATTTGAAAATGTTTTATTTTTTAGATATAAAAAGATAAGTTTAAAAAATGAATGAAAAAAAAGTACCTCATTTCTACGACTAACTACTAATGGACTGTTTTAACTATTTTTTAAAAATAATTTTTTCTATTTTTTAATGATAATTATTATTTTTTACTTTAAGTTTTTTAGTTAATTTTTTAAATAATAATTATATTTTTTTATGGTGCACTTTTTCTTCTCTTATTTAGATAGATATTTTCTACAAATCATTTTCTTGCAGCATTCCCTAAATCACTGAAAGTGTGATAAAATATAAATAGACATTACTGTTTTTTATAAAATAATTCAATTTTCATTTTTCATTGTTTTAACTTAAAAATTAAAATTTGAAGTATTTAAATATCTTTCATTTTTTTCTCAGTAATAGCCATTGCTGTTTTTATATAAAAAAAATAGTTCAATTTTATTTTTTTTCCTTTCAAAGTGAAATTAGAGGCATTTAAAAATAATCCATTTTTTGCCGTTACAGTTTTTTTTAACAAAAGAACTTTTATTTTCTATTTAAAATAGCTATATTAAAATTCCTATTTTTTTTAATTGTATTTTTAGAGCATAGTTAAAATGCTATTTGAAAAATTAAAATTCTTTAGTATTTATTGTGCTGAAATGTGACATTTTTTACTTTTCTTATTATATATAGATATATTTTTTTAAAAAAATAGACAAATCCACATATTATATCTAGTTGAAAAAATTAGATTAAGAACTGTAATATGAACTCCTCCGATTCTTCAAGAAAATATGTGGATTCCTCTGATTCTTTAAAAGAATTAGAAAAATATTAATAATAAATTTAAAAATGTGAAATAGTACCCTAGTAGGAGAGAAATAATATTTTTTTTGTGTTAAATATATTTTGAGAAAAATAGATAAAATTGGATGATGTTGTAGTCCTAAAACAAACATAAGTGATATTCCTAGGTAATTTCCCAAACATAAATGACTATATATTTCTAGATAATTTCTCAAACATGGATGACTATATAGAAAAATTACTCAAAATTCATTATGAACAAGAAATGAAAAAAATGAAAACATTAAATATTGTATAGGTGCTTAGTGCTTACCATGGCAGCCATGACAAAATTTAATTCCAGAGATGTAATTTTTTAAAGGAGGTTAATGATTAGAAAGGGAGCATGTGATTGTAATTAATTAAATTTATTTATTAATTATATTAAAATCAATTAAGAAATGACCCAATCATTTAATTTTGACTTATTTATTCACTTTACACTTGGTTTTAGAAAAATGAACACATTTGTTATGTCACATCAATATTTAAGAGTGTCAATATCTTTATTTAAAATACTTCAAAGGTGTAATAGGACTTTCACAATGTATTGATGTGTAATTGAGAATTGGTAATAGATTGAGGGCGTATTTGATTGTTTTCTCTCTAATCTAATACAAAAAGTTATTTCAAAATAGGTCCAAATTTCACGATCGAACAATAATATCATTTTTCTTACCTTTCATTTTTAATAAATATCATATGAATCATACTTGTCCCTCATATCTTACTCTATTTCAAACATAATGATATTTTTGTTATAAAATGTGTCAAGCGGTAATAACTAACATTTTTTTTTTAATCGAATGTCCGAAGGGACGATAGTAACTAATTAGATTCAACGGATTTGGAATATTATCAAGTTTTGTCATCTCTAAACTTAACCTCAAGTAGCACCATTTACAAAATACAAATAAAAGTAAGTTTTTGAACAAATTTATGTATATAAGGGATTTCACTATGTTACGTTTAAAACCAACATGAATAATTTCTTAAAATATTCTAGTGGCAAGACTATGTGCTTTGCACGGGCTCAATATTTATTCATGAAAAATTATCATAACATGATAAGTTAAGGAAAGCTTACTTGTAGTGATATTATTTTATCTATTATCATTTAGACCATTTCCAATCCAACACCAAATTTTACACCAAACACTATATTTGATGTAAAATTTGATATTTTGAGCTTCAATCCACACTAATTTTTACACCAAATTTGGTGTGTGAATAGTATTACATCAAATTTGGTGTAACACTATTCATCACACCAATTCACTTTTTGAATATTTTAATATTTTTGATTATACAAACTTTTAATTAAATATTATATAAATCGTATGTTTTAGTTAAATATCTTGTATATTTAATTATTTTTACGTAATATTTTCTTAATATTAATTTTAGATATAAAATTTAGCTTTTTTATTAATTAATTTTTCTATATATGACTTTTACAAAAATTAAATTTATGTTAACTCTACTATAAATTATAATTGAATATAAACTACAATTAACCTTCACAAAATTTAAAAGTGCAAACATATAAATTTTTAAACAAATAATACAATATATTTAAAAATAATAAAAAATAATAAACATTCAACAAAGTAGTTATTGACGTACATCAAAATTGAAATATAAAATATATAGTAATTTTAAAAAGTCTGCCAAAAACATAATAATTTTATATTAAACGACTATAAGGGAATAATGTGAATTTTGTATGGTGAATCTTTTAGAAAAAAATTGTTTTATGAAATAAGAAATAATAATATAATAATAAAGAGGGAGACAAAGATTCATTTTTGCTGTAAAATTTGTGAAGTGAATTGGAGTTGATTACACAAAAAATAGTGCTGACACCAAATTTGGTGTTTAGGTTGGGTTGGAGATGCTCTTAGGGGTTGTTTGGTGGGGAACTAGTTATCTCAAAATTAGGTATCTCGAGTTTAGCTATCACGGGATAACTTATCCCACCATGTATATATGATAACTTATCTCATTATTATGATATAAATGGTGGGATAAGTTCTCCCAAACATGACAACCAAAAAAATACAGAAACTCTAGCCCATCAGTATACTTAAGCCTCGAGTAGCACCATTTTTTTTTAAAAAAAATTCAAAATAAGATTTTGAATAAATTATATGTATATAAGGGATATCACTATGTTAGACATTTAAAACCAACATGAATGATTTCTTAACATATTCTAGTGGCAAGACTATACTTTGCACGGGCTTAATATTTATTCACGAAAAATTACCACAACATGATAAGTTAAGAAGAGATTATTTGTAGTGATATTTTTTTTTATCTATTATCACGTAGGGTTCGTTTGGTTGAACTAGTTATCTCAAGATTAGTTGTCTCTGGTTTTAACTATCATAGGATGACTCACACTACCATGTATATGAGATAACTTATCCCATCACTATGATATAAATGATGGGATAAGTTATCCCAAACATGACAATCAAACAAGATATAAAAATTCTATCTCATCACTATTTTCTTATCCCTCAATATTCATTTTTATTTTTCACACCAAATGATTATAATATTACTACGATAAATATGTACCATGTATTAAAACTGAGTTATGCATGAAACATGGATGAGTTATATGTCTTTTGAAATATGTTATGTTTGTTTGGTACTCCGTCTATCCCTATTTAGTTGTCTACTTTAGAAAAGACACACATATTAAGATAACAATAATTAACATAATGAAGTTACAATCTTACCCTTATTAAATATGATTTCAAAAAGGAAGAATTAAAACTTAGAATTTTTCAAGAAGTTTAAATGACGGTATAATACGAAAAAAAAATTTCCTTTCTTGATTTGTCAAAATGTACAAGTAAATAGGAATATCTAAAAGAGAAAATATGGACAAGTAAATAAGAACAGAGGGAGTAAAAATTTGACACAATATATTATAAGTATATTAAAATATGTGATAAACGTATTTTCCATCAATCAAATTTGTATTATATATTTTATAAACCATTATATGTAATATTTATTAAAATTATATTATAAACGTGTCCAAGTAAAAAAATATGACATTATCATAAATGATAAATATTTTCCTAATATAACAGATTTATATAAGTTTCCTAGAGTAATTTCAATAAATAACCCACTTTTTAATTTTTTTTTGGGAAAGAAAGGTTTCTAATTTTTTTTTTAAACATTTATTAGTCACGTTGAGAAATATTTGCTTTATTCAATTTTTTTCTCTCTCCTTATTGTTTTCAACTGTATTAAGTGTAGTTTTACCTTTTTTTTATCTCTCTAAATTCTTTTTAGGAAAAAAAATACTTATATACACAATTTTAATTTCTTATTGTCTATTTTCTGTACATTTTAAAAATATTACTTAAATCCCTTCTTTCTCCTAAATATTAAAACTATCGGATACATGAAACATAAATTGCCAACCCATGTTCAGTACTCCCTCTCATTCTTATTTTTTCTTCCTAGATTCACGCCAAAATCTTAGCAGTTACAAAATTCATATCCAAATTTAATTTTCGAAAAGTTTGTCTGTCCTTTCAATCAATTTCAAACTTTTGAATAGGTAGGATTATCATCTTCATCTTCTCCTTTTCCTTTTTATTTATTTCAATTTTTCTTCTTGACACATATGAATCAGAATCCTACATCAAATCCTTTTAATACTAATCGAATAGTATATGATTCTGACGATGGAAAATGAACTGAAAACAGATCCAAAAGTTTGCATGACCCATTGAACATGAAGAATCAGTTGAACAAGGAAGTGCCTTCATCGCCGAAATCAAATGTTGAAAAACAGAAAAAAGGAGGAAGAAAGTAGCACATGTGATGTCCAAATCTTCATTGCCTAAAGAATGTATTTTCAATCTTTATCACATTTGTTTGTGCTTGGTATGAAATTTGTGGTATGTTAGATTGAAATTAATTGATACATTAATTTCTATGTTATGCTATAATTTATTGGGTCAAACGATACATATAAAATCCCAATCTTAGTTGGATACTAGTTAACTGATTTATAATTTATAGACACATATAAAACCCTAATTTTCTAATTTTCGTTTAGTATTGGATATAGAAAAATATGGGTGAAATACATCAAAAACGTGTGCAAAGTTCACACTTGGTCATTCATTAGATTTATAGTATTGTATTATATACAATACATTTTACTCATGATACACATTCAAGCATTTTATAGTCAAATTGTTGAATTTATTATGTTTCAAGGTTGTTTTAATTATGAATCAGTTATTGTTTGTGGTATTTATATCACATATTATCAAAAAATGTATCAAATTATATAATATGTTCAACTTATAGTTAATGTATCAGACATGATATTATATATGTTATTCATGTATCAAACATGTTTTTATTATGAATCAATTAATGTTAGTGGTTGTCAAGTGTTCTCTAGTTTGATTTGGTGTATATTATTTGTATATCATATGATATGCATTTTAATATATCAAGTTATATAATACATTCAATTTGAAGTATCAGTCATTTGAAGCTTGATATTCTGTATCAAAGTTATTTAATGTATCATGTGTTGTAATGTATCAACTTATATAATATGTTCAACTTATATTTAATGTATCAGACATGTCCTTCTTGGTATTCTATTTTTTATTCATGTGTCAAACATGTATTATTATGAATCAGTTATTGTTAGTGGTAGTCAAGTGTTAGTGTTGGTGGTAGCCAAATGTTTTTTAGTTTGATTTAGGATTTTTTATTCAAGTACATATGATTTCATTATAAATAGTATGATTCTTATTTTGATCTGCAGTCAACGAAATATATTATTAGAAATATGTAACATCTCTCTAATTGAAAGAACTAGAAAGAGTCGTTTTGGAAAGAATGAAAAATTTGGAAAATTGGTTAAGTATGCATTTTTTTGTAAACATCAAATGACCATAACTCTTATCCCATGATGAGTTAGCTGTGTTTCTTGATATCTTAGGAAATATACTTGAATTGTTTTTTCAATGCCGTCAAGTTTGCGGGATTCCGAGTTTGTATGATTGAGATATGCCCATTTGAAGTTGGATTGTTTGCATAAGAAAGGTCCGTTTGGAAGGGTAGTTTGGTCTTTTCCCTATCCAATTATTTTATTTTGGTTTTAGGAGTTTAATTATGATCAAATCTGAATTAGATCAATTTAGACAATTGAAAATTCATGATAGGGATCAGAGAAAAGAAAAAAGCGGAGAATGGAGTAAAAAAAGTTCAAGATTATTCAAGATCGTGAGATTTTGGTGGTAATTTTTGCCAAGGATTTAATCATACGAGGTATGTGAGTACACATAGTGTAGGGTTCGTTCACCCACGCACCAAACTTGTTTAATTCAGTGTAATTTTGTTCTAAAAAGGTTTAGAATTTGATGTTCTTGAGTTGTGTTCTTGAATTTCTTTCCTTTTTAAATTTGGAATGAGATTGTGGAGTTTCTGAGAGTTTCATATCAATTATTAGAGTTTCCTTGAGTTCGGTTCTCTTGTATAATTTTTGGGTACCTGAACCTTACAAAATTTGTGAAAAATAATTGGATTAAATCTATTTAATGTCAGAAAATGAGAAGAAACTTCGTCAAGAATTTCACCTCAAAGAAAACTGGAGTGACGTAACATGTAGCGTAAAGAAGGTTGGGGCGGTGCACCAGCAGTGTGCCAGAAATGGCTCCCTGATAGGAAGGGGTTGGCGCAGCACAACAGGTTCGTCCGCCCCAACCTGTTTTTCATCGTTTATCGTGTCTAAGTCCTTCTAAAGTGTACTAACACTTCACATTGATTCTAACTAATCTATGTGACTTCTAAAAATCTAAGAAATCATCCGTAAACACGAATTATTACCTTGAATCCATAAATTCAATTCAAGAAAAGTTAAGCCAAGTCAAGTTGATTTAAAAGAGTTTTCCACAAGTCTTTCGCTAACGTTTTAAGTTTGTTTTAAGACTTGAGTTTTGAGTTAAGCAAAGAGTAAAGAGTTGAGTTCATTTCTTCAAAAGTTATACGGGAAAGAAGTATTCCCAAGAGTGAAAATATTTTTATATTTGAGCAAGAAATTCAAGAGAGCTTACAAGCTAATTTTGAGTAATTATATCAAACCAAAGAAAGAGTTTTTTTTTACAACACCTGATCTAAATATATTTTTGGGAGTAGTATTGAACACCGATATGAAAATATGAGTTCATAATAACTCAAGTCTCCATAAACTATGCAGCCATCATGGGTAGAAGGATCACACTTTTTAGATGATTCTTTAGTGCTTTTATCATAGACTAATGGATCCACTTAGTTAGGGCGTTTTATATGACATCAAAGTATAACACAATTCTGGCAGCGTTGGCAAGACGTTGTATCACAAATTAGGCTCATAGTGGTGGTTGTCGATTATAAAAACTCCCACAGTATTGTATTACTTTATGTAATCGAGATGTTATTGAATTACTTCAATAAGTTGAGTGGTTTAATGTTTTAAATGCTTTGTATAAACTACACCTTTATTGTCATTTTTACTTGGCATTAAAGTTGAGTTATTATGTGTTCAGCAAAGTCAGGGTAAGTGTTCCTTTTAGATTCCTTTCAAGCCTATGTTATGTTTATTATTCCTCTCGCATACTCGTAAATTCAATATACTGATGTCAGTTGGACTGCATCGTATTATGATGTAGACACATGTAACTATGATCAACATCCAACGCCTCGCTGATCCAGTTGAGCACTGAAAGTCAGTTGGTTACCCTCATTGCTTCATAAGTATCCTTTTTCATAATTGTTTAGATTTTTAATTTTAGGATGATCGGGGGTCCTGTACCGACATCCCTTTTTGTTATAGAGGCTTCATAGATGAGTAGTTATAATTCTTTAGTCTTTTTGTTTTTAGTTGTATACGTTAAGACATGAATTGCCATTTTGGCCAAGCTTTTTATCTATCTACGTTATTTCTTTAGTCTTAGGAAGAATACGAAGCCGTGTCTATAGAGTCTTAATTATCGGTGTGAAGCACGCCATATCTATAATTCGGAGGCTACAACACTTAGGAAATTTTCTCACTTCTTTCACACTCATTTCGTGCATTAGAGTTTATCTCTAAACAATTTACTTCTAACTCATGACTGCGCGTTACTTTTAGATAATTCCTCCATTAAGATCTGTCAAAAGTCATCCTACTAGGAGAAATTTTGAAGAGCAAGGGGTACCATATGCACGTGAATTTCAACCCAAGGAAAAGTCATGAACGTTGAGTTTAGGAAAACGATCCACATGTTAAGCAAATATGTGACTAAACAGGCTGGACAACAAAGAGGAGTTATAAAGGAAGTGGCTGATACTTTGAGGATCTTAGAGTTCTGAGGATGAATCCTCCAAGTTTCACTGGTTCACGCAATACCGTCATGCCCCGAACCTACACCTCGTACGTGGATAGCACTCGTGACCTATTGTTGGCCCGAATCAAACCCTTGACCTAACTTATTTACTCAGCGGAAGACTCTAAGCGTTATTACCAAGATCAAATGCACTTTACTCAATTGTTTAATAAAATAACTTAGAATGTTTAAAAGTAAACAATCAACATGTCCAAAATGGCAACTCAAGTTTTCACATAGGAAATGATAATGTAAATAAAACTGAGCTACTATTTGTCTATGAAGCCTCTAAAACAAAAAGGGATTCAATTATATCATATAGAGGTGCACAATTTACTGCACATTTTTTGAAGTCTTTCTGAAAGGGTTGGATTGAAAGGTGAACTTAAGTACTACCTTTCATCTTCAGCCAAATAGGGAAGAAAAATGCACTATTCAGACCTTAGAGTATATTTTTAGGGCTTGTGTGACTGATTTAAAAGGAAATAGGGATGATCACCTACCTCTCATTGAGTTCGCTTATAACAATTTTTACCACTCTAGAATCCAAATGGATCCTTATGAAGCTCTTTATGGAAGAAGTTGCAAATATCCTATTGGATGGACAATTTACTGCACAGTTTTAGAAGTCTTTCAAAAAGGGCTAGGTTCAAAGGTTTAAGTACCACCATTCATCCTTAACAATATGGGCAAGAAAAGTGCACTATTAAGACCTTAAAGTATATTTATAGGGATTGTATTATTGTTTCAAAGCTAATTGGGATGATCACCTACCTCTCAGCGAGTTCTCTTATAACAATAGTTACCACTCTAGCATCCAAATGATTCCTTATGAAGCTCTTTATGGAAGAAGGTGCAGATCTCTTATTTAGGCTCCTTATGAGCTTCATCGCCACTCCTCCTCCTCTGTGGAACCCATGGTCGAGTTTCTAAGCATGCAAGTATCTGCACATATTTAGCTAATTCCATCATTCCTTCATCAACATGAACAGTACTACCTATGGACAACCTGCTTAAAACATCAACAACCACATCAGCCTTACCTGGGTAATAAAAAATACTCATGTGATAATCCTTAAGTAGTTCTAACCACCTCTTTTGTCTGAGATTAAGCTCTTTCTAGGTAAACACATACTAAAAACTCTTGTATTAGTGAATATATAAATATGAACACCATACAAATAATGACGCCATATCTTCAAAGCAAATACTATGACAACCAATTCAAGATCATAAGTTGGGAAATTCTATTCTATGAACTTTGAATTGTCTGGAGGCATAAGCTATAACCTTTCCATTTTGCATTAAAGCACAACCAGAACAACCTCAAGACGTATCACAATAGACAACAAAGCCTTGCGTAGCTTCTGGTAATGTCAAAATCGAGGCAGTAGTCAACTTCTTTTTCAATTTTTGAAAACTTTTCTCACAATCTTTAGAACATTGAAATTTCATATTTTATGAGTCAACTTGGTCAAGAGAGACAAAATTGACAAGAACCCCTCAACGAATCTTCTATACCAGCCAAACCCAAGAAACTCCTATTATACGTCAGAGATATGGGTCTAGGACAATTTATACTACCTCAATTTTTTGAGTATCAACTTTAATTCCATCACCGGAATCTATGTGACGCAAGAATGACACAGACTCAAGACAAAGCTCACATTTCAAAAACATAGCATATAACTCCTTATCTTTTAAAGTTTGAAGAACTATTCTGAGATAGCTAGCATGATCTTATTCATTCCTCGAATAGATTAGTATATAACCAATAAAGACAATAACAAACATATATAAATGAGGATTGAATAATCTATTCATAAGATCCATTCATGTTGCAGGCACATTGGTCAAACAAAAATACATGACCAAAAACTCATAATGACCATAAGGGGTTCTGAAAATTGTCTTTGAAATATCAAATTCCCTTACTCTTAACTGATGGTTGCCAGATCTGAGGTTTATTTTTGAAAAATAAGTGGCAACCTGAAACTGATTAAAAAAATACTTGGGAGAGGATATTTGTTCTTCATGGTACCTTGTTCAATTGCTGATAATCTATACACATACTAAGAAGCCATCTTTCTTGCTCACAAATAAGACCGGAGCGGCCTATGGTGAGACACTTAATTGAATAAAGGCCTTATCAAAGAGATATTTCAACTGTTTTAAGCCTTTTCAACTGTGGTGGTGCCCTTCTATATGGCAGAATAGATACATGATGAGTGTCTTAAGAATGTTTATACCAAAGTCTATTTCTCTCTCAAGAGGGACTTTGAGTAGATCATCTAGAAAGTCTTATGGAAAATCTTTTACTATTGGAACTAACTCAATATGAGGTATCTCAACACTAGAGTTATTTACTCAAACTAAGTGATAGATACGATCGTTGGAAACTTTCTTGCCTTAAGGTATGAAATAAAACGACCCTTAAGCACACCTGAACTAATTTTCCACTCTAAGACTCGCTTATTTGGAAACTAAAACTTAAGAACTTGAGTCCTACAATCAACTGAGACATAACAGGCATAAAGCCAGTCCATACTAAGAATGACATCAAAATATACCATGTCTAATTCAACTAAATCAACTATGGTATCCTTGTGATTGATGGAAATGACACAATCACAATATACTCGCTCAACTAGAATAGACTCCCCAACAAGTGTAGAAACACAAAAGGGTTCACAGGGTTTTTCAAGAAAAACATCAAACTTATTTGCAGCATAAGGAGTTACAAAAGATAAACTTACTCCTGGGTCTAGCAAAACATGAACATCAAAAGTAAAGACTTTGATCATATTAGTGACAACGTCTAGAGATTTCTATTGCTCTTGGAAACTAGTGATAACATTAAGGAGGTTTGTTCCTCCACCAGTATCAAAAGTAGCTCCTCTAGGTGCATCCCTGTCTAGTGGAACAACTGATGAACACTGGCCTATATTTCCCTAATTTCCACTACCTTGCCTGTTCTCTTAGGGCACTCTTTCATGAAGTGACCTCTTGTCCAAACTTGAAACAACCTGACTGTCCATCACGACATTACCTGGGTGGATTCTACCATATCTAGCACATGCAAGAGCCCAGTTACATGCTTGTGCCACACTACCTTGATATTGGGTAGGTATAGCCCTAATAATCTATGAATTCTGACAATTATACTTACCTTTGTTTCTGGTGCAGGTGCACTAGCAGATAATGGAGTAGGTCCCTTTTGCTTTCGCTAAAAAGAAAAATAGTTCACATTACTTTTCTACTTCCCAACTCATTCCCTGTCTTAGCCTTCTTATTTATTGAATTCCTCCCTATCCCTTAACTTCAATTCCTCTTGCTGCACATAGATTGTTAACCTCAATATATCCATGTCTCCAATTAGCATCACTGCCCTGCCCTCTTTTCTTGATAGACGGTACAACTCATCAACAAACAAACTCATTCTACTCCTTATATCTACAACCATCTTCGGAGCATAATGGGATAGTTGGGTAAATTTCATTCCATACTCATGAAAACTTAGTGACTCTTGCTTTAAGAAATTCTCATACCTCAACCTCTTTCAGCTCTTGGAAAAAGAAATTCCCCTAGAAGGCTTCCTCAAAAGAAGCCCAACTCACAGGTGGTGCATCTCAGCTGATTCTTCTTCCATTGATTGAACCAAGTCCTAGCAACATCCTTCAATTAATATGCAACTAGTTCTACTCGCTCAGCAGTGACAATGTGCATAACATCAAATACCCTCTTTATCTCCTCTATATAGTTCTCTGGATCCGTGGTAGTGCTTGAACCAATGAAGCTTGGAGAATTCATTGTCAAGAACTCACAAATTTTTAAAGTTTCAGCCTTTTCTTGTCGATCCTTTCTGTGTTGCCCAACTTGTTTAGTCACATCTTGACTTAGCATCCTTATTGCTTCTTTGAACTCAACATTAATGAATTTCCCTTGAGGTTGCACTTCAGGTGCATCTAGTAAGTCTTGCTCCTCAACACTAATCCTAGAAGAACGACCTCTGACAGTTCTTCGTAGAGGCATTAATAACTTAAAAACAAACTCAAGCACAAATTAGAAATAAACTTTTTAAAGATTAATCTAACGCATGAAACGAGTAAGAAAGAAGTGATAAATTTTTCGTAAGTGTTGCAGCCTCATACTTGTAGATGTGGCGCGCTTCACACCGATAACTAGGACTCTACAGACATGATTTCATAGACTCCCTAGGAATCTTGAACACTGATGCCAAGTTTGTCACGCCTCGAACCTACACCATGGATGTGGCTAACACTCAAGACCTATTGTTGACCCCAAGGGAACCCTTGGCCTGACTTACTTACTCAACAAAGGACTCTAAGCATTATTGCCATGATCAAATGCTTTTACTCAACTGTTAAATAAAATAACTTGGAATTTTTAAAAGTCCACATTCAACTTGGAAAAAATGGCAACTCAAGTCTTAACATTGGAAATGATAATGTAAATAAAACTGAAGTACTAACTGTCTATGAAGACTCTAAAACAAAGAGGGATGTCCTATCAATACCCTTGAGATTCTAACAATGAAATACTTGAAACCAAATAAAAGGGGTTCTCCAAAATGCATGGAGGCTCACCAACTGACTCTGATTGCTCAACTAGATCAACAAGGCGTTAGGTGGTTATGCTAGTTATTTGCGTCTGTATTATAAGATGATGTATAAAAATTGACATCAGTACATTGAATGTACGAGTATGCGAGTTGGAATGCTAAAAACAACAAAGGATTGAGAAGAATCTAAAAGGAAATTTTACCTTGGCTTACTCAACTCCCTAATAACTTAACTCATATAAATTAATAAAACATATGCATTATTAGAAAATTTTTAAAAACAGTGGAAAACAACTTAGTTTTTTAAGGAAAATGCAATAAAAAACTCACCTTTACTCATATAATAAAATAATATAGTTTCTCTAACCGATTACCACCACTATGATCCTAAGTAGTGATACATCGTCTTTCCCATGCTTCCAGAACTTTTCTATACTTTTCCTTAATGCAGGACTCCTTAACTATGTGGATCCACTAGTTTATGCTAAAAAACACTTATGATTCATCTAAAAAGTATGATCCTTTACTACCCATGATGACTACATGATTTATGGATGACACACCTCAGAAATTCTATGACCCATAACAGAGACTTATATGTTGAGTAATACTAAATAAGTACAAATAACTTGTTTGAGAAGTATTGGGGCCATAACATTTAAGAAAGGCTTTAATGTCCGGAAACTAGAGAAATTTAACTAGTTGATGTCCCTACTTTTCGTAAAGGTTTCATAGGGTCATATGAAGTCCAAAACTTGTAAAAGACTTTTAGTAGGTATATTTTATTATATAGGGTCAAAAATTACAGTCACGACAACCCAAGGACCACCGGAAGGGTCCTTGGTGAGGACCCGAATTTGGGCGAGCAGGTTGCCGAAGCAGCTTGCGTGCAGTAAGAACTGGGTGCTGTTGCGCGATACGCAACCATCATGCAAGGATTTGGAGTTGGACTCAAGCCTCGTAGACTACACGAGTCTCATTTCGTGAACCTGTATTTCAAAAATAAATCGTGAAATCAACCGCGCTATGTGCAGCCACTTCCCAGATTCGTAAAAGTCATAATTTTGACATTTTGACTTCACAAAAGACCCATTTAAGTGGGGTATTTTGGGTAATTTAGTGGGTAACTATATAAGGTCTAAGTGTCATTTTTAGGTCAATTTTTAACACCCAAATCAAGTCACAGAAGTTGAAATAAAGAATCACTCTCATCTCTCCCAAATTATCTCTTCCTCCAAACCTCCATTGAAGACCAATAGAGCTCCAACAAGGAGATCAAGCCTTCAAGTTTACAACCATATTCGTGACTTTTTCATATCTAAGGTATCATTTATTTCACTCTTGGGATTCCTTTCCTCAAGAGGTCCCTCCAAAACATGATTTCTAAATCCCCCAAATCTAGGTTTTTCTTCTACACATGGGTTTTCTTTGAAAAATGAAATTATGAATCAATTGAAGTTAATTGTGATGAATTAAGGTTGTTTAAGTATATATTGATGGTTAATTGATGATTTCATATGAAATTTCCCTAGACCCATGTCTTTCCTCTAATTTCATGAAAACCTTGAATTGATATAGTGAATTGTGAAGATTATGAATATGTGGAAGGAATACATTGTTGTTAATTATATAAATTTCTTCTTGAATTTACATTTTTTTTATGTAATTGGTTATTTATTCTTGTTAATGAAAGTATGAAGGTTCTTGGAAGGGACAAAAAGGTATGTTGATTTGTTTTTCTTAGATTCAATTGCGAATTATGAGTTACTTAGATAGTATTAATCTTATGTCTAATGTCTGGTTGTGGTGTTGATGCTAGAAATTCCTCATACTTAACCCTAAGGACTTAAATAAGACATGAATTATGTATGTATGTTATGATATGAACATTAAATGATTGAAAGTAGATTCTCATGATTATTTTAAAGTGTTAAGTGAAAGGTTTACTCACTTGTATATGGTTTCTAAGGTGAAAGGGTAGTTCTCACTTATGAATACCTATGAGATATTATGATAAGATGTTCACATAGGGGTCTAGAGGAGACTAATGTGATCTTGTTTAATGAATATGATGATTACTAAAGGGAATAATTTCTTAGCACTGAAAGGGCATGTAAATGAGATGGAGGTCTCACGTTAGTAAGTACGACTTCCCACATGGGTTTCCTCACGTTAGTAAGTCTGGATTCCCTAATTATGTGTTGTCTCATGAGATGGAAACCCCCATGTTAGTAAGTCAAGGTTTCTAGCAACAATCTTCTTGACCCTTAACTATGTATTTACATAGGACTCTAGCTTAGTGGATCCACCTAGATAGCTATGTACGAACGGTCACACCTTAGGCAAGTGTTAACCCTCTCTTTTCGGTGTGGGAGTAGAACACCTTAGTTCTAGTAGTGTTCTTTTATAATTATGATTATGACTATGTTGATAAGCTATGAGTATTATTGATCTAAGAAGAATGTTATATATAAGAGAATATGACGTAAGCATGTAGTGGGTTTCTTAATGTGATACTTAGCTTTGGATAGGGTTATGAGGTTTTATTCTTGGCATTGCATAAGTGTTGCTTGAGTTGCTTGTATGTTGATATGATTATGAGGTTCCTTATATGTGCATATTTAATTGTGGGACGTTATGAATGACTTTGACTCAATTGTGCCTTTTCTCATGCATTGATGATTTTATGCATAGAATCCGTACGTAGTACATGTGGTTTGTACAAACCCATATTTCTACCTTTTTCCCCGAACATTTTAAGTTCGAGCTATTGAGGAGGTTTGTGGTCATTGAAAAAGAAGACTTGGATCTTTTCTAAGTCATTTGATGAGTCCTCATGATTTCTCAGGATAAAACCACACATCAAGCCTTATTAGTTTTGTCTATATTTTGAGACAATTTTTCGATTCTCATATTGAGACTTCATTGTAGCCTATATGGGCATATTGTAATAGACTATGGGCTATGCCAAAATTATTGTGATTCACTTCTTTAAATGGTTAAATGTGAGACAAAATATTAAACTATGTTGCTGTTAATTGTTAAGTGAGAAGCCTATAGCTTCATAAGTGAGGGGTCTATGTAACCCCATGTGCTATATGCGAAAAGTCTAAGTGAATTTCGTTATATTGAAAAGTTTTAATTTTTTTTGTATTTCCTTATCTATGATGTGCTATTAAGAATGCTAAGGGCTGGTCTTAGTACTCATAGAGGATGACGGTGTCAGTGACGCCTATGGGGTACTTTAGGTCATAACAAACTTGGTATTAGAGCATCAAGTTGAGTAGTCTTAGGGTTGATGTCTTACTAAACCACGTTGATGTAGGGTCTTTTTCATAATTGTGAAGCGCGCCACATTTATGAATGGGAGACTATGTGATGCTTTGGAACTTTCACTCTCTTGTTATTCCTTAGTCATGCCTAAAAGTCTTATCTCTATTTAGTACGTTTCTTCTAATATCTTTTTTGTGCTTATAAACAATGAATACAAGAAGGAAAAATGCTTGAAGGGTTGTAGAAGAGAATTTGAATGAGGCGGTTCCCCCTCAAGCTTCTCAAGACCTTCAAGTTCCTAAAGAAGAAAGAGATATGTCTAATGTTTTGATAAGGTCGGCTATTCATATCTTGACTCAAGTGTTGTCTACCCAAGTTGCTAGTGATACAAGGGTGGAAGTGAGCCCCAATACTAATACAACCACTTCAAGGATTAGGGAATTCACAAGGATGAATCCCCCTACTTTCTATTGTTCTAAGGTGGAGGAGAACCCAAAAGTATTCAATGATGAAGTGTTCAAAGTTCTTGATGCTATGGGGGTTTCTTCTCAAGAAAAGGCAGAACTAGCCTCCTACCAACTCAAAGACACAACTCAAGTTTGGTATAAGCAATGGAAGGATGAGAGGCCGGTTATAAAAGGCCAAATTACTCAGGGATCTTTCAAAACGACTTTCCTTGATAGGTTCTTTCCCTTGGAACTAAGGGAGAGGAAAATGCAAGAATTCATCAACCTTCGTCAAGTGGGTATTGATGGTGAAGGAGTATAACCTCAAGTTCACTCAACTATCCAAGTATGCTCCGATTAAGGTTGCAGATTCTAGGGCAAAGATGAACAAATTCATTATGGGGATATACGATCTTGAGGTTAATGAGTGTAGGTTGGGTATGTTGATTCCTAGCATGGACATATCTCGTCTTATGGTTCATGCCGAACAAATTGAGGAGAAAAAATTTAAGCAAGTTGGTATGAAGTTAAAGAAGGTAAGAACCAAAAATGGGAATTCTTATAAGACTAGATTTGAGGTTCAATATAAAGCAAGGTTAAATAAGAGGTTTTCCAATCAAGGATCTTCTAATGCTCCAAAGTTCAACAAGAGTAAAGTGCCTACTCCGAAGCCCCAAGAGGGGAAAGGTGGAAGATCTTATGTTGAGAAGCCTCTTTGTGCAAAATGTGATAAGAGACATGATGGTAAATGCCTAGTTGACACTTGTAATTGCTATGGTTGTGGAAAGAGTGGTGACATAAAGTGATATTTCCTCATAATGAAGGCTCAAGTAAGGGAAGATGCTCAAGCACAAGATAGTGCTTTAAATTCGGATCCTCATAAGAAGAATCAATTTTATGCTCTCCAATCCCGAGGTGATCAAGAGAGTTCATCAGACGTGGTTACCGGTATGTTGCAATTATTTTCCTTTGATGTGTATGCTTTGTTGGATCCAGGAGCTACATTTTCATTTGTGAGCCCTCCTGTAGCCATGAAATTTTAAATACTATCCGACATATTAGACAAACCTTTTTCGGTTTTTACCCCAGTGGGTGAGTCCATGATATCTAAAAGAGTCTATAAAGGTTGTCCTATTTCCTTGCCCAATAGAGTTACATTAGTTGTCTTGATAGAACTTGATATGGTAGATTTTGATATCATATTGGGAATGGATTGGTTGCATGCTTGCTTTGCCTGTATTGATTGTAGGACAAGGATAGTCAAATTTTAATTTCCATATGAGCCCAATTTTGATTGGAAGGGAGGAAAATCAAATACTAGGTGTAAGATAATTTCATGTCAAAAAGCTTGCAAGTTGATTGCAAAGGGTTGTCTTTAGCACACAGTGAGGGTAAGGGATCTTGAATTTGAGGTCCCTCCAATAGAGTCGGTACCCGTAGTGAGGGAATTTCCAGAGGTATTTACCCATGATTTTCCCGTTATTTCTCCCGAATGGAAGATTGACTTTGGCATAGACTTATTGGCGGATAAGCAACCTATTTCAATCCCTCCTTATCGGATGGACTCGACAGAGTTGAAGGAGATAAAGGCTCAACTCAAAGATTTGTTAGATAAGGGCTTTATTCAACTGACCATATCGCCATGGGGTGCTCTGGTATTATTTTTAAAGAAGAAGTATGGGTCGTTGAGAATGTGCATCGACTATCGTCAATTAAACAAAGTCACTATAAAGAATAAGTACCCGCTCCCTAGGATTGATGACTTGTTTGATCAACTCCAAGGAGCGAGTTATTTTTCAAAAATTGACTTAAGACCGGGTTATCATAAACATAGAGTGAGGGAGGTTGATATTCCGAAAATGACTTTTCGAACAAGATATGGTCACTTTGAATTTCTAGTGATGTCATTTGGTCTAACTAATGCCCTGACAGCCTTCATGGACATTATGAATTGAGTTTTTAGAAAGTATATTGATTTGTTCGTGATTGTTTTTATTAATGATATTTTGATATAATCGAGGAATGAGGATGATCATACGAGTCACTTGAGAATAGTTTTGCAAGTTTTCAAAGATAACCAACTTTTTGCTAAGTTTAGCAAGTGCAAATTTTGGTTGAGATCCGTTGCATTTCTTGGGCACATTGTCTCTAGTAAATGGGTAGAGGTTGATCTGAGGAAGATGAAAGTGGTCAAAAGTTTGGCCTAGAGACAGCCGAAGTTTTCTAGTGTTGGTTTGTTACTATAAGAGGTTTATTGAGGCACTTTCATCTATCGCCTCTCCATTATGCCTTAACCCAAAAGAAGTCCAAATTCGAATGGTCAGAATTATGTGAAGAGAGTTTCTAATTATTGAAAGATAGATTCACCTCCGCTCCGATATTGACTTTACCGGAGGGTACCAATGGGTTTGTGGTTTATTTTAATGCATCCCGAGTGGGTCTAGGGTGTGTGCTTATGCAACACAGAAAAGTATTAGCGTATGCCTCTAGGAAACTCAAGCCACATGAGAAGAATTACCCGACTCATGACCTTGAGCTTGCGCCCGTGGTATTTTCCTTGAAAATTTAGAGACATTATATCTATGGGGTACATGTTGATGTATTCACCGATCAAAAGAGTTTATAATATGTGTTTACCCAAAAATATTTGAACCTACGTCAAAGAAGATGGTTATAATTTTTAAAAGACTATGACATGAGTGTCCTTTACCATCCCAGAAAAGCTAATGTGGTAGCGGATTCCTTGAGTAGAGTGTCCATGGGTAGTGTGACTCACGTGGTTGATGATTAGAAAGAGTTAGTAAAAGAGTTTCATAGGTTGGCTCGTTTAGGTGTCCGAATAGAATACTCCAAAGGGTGGTTTCATTATTTGCCACAACTCCAAGTCATCTTTAGTGGTTGGGATGAAATTAAAGCAACACCTTGACCCTCTATTGATGGAGTTGAAGGAAACGTTCCTTAGTAAGTCAAATGAGTCTTTCTCTCAAGGAGAAGATGAGGTGCTTAGGAACCAAGGAAGGTTGTGTGTACCAGATGTGGATGGATTTAGGGAATTGATCATGGAAGAGGCTCATGGCTTCAGGTTTTCCATTCACTTGGGTGCCAGAAGGATGTACCGCGACTTACGAGAAACTTATTGGTGGAATGGTATGAAAAGGGATATAGAGGATTTTGTTGCTACATGTCCAACTTGCACGAACAAGACAGAACGGAGCATCAAAGGACGGGTGGATTGACTCAAAATATAGATATTCCTACATGGAAATGGGAGGATATTAACATAGACTTCGTAGTAGGGTTGCCTCATACTAGAAGAAAACATGACGCGATACGGGTCATTGTCGATAGATTGACCAAGTTGGCACATTTCCTTCTCATCAAATCCACTTATTCGACGGAGGATTATGCCAAATTATACATCAAAGAAATAGTGAAGCTACATGGATCACCTTTATCCATCATTTCAGATAGAGGCACTTAATTTACCTGTCATTTTTGGAATACTTTCCAAAGTGGGATTGGTACAAAGGTGATGCTTAGTACCGCCTTTCATCCCAAGATGGATGGACAAGTGGAACGCACCATTCAAACTCTTGAAGATATGTTGAGGGCATGTGTCATAGGTAATTGGTATGACCACCTAGCTTTGATAGAGTTCTCCTACAACAATAACTACCATTTGACTATCTCTATAGCACCCTTAGAGGCACTTTATGGGAGGAGGTGTAGATCCCTGGTTGGGTGGTATAAGGCACCTTATGGGAGCAGGTGAGTATGCTTTACTTGGTCCCAATTTTTTTATAAAGCCCTCGAGAAGGTTCAAATTATAAGATATAGACTAAAAATGTCTCAAAGTTGGCAAAAATCTTATGCTGACAATAGAAAGAGGGACCTTAAATTCAAAGTAGGAGATAAGGTCTACTTGGAAATTTCACCCATGAACGGGGTGATGAGGTTTGGAAAGAAGGGGAAGCTTAGTCCTCGTTATGTGGTCCAATATGAAATTTTGTAGTGAGTTGGGAGTGTTGCATATGAATTGAAGTTGCCAAATAAGTTAGCCATGATTCATTGGTGTTCCACATTTCTATGCTTAAGAAGTCTATAGGTGATCCTGTTTCCATTCTTTCTCTAGAAGGTCTAGGAGTTAAAGAGTACCTTTCTTATTAAGAGGTCCCGGTTGAGATCTTGGACAACCAAGTTAACAAGTTGAGGAATAAGGAGGTTTGCTTTATAAAATTTCTATAGAGGAACCCCCTTGTTGAGGGAGCTACATGGGAGGCCGAGGTCGACATGAAGTCCCACTATCGTCACCTTCCCCCCCCCCCTAACACCTAGACATGGTTAAGGTTAGTAAAACCTTATATGATTATTATGAATAATGTTGAACTTATCAGGTTTTTCTAATATGTGCATATAGTAGTAGAAATTCATTCATAATGTTGAGTTTTCTTGAAATATTTTTTTTATGGTTACCTTTTACTTAAGTATATGTCGTGCTATAAGTATTCATAAAAATTGTTTTGAGAATGCTTAATGTTGTTATGATAATAAATCATCATGTAAAACTATAGATGTTCAAAAAGAGCTCATACTGAAATGGAGAAGGTAGTTCCTCCTTATAAGATATGAAAAACTTGACTTTGAGTATATGGTATGGTATGAGTTAAGTTATTGTGTGTTGTTACTATGGTTATATGTTGAAAGGAGTGAATGATTACTACAATGATCTGTGACTGATTTTATCACATTGTTGTTGGTTGGGCTGGTAGTCTTGAGTCTCTTTTCCCTTTTAAATGTCTAGAGTGTCATTCGAGGACGAGTGTTCTGAATGGGGTAATATTAACACACCTCGGAAATTCTATGATCCATAATATAGACTTATATGTTGAGTTTATAATGATTTTAGACCTAAATAATAATAAATAACTTGTTTGAGAAGTATTTAGGCCATAGCATTTAAGAAAGGCCATAACGTCCGAAAACTAGCGAAATATAACTAGTTGACGTCCCGACTTGGTGAAGGTTTCGGAGGGTCATATGAAGTCCAAAACTTTTACAATGACTTTAAATAGGTAGAGTGTAGTATGTAGGGTCAAAAAGTACAATCAAGACACCCCAAGGACCACTGAAAGGGTCCTTGGGGAGGACTACAACTTGCGCGAACAGACTGCCAAAGAAGCCTGCGTGCAACAAGAACTGGGTGGCTGTTGAGCGACTCGCAGCCATCACACAAGGATTTGGAGTTGGCCTCACGATGCGGGGACTACACGAGGATCACTCCCTAAACCCAAATTTAAGAAATAAATCGTGAATCAATCGCGTTATGCGCAACCACTTCCCAAATTCATAAAAGTCATAATTTTGACTTCACAAAATGACCTATTTAAGTGAGGGTATTATGGGTAGTATAATGGATCACTATATAAGGTGTTAGGGTCAATTTTAGGTAAATTTTTAACACCCAAATCAATTCTCAAAAGCTGAAATAAAAAATCACTCTCATCTGTCCCAAATTCTCTCTTCCTCCAAATCTCCATTGAAGACTAATAGAGCTCCAAAAAGAAGATCAAGACTTCAGGTTTCCAACCCAATTTCGTGACTTTATCATCTCTAAGGTATGATTTCTTTCACTCTTGTAATTCCTTTCCCCAAGAGGTCCCTCCAAAAGATGATTTCTAAATCCACCAAATCTAAGATTTTCTTCTCCACATGGGTCTTCTTTTAAAAATGAAATTATGATTAATTGTGATAAATTAAGGTTTTTTAAGTATATATTGATGGTTAATTGATGATTTACTATGATATTCCCCAGACCCATGTCCTTCCCCTAATTTCATGATAACTTGAATTGACATGGTGAATTGTGAAGATTATGAATATGTGGAGGGATTACATTGTTGTTAAGTATAAAATTGCTTCTTCAATTTATATTGTTTCTGTAATTGGTTATGTATTTTGGTAATGGAAGTATGAAAGTTCTTGGAAGGGACAAAGAGGTATGTTGATTGGTTCTTCTTGGATTCAATTGCGAATTATGAGTTACTTAGATAGTAATGCTCATATATCAAATGTGTGGTTGTGATGTTGATGCTAGAAATTCCTCATCCTTAACCCTAAGGCATTTAATTAGACATGAATTATGTATGTATGTTATGATATGAACATTATATGATTGAAAATAGTTTCTCATGATTATAATAAAGTGTTAAGTAAAAGGTTTACTCACTTGTATGTGGTTTCTAAGGTGAAAGGGTAGTTCTCAATTATTAATACCTATGAGTTATTATGAAAAGATGTTCATATAGGGGTCTGGAGGAGACTAATGTGATCTTGTATAATGAGTATGATGATTACTAAAGGGAATAATTTCTTAGCTTCGAAAGGGCATGTAAATGACATGGAGGTCTCACGTTAGTATGTCCAGCTTCCCATATGGTTTTCCTCACGTTAGTAAGTCCGGATTCCCTAGTTATGTGTTGTCTTTAGAGATGGAAAGCTCCATAATAGTAAGTCAATTTTTCTAGCAACAATCTCCTTGAACCTTAACTATGTGGCCACATAAGACTCTAGCTTAGTGGATCCACCTAGATAGCTATGTATGAATGGTCACACCTTAGGCAAGCGTTAACCCTCTCTTTTTGGTGTGGGAGTAGAACACTGGATTCCATGTAGCTCACATGGTCTCATGTCGGTTATTGCACTTCTTTCCCTAATGTATAAGTAAATGAGTAAGTTAAGTATGTGAACTCTTATTAGGGTTGTTTTAAAGGTTACTACATAGGGCAAGAGAGGGTATGGGACTTCTCTTACCCATTGCACATGTGGGATCCTAAGTGATGGTTCTAATAGTGTTCTTTTATGATTATGATTATGACTATGTTGATAAGCTATGAGTATTATTGATATATGAAGCATGTTATATATAAGAGAATATGTGGTAAGTATGAAGTGTGTTGCTTAATGTGATACTTATCTTTGGATAAGATTATGTGGCTTTATTCTTGGCAATGCACAAGTGTCGCCTGAGCTGCTTATATGTTGATATGATTATGAGGTTCCTTTTATGTGTATATTGAATTGTTGGACATTATGCGTGACTTTGATTAAATTGTGCCTTTTCTCATGCATTGATGATTTTTATGCATAGAAGTCATACTTAGTACATATGGTTTGTACTAATCTATATTTCTCCCTTTTCCCCTAAACATATTAGGTTCGGGCATTGAGGAGATTTGTGGTCATTTAAAAAGAAGACTTGACTCTTTCCTAAGTCATTTGATGAGTCCTCATGAGTTTCGAGGATAAAACCACACATCAAGCCTTATTAGTTTTGTCTATATTTTGAGATAAACTTTTTTTTCATTCTAATGTTTAGACTTCATTGTAGCCAATATGGGCATATTGTAATAGACTAAGGGCTATACCCAAATTATTGTGATTAATTTCTTTAGATGGTTAAATGTGAGATGAACTATTAGACTATGTTGTTGTTAAATGTTAAGTGAGAAGCCTATGTAAGTTTCATAAGCGAGGGGTCTATGTAAACCCCATCTACTATATGCGAGAAGTATAAGTATACTTCGTTATATAGAAAAGTTTCAATTGTTTTTGTATTTCGTTACCTATGATGTGCTATGATGAATTCTAAGGGATGGTCTTAGTCCTTGTAGAGGACGACAATGCCGGTTACGCCTAGGGGGTACTTCAGTTCGTAATAATGGTGACTTAGTTATATGAACTTTCGTCCTTATATCGGTGCTCAATACTACTCCTAAAATGTTCTTATCTCACATGTTTTAAGACAATAGTATTTTTTCGATCGAGTTAATTACTCAAAACTTATCTTAAAGGCTCTCTTTAAAATTAATATTTCCCTTTCTAGCTCAAATGTTGAAAACATTTTATTTCTTGGGATTTTTTAGTTCCATAACTTTGAAGAAATGAATTATTACTCTTACTTTTTGTATAACTCAAATTTAAATCTTAAAATAAAGTTAATACGTTTGTCAAAGAATTTTGATCCAGTCCCAATTCGCCTAGACTGGACTATTATTTCTCAAATTCTCTTTAGATTCATATACCCATCAAATGTACTCAGTAAATTAACTCAAAACAACTTTAAAACTCGACATAAAGATCTCAAAACTTATCAATTTAGGCTAATTCAAGAACGACATCAAGTTTAAGAATACATATCAAGAACATCGAACCTTGAACCTTTATAGAACGAATTTCACTAAACTAAATATGTTTGGTGCGTGGGTAAACTAATCAAATGCTATGAAAGTCTCAAATACCTTGTAAGATTAAATCCTTGGCGAAATCCACAAGCCAATAACAAGATCTTGATGAATCTTTAACTTTTCTTCTCCTTTCTCTTTTCTTCAAGCCCTAGCGTGAATTTCAATTGACTAAAATGATATAATTCTTATTTGACCCCTATTAACTCAAAAAAATTGAAATGAAATAATAGGATATGGAAAAGACCTTAATACCCTTCAAAAATCTAGATTGAACTTCCCTTATTTGAATTGTCCAACATCCAATGGGCATAACTCATAAAAACTCTAAATCATGCAAACACGTCGAAGTTGGAAATATTATTCCAAGATCTCTCCTACGATATCTAGAAACACACCTAACTCATCTTGAGTTAGAAGTTATGATCATTTGAAGTTTACCAAAAACACAATGTATTCAAACATAACAAAATTTTATATATTTTCATTCTTTCCAAAAGTGACTACTTTGAATTATTAACTCCTTCCTCGTTATTTGAATTTGCGAGATGTTACAAATATGGAGGATCTAGAGAGTTTTTTTGATGGACTACAAAAATGTATTTGAGGTTATACACGTTGTCGATACTGAGCAAGTACAACCATTTGCTATTAACTCAAGAATGTGCTAGGACTTGATTTGGCTAGTATAAGAACATTAGGGCTAATGATGCACCACCTTCCAACTAGGCTTGTTTTGAATGGGCCTTCTTAGGGCATTTCTTTCCCTAAGAACTGAGAGAAGCCATGGTACGGGAGTTTCTTACTCTTAAGCAGGAGTTAATAAGTGTTCATGAGTATTGCTTGAACTTCACCCAACTATCACCCAACTATCTCGTTATGCCCTGGAGATGGTTGTAGATATGAGAAGTAGAATGAGTTTATTTATTACTTAGCTTTATCATCTATCAAGTAAGGAAGGTATGACTACTATGATTATAAGTGACACAAATATAGCAAGGTTGATGGTTTATGTGCAATAGGTTGAGGAAGAGAATCTGAGGGATAAGATTATGTTTAGAATCAAGAAAGATAAGACATCTAAAAATGAATCTGGTAGCAATAGAGTAATGCACACCAGAATTCGTTCCAACAAAATCAAAAGAAACTTTCTCCATCATCTACGAGTGCACCTCTACTAAGGAAAAAAGTGAGTACAATAGTCAGAATTCCCAAAATTTTAGAGCTACACCTACACAATCTCAAGAAAATGTGGCACAAGGAGGTAACTAGGATCCTACATGTACTCAGTGTGGCGGGATTCACCCATGTAAGTGTCACGATGGCTCTACAAATTGTTTCAAGTTTGGACAAGAGGGTGACTTCATAAACGAATGCCCTCAGAACCGACAAGCTAATGTGAATAAAGGAAATAAAGACCAATCTTCATAGGTTGTTCTACAATACCGGACTGCACCTAGAGGCTACTATCGATACTGGCGGAGGACAAAACCGCCTTTATGCTATCACTAATCGCCAAGAGAATCAGGATTCACCAGATGTTGTCACTAGTATGATCCAAGTATTTAACTTTGTTGTTTATGCTTTGTTAGATCTAGGAGAGTGTTTCTCTTTTGTAACTCCTTATGTTGCTATGAACTTTGAAATTCCTCTTGGGCAACTTCTTGAGCCCTTCAGTGTTTCTAATTTTGTTGGTAATTCTATTCTAGCTGAGAAAGTCTATCGTGATTGTACAATTTCCGTCAATAACAAAAGTACTATGACTGATTTAGTTGAATTAGACATGGTATGTATTGATGTCATTCTGGGTATGGATTTTCTTCATGCGTTTTATGCATCAATAGAATCTATAATTCCAGTAATAGAGTTCTAACTTCCAAATATGCTAGTGATAGAGTGGGAAAGTAGTTCAGCAATTCCTAAGGGTCGTTCCATTTCGTACCTTAAGGCGAGAAAGTTAGTTTCTAAGGTTTGTGTCTATCACTTAGTCCAAGTTAATGACTCTTGTGTTGAGACACCTCAGATTGAGTCAGTTCCAGTTGTGAGTAAGTTTCCAATAGTCTTTCCTGATGACCTACCCGGAGTCCCTCTTAAGAGGAATATAATATTTGGTATAAGCATTCTTCTAGATACTCGTACTATATCTATCCCACCATATAGAATGGCACTAGAAGAGTTGAAAGATATAAAATTACAGTTGAAAGATCTCCATCATAAGGGTTTTATTGACCAAGTATGTCACCTTGAGGCGCTCCGTTCTTATTTGTTAGAAAGAAGGTTCCTTAGGATGTGTATAGATTACTATGAGTTGAACAAGGTTACCATAAAAATAAGTACCCTCTTCTGAGAATTGATGA
This sequence comes from Solanum habrochaites, assembly GCA_027704765.1. Lineage (NCBI taxonomy): Eukaryota > Viridiplantae > Streptophyta > Magnoliopsida > Solanales > Solanaceae > Solanum > Solanum habrochaites. Next base: position 56,554,592 of record JAKWJA010002500.1, read on the forward strand.
TCTTATCGCTCAACTTTAGTGTGATTCTTGTTTTTCTAAGATACACCTCAGATAAGGCTACCATAATTTGGAAGTAAGGGAATGTAATATCCTAAAGACATCATTCAGGACCCGTTATGGTCATTATGATTTGTTGTTCATGTCGTTCGATTTAATTAATGCACCTAAAGCGCTCATGGACCTTATGAATAGATTATTCAAACCTTATTTAAATATATTTCCTATTGTGTTTATCAATGACATTTTAATTTATTTGAGGAATGAAGAAGACCATGATAGTTATCTCAGAATAGTCCTCCAAACTCTAAGTATAAGAACTTATATGTTAAGTTCTTTAACTGTGAGTTTTGACTTGAGTTTGTGGAATTCTTATGTCACATTGTTTACTGTGATGGGATTATAGTTGTCACTCAAAAAAATAGATGCACTGCGAAATTTGCCTAGACCCACGTCTCCAACTAATATTAAAAGTTTCTTGGGGTTGGCTGGTTATTATAGAAGGTTCATAAAGAGGTTCTCATCTATTTCATCATCTTTGACTAAGTTGACTTAGAAAAATAGTGAAGCTTCAATGGTCTAAAGCCTGTGAGAAAAGCTTTCAAGAGTTAAAAATAGGCTGACTACGGCCCAATATTAACCTTACCAGAAGGTACAGAAGGTCTTGTTGTAGTGATGTGTCGAGAGTTGGTTTTGGTTGTGTTGATGCAGAATGGTAAGGTTATAGCTTATGCCTCTTGACAACTTAAGGTTTATGAGTAGAACTACCCAAACCATGACTTAGATTTGACTGCCATACTTTTAAAATATGGCTTCATCATCTTTAAGGTGTTCATGCGGATGTGTTCATTGATCACAAAAGTATTTAATATGTGTTTAGTCAGAAAGAGCATAATCTCAGAAATAAAAGGTGATTAGAGTTACTCAGGGATCATCAAATGAGTATTCTCTATCACCTAGGTAAGGCTAATGTTGTTGTTGATGCCTTGAGTAGATTGTCTATAGGTAGTACCACCCATTTTGAGGAAGATAAGAAAAAATTAGCAAAATATGTGCATAGACTTGCACGATTAGGAGTTCAACTAATGGATTCCACAGAAGGAGGAGTGGTGATGATGAATGGGGTTGAATCCTCATTAATGCCAGAATTAAAATAGAATAAGACAAAAATTCCATTTTGCTTGAGTTGAAGGCAAATGTTCATAAGAAAAAGTAATGACTTTTGAACAAGGGGGTGATATGGTATTGAGGTATCAAGATATGTTTTGTATACTGAGGGTGGATGAACTTCAAGAAAGTATTACGGATAAAGCTCATATATCCATATATTGTATCTATTCGGGTTCCACAAAGATGTATTGTGACTTGAGAAAAGTCTATTGATGGAGTACTATGACGAAAGGCTTTGTAGAATTTGTTGCCAAGTGTTTGAATTGACAACAAGTTAAAGTAGAGAACCAAAGGCCCGATGGTATGTCTTAGAATATAGAACTTCCAAGATGGAAATATGAGATGATTATATGGACTTCATCACTGGGTTGCCAAGGTCTCCCAGACAACATGATTCTATTTGGGTGATTCTTGATAGAATTACTAAGTTAGCCCAGTTTTTGCAAGTAAAGACTACCCACTCAACCAAATATCATGCTAAGTTACACATTCAAGAAGTAATGAGACTTCATCGAGTCACATTCTCTATTAATTCAAATAAAGGTGCACAATTTACAACACAATTCTTGAAACTTTTCAGAAAGGTTTGAGTTCGAAGGTGAACTTGACTACTAATTTCCATCCTTTGACTGATGGTTAAGAAGATCATACTATACATACCTTAGAGGATACATTGAGGGACTTTTTGATTAATTCCAATGGTAATTGGGATGATCTCCCACTTCTCATTGAGTTTGCTCATAATAATTGTTACCACTCTAGCGTTGAACTGAGTCCATATGAATCTCTTTATGGGAGAAGATACAGATCTCAAATTGGATGGTTTGAAGTTGGTGAATCTGGGTTGATAGTACCAGACTTAGTTCACCAAGCTATGGAAAAGGTAAAGGTTATTCAAGAGAAGTTGAAAATAAGTTAGAGTCGTCGGAAGTCCTACACTGATGTTAGGAGAAGGTGTTAGCATTTGAAGTGGATGATTGGGCATACTTGAAAGTTTCACCCCTCAATAGTGTTATGATATTTGTTAAGAATGGGAAGCTTAGTCCCCGATATATTGGTCCTAACAGAATATCCAAGTGAAATGGCAATGTAGCTTATGAGTTAGAGCTACCACAAGAGTTAACAATTGTTACTCCATTATTTCACGTTTATATGTTGAAAAAGTTCATGTGATATCCTTCACTTATTATACCAACTGAAGATATTGGTATCAAGGATAGCTTATCCTATGAGGAGATTTCGGTTCAGATCCTAGATCGACAAGTCATCTAGTTGAGGACTAAGAAATTAGCATCAGTGAAAGTCCTTTGGAAGAACCATTTTGTTGAAGAAGCTACTTGGAATGTTTAGGAGGATATGAAAAAGAGATATCCACATTTGATTGAGCCCGGAAAAAATTCTAAACCAGGGTACTAATTCTTTTCTTAGTACTTTTAAAATTGATATGCTATATTAGTTTGTGAGTGTATGATCGATGTTACGGCCTATGCTACTAAGAGTAATCTCATTTAAGAACAAATGTTCCAACGGGTAGATATTGTAACATCTCACTAATTAATGTACTAGAAATATCTTGAATTAGAAAGAGGAGTTTTAGAAAGAAAGAAAAATCTGGAAAATAGGTTAAGTAAAGTTAAGTATGAGTTTTTGGTAAACTCAAAATGACCATAAATCCCAGCCCATAATGAGTTAGCTGAGTTTAGCAAGGAATATCTTTGAATTATGTTTCCAACGCCATTGAGTTTGCACGATTCCGAGTTTGTATGAGTGAGATATGCCCATTGATGTTGAGATATGTGGATAAGGAAAATCCAATTCGGATTTTGTAAGGGTAGTTTGCTCTTTTACCTACCCAATTATTTTATTTCAATTTTAAGAGTTTAATTAGGGTCAAATTAGAATTGTATCAGTTTAAACTATTGAAAATTCACGCTAGGGCTTGGAGAAAAGGGAAAAGCAGAGAAAGGAGAAGAAAAGTTTAAGATTCATTAAGATTGTGCGATTTTGGATGTGGATTTCTCTATGGATTTAATCCTACGAAGTATGTAAGTTCACATAGCGTTGGTTGTATTCACCCTGACCCCAAATATGTTTGATTCATAATAATTTCGTCCTAAAAAGGTTTATAATTTGATGTTTTTGAGTTGTGTTCTGGAATTGCTTTCGTTCATAAATTTTAGATGAGATTGAGGATTTTATGAGATTTTAATGTAGAAAATTAGAGTTTCCTTGAGTTAGGTTCTTGAATATATGTTTTGGGTACCTGAACCTTAAGAAATTTGAAAAAGGAATTTCATTAAATCGATTTAAGGTCACAAAACGAGAAGAAAATTCGTCAAGAATTTCACCTAGGGGGAAAATGCTGCAACGTACAACCGTAGCAGTGCGCTTGGTACGTCCGCCCCTACCTGTTTTTCGTCATTTATCTAGTCTAAATTCTAAAGTGTACTAATACTTCTTATTGATTCTAACTACTCTAAGTGACTTCTAAACAGAAATCATTCGTAAACACGAATTATAACCTTGAATCCATAAATTCAATTCAAGGAAAATTAAGAGTCATGTCAAGTTGAGTTCAAAGAGTTTGCTACAAGTCTTTCACAAATGTTGTACCTTTGTATTAAGACTTGCGTTTACTTTTATTCAAAAGTTATGCGGGAACTATGTATACCCAAGAGTTAAAATGTTTTCATATCTGAGAAAGAAAGGAAACATCAATTTCCAAGAGAGCTTCCAAGGTAAGTTTTGAGTAATTATGTCAAACCAAAGAAAGAGTTTTATTTTAAAAACACATGAGCTAAGTATATTTTGGGAGTAGTATTGAGCACCGATTCGGAAATGTGAGTTCATAATAACTAAGTCTCCATAAATCATGTATATTTAATGAGTACAAAGGATCACATTTTTAGATGATTCCTTAATGCTTTTTAGTATAGACTAGTGGATTCACTTAGTTAAGGCATTCTATATGATGACAAAATGTAAGATAGTTTTGGTAGCATGGGTAGTACGATGTACCACAACTTAGGCTTATAGTGGTGGTTGTTGGCTAGAGAAAATCCCACATTATTATATTACTTCTAAGTAATTGAGTTGTTATTGCATTACTTTAACAAGTTGAGTGCTTGTTAACTATTTTAAATGCTTTGTATAAACTGCATCTTGATTGTCATTTATACTTTGCATTTGAGTTGAGTAACGCCAAGGTAATTGTTCATTTCATATTCCTTTAAAGATTATGTTATGTTATGTTAAGTATTCCCCTCACATACTCGTACATTCAATGTACTAATGCCAGTTGGCATGCATCATATTATAATGTAGACACAAGTAACCAGGATCAACATCCAACCCCTTTTTGATCCAGTAGAGCACTCAGAGCCAGTTGATGAGCCTCATTGCTTCCGGAGGATCCTTTTTCATAATTGTTTAGCTTTATAGTTGTTAGGATGATTGGAGGTCATGTCCCGGCATCCCTCTTTGTTGTAGAGGCTTTATATATGATTAGTTATAATTGTTTAGTCTTTCCATTTTCTGTTGTATACGTTAAGACTTGAGTTGCCATTTTGGAAAAAATTTATATCTGAGTAAGTTATTTCTTGTGACTATCTCTTATGTTTAAGTCTTCCGTTGAGTAAGAAATCCAGAGCAAGGGTTTTCTTGGGGCCAATAATGGTTCTCAAGTGTCAGCCACGTCGAGGGTGTAGGCTCAGAGCATGACAAAAGATATCAAGACATGCCTTAAGGGTTGGTGCCTCTTACAACACAAATTTCTTAAATGAATTCAAATTATCGATAGGGGATGTGGGTATTGAACTATTTAGATATACAATCATCTTATCATATTTAGACATCCCAAAATGAAATTTTCAGATAAAAATCATTAAATAATTGTTGGTGTTAAAGTTGGAAAGACAACACAGTCACAACCTGAAAGCACACTCTAGAAGTTATAACAAATCTCGGATTGCGACACGGCATACTTGACCTCTCGGAGGTCTTGTACAAGCCCTTACATATCATTCATCATATATACATAATGAAAAGTAGTACGGAATTAAAACTTTTCACAAAACATTTCATAGTCTTTAAAATCTCTTTCATATAGAGTCATAGGAAATACTTAGTCATAATCTCATAAAACTTAAGACACGAGAATACTTTTAGGACACGGCCCATACACAATATCTAAGATAGAAATACTTAGTCTATTATAATACTTTTAAATAGAAGACATGAAAGACATAATCTATATATGTCCTCGAGTCAATTGAGGACATACTTGAACTTCACTTGAATGATGTTACGATCCGTCTTGATTCCCAATGCTCCTCACCTACCAACAACTATAGAGTTAGATAAAACATGGATTAGTACAACAAATGTACTAAGTATGACATAATACATGAAAATCATGAAAACAGATACTTATTAGAAATATGCATCTTTTCATTTAAAAATCATATCATAATCATAAGAACATCATTTAACAACTTATAAACACATAAGATTACATTTAAACGATTTAACACATTTTTGGAACAACATTACAATAGCTTTATTTCACTGTACAATGAATTTCTTCACCATTACAAAAAAGTATTTTTCATTCCCTTTTACTACTATTATCAATCTTTTTACTAAAAGCTATCCTATGACTCACTTAAGCAACACAAAGAGAGACCGCCCATACAACCTCCCTAAGAATGCCTAAATAACCCTCAAGACTACTTATAAAAAGACACATACACACTTACAAGACCTCAAACATATGAACACGAGATTTTCTCTACCAAAGGTGATTCTAAGTCTCACTTGAGTGAGTTGTGAAGTGACCACCTATACATTCCCTTACACACACATAAGAGATCGTATAGACTACTAGGATAGAATCATTCTCACTTAACATATCAACATATAGATAATATGACATTCCCTTACCAAAGGAGATCAAAAGACTTACTTAAGTAAATCAAGAAGATAATGTCCATGATTGTCCTTTTCAAGACTACCTAAGTTTAGATCATGTCTACATATTTCACCATTTTTCGTAACTAGAATCATTCTTAAAACTCATCTAGGTAAGCTACCAAGTGACCATTCCTATGCCCTTTCTCACATTAACTAGACAACCCTTAACTACTCTAGAAAAGTACATATTCATTTAACCTACTTTCTTAACTTAAGTTATTACTTTCACTAGTTTATTTATGATACATTCAACACATAAAGGTCATTAAAGTAATGGTGTTGGACAAGACCTAGGAATTCCAACTAACACCTTCAAAGCCTATTGTGCAATGTCTAGATAGCGTCTCATACCACCACCTAAACTTCATAGAACTTCTCTAATGCTAATAGGTATTCCGTATGATGAGAATAGGCAATATCCGACATAAACCATGATAGCAAAGCATGGAACCTGAAGTTCTAACTTACTCTGATGAGGGTGTTCTACTTGCCAATGGTAGAACTTAGACACATCCTATGTAGGCACATGGTTAATGAATATGAAGGGCATGCTTTGTAATCTAGTCTCATTATTTAACTAGAACTACTTCCCTTAACATACTCACTTAGTGCTAGCCTTTGTTCTCATAGAGTAATTTACACTTAAGGTTCATATAAAGGGGTTCCATATCAAGTTCATAACCCAATCACAGTTACCCTACCAAAGAAAGGTCCACTAGGGCTACCTCACAATGGCGACAAAAATCTCATCATGAATCCCTAAGGAGTAATATGATGTTGTTTTCATACAATAAAACTTAACTCTATCATTCCTTTACTTGAATGATACCATTACGTCTTTCGACTTCAATAATCATAAATTTACCACTAGGTTCACCGTTTCACATAAAGAACCCTCTTAGCATAATTTAAGGTCACATGTAATTTAAAAATTCAAGACATCACGTATTCACATCCAGACATTCATCATGTAAGGAACACAAGTCAACCAAGACAAGACACCACATACTTCACTTTAACTCATATTACATGTCATTCTAGAAGTACATAGAAATAATCTGTATCATCTTCAAGTCATCCTACACACTACTATATCATCATCAATATGACCAGCATAGAGTCATATAGTCAAGTAGGAATAACATATATCAAACCTAAGATTATACACACAAAACCGTAGTCATAGTCTATTATGATCACATAAATAACATCAGTAGAAGAACACATATACTTTCACATTACTCATCATATAGGTAGATGTTATCATACCTCACATAATCAACTACACAAATAATCACGTTACTTCAAATAGTTGCCTACAAGGCTATGATCATCATATTACTTAAAACAACATCGAATGGGCCACATCAATTGCAAGTAAAGAACATAACACCGCCACCATAAGTGGACCATACCAATCACAATATAATTGAAGTCTAACCAACATAAAATAAATGAAATAGGGAAAATTACTTCATATTCATCAATATGATACAACCTAGATATCAATTTATTACAATTATTACATCAATCGACAGCCCATATAAAACTACATTAGAATTCATAAATATTAGATCAATATCAAGTAACCAATAACTTAGTCAAAAACTAGGGTTCATCCAATTCATAGGTCAACTTAGTTAGAATCATCAATACAATAACAATTCAATCATTATTTAATGCTTAAGAACCATTAGTGCGAGATCCCATGAATAGATCATGAAATTGCATAATTCATCTTTGAAAACTTTAGAAAACTTCTTTTAAAGTTGGTATCCTTGATGAAGAGAGTTTAAAGGATAAAAAACCATACTTCAATGAAGCTAATTATTCAATTTAATGAATAATCTCCACTCAATTCTCCATTCCAATCCCTTCCTTGAGTTTTGCCTCCAACGGAGTTCTAGGGAATTTCTTAGGGATTTGGGTTTTGATTTTTGAAGAATGAAATCTTCTAAGTGTTTTAGGCTTATTAACACATTTAAAATAACCAAAATACCCTTAAGTAAATCCAATAAACTTATTTGGATGTGGGGTGAATTTACAAGTTCACCTCTCACTTGATAGTTAACTACACGCAGGGACATACCTATCGACGGTTGGCAGTCGACGGACCGTTTGCCCATAAATGGACCGTTATTTTCTTTCTGTCGACTGGTTCATAGACTCACCATTGGTCTATATTCTCCCTTTCCTAAGTCCCAATAGATTAGAACCACCAACGGTTCTTCGATTGACCCACTGGGTGTCGATTGCCTTCCGTTGGTATGCTGTCTTGGGAAATCTTGGACACCAACTTTGGGTCGTTCTTCAAGGACCCTTGGATGGTTCTTGGGGATGTTTTCCCGGAAATTTCCAACCCAAACATTATAGTATATGATTTAAGACCTCTCACATGAATTTCATCCAAAACAAACACGTGAAACTTGAAAAAACATGCCTAGATACACAAGGTTGTTTCAAGGCAAAACTTTCGAACGTCACGGACGTTTGACCTCCAAACTTCACGAAATTGACACACTACCTATATACACTATAATAACTCATTTAAGGACCTTATACACTAATTAATTATGAATAAACATATGAAACCATATATGAGGCACATAGGTGACTTAGTCGTCGAACGTCTTAGTCGTCCCTTGACGTTTCATTTCCAAACCAGCTAAACTCTTAGACACTACCTCAATACCACATTATAGACCAATTTAGGACCTTAGACCATAATTACAACTATTTTAGTCTCTATTTTACCTAATTCATTTTTGAGATCTTACAAATACAACAGTGTTGTATATTAGACATGCTAGTAGGAGTATCTTGCATTTCTCTATCAAGTTATTCTCCCTAATAAGTGGACTCAAATGCAAAGACAATACTAAATATTTTACATACCCAAAATCAATTCCCAGCAAACTATTCCAAAGATATTTCCATGATGCAATTACAGGTATAAGCAAGAGTCGTCTAGTTTAATGATTGCTGATGGGCAATTGGGAGAAGAGTCAGGATTCCCTTCATATGGATATCCTGTACTTTATCCATACATTCATTTTGACTTAAACTGGTGATTTGTTAATATCCATTCACGAATTCTTAATGGTCGAATGTGGTATGTATCAATTATATCCTCGGAGAAAAATTACATTCTCCAAGCTGATGAAATCTCTTAGTTAGGACTCCAATCCTCATAAAAAGATGTATCATTCATTTATCTGGCATGCCTTATTTACTGAATGTATGAACCTAAAAATGTTCAATCCAAGTAAATTCAGAGATGTCAAAAATGGAATGTTAACCTTAGGATTTTCAATTGGAGAGTTGTGGTTGTAAAGCCAAAGTTTGAAATGTTTATATCTAGCATTTTCACAGAGGTAACATTTATTTCCATTTTATATTACATTTGTATTTTTACAAGTATAGAGACATAAGGTTGCAAGTTTTTCTTGTTAATATCATTTTTTCTCTATTGGTACACATACATATGTGTCTTAATCTTTCAATATTTTGTTTTTTTTAAATGTTGTTCAAATATTGTTTCAACACAGGAGGAACTTAAAGTTATTGATTTACCCGAAGATCAACATGCTTCTCCCTCTCCACCTTCCACAACATATGCCAATCCAAAGGTAGTACAATCAAAAGACATTTCTGGATTCAAAGACATCTCCAGAATCCCTCCCGAGTAGTTCGTAAGGAGATATTCAAGACTGTCTAATACATCAACCCCACAACAAGAAAAAAAGAAGAACAAACGTTGATACACCTAAAACAAAGGCGTGAGAATCTAGTCTACCAGAGCAGTGCAATGTGCCATTAAACCAACCATTTTCTATTCCAGATCAATCAGTGATCCTGATTTCTAGTGTTTATGTTTCTTCGTATGCTCAAAAAGTCAAGTCAATAATTTTTGCTTGTCAAGGCCACGGAGCATCCCCGATACGTAACTTTCATGACCCAAATTCTCAAGTCGTGATAGCACCTATGTTCCCAACCAATAAGTAATCCAACCCAACATATTTTACCAATTTATCTGAATAGTGAGGAAAAAATCTAAACACTAAGTGAAAATTTCAAACATAAATCTCTTTATAAGTACGAACTGCGAAAAACTAAAAATAACACCCAAGAATTGGTATCATAAGTACAAGAGCTTCTAAAATATGATGCAAGTTTGAAACTAAAATAAAAAATCTAACATAAGGGATACCCTGTCTGAATACTAAATGACAGAAAAAGTAAAAGATCGAGGGAGGTGTAGGCTACGGCACAGCCAAGCGGCACACCACAACTCCACGACACTCCAAGCTCGAACTCAATATGCTCCACGAGATGTACTTGTACCGGAAATCAAATCTGCACCACAAAGAGTGCAACAAGTCTAGTATGAGTACGAAACCACGTTTAGCCAATATATCTCATTATCCCACAACAAAGAAGTAATGACGGTAGTTTATATAAAGAAAAATAATTCTTTAATTTTACAAGTCTATATACTTACCAGTCGAGTTTCATCAAATAGAGTTAATCAAACATTAAGTAATTTCCAACAAATAAATAAAACACATAATCGTCAAGAATGAAGGATGTGATGAAATACAATGCAATATGATACCATGAAATGATATGTCTCAGAATAGACACTATTCTCTCAACCATGTGTACATGATACTCCTCGGAAATACATCGAGAGTTCATGACCCATGGGGGACTCGCGAGGACCATATACCAACACAGATGATCTCCACATGTCTGTGCAGAGGATATCAACACACTATCATAAAATCAAACAATTTCTGTACGGGCGATCTCCACGTGCCCATATTATAATCTTTATATCTCACCATCCATAGCACGGACGATCTCCACGTGCACAACTTATACTTAATCTCATGTAAACGCATGTGCACAATATTATTTCAAATAAAAGGATGATGATGCACCTCAATCAGTCAAATATCAACATAATGCATAACCACCTCAATTATCACGACTATATGGGTGTAATAAAAAAACAATATCACACAAGGATTTCAAGTCAATAATATATCACCTAATTCCCATATGCTTTGGCATTCTAAAATTACAATCCACATTACCCATTTATAACACCGGTACTCATACCATTGCCCATCACACCATTGATACGAGACCCCCATCTTTTGCCCCTACCCCTTTGTCTATTTGTTTTTTTAATCTTTAAATAGGAAAACGTCTTTCACAAGTATGAAAATTCTTAACATAGCTTAAATGCCGAACACCTGTCACAAATCTTCAAAATTTTTCCTTACCTTTTCGCAAAGCTTCAGAACGTTCCCAATCTACCAATTGTGCAATATTCGTATGTAAGTGAGTTCATAGATACTCGGTTTATTATATGTCTAACCTAAAATCCAAAACTCACTAATATCTCCAATCAAGATCCTACTCTTGATATATTTTATATGTCAAAGATTCTATTTGCTAAATTTCAAGCCTAGTGTTAAGCCTCAACTCCTCAAAAATTTTATGAATTTAATGATACTCATGTAACACAATACCACCAAAATTTTGTTAGCTATACCCATAAACTTCAAGGAGTATTACTATATGACAATTAGAAAAATAAATAATGAAATAAAAAGTTTAAAGGCCAATAATTAATTTGATATAACTTAACCCACGAAATTGAAATAAAATAATGGCTATGGAATTTCCGCAGATTCCATCTATCGAATCAGGTTTGTTTGCCAATGATTTTCTACTTTTTTCAAAATGATTATGCCTAATCATTATTTAATGATTAAACTTTATAATTAATATAGACAATTTCCTCTACTCTAATCCAACAACCTCAATACTTACGGTAACCCACTTAATTAACCTGCTAGTCATTAGGAATCAATTAAATTAGAAAATTGCCCAACCCAAATAATTTTCCAGCAAATACATATTATTACTAATATCCTCCTGTCATCATCAATCTACGAATATTTATACAATACAATATAACTAAAACTTAATTCTCTAATGCCAACATACTAATAACAGTAACTAAATTTGGTAAATAATTAAATTAATCGAGAACCAATTTCACTAATTAACAAAACCAGAAAATGCACTATAAATATGATCCCCCATTTTTTTCCTTCAATTTTATTTGTCCAAAATGCTTAATTTCTAAAGAAACAGGCATATTAAATGCCACTATTATAATGAGCATAATTAATGAGCATTTAATTCCCCCCATTAGGTTGATGAAATAAACAAATAATTGAAAAGAATTTCTTTCCGTTCCTTTACAAAAAATCTGAATAGATCCAAAAGAAAAAAAATAGTTTATCATATAGACATCCAACAAAATAATTTTAAAATAATAATTTAATTCACTTTGGCAGCATACTCAAATGCAGAATTGAAAAGTATGAGAAAAATTTGTTCACCTGAAGTCGACGATTTCTTTTCCCCTACACGTTTTGCCAGAATATGTTGTTGGGGTTATGCTAATCACTTCTTTAACTTAATTGAATGTATGGGCCAAGTGGTAAAAGGGTCTTAATTAAACTAGATGTTGATCTGGCTCATTAAGTTTTCAGCTATATTAAATACTTAACAAATATCCGACAACTAAATAAACGTGGTTACCGAATATTTCAAAATTTCTATTTTAAATTCTATGGGAAGAGTCAAGATAGTTTCAGTTCGCAAAACAAATTAGTGGGTCGTTACATGACCTACCACTTAAATAAACGTTCGTCCTTGAATGTAAAAAGAAAAAAAACTCACCTGAACGCTCGTAAGGCTGAGTATATTTACCCCTCATGTCTTACCCCGTCTCCCATGTAGCCTCCTCCACTGGAAGGTGCTTCCATTGAACCTTTACTGAAGCAATCTCTTTCGACCTTAACTTTAGAACTTGCCTATTGAAAATTGTAACTGGCTCCTCCTCAAAAGTCAAAATCTGATCAAGTAACACTGAATCCCATTGAATCACATGAGCACCACCCTGAAGAAATATGAAACACAGGAAGGAGATCTGACAAACCAAGTGTCAAAGCCAACTGATACACCACCTCACCAATACGCTCCACAATCTCGAAAGGACCAATATACCTTAGGCTCAACTTTCCCTTCTTTCCAAATCCCATCACACCCTTAATGGGTGAAACCTTCAATCGAACCCTCTCTCCTACCATAAATTCCAAATCACGAACCTTCTTATCTACATAACTCTTTTTCCTACTCTGATCCATGAGAAGTCTATCTTGGATTAATTTGACCTTATCTAAGGACTCCCTCAGCAAATTTGTACCCCACGGTCTAACCTCAAATGCATCAAACAAGCTAACTGGAGATCACATCTCCTATCATACAAGGCCTCAAATGTTGTCATCTCAATGCTCGAATGGTGACTATTATTGTAAGCAATCTCCGCTAATGGAAAAAACTGATCCCAATAGCAACCGAAGTCGATCACACACGCCCGTAACATGTCCTCATGAACATGAATAGTCCGTTCTGATTGACCGTCAATCTGAGGGTGAAAGGTTGTACTAAGATCCACCCGAGTGCCCAACTCCTTCTACATAGGCCGCAAGAAATGAGATGTAAATTGGGTGCCACGATCTGAAATAATAGAAATAAGAGCCCCATGCAAACGAACTATCTCTTGAATATATATCTTAGCTAACTCCTCTGAATTATAGGTAGTTTGAACTGGTATGAAGTGTGCAGATTTAGTCAATCGATCCACAATGACCCATATAGCATCAAACTTACCCAATGTACGTGTAAACCCTACCACAAAGTCCATAGCAATACACTCCCACTTTCACTCCAGTATAGGCATCCTGTAAGTCACACCTCCAGGCTTATGGTGAATATTTCACTTACTAATAATTCAAACACTGAGATACGAAATCTACTATTTCCCTCTTCATACGACACCACCGGTAATGCTGATTCAAGTCACAATACATCTTAGTATAACTTGTATGAATAGAGTACCTCAAACTATGGGCCTCCTTAATGATAAATCTAGTCAAATCACCTATCCGAGGAACATAAATACGACCCTTAATCCTCAAAACTCCCTCACTATTAAGAATTGTGGCCTTGGATTATCCTTTTTAACACCTTGTCACTAATCTTACATAAATCACCATCATCGAACTGCTGAGCCCGAATATGCTCCAATAAGGATGACCTAGCATCCATATAAGCCAATGCCTAACCAGATTCTGAAATATCAATTCTCACAATGCTATTGGACAAGGATTGGACATCCCTAGCTAAAGGACGCTCGCCAACCTGTAACATGGCTAGACTACCCATACTTACCACCTTTCGAGTCAAGGTATCTTCTACAACATTTGCCTTGCCTGGATGATAAATAATAGTGATGTCCTAGTTCTTGAGAAACTCCAACTATCCCCAGTGCCTCAAATTGAGATCCCTCGGATTGAATATATACTGGAGACTACGATGATCCGTGAAAACCTCACAATGCACACCATAAAGTTAATGCCTCCAAATCTTCAATGCAAACACAACAGCCGCCAACTCTAAATCATGAATAGAGTACTTCTTCTCATGAACCTTCAAGTGAATCAAAGCATAAGCTATCACCTTTCCCTTTTGCATCAATACACAACCAAGAACAATTCGAAAATCATCCAATATACAACAAAACCCTCTCCCTCCACCAATAGGTTCAAAATTGGAGCAATAGTCAATAAAGTCTTGATCTTTTGGAAACTAACCTCACACTCGTCATACCACTATAAAGTCATCTCCTTCTGTGTCAATCTAGTTAATGGAGATGCAATGGATGAGAAACCCTCTTCAAACCGTCAATAATAACCTGCAAGGCCTAAAAAACTCTGAATCGTAGTAACTGAAGCAAGTCTTACCCAATCTCTAACTGCCTCAATCTTCTTAGGATCCACCATAATACCCTTATTAGACACTTAATATCCCAAGAATGCTACCAAACTAAGCCAAAACTCACACTTTGAAAACTTTGCATAAAATTTCTTCTCCTTTAGAATCCCAAGCACAATCCTCAAATGAAGCTCGTGTTCCTCCTTACTGCGTGAGTATATAAATATATCATCTATGAAGACAATAACAAAGGAATCCAAATACGGTTTGAACAATCCATTCATCAAGTCCATAAAAGTTGCAGGGACGTTACTCAATCCGAAAGACATCACCAAAAACTCGTAATGGCCATAACGTGTTCGAAAATCAGTCTTAGGGATATCCTCTACCCTAACCTTCGGCTAATGATAGCTAGATCTAAAGTCAGTTTTGGAGAAAAATGAAGCACCCTGCAACTGATCAAATAAATCATCAATACGAGGTATCGGGAGATTATTTCTGATGGTTACCTTGTTCAGCCGCCGATAGTCAATACACATACGCATAGATCCATCTTTGTTCTTCACAAATAACACTGTAGCACCCCAAGGAGATACACTCAGCCTAATAAAGCCCTTGCTCAACAAATCTTGCAACTGGTCCTTTAACTCTTTCAATTAAGCTGGTGCCATACGATAAGGCAAAATGAAAATAGGTTGAGTGCCTTGATCTACATCAATACAAAAATCAATATCACGATTTGGTGAAAGATCTAGAAAATCCAATGGAAATACCTCCGAAAGTTCACTCACCACCGAAATCGACTCAAACATATGAGTCTCAACACTAGTATCTTGAATGTGTTCCAAGTAAGCCAAACATCCCCTCTCTACAAACTGACGAGCCTTAAGAAATGATATCACACCTTTAGGAGGGTGACTAAGACAACCTCTCCATTCTACTATAGGAATTCTAGGCATAGCTAAAGTGATTGTCTTGACATGACAATTTAAAATTGCGTGGTAAGAAGATAATTAATCCATACCACGAATCACATCAAAATCTACCATATCTAAGACTTTTAAATCTGCATGACTTTCATACCCCATCAAGGTAACAATCCATACACCCGATCTACAACTACAGAATCCCCGATAGGAGTAGAAACATGTATCGGTAAATCAAGAGACTCACATAATATATCAAGACTAGGAGCAGAATATGTGGAAACATAAGAATAAGTAGAGTTTGGATCAAATAATACTGTTGTTGTTTGATGACAAGCCGGAATAATACATATGATAACAGCATCTGAAGCCTCATCCTCTAGCCTACACAGAATAGCATAACAATGAGAACGACCTCCTTCAGATTGTGAATCTCCACGACCACCACCTTGACCAGAAGGAGAACCACCTCTACCACTCTTTGCACCACACCTAGTTGGAGGTTATGGAGCATTGGAAGTTGAAGCCTGAGAACCCTGATGAAATCCACCACGTCATGTCCTAGAGCAATCTCTTAAAAAATGTCCCATATCACCACACTCAAAACAGCCCCTACGAGACGCAGCCTGATGAGAGGAACCTGAATTACCAGAATGACCTTCGCAAACTACAGGTCTAGAAGACGAACCTTGTGAAGTATGCACTGAGCTCGAAGAACTATGCCCAGCGTAACTAGCCTCAAACATAGGTATAGCTGCATGAATGGGTCTACTATTGTAAGAGGGATAACCTCTCCCTACGTAACCTCAACTCCAAGGCAGAGCACCACCATAATCTCCTGAATAATGGATCCTCTTGCCCTTACGCTTTTCAAATCCCTCACGTCGAATCATCTCCAATTCCTTAGTAGCATCTACCACTTTCTTGAACGGAACACCAGAAACAGCAACCTGAGAAACTCCTAGACGAATCGGAATAACCAACCCCTTAACAAACCTTCTCACTCTCTCAGTCTCTGTGGGAAGTATCATTGAAGCATGCCTAGCCAAGGCATGAAATTTACCCTCATACTCTGGGACTGCCTTACCACCTTGCTGCAAACCCTCAAACTCGGCCCTCTTGCTCTCCCTCTCACTATGTGGAACAAATTTGTCTAGAAATACCTGAGTAAACTGAGTCCATGATAGTGGAGGGGATCAAATTGGACAATAATAATATAATCCCTCCACCACTGCTTGTCAGAGCCAGTCATCTGAAATACGTGTATTCAACTCTATGAGACTCCACTAATCCAGGATTATGCAACCTCTCATGAAACCTAACTATAAAATCATATTGCATCCTCAGTTAGGTCACCTATATAAGTAGCAGGATTCATTAGTCAGAACCTCTCAAACATCTTTTGCTCATCAATGGTTATCAAAGGCATGCTTGCCAAATGTGATGCAATATCTGGAAACTCCATAATATCCAAACGACGAGCTACAACAATAGCTGGACAAGTCCTGGGAGTTTGAGAATCTAGAGCAACTATCTGATCTAGAGTCTGACCTCCAACACGGGTATTTGAGCCATCAGAAGTGACAGGCAAAGCTCCTACCTGAGTCATCCCTTCTAGGACTCCTAACATACGAGCTAAGGTATCTTGAAGCACTGGGTGGCAATAGTACTGGGTGGAGCCTAAGATGGATCATCCCCCTTGACATGATCTTGCACATCCCCATGAATAACATCTGTATCAGGAGGTACGATCCTATTACGACCTTGTGTAGCTATTGGTACTTGACCTTCCATTGGTGCTGCATTATGACCCTACCTTGACCTCGACATCGAGCTCGTCCCCTACCTCGACCTTAGATAGTGTTGCCAGAAGCAAACACATGAATAGGCTGCTGATCTCCATTTGTCGATGTACGAGTCCTCGCAATCTGAGACAAAATGAGATATCAAGTTTAGAATTTCAACAAGGTCAAGTGTGCATGATAGTGAATGAAAGAACAAATTATTTCCTAAATGTCTTATAGCCTCTCGAAAATAGGTATCGACGTCTTCATACCCCGAAAGACTCTACTAGACATTGCTCTTGTACTCGTGAGACCGATGAACCTAAGTCTTTGATACCAAAATTGTCACGACCCAAATTCACAAGTCGTGATGGCACCTATGTTCCCAACCAATAGGTAAGACAACCCAACATATTTTACCAATTTTATCAGAATAGTGAGGAAAAAAATAAACATTAAGTGAAAATCTCAAACATAAATCTTTCTATAAGTACGAACTGCGGAAAGCTAAAAGTACGACCTAAGAATTTGTGTCATAAGTACAAGACTTATAAAATACGATGCAAGTATGAAACTAAAATTACAAATCTAACATAAGGGATACCCACTCTGAATACTAAATGACAGGATAAGTAAAAGATCGAGGGAGGTTTAGGCCACGGAATAGCCAAGCACATCACCAGATATCCATGACACTTCAAGCTTGAACTCAAAATGCTCCACGAGATGTGCTCGTACTCGGAATCGAATCTGCACCACAAAGAGTGCAACAAGTGTAGTATGAGTACGAAACCACGTGTAGTGATGAAAGTTTATATAAAAAACAATTATTTAATTTTACAAGTCTATATTTAACATACCAGTCGAGTTTCATCAAATAGAGGTAATCAAACGTTAAGTAATTTCCAACCACCAAATAAAACACATGATCATCAAGAATGAAGGATGTGATGAAATGTAATGAAATATGATACCATGAAATGATATGTCTCAGAATACCCTGTATTCTTTCAACCGTTTATACATGATACTCCTGGGAAATACATCAAGAGTTCATGACCCATTGGGGACTCGTAAGGTCCATATACCAACACGGACGATCTCCAGGTGTCTGTGCGGACGATCTCAACGCACTATCATAAAATCAAACAATTTTCGCACGGACGATCTCCACTTGCCCAAATTATAATATTTACATCTCACAATCCCCAGTAAGAACGATCTCCACGTGCCCAACTTATACTTAATGTCATGTTAATGCATGTGCACAATATTATTTCAAATAAAGGGATGATGATGCATCTCAATCAGTCAAATATCATCATAATACATAACCACCCCAATTATCACAACAGGTGTAATAATGAAAACACAATGACACAAGGATTTCAAGTCAATGATATATCAGCTAATGCCCATATGCTTTGGCATTCTCAAATTACCATCCACATTCTATAGTAGTAACTTTCTCTTTTACAACACTAATACTCGTACCAATGACCGTCACACCATTGATATGAGACACCAATCTTTTGCCCTTACCCCTTTGTCTATTTTTTTAATCATTAATTAGGAAAACGTCCTTCAACAAGTCTAAAAACTCTTAACATACCTTAAATGCCAAACTTGTGTCACCAATCTTTAAGATTTTTCCTTTTCTTTTCGCAAAAATTTGGAACGTTTCCAATCTATCAATTGTGCAATATTCGTAAGTAAGCGTGTTCATAGATACTCGATTTATTATATGTCTAACCTAAACTACAAAATTCACTCATATATCCAATAAAGCTCCTACTCTTGATAAATTTTATACATAAAAGATTCTATTTGCTAAATTTCATGCCTAGTGTTAAGCCTCAACTCCTCAAAAAATTTATGAATCTAATGATACTCATGTAACGCAACACCACTAAAATTTTGTTAGCTATACCCATAAAGTTCAATGAGTATTACTATATGACAATTAAATAAATAATTAATGAAATAAAAAGGTTAAGACCAATAATTAATTTGATATAACTTAACCGACGAAAAGCTAAATAAAATAATGGCCATGAAATTTTCGCAGATTCCATATATGGAATCAGGTTTGTTTGCCAATGATTTTCCATTTTTTCCCCAATAATTAGCTTAACCCTTATTTAATGATTAAACTTGATAATTAATATAAACAATTTCCTCTACTCTAATCCAACAACACTCAATACTTACGTTAACCCACTTAATTAACCTGCTAGTCATTAGGAATCAATTAAATTAGCAAATTGCCCAACCCAAATAATTTTCCAGCAATACATATTATTACTAATATCCTCCCGTCATCATCAATCTACAAATATTTATACAATAAAATATAACCAAAACTTAATGCTCTAATGCCCACATACTAATACTAGTTACTAAATTTTTTAAATAAATAAATTAAGAACCAATTTCACTAATTAACAAAACAAAAAAAATGCATTGTAAATGTGATCCCCCATTTTTTTTCCTTCAATTTTATTTGGCCAAAATGCTTAATTTCTAAAGAAATAGGCATATCAAATGCCACTATTATAATGATCATCATTAATGGGCAGTTAATGCCTCCCATTAGGTTTATGAAATAAAGAAATAATTATAAATATTTCTTTCCATTCCTTTATAAAAAATCTGAATAGATCCAAAAGAAAATTTTATTTTCTCATACAAACATCCAACTATATATTCTAAAAATAACAATTTAATTTACTTTGATAACATAGTAAAATGGAGTAATTGAAAAGTTTGAGAATAATTTTTTCACCTAAAGTCGACGGTTTCTTTTCCCCTACATGTTTTGCCAGAATATGTTACTAGGGTTATTTTAATCACTAATTTAACTTAATTCAATGTATGGGTCAAGTGGTAAAAGGGTCTTAATTAAATTAGGTGCTGATCTGGACCATTAAGTATTCAGCTATATTAAACACTTAATAAATATCCGACAACTAAATAATCGTGGTTACCGAATATTTCAAAATTTCTATTTTAAATTCTACGGGAAGAGTTAAGATAGTTTGAGTTCTCAAAATGATCTAGCGGGTCGTTACGTAATCAGCGTCATCGTCCTCGCATAGGACTAAGACTAGCCTCTTAGCATTCTTTCTTACATTTCATAGGTTAAAAGGCGGAAAAATTAAAACTTTTTACATATTGAGGTTTACATAGACCTTTCACATACTAGGTAGGGAGTTTACTTAGACTCCTCGCATAGGAAGCTTACATAGGCTTCTCGTTAATAAATTATACATAACATATAAGAATATAGTCTAATATACCATCTCACATTAAACCATTTATAAACGAGTAGAACATCCAAGCACAACCATCATACAATCAATAGTTGTCACATAGGACTTAGAACAATAAGTTCAATAATAGGAAATAACGAATGTCTTAAGACTACAGCAAATCCGACTAAGCTAGATAGAAGGCACCATTCTCGATCATTAAGGACTCACCAATAAACTTGGGAAAGATGTCCAAGTCTTCTTCCAATTTGTCCTTGATACCTCAACGGACCGAACCTATATATTTGTAGAAATATAAAGAATATGGGTTAGGACAACCACTGTACTAAGTATGGATATATGCACATAAACCATTAGAAATCATGCTAAAGAAAGGAAATTTTGTTCAAGTTATGGTAAGTTACTTTTGAAAGCCTTAATACACAAATAAGAGA
Organism: Solanum habrochaites; assembly: GCA_027704765.1. NCBI lineage: Eukaryota > Viridiplantae > Streptophyta > Magnoliopsida > Solanales > Solanaceae > Solanum > Solanum habrochaites. Next base: position 56,576,008 of record JAKWJA010002500.1, read on the forward strand.
ACATTCAAGCGAATGATCACATATTAAGACAAGTCCATATGCAAGATAAGACAACATTATCAATGAAGTCAAGGCAACATGGATACTATAAAAAAAAGTCATATCAACATGAATAGTAGCATATCAATATCATATAACCAAAGTAACTCCAACATAATGTCATAATAACAATAATGCAAAAGATTATATCTTATCATATCATACAAGAGACTTATTCACAACTCCTTCCCAAGCCTAGAAATGCAATACCTATATGAAGTCGCATAACCCCACATAGTCAAGCAAACAAGGAAAGATATCATAAATAAGGCCTAACTTTATTTAACATAGCATCATGAGTAGTCATTATCATATATAACAATATAAACCAATAACATGTTCATAAGTGAAACTAAAATCACATAGGATCCTCAATATGTAAAGTCAACATATGCATATCATTTAAGTCCTAAGATCATATGAACATTCTCCTAGGACTTTTCTCAAGGCCATCTAGTGGAATGCATAGGTAGAGACCTATACCCCTACACTTCCAAATAAGAACCCATTAAGTCGTCCTAATTAGAGTTCACTTTATTACATTCATTTTACTTTCGAGATTAATTTCCTTAATCGACATAGACCATGCGAGCAAAACATGGAATTCGGTGTCCTAAAATCCTACACCGAAAGAAGGTGGTCTACTTGCCTAGGTATGACCAAAACATGAACATAACATTCTAGGTGGATCCACTAGCTAGTATACCTATGGGGAAACATAGTTCAAGAACTATGAGACATACTTGAGACCCTCTTTATGCACAATTGCATTGTGATCTCCATCTCATGAGAACCAATGTGAACCTACATTCCCACATTGTGAAGAGACACCTTCCATAACTAGTTCACTCGGTGCTAAGCTAAAATCCCTTTTTTAAATGTCATTAAGTCATTCTTAATAAATCATAAATTATTATAGGTCATAGGAGACTAACCCTATTGTATAGCATATGATTTAGCCCATTAGGCATATGATGAGAAGTTCCTTTTATCACATAACCATCATTAGTGATATCAACCATTATCTTATCACTTAAGGCACACAAGAGAAATCATCTTTAAACTTGCATTATCATATCTCAACATGATCTCACAATCAACATAATCATATCATGTCATCATATTTATATAATCGTATCTTCTTAATTTAATCACATGTAATACTTCAATTTCAGCACATACCATCCTAATCAATATTGAAGTAAAGATTTAAGATCACAATGACTTATCAATTCACCTTCAAATGCCTTCTTTAAGATCTTACCACCAAACCAACCATATTCATCCATCAATGTACTTAACAACATCATATAATAGTAATCAACACAAAAACTAAGTCAATTGTATCATCACTAACCAAATTAACCTCAATTCATAACCTATGGTTAGGGGAAAATGGTTTAATCATAAATTCTACATGAACTAGATCCAATCCCAACAATACATGACACTAGGTAGTCCATGAATGAAATATAATAGTTAAAACAAGTCTAACAATAAATACATTCATCAATTCCCATCAATTCATAAGAAAGATCCAAGATTTGGAGAAATTGAAGAAATGACATGATCCAGACGAAATACCCCTAATTAATAACAATTAATCAACAATATATACTTAATTATCCATAGGTAATCACAATTCTTCATAACCAATAATAAATTTAAAGTTTAGAAGAACACCCTTGGAATTGGGTGATTTAGAAATCAACTTTGAAAGGAAACCCAGACTGAAGAATATATACCTTATTGAAACTTAATCCACGAAATTTGGGAAATTTGTCCTTCTTCTTCAAGATTCTTGGTTCCTTCAATGGAGGTTGAATATAGAGAGAAAGTAGAGAAAGGTGAGAGCTTTTGGGTTTGGATTTGGGGATTTGATTTCAGTGAGTGAATGTGAGGATAAACTGATTTAAAATCATTATAACCCTATTATGAAATACCCAAAATAATCCTCACTTAAGTTGAGCTTTTAATGAAGTCAAACATGAATTCTAAATTTCAGATTTTCGTCGGGAAATAAGTTCATGTCGGGGAGATGTTCCCACAAGATTTTCTAGGTTAATTTTTGTACCAAAAGATCCAACTACGTGTCTGCAACATAGACCAAGATTTTTGGTCCTTGTGGGACACCATGTACGCGACGCGGAGATAGATCACCATAGTGCATTTCTCTCGCTTCCTTAGGCTGCCTGCTTGGCCAAGGTTGGGGTCCCTTCAAGGATCCCTAGGGCGGTCCTTGGGGGGTCGAAATTGGACGTTTTGACCCTGTATACATGATTTTACATATTTGAAGTATTCCTAGAAGTTTTAGACTCCATAAAACACTTCCAAACCTTCAGAAAACCTAAAGATATTTTACTGGTTAATTGCACTAGTTTCCAGACGTCTTGATCGTCCCTTGATGATTAGGATCTAATACTTTCTACTTGGTCTAAATACATTTTTATGCTTAGGTCTTGGACTTTCGGAGTGTTATACAACTATTGAAGAACTTAAAGAATTTTTGAAGGATTACATAAGTAATGATTTCGATTTTATTAATTTTATTTGTCTGTTGACACTAATTGTATTTTTCATTTTTTAAATTTTTTTGATAAGTTCAAAAGAAATTTGAGAACCTTTCAATTTTAATAAAGGAAAACCACTCCTAGTTAGTGCAATCTCTACACAGGGAAGACAACTAGCCTTCATAGGTACACCACTTCCTGTAGGTGCAATCTCTACACAGGGAATACACCTAGGTACTAGTATGTATGTATATATATATATATATATAATATATATATATAATATATATATATAATATATATATATATATATATATATAATATATATATATATATCACGGTCGAAACTTATGACAAAAATACAATGTTGATCCTCAATGAAGCACATTTTAGTTTGATAAATAATCACCTTCACCACTACATATTGATCTTGTTGATGATGTAGGTGTATCTGTTTATGAGGTTGAACGTCAGGTTCATTCTACTGCAGAGGTATGTATTTGATACATTGTATGTTATTCTCATTAAACATCATACATTAAGTTTGTTTAAAAAATAAAAGTGATATGTATCCGCACAAATCAGTCACAATAATTGTATCTAAAATGAAATTATTTTGTATCAGCACACATAAGTCATTTGTATATAGTTCGTCGACACATTGATTCTTCTTATTCATAAATGGGTATTTATATTAAAGATACATTATTAACCACATACAAAATTCACCTTCATATTGACCAATCAATTTAAATACTGTACCATTACTGTTAACACTTTTTTAAATAAAACTTTAAATACAAATTTATAATACTATCAAGAACCAACAACAAATAGAGAACGTTTGCAAACTCAAACCCACAAATGAAAATACTCATGATTATGCCTAATTAGGTATTAGTATGATTAGAACTTTAGTAGTATTATACATTATAAGTGACTTGATACATCAAACTTTTTGCATATTATACATTGTTATTATAATGTATCATGATTTATACAACCTGCTGCTACTCAGGATAATAAAGTAGATCAAGTCTCAGAAGATATAAAGAAGTAACAATAAATGAAGATGGTGCCTATAAAGTTCAACATAACATCCATCAATTTGTGCCTAATACAATAACAGTTGATACATCAGTAAAATTTTCAAATTTTTTTTCATGACACTATCATTCATTCTATGTAATTTTACTAAAAAATTTGTAATATCATATCATAAAGGATTCTTCCACATCAACAACAATATCATCCACCACTCAAGCATCAATAGATGGGCTTCTCTTCGATCTAGAAAATGTTTCTATTCCTGCTAAACCATGGAGTGAAATCAATACATAAAATCTAACTGCAAGACATGCTTTGCTATTGAACAGTCAATTACCCACTGATATTTCAATCATCAAGATTGTTGTTCGAAGCGATTCAGAGATTATTGTGCCTAGAAACAGGCTTCCTTCAATAATATTACAATATCCATACTTAACTTCTTTTGAGTCAAGTGAGAAGGGAAAAGAGAAGATGATGAAGTTCGTCTGTATTTTTCATTTGAAGGATGTGGCATTACATATTAAGATCTGTCTAATCTAATTGATGAGTATAGGTAGTAGGTAATCAAGAGTCTTAATATATATATATATATATATATAAACCTATTTTGATTTAACAAATTATGAATACAAAAATTAATCGACAAAACCAATAGAGAATAAATGTAGAGCAAAAACCTCTTCTTTTGAATTTGAAATGATGAAACTAGTTATGTGTCATGTCACAGCCAAATAAATGTTGGAATGATCAGGTAAAGTTGATAGAAAAATTATTTACTATGTATCAAATACATTGGTATAAATTCATTTGATACAAAAATCGCCTTTTAGATACATTCAGATAATGTATCAAACTACAAAATTAGTAGTTGTTAAGATTATTACTTAATGTATCACTTTTGTTCATCATCTATTTTAACAAATGTATAATTTTCTTATATTTTGTATAGAACATTAATGTTGTTTTTTCTTTCTCCGTAATATATTAAAATTGTGCAGCATGAATCAATATAAATACATAACAACTAACTACTTATTCATATCACACATCAACAATACCCATGAAACTTATAGTAATAGGCATGATGGTGTTGTTATTAGTACCCAAGAACATATCGATCGAGCTTCAATTGTATCTATATATGAGATGTCAATTACAAGCATCATCAAAGAATTTTCAATCCCAGCTAGATTACCATGACATCTTGTTGTCGATGTGTGCATTCAAGTTAACTGTGATGGACAATTCCATTGGTGTGTTGACTATTGTTCAATTCAAAAATAGGTTAATAAAGGTGTATGACTCTTAATTAATGTAACACCTCACAATTTTAAATGACTAAGAATATATTAAGAAACTAAAAATATTCATTTTTGGAAAGGAAAGGAAAAATCTGGAAAATTGCCTAAGTTAAGAAAATGAGTTTTGGTCATTTTTAGACAACAATTTTTTCTAGCTTAGGATGATTTAGAGGTAGATCTTGATATGGTTGGATAAACCTTAGATAGATCTTTCCAATGTCGCTGAGTTTGCGTACTTCTCATATCGTACTATGCCCATTGGAAATTGGGTTGTTGAAGCGAGGAAAGATCCAATCCGAATTTAAGGAAGGGTAAACTAGTCTTTTCACCAATTAATTACCTATTTCATTTTAGGGGTTCATTGGGGTAATTACTAAGTTTATTCAGATTGTAAAAATTAAACTTTACATTTAGGGCTTGGAGAAGAGAGAAAAGAAGAAGGAAAAGGAAAAAAAGTCAAGAATTCGCCAAGAATGTCAAGATTAGGGAGTGGATTTCGTCGGGGGTAATCCCTATCAAGGTATGTGAGATCTTTTATTGTTGGATCAGTTCACCCACTCACCAAACTTATTTCAATTAGATAACTTCAAATTGTATGAATAATAAAAGTGAAGTTCTTGAAGAACCTTGTTGAATTCTTGTTGATTGAGTTGCTGAAAGCCTATTATTGATTTGAGTCGTGTTTCCGTTTTGTTTTTTGAGTTAAATCTATTGTGTATTGAAGTTACTGATTATCCTAAGTGTTTGGGGAAAGAACCATGGAAGTTTAGAGGGTTTAGAGATGAAAAAAGAAGGAGAAAAGTAAGAGATTTTCTAGGCAAGGGATGTGGCGCCATGTCTGCCAGAGCGCCACAGAAGTTCTTCTGAACTTTGAGGGCTGATCCCACGCGTTTCTCATATCTCCATGGACTCCAATTCTCCCCATTCTTTCCCCGTCTTTTTGTACTAGTTCCTAAGTGATGTACCCATGTTTTTAGTCGATTCCAACACTTTATGGTACATCTAAACATCATGAAATCATACATAAACATGAGATCACGAATCTTGAATCCATAATCCAATTCAAGGATAATAAAAATCAAAGTCAAAGAAGTTAAGAATCAAGTTTACTAGTTAAAAATCAAGTCAAAACAAATTTCTTAAGAGCTCTCATGGGTCTTTAACAATGTTTTAACTTTGTTTTAAGACTAAAGTTTCAAGCTAAGTAAAGAGTAAAGAGTAAACCTGAAATTCATTTCTTCAAAAGTATATGGGGACTAATTATTCCCAAAGACATTAAAAAAAATTTCACATTTAAATAAAAATGGAAATTGAGATTTCCAAAGAGCCTTCAGGCTAGTTTTCAGAAAAGAGTAATATCTTTATAGAATGAAGCAAGCAAGGAAACTGAGATTTCCAGGATAGCCTTGGAGCTAAATATATTAGCACTAATCTCAATTATAGAAGAAGTATGTCTTAAAAACATAAGAGCTAGTATATTTTGGGAGTAGTATTGAGCACTAAATTGGGGACGAGCATGAGTTAATATAACTTTCATCTCCATAAAACCATGTAGCCACCATGGTTAGAAATGGTTCATAGTTTTTAGATGAACCCTTTTCACAATAGACTAGTGGATCCATTAGGTAGTTCAGGTCTTATACCTTTGGCGGGTATGGGATGCGCTAGCAGCGTGAGGTGTATCGATGTATCATCAATGTAGATCTTAAGTAATGGTTGTTTGTTAGAAAAACTCCCACAGAAGTTAAATGTATTTATATATATACATTAGTTTATTTGTATTTTTACATACATTACAGAGTTAATTGTATCATTGTATACATTCAGAGTTTACAACATGTTGCCAAACATCTTTTTTGTATATTCCACTTGCTTTTAAATTGCTTTATACTGAAATGAGTTATTTATATTATTCATGAGTTAAGAAGAGTCAAGGTAAGTGTTACTTCTTACTCTTTTCAAGCTTAAGTTGTTAAAGAATTCCAACTCGCATAGTAGTATATTCAATGGATTGATGCCAGTTAGCCTGTATCATCTTATGATGCAGACGCAGGTAATAGGATCAACATCTAGTTTACCGTTGATATAGTGAGCAGTTTCCAGTCAGCTGGTGAACCTACTTTCATTACGAAGGACATCTTTTATCATTGTTTTGCTTAGATTTCAATTGTTCGGATAATTGGGGTCCTGTCCCAACATCCATCTTTATTTTAGAGGCTTCATAGACATAGTATTAGTTCTTTTGTCTTGTTCATTTCAGTTGTATACGTTTAAGACTTAATTTGGCTAAATTAATTATTTTAAATTATTTTCCTGGAGTTATTCCTCTTGTGTTTAAGAGTTAAGAAAGTCAGGCTAAGGGTTCGCTTGGGGCTAACAATTGTCTTCGAGTGTCAGTCCTTCTCAGGTGTAGGCTCGGGGCATGACAAACTTTGTATCAGAGCCTAGAGTTCAAGAGTACTAGAGAGTATGAATACATGTCTTTAGAGTCCTACTTATCGATGTGAAGTCCCAAATCTATAATTATGAGGCTGCGACATTTAGGAAATATTTCACTTATTTCATATTCCTTTCATGTGTTTGAGGTTATCTCTAAACATTTTCTCTCTAGTTCGTTTCTTCCATGTGTTTTCAGATAATTATGCCTCCACGAAGAGCAGCAAGAGGTTATCTAACTAGGAGGAATGTAGAGGAACCAGAGTTGCGCAATGCATATGAAGTTCAACCTCAAGGGAGAGTTAACAACATTGAGTTTCGTGATGCTATCAGGATGTAAAACCAAATGGTAACTAATTAAGTTGGACAACAAAGAGGAGATAGACAAAAAGAGGCTGACACTTCGAAGATTCATGAATTCACAGTTTCACTGGGAGGAATTGAAGAAGGTTTTTGATGTGATGCATGTTGCTGATGTTGAAAGAGTTGATCTAGTTGCATACCAATTGATAAATATGGATAGGACTTGGTTTGATTAGTTGAAGGAGAGAAAATATAAGGATGCACCACATCTGAGTTGCACCTGTTTTGAAGAAGCTTTCTTGGGGTGTTTCATTCCCCGAGAATTGAAAGAGGCTAAGGTATGAGAGTTTCTTATACTAAAACATGACTCTTTGAGTGTGCATGAGTATGGGTTAAAGTTCAACCAAATGTCCTGTTATACTCGTGAAATGGTTAAGGACATAAGGTGTGGGATGAGTTTGTTTGGCACTTGTTTGGGTCATTCATCGAGCAAAGAGGCAAGGCTGGATGCTGATAGATTACATTGACATATCAAGGTTGATGGTCTATGTGCAGCAAGTTGAAGAGGAGAAGTTAAGGGACAGAGAAGTGCATGGAATTAAGAGAGATAAGACAGGGAATGAGTCTGGGCAGCAGAAGAGTAATGTCAACCGGTCATCCTTCCAATAGAAACAGAAGGATCATGCCCCATCATATGCTAGTGCACCTTCACCTAATAACAAGGGTGAGTAATATGGTAAGAATTCCAGAGCTAAACATGCATATTCACAGGGTAGTGTTGCGCAAGGGGGTTGTAAAACTCTTGTCGGCGCCAAGTGTGGAAGAAACCACTCCGGTGTTTGTTGTGAGGGATCTAGTGGTTGTTTCAAGTGTGATCGGACCGCGCATTTCATGAGAGAGTATCCAAAGAACAAGCAAGGAAGTGGTAATGGGGGCAACAAAGCCAAGTCTTCAACAATTGCTCGACCAGGAAGGGCTGCACCTAGGGGAGCTACTTCCAATACTGGTATGGGAACACACCGTTTATATGCTCTCAACAATCGCCAAGAGCATAAACATTCGCCAAATGTTGTCAGTTGTATGATTCAAGACTTTGACTTTACTGTTTATGCTTTGCTACACCCAAGAACGACTTTATCTTTTGTAACTCCATATATTGCGATGAACTTTGATATTATTCGTGAGAAACTTAGTGAACCATTCAGTGTTTCCATACCTATTGGTGAATCGATTCTAGCAAAAATAGTTTATCGTGATTGTGCCCTTTACGTCAATCACAAGTGTACCATGGCTGATTTAGTGTATTTATACATGGTAGACATTGATGTCATTCTTGATATGGAATGGATTCTTGCATGCTATGCCTCAGTTTATTGTAGAACTCGAGCAGTCAAGTTTTAGGTTTCAAATGAGTCATTCTTAGAGTAGAGAAGCAGTTCAGCAGTGCTTAAGGGTCACTTCATTTCATACCTTAAGGAAAGGAAGTTAGTTTATAAAGTGTGTGTGTATCACTTAGTACGAGTTAATGACTCTAATGTTTAGATATCTCCTATTTAGTTAGTTCCAGTAGTAAAAGATTTCCCAAAAGTCTTTCCATATTATCTTCCGGGAGTCCCTCGTAAGAGAGATAAACTTCAGTATAGATCTTCTTCTAGATACTTATCCTATGTATATTCCTCCATATAGAATGGAACCAGAATAGTTAAAAGATTTTTTATATAAGGTTTTGATTCAACCAAGTTTCTAACCTTGTGGCGCTCCGGTCTTGTTTATGAGAAGGAATGATGGTTCCCTTAGGATGTGTAAAGATTACTGTCGATTGAACAATTACCATCAATAATAAATATCCTCTTCAAAGGATAGATGATCTTTTCGATCATCTCTATAGTGGTTCTTGTTTTTCAAAGATTGAGCTCAGATATGGCCACCACCAGTTGAAAGTTGGGAAATGTGATATTCCAAAGACAACTTTTAGAACCAGATATGGGCATTATCAGTTCTTGCTCATGTCCTTTGGGTTTACCAATGCGCCTGCATTATTCATGGATGTTATGAATAGATCTTCAAACTTATTTAGATATGTTTGTTTTCGTCTTCATTGATGACATACTAATATATTCAAGGAATGAAAAAATTCATGATAATGACCTCATAATAGTCCTTAAGGCTTTGAAATATAAGGAGTTATATGCTAAGTTCTCAAAATGATGGTTTTGGATAAGTCTATGGCATTTTTCTCACATCTGGGGATCAACCCCTAGACGTATCTGGTGTCGTCGTCCTCAGAGAGGACTAAGACTAACCTCTTAGCATTCATCATTACATATTATAGGTTAGGTTGCAAAAATTTAAAATTTCTCATATACATCTATCATGTAAGGTTTACATAGACCTCTCCCTTACACATCATATATATACATAGGGAGTTTACATAGACTCCTCACATAGAAATCATTACTAGGATTCTAGTTTTAGTTCACATACAAAATATATAAAGATATTCTAATAGGAAATGTCTCACATTTAAACCATCTAGATCGAGTACAACATCTGGAGATAGCCCTTACTTCACTACAATAAAAGCCACATATAGGCATATACAACAATAGTTTTCAAATGAAAAAGAAGGAAACTAAAATATCTTTAGACTATAACGACTTGAAGTAGCTAGATAGAGGCATCGTCCTCGGAAGGTGAGGACCTACCAAACTTGGACAATGAGAGTCCAAGTTATCTTCCAAACACCCTCTAAAATCTTAATGGTCGGAACCTACATAATAGTAGAAACAAAGAAATATGGTTTGTACACATTTGTAATAAGTATGGAAACATGCACATAAAACATTTGAAAATCATGCTAAAGGGAACATTTGTTCAAACCATGCTAAGTTATTTTAAAAAGCCTTATGCACAACCAAGAATCCATGTAAGACTATATCACATATTCCTTAAGACAAAGCTATATATAACACAAGACCAACATCATCAAATATAACCAAGTCTACATGTGTAATAGCATTTTTGAGTACAAAATCAAAATAACTCCAACATCATGTTATATCAACAAATCATGCATAAGAGTTCATAACATTACTACAGATACATAACCCTTACACATAACCAACTATCAAGTCTACAAGTGCAATGACCAAGTAAAGCCCCATAACCTTACTCAACCAAGTAAACCAAACAGAGGATCACTAGTAATGTCTAACATCACATAACATAGCATTGAGTGTAGTCATCGTCATAATTAGCAATATAGACCAAAAGCATGTTTATACATGAAACTAACATCATATAGGATTCATCAACATGTAAAGTCAACATATGCATAACATTTACTTCATAAAACATAAGAACAACCTTCTAGGACTTCCCTCAAGGCTAAATAGTGCAATGTATAGGTAGAGTCCCTTACCCCTACCTAGACTAAGTAAAACCCCTTAAGTTACCCTAGTTAGTGTTCACTTTATTACTTCAATTTACTTTTGCAAACACTTGACTTAACCGACACAGAGAACAAGAGTTAAATGTGGAATACTGTGTCATGAAACCCTACACCGGAAGAAGGTGGACTACTTTCCAAGGTAGTACCAAAACATGAATGTAGCACTCTAGGTGGATCCACTAGCTAGTATTCCTATGGTGGAAAGATAGTTCAAGAACTAGCAGATATTCTTGGGACCATTTTTATGCACATTGCATTATAGTCTCCAATCTGATGAGTAGAATAGTGAACCTACCTTCCCTACTTGGTAAAGGACACTTCTCAATTCTAGTTCACGTGGTCCTAAGCTAGAGTCCCTTTTTGAAATGTCTTTAGTAATTATTTAATAATCATAACTTAGTTTAGGCCATAGGACACTAAACCCTTGTATAGTCATAGTCATTATCTCATTAGGAATTGCATGAGAATATCCTTTCAATACAACCCTCATATGGAAGATCAACACATTATCATCATCATGTCATAATAAGGCACACAGGCAATTCATAACAAACCTTATATTATTACATCTTAAACATATTCTCAAAGATTCACATAATGAACACATTTCAATTGCATAATAATAACAACACCTACTTAAAAAAATAAAATATATGCTTCAATTAAACTTCATCAGCAAGTACAAGCCATCACAATTGAAGTAAAGGTTCAAGATCACAAAGTCTTACCAATTCTCCTTCAAAAGCCATCATAATTGGTATTACCCTCAAACAATCCAATTTAGTCCATAAATAGGAGTAATAAAATCATGAAATATTAAATAAAACAAGAACTAAGTCAATTGAATCAATACTAATCAATTCAATGTAAGTTCATAACTTAGGGTTAGGGAATTTGGGTCAATTCATGATCTATTCCACATACTAGGTTCAACATCAAGAACTATCATAATTGAACAATAATACATGATAAAAGTTATTATAAATCAAGAAAAATACAATTTGAATAATCAATTTCGGATTTGAAAGAAATGCATATACAATTCATCTCTTTGAAGCTAGTTTTGGAAGAGCCCTTCGGGGAAAGAAATTCCAAAGGTGAAAGGTTCCATACACTGTTAATCCTTGAATACTGATGAATAAAAGTTATGTTCTTTATGCCCTATAACCATCATAATTTTCCCTTCCATGGAGTCTTCTTTGGGAGAGATAAAGTATAGAGAAGCTAGAGTCATTTGAGTTTGGGAATCGTAGGGTGTTATGTTGGGTTTGGACTTAGTTTAGTTTATATAGTCACTTAAATAACATAACTAACCACACATTAATCCCTAATTAAACCCCTAACTAATTATTTAATTAATTAAATTCACTTAAAATAGGGCAGTGAAATTGTAGGCCTGACCGACGAGACCCTGGCCTACGGTCCGTAGGTCAGTCGACGCTTGCCTCCCCCACCGTCCTACACATCCGTCGATGTTGTCAGAGACTTTTCATTTTGGAAACATTCCAAAAGTGGATAAGTTTTAAACAACAGAGTCATCGACGGTCCAGTCGTCCAACTTACGCCTCGTTTCGTAGGTATCTACTACCTTATTTTGCAGATTTATGGTCAAATGCAAGGGTCCTCTCCAAGGACCCTTAGGGTGATTCTTGGGGATTTGTACCTGGACGTTTCAACCCTAAACGCACTCTAATACATGTTTGATACCTTTCCATCAAATTTTATCGAATTTCAACTCCTAAAACCCCGTGAATAAGGCTAAGGCACAGTAGCAACTCTTTCACAATTCTCCAGACGTCATTGACGTTTCTTGACTCTAAAACTTCCTAAATGACTTATCAACATTATTTTAGGTCTTAAAACATTGTTACCAACCTTATACTAACATGTGAAGCTCTATATTAGGTCTTGGACAATGGGAGTGTTAATTATCACCCCCCCTTAGGAACATTCATCCTGGAATGACACTAAAATCTTTTGAAGGAGAAAGATTGACTCAATACTAGCAACCCAACCAATAACAACATATTAAAACATGAGTTACGGCTCATATAAACATAACAACATGGAATTTCGACATAGAAACTCAAAACATCATTTACCACATATAAGAGCTCAACATCACAACATGAGGAATTTCCTTCTCTCAATACCAACATGAGCCCAAGACAACAGAAAGAGTCATTTATGCCAAAGCTCATTTCAAAACACATCAAAAAAAATAAGTGTGAATCAATCAAACAGGCATCTTTTCCACGAAGACTCTTTTATCGATAAAAACTTTTACCATATTTATGCACATCTTTTCAAAACAAGTCAAATTCAATTTTATTGATTATATTAGTTATTAATAGGAAAAACTAACCTTAATTAGCAAATATATGAGGATAATGGGACTTCATGTCGGCCTCGGTCTCCCATGTTGCTCCCTCAACTAGGTGGTTCTTTCATGACACCTTTACTGAAGCCACCTCTTTGTTCCTCAACTTCTTCACTTGTTGATCAAGGATTTCCATCGGAACCTGTTCGTAGGAAAGGTTATCATCCACACTTAGACCGTCAATAGGAATAATAGACTCGGGGTCACCAATGAACTTTTTAAGCATGGATACATGGAATACCGGGTGAACCGAAGTTATCTCACTAGGTAATCTAAAATCGTATGCAACCTTGCTAACCCTTTACAAAATTTTATAGGGACCAACATAGCGAGGACTTTACTTCCATTTCTTGCCAAATCTCGTTATCCCTTTCATAGGTGAACTTTTCAAATATACTTTATAACCTTCTTCAAATTCTAAGTCCCCTCTCCTATTGTCGGCATAAGACTTTTGCCAGCTATAGGCTATTTGCAATATGTTCCTTATCATCTGAACTTTCTCCAAAGTTTTATAGATCAATTCGGGAACAGAGAGAAGACTCGCCAATTTCAAACCACCCAACCGGGGATGTACATCTCTTACCGTACAAAGCCTCAATAGGAGCCATGAAAATAGTCGAACGGTAACTATTGTTATAGGAGAACTCAACCAAAGGCAAGTGTTCGTCCCAACTTCCCTTGAAATCTATAACACAAGCTCTAAGCATATCCTTAAGAGTTTGAATAGTACCTCCGCTTGACCATCTGTTTGGGGATGAAAAGCGGTGCTTAACTTTACTTGAGTACCTAACCCTTTTTGGAACAACTTCCAAAGTCGATGCTTAAATTGAGCACCTCTATTCGAAATGATGGATAAAGTAATCCCATGAAGACTGACATATCATTGATATAGATCCTTGCATACTCTTTCGCCAAATAAGTAGACTTAATGGGGATAAAGAGAGTAAATTTCGTCAACCTATCCACAACCACCCATATAGAGTCATTTTTTATTCATGTCTGAGGCAATTCCACTAGAAATTCCATATTAATGTCTTCCCACTTCCAAGCGGGAACTTGCATTTCTTGAAGTAATTCACCCGACTTTTGGTGCTCGGCTTTCACTTGTTGGCAATTTGGACACTTTGCAACAAATTCCGCTATGTCCCTTTTCAAGCCATTCCACCATAATACTTCTCTAAGGTCATGATACATCTTAGTAGAACCAGGATGAATCAAATAACGCAAACCATGAGCTTCCTCTAGGATCCGTTTTCTAAAATTATCCACATTGAAAACACACAACCTCTCTTGGTACCTCAAAACACCATCTCTCCCTAAGAATAATGACTCATAAAGATTACAAAGAACCGATTCCTTTAACTCCATCGATGATGGATCAAGGTGTTTCTTAGACATTACCTTAACAACCCAAGATGATTCTGAGTTATAATGGACCATAAAACCAGCTTTAGGAGAATCTTCCAATCAAACACCCAAACGAGCCAACCTATGAAGATATTTCACAAAATCTTTATTGTATTCATCCATATGAGACAAACTACCCATGGTCATACGACTTAGATCATCCGCAACTACCTTGGCCTTGCCGTGGTGGTAGAGAACACTTAGGTCGTAATCTTTTAACAATTCCAACCACCTTCATTGTCGTAGAGTTACTCCTTTTGAGTAAATACATATTAAAGACTCTTGTGGTCGGTATACACATCAGCATAAACACAGTATAGGTAATGCCTCCATATTTTCAAGGCAAACACCACGATCGCTAACTCAAGATCATGAGTTGGGTAATTTTTCTCATGAGCCTTAAGTTGCCTAGAGGCATAGGTTATAAACTTTTCGTTTTGCATAAGGACACAACCCAACCCCACTCGGGATACATCACAATATACCATAATACCCTTGGTACCCTCCGGTAAAGTCAACACTGGAGTGGTGGTAAACCTATGTTTCAAGATTTGGAACCTTCTTTCACAAGCCTCCGACCACTCAAGTCTTACATTATTTTAGATCAAAGTAGTCGAAGGAGATACAATGGACTCAAAACCATCCACAAACCTCCTTTAGTACCCGACTAGACCCAAGAAACTTCTTATATCGGCTAGAGCCAAAGGTCTAGGACAATTTATTCCGTCTTAGTTTTCTTTGGATCAACCTCTACACCGTCATTAAAGATGATATGACCAAAAAACGTCACCGATCTTAACCAAAACTAACAGATGCTATAATTGGCAAATAGTTGTTTTTCCTTCAATACTTGTAACACCACTCTCAAATAGTCCATCTATTCACCCTCATTCTTCGAATATACCAAGATTTCCTCTATGAAAACAATCACAAATAAATCTAGGTATTTTTCGAACACCCTATTCATTTGGTCCATAAATGCTACCGGGGAATTCCTCAACCCAAAGGAGATCACCCTAAACATAGAGACCATATTTTGTTTGAAAGGCTGTTTTGGGAATATCTTCTTCTCTGATCCTAAGTTGGTGATATCCCGACCTCAAATCAATTTTGGAAAAGTAGCTTGCCCCTTGGAGTTGATCAAACAAGTCGATAATTCGAGAGAGAGGATACTTATTATTAATAGTCACTTTATTGAGTTATCGGCAGTCAATACACATCCTAACTGACCCATCCTTCTTCTTCACAAATAAAACTAGAGCACCCCATGGGAAAATATTAGGTTGAATGAAGCTTTTGTCTAGTTAATCATGGAGTTGAGCCTTCAACTCTTTCAATTCGGCCGGAGCCATCCGAAAATGAGATATCAAAATGGGATTTGTATCTGGTAGTAATCAATACCAAAAAAAATTCCCATTCAGGAGGATTCCGAGAAGATCATTAGGAAAGACATCCGGAAATTCCCTTGGTACGGGGACTAACTCAATGGGAGGAGTTTTGGAGTCTAAATCTTTGACTCTTACTATATGGTATAAACACCATTTAGAGATCATCTTACAAGCCTTTAGACAAGAAATGATACAACCTCAAGGAATGAAATTTTCCCCCTTCCACTCTAAGACGGGTTTATTAGCAAAATTAAACTTGACCACTCTTTTCCTACAACCAATGGAAGCAAAACAAGCATGCAACCAATCCATTCCCAAAATGACATCTAAATCCACCAAATAAGGTTCTACTAATTCATCATGGGTAACTCTATTGGGCAACATTATAGGATGATTTCCATATACCCTTTTTGCAACCACCGAATCACCTACCTGGATAGTAACCATAAAAGGTTCATTCAAGATATCGGGCAAAATATCAAACTTTCTAGCGACCAAAGGAATAACAAACAACAAGGTATAACCCAGATCAAGTAGAATATAAACATTTAAAGGGAAGACTTGTAACATACAGGTCACCACATAGGGAGAAATCCCTTGTTAACCCTTAGAGCAGAGAGCATAGAAGTAATTCTTTCTTGGAGCATTACATTAGAAACACTTTCTTGACCACTCCTCTTGGTTGGAGAACCTCTTATTAAATCTAGGCTTATCTTGAATTTCCAACCTCCCTTTTGAATAACCACTTTCGAAAGACTTGGGCCTCTTGGCCTCTCTATTCTTCCCCCTTAGTCTACTTCCTTCCACTTGCTATCATGATTAATAGAAGAACGACATTATTCTACCAAGTCATTGGACACTCCCGTGAAAAAATAATTCATCTCATCCCTTGGGTTAGACACCAAGGATGGATCATACCTATACAATTTTGTAAACTTCAACTAGTAATCAAGTACACTCATACCTCCTTGGCGAAGGTTGATGAATTCTTCCACCTTAGCTTTCCTCAAATCTCTAGGAAAGAACCTATCAAAGAAAGCCCACTTGAAGACCTCCCAAGTCAATGGACCACCTCTAGCACTCTATTATTCCTCCATTGGGTGTACCAAGTTTGCGCCACATCTTTGAGTTGATAGGCAACCAACTCGGCCTTTTCACCCGTAGTCACACCTTTAGCAAATAAAATCGTGTAGACTTCTTCTAGAAAGTCTTGGGTTCTTCATACGCCTTTGACCCGAAGAACAGAGGAGGGTTCATCCTAGTAAAGTCGCTCAAATGAGAAGCCGGAGTGCTAGCATGTGGAGGCATCCGGGGTCCAACTTCCCGATTCACTTAACCCGTCATAGCTTGTACTTGAGAAGTGAAGGCATTAGCTTGTGAAGTCATGGCTTGTGCCAAATTGAGAAAATATCCCTTATCTCACCATCAATCATAGGTGTAGGAAAGAACGAAATTTGATTACCTACATGAACTTTCTCAAGTGGAGGCACTTGATTGTCTTGCGGAGGATCTTCGTTGTCATAAGCTCCAGCATTATAAATACCATCCTCGACCCTTCTTGTGGATTCCCTTCGAGTATTCATACCTATAACAAAATAAAGGTTTAGGTGAAAATATCACATAAAGTAAAACTCTAGTGGCACGACATAGGATTACAAGAAGATGAGGATTCTTAAGCATAACATAGTCTCTCATTCAAAAGTGTAGTGTGCTTCACAATTATGAATAAGAATCTAGATAGACGTGGCTATGCTGATTCTAAGGATATCCAACGTCATGCTCGGATACCAAGTTTTCACATCCGGAGAGCACCCCCTAGATGTAACCGGTGTCGTCGACTTCAGAAAGGACTAATACTAACCTCTTAGCATTCGCCATTAATATTATAGGTTAAATCGCGGAAAATTTCAAATTTTTCATATACATCTATCATGTAAGCTTTACGTAGACCTCTCGCTTACACATCATATATATATACAGTGGGAATTTACATAGACTCACATAGGAAGCATTACATAGGCTTCTACTTTTAGTTCACATACATAATATATAAAGATATTCTAATAGGAAATGTCTCATATTGAAACCATCTAGATCGAGTACAACATTCGGGCATAGCCCTTACTTCTTTATAACAAAAGCAACATATAGTCAAATACAACAATAGTCTTCAAATGAAAGAGAAGTAAACTAAAATGTCATTAGACTATAACAACTTCAAGTATCTAGATAGTGGCATCTTCCTCGAAAGGTGAGGACCTACCAAACTTGTAGAATGAGAGTCCAAGTTAAATTCCAGTGGCCCTCTAAAAGATCAATGGCCAAAACCTACATAATTGTAGAAACATAGAAATATGGTTTAGTACACACTTGTACTAAGTATGGAAACATGTACATAAAACATTTAAAATCATGCTAAAGGGGACATTTGTTCAAAGCCATGCTAACTTACTTTAAGAAGCCTTATGCACAACCAAGAGCCCATATAAGCCAATAATTACATATTCCTTAAGACAAATATTTATACAACACAAGATCAACATCATGAAACATAACCAAGTCAACATGTTAAATAGCATCTTTGAGTACATAATTAGAAAAACTCAAACATCATGTCATAACAACAAAGTATGTATACGATTTCATAACATTACAACATATACAAGACCCTTACTCATTACCCATTATCAAGTTTACAAGTGCAATGACCAAGTAAATCCCCATAACCTTACTCAACCATATAAACAAAACAAAATATCACAAGCAATGTCTGACATCACATAACATAGCATCAAGAGTAGTCATCATCATATTAAGTAATATATACCAATAGCATGTTCATAAATGAAACTAACATTATATAGGATCATAAACATCTAAAGTGAACATATGCATAACATATTTTATGAAACATAAGTACGACCTTCTAGGAGTTCCCTCAAGGCCAACTAGTGCATTGTATAGGTAGAGTCTCATACCCCTACCTAGACTAAGTCAAACCCCTTAAGTAACCCTAGTTAGTGTTCACCTTATTATTTCATTTTACTTTCGGGAAAACTTGCCTTAACCGACATAGACCACAAGAGCTAAATGTGAAATCTGGTATCATGAAACCCTACACCAAACGAAGCTGGACTACTTTCCAAGGTAGTACCACAATATGAACTAGCATGCTAGGTGGATCCACTAGTTAGTATTCGTACACGGAGGAAAAGTAGTTCAAGAACTAGGACATATGCTTGGGAACCTCTTTGTGCACATTGAATTATAGTCTCCGATCTAATGAGTACAATAGTGAACCTACCTTTCCTACTTGGGAAAGGACACTCCTCACTACTATTTCATTCGGTTCTAAGTTAAAGTCCATTTTTGAAATGTATTTAAGTCCTTCTTTAATAAGCATAATTTAGTTTAGGCCATAGGATACTAACCCCTTGTATAATCATAGTTATTATATCATTAGGAAATATATGAGAATATCCTTTCAATACAACCCTCATATGTCAGATCAACACATTATAATCATCATATCATAATAAGGCATATAGGCAATTCATAACCAACCTTGTATCATTACATCTTAAATATAATATCACACCTTCAAATAATAAAGGCATTTCAATTTCGTCATCATACCAACATATACTTAATACAATTAATATATATGCTTTAATTGAACTTCATCACCAAGTACAAGACATCACAATTGAAGTAAAGGTTCAAGATCACAAAGTCTTACCAGTTCTCCTTCAGAAGCCATCATCATTGCTATTACCCTCAACCAATCCAATTTCATCAATCACAAGTGTAATAACATCATTAAATAGTAATTTACACAAGAACTAAGTCAATTGCAGCAATACTAATCAATTCAACATGAGTTCATAACCTAGGGTTAGGCAATTTTGATCAATTCATGATCTATTTCACATACTAGGTTCAACATCAACAACTACCATAGTTGAATAATAATATATCATATTATAATCATAATAATCATTAGAAATCAAGAAAAATAAATTTTAAATATTAATTTTGGATTAGAAAGAAACTCATATGCAATTCATCTTTATGAAGACAATTTTGGAAGAGCACTTTGGGGAAAGGAATCACAAAGGTGAAAGGTTCCCATACCTTGTTAATCCTTGAATATTGATGGAGAAAGGTTATTTTATTTCTTCCCTAGAACCCTTAGAACTTGACCTTCAATGGAGTCTTCTTTTGAAGAGATAAAGTAGAGAGAAGGTAGAGTAATTTGAGTTTTGAAATCGTGGGGTTTTAAGTTGGGTTTAGACTAAGAGTAGTTTATATCGTCACTTAACCGACATAACTAACCACACCTTAAATCCTAATTAAACCCCTAACTAATTAAATAATTAATTGAACTCACTTAGAACAGGATAGTGAAATTGCAGGCTTGACCTACGATACCCCGACCTACGGTCCGTAGGTCAGTCGACGCTTGCCTCCCCCACCGTCCTACACATCCGTCGATGATTTCAACGACTTTTCATTTTGTAAAATTTACAAAAGTGGCTAAGTGTTAAACAACGAAGGAATCTAAGCCCCGTCATCCAACCTACACCTCGTCGCTTGCAATCATAGGTATCTACTGTCTCTTTTGTAGAATTGGTGTCAATTGCAAGGGTCCTATCCAAGGACCCTTAGAGTGGTGATTTTTGATTATTACCTGGACGTTTCTACCCTAAACTCACTCTAATACATGTTTTATACCGTTACACCAAGTTTCATTGAATGTCGACTCAAAAAACCCCGTGAAATAGGTTAAGGAAAACTATCCCCTCTTTCACAATTCTCCGAACGTCATGGACATTTCTTGACCCTAAACTTTCTAAATGACTTATAAATATTATTTTAGGTATTAAAATAGTTTACCAACCTTATAACTGAAAGTGAGGCTCTATATTAGATCTTGGACTTTCGGAGTGTTAAAATTCTTGGGCCACATAGTTTCTAGGGAGAGAATTAGAGTTGATATCCAAAAGTTAAAAAGCAGTTCAGAGTTGGCCTAGAACCACGTCTCCAATTGACATTAGGAGTTTCTTGGGTTTATATGGGTGATATAGAAGGTTTTTATGGGTTTTCATCCATTTCTTCTCATTTGACCAAGTTGACTCAAAAAATAGTTAATTTTCAATGGTCTAAAGCTTGTGAGAAAAGCTTTCAGGAGTTGAAGAAGAGGTTGACTACTGCCCCAATTTTGACATTACCAGAAAGTAATAAAAGTTTTGTGGTGTATTATGATGCATTTAGAGTAGGTTTGGGTTGTGTGTTAATCCTAAAAGGCAAATTTATTGATTATACCTCTAGATAGTTGAATGTTCATGAGAACATTTACCCAACTGATGACTTAGAGTTGGTTAATGTAGTATTCTCCTTGAAGATTTGTCGTCACTATTTGTATGGTGTTCATGTGGATGTCTTCACTGGTCATAAGAGACTACAATATGTGTTCACTCAAAAAGAGCTTAATCTCATACAAAGGAGGTGGTTAGAATTGCTCAAAGATTATGACATGAGTATTATTTACCATCCATGGAAGGCTAATGTTATTTTTGATTCCTTAAGCAGATTGTCCATGGGTAGTACCACCCAACTTGAGGAAGAGAAGAAGGAACTAGCAAAAGAAATGCATAGACTTGCATTCTTAGGAGTCCGACTCATGGATTCCACAAAAAAGGGAATTATGGTGGGAATTGATTCATCATTAGTGTTATAAGTGAAGGAGAAGCGAGACCAAGATTTGATTTTGTTTGAATAAAATGCAAATGTTAATAAGCAAACAGTATTAGCTTTCAAACAAGAGGGATATGGTGTGTTAAGTATCAAGGTAGATTGTGTGTACCCATGGTGGATTGAATTCAAGAGTTGATCATGGAGGAATATCATAGATCTATATATTTCATTCATCCGGGTTTCACAAATGGAATTGTATGAAGAAGGTCATTGTCGAATTTTTTTCCACATGCTAGAATTTCGAACAAGTTAAAGTAGAGCACCAAAGTCCTACATGTTGGGCTCATAATATATAACTTTTGGAATGGATGTGGGAGACAATTAAAATGGACTTCGTTACAGTGTTACCAAGGTCTCGCGAGCAGCATGATTCAATTTAGGTGATTGTTGATAGAATGACAAAATCATCCCTCTTTTTGCCCGTAAAGACCACTCATTAGGCAGAGGACTATGCAAATTTATATATTAATGAAGTGGTGAAGCTTTATGGAGTCCTAGTTTTGATCATTTCATATAAAAGTGAACAATTTACTTCACAGTTCTTGAAATTTTTCCAGAAAGGTTTGGGTTCATATATGAAATTAATGTTTGGCTCAGAATATAGAACTTCCAGATAGGAAGTGTCAGATGATTATAAAAGGACTTCATCATAGGTTTGCCAAGGTCTTATAGGCAGCATGATTTTTAGGTGATTGTCCATAAAATGAAAAATCGTCCCAGTTTTGCCAATAAAGACTATTCATTAAACTGAGATTATGTTAGATTATATATTCAAGAGGTGGTAAGTCTTCACAGATTCCCTGATTCAATTATATTAGATAGAGGTGCACAATTTACTACACAGTTTTGGAAATCTTTCCAGAAAGGTTTGGGTTCAAAGGTTAACTTAAGTACTATTTTTCATCAGTAGACGGATGAGAAAGAGGAACATACTATCCAGAGCTTGGAATATATGTTGAGGGACTGGGTGATTGATTTCAAGGGGAGTTGAGATGATCACCTCCTCTCATGGAGTTTTGTTACAATAATAGTTATCATTCTAGCATCCAAACTGCTCCATATGAAGCTCTTTATGGGAGAAGATGCATATCTTCTATTGGGTGGTTCAAACTTTGTGAAGCATGGTTGATAGGACCAGATCTAGTTCACTAAGATATTGCAAAGGTAAAGGTGATTCAAGAGAATTGAAAATGGCACAGAGTCGTCGAAAATCCTACACATATGTTAGGAGAAGGTCGTTTGATTTTGAGGTGGATGATTGGGTATACTTGAAGGTTTCACCCATGAAGGGTGTTATGGGTTTTAATAAGAAGGGAAAACTTAGTCCGGGGTATATAAGACCATATCTAATAGACAAAAAGATTGGCAATGTAACTTTTGAGATAGATCTACCATCAGAGTTGGCAGTAGTTCATCTAGTGTTTCACATCTCTATGTTGAAGAAGTGCATGGGAGATCCTTCATTGATCATACCAACTTAAAATGGTGGGATTAAGGGTAGATTATCCTATGAAGAGATTCCGGTTCATATTTTAGATCACCAAGTTTGAAAGTTGAGAACAAAAGAGGTTTCATCAGTCAAGGTCCTTTGGAGGAACTAATTTATTGAAGAGGCTACTTGAGACTCTGAATAGGATAAGAAAAGGAGATATCCACATCTCTTTAAATCCGGAGATAATTCAAATTAAGGTACTAATTCTCTTCTTAATACTTTATAAACTATGAGTAAGCATGTGTTTACTTGATTTTATTTGTTGTGTGTTGAACTTGATATTACTATCCGTAGCTTAGTGAAATAAATTTCATTAGAGGATGAAAGTTCACAAGGGGGAGATACTGAAACACCTAACAATATTAAATGGCTAAGAATAAACTAAGAAACTAAAAATATTCATTTTTGGAAAGGAAAGGACAATCTGGAAAATTACCTAACTTAAGAAAGTGAGTTTTGGTCATTTTCAAACGAACATAAATTCTAGATCAGAATGACTTAAAGGTAGTTATTTACATAGTTGGAAAAACCTTGGAGACATCTTTCCAACGTCGTCAAGTTTGCGCATTTTCAATATCATCTGAGTGAGATATTTCTATTGAATGTTGGGTTGTTGAAGCGGTGAAAGATCCAATCCGGATTTAAGGAAGGGCACACTAGTCTTTTCACCAATTAATTTTCTTTTTCGTTTTAGGGATTTATTGGTTGTAAAAACTACGTTTAGTTCAGAGTGGAAAAATTACACTTTACGCTTAGCAATTTGAGAAGAGAGAAAAGAAAAATGAAAAGGAGAAAAAGTCAAGAATTCTCTTGTGGATTTCATCGAGGGTGATCCCTATCAAGGTATGTGAGATATTTTAGTGTTAGGTAAGTTCACCCACACACCAAACTTGTTTCAGTTAAGTGATCTTCGAATTAAATGAATGATAAAAGTGAAGTTCTTGAAGAACCTTGTTTAATTATTATTGATTGCGTTGTTGAATGTCTAGTGCTGATTTGATTCATGTTTCGGGGTTGTTTTTCAAGTTAAATCTATTGGGTATTGAGTGTACTAATTATCCTAAGTCTTAGGTGAAATAACTGTAGAAGTTTAGAGGGTTTAGAGATGAAAAACGAAGAAGAATAGTTAGAGATTTTCTAGGCAAGGGTTGGGGCTCAAGCCTACTAGAGCGCCACAAAATTTCTTCTGATCTTTGGTCTCTGGCTCTTGGTCTCTAGTTTGTCGCACCAGCCATAGCACCACACAAAAGTTCTATGAACTTTGAGGTATGGCACCCGGCGACTAAGAGCTCCAGGGACGCCTGCTCTCCCCATTATTCCCCCACATTTTCGTACTGGTTCATAAGTGATGCACCCATGTGTCTTAATCGATTCAAACGTCTATGGTACGTCTAAACATTATGAAATCATCTATTAAATTGAGATCATGAAACATGAATCCATAATCCAATTCAAGGAAGGTTAAGATCAAAGCCAAAGAAGTTAAGAATCAAGTCTAGAAGTTAAGAAGCAATTTAAAACAAAGTTCGTAAGAGTTCTCAAGGGTCTTTAAAACGTTTGACTTTCTTTTAAGACTAAAGTTTCAAGCTAAGTAAAGAAGTAAAGAGTAAAGAATGAATATTAAAGAGTAAAGTTGAAGTTCAGTTCTTAAAAAGTATATGGGGACTAAGCATTCCCAAAGAGATTTAAAATGTTATCACATATAAATAAAAAAGGAAACTAAGATTTTCAAAGAGAATTTGGCTAGTTTTTAGAAAATAGTAATATATTTATAAAATATAGCAAGCAGGGAAACTGAGATTTCCAAGATAGCCTTTGAGCTATATTTTTGAGAACTAATCTCAAATCACAAAAGAAGTATGTTTTAAAAATATAAGAGCAAAATGTAAGAGCGGGTATATTTTTGGAGTAATATTAAGCACCGAATTGGGGACAAGCATGAGTTCACATAGCTCTCATCTCCAAAAAACCATGTAGCCGCCATGGATAGAAAAGGTTCATACATTTTATATTAACCCTTTTCACAGTAGGCTAGTGGATCCATTAGGTAGTTCATATCTTATACCTTTGGTCGGGTATAGGAAGCTCTGGTAGCATGAGGTAGATCGATGTATCATCACTATAGCTCTTAAGTGATGGTTTCCAGTTAGAGAAAATCCCATAGAAGTTAAATGTATTTATGTATATATATCAGTTTATTTCTACTTTTACGTACATTTATGTGTTAATTATATCCATGTATACATTCAGAGTTCACAACATGTTTTCAAAGAGTTTTTCCTTATATTACACTTGCGTTTAAATTTCTTTATACTGAAATGAGTTAGTTAAGTTATTCATAAATTGAGCAAAGCCAAGGTAAGTGTTCCTTCTTAGTCTTTTCAAACTTAATTTGTTTTAGCATTCCAACTCACATACTCGTACATTCGATCTACTGATGTCAGTTGGTCTGCATCTCTTATGATGCAGACGCATGTAATTAAGATCGACATCAGTCGTACCGTTGATCTAGTGAGCAGCTTAGAGTCAATTGGCGAGCCTTCTTTCATCCCGGAGTACATCTTTTATCATTGTTTTGCTTAGATTTCAATTGTTAGGATGATTAGGTTCTTTTCCCAACATCCATCTTTATTTTAGAGGCTTCATAGAAAGATAGTATTAGTTCTTTTGTCTTATTCATTTTTGTTGTATATGTTTAAGAATAAGTTGCCATTTTGGCTAAGTTAATACTTTAAAGTTATTTTTCTTGAGTTATTCCTCTTGTGTTGAAGTCTTTCGCTGAGTTAAGAAAGTCAGGTCAAGGATTCGCTTGGGGTCAACAATGGTCTGCGAGTTCTAGTCCCGCCCAAAACAATTTATCCTTTCAAGAGCAATGTCTCATTTTACATTCTCAATAAAAAGTAGATACAAAAATTAATTCTCATAAATGCAACAATCACACTAGTCCTCTCATGGAACAAAAACCCAAAATATAAGTGTGTCAGATTGTGACACCTAATCTAATGCATGCATATATGTCGGTACGTGACACCCGATCCCATGTATGTATGTGTTTCGATACATGACACTCGATCCAATGCATGTTACTATGTCGGTATGTGACACCTAATCCAATGCATGTTATTGTGTCGGATCATGAAACCTAATCTAATATATGCATGTATGGCGGTATGTGACACCCAATTCCATGTATATATGTGTGTTGGTATGTGACACCCGATCTAATGTATGTTAGTGTGCCGGTATGTGCCGCCTAATCCAATATATGTATATGTGCCGGTACGTGACATTCGATCCCAATATATATGTCAATTCATGAAACCCAATCCAATGAATGTTTAGTGTGTTGAGACGTGACACCTGATCCCATCACGATAATCAAATTCATAGTAACGTACATAACGAACATACTTCTAATCAAACAATCAAGTATTTGGTTCATGGCATGCAATTGTACAATACTTCTTTTCCTTAGGCTTGGTTCATACATCT
The DNA here is from genome assembly GCA_027704765.1 of Solanum habrochaites. Taxonomy (NCBI): domain Eukaryota; kingdom Viridiplantae; phylum Streptophyta; class Magnoliopsida; order Solanales; family Solanaceae; genus Solanum; species Solanum habrochaites. Next base: position 56,603,014 of record JAKWJA010002500.1, read on the forward strand.
CAATTTCGTACATATATACATATAAAGAAGTCATTAACAATTTTATACCACGCAAATAGGAATTCAACCATCCCCTAACTCTAACACCCAGGGCGGCTTTTCCCCTACGATATGTATCCTACACATGACTAGGATCACATGTATAATCATCCCATATTCTGTGCACGAATGAATACACTTGAATCCTACCATCGATTAACGATATACTATGAAAAAAGCACAAATTTATAACTACCAAATTAACAGAACCTAGCCTACATAGGCACCAAGTGTTTGTTGGGAGATTAAAGCTCTGATCCAAGATTTTGAATGACAAAACGATGATTCTTGACCGGAATCTGCAATTTATCAACATACTTATGCTAGAAATTTCTTTTTTCTTCCTTCCAAAGCTTAGAGCAGCTTTTTGAGGGTTTCTAGGATGGTCCTCTCCTCTTTTTTGTGTTATTTTAAAAAGGAGAATTTAAGGTTTCACGTTACTTAAGTATGTCCCATTATTCCCTCTCTGTAATGCCTCTTCTTGTATCTGGTTCGCTCAAGCAGGACAGTGGTTGCAATATTTTACTGACTTTTCACTTTTCCTAAATAACAATGGTTAATTTACCCCTCGTTCGTCCCCTAACATCTAGCGAAGGGATCATTACGCGCCCTATATCGTTGTATTATTAAATGGGCGAATTAGTCTATCACCAAACCCTAAAGGATGGTGCTTTTAAAATTTGATCCCAAAAGGTTTTATACTCGAAAGGACTGGTTATGGAAATGACACAACACATGGAAAAGAATTGCATCAAATTTTACACAGTTTAACCCAAGTAGAGCGGCAGCCTCCGCACTGGGGGCGTGTGGCAAGGGATCTCCCACTATGGCATGAGATCAAAAGCACTAAAGGGGGGAAGGGAAACATTTTTCCCATCTCTCCCTGAACTTTCAAAAAATGCTCCATAATCCTCTCCATCACTCTCCTCTAAACGTCAAAATAAAGTTAAATTTCTTATTTTGTGCACTCTTTACTTCAGTAGTTTCTTAACTACGATTGCATGACGATAATAGATTGATTAGAAACGGTTTTTGGGAAGTGTTTTGAAATTGAACCTAGTTGCTTGTTTGGTTAGAAAAATGCAGCATGAACAATTTCCTTATATCCCCAACGTCTATACAACGTCCTAGGCATAAGAATTTCATAAAAATACACTCGCATAGGTACCAAAATGGGTGGGTGAAGTTGAATAGTCTCTTGTTGTTAAACTTGAATTTAGTCACTATTTACGAGTTATTTTGTTAAAAAAATTTCATATGTAGGTATCAGGGTACTTATTAGGTTCTAATGTGTTGAAATTATGTTGAAAATGAGAGTTTTAGGACGAAGAGGCACCATTAACACGCCCGGATTTCGTCCCATACAAAGGTCGCTCGGCCTTCATCCCATTGTGAAGGTCTCCCTCATCCCGCTCTTTTGGGATTTCGGTCGTTGTGGCGGAATTTGGGAAAATCGTAGCATCGATCCTTCAAGGCTAGAACATTTCTTTTTCCCTTAATCTAGATATTGTCTAATGCTATGGTATTCTAACATCTATGTTTTATAAATTTTGCAGGTTTTTCTAAATGGTTGGTCTTAACGATGAAAATGTACATTTTGTTCGATTCCCCAATGCTGCTAGTCAGGAATGACATCACGCCTACCGGAACTATAAATCCTACTCCAAGAGGGGCTTCCATTTACTTGAGCTGGACTAGAAAGTGCATGCCTTCTATACTTGACTCACGGAGCTTGCCTGGGCTCCATTGACCGAGGCTTCCACTGTGGCTCTCAACATGGGTATGAGAATTCTATGTTGTTCTCCGTACCATACATTAGGACAGCCCTAGCCATACTATCCACATCCAAGGATTGGACATCCCCCTAAATGTTTCCTACATCAACGATGTGCTCGAGGTGCCAAATACTCCCAACACTAAGTATGAGGCCAAGTTAACATAGATGGGTTTGGGATGGCTTAGGGATACCCTGATCGAGCCTGCTCAGCAGAACCAAGTCTACTAGGCCTTTACGGAAGGCATCATTAGTGCTAAGTGGTCACTAAATGCTAAGAGGTGATTGCACTTGATCACCGGGAGGATCTGCTTGTCGGGCAATCGAGTTGATATGACCTATCCTCGAGCCTTGGTGGTGTCATGCGTTGTTCAAGGCATCAGACTTGATGTGGGCGCATTTAATATCTCGGAGTAGAAGGTGTTCCATTGGGGTAACTAGAAGGTGTTCTTCCTGCCAAGGCTGGTGACAACTATGTGAAAGAGGGAAAAATAATTCTCTTGGATGCTGACGAGGCACTCCTATGGATCTCCCCTTATACCCTCTTTAGGATAGACAAGGTTCACTACTAGGAAAAAGAGGAGGATGACAAACAGGAAAAAAAAGTCAGGCGACTGTAGAGAGGGATGATGAGGGAGGGAAGATGGTGCGGGCATTGACATTCTTCACACCCAGGACTAGACCCCACTCTTAGGTACACATATATAGGAGGACTTGGCTGTCATCTGAAGGCGGTTGGGACATTCTTTTTCCAGCACTCAGCACTGCCCTGGAATTTCGATTCCATCCAGCACTACCTTGGAGGTCGAGATTCTTGGGTGCAAGCTGCTCTAGGAGAAGATGAAGGGTCTAGAAAGGGATACACTGATTGTCTAGATGTGGAAGACCTTAAAGGTGGTGTTTTCTTGTGTTTCCCCCTGTCAGGAGCTTCCATTAATAAAGGAAGGAGACTTTCGACAATTTATTCTCCTGGAGAAGGCGTGACTAGCTTGGTACCCCAGAGGACTTGGACTCTAACGATGAAACCTCTCAGTCCCTTGATTTTTCTTTTTGACCCCTTTTGGGCTTGTAATGAAGAACATCTTTTTTCGTTTTTCCTTAAATTGCTTTAGCACATGGATACTTGTTTTCTGCGGTTTTCACAGCTAATAATTGATTGCTAAGGTTTATATCTCATTTCAATTGCTGAGCATTGATTGAATTTGGAGGGATTAGTAAGGATATGATTCGGGGTCTTTTTATGTGACTAGGGAAAATAAAGGAGACAAAGATGAGATTAAATCTCATTTTGTTCCGTCCTAATAGGAGAATTCTCCCCTTGGTGGTACCGCCTGAGTGAGAATAATCCCACTCATGCAGCTCAAATGGAACCAGAACCCAGTCGAATAATTTCTGAGTTCTTTCTGCTTTCTAATTTTTTTCCCATAGATTCGTATGTTATAGCTAAGAATCTTAGGATAATCCTCTTATCTAGGTTTGTCATTTCCTACCCCAAGTCAATCCTCACGGTGCATACTTAGAATCCCCTAGATTACTTCAACACTACAACAGACACATTCCCAGAGTACACCCAGGCTCTCACACTATTTACAGTTGGTTGCAACGCACAGCCATATTTAATTTGTAAATTACATCGTAGCTCATCTAGACCCTCACACTAAACTTAGTCACAAATTCTCCTTCTAGTACAAGTTTCACGGAACTCAAGAAATCAACACTCGCACAATTTTAAATGTTTAGTCTAGAATGCTACATATATCATAGCTTAGACATGCACTTATTGTACACATAATCATATCGTGACATCCAAGCAAATACGTTTTTCACATTCATAGTTACTTTCAGACAACAAGTATCACACATTCACAGAAAAGTAAAATTCTTAATTACTTCATTCGATAGATGACCATTATTGTTCATCTATACGTTTATACAGCCTATAAGGCCAAACACCAACTGGAACCTTATCAGTTCCAATTAACTTTTCTTGTGTCAATTCAATCACCACTACAATGTTTAGTTCACATTGTAGAGATACCAATTGGAATCGAGATATACCAATCGGACTCAAACTCATACCACAAGTGAAAACTCGCACGAAGAGAGAGAAAATATGAGACATTTCCTAGAATTCTTCATAGCTTCCTAAAGATTAGATGTGGATAGGGAGTGTCAAATGGGTGAGTTGGATTGAAATTGGAGGTATTAAAATGTGTTGAATAGAAGTCAGGTTGAGTCTTCACCCACTTAAGGTTGCTCTGGGCTCAAATGGGCTAAAGTTAGATTGGGTCTTGACCCGCCTAATTTGACCCGTTTAATATCAGTAATTTAACATATTAATATTTAACTTTTATAATCACAAATTGAATTTCAGCTCAATATTTTTTTTAAAAAGGTAACAAATTGATAGATAAATCCTAAAAGATGTTAAATAGATACTAACTCATACATTAAATATATGAACATATCTTAATAAAAAGTTTTAAAATCAGTTGAAATTGGAGATTGAATTGGGCTTAATTGAGGATTGTTTTCAAATGGGCTAGGCTTGAATGTGTTGAGATTGAACCAAATTCAATTTATCTTGAGTCCAACCCTTAAAATTCTGGGCAGGTTACATATGTTTGGGTTCATTTTAGATACCCCTAGATGTGGACATCAACACACCCATCCGTAGAGTCTACTTCATACTTGATCTTGTACAGTGAGACCCATAACTTGGGCTCTAAAACTAACTTGTCACGTCCTCGATGGTCGTTTTGTCACCTACTTTAACATCTAAGTAGGAGAACCCTTGATTCCCAATGGTTCAAAACACGTGGAAGATTTAAAAAAACTGGATAAATTAAATTTCAAGATTTTATAAATAGAGTTTTAAAAATATTTTAAAATTAAGACTTGTAAAGTAATTAACACCTCCAAATATCTAGTCTAAACAGGCACAAGATCTTCTGAGATTACAAGATACGAACAAAATAGTAACGACAAATATCGCACCATACAAAAGAAAAATAAAAGTTATTGGAGATTATTTTCGTCTTTACCTATGAAACATCACCGACCCAGTATCCAGACTGTACCAAAAAGTCATAGCAAGAGTAGTATCATCACAAACCACACGTACTAGTAGACATCATCAGTCAACACGATGCCCACCGCATAATATAAGAAATCAACTAACAACCAGATGCAATAAAGCCATTCCTTCCTCCACCTTCACCATTCCAAGATACCTCAAATCACACTAGCACAATCAACAATCCCTCTTCCCACTCTGTTTTGATCATATCTTTACCATTCGAACTCATAGAAGAGTTCCCGAGTACAACCACAAGCATTTTGACTAACCACTCACGACATACCCTTGCTTTCTATTCATCAACACTCATGCCTTGAACACATAGTACCTCATAAAGGCTTCCAACCATTAAACACAATCCCTACCCAAGGTAGGATATACCTATTTATTTATGTCATAACGCTACCCCCACTAATCAACTTTTAATAACATGATACCCTCTACATAACTAATATCAGTTCTTGAACCCTTGGTCCCCACTCACTGTATCACATACCGAATTGTGCTTGACCCTCCCCAATTAGTTCAACAACGAGACATACAAATAGTTTACTTAACATAATAGAATAGTCATATAGAGGTTACCGTAACCATTTATCCTTTTGAAAGAAATGTCTCATTTCGCATTGCCAATAACAAGTAGATACGACAATTAATTCTCATGAAATAATCACATGGTCCTCTCATGGAACCCAAACCCAAATTGCTAGTGTATTAGATCATAACACCCGATCCAATGTATGCATGTATATCGGTACGTGACAGTTTATCCATGTATGTATGTGTATCGGTACGCGACACGTGATCCAATGCATGTTAGTGTGTTGGTACGTGGCACACGATCCTATGCATGTTAGTATGTCAATATGTGGCACCCAATCCAATATATGTATGTGTGTCAGTACGTACACTCGATCCCATGTATGTATGTGTGTTGGTACGTGCCACCCAATCAATGCATGTTAGTTTACTGGTACGTGATACTCGATCCAATGTTTGTATATGTGTCGTCAGGTGACACTTGATACATGTATGTGTGTGTGTTAATATGTGACACCCAATCCATTGCATGTTCTGCTGGTACATGACACCCCATCCTATCAACATAATCACATTCACAATCCCTTCTATAACAAATATATTTATAATCACACAATCAAGTATAAGGTTCATGACATGCAATTGTACAATATTAGTCTTTTCCTTAGGATTGGTTCATACATCTCCATTCCATAAATGTATATATATAACGAAGTCATTAACAAGTTTATATCATGCAAATAGGAATTCAACCATCCCCCAACCCTAACACATAGGACGAGGCTTTCCCCTATGGTATGAATCCTACGCACAAAAAGAATAATAGGTATAATCATTCCTTATTCGGTGCATGAAGGCCTAAACATGAATTCTACTATCGATTAGCAATATACTACGTAGCGAGTACAAAGTTATAACTCTCAATTAATAAAACCTAGCCTACCTGGGCACCAAGCGGTTGTAGAGAGACTATAACTTTGATCAAGGCTTACAAATAATGAAAGATGATTCTTAATCATAATCAGCAACCTATCGACATCCTTACGCTAGAAATCCCTTTCTCCTTCCTTCCCAAGTTTAGAGCAAGTTTTTGAGGAGTTTTAGGGTGGTCCTCTCCTATTTTTGATGTTTTTGGAATAAGGAGAATTTAAGAGTCCGCATTATTTAAGTATTGTCTTGTCATTATTTCTCTTGCGCTCCCCATCCCACTACAACGCCACTACCCTGGCGGCATTTAGCCCATTGTAGCGGGAGAGTGGAGCCAATATTTTCCTAACTGTTTGCTTTTTCTAAATAACGACTGTTCGGGTCGTTAAAATCTAAGTTATTAGCTCCTAAATTAGAGGAATTTATGTAAGTTTCCTAATATAATATAATTGTATATTTATTAATCGTTTTCTCCTAAAAATTCTCTTTTATATATAATTTCGGAGCATTTTGTTCAATTAATTGTGAAATTTCGTGATTAGTGGAATTTAAGTTTTTTCAACCTTTTTTTAGGGTGATTAGGTTATAGGATTTGAAATTTTTTCTTCAATTTTCATGTCTAAGAAAGGTTTTCATAGTAACCTCATAAAATAGGATGATGATTTCGATGAGTACATATCATTGATTATCAGTCTTGATTTGAACAAATCTATAAGAAAAAATTAGAGGTGAATATAGACTAGGTACAAAGATGAATACAAATCAATATATACCTATGTGTAAAAAACTAATACACACAAGTATGTACCAATTTATTAATGAATACAAACAGATATATTAAACATAAATGTATAAAAATCTATTAGATGAATATATATCATGAATAACAATGCAAAAAACACTCTTGGGAAGAACTTGTCCAGAAAAGTCTCACTAAAACACATCCAAGAGATAGGAGTCGCATCTTTAACCCTGTTTTCCTTCACAAAATAAACCAAATGTGAGACACATTCTTAAGTTGGTAAGATGCCAACTCAACCCTGTCATTACCACTCACTTGCATCACTTCATATATTTCTTTGACCTCATCTATGAAGTTTTAGGATCTTCTCCAACTTGTGACCCAAATAACTTTTCTAGATTCATGTTATCAAAATCCTGAACTCCACTTGCAGCTGAACAAACATTAGCCCTACTGATTGTTCTGGTTGGTCAAACCTTGAGCAAATTATTGAATGGCATTCTAAAACTCTGAACTCAAAACTTCATGATATGGGACTGGAGGAGCTGTGTTAGCATTTATGGCGTTAGCTCTACGAAGAGGCATGATCTGAAATGCATAACGTCAAGTTAAAAATAAGGAATTAGATCATACCTTATGCACGATAAGAGTAAAAATAAAATTAAGGTTTCCTAAAACACTTTGTAACCTCCCTCTCATTAGATGTGGTGCATTTCACACCCATAAAAAGGACTTTACTTAGTGCAGCTTTTCATACATCCTAGGATTCTTAAACCTAATATTTTTATACCATGTTTTTCACGCCCCGAGGCTACCCTAGGATGCGGAATCAGGATCTAGGATCACGAGTGAACCCAAGCTAACCCTGTTGGCATATCATAAGTATACTAGATAAACTGAAGTAAATAAATATTGTACGAAGCTACATCATGAGATAAATTGAAATAATGGGAAATATCCAAACTATTTGAATATATATGAAAATTAATAGTTTAAAAACAATTGAATAGTCAAACTCAAATGCTAAAGCTGAAACTAACTATATATGAATGAATGTCTCTAACTGACAAGAAATGCTGAGACATACCCCAAGTAGATCTAGCAAATACTGAAAAATTAAAGACACAAATAAAAGGGAAACAATCAATCTAATCGTCCTTAAAAAATGAGGACTCGCAACTAATATTGCTAAGATGGAGATTAGGAACCGATCTATTCATGATTTGGAATCTAAGAACCTGAACCTACATCATGAGATGATGTAGCGTAGAGTAAGCGTCATTACTTAAAAGTTACTGAGCATGCATAATAGAGTAAAATTGAACAATAATCATAACTGAACCAAAAACATATATCTGAGCAATGATACGATAAGCATGATACTGTATTAAAAATAATGAACATGAATTAACTGAATGCAATGACTGAGTTTATAACATGCTAAAACTGAAATCTAATTGCATTTGGTAACATGGTCAATTCTATAGAATCTGACTATATTGGAGCTACTTATAACCGACAAAAAGCCACATGAGCTAAATATGGAGTCCGATGTATACGCCTCATCGAGAGAACTCAATATATCCATCTAGATATATAGAAGCATGACTGGCGTGATTACTAAATTGATACCCTCAGAAAGGACTTACAACCTACCGGGCACGTAATTCAGGGACTATGAGGTTTACTGACCCTAGTCCAACTAGATATTAAGTTACTCCCAGTTGATTATATAACTAACAAGTTATGACTAAAATTCTGATTATACTGGATAACTCAAAATACTGACATGCTAACTGAAAATGCAACATTAATGTACTGATAATGAAACATTCAAATATGAGGCATGTATATCTGAAGTAAGTAACCTAACATATGAAATTTATGAACTAAAAGAACTACATAGTTAGGGTTCTGAATATATGAAGCCCATTGTCCAACGTTTCCCACTGCTGCCTTCTGTGGGAGTTCAGTTCGTGTCATCATTGGCTTGGTCAGCCTTTATGTGACCAACGACCTAATACTACGTAGGCTAATCAGACAATGCTTTTCACCTCTCTAACCCCTTTCTTAAAGGGAAGATGATTGGTTATCTCCTGAAGGAATTCAAAACTAGGGAGATAGAACTCTTTCTAGAAGAGATAAGGCATTAGGCAATCTTTTCTGTCATTGATTGAATCCTTTTCCCACTTCTTGGGAGTAAAAAGCACTTGAATGTAAGTACAGGAGCGGTTGTGAAACAGTGATTCCCCCCTTTCATTGAAGTAGGGAGGGACCTGATCCTTGGTCAAATTGGGACTTTCTCTATATGTTGAATCGAATAGCTGGGCTAGCCCTTCCCTGGCTTGGTTGGTTCTATAAAAAAATCCCGAGAGAAAGCACGTTTTACTTAGGGTGAAATATGTCTTGGATGGTTCATTCCACTCTAAAGTCAGTCAATTCATAGAATTGACAGAAGTTCCCCCTCAACCAAGAGGAACTTTAAAAAAAGATACTAAAATCATGACACTCTGATTCAGATCATTCTAACAGCTAAAAAACCAACAATTTCTATCATTTAAGAAATCCTAGGTCTAGATAATATTAAGGGAATCAAGATTATGACCAAAATATAGGGACCTAATGGGTGAAAGGAACCCACTAGTGAAATCCCACATACATGGTGACAAATTCCAAGGAGAAATCTTTCGATTTCGGGGCTGGAGCTGATAGAAACTCGTTGCATTCTTGAACTAGGAATGGTCGACTTCTTCTCCTCTACGTTCTAAGTTTTTCTCTAACTTTTTTCTAGAATGAATTTACTTTGGGTAAGTTCTAATTAAGTTACTAGCCTAAAACTGAGCAAAACTATGTAGTTTAGGGGTTAAACGACGTAATTTAGGGGTCCGCACATAGGAAAAAAACCAAATGACCCCTGACTAGAAATCTATCAAGGTTACTACGGTTCGTCCTTGTGAACCGTGATTCGTGAGGAGAGCTAGAAATTCGGGGGGAGGGGGGTTGGCCCATGGCCCTGAACCACGGATTGTGGTCTGACTTACGGTCCGTGGGTCCTGGCGTAGGCTGACCCTTAACAAAATTTTCTAGGGGTTCTGGGGAAGGGTCTCATGTGGTTAACCACGGACCACCAGAATGGATCGTGGGTTACCCTACGACTATGGATAGTGCCCGTTGGTCCCACCTGCAACTTTTGAAACCTGCATTTTTTGTTCTTGCATATGCAGTGTTACAGACTGACTCTTGATATTCTATTGGTACCACATAAAATGGGCTAAATAGTAAACATATACTATTTGAAATTGACATACAAAATACTATAAATCACAAGAATTATTATTATATTTTTAATATATATATATATATATAATATATATATATATATATATATATCTATATATATATATATATAATATATATATATATATATATATATAAAATCACTTGACTCCAAAAAGTCTATTAATACCACATAACTTGAGACATGGAAATAACATATATTATTTGAAATTACGTTAAAAAGATACTATAAGTTACAGTAATTAACAATTTAATATATATAAAAGACATTGAAAAGGTTAATTTTTGAAATACTATATATTCCACATAAATTGAATCAAAGAGAATAATATATTTTTTTAAAAAAAGTATGTAAAAAAATAGTATACTCCATCTGTCCTTAATTACTTGTTCACTTTTAAATTGACACACCTTTTAAAAAATCAATAATTGACATAGTGAGTTTACCATTTTACCGCTATTAATTATGAAGTTGATAAATTAAAAACTTAATATTTTCAAGAACTTTTACATTTTTTAAAGTAATTAATTGGGGTGTAACATGTAAAGAAAAAATTCTTTCTTAATTTGACAAAATAGACAAGTAATTAGAAACAAATGAAAAAGAAAATATGGACAAATAATTAAGGACATAGAAAGTAACTTATAATAACGGCATAATGCACAAGTACCCCTCAACCTATGCCCGAAATCTCAGAGACACACTTATACTATACTAAGGTACTATTACCCCCTGAACATATTTTATTAATAATTTTCTCTCCTTTTTCGACCTACGTGACACTATCTTGTGGGCCCAATGTTGGTTGAATTTTTTTCAAACTAGTGCTACGTAGGTCGAAAAGGGGTAGAAAATTACTTATAAAATAAATTCAGGGGGATAATATGACCTTAGTATAGTATAAGTGTGTCTTTAGGATTTCGGGCATAGGTTGAGGGGGGTACTTGTGCATTTTCCCAATATTTAACAACTTAAAATATTTTTAAAATCATTTAAAAATTGCAATAATTTCTCAAAGTTTCATGATATCACATATATTAAGACAAAAAAAAAATAGGGAAAAGGCATAGACTCCCCCTTGAACTTGTCTCGAAAAGTCAGTTTAACATTTTAACTATTCGGACGATCGTTTACACACCTGAACTTGTTTAAAGTGGTATTCATACCCCCTTTGAAGATGACATGGCAGAAAAAGTGTCTTCACCTTCCTTAAGGTGAGTGAGAAGAACAAAAAAAAATGTTAAAATGACAAATTTAAACATGTGGCACTATCTTATTGGTCATTATATAATTAATGCATTATAATTTCTAATATATTAATTTTGTCAATAATATTTTTTTTGTTTTTTTAATTTGTGCCCCCAATTTTTTAAAAATATTTTCACAATTTTCTTTATTTTGACATTTTCTTCAACAGTTCTTTACAACTTTGTCATCAGGACAAATTCAAACTACTCTTACATAAGAACTCTTAAAAAACTAGAAAGGAGTGATAAAGAAGATGATATTCATCGAAAGGTTAATAATGTTTTGATTTAATTAACTTCATAATCTTCATGCTCAAACTCTTGGAGGATCCACCAAAGATGATTATTAAAAAAAAAATCATTAGAAAGATAATGATCTATTGAAAATCCCACTGATTGTTTATGCATAAAATCATTATATTGCCTCAATTTTTCAAAATCCATTGAAAAATTGATTACTATATGTTTGTCTTCACTATTCTTATCGGAGCACCAATCACAATGTCATTTTGTCTCAAGTTGTCATCAATAGCATATCTGAGTATTCACTGTGCACATAGATTACAAATGTAATGTTTAATTTTCATCCATAAGTATCAATAATTTTAAAGAAAAATACATATTTGAAAGTAATTTATTAGATCTGTGAGTTTTTCTGTTTCACCGGCGACAATGGTGTTGCCCCCGCCTATCACCACTGCCAACATCTCTTACTTTATAATCATCTTACTATTTTCGTCTTTTTTTCTCTTCTTTTTTTTTTACTTCAATTTATGAAGAAGAAAGAAGAAATGAATTTAAAAAACTAAACAGATGGAGAAGGGACGGAGAACACAAAGTAGAAATAATTGTTTTGGGGAAATGTGAGACAATATTAAGGGGAAAAGGTTTTAAAAAATAGAAAAAAATAATATTATTTACATCATCAATAATATTTTTTACACAAAAACTCAGATCGTCTTCGAAGAGATCATTAATACTATTTTAAATAAGTTCAGGTATATAATAGATCATTATAATATTTTAATCGTGTAACTGACTTTTCGACATAAATTCAAGCAGGAATCTATGCCTTTTCCCAAAAAATTAATAAATATATATTGAGCCCCATATCTAATTGTTTAAAGAATCTTCTTTCTTGAATAAAAAATAGGAATCTTTTTAATGTGACAATCATCTTTTTTTTGGTGGGGTCTTTCTGCAGATTCCTTCTCTTTGTTGTAGGGCCATCAATGGACACCATTAGGTTTGGTGAAAGATGTGTAATGTGTTCAATAAAATAAATACTTTTCGTTTAGTCATAATTTTTTTTTAATTTTAAAATTCAATTAAATTTATTTTTAATAATATCTTTTTATAAATATTTTAAATTATTAATTATTGTAACTTATATTATTTTTTATGTAATTTAAAAATATATAAAATTCAATTCAAAAAATTAAAAATTTAATATATAAATTTTCTTTTAAACTTAAATTGTTTATCTTTCAAAAAAATAAATACAACGGTATAAATTGAAACGAACGAAAATATATATTCTTATAATAAATATAATTTAAAAAAAATACAAATTACAAATGCGGCAGTGCTTTTTCTAATAAAACCACCTTTTAAAACATAGTATGGTCATATTCGTGTTGGTGCTGCTGGCGAGAGAGAAGAAGAGGGTAGTGATGGATCTGAAAGGTACGCCGGTTGAAAATGGATACCGTATGCCTGCAGAATGGGAACCCCACTCTGGTTGTTGGATGGGTTGGCCGGTGAGAATACTATATTCCTTTGACTTGCCAACTGTTCCACTGAAATTTTTTATTCTTGCATAATTTGATTTTTGGTTCTAGTTTTGGTTGTTTCGTTTTAGGGTTAGTTAGTTAGATGTATCTGTGGTGTCTGTGTGGATATAAGGATGATGGCTAATCATGTAAGTTTTATCTGAACAGTTTTGTATTGGATGGTTGCAACAAATCCTACTAGAAATGACCCAATGTTTTTGTGTTACCATTGGGTGCTCCTACTCTACCCTTTTAACTCTGCTGTAGGAGAATTTGATGAATTTCAATAGGAAGTTCATATTTGACATGAAATTCCGAAAAATAATATTGAAAATCTGGAAGTTTGAGCATGATTATCGGACTGGTTTGCAAAGTTTGTTGTACTTTTGCTAAGGTGAGATTAGACTTTTATCGCGGAATATGAAATAATTGTTTACCGAGCAGAAATGATATTTGACTGGGCAGATGAGTATGGAATTGATTTCTATTGAACAAGCAGGTCCATATCATTATTTAAGACCTTTAGGGGGGAAAATCAGGTCATTTCGCTATTGTATGAGGAAGTTACGTCTCTTTTAGTGAAAATTAATGTTGCTGGTTTGTGGTGTAAATACTCTTTCGGATTTAGCAGAAACCTCTGCTTCCATCTTGGACCATAATAGTAATACTAGTAGCCGTAAGATTGATAATTAAAATGAAATAATGCATGTAAATATATATAATCTCACTCCACAGACTCTAATTGTTAGATAATTGATAAGTGAGAATGCAGTTATGGTTATCAAATATAGCATGTAATTCAATAACAGGCCAATATGTAGCTGCAAAACTAAGCATTGTGCCAATCAGGATGAATGGAATTGGTGCAACACTTTGTCTAGTGAGTTTGCATATTACTCAGGAATGTGACTGTTGCACTCTTGCTTCAGAGCAAATTGTCATACTTGTATTTTAGAGCTGTTCTGATGCCACTGCGAAGGAACTTGACTCATCAGCAAACATAAACTCAGTTCCTGGTTCTCCTTTTTATTATCGGTGAAAGTTTCTTTAGTTCCCTTTAGTATCATAAGTGTCAGAAGTCTCTGTTTGAAATTTTGTATTGGAGTTCCATCTTAGTAGAGTATGAACAGAGGTGGATGTATAGTATATCATACGGGCTTGGCTGAACCCAGTAGCTCCACACCTTGTATATGTGTTGGGACATCCGCTAAATATGTACATGTATAAACTGCCAACCCAATTGCATAAATTAGTTGTGGGTTCAATGGCAAACTAGAGTTGTTAGAACCCATAAACTTCAAATTTTAAATCTACCTCTGTGTACGGCTGGTTGAGTGGATTTTACAATGTGAATAATCTCTTTGTTGGAATTGCAGATTTCACATTATTTAATGACATTATATGATACCATTTGTATGGTTGTCATCTTATCATGACTATGTATATTTTCTTAAAAGGGTTTGTAGCTTCATCCCTGGTCAGTTAGTATTATATCCCAATTTTATTTTTTTTTTCCTTCCCTTTCTTTTAGGCTCAACTTTCTGTGCGGCAGGATATTCTGGTAGTAAGTGCTTAAAAAGAACCAGAGAAAAGTTTGGGTGTCTATTTGCTGATAGATTTATTATTGAGATGTAGGAGCGTCCAGATAACTGGAGAAATAATGCAGTCCACGGTCAGCGTGCATTTGCAACTGTAGCATCTGCTATTTCAAGATTTGAACCAGTAACAGTCTGCGCTAGTGCTGCTCAGGTTGACAGTTTTGAAGGCATCCAAAAGAAATTTCTTATCACATCATGATTGTCCCTCTTTAACTAAAAGAATCATATTCCCTAGCGTGTGGTTCTAACACAACATCTATGTTGTACAGTGGGAAAATGCACGCAGCTTGTTGCCTAAGCATATCAGGGTTGTGGAAATGAGCATCAATGATTCTTGGTTTCGTGACACTGGTCCAACTGTGAGCTACTGTTTCCTTTCTGTGGAATTTAAATGGTATTTACTTTTAGCCATCACACTGTAGAGGAAGTTACGAAATTTTTTAATCTTTATCTATGCAGTTCGTCATCAGAAATACCACAGCAAATGCAGAACATGCAGTGTCAAGTGTTGCAGGGGTTGATTGGAACTTCAATAGCTGGGGTGGTAAGAGAGTTGGATCCCACTCTTGATATCTACGAGGAACATCTATGCTGTTTTTCTATTTCACGCAAAAGCTGTCTTCTGGAGTCTCCTGTTCCAGGAGTTTTCACCCGTTACCTAAAAAGTGCAATCTGATTTCCATTAATTTTAAGGTTTTGTTTTTCCTTTGGAGGCTTAACAAATATACTCAGTCTCTGTTAGACCTTCTGTAACTAAGGTCTATAAACGCAGGAAGAAAGGGTGGAAATAAGACCTAAATATTACTGCTTTATTTAGTTATTACAATGTATATGTATTTTTAGCTGTTACTTACCAGTTACATAGATGTCAAGATGGTTATTAAGGAAGAAATGCAGTTTATTCTGGAGGATATTGGTTCTGTAGTTAAACAGGAGGGTAAGGTTACTCAAAATACCTTGGTTGTTGGGTGAATTATCATTCACAGATCTTGTTTGTGTATTTCTAAATTTGTTCTATTAGTTTATGTATAGCAGCGTAGTGTGTTGTTATCTTTGTGGTGTGTTTGGAAATGTACAGTATAATGACTTTAAAACGAATAACACTAACAGTATCAAATCTGCAATTTACGGAACTAAAGGTTTGAACTTATGATTATCTTGTTTGTAACAAAATATTAGTCCTCCATAGGTTGATCTTTAAAGCTATATGCTCTTGAGTCAGAAATGTGTGTTTTTGTTGTCAAGGGAAAATTCTCATCTATTCCACTAAGGAAATCCTTTTGCCCCAAATATCAATCATCAGACAATTTAGCTAATAGCCAATCTGACATGATGGTACTTTATGTTGACTTGTTCCTTCTCAAATGCTTGAGGCTTTCTTAGCATTCAGCTCCAGCATATGACACGATTATTCTCCCGCTTGTCATGTCATATGGAATCCATAGAAATACAGTTTGATGATATGTTGAAGGACTCAGGATATTTATCTTCTGTGTTTAGTGTTCTGCTTTGATTGCCTAGAACTTCCACAAAGAGAAACATACTTTAGTGTGCTTGGTTAAATCACATGTGTGCTTTGTTCTGTGACTTCTGTCTTTCCATAGTAATATTCTTAAAACCATATTCAGTAATATATGGTTGTCCTTGGATTGATGCAAGATACTTTTGATTTCTTTCTCTCTGGCAAAACATATTCATGATGGTGATATTTGAAATATGTAGGTGTTGTTGAGGGCTGTTACAAAGACTGGAATCTTGACCTTCTTGTTGCAAGAAAGGTCTGCAATTTTCAAATGCTGCAAATGTGTCTTGTTGATAGTACATTATTGTTCATTAGATACAGCTCCGTTGAGTTAACCATTCTGTTCTTTTGCTTAGATTTTGGCAATCGAGAAGCTCCCAAAGTTTCCACATTCTATGGTTCTTGAAGGTGGAAGCATTCATGTTGATGGAGAAGGTAGATACATTTTATTTATTTTCTGAACTCAACTTGATTTTCTTATAGTTTGAAAATGAGGCTCTTTCTCCTTTTCAGAGAGTTGATTTCGGTAGCTGTGATCTATTTATGAAGCTCCAGTCATAGACAAACTCCCGATCATTTTAAACTTATTTTTAAGTCTTTTTTGACCTTGCCAAACACTTTCTAACTTATTTTAAGTGATTTTTGACTTATTATAAGTTATTTTTATATTTGCCAAACACTTCCAAAAGTCAAAAGCTGACTTAAAAGTAGGTTTGACCAACTTTTAAGCCAATCCAAACACCCTCCAAATGACATCTTTAATTTTATAGCTAGTAATATAAGGTACTGAATGTACCAACAGATTGAATTTAGAACGCTGAAAAAAAGAGTTGAAAGTCTGCTGGTAATTTACTTTCATCTACTTAGGCGTTTATCAGTTCCATGCTGTGTCTTTATCTATTTGCCTTGAATATCATATTGAATGTATTCTGAATTGATATGCCGATCTAGTGATTGTTGTTTAGATGCAAAGAACATGCTATATTATCCTCCTTTATCCTCTCTTCAGGGACTTGTCTCACAACCGAAGAGTGCCTCCTGAACAAAAACAGGAATCCCCATTTGTCTAAAGAACAGATTGAGAATGAACTAAAAGCATATCTTGGAGTCAGGAAGATTATTTGGCTGCCTCGAGGGTTGCTTGGTATTCATTCTGCTCATGAACTTACATTTTCTTGTGCACATAATTAATCTTAGTCAAATTGTGTCCTTGACCTGCAAAATTCCATGCTTTCATGTGGTAGTGTTGAATTTAACAAAGTTCTATCCTTGGTTGCGTCATTAATATGATGTGTAATTTTTGAATAAGACAAAACAGCCGTGAGAATCTTGAAATTTCCTACACCAATACAAATGTGTGACATCATCAATCCCCCCAATGGGGTAATAGATCCAAGATACTTAAAACTTCATCTCTTTTGGATTGTTGGAGTATCAAGCCTCATTTCCATGCTAGGTTAATGTGATTCATCACTGACTTGCACGCCAAATATTCTGTCTTGGTTTTGCTCAATTTGAATCCCTTAAACTCCAGAGTCCATCTCCAAACTTCCAACTTAGTTTTAACTTTGCCACGAGTCTCATCAATCCGAACTATATCCTTTGCAAATAACATACATTATGGCACCTCACATTGGATTTGCCGCGTCAATTCATCCATTAAAAAGCAAATAAAAACTGGTTAAGAGTTCATCACTGGTGCAACCCCATCACAACTGGGAAGTGCTCTGAGTGTCTGCCTGTCCTTACCTGGGTCTTGACTCCATCGTACATGTCCTTAATCGTCCTACTGTACTCCACATGTACACCTCTAGCCTTCGGGCATCTCCACAGAACCTTCATAGAAATGTTAAGTTCAAAATTAGCTAACTTAATGGTATTGACCTGTAATTCTGAGCCAATTATAAGGATTTTATTACAAAGAAGTCTTTAAAATTCGATATATCTATGTTGTTTTCATATTTGCGAAGAAGAAATTAGTTGAAGGAAAGATAAGAAGAGAATTGAATACTGAGTTGGGTATTACATTATTGGAGGATCAAAATACCCTTAAATAATCTAAAGTACTTTATATTTTAATGACAACGCAGAATCACATTCAAATTTTTTCCCTAATGAACAATCCAAAGGGACCTACATAAAAAGAATATTAATTTTAATAATCGGAATAAAGTTGGTATATTAAAATTTGTTAGTTACTTGGAGGTTATTATCCTAAAGAAGATTTCTTATTAGAGAGTACGAGTGTCGTTTTCAATTAACGTATTAGGATGTTAACTCTTCAATGAGTTCGTGGTTTATTGTTTGATCTTTCAAATTTTATGCACTGGACGTTGCTGATGTTTCCCTTATTATATTTTTTTCCAAAATAATCATAGAGAAGTGTATATTAAGGTTTTAGTTTACTGTTGACGTTGCAGGTGATGAGGATACAAATGGTCATATCGACAACATGTGCTGTTTTGTGAAACCTGGTGTCGTTTTGTTGTCTTGGACTGACGATGTATCTGATGAACAGTATGAAAGATCCTTTGAAGCACTCTCTATTCTTGAAAATACTTCTGATGCCAGTGGTAGAAAAATAGAAGTGATCAAACTCCATGTACCTGGGCCACTCTATATGACAGATGAGGAAGCAGCTGGAATAGTTCAGGTAATGTTTTTGGTAATATTCTACAACTGTTATTCATAAAATAAAAAGAAAAAAGATAAATTGTAGAGCTGTCTAAAAAGATCAATGACTCTCAAGTCAATGTTTGGTAGAATTTGTTAATATGATATAGAAATAATGGTTTATTTCTCTTATCTTTTTCTATAAATGCAACACATTCATGGGTAGAATGGTTTTCATCAGTTGAAATTTTGGATCAAAGATCACTAAATATGGATTGCATTTGTTTTTTCTATGACGCTTCCTTCATTTCTGTTGATTACACTGGGTATGTTGTTGTCGTCGTCTTCCTCTCTGTTGAAATATAACTTCCATTTTGCTCGCAGAACAGTAATCATAAATCTTTGTGTATAAATTAATTGAAACAACTATTCTTTTACATCACTGTATTGACTCTCAAAAGACAAAGTCCCTAGAGAAATTGTGGCCTTTTAATTCCAAGCTTTTTTGACGGACTTCTTGGTCATGTTTTGTGAAAAGGCAGAATGTAACTTGACCTTCTGTAACGACTGCTTGAATGAAATATCACTTGTGGAACATTATATTAGTGGCATTATAGATCTCATGCAATAGTAATCTTTCCGAACTTGTTTAAGACAGCTTTTCGTGCCCTTACTTTTGAGTATCAGCTGCAACAAGGGCTGCGGGAACGAGTGCTGTGCATGCCCCGACCGATACCACCATTCATTACCGTGAACTAGCCCCTATTTCAAGATGATGAACCCACTGCTAGAAGTTATTTGCTGGATAAGGAAGAATATCTCACTTTTGAAGAGAGAATGTTTATAAAGTATTTTCATCGTTATACCCTTTAATGTATTGTAGTTCATATATTTGGTTTAGTCTTCAATAGTATAGAGGATAAACCCGCCATTCGGCTTTCGAGTAAGCAAGCTATCGACCTTATCTCCGTTAGTTTTTCAAGATCAGTGAACCCCGGTGAAAAAATGAAATACAAAAAGATTATGATGTCAAAATCTTGCGCCCTTGTTTTTCTTCCAAAGTACCCCAAGCACTTCTCTAGCTTCACTATTCTACTATCTTAAGAAACTACAATCTAAAAATAGAAAATCAAGCATCTTTCTCTGTATATGTTTTTGGAGTCTCATCATTCTGATCTCATCCTACTATTGTCTTTACAGGATGGCGAAGCTAAACCTAGGCCTTCAGGTACAAGGCTTGCTGCTTCTTACGTAAACTTCTACATTGCTAATGGTGCAATTATTACTCCGCAATTTGGGGATAAAAAATGGGATGAAGAAGCTATTAGAGTCCTCTCACTGGCATTTCCAAATCATGAGGTAAGCAAGGAACTTGATCTGCTTGCTATTTCCAAGAGTCGGTAATTATTGAACATAATGGAAAGACCAATTATAAAAAAGTTACCAGGCAACCCTTTGTAGTAAATATTGCTTTTCATGACCCAGAATGATCGAACCCAAAAATAATAAAGTCACGAGAAAGATTTCTTATAGAAACTCGGATGCTAAACAGAAGAATCCATTGAAAAAAGAAAGGAACAAACAAGAGCAAGCATATGATTATAAATGATGACTATTCATGTACGCATGCATCCACATGCTTATGCATTAGTTTAGTAATCGTTAGACCTACTCCTCGTACGTGCACATACCAGTTCCATTATCATTTAGCACTACAGATTTGGCATTGTAATTGAGAGATGCTAAACATACTTCTTAACCACTATGGTCATGAAATATTTGATGAAAAATGACTTGATCAATTGCAATATTTCATCACGTTTCAGTTATAAAATCTAATTTTCCCTCCAGAACTCAATTTTGAATATATGATTGCTGCAGGTTGTAGGAATTGAAGGTGCTAAGGAAATTGTACTAGCAGGTGGAAATATACATTGTATCACACAACAGCAGCCAACCGTCCCAGAATAATCACCCAAGGTTAGAAATGGGGTTCCATGTCTTAGCAGAGGGATAACAAGATTTGCATGTACAAGTGATAACATGGAATTCTTCATGATCACACGTGCAAAACTTTAGTTTCTGTATTTGCTTCTTCGTTCGAAATTCTGGAGTTGCCAAAATAATGTCTGGGTCCAGGTCAAAGTAAGATTTTTTGGTTAAAGCTTTAGATTTCAATAGTATTAAGTTTGATCAAACTTGTATTCAGGCTTCTATCTACGCTCCCTGGTTCATTTTTACACCATGAAATGAACGAGTTGCATGTGCAAATGTTTCTTAACAACCGTTACTGTCTGCAAAACAGCCTTAGTTTCTCTTCTAGGCTCTATTGGGCTACATTTCAATTTAAGGTTGTTTGCGGCATTGCAAAAAATGTTTCACACAATTTGACTAAAAAAATACGTACTAATAGTTTCTTTCACAAAAAATGCAATATTCATTTTGAAAGGACTAACTTTTATAGAATTATAATCTCAATCAAGAAACTTGATAAACTTGTTTGGATTGATTTTTGTGAATAGAACTTCTTGATAATGCTAAACTTCGAATCGTTTTTGTACATTATTAATATCATGTTTGCTCAAATTTCTAAAATTAACTTATTTTAATGAGTGTGTTTTTTAAAGTGCTTTTAAAAAAGAGAAAAGGGTTTAAACTATCTTTCTACTTTTGTCTATTAGCCAAGTTTGATCCTACTTACAACCCCGACTTTTGATACAAGGATGTAAGCGTGAGATTTTCGGCCTGCTTCACACTTCGCCAAATTGTTATTTAAACCATGAGATTACTCGAGTCTTTCAACTTGGTGGGCAACCTATTCTATGTCCTGGAACTACACTCATCTAAACCAGAGGTAGATCAACGTGAACTTGTTTAAGGAGAGAGAAAAACATACCAAAGCATTCATCTTTGCTCTGCTTCTTGAATTTTGGTGGGAAAGGAGGTGGTTTTACTTGAGGTGCAACCCTCTTGTCATTCGAACTATGACCAAGCTCTCCTTGTTTTTTTTCTGCACTCACTACTTCGTATTTTTCTTATTTGGAGCTACTTATTCTAACTGCAGCCCACTATGGGTACCCACACCATTCACTTGCCTAGGATTTGGGCCATATTACACGGTAGACCTCCTTGTGGGCATTCATTGAGCACTAGCAAATTATCCGAACTGCCTTTCCAAATTTTTTGTAGAAAACTGGTTGTTTCTCAACTGTCCTGCAAACTTATCCACATTCACATTGGTTTTTCCTAACTCTCTCATCATCTTCTTAAACATCTCCTTATTAGTCATGGTTCTTTGTTGGCCGCTAATAGAATACGCGTGTCCGCTATCAGTCAACGGACAGGTCCCTTGACACACTTTAAGTAAGAACAAAGAGTAATTTTAACACCTCTGAAACAACTTAGGTGGAACTAGATCATAACACTTGTGTCTTGGTGTTTTAAAGTCCTAAAATGGGTTATGATGATGTTAGGAGGCAGTGTTAAAAGTTTTATGAAGTTTGGAGGTCACACATCCAAGAACATCCATGACGTTTGAAAGGCTTGCCTTGAAACGTGCTTGTGTGCCTTAGTGTATTTGACGAGTTTTCCGAGTTCGTTAGGACGAAATTGATAGATGAGGTCCTAAACATGTATATGAGCATATTCGGGTTGGAAAGGTTCGAGCAAAACTCGCCAAGGACCAACCAATGGCCCTTAAGGAGAACCCAACTCAAGAGCCAAAAACTGTCAAAACTAGCCCCAAAAGACGGAGGCAATCGACGCCCTGTCGATGGAGGCGTAGGTTGACACTTGGTGGCAGGAGCCTAAGATCCCTAATGTGAGGCTCTGACCCAATC
The DNA here is from genome assembly GCA_027704765.1 of Solanum habrochaites. Taxonomy (NCBI): domain Eukaryota; kingdom Viridiplantae; phylum Streptophyta; class Magnoliopsida; order Solanales; family Solanaceae; genus Solanum; species Solanum habrochaites. Next base: position 56,626,004 of record JAKWJA010002500.1, read on the forward strand.
GACGTATTGCCAATACAACTCTGTAACACTTCGAAAATCCAAGAAATGTTCTAGATCCTAACTTGAGTATCATAAAGTTTAGACATTGTGTTAAGGTCCATTTTAATGAATAAAGTCATTTAGGAAGTCTAGAAACCAAAACGTCCAAGAACGTCCATGACGTTTGGAAACTAGTTCAATGAGATGCTAGCGTGCCTTAGCCTATTTGACTAGCTTTTAGAAGTTGGAAAATGATGGAAATTGGTGGAAGGGTGTCTAACATGTGTTTAAATTGATTCATAGTCGAAATGTCCGGGCAAGACTCCCCAAGGACCAACCAAAGGCCCTTGAGGAGGACCCTTGCAATTTGGCAAAAAGTTGCAATGAGGCAGTGTCCATCAACGGACTGCAGGCAACGAGGTGTCGATGCCATCCGTTGACCAACACTTAGCCATTTTGGCTAATGGTCCATTTGGATCAGTCTCTGAATCAAATGACGGATGTACAGCACGGAAGGGGGGCTGGCTGTCGATTGATCCATGATCCGTCGATCTTGGTGTCGTCTGTGAGGGCCTGTTTTTAATGCACGTTTTAGCTTAGATTAATTAATTAATTGGCTTAGTTAGGAAGTTACTTAGGGGTTAGGGGAGATCTAATTAAGTGAGTTAACCCCCTATATAATTTCCTAACTAATTAGCATAACCTAAACTCACATGATTCCCAAACCCAAAAACTCTCTTCCTTCTCTCTTCTTTCTCTCTCTAGTGACGAACTCAATTGAAGATCAAGCTAGGGGAGGGTTTATGGGCTGCAAAGAGTCAAGTTTCACCATCCATCTTAATCAATTATTAAGGTATGTGATCTCTTTCACCTTTGAGACCTCTTTCCTTAAAGGATTCCATCAAATTGATTTTAAAAGTTGAGTTTTCAAGCGGTTTCATCCAATCTCGAAATTGATGTTGTGAATTGATTTGTTTATGATTTCTTTTGGATATTATGAATATATTAACATGTATTTTATCTCAATTATGATATATCTTGATGAATTGTTCTAGTTTGTAGAAGATAACTTTTATCCCTTAACCCTAGGTTGTGATCTTGATATGAATTGTATTATATTGGTTCAATTGAATTGGTTATTGGTTGAATTACGAATAGATGATATTGTTGTATCAATTGTGACTAAATTGGGATGAATTATAGTCCTATCATGCTAGATTTGAGAAGTTGATCTAGGTTATGAAGTATGTTGTAAATTGACCTAAGTATGTTATATTAAGCTATGAACCAGTGATGAATTGTGATATAGTGATTTAATTAGCTTTGTTATCATGTTGGTTATTGTTATATGATGAAACTACACCCTAATTACGTTGAGTAAGGGTTTATGGTAAGACCTTGATGATGAATTTATGAAGAAGACTTGATAAGTCTTGTGATCCCTATCCTTTACTTCAATTATGGTTAATTGTGATTAAGTCATGATATTGTATTGGAGTATGCCTTGTGTTAGGATTTATAGGGTTGGTATGATGTTGAATTGAAATGTCTTGACTATGGTTTGTGAGGTGTTGGATAAGATGTAAATGTTATAAGGATGGTAAATGTTTTACCAATGTGCCTTATCATGATATGAAAATGCTAATGTGCTAACCTCACTTATACGAATTGTAATAAAAGAATTATACTCATGCAATTCTTATTGAGCTATGATGATAATGATGATTATACAAGGGTTAGACCATATGACCTACAATAACCTATGATGATTAATAAAAACATGAAAGACATTTCAAAAAGGGACTCTAACTTAGCATGAGTGAACTAGAGTGAGGAGTGTCCCTTCCCACATAGGGAAGGTAGGATCACGAACGTGCTATTGAGATTGGAGACTATAATGCATGTAGCAAAAAGAGGGTCCCAACTATATCTCTTAGTTCTTGAACTATGTTGCCCCCATAGGAATACTAGCTAGTGAATCCACGTAGTTGCTATGTTCATGTCTTGGTACTACCTTGACAAGTATCCCGTCTTCTTTCGATGTAGGGTTCCATGACACCAGATTCCACATTAGCTCATGTGTTCTATGTCGGTTAGGGAAAGATGTTCCCAAAAAGGTAAAATGAACTAAAGGGTTGAACTCTAACTAAGATGGCCTAAGAGGTGTAGCTTAGTCTAAGTAGGGGTATGAGACTCTACCTAAACATTGCACTAGTTAGAGTTGAAGGGAGTCTTAGGAGGATGTTCTTATGTATGAATATGCATATAATAGTACATGATATGTATATGATAAACTTGCACATTGTTCATACTATATGTTGATTGGTGTCACTTATGAATATGTTTTGGTGTACATTGTTAAAGTATTATGATATGTACTCTTAAATTCCATGCTATGTGAAGTAGGAGGTTGGTCATGATTCTTGTTGGGTTACTTGATTGAGTAAGATTTTGGGGCTTTGCTTGGTCATTGCACTTGTTGACTTGATAAGGGTTCATGGGTAATTTTCTTGCTTTTGTTATGTTATAATAAACTCTTGTTCATGTTTGTGGTTTTTTATGACTTGATGATAGAGTTACTTGACTATGTATTCAATTACATGATATGCATGTTGACTTGACTAGTTTTGATGTTGTTGGTCTTGTGATGAACATGCCTATGACTTAATAAATATGTCTTGTTGATTTGGTATGATCTTGTTGAATATGCATAAAGGTTTTCAAAGTAAATTGCATACTTAATGAAATGTCCCTTTTAGCATGTTTTCATGATATGTGTGCCTATTGGTCTCATACTTAGTACAAGCGGTGTACTAACCCCATTTCTTCCTTTTTCCCAATATTTTAGGTTCCGGCCGTTGAAGGGATTTTGGAGACGACTTGAAGAAGACTTGGATTTCTTAATCATCCAAGTAGGGTAGGTCCTCACTATCCGAGGGCGATGTCACTATCTAGCCTATTATATTATTTTAGTGTTCAAAACTCTTATGTTTCTTTCCTTTTCGTTTGGATATTAAACTTTGTATGACCTATATGTGGTCTTGTTTCATTGATGTATGGTTGTAGGCCCAATTTGATATACTCTTATTAGAGATGAGACGACTATTTGAGACTATGTTATCTTCTATATATTTATGTGCAATAAAAGTAGAAGACTAAATAATATTCCTATATGAAGGGTCTATGTATACTCAATATATATGTATTATGTGTATGTAGAGTTCTATGTAAACCTCAATGTAGAAGTAGTAAAAAAATTTAAATTTCAGCAAAATTTGACCTATGAATATAATGATGTAAGCTAAGAGGCTAGTCTTGGTCCTCAAAGAGGATGACAATGCCGGTTACGTCTACGAGGTATTCCTGGATGTGACAGGCTCGTCAATGGGTTAACGCTCCGTTGTTGGGGAGCCGTAGATGGGCCTGCAAATTCCTGCAACATCTCGGCCAAGTGGAGGGTAGTGTGGGATTTTCACCTAGCCTTCCTAAAATTATATGGGCGACTTCTTAAGGTTATTTTTGATATTTTAAGTGGTTTTAAAAGTCTAAAACGTAGATGAATTCATTATTCCAAAATCAAAATCCAAAATCTCTAAAGAACTCTCTAGAACACCATTGAAGCTTGAAGGGAGATTTAACCTTGAAGGTTGAATTCTCCATCAATTATTCTCAATTTTCATGGTATAGCATTAATTGAGGTATGATCTTCATCCTTGAATCTCTTTTCTTCAAGGATCCAATGTTCAAAGTGATTTCCAAAGTCTTTCAAAAGATGAAATTGTCCTATTGTGATATCCAGCCATGGGTTCTTGCATAAAACGTTTTGAATCATTGTATATTGATTGAATTGATGTTAACTTGATGAATTTAACCTACAACTCTATGAACCCATGTAATTCATGAAATCCTAGTTTTGACTATTTTATGGGTGATTTGATTATGTCATTATGCTATTGAATTCTTATGTAGTTTGATTAGAGCTATTGAATTATGAATGAATCATGCTAGAATTGTAAGTAGGATTCCCTAATTATATAAATTTCATGTTGTATTACCTTGAGTTCATTGTATAGGTGATTATTGAATTGAATTGTTGATTATGACTATTGGTAAGAGCCTTGCTATATTGATTTGGTTGAATTGGATATGGATTGAAGTTGTGAGGTTGTATTAATGGTATGTTAACCTAAATTTTTCTATATTGTCTAGTGTAGGTCTTAGTTGATAATGATGTTTGGTATGGGCCACTTATGGTGGCGGTGCTTATGTGCTATACTAGTGACTATTGTGGCCTTGTCGGCATTTTTTCATGAATTATGGCTTTATCATGTTATAACTTGAATATGTGAATGTCATTAGGACTTATGTATCTATGTGGAGTCAAAACATGAGTTCTTCTAGTTGATGATATGTGTATATCTAGTAGGCTATAGTGAAGTCATTATGTGGATTACTTTGTTTTGAAGTATGATGTTTCTTGATATATTGTATGAGACTTGTGATAACTTAGATTGATGATACTATACTGGTGATTAGGGTGACCTGTAGTTGAAATTGGTTGTCCCTATGTTCTTCTTGAATGATATGCTACATTTGATATGTTGAAGTATGTGTGTGTCTTGTTTTGGTAGACTTGTGTCCCTTGCTTGATACATGTACAATGTGAAAATCACTTCTTGACTTAGTATGCTAAATCTTCTTATTCTTTTATGTGTGATTGACATGCGACCTTGAACATAGTTAAGAAGGTCCTTATGTGAAACCTTCGTCCTAGATGGAAGGTTATGATATCCTTGAAGTTGAAAGTCGTAATGGTATCCTTCTTGTGTGAAATGTTGACTTAGGGTTGATTGGCTGAAAGACATGAAATCATCCTTAGGAATGTCATTAATCTATCCTTTTGACCATTGTAGGTAGCCTTAGTGTACCCTTTTAGGTAAGGTTTAATGTGATTGGGTTGGGAACTAGATATAAAACCTCTTCATATACTCCTTTATGTGAATTACTTTATGACAACAAAGGCTAACACCAAGTGAGTATGCTTGGTGAGTTGCTCTAAATATGATGAGATTATAGAACAAAGAAACCCTTCAAAGTTTCTTAACCATGTGCCTACATGAGTTGTGTCCTAGTTTTACCATTGGCAAGTAGAACACCCTTTATCGGAGTAGGGTTGACTCCGGATTCCATGCGTAGCTACCATGGTCTATGTTGATTATTGCCTATTCTCATCATCTGAGATACCTACTAGTGTTGGAGAAGTTCTATGAAGTTTAGGTAGTGGTATGGGATGCTATATAGGCATTGCACGACAAGGCTTTGCAGATGTTAGTGAGTGAGTCCCTAGGTCTTCTCCAAGACCCTTATTTGGATGACCTTAAATATTGAATGTCTCTTAATGAACTAATGAAGATATTGACTTAAGTTAGAAAGCATGTTAATGAATAAGTACTTACCTAGAGTAGTTTAAGGTATGAAGGGGGCATATGAATGGTCACTTCATATCTTACCTAGGGAAATCTTAAGAAATATCTAGATAGGAAAGTAAATTGATAAAGTAGACATGGTCTAAACTTAGGTAGTCTTAAGGATTATTTAGGTAGGCTTGTAGAGGGTGTATGGGCGGTCTCTTTTTAAATTACTTAAGTATGTCTTCTGATAACCTTTTGGAGAAGAATGTCTTATTATAAATATACTACTATGTGAAATAAGAATGACCTTATCTTAGGTAGTCTAAAGGATCTCTTAGGTGTGTGTGAAGGGATTGTATGGGAGGTTGCTTCATAAATCACTTAAGTGAGCCTTGAAAACACCTTTGGTAGGAGGATCTCATGTTTATCTGTTTCGATATATTCTTGATGCTATATTGTGATGTGTGAGTTTCATTTGAAGTTACATGAAATCACTATAATGCTCACTGTAATGTTAGATTTTATAATTTCATATAATTAGATATGTCTTGGAATATATTCTAAATATGATGTTTGGTGTTTAAATGTGATTCTTATGCTTATAATATGATGTTTTAATAAAAAGAGCATATTTCTCATAAATGTCCATTTCTTGTGATTTTATGCATTATGCCATACTTAGTACATGCATTGTACTAACTCCATACATTTTATCAATATCTATTGTTGTAGATGGAAGGTGAAAAGTGTCTTGAAGCAAAACTTGGAAATAAGGACTCTTTCAAGCAAGTTGAAGTATGTCCTTACTTGATTCGAGGACATAACTATCTTTAGACTTCTTTTATTCAAAGTATTGCAATAGACTAAGTTTCTATATTTTGTATTGTATGGGCAGTGTCCCAAGTTTTCTTGATTCTAAGATTTTCATATGTTGAGAATTAGTATTTTCCTATGATTTTATATGAAAGATGTTTTAAGATATTTCGTGTGAAAATTTTTAATTCCACATTATTTTTCATACATGTATGCAATTAATGATGTCAAAGGGTTTGTACAAGACCTCCGAGAGGTCAAGTACGCCATGTCGCAATCCAAGAAAGCCATATCTTCTAGGGTGTACTCTCGAATGTGACAAAACTTGGTAATAAAGCATAGGTTATGAAAGTGGTCTTAGAAATCAAAAAGTCTCATGAAGCCACGTCTAGTAGAGTCATGTTCATCGGTGTGAGTCGCGACACATCTATTAGCGAGAGGCTACAGGACAACAGAGTTTCACTTTCTTCATTACTCTTGTGTAGTGCCATAGAGCTTAAATCCATATGATCTCTCTCTTATTTCCCTTGCCTGGTGGCCTTCTAGATGGGATTACTTGGAAGGGTGATGTTTCAAGGTTTGAGGGAGTAGGAGGTAAGTTTTGATGCTTATTATGGTTTGTGACTAGATGAGTATATGTGAAGGTTGGTTGGGTAGTGTTATGGTTATTTAGTTCTAGCATGGTAAGGTTATGATAGTTGCATGGGGTCCTTTTGGGGACAATGAGTTACCTTATAGTTGTGTGCTATGTTGGTAGGAGATAATGTCTAAAGGAGATTGTCTAAGCCTAGATACCAAGATAAGGGTGTTATGCCTAGTAGTAAAGTTGGTTAATAGTCTTGATGTTCATGAGTTAAGTTTGTATGAGTTATTACCTTAGGAGGGGTATAGTGGTTTATGAAGCATGGGGCCTTGAGGGTGCTTGGTAAGGGTCCTAACAAGAGTTGATGAGAATTGGTAAGGAGAAAAAATTCGGATGAGGATACCGGTAAGTTATAATTTTCTCTCTTGTGTAGTGATGGGTTCCTTCTAAGTGGAGGAGCATAGTGTGTAGTGGAGCTTTATTATTGACTATATCATCTCTTCTATTCAACTCAAGCTTGAGAGTTAGAATGTCATAGTAGCATGTTGCATGTTGCATTGTGTTTAGCAGTCTTGTTGGAATTAAATTTCATTGATTTCTTGCATTATGCATTTAATGAAGTTATAGTTATGTTGTAAAATGAGTCTATATGATTTTATCTTTCATACTGTCATGCTTTCATCATAAATTAGTTAAGAGTTGCATTTTTGGAAATTCGAGCATAGTTCAATGTAAAGATTTTCAAATTTTGACTAAATTGTTCTTTCGCTGAAAATGGTTGTAATGTGTATATAATTGATGTATATAAGCATGATAATGAATTTATAAGGAGTAATTTCCATTTGAAATGAAGCATGTGAGTCTTGTTGCATAATCAGTCGTAGATTGTTTCTATCCTCTTGTTGTGTTTTGAGTCTCTTGATCATGTGAAATTGGTATTATTACAAATTATGTATTGTGTATGGTGTGTTGTGGTTATTTTCTGCTAGTCTTGAGTTTCTTATCTCTTGAAAGTGTTTAAAAAGAAGCAAGTGTCATTCAAGGACGAATATTGTCCAATTAGGGAAGATTGTAACACCTCTAAAATGACTTTGGTGAAACTAGAGAATAACACTTGTGTCTTAGAGTTTTGAAGTCCTAAAATAGGTTATAATGATGTTAGGATGCAGTGTTTAAAGTTTCATGAAATTTGTAGTCAAACGTCAAAGAACAAGTTTCATTAAATTTGGAGGTCAAACATCTAAGAATGTCCATAACGTTAGAAAGGTTTGCCTTGAAACGTGCTTGTGTGCCTTAGTGTGTTTCATCAAGTTTTACGTGTTTGATTTGGATGAAATTGATGTGAGAGGTCCTAAACATGTATATAATCATATTATGGTTGGATACGTTCGGGAAAAACTCCCCAAGGACCAACCAAGAGCCCTTGAGGAGGACCCAACTCAACAGCCAAAAGCTGTCAAAACCAGCCCCAAACGACGGAGGCAATCGATGTCCAGTAGGATAGTTGACGCCTCGTTGATGGAGGTGTAGGTTAACACTTGGTTGAAGAAGACTAAGATCCTAAATATGAGGCTCTGACCCAATTAGAGACTTGCCAATACGGCTCGTCGATGGGTCGATGCTTCATTGTTAGAGAGTCGTCGATGGGTCTGCGAATTCCTGTAACATCTCGGCCAAGCAGAGAGTAGTTTGGGGTTTTCACCTAGCTTTCCTAAATTTATTTGGGAGACTTATTATTGTTATTTTGGGTATTTTAAGTGGGTTTATAAGTCTAAAACACTTAGATGAATTCATTATTCCAAAATCAAAAACCAAAACCTCTAAAAAACTCTCAAGAACACCATTGAAGCTTGACGGGAGATTTAAGCTTGAAGGTTGAATTCTCCATCAATTCTTCTCAGTTTTTATGGTCTAGCATCAATTCAGGTATGGTATTAATCTTTGAATCTCTTTTATTCAAGGAGCCAATCTTCAAAGTGATTTCTAAAGTCTTTTAAGAGATGAAATTTTCCTATTTTGATATCTAGCCATGGGTTCTTGCATAAAACATTATGAATCATTGTATATTGATTCAATTGATGTTAATCTGATGAATTTAACCTAAAATATATATGAACCCATGTAATTCATGAAATCCTAGATTTGACTGTTTTATGGGTGATTTGATTATTGTCATTATGCTATTGAATTGTTGTGTGGTTTGATTAGAGCTATTGAATTATGAATAAATTATGCTAGAATTGTAAGTGGGCTTCCCTAATTAGATAAATTTCATGTTGTATTACGTTGAGTTCATTGTATATTGTGATTATTGAATTGAATTGTTGATTATGACTATTGGTCAGAGCCTTGGTATATTGATTTGGTTGAATTGGATATGGATTGAAGTTGTGAGGTTGTATTAATGGTATGTTAACCTAAATTTTTCTACATTTTGTAGTATAGGTCTTAGTTAATAATGATGTTTGGTATGATCCACTTATGGTGGCGGTGCTTATGTGCTAAACTTGTGACTAATGTGGCGTTGTCGGCATTACTTTATGAATTATGGCTTTATCATATTATAACTTTAATATGTGAATTTTGTGAATGTCATGATGACCTATGTGTTTATGTGGAGTCAAATAATGAGTTCTTCTAGTTGATGATTATCTCTAGTAGGCTATAGTGAAGTCATTATGTTTGGATCACTTGGTTTTGAAGTATGATGTTTCTTGATGTATTGTATGAGACTTGTGATAACTTAGATTAATGATACTATAGTATTGAGTGGGGTGACCTATAGTTGACATGGGTTGTCCCTACGTGCCTCTTGAGTGATATGTTATATATGATATGGTGAAGTATGCATGTGTGTCTTGTTTTGATACACTTGTGTCCCTTACTTGATACATGTAAAATGTGAATCTGACTTCTTGACTTTGTTTGCTAAAGCTTCTTATTCTTGTATGTGTGATTAACATGTGACCTTGAACATAGTTAAGAAGGTCGTTTATGTGGAACATTCGTACTAGACGGAAGGTTATGAAATCCTTGAAGTTGAAAGTCGTAATTGGATGGGACGACGTGACATCATATTTAGGAAAGTCATTGAATCATCCTTTTGACCATTGTAGGTAGCCTTAGTGGACCATATTTGGTAAGGTGTAATGTGATTGGGTTGTGAACAAGATATGGAACCTCTTCATATAATCCTTTATGTGAATTACTCTATGAGAACTTAGGCTAGCACTGAGTTAGTATGCTCTGGGAGTTTCTTAAAATAAGATGATATTAGAGAACAAAGAAACCCTTCATATTTCCTTAACCATGTGCCTACATGGTTTGTGTCTTAGTTCTGCCATTGGCAAATAGAACACCCTTTATTAGAATTGGATTTACTCCAGATTCTATGCTTAACTACCATGGTCTCTGTCGGTTATTGTCTATTCTCATCATATGGGATACCGACTAGTGTTGGAGACATTCTATAAAGTTTAGTTAGTGGTATGGGACGTTATCTACGCATTGCACGACTAGGCTTTAAAGATGTCAGTGAGTGAGTCCCAAGGCCTTCTCGAAGACCATTATTTGAATGTTCTTAAAATGTTGAATGTCTCTTAATGAACTAATGAAATATTGACTTAAGTTATAAAGCATATTAATGAATAAGTACTTACCTATAGTAAGTTTAAGGCTTGTATAGTTAAGGTGTGAAGGGGGAATATGAATGGTGTTCATGCCTTCAGGGAAGTCCTAAGAATAACTATAGATAGGAAAGTAAATTGATAATGTAGACATGATCTAAACTTAGGTTGTCTTAAGGTATATTTATGTAAGCTCTGGAGGGTGTATTGGGGGTCTCTTCTTGAATTACTTAAGTAAGTCTTTTGATAACCTTTGGGAGGAGAATGTCATATTATAAATATTCTATTATGTGAAGTTTTAATAAAAAAGAGAGCATATTTTCATTAATGTCCATTTTTCATGTTTTTATGCATTATGCCATACTTATTACACGCATTGTACTAATTCCATACATTTTTATCCATATCTAAAGTTGTAGGTGGAAGGTGAGAAGCATCTTGAAGTAAAGCTTGAGAAACTATGACTCTTTCAAGCAAGTTGAAGTATGTCTTGACTTGACTTGAGGACATAACTATGTTTAGACTTCTTTTATTCAAAGTATTGTCATAGACTAAGTTCTTATATGTCATATTGTATGGGCCGTATCCCAAGTATTCTTTAGTCTAAGATACGCATATGTTGAGATTTAGTATATTTCTATGGTTTTATATGAAAGATGTATTAAGATATTTTGTGTGAAAAGTTTTAATTCCACACTAATTTTCATACATGTATGCAATGAATTATGTCAAAGGACTTGTACAAGACCTTCAAGAGGTCAAATACGCCATGTCGCACTTCGAGAGTTTCATATCTTCTACGGTGTACTCTAGGGATGTGATAGAAAACACAGAAAATAGCACAAGTAATTTATGTGGAAACCTCCTTGCTCAAGAGAGTAAAACCACGACCTATCACACAGGATTTTCAACCGTTTTCACTAATGTACACAAGCAAAAGTGAAACCCGATTACAACAACGTGAGAAAAAGCTATTAATCTCATAACCAAGGAATAACTCTATTTCTTGAAGAGCCTAAGTAGATTTCACTTTGTCCACTAAGCGATCACCACTAGAAAACTTAGGATTCAACTAAGCAACACGCAGATTGCCCACTAAATCACCATTCTCCAAATGACTTAAAATTTGACTAAGAAACACACAAGGTTTCCCACCAAATCATTTAGACTCAACTAACTTAGACTTTTCAACAAACCAAAAGATATGAGTCCTTTCTATATTTAGAAACATATTTACAATATACGTTCAGAAGAAATACTTCTAAGACAACTAAGCTTCCAACTCCTTCTAATTTGAGTTGATCTTTGGAATGCTTCTTCACTTCTTTTTCTCAGCCTTTGTAAGAGTTTTTGAGTTGTTTTTATGTTGCAAAAATTGAGATTGTGACTATAGGAAATCATATTTATGTAGAATAGTCACAATATTTATAGCTATGTGATTGGTTGAGGTTCCTGGCACTATTGGAGACTGTGCACCAACTTTTTGTACTTTTTCCAGCCAGACAATTTGTGTTTATATTTACACTTGGATTCAGGTCCCTTTACAAGGTCCCTGCGTTTGTTATATATCAAAACTACAAATAAATTTCCCCCTTTTTTTGATGATGACAAATTATACACACAATCCACCTTCAGTTCCCCCTGTTTCAGTTCCTCCACATAATACTTTAAGTTCTCCTCCACACAATATCTCAGTTCCCCCTGTTGCCCTGTCGATCACAACGTAAACACCCAATGACTTCCCCACTTTGGCATCACAGTAAACAAACAAAACAAGTAATATGGTTAAGCAAGATCACAGGCTTAGGGCAACACAAAAAAAAAGTAGACAAGAGATATTAGGCAGAACAAAATAAGAATCTATTCCATTGCACAAAAGGAACATTCAATACATTAAAATTAAGCTGAATGAAGAGAACCCTAAAATTTTCCACACAAAAGAAAAGACACAAGAACAAAGAAAAGAGGACTATGAGGAGGGAGGCTGATGGGAGATGGACTGATGATGAGGGTAAGTCTAGCATTGGCTTCATCATAGTCCTTCAGTTCCTTCTCTTGCAATGCAAAATTCTTGACCCTTATTTCCTTATTCTGCCTATGAAGTTCTTGTAACGACCTGTTTAGGCGGTTCGAGCAGTAGAACTATTTTTGATAAAAAATTGGTTGGGTCGACGGATCACGCGACGGACCGTCATGGTCATGACAGACCGTGATGGACTCCGTCGTCCCATACTTGGGTAATTTCTTCTGTTTCTCTCCTCATTACCCTCGACGGTAGGTAGGATGAACTGTCACAGGCACTACGGCCCATCAAGCGTCTCCGTTCCAAAACACTTCAACTCTAAAAATCTGGGTACTGGGAGCGACTCTTTGAACTCCGCGATGAAACTGCAGCACGGACCGTCTTAGATACGACGGACCGTCACAGATTTCATTACTGAATTTAACTCTCTGGACTTTGTGACGGACCTGCAGGACGGCCCGTCATAGATACGACGGACCGTCACAAGCTTCGTGACCCCGACTGGGTCGGACTTCTGTTAAAAGTTTTAAAGGGGTGTTTTGGACTATTCATGATTATAATTATGGAATTAGTGGGGTAAGTTTAATAATTTATTTACTTGGAGGTTAAAGAAGATAATAAGGAAATAAATAGTGGGTTATTTTTATCATCTTTTATAACTGATTATATGATGATTAGGGTAAAATAAAAAGGATTTTGGAGAGGAAAAATAAAAAGAACAGCGGGGAGAACGAGTGAGAGCGAGAGAACGAAGAGGAAAGCAAAGGCATTGGAGGAGTAGCTTGCTTGATCACGATTCTTCGGTGGAGGTAGGTTATGGTTTATGATATTTCATAGTAAACTCTTAATAGCGATTGATATGTATTGGGTGGTATTGTTTAGTCTTCAATATGCTTGATTGTGTGTTTGTATGTTGTAATTGTGTAATTGTGGTGGATTAGAATGTTGATACTGTTGAATCTTTAATCTTGAATCCTCTCAATTATATGGCGCCTTGGCATAAAGAAGGCTTGATGAACTAAAATAATGAGATAAATGGATCGGAGTGTCACGTTCTGACACGGTAGTAGTAGGGGATCGGAGTGTCACGTTCCGACACAGTAGTAGTAGGGGATCAGAGTGTCACGTTCCGACACAGTAGTAGTAGGGGATCGGAGTGTCACGTTCCGACACAGTAGTATTAGGGGATCGGGTGTCACGTTCCGACACGATAATAATAAAGAGAATGAATTTTGAATTAGGTTGATGTACTCAAAATTTGAAGAACCTATTTTCCCAAATGAGTATGGTGTGGAGGCTTGAGTCCTCCAGGGTATGCTTGGTGTTGTTGCCAATGGTTATTGTACTTGTTGATTGTCACCTGTTAAGTATTATGGTTGATTTTATATTATTATTCATTATATATTGCTTTCTATTTTGAGTTGGCCGATGATACCTACTCAGTACGTGTTCCTTGTACTGACCCCTACTTGTGATTTTCTTCTTTGTTATTTGTGGAGTGCAACAAGCGTACCATCGACTTCGACTCGTCCTCAACTCTAGCCAGTTTCCAACACATAAGACTTTAGGGTGAGCTATTACTCCTAGCTCGGACTGGATTCTCTCCTTCATGTCTTGATGTCTTAAAGTTCGGACATGGACCATCTTTTTACTTATTTTAGATTCTCAAATACTCTTAGATTTAGAGATTTGAGGATAGATGTTCTTGGTGTGATGACTTCCAGATTTTGGGAATAATAAGTATTAAGCTTTAGAAGTTTATTTAATTGATTTCGTTAATGAGTTTTGGATCTTCCGCATCATATTTTGTTCATTATGGTTGAAATATTGGTAAAGGTTGGGGTTTAGATGTGTTAGTTCGCTCACATAGGAGAATAAGTGTGGGTGCCACTCGCGGCTCGTTTTGGGTCGTGACAAACTTGGTATCAGAGCGTTAGGTTCGTTGGTCTCATCACACAAGAACGAGTCTAGTAGAGTCTTGAGGAACGGTAGGGGGACGCCCTTACTTTTATTTGAGAGGCTATAGGACTTTAGGAAACTTCCATTCTTTCATTCCTTCGTGCTATTACTTGGATCCAATTGGTATCTAGTTGATACAAATTGGTATCTTACATTCTCACTCTATTTCGCAGATGGTTAGAACTAGAACAACAACTGTGCCAACACCAACACTGGCAAGACAGGGTGCGTCTGAGCCAACCATTGGGGCTGTAGCTCGAGGAGGAGCAGTGGCAAGAGATCGTGGTAGAGGTCGCAGGAAGACGTCCTCTAGGGGTAGAGGACAAACACCTGGTCCAGCTAGTAATAGGGCGGTAACTCCTCCATCGACTGATGAGGTAGTGAGAGAGGGTGAAGAAGGGAAAAACGAGCAGGTTCAAGATGAGGAATTACCACCCCAGCCTATCCCAGAGATGATTAACCAGGTTCTTACTTATCTTAGCGGGTTATCTGATCAGGGCCAGACACCTCCAGTGTTTTCTGCACCGGCACCTCAGGTTCCGAGAGTACAACATGCAGCTGTTGTGGCTCCCTGCATGGAGGCCTCATTGGAAGTAGGCACGTTTCCTCGATTGACTACAGGGCCTTGATCAGCATGAACTTTTCACTAAATTCTTGAAGTTGAAACCTCCAGTCTTCAAGGGTGCTGAATCTGAGGATGCCTATGATTTTTTGGTTGATTGTCATGAGCTGCTACATAAGATGGACATAGTAGAACGATTCGGTGTTGAGTTTGTGACCTATCAGTTTCAGGGGAATGCCAAAATGTGGTGGCGTTCGTATGTTGAGTGTCAACCATCACAGGCACCACCTATGACTTGGGCATCATTCTCTAGCTTATTTATGGAGAAGTATATACCCCGGACTTTGAGGGACAAGAGGAGAGATGAGTTCCTGAGTCTCGAGCAAGGTAGGATGTCTGTTACTGCATATGAGGCTAAACTCCGTGCACTATCCAGGTATGCCACCCAGCTTTGCTTCAGTCCCCAAGAGCGGATTCGCCGTTTTGTGAGAGGATTGAGGCCAGATTTGAAGATCCCAGCCTTACAGGTAGCTGCTGTAGCAAAATCCTTTCAGGAAGTGGTTGATTTTGTGACAGAGGTGGAGGGGGTGAAGCCAGACAACTCCACCATGGCATCGACATCTAAGAAGTTCCGTACGGGAGGTGAGTTTAGTGGTTCTTACTCCAGAGGGGAGAGTTCAGGAGATTACCCAGCTCGACCTATTCAATCTTCACTACAGGCTGTAGCTGGGGGTCCATCGCAGACCAGTCAACATTTCTCTGAGTTTGGAGGTTATCCCTAGACTTAGTCATTCTCACAGAGACCTATGCTTGAATCCGGAGATTGTTATGGATGTGGAGAGACTGGACATATTAGGAGGTATTGTCCAAAACAGAGTTACAGACCCCCAATAATTAGAGGTAGAGGTGGTCATGGGAGAGGCCGCCATTCTGGAGGACGTGGTGGCCAAGGTAATGGTAGTCACCAAATCATCCAGGATGGCGGGCAAGTTGGAACTACTGCAGCACAACATGGTAGGGGCAACAGACAGACAGGTGATAAGGCCCATTGTTATGCTTTCCCCGGGAGATCTGAAGCAGAGACATCTGATGCTGTTATCACATGTAATATTTTGGTCTGTGATTGCATGGCTTCTGTATTATTTGATCCTGGATCCACATTTTCATATTTATCTTCCTCATTTGCTAATGGTCTTGATTTATACTGTGATTTGCTTGACATGCCTATTCGTGTCTCTACTCCTGTGGGTGAGTCTGTGATAGTTGAGAGGGTGTATAGGTCTTGTCTTGTGACTTTTGTGGGAGCAATACTCATGTATATTTGATTATTCTAGAGATGGTTGATTTTGATGTGATTCTGGGTATGACTTGGCTTTCTCCAAATTTTGCAATCTTGCATTGTAATGCTAAAACTGTGACATTGTCCAAGCCTGGAACAGATCCACTAGTGTGAGAGGGTGACTATATTTCCACTCCAGTTCATATCATCTCTTTTCTTCGTGCTAAGAGAATGGTTAGTAAGGGTTGTTTAGCTTTCTTGGCACATCTCAGGGATGATACTTCCAAAGTAGCTTCGATTGAGTCTGTCTCGATAGTTCGTGAGTTTCTGGATGTGTTTCCTGTAGACCTTCCTGGTATGCCACCAGATAGGGATATTGATTTTTGTATTGCTCTGGTGCCGGGTACTCGCCCCATTTCCATACCCCCTTATAGAATGGCCCCAGCTGAGTTAAGGGAGTTAAAGGCCTAACTTTAGGATTTGTTAGGTAAAGGCTTTATTAGACCAAGTGCATCCCCTTGAGGTGCTCCTATTTTATTTATGAAGAAGAAGGATGGAAGTTTTCGGATGTGCATAGACTACAGGCAACTGAATAAGGTAACTATTAAGAACAAGTATCCTCTTCCTCGCATTGATGATTTGTTCGATCAGTTACAAGGTGCTTGTACCTTTTCAAAAATCGATTTGAGATCTGGTTTTCATCAATTGAAAATACGGGCAGCAGATGTGCCAAAGACTACATTTCGAACCAGGTATGGGCATTATGAATTCTTAGTAATGTCTTTTGGGCTTACGAATGCCCCTGCTGCGTTCATGAGCCTGATGAACGAGATTTTTAAGCCATATATGGATCTCTTTGTTATTGTATTTATTGATGATATACTAATATACTCAAAGAGCAGGAAATAACATGAGGAGCATTTGAAAATTGTATTGGAATTGTTGAGAGAGAAAAGGCTTTATGCCAAATTCTCTAAGTGTGAGTTTTGGCTAGATTCAATGTCCTTCTTGGGGCACGTGGTTTCCAAGGATGGAGTGATGGTGGATCAATCTAAGATTGAAGTAGTGAAGAATTGGGTAAGACCTGCTAATGTTATAGAGGTAAGGAGATTTGTTGGTTTAGCTAGCTACTACCATCGATTTGTCAAGGGATTTTCTTCTGTCGCTTCCCAATTGACAAATTTGACTAAGCAGAATGTTCCATTTGTATGGTCGGACGAATGTGAAGAAATCTTCCAAAGCCTCAAGACCTTGTTGACTACTGCACCAATTCTTACCTTGCCAGTGGAAGGTAAGAATTTCATTGTTTACTGTGATGCATCTTATTCTGGTTTGGGTGTGGTGCTAATGCAAGAGAGAAATGTAATTGTTTATGCTTCGAGGCAATTGAAAGTACATGAACGTAACTATCCGACCCATGATTTGGAGTTGGCTGCAGTCGTGTTTGCATTAAAGCAATGGAGACATTATCTATATGGGGTTAAGTGTGAAGTCTATACAGATCATCGTAGTTTACAGTATGTTTTTACTCAGAAAGATTTGAATTCGAGGCAGAGGAGGTGGATGGAACTACTGAAGGACTATGATATTACTATTTTGTATCACCCAGGAAAAGCTAATGTTGTGGCAGACGCTTTAAGTAGAAAAGCAGGGAGCATGGGAAGTTTAGCCCACTTACAGGTTTCTAGACGCCCATTGGCTAGAGAGGTTCAGACTCTGGCTAATGATTTTATAAGGCTGGAAGTACTAGATAAGGGAGGATTTTTGGCCTGCGTGGAGGCAAGATCTTCTTTTCTTGACAAGATTAAGGGAAAACAGTTTACTGATGAGAAGATGGGCCAAATTCGAGATATGGTATTACGAGAAAAGGCTAAAGAGGCAATAATTGATGAGGAAGGCATTTTGAGAATTGAGGGAAGGGTATGTGTGCCCCGTGTTGATAATTTGATTCACACTATTCTTACAGAGGCTCATAGTTCAAGGTATTCTATACATCCTGGTGCAACCAAGATGTATCGTGACCTAAAGCAACATTTTTGTGGAGTAGAATGAAGCGTGACATTGTTGATTTTGTTGCCCAATGCCCGAATTGTCAGCAGGTAAAGTATGAACACTAGAGGCCCGGAGGAACACTTCAGAAAATTCCCATTCCTGAATGGAAATGGAAAAGAATTGCAATGGATTTTGTAGTTGGTCATCCAAAGACATTGGGTAAGTTTGATTCTATTTGGGTAATCGTTGACAGATTAACTAAGTCTGCTCACTTCATTCCGGTCAAGGTGACTTACAATGCATAGAAGTTAGCCAAACTCTATATCTCAGAAATTGTTCGATTGCATGGAGTTCCACTTTCCATCATATCAGATAAAGGTACGCAATTTACTTCTAAGTTTTGGAGAACATTGCATGCTGAATTAGGTACTAGGTTAGATCTTAGTACTGCATTTCACCCTTTGACCGATGGTCATTCTGAGCGAACGATTCAGGTGTTGGAGGATATGCTTCGTGCATGTGTAATAGAATTTGGTGGTCATTGGGATAACTTCTTACCCTTAGCGGAGTTTTCATACAATAATAGCTATCACTCAAGTATTGATATGGCCCCATTTGAGGCACTGTATGGGAGGAGATGTAGGTCTCCCATTGGTTGGTTTGATGCATTTGAGGTGAGACCATGGGGTACCGATCTCTTGAGGGAATCGTTAGATAAAGTAAAATTCATTCAAGAGAAGCTTCTAGCAGCTCAGAATAGGCAGAAAGAATATGCAGATCGAAAGGTTAGGGACTTGGATTTTATGGAGGGTGAACAAGTCTTGCTGAAGGTTTCACCCATGAAAGGAGTGATGCAGTTTGGGAAGCGAGGTAAGCTTAGTCTGAGGTATATTGGTCCATTTGAAGTTCTGAAGCGTGTGGGGGAGGTGGCTTATGAATTGGCATTGCCTCCAGGACTCTCAGGAGTGCACCCGGTATTTCATGTGTCTATGCTGAAGAAATACCATGGGGATGGGAACTACATTATTCGTTGGGATTCAGTTCTCCTTGACGAGAATTTGTCTTATGAGGAGGAGCCTGTTACTATTTTAGGCAGAGAGGTCCGCAAGTTGAGATCAAAGGAGATTGCATCTATCAAGGTTCGGTGGAAAAATTGGCCAATTGAAGAGTCAACTTGGGAGAATGAGGCTGATATGCAAGAAAGATATCCACACCTTTTTACAGATTCAGGTACTCTTTCTCGCCCTTGCTTTTCTTCTTGTGATCGTTCGGGGACGAACGATGGGTAAATTGGTATCTATTATAACGACTTGTTTAGGCGGTTCGAGCAGTAGAACTATTTTTGATAAAAAACTGGCTGGGTCGACGGATCACGCAATGGACTGTCATGGTCATGACGGACCGTGATGGACTCCGCCGTCCCATACTTGGGTAATTTCTTCCGTTACTCTCCTCATTACCCTCGACGGTAGGTAGGACGAACCGTCACAGGGACGACGGCCCATCGAGCGTCTCCGTTCCAAAACACTTCAACCCTGAAAATCTGGGTACAGGGAGAGACTCTCTGAACTCCACGACGGAACTGCAGCACGGACCGTCTTAGATACGACGGACCATCACAGATTTCATTACTGAATTTAACTCTCTGGACTTTGTGATGGACCTGTAGGACGGCCGTCATAGATACGACGGACCGTCACAAGCTTCGTGACCCCGACTGGGTCGGATTTCTGTTAAAAGTTTTAAAGGGGTGTTTTGGACTATTCATGATTATAATTATGGAATTAGTGGGGTAAGTTTAATAATTTATTTACTTGGGGGTTAAAGAAGATAATAAGGAAATAAATAGTGGGTTACTTTTATCATCTTTTATAACTGATTATATGATAATTAGGGTAAAAGAAAAAGGATTTTGAAGAGGAAAAATAAAAAGAACAGCGGGGGGAACGAGCGAGAGCGAGAGAACGAAGAGGAAAGCAAAGCCATTGGAGGAGTATCTTGCTTGATCACGATTCTTCGGTGGAGGTAGGTTATGGTTTATGATATTTCATAGTAAACTCTTAATAGCGATTGATATGTATTGGGTGGTATTGTAAATCTTCTATATGCTTGATTGTGTGTTTGTATGTTGTAATTGTGTAATTGTGGTGGATTAGAATGTTGATACTGTTGAATGTTTAATCTTGAATCCTCTCAATCAATATGGCGCCTTGGCATAAAGAAGTCTTGCTGAACTAAAATAATGAGATAAATGGATTGGTGTGTCACGTTTCAACACGGTAGTAGTAGGGGATCGGAGTGTCACGTTCCGACACAGTAGTAGTAGGGGATCGGAGTGTCACGTTCTGACACAGTAGTAGTAGGGGATCGGAGTGTCACGTTCCGACACAGTAGTATTAGGGGATCGGGTGTCACGTTCCGACACGATAATAATAAAGAGAATTAATTTTGAATTAGGTTGATGTACTCAAAATTTGAAACCTATTTTCCAAATGAGTATGGTGAGGAGGCTTGAGTCCTCCAGGGTATGCTTGGTGTGTGTGCCAATGGTTATTGTACTTGTTGATTGTCACCTGTTAAGTATTATGGTTGATTTTATATTATTATTCAGTATATATTGCTTTCTATTTTGAGTTGGCCGATGATACCTACTCACTACGTGTTCCTTGTACTGACCCCTACTTGTGATTTTCTTCTTTGTTATTTGTGGAGTGCAACAAGCGTACCATCGACTTCGACTCGTCCTCAACTCTAGCCAGTTTCCAGCACATCAGATTTCAGGGTGAGCTATTGCTCCTAGCTCGGACTGGATTCTCTCCTTCACGTCTTGATGTCTTAAAGTTCGGACATGGACCATCTTTTTACTTATTTTAGCTTCTCAAATACTCTTAGATTTAGAGATTTGCGGATAGATGTTCTTGGTGTGATGACTTCCAGATTTTGGGAATAATAAGTATTAAGCTTTAGAAGTTTATTTAATTGATTTCGTTAATGAGTTTTTGATCTTCCGCATTATATTTTGTTCATTATGGTTGAAATATTGGTAAAGGTT
The DNA here is from genome assembly GCA_027704765.1 of Solanum habrochaites. Classification (NCBI taxonomy): domain Eukaryota; kingdom Viridiplantae; phylum Streptophyta; class Magnoliopsida; order Solanales; family Solanaceae; genus Solanum; species Solanum habrochaites. The sequence continues at coordinate 56,647,283 of JAKWJA010002500.1, forward strand.
GGGGTTTAGATGTGTTGGTTCGCTCACCTAGGAGAATAAGTGTGGGTGCCACTCGCGGCTCGTTTTGGGTCATGACAGTTCTCTAACTTCAGAATTACGTAGTACATCAGTCTGCGTCTTAAGCAACTCAGCATTGAGTATAGCAATTTCAGTATCTTTGCTGCTAACCCTCACATTCATTGCTTCCAATTTGTGCTTCAACTGCTCAGCTATCAATTGGAATCCTTGATCAGTGAATTTCCCTTGCTTTTGATACACTTGCATTCCACTAGAATTCTCAGGGTGAATGATTGCTTTACATTCCCCACTTTACCCAATCCCAATGGGACATTCAGATGACGAAACACTTTGGTTAGCAGGTAACCATACCCTATCCCATGTTTGCCTTTGCGTTCGATGATAGTCTTGTGCATATGTTCGAGCATGAGACTCGAGAGGCCCAATGGATTAAATTTGCACAAGGATTCCATAATGGATAAGTCAGTTGAAGTGGAAGAGATCCTCTTTTCTATTTTAGGAAGCAGGACTTTGTTGACAAATTTGAACTTCAACTGATACTCACCTTTCATGAGTTTCTTAAGAAGCCTAGCAAGAGAATGGTGGGAAGTTTAGAACATTCCTTGACAAATTCTACACTGCAGGTCCTTCCAACTGCGGACCTGATCCCTTCCCTGGGCACTCCCGAAATGTTCCCCAATAATTCCTCATCTAGATACAAGCTTACATCTTTCACCATGGTAGTTATACTAGCATCCTCAGAGAACTCAATGTTATAGTAGAATTCTTGTACCTCTTCTTAATAGAGAATGGGAAATTTAGTGTCAAATTGGTGTATCCAAGATTGAGTATATGCAATGTAATGCAAGGAATCTATCCCAAGACTTTGAATGATGTCCATGTCGAATACCTTACCTCCCAGGATGATTTCTACATGCAGATTGTCAATAATTGTTTTCTTGCTTGTATCTTCATCGTCCAGATTCATGTTGGGACCAAGTCCCTATTAAGATATTTCTGGTTCAGCAGGAGAGGTTTCACCCTTCGTATTTGATAACTCCCTTTTCACTTGTGGATCATCTCCCTTACCCTTTTCACAAACCACCTTCTTGCCCACATATGTCTTAGATTTACTCTTGTTCTTTCTCTTAGGGGCTTTCTTCTTTTGACTTTCTTTCTCTTTTTCTGACTTTTCTCTCTTTAACTCCATTTCAGATTCTTCACTAGAAATATCCACCACATCAGTAGGCATCTGAAACTGAGCAACTATAAATTTCCTTTTCTTTCTGTTATCAGCAGTAGCAGTTGCATTTACCTTCATAGCATCCCCTATTACTTTCTTAGAATCAGATCTAGTAAAAGGTCTTCTGTGGGATTTCTCTTTAAGTACCTTTTTTTTCCTTTTGTGGATGTGGGAACCACTCTCTTTTGACGCAACCATTGAAGGGGGAGGTTATCCTAATCTGTGCACGTAGATTCAGATGAGGGATATCCACCAACTTCTAGATTTTTATCGAAAACTGGTCTAGACCTTCCAACAAGTTATCCACAAAATGTTCATCTTCTTCATTCATAACTTCTTCCCTCATCAGTGTCAAACTCTATATAATAATATTTCCACTAGCAGTGAGAATGTTGTATTTAGAAGTCTTGTTCTCATGAAGGTCTCCCTCAAACAAATGATCAGATAGCATGTCAAACTGGGGACCAGGTTGCTGAGAAGGTGCAGGTTTATTGAGATCAAATGTTGACATGGGATTAGGAGGATTGTTTTCACTAATGTTGACCGTAGAGATGGTCGACATTTTATACAGAGGCAGGGCGAAAATGTGTAGAAGGACACAGGGTCCATTTCATTCAAAGAGTCTACTATCTTCTTTGAGGATGAGGAAGATTGAGACATCATTATTTTTAGAAGAAGAGATGAGGCGAGATGGAGATAATATGAGCTAGATGAAGATATATAGGGTTTTGAAAGGAAACATAAGAGTGAACATTTGAAAAGATGAGAAATGGATTAAAAAGGTGTATAAAAAGGAGTGAAATGGTGTGTCAGGTCCCTTGAGTAGACGTGTCACTTGGATTTACGACAACTTCAGAAGGACCGATAATTGACACATGGGGATCTCAACGTTCTCATTTAATCAGTTAAAATAAATGTAAAGAATTCTAACCATGAGAGGGACCAGGTCCATTATGCAAGTGGGATTCAATTCCTGAATGATTTTGACCATTCTTTACTCCCGTAATTTTCATGAGTGTATACCTGTAACAGGTTCATGATTGATCTTACTCAAACAAAGTATTACCATTAATTAGGATACTTGCCCTGCAAATCATTGCCAATACGAGAATTAAATGCTTTTGGATGTGATAAGGTCAATTCAAAGTCATTATTCCCAACTTCAGCCTTTTTCTCTCAGATTGTTCCTTGCTAAGATCTTTGGTCAAGATGTCAGCAATTTGATCTTCTGTTTTGCAATAATTTAAGATGATGTTTCCCTTTTCAGCACTATCTCTCAAAAAGAGATGTCTAACATCAATATGCTTTATTTTCTTATGTTGAACTGGATTCTTCCCCATATTCACATCACTGGTATTATCACATATGAGAGGAATGGTGTGTATATGGACTCTGAGTCCTCTAGTTGTTGCTTGATCCAGAGAAGTTGTGTATAATATGATGCAACAGACATATTAAGCCTCAACTATTGAGAGGGATACTTAGTTTTGCTTCTTGATTCCCCAAGAAATGAGCGAGGATTTAAGGAAATGTTCCATCCCAGAAGTACTCTTTCTGTCCACGTGATATCCTGAAAAATCAGCATCTGTAAATATAACCAATTCAAAAGGATTGCCTGCTGGGTAGAATAGGACTAGATCCCCTGTTTTCTTTAGATACCTCATTATCTACTTGGCCACCTTCAGATGTGATTCCCTGAGACATGCTTGGAATCTAGCACACATTTCAATGCTGAAAACAATGTCAGGTCTGCTAGCTGTTAAGTACAACAAATAGCCAATAATTCCTCTATACATGGTTGATTCACTGGAGAATCAACTTCATCTACTCCCATTTTGGAGTTAGTTCCATAGTTGTGTCGATGGGCTTAGAATCCACCATGTTAAACTTCTTCAACATCTCCTTTGTATACTTTTCTTGAATGATTGAGGTGCCACCTGGTGTTTGTTTAATTTGTAGCCCCAAGAAGAAAGTTATCGCTCCCATCATGCTCATTTCGAATTAATTTCCCATTGGAGTAACAAATTATTCACACAGATATTCAGAGGTAGATCCAAAGATGATATCATCCACATACACTTGGATGATGAGCAGTTCTTGTTCCGTTTTCATTAGAAAAAGGAGTTGTCTATTTTGCCCTTTTTAAAACCATTCTTCAGCAGGAATTTGGAAAACCTCACATACCAAGCTCTAGGAGCTTATTTTAATCCATATAGAGCCTTATTGAGTTTGAAAACATGATTTGTTCGCTCAACATCCTCGAATGCTAGTGGTTGTTTCACATACACTTTCTCCTTCAAATCTCTATTTAAGAAGGCACTTTTGACATCTATTTGGTATAATTTGAATCCCAAGAAGGTAGCAAAGTCTATGAGAATTCTGATGGACTCCTTTTGAGCAAAAACAACAAAGCTCTTTCCATAGTCTATACCCTTTTCCTGATTATAGCCTTAAACAACAAACCTAGACTTATTTCTAGTGATAGCACCACTTTCATCAATCTTGTTTCTGAAAAACCATAGGGTCCCTATGATGGTTCTATCAGCAGGTTTGGGGACCAGGTACCACCCATTACTCCTTTTGAACTGATCTAGCTCATCTTGCATTGAGTTTACCTAGTCAACATCATTCAAGGCATCCTTTGCCTTTTTAGGCTCAATGGTCGAGATGAAAGCAAAAAATGCAACCAAATTTCTTGATTTTGATCTAGTTTGATTCCAAAATTCAATGGAGAGATGAGATTCTCAAGAGGATGCGATGAATTGTGCTTCCACCCTGGTTTAGAGAGCGTGTTGGGGTTGAATTGTCTATTTTTCTTCATCTCCTGAATCATCATCTTCAGGATAATGAGTGTCCTCTTGATTTGCATTTTGTATTCGACCAGGTCCCTCTACAAACTGATCATCTCTTTTGTTTTTTTGGATGAACCTGGACCACTATCATCAAGCTTCGAATTTACTAGTGCTTCAATCCTGCTAACTTCATTTTTGTGGGCTTGAAACAATTCATTTAGGTCATCTTCATCCTTTATTTCCAGGTTCTTCATTTCACCATCTTCATCAAATATTACATTAACACTTTCTTAAATGCATAACGTTCTTTTGTTGAATACTTTGTAGGCTTTTCTTGAGGATGAGTATCCTACAAAGATGCGTCCATCACTTCTGGGATTAAACTTCCTATGATCATCCTTTCCATTGTTCAGAACAAAACTTGCACCCAAAAGCTCTTAGATAACTAAGCTTGGGTTTCTTGTTGTTGAATATTCATAGGGTGTTTTGTTCATCAGCGGCCGGATCAAGCATCTGTTGGTCACATAGCACGCCGTGTTGACTGCTTCAACCCAGAAGTTTTTAGGAAGATTTGACTCAATGAGCATAGTTCCAGCGATATTCACTAATGTTTTGTTCTTCCTCTCTACTACACCATTTTATTGGGGTGTTCTAGGTGCTGAGAAGTTATGACTGATGCCATTTTCTGAGCAAAACACATCAATCTTTGCATTCTCAAAATCTATTCCATTGTCGGACTTAATCCCAGCTATCAAGTAATTCAATTTTATTTGGATCATCTTGAAAAAGATAATAAGTATATCAACTATCTTAGATTTTGACTTGAGGAACATTGTCCATGTGAACCTTGAGTAATCGTCAACAATCACCAAAATGTATTTCTTTCCATTTCTACTCTGAACTTTCAAGGGTCCACACAAATCCATGTGTAACTGTTCAAGAGTCCTTAATGAGCTTACTTGCTTTTTGACTTGACTGTGGATCTCGTCTGTTTCCTTTGACACATGCATCACACTTTACTTTCACTGAACTTCAATTTTGGCAGACCACGAACCAGGTCCCTAGAAACTATTTTGTTCAGCAAAAACGATCTCACATGGCTTAGGATCCGATGCCACTAGTCTGCATTTTCACTTTGAGCACTCAGTCATGTCAGATCATCTCTGTGAGACATATCTAGGTCTGCCACATACATATTTTTATGCATTCGAGTTGTAAGGAACACCTTCTTGGTAGAAAAGTTGGTCACAGTGCATTTTCTGATGTTAACTTTACTTCATTTCCCTTGTCACAAATCTGGGAGACACTAAGAAGACTGTACTTTAATCTTCTCACATGGTAAACATTTTCAATGGATTCTTCAATAGATTATCCAACACTGCCAACACCCAGAATATAATCCTTCTTTCAATCACCAAAAGAGACACTAAGTGCCTTGAGTGAGAAATTTTTTTGTATTTCCAGTCATGTGCTTTAATTTGAGAATCCACTGTCCATAAACTAGAACGAACTGCTAATTTTTTCACTCCCCTGCAACAAATATCACTTGTTAGACTTAAGAACCCATTTTAACTTTAGTCCCTAGTAAGCATATAGAGGAGTACTCAGAGTGTTTCTTGACCAGTGAGGCAGTTTGGTTCTTTTCTTGATCAATGGCTTAGTTACAGGACCAGGTCCCCATTTTAGTACCCTTTTCTGTTTAGCATAGATCGAGAAGTTTTCTCGTGACTCTTTCCAGGACTCAAATTATTTTTTTCAAATGTCCATTTGTAACACAGTGAAGACACAACAAATTATTTGACACATATACATATTTACTGTGGAGATTGTAGGGAGGAGTAATGTTCAAATTACCTAGACCCTTTTTGTTGTAATTGCTTTTACTAGTGATATTGGAGAGCAATTTTAGAGGATTTGGTCCATTTAACAGAAGTATTGAATTCTTCCTTAAGATGGACCAAGTCCCTGTCCAAATGATTATTTCTTTCCAATACTAGAGCAAGTTGGGTCTCAGCAGTTTTAAGTTTGCTTCCAGTTCAGCTTGTAAGCTAGTAAACTCCCCATTTCTTTTCCCAGATTTTAGAATCATTACGCCCAGTTGGTTTTTGAGTTCTAGTTTTTCATATTCAAAACTACCTGTTGTTCCTTAATGACAGACATTCTCACTAAGACTATCATTACCTCTCTATTTATTTAAGACTATCAAGATTTGTGTTCATAGAGTCCTTTTCAGTAGTTAACTCTATAACATAGTCAATCAAGAAATTTTCAAGCTTTCTCAACCTTTTAATAGAGTACGTATTCAAGTTTTGCTTGAAGTCAAGAAGAGTTACCTTATCTTCATCATCATCTTCATCTGACTTAGCCATGAAAGCAAACATTCCATCGAATACTTTAGTCTCGTCTTGAATAACCAACATTGATACATCTTCGAGACAATTTGAATCTCTCAACTTGCTTGAATAGTCTACCTCTGCAGCAAGAGCTTTCTTCACTGCGTAGTCAGCAACAGCTTTTCTGGCACTTTTGTCAGGTACCATGTCCTTTCATTTTTCATTTTCACCTCTTGGCCTTTGCTACTCCTTGTTTTAAGCTTTGAGCATTAGACAAACCCTTATAAAGAGCCCAGCCTTTCCACATTTGTGACAGGTGTCACTAGTCGTTGCAGCTCGAGGAGGGTTCCCTTCATTTCTAAACCCTCGGATCTTCTGAAAATCTCTTTGGTAATATATGTCATATTATCTTCTTCACTAGACTCTTCTCCATGAGTAAATTTGAGTACTAGAGACTTGTTTTTCTTGGACTTCTTCTTTGAGAGGTCTTGACTTCTATTCATTTCATGTGTCTTGAGATTTCCAATAAGAGCATCCACCTTCAAAACTTTTTGATCCTTGGCTTCAGTTATAATATCTACCTTGCTTTCCCATGACTTAGGAAGAATTCAAAGAACTATCCTAACTTGCTTTCTAGTACTGATTGTCTCTCCAAGACTTCGAAGCTCATTGGTTATGAAGGAAAGCTAAGTGTACATTTCATGAATAGTTTCCCCTTCTATCATTCTGAATTTTTCATATTGAGAAGTGAGCACGTCCACTTTTGATTCCTTCACCTTCTTAGTACCTTCATGAGCAGTCTTAAGACAATCGCAGATGTCCTTTGCTAATTCACAAGAAGAAATACGATTGTATTCTTTAGCACCTATACCACAAACCAATAACTTCTTAGCCTTATAGCCTTTTCTCAATATTCTTTTTCTTCGCTTTGATGTATTGTTGATGATTTTTTAGAACAATGCTAGTTATTTCACCATCCTTTACTTCAGAAGTTCGAATAAAAGGCCCATCCAACATAATGTCCCATAACTCACTACGCTCAGCCATAAGATAGTCGTGCATTCTTGTTTTCCACCACCTATAGAACTATCCATTAAAATGCGGTGGTCGAGTTGAGGATTGACCTTCTTCTATGTTAAGTGGAGCAGCTATTCTGATGTAGGAACCACTCTATTGGTGTTAACCAGCTAAAGAGTATTTGCTCTGATACTAATTGATAGAATACGTGCGTTCACTATCAGTTAACTGACTAGGTCCCTTGACACACTTTAAGTAAGAAAAAAGATTAAGAAAACACAGAAAATAGCACAAGCAATTTACGTGGAAACCCCATTGCTCAAGGAAGTAAAACTACCACGTGAGGAAACTCTACTAATCTCACAACCAAGCAATAACTCTATTGCTTGAAGAGCCTAAGCAGATTTCACTATGCCCACTAAGCTATCACCACTAGACAACTTAGGATTCAACTAAGAAACACGCAGGTTGCCCACTAAATCACCACACTCCGGATGACTTAGAATTTGACTAAGCAACACACAAGGCTACCCACTAAATCAGTTGGACTCAACTAAATTAAACTTTTCAATTACAAACCAAAATATCTGAGTCCTTTATATATTTAGGAACAAATTTTCAATATACTTTTAGAAGAAATACTCCTAAGACAACTAAGCTTCCAGCTCTTTCTGATTTGAGTTAATCATTGGAATTCTTCTTTACTTCTTTTTCTTGCCTTTGAAAGAGTTCTTGAGATGTTTTCAAGTTGCAAAAATTGAGATTGTGACTATTGGAAATAATATTTATGTAGAATAGTCTCAATCTTTAAGGCCATGCCATTGGCCGAGGTTTCTGCCACTATTGGATACTGTGCACCAACTTTTTATACTTTTTTCCAACTTAGCAGTTTATGTGTATATTTCCACTTGGGAGCAGTTCCCTTTACAAGGTCCCTGGATTTGTTATATTTTCAAAACTACAAATAACAGTCGCCTTGCAGCCTTTTTTCTTGCAGTCGGTATTGATTTTGCCCATGAGCCTGATTTTGGTTTTGATTACCACCCTATGAGAAGTTTGGGTGATTTCTCTAGATTGGGTTATATGGTTTTTATAATATTGTATTCCCCCACCTCTTTGTGCATTCCCAACATAGTTAGCCAAATGCAATATTCACGCTACCACAAACTTTGCTATATCCTTAGGGTTGTTGTACTGTCTTTATTTTCCGCATGTGTTTCCCTAGTGTGAGCTTATTGGTTTGCATTGTTATATGGTTTGCCAAGAAACTATGTTCGCAGTCAATGTAGTTTATAAGTACTTTCGCATTATGGTCCAGGCCTCTATGAATGTGTGATCAAACCAATACTGCATTGGCTTGATAATGATATGGACACACAATTAGCAATTGTTTAAACCTATCTGAAACTTGATAAATATTCTCTCCTTTGCTTGAACCTTAGGATTTCACTTCTAAACTTATATGACACATACTATAGTATTTTCAATGTTGTTAATCAATAATCATTTCTTAAACACTCATGAAAAAAATGTGTGCATTCTTTTAGAAAGAAATATACATACATCATGATCGAGATGTTCAAATAAGAAAATATATTGTTGCAAAGCATGCGATAAACTCTACTTTCATATTTGATCATTTGGCGAAATCACATGCATCATAGAAAGTGACACAGTGCTTAGTAAAACCAAAGTTAAATTAGGCAAGAAATATGAAATTAGGTGACTCGCCGACCGTAAAATGTGTTTTCCATCGGGTCCTCCCAATTGAGCTCAAACATCTGAAATCAGTAAAGGATAAGCTGAATGATCAAAATGGTGATTTTACGAATAAGCTCGGCGATCTCAACTAACGTCACTGAATGAGTTGCGAAAGAATTTTGGGGAAAGTATAAATAGCTTGGAAGAGAGGGAAAGCAGATCTGAATCTTATCTTTTGATCACTTTTACTTAGCAATTATTAAGTTTTCTTCTTAATTAGTTTTAGGGTTCTCAATTTCACTCTTGAGATTGACAATTGAAAGTTGAATTCAAAGTGAGAGTTGATTATAATTGCTTAATCTCATCACATCCATAGTTGTTATCGTAATAGATATACTTCCTTTGTGTGTTATGATGTGTAGCTAAAATTTCCATTTCTAGAGGTGTAATTATGGGGGTAAGGTGTTGTTTTAAATTAGTGGTGCTTGAAAGTGACTAATAGGAGTGGATAATTACCTCAATGTGTGCAATTTAGCTGAATGTTATTGTAAAAGCAAGGTAATGAGTTGATTTTTGAATTACATAAGTGAGACTGAAAGGAGATTCTATGAAATAATGTTATAAGATCAAAAGAAGATTAGTGTTACTAATGATGGCTTTCGCTTATACATTGTTGTTGAGATTTATTGGGCAAGAAACTGTATCCCTAGTTAGCATCAATACAAACCCCCACACTCCTAGATCTAATTCAGATCATCTAAACCATGTTTTCTTTATTCAATTGTTCATAACTGATTTCAAAGTTTCTTCATTAAATTTGGTGAAATAATTCACCCACTTTCTTTAGTCACTACAATGAATTAATCGAGTCTTAATTTTCTTTTTGAATCTTATTATTACACCAATCTATGTGGGATTCGACCCCAACTTTAAGTTGGGTAATTTTATCGATAACGATGACTTATTTTCTTACTTGTTTTGAGGACACGTTGAGCATTATCAATGTGTTAGTCTTGAATTGGACTGATAATGACATACAAGAATCACATCATAAGAAATGTCGGAATGTATACTATACACTTGTTTAGTGGCGTAGCCAGAAAATTTATAAAGGGTGTCCCAGTTTGTTTGTTTGTTTTTTTTTTTTTTTTTTGAAAAATGGATACACCAAAAATGAGTTCATATTTAGTAGAATATGAGTGGAAAAAGCAATAAATAAAAGAGAAAGAAAAAATAATTCAATCGAGAAAAAAAATTACTTTTAAGTTTTAAGATTTTATTGACCTATGACAGGATAATGATCGCAAAACATAAAGAACAAAGATTAGAATCAAAAGAATTTTTTAAAAAGACTATTTGTGGAACATTTTCACTTTGAATCTTAGTGTCATAGAACTATTTCTAAGTTTTGTTAAAATTTTTAATGAAAAGTAAAAGAAAACCAAAGCGCAATCATTTAGAATTCAACTAGTTGTTGGTATATTAGTTCTTTTTTAGGGTTTAATAATATATATCAACAGTTACAGATTTTATTTTAATAAGTAACATTTTATTGTAAAATGGGTGTCTACACAAATATTTTTTTTTGTAATATACATGTACACACGATAAATTGTGTATTAGATATATACATACACACATTATACAAAGTGTTGTAAACTATGTATCCATATAAATATACTTTGTTCTCAAGAATATACATGGAAAATAGATATTCATGGAATATTCTTAGATGCCCAAGTATATATATGTACTAAAGAAACTTAATTTTGTATGTTAGAGTTTGGAACTGCTTCTTTAGGATGATCTCATTAATTTTGTAGAGCATTCAAATTTCACTCTGTTTGAATGAATTCTCGAGTTTTAAACATGTGTGGTTCTTTCTCCTTTTATAACTGCACTCAATGGGTCTATTAACTATGAAAAGTGACACGTGTCGACATCAACGATTCTTTTCAAACCAACATAGGAAACCTATATGATCATTTTCGTCAAAAACTTGGGGGTGCTTGATGATCGAGGACATCAGACATGTCCATATCAATGGGCACTACCTTCTAGCTTGTTAGGAGATAAACCACTCTAAGAATTGACATGTGTAGGCATCAGTGTTTTTTTTTATTTGGCACAAGTGGGGTAAAACATCGGGCAAACCACCCCCTTTATAATTAATCTTTTGTTTACTGATTCAAATGTTGGTGCATCGTGTGTAATTCTCAGCTCCACATTCCAACAGTGAGCTGTCCACTTTCCCTTCTATTACTTTTAAACCACTATTTATCCTACTCACTATCCGATGTGGGAGAATGTATCCATATATTTCACTTTAACTTCACTACTCTTAATAAGTATTAGAACTATCAAATCAATAAATTATTTCACTTCACAACTATTACTAAGGATCAAAACTATCAAATAATTAAATAATTCTCACATAGACTAATCGTATTATAATAAATTTTATTTCCTTTGTTCTTCACTTCTTTCGTAAGTGAAACATGTACAATCTTACGCAAATTTATTTATTTTACTTTCAAGTTTCACAATAACATGTATTTTTTTATACATTTCGTATAAGTTTTGAATATCTAAATTTTTTATTTAAAAAATCCAATTAATGTAATCAAATTTAACTTTGAAAATTAGTCAAATTGGTTTTCGAAAAGCGCAATGTGACAATGAAAAAGTGGATTGATAGAATATTTCTTACCAAATGAGCATAACACAATCCATTGTTTAATACAACACGTGTATTAAATTTACTCTCTTTTTTTTCGCTGCTATTTTTTTCTTTTTGATTAACAGTTTTCAACATTTTTTTTATTATCCTCACTTGCAACTTCTAACTCTCTTATCTTCTCATGTTGAATTGTTCAATTTTCCTGATTCGATTTCCGATTGTGAGCTTCCATGTTTGTAAGTTGGTTCTTAAATAACATTAAGAAATGACCCTTTAAATTGAAATTTTCATTCTAAAATTGATTTCTACCTTAAAGTGATGAATGACTTTTCATATCATAACTTTTCAAATTCTTCCATTATGAAATAGATGATTATAATTAAAGGCTATATGATTTGTACATTAAAGTGACGAATGACTTTCCATATCATAACTTATCAAATTTTTCCATTATGTAATTTATGATTACGATTAAAAGCAATACCAATGTACTCATTTATTAATTTAGCAAAGGGGCAAAATGATAATTCAACTTTGCAATTTGGATCTTCCCACTTATAATATTCTAGTTCCCGGAATGTGCGTTGCACGTTTGTCCCATACAAATATTTTAAAGTTGAATTATTATAAAGAAAATGTTGAGAAAATATTAGTTTTACAAATTTATATTTTATTTATTAAATAAAATTTGAAAAATAATAAAATTACTATAACATCTAATAATATGAATATATCAATATGATTTATCCTTAATAAGCTGTCATTACGCTACACACACATACACACACACACAGAGTAAGGAAAAGATGAAAGAAAAAAATATTATAAAAGTACATTAAAAACGAATATAAAAGTCATAAATTAGTAATTTCAGCACTAATAAAAATAGACTTATAACATTCATAATTTCATAGTAGATTATATTAAAGAAGTATATTCATAAAGAATACAAAAAAAAAATCAAACACATAAGAACAAATACAATATTCATATCCTATTTAAGACTTTAATTATAACAATATATATAGTAAAAAGAAATAGATAATGAGTAGAGTTCTTGATGATACATTCACCCTTAACAAAAAATCATCTAAAATGGTAAAGATAAAAACATGGTATAAAATATCATTCTAATTAAAATCAAACAAATATTAATATATAAAACAAAAAAAGTACATGAAATTGCCTAATGATTCACAACAACAAGAGACAACTGGTAAAGAAAAATTATTTTTTCATGATACATATATATAGCTAAAGATTTATAGGATAAGATGAAAAGGTGAAGAGTTGTTTCAATTAATTTTCAGAAGTTGTGATCTTCGACATGGGGGAGAGAAAAGGTTGATTGTTTTTACTAATAATTCAATACATTTAATTTTATAGAGAGAGGATAACAAATTTAATCAATTTAACCACAATAATTATAGAGAAAGAATAGAGAATTTTTATAAAAAAAAAAAGAAGTAATTCCTAGCAATTTTCTATGAAATAATTTCTAACAATTTTCTATGAAATATTTTTGTCTTTCAATGTTTGACTTTACACCTTCTTATTTTTAGTATTTAGTATAATATAATATAATTATTACTTAGTATTTAAATAATTAGAATTTGAACCATTGTGTCTAGATGCATGTATTTAAATATGATTATTTAATATTAAATTAATTATATATTAATATTTAATTCAAATTAGAAATAAAAATAAGGACAAAATGGTAATTCAACTACTAAGTTAGGAGCTTCCCACTTATAATAATAGATGATGATGATATATACCCCTTCTTTTCTAAAAAATGTAAGAAGCATAAGATAACAGTAAGTGAAAAGAAAAACATTCAATAATAGAGAAAAGTTGGTGTTGTTGTTGCTTCTACTACTACTACGACCATTACCACCAAAAGAACTACCGAAGGAATGGGACGCAATCTCTCCCTTTCCCTTTGGAAAGGAGAGGGCAGACAAGAAAATGTCCTTCATGCAAGTTTTTTTTGCTTTCTGCGTCATTACAATACCACTACACATGTTTCAGTATATATTTAAAAGTAAATATAAACAATTTGATGTGACACCTCTATATGACCTCCATTCATATTTATCAATTCAATTCTCAATATCTCTTATTCTTCTATCTCTTCTATCTCATGGTATCAAGCGTCATTGGGGTTTTTAACCCTCTCTCTCATAAACTGGAAAAAGACAGAGGGGATTGATCAATTAGATGCTAAATCAACCATATCACAAAATATATATGTCAAGTCTCACCCATTTCTTTCTCCAATACTTCTTTTTGAAAAAAAGAAGAAGCTTATAATGGATGGATCATCTCAATATATCACTTTAACTGGAGAAGACTATAATGACTACCTTCATTATCGAACATCAAGGCAGAAATCATCAACTGCTTGCACAAAATAACCTGATAACTCTTTTGCTTATGTGGCACATTCTTCCCCGGGAACAATAGATTCTTGATAGTGGCGCGTCTAATTATATTTCTAGTAACAAAAACACTTTCTCTACTGTTACTTTGACAAAAGGATCAAAGACAATTGTAAAAGTGATAGGTATAGCTCACCCTCCCCCTTCCATGCCTTTAAAATCAATCATTTTTGCGCCTAAATGTCCATATAATCATGCTTCCAATAAAAAATTAACAAAAAATTAAACTTAAAATGTGTTATAACCTTCTTCAATGATTTTGTTCTTGTGCACGATTTGAGTATGGGACAAGTAAATCCAAAAAGGACATGAGTCATAGGTATTGTACCTACTCTCGATCCCAACACCACATATTGCTTTCACTTTCGTTGTTTCTTTGAATTGATCCATAGCCAATTAGGTCATCTAAGTCTCTTGAAATTACACTACAACATTTTAGGCCTACGGCCATCCCAGTAATTATAGTCTAAACTAGCAAAAAGTGTGGCCTTTGATAAAAGGCGACATTTTTTGACTTTAAGCAAGAATTTTCCAGGGATTCCCAAAAGAAGCGTAACCTTAGAGTTTAGGCAACACTTTGCCTTATCAATTACACTTAAAAGCATAGACTAAAAGGCAAAATGGAAACGCTTTTATGTGCCTCATATAGCAACAATTTTATCTCATACAACTACACTTTCAAGTGTGGCCTTTGCTTCCTTATTGCCCACGATTTTAAAGTGTTGCCTTTTCTATCTAATGTATGACAATAATTTTAAAGTGTTGTCTTTTCTATCTAATGTATGACAACACTTTGAAGTATAGTCCTTGCCCATGTGCATACCACAATTTACAGCCCTATGACTACACTTTTAAGTGTGGTAATACTATTTTGATGATAAAATATTTATATGCCACAACTTCTAATTAAAAAACACCAATATTACTTTGCAATAAATACTCTCAAGCATTAAATTAGCAAAGAAGTAATTCAAATATATAGATTTACAATAAACTTCAAAGAATAGCATGTCTTGTGTACATACACATACCTATAAATCAATATTCTAAATATGTCTAAATAATAGTTCAAAAAGTACTCTTACAATAGTTCAATTTATTCTAGCAATGAATGTATTGCACAAAATCAAAGATAACATACTCAAACTTTTACAATAGTTCAAAAACTCTTCATTATCCACTTCAATAAGATCAAATTGACTCGGTGATCCTTCAAATTTGATCACCTCCATTTCCCTATACATCTAAAAAATATACAAGAAATCAGATTGCAACAGTACATCATAGAAGAGTTAAGAAGTTCTAGATTGCAAATTGTAGGTTGCAGACTTTTTGAGTTCCAATTACAATTTCAGATTCCAGATTATTGTAGAGCACATATTACGTGATTTCCACATTGTAGGTTCAAGATTCCAAATTGCAGAATGCAGATTATAGTTCAATATTTCAGGTTCCAGATTGCAGATTACACATTACAAACTATTGCATATTAGAGATTACAGTTCTAGATTTTAAGTTATTGTATATTGTAGATTATAGTTACAAATTATTGCTGATTACAAATTACAATTTCAGATGCAGGTTCCAGACTCCAGATTGTAGATTGTTGTTCAAGATTGCAGGTTCCAAATTGCATATTATAGTTCACAAATCAAAATTTAATGGCCACAAAACATTCATAATTTCTTAGTCCACTTCAGGCATATCATTAGGCTGTCTCTCATAATCTAGAACATTAAAATGTAACAATAACTACAATAAAATAATACAATAATCGAAGTACAACAAATGTCAAATAGTGAAAGAAAATCTAACAAGAAGGAACTACAAAGTAGTAAAATAACATTCGACAACGTAACTAACCTTTTATCCTAATTCGAGCTGTCCATAATCTGTTATTTAAGTTCATATGTTGGGAGAGCTGAAAATACATCATGTTGTATCTGAAGGAATATTGATTGTATTAAAGTGTTAACCTAATAAGGGAATACATGGGATATATATATAGGAGATATAGGAAGGAGTACTAATACTAATAGGACTAGGATTAAGGAGTACTAATCCTAATAGGACTAGGATTAGTACACAGTAAATACTAATATTATTTTATACTATTTATTAAATACTATCTGTTATTATCCCCCCTCAAGATGAGCTGAGCGGAAGCGAACGGAAGCTTGGAACTGAGGTAATCGTGTTGTCGGCTCGGGAGAGGTTTGGTGAAAATATCAGCCGGTTGTTATTCAGTGGGTACATACTGCACAGTCATGGTGCCGGCCTGAACTTCATCGCGAACAAAGAGACAATCGGTATCAACATGCTTCATTCTGGTGTGTAGGACGGAATTCTTGGTCACACAGATGGTTGATTTGTTGTCACAATAGAGAGCAGGAACAGTGTGAGTGGCGCGGAGTTCGTGAAGAATATATGTGACCCACATGGTCTCTGCAGCAAGAAGACCAAGGGCGCGGTATTCAGCTTCAGTCGAGGACCGAGAGACCTTGGGTTGTTTTTTTGTACACCAGGAGATCAGGTTCGGCCCCAAAAAAAAACGAGAACCCCGATGTAGATTTCGGTCATTTTATCATTCGCCCAATCTGAATCTGAGAAACCCCGAAGCTCCAAGTCCCCGGGTCGAATGAGTAAACCACGACCAAGAGTGCCAAAAATGTACCTGAGAATGCGTTTTAGACAATGGTAATCATGTTCACTTGGTTGATACATGCGCTGAGCAACTCGGTTGACAGCAAACTGGATGTCAGGACGGGTAATGGCCAGATACTGTAGAGCCCCAATGAGGCTGCGGAAGTGGGTGATATCGGCAAAGGGGGTGTCGGCTCCATTCGTAGACAAAGAGACTGCCATCGGTGTTGGTTGACTGGTGCATTTTTCCAGTCCAGATTTCTGCAACAGATCTCGAGCATATTTTGACTGATGAAGAAACAAGTCGCTGCCTGTCCGAGAAACCTTCATTCCCAGAAAATAATGTAACGGGCCAAGGTCCTTCATTTTGAAGGTAGTATGCATAGCTCGAGTGACATACTGAATGAGAGCTGAAGTATAGCCTGTAACAATGATATCATCTACATAGACAAGAAGAATGACTGTATCGTGTGCTGAATGTCGAGTAAACAGACTTGTGTCGTGTATGCAACACGTGAAGCCGAGTCCCTGGAGGAACGTTTTCAGACGTTTGTACCAAGCACGGGGGGCTTGCTTGAGCCCACACAGAGACTTCTTGAGTTTGCAAACATGTTGAGGGAAGCGGGGATCAACATAGCCCGGTGGTTGCGTCATGTAGATAGTTTCATCAAGCATGCCATGAAGAAAAGCATTGTGATAGAATCGATAATTCATGTTTTGATGATAGACAAAAAGGCGCAAAAAACAGTAGCAAATGTATGGGACAAAAGAAGTCCAAGATCGAAGGAAATATAGTTATTTGTTAAAGCCAAAAATAATATATTAAAGGTAGAAGTTGATACAAATAAGGAAACCTTAAATATATTATTAAGGAAGGAAGTTGTATATAATAAGGGTTGTACTTTAAAGTAATTCTTATATAATAAGGATTGTACTTTAAAGTAATCCTTGTTTAAACAAACAATTTCCTTACCTTGTCTAATAAGGATTCAAGGCAAAAAGAACTCTATAAGAAGAGCACGAGACAGAAGAAGAAACTCACGACTTCACATAGAGAGAAAAGTGAGATTTATTCATCGAGCAGAAGTCTTCAAGATTGATAGGTTGCTACGTTTAAACATTCTTGAGTGAGAAGGTTTCTAACGTGTAAAACTGTTGTCTTGTTTTTTCTTAAGTTGCAGTTTACAATTTATTGTACAAAGGGTGGGTTTGGCTCTTTGTAGGGTTGAGTGTTAGTGAGAATTGTAACAAAAGGTGGGTTTGGCCTTTTGGAGAGATCGATTGGAGTAATCGAGGGAGTAGTAGAGATAAGACTTTTTTGATTATTGAGTTGTAATCACAAAATCTTATAGTTGAATTAATAATGAGGTTTTCCTTCCTTGAGTGAGGAGGTTTTTAATTCAGTAATTGTTTGTGTTTTTACGCCGTCTTTACTTAAAGCAACTTGCACGAACCTGGTTCGTGTTCTGGGGTAAGGTTTCTTCAATTGGTATCAGAGCAGGTCTTTTCGTTAAAAGATTCACACCTTGAAAAGACTCAATGGCAGCACCACCTACCCCACAAGAAGGAGCTTCACAAACACGACCACCACTGTTCAATGGCAAATATTATGGATGGTGGAAAAATCGTATGATGGACCATCTTATCGGCGAGAACCCTGATTTATGGGGAGTAATTCTAGATGGCCCCACCATACCTATGAAAACGCAACTGATGGAATTGCCAAATTCCAAAGGAAAGAAAAGAATGGAATGCTGAAGACAAGCTTGCAATTCAAAACAATGCCAAAGCTAAGAAAATTTTGATCTGTAGCATAGGACCAGACGAATACAATCGAATCTCGTCTTGTCAAGATGCAAAAGCCATATGGGAAACACTGCAAACCGCTCATGAGGGAACAACGCAAGTCAACAAATCTAAAATTGATACCTGAACAGGCAATATGAGCTGTTCAGGATGGCAGAAGGAGAGACTATTCAAGACATGCACACCAGGTTCACCTCCATTATTAATGAGATGTACTCCTTAGAGAGATAGTTCCTAATGGAAAGGCAGTAAGGAACTCTGAGTGTTCTTCCTGAAACTTGGGAAAGTAAAGTCGAGGCTATCACTGAAGCTCGCGACCTAGACTCACTGGCCATGGATGAGTTAATTGGTAATCTCATTACATACGAACTCAAGAAAAACCAAGAGAAAGAAATTGGAGGAAAAAGAAAGGAAAGGAACCTGGTTCTAAAGGCTACTACATCAGATGATTTTGAAGATGAAAATATTCCCTCATAACCAAAAGGTTCACCAGAATGCTAAAGAGAGGGCAGGCCTTTCAAAAGAAAACCTCTCAAAAACCATCTGAAAACACTAAAGACAGTAGGTTTGTCATAAGTGTGGAAGTCCAGATCACTTCATTAAATTCTGTCCACTTTGGGCCTTAGAGCAGAAAAAGACAAACTTTGAGAAGGGCAAAGAAATCAAAAAGGATAAGTTTGTCCCCTTAAACAGAAGAATGACAACTCAAGAGGCAGATATTTCAATGAAGAGGGCCTTTGCAGCAATAGGGAACTCATCTGATGAAGAATCTGAGGGTGATGAGACAGAAAATAAGTCTCTTCTTGCACTAGAACAAGAAGATGATTATGACTTTCTTGCTCTTGTAGCAGTGGAAACCAACGGAGAAAAGGAAACCTGCAGATCACAAGAAACCATACTAGCACTCATGGCTGGATCAGATTCTGAAAAGGATAAAGAAGAAGAAGACATGAATGAAAAGGTTAGTCTTCATCACATTCAAGACAATCTAAACTCATACTCAAAAAGGAGCTAGAATCTCTTACTCTACCTCTCATTGATGCATATAAAACCATAGATTCAAAAAGGGAATTGATAATGGAAGACTATGCATTACTAAGAGAAGAAAACAAGATTCTTGAAAAACAAAATCTTCATCTTTTATCCAAAAATACTGAACTAAGTAAAAACCTAGACTTGGTGACCAAAAGGAGTGAAGCACTCTCCAAAGAGCTTCTTGTGACTAAAACTGAAGCAGAAAAAGGAATGAGATGGACCATGTCCTCCATACTGCTTGACAACATTCACAAGAACCGCACATCTGAGAGACATGGGACAGGTTTTGATAAAACCAGCTTTCAAGTAAAAAATCCCAACATAGATTGTCTATGCATGCACTGTGGGCTGGTAGGGCATAAAAGTCCTGATTGTCAAAGAAACAAACTGCTCATAACAAAAACTTGAAATCTTTGAGAAATTTTCATCATGAAAACCCAAAGAGCAAAAAATTCCCTCAGTCAAATCTCTTCCTAAATGGGCAAGAAGACATCTTATCCACCCATTCCCTAAGCATAAATCAAAGTGGATTTGGGTGCCAAAATTTAATCCCCAAAATTAAATTGCAGGGATCAGTGAAGAGGAAGCAACAACAATGGTACTTGGATAGTGCATGTTCCAGACACATGACTGGAGATAAAAGAAGCTTCCTCTCACTCAAGAACATCAAAGGAGGAAACGTTGCCTTTGGGAATGGAAAAAGTGGTGAAATTCAAGGAATTGGAAAGGTTGGATCAATGGATACTCATGCAATTGAGAACGTTTATTATGTGAATGGCCTACAACATAATCTATTAAGAGTATCTCAAATGTGCGATAAAGGAAACAATGTTCTCTTTACAGAAAAAGAATGCAGAGTGACAAACTCAGCTACTGGGAACCTGGTTCTACTAGGAAAGAGACACAAGAATGTGTACAAATCTAAGCTTGTTAATTCCAAGGAAGATACTCTTAAATGTCTAAGTGCAGTCTCTGATTGCTCTATGCTATGGCACAAAAGAATGGGACACATTAGCATGACAACTATAAACAAGCTCATATCCAAAAACCTGGTTAGGGGACTGCCAACCAAAGTTTCAGGGACAACCAAGTTTGTGGAACCTGTATTCAAGGAAAACAGGTTAGGTCATCCTTCAAACCAAAGTTGACAGTAAGTAATACCAAACCACTAGAACTGCTTCACATGGATTTGTGTGACCAATGCGTGTACAAAGCAGGGGTGGAAAAAGATATGTGTTTGTAATAGTTGATGATTACTCAAGATTCACTTGGACATTATTTCTTGCAACAAAGGATGAGACATTCACTATGTTTGAAATCTTCGCAAAGCTGGTTCAGAAGAAATTCAACAAAGAAATAATCAGCATCAGATCTGATCATGGGCTAGAGTTTGAGAACTCACAATTTCTACAATTTTGTATTACAAATGGAATTGAGCATAACTTCTCAGCACCTAGAACACCACAACAAAATGGTGTTGTTGAGAGGAAAAATAAAACACTGGAAGATATTGCAAGAACAGTGTTAATCTCAAGCAAACTTCCAAAATTCTATTGGGCTGAAGCAGTGAACACAGGGTGCTATCTAATAAATAGATGTATGATCAGATCAGTGTTAAAAAAAACACCATATGAGCTGCTAAAAGGAAGAAAACCAAATTTAGCACATCTTAAGGCATTTGGGTGTATATGCTTTATACACAACAATGACAAAGACAATTTGGGAAAATTTGATGCCAAGAGTGATGAAGGAATTTTTCTGGGATACTTGTCACAAAGCAAGGCCTACAAGGTACTGAATAAAAGAACAAACCGTGTAGAAGAAAGTGTCCATGTTGTTTTTAATGAAAATAGTAGGGAAGTTGAAGGAAATTCAGAGGATGAGCAGAATGAGGAACCTGCTCCAAGCCATCAGAACCAAAATATGGGAAAAAGAATATGTACCCTCTGATAACATATCTGAAATAGGAGATAAGTCTACTAATGAAACTGGTTCGTCTACACCTCAAGAACCAGTAATTATCCAACTTACAGTTGGAAACATCAAAGCTCTCACCCTTTGCAAAACATTCTTACTCCTCTTATCACTCAGGCATATCTACAGATCCAAATTACGTAGTATGTGTGCATTTTCTGCCTATGTGTCCCTGATTGAGCCTAAAAATATAAAGGAAGCTCTGCTAGACTCTGTTTGGATTAGTGCCATGCAAGAAGAACTCAACCAGTTTGAAAGAAGCAGAGTGTGGAACCTGGTTCCAAAACCTCAAAACAGGACGGTAATAGGAACTAGGTGGGTGTTTAGAAACAAACTCGATGAGCAAGGACAAATAGTGCGCAACAAAGCTAGGCTAGTTGTACAGGGATATAACCAAGAAGAAGGTATAGATTATGATGATAACCAAGAAGAAGGTATAGATTATGATGAGACCTTTGCACCAGTAGCAAGAATTGAGGCAATCAGAATATTGGTCGCATATGCTGCTCACATGGAGTTCAAACTCTACCAAATGGATGTCAAAAGTGCCTTCTTAAATGGTTACCTACAAGAAGAGGTGTATGTAAAACAACCCCCAGGTTTTGAGAATACCATATATCATGATCATGTATATAAACTGGACAAAGCCCTCTATGGGCAAAACAAGCACCTAGAGCATGGTATGATCGATTGTCGACTTTCCTTCTAACACATGGATATACAAGAGGAAAAATTGATAATACACTGTTTTCTTCTTCGAACAGGTAAAGATCTGTTCATAGTCCAAGTATATGTAGATGATATCATATTTGGAGGAACCAATGACTCACTAGGAGTAGAATTTGCTCAACTAATGAATAGTGAGTTTGAGATGAGCATGATGGGAGAGTTAAACTTCTTTTTGGGACTCCAAATTAAGCAAACTCCAGTTGGAACATCAATTCATCAACAAAAGTACATCAAGTAATTACTGAAGAAGTATGATATGAATGAAGCGAAGCCAAATGACACCCCCATTGGGACAACAACAAAGCTTGATAAAGATGAACCAGGTTCACCAGTCAATGACACTAGATATAGAGGTATGATTGGATCACTCCTATACCTCACTACCAGCAGACCTGATATAGTATTCAGTGTTGGTTTATGTGCAAGGTTTTAGTCTTGTCCAAAAGAATCACATCTAAAAGCTGTCAAGAGAATCTTGAGATACTTGAAAGGCACAATGAACTTGGTTCTCTGGTATCCAACTAGTGACTCTTTTGACCTAAAGGGATTTGCTGACGCAGATTATGCAGGACATATGGTTGATAGAAAAAGTACATCTGGGATGGCACACTTTTTAGGACCATGTTTAATATCTTGGGCAACTAGAAAACAAAATTCAGTGGCTCTATCTACTGCAGAGGCTGAGTATATTGCAGCTGCTTCATGTTGTGCCCAACTTCTTTGGATAAAACAGCAGCTTATTGACTTTGGCATAGAAACAGGTTGTATTCCTATTCTATGTGACAACACAAGCGCTATGAACATGGCCAAAAACCCAGTTCAACACAAACGCACCAAACACATAGATGTTAGACATCACTTTCTTCGTGATAATGTTGAAAAAGGAAACATAGTAATGGAGTTCTGCAAAACTGAGGATCAAGTTGCTGATATTTTCACCAAGGCACTAGGAAGAGAGTCATTTCAGAAAAATAGACTTGAGTTAGGGCTCATCTTTTTAGATTGAATTCTGTCCAACCAAGTTCTAAGGAGATATGAACCAGGTTCAGTCAAGTTGGTTCTACAAAAGCGTTACACCTAGCTATCAAAAATTTAAAAAAAAAAAAAAAGGGAAAATAATTTCATCTTCTCTCTCCTATGTCACGTCTCTGAAAAGCAAGTGCAACCGTCAAAACACACGTCTCCTCGATGTCAATCCCCCATAATTACTCAAACCCCTCGAATACAACATCAAAACCGTTCCCAATAAAGCACTCTCTCTAACCAAGCAACCAACTTTCTCTCATCCACATTCTCCAGAAAAAACAAGAAAAATAAATCCCTTTCTTCACCATGGCTAATCCATTAGTTGCTTACTCTGATGACGAAAGCTCGTCTGATAGTGCATTTTCTCAGGGGGAAGAGAACCTAGTTGTTGATGCTGTGCCTAATCTTGAGAAAGAAAGTCATCTCCCAACTAAACCATCTACACCCAACTCAGATCCATCTCCATCTCCATCACCAAAAGCTTTATCTCCACAACCACCAGTTAAAGAAGCATCTCCACCTGTAGGTGCCGACTCTTCACCACCACCCATCATAGAATCTCCACCACCACTAGTCCAAGAAACCCCATCATCACCAGTCCAAGAAACCCCTCTATCCCCAGTCCAAGAAACACCATTATCACCAAACCCAGAAACTCCCACAACCACTATCCCAAATAACCCCCCTCCTTTCCCATCTCATCAAACCACTCTTCAAAATCAACCACCATCTCCAATCCATGATGATATTCTGTTGAGCTCCCTTCACCCTAAGAAACCAAGACGGCCAAGAAAGCACATTGCAGTTAAACAGGTTCATCCACACCGGCCAGTGACAAGGAGTGCGCATGCGGTCAAACTAACTGTTGATCCAGCATCTGGTGTGAAGCGTCGGCGATTGGGTAAGTCTCCTATTCATTCATCAGTCTCTCCAATGAATCTTGATTCTGAAACTGATGATGTATTTGAGGGTAAACATTCTGCTACTCCTCAATCAAAATCAAAATCTGCAAAGAGAAATACAGATAAATTTCTCAAAGAGGGAAGGAAAAAGTACTTTCAAACCAAATCAGTGCTTAGGGGTAGAACCTTTCACCCTGATATACTTTCAATGGATATAGTGAAGCAGGTTTGTGAACTAATAAGGTTTCAGGGGTGGGAAGAGTTATTCCTTGAACCTAGTTTGATTTATGAAAAGGAAGTGGTAGAATTCTATATGAACTTGGTAATTTTAGAAGGAGATGTGGTGTCGTCTAGTGTAAAAGGGGTTGATATTGTGTTTGATGCAACCATACTTGGGGAAATCTTGCATATCCCATCTGTGGGGATAAATGAGTACAATTGGGGCTTTGATGAATATTCTAGCCTGCCAGCCAAATTCTCTCAGGGTAGAGTCAATTCTAGGGCTCAAACTGTTTTAAAGGGAATAATGAGATCTTTGCATAAGCTTCTTTTCGAGATAGTTCATAAGGTGATACTGCCTAGAGGTCACCAACGTCACATTGCCTCCATAAGAGACATGGGACTTATGAATGCACTTGAGTGCAAAGAACGCATTGATTGGCCCACACTGTTTATCAAACATCTTGCTAGGATTGTGGATCCAAAGCTAGGTTCTCATCAGTTAGCTTTTGGAAACTTGTTGACTAGAGTGTTTGATGCATTTGAAGTACCTTTGGGAGAAGGCAGGATTTTAAATCGTGCAGATATGTTCACTCAAACTATCCTTGCTGATTGTGGCATCCCCAGAGAGTCGGAGCAGGTTGCAACTGCATCTCCACGTACATCTGGTCCTGTTGCTCAGTTACTCAGGGAACTTAAAGTAGCTGAAGAAAAGAAAGCCACTCTTGAGTCAGAAAACCAGAAGTTACGTGCTGAGCTTGACACTTCAAATGCTGAAATACACAGGTTGAAGGATCAGTTGGTGCAGCAGCAACTTGCTAAAAACGCAAGAGTTGACAGAGTTTTGGATATGCTGGCTTCTGCTTCAACTAAACCTGGTTCTCTTAGTTGATTTCACTCTGTATTATTGCTCTTTGTTTTGTTGCCAAAACATTTTATTTTGCTCAACTGGCTGGGCTTATTTTGTTGCTATGGATGGTGATTGTGTTTGCTTAGCCGCTGTTGGATTCTTTTTGATTTGTCAAAAGGGGGAAGAATATTTGTGCATGCTTCACACAGAAAGATTTTTTTGTCTTCATCAAAAAGGGGGAATATGATAGAATCGATAATTCATGTTTTGATGATAGACAAAAAGGCGCAAAAAACAGTAGCAAATGTATGGGACAAAAGAAGTCCAAGATCGAAGGAAATAGAGTTATTTGTTAAAGCCAAAAATAATATATTAAAGGTAGAAGTTGATACAAATAAGGAAACCTTAAATATATTATTAAGGAAGGAAGTTGTATATAATAAGGGTTGTACTTTAAAGTAATTCTTATATAATAATGATTGTACTTTAAAGTAATCCTTGTTTAAACAAACAATTTCCTTACCTTGTCTAATAAGGATTCAAGGCAAAAAGAACTCTATAAGAAGAGCACGAGACAGAAGAAGAAACTCACGAATTCACATAGAGAGAAAAGTGAGATTTATTCATCGAGCAGAAGTCTTCAAGATTGATAGGTTTGCTACGTTTAAAACATTCTTGAGTGAGAAGGTTTCTAACGTGTAAAACTGTTGTCTTGTTTTGTTCTTAAGTTGCAGTTTACAATTTATTGTACAAAGGGTGGGTTTGGCTCTTTGTAGGGTTGAGTGTTAGTGAGAATTGTAACAAAAGGTGGGTTTGGCCTTTTGGAGAGATCGATTGGAGTCAATCGAGGGAGTAGTAGAGATAAGACTTTTTTGATTATTGAGTTGTAATCACAAAATCTTATAGTTGAATTAATAAAACGAGGTTTTTCCTTCCTTGAGTGAGGAAGGTTTTTAATTCAGTAATTGTTTGTGTTTTTACGCTGTCTTTACTTAAAAGCAACTTGCACGAATCTGGTTCGTGTTCTGGGGTAAGGTTTCTTCATATTGGAAACATCCAACTGATTGATGAGCCAATTGTTGCGCACGGAGAGTGACAGTACCAGGCGAATGGTTTCCTGCCGAATAACAAGACTGAATGTCTCGGAGTAATCAAGCCCATACTCCTGATTGTAGCCTTTAGCAACCAAATGAGCCTTGTACCTGGAAATACTGTCATCTGCATTGTGTTTAATTTGTACACCCCATTTACAGCGCCACTGGGTGCCGCCATGGGCTTAGGTACAAGAACCCAAGTTTTCTGATCAATCAAAGCCTTAAACTCGTCATCCATAGCATGACGCCAATAAACATTTTTTGAGGCAACAGAGTAGGTTGTTGGTTCACTATCGGGAAGGGGTGTATTTGGTAGTATGGTAGCCTGAAAGGTTTTGGGTTTAAAGATACCGACTTTGCAACGGGTTAACATGGGATTAGTATTGGGGGGTGGCACGGGCGGTGGTGATTCAGGGGTGGCCGGGAAGGACCCAAAACGGATCGGGCTGGAGATGTTGTGTGTATGGGGTGGTTCAGTTTGGTTGTGAGTGTGGGTGGTGGTTGCGGGTGTATTGTGGGTGACGGTCGAAGGGGTGATGAGGGGTGGTTGGGTAGTGGATGGAGGTGTGGGGGAAGGTGGTGAGGGACCCTGTGAGTATGTTGGAAAAAAGGGAAGGACGCCAATAAATGATGTATTTGTGGAGGAGGAAATAGACTCGTAGGGAAACTCATTTTCGACAAATTTGACATGACGAGATATGTAGACTTTATGAGTTTGTGGGTCAAGACAGCGATAACCCTTGGAGGTAGGATGATAGCCCAAAAAAATACAAGGACGGGATCGAGGTTGTAATTTGTGAGTAATATGAGGGCGGAGCCAAGGGTAGGCAAGACACCCAAAGACGCGGAGGTTGGTATAATTGGGAAGTTCTTGGTAAAGGAGTTGATAGGGTGATTTGTTGGAGAGGGTGTGACTGGGCATTCTGTTAATGAGGTAGTTTGCGGTGGCTAGAGCTTCTACCCAAAAGAAGTCAGGGAGATGAGATTGATGTAGAAGAGTAACCACCGTTTCAATGAGATGGCGATGCTTACGCTCAGCCACCCCATTCTGTTCGGGAGTGTATGGACAGGAGGTTTGATGTATAATTCCCAGGGATTGCAGAAACTGTCCAAATATGTTATTTACATATTCCTTTCCATTATCACTTCGAAAAACTTTAACATGAGAATTGAATTGTGTTTTGACTATTTTTTCAAAGGTGACAAAGGTGGTGTATGCCTGTGATTTGTGTTTTAGTGGGTACAACCAAGTGTATTTTGTAAAATCATCCACAAAACAAATATAATAGCGAAAGCCAGCAAATGAAGGAACAGCAGTAGGACCCCATAGGTCAGAATGAATAAGTTGAAAAGGTGCAGTTGTACGCTTCTCAGATAAAGTAAAAGGTAATTTATGAGATTTAGCAATTGAACAGGAGTCACAATTGTTTAAATGAATGGAAGAAAAACCTAATTGAGACATTAAAGAATTTATTATTTGAGTAGACGGGTGACCCAGACGACTGTGCCACAACAGACTGTGGCCATCAGCCGAAAGAGCCACAGGAACGCTTTCTGAAACTGGGTGGGCAGACGAACTTCTGCCTGGAAGAACGTACAGACCATGCTCACAGGGGCCCTGAAAAATCACCCTCTTGGTAGTATTGTCTAGGATCTGAAAATCATTAGAGGTGAACAAGAGTGAGCAATTATTGTCTTTTGTGAATTGGTGAACTGAAAGGAGATTGGTTTTAATAGAAGGGACGTGGGTAAGGTTACCTAGGTGAAAGATAGTGGTGGGGGTTTTAATGGTACCCGTTCCAGTGTGAGAAATATTAAGGGACTCACCGTTGCAAACAGTAATACCATTGGAGCCATGATATGGATTTGGAGCGTTAAGCTTGGATAGATCATAAGTAACGTGCATGTTGGCCCAGTATCCAACAGCCATTCAGAGGAAGGGCCGGCTTGAGATGCATAATTGGCACGGTTATCACTATTTCGTCTCTCCTCATACCGAAACCAGCAACGAACAGCGGTGTGTCTTGTTTTCTGACAGATTTGACAAGTTGGACGATCCCGCTCGTAAGTGCCCTGCCCGCCGCAGGAAGATGACTGCCTGCCGCTGCCGAAGGAGTGCAGGCTGTTGTTGCTTCCGTGCTGCTGACCGTCGTACGGCGGACGACTGCCCTACCGACCGCCGCGCCCGCGGCCACCGCTGTTTCTGCCATAGCCGCCGCGGCTCCCCTGCCGGCCGCCACCATGCCCCCCGCAATAGTTCTGGCTTGCGGTGAGGGCGGTGGCCGGCTCCATAACAGCGGATTCTCGGAGAAGAAGTTTGCTCTCCAGATCCACGTTGATTTCTTCACTTTTTAGCCACGAGAGGAGAGTAGCCAGGTCAACGGGCGTTGGACTGATGCGAACCGCCTGTTTAATGGAGGAGTAAGCTGATGGGAGCCCCCGAACGACGCACATGACGAGATCTTTTTCAGGAATGATTTCGTTCACGGTGTTGAGGGCTGTGATGATGGTGGAGACCTCGTCTAAATACTCTGCCATAGTTTTTGTGCCTTTGGTAATTGTGTGGAGACGATCACGCAATTGAAAAATATGAGAGTGGTAAATTGATGCATAGCGCATTGCGATGGCCGTCCACAGGGCTGAAGCTGTTGTGTAGGATCGGATGTGTTTTTGAACCGTGGGAGAGATGACCGCAATCAAAAATGATCGGATCTGGCCATCCACGTCTTTCCAGGCGGCATGGGCCGGATTGGTTTTTTCTGATTTGTCCGTGGTGGTGATGACTGCCGGCGGCGGTTCTGTGCTTCCATCGACGTATTTGAGAAGGTAATTGGCCTCAAGGGCTGTAAGAACGGTGATTTTCCATGTAGGGTAATTTATGTCTGATAATTTTTCAGGAATCAGGGCATGAAGATGCCTGAGAAGGAGTTTAACGCCAGAAGGAAGTGAATCGAGAGGTTCCACCTTGGTTGTCATGGATGCCGCCTCCCAAGAGAAGAGAGGGAACGATCGGTGCCCTAAATAGAGAAAAAAAAACCTAGAGAAAAGAAGATCTAGGTTTTCTGGATCTTGATACCATGAAGGAATATTGATTGTATTAAAGTGTTAACCTAATAAGGGAATACATGGGATATATATATAGGAGATATAGGAAGGAGTACTAATCCTAATAGGACTAGGATTAAGGAGTACTAATCCTAATAGGACTAGGATTAGTACACAGTAAATACAAATATTATTTTATACTATTTATTTAATACTATGTGTTATTAGTATCTAACCTTTGTAATACCCTCTCGGCTTCTGTATCACAAAGATGCCAAGCCTATTGAATAATGACAATGAAAAGTAAATTTATTGTGTGTCTTCTTATTATATTAGATAAACCAATTAGGAGAAATTATAATTCAAAAGTCATAACCCGTTCAATGGTATAATAGTTATACAGCTTCTCAAAACACAAAGAGTCTGAACAAGTAGTTGAATTGAGATATATCAAAATCAAAAACTAATGAGGATGTAAACAGCAATACAATGTTATGCTATTTACAAGTGATACATGACTGGAGCACGAGAAGAGTACAAATAAGAACTTATAATTTGAAATCTAATATAAGTTATATGTTTGTAAGATACTGGATATGTAAATAAAAAAAAAGTTGCAAGATGGTACTAATAGTGTAATTTTCATGGATCTTATGTTCTTTAATATATGTTGTCATATAACATGATGAAAATATCATTTCTCTTTTATGAGCATGTAGGTGGCTCGTCACTTCGCTTGATTCAGATGTTAGTCTGTAGCATTTGTAAGAAAAAAAACTACTGAGTAATCAGGAAAACAAATTCAACTTGTGTGGGCCATTTTCAATTGCATAATGCTCTAGTACCTTATCTCTAATCTTATATAGTAATACGTTAGCAAAAAAAATGTCAACTTGAGATCGAATCTCTAGTTTGTAAGCTTTGCTTCATCCGAAGAAAGGAATCAATCTATCTTTTCTTCTAATCTTTTTCTTTTATAGTATTAAAATCTAGCTCTTGTATTTTTATTATATATGGGGAATAATCGTACCATATGTGTGAAACTTTCAATTGCATAACGCTCTAGAAAAGATCCCTTACCTCTTCTCAGATCTTATAGAATAATAGGTTTTAGAAAAGAAATTGTTACTGAAGATAAAAGTCTTACTTTTGTTAACGGGAAGAAAATGCCTACTACCAAGAATAATGTTGTAATTGTAGATTTGGTTCTTTTCCTATTAAACATTGACAGAAAAATGGGATAACATGAGAACGGCGAATATCTTATAGTATCAGTAACTTGGGAATGACAGTAAGCACAACCGAACATTCTCCAACAATAATTTGTACAACAAAGTTTTTACCAGACACCAAAAATCGGAGGAATGAGTTGCTAGCCCACTTCATCCTTTGAATATTTAGTTTGAAATTTGACAAAAACATTGATTCTAAGATGCACAGGTGTAGTTAAATTATCACTCTATCTATTGTTTTTAAAGTGCTTTGTGTCATACAACATACAGTAGAAAGTGCTCTGTAGATAAATTTATTGAAGGCAATATGGCTAAATAGGCAAAAGATAGAGCACAAATATAAGGTAAAACGCAAAAGTTTCATGCTAAATCTTTTTTATATTTTCCTTTGTATAAGGTCAAAACTATCTATCCAAAATACTTGTGAACTTAGAAAAAATGAAAATTCCATCAAATACCATAAAAAGAAGGAGAATTACTGGTAATGAATTCCACAGTAGAAGACATGATTATAGATGATTATTTTAATCATAGGCCAGTCACTGTTCTTTGTTATTTAAGTTTGTTTTCAATATCAAATAAGAAATATCTTTTTTGAAGTAAAAGCATGAGTTGAGTTGGAGGAATTTGGAAGATTTTTCCCTTTTACAGATCGTGCATTAATTGCATCAACATGTCAAGGAATGTTCACACCCTGGTAAAGGAGGTTTGCTCGTGCACTACTTGTATCATTTCACACATTTCTTCCCTAAGAGAAGAGATTTCATTGGAATATACTTCCTTATATTTTTGTATGTTGTAAAACATTTTTCTTCTTCACTTCACTCTGTATAGACCTTATGTAACACCTCCAATTTGGAAAAAACTTCATGTTTTAAAGTTTGTAGAATATTCTACAAGTCATAGATCAGTACAGTAGAAAGTGGGAAAAATAATTTTAAAAATCAAGTCGTAGTAATCGACCTACCATGTAGAACACAAACAATTGATTGTTGATGATGGAGTTTTTCTTCATCCTTTAAGTCTCCTGAGAAGGCACAGACCATCCTCCTGAACCAATAAAAATCAAAATTGTTAGGTTAGTTTATTCTTATATGATAACATTGTTATTGCAGAATGTACGGAAAAAAAACCTCTTCGTCTTACTTCATCTATATTTTGTGATCTATGGCATTGAAGGTGGTATCCCACCACTTGTTGAGTTGATTGAATTTGTTTATTTAGAGGTGCATAGAGCAGCTGCAGAACGCTTACAAACATTAGAGTTCCTTTTTTTCAAATTTCATTTCACTTCAAGAAAGTTTTTAAAAGAAGTCTTATACTAGGGAAAAAGATGATTATCATTTTTATTATAAACCAGCTCCTCGAATCTAGAAACAGATAATACTAATGATCAAAGGACATTACATCAAGCATCAGAAAGGAGACTCTATCTTCTATCACATGGTAGCACCCTATGGGTGACATGGTCATGCAACCCACTGAAGACAAGAAAATCCCATCAATCCAACACTTCTTCGTTGAATCACAAGTTATTACAGCCAACAAATTTGATATTAGAAAGTGTAATCATTTTGTCTGGGTGACCAAAAGTGAACTATTGGAATACTTCCCCGAGCAAGCTGAATTCCTGAACAAGATGATCGGCAGCTGATGTTAGTTTCTGCTCAAACTTCAGGCTTAATAGGATAGAGAAAATAATTTTCATCTCAAAAATCTATTTCTTTCCGCAAATGAAATGGCTTGGACTGCTGGAGACCGATTTCATGTCTCGACAGTCTGACTGCAATTTTCCAGTGGTCCAGCCACCAAGTTTTGCAGAATTATGATCATAGGATACCTAAATTATGATGGCCTTCAGCCTCAGCTATCACCATTCTTCTTTGTGAGAAGTTATCCTCCAAATTCCGAACTAGTCATGCAATTCAGTATGAATATGCTTGTAGATGCATGATTTTAGCTCGTGCCATGAAATAAATAAAACAAATTACATGTTTCAGACATAATTAATTTTTGAGTTGTATAACATAGCTGCATTGTGCATAAAAAACATTAGAATTTAAGAATGGTGAAACTAGAGCAAAAGGGTCAGGAAAAAAAAACCAGCAAAACTGGACGTCACATAGCTACTTGCAGATTACCTTACTAATGGTATATTTTTGCATCATGGTGGTCTGTACTAGGAGCGTAAAAAATGAACTCAAACATAGGTAACCCGCCCAGAATTTTAAGGGTTTGGCTCAAGATAATTTGAATTGGGATCAGTCTCAACTAATTCAATCTTAACCCATTTGAAAAGAATTCTCAATTGATCCCAATTCAATCTCCAATCACCCGTTTGAAAACTTTTTATTAAGATATATTTTTATAATGAAGGTATGAATTATTATTTATTTAACATTTTTTAGAATTTATTTATCGATTTGTTACTTTTTTAACAAAAATTTCTTAAGAGAAAATTCAAATTGTGATTATAAAAGTTAAATCTCAATATTTTAATTTATTGAGATTAATAGGGTCAAAATGGGCGGGTCAAGACCCAACCCATTTTTTAGCTCATTTGAGCTCAAAGTAAACTTGAGCGGGTCAAGACCCAACCCAATTTCTATTCAACCCATTTTAATATTTCCAATTTCAACCCAACCCACCCATTTGGTACCCCTAATCAGTACTATTTACAGAATAACAAACCTTTAAATCCAATCAATGAGGAGAGGAAATAAAGGACTCAAGCAGTCAACTACAACAGGAAATCATTTTGTTTCTTTATAGCGAGTTTCCACCATGCTTGATGTTCCAAGTAAACAATCATTAATGAGCTTACAAACATTAGAACTTAAAGAATGGTGAAAACTAGAGAAAAATGGTCAGCAAAACAAGGCATCACATAGATGATTGTGGATTACCTGTAAAGCCACAAGAGAAAAACTGGAAGCATGTCATACTATCAAACTCCACTTTTCGTATAGTTCTTAGCCGGAGATGGTAAGAAAAGACTACTCTCCAAAAACAACTAATTATCAACTCCCTATTTAGTGTCCCAACCACTTTTATGTTAAAATGCATACTATCAGTAAAGGGAAATCATCTAACACCCATATAATTAAGAATGATTGTCACTAATTTGACTCCAATAGTATTAATCTTCCAGATACTAAAATTTCATATTTACTATGTCTTTAACATGACAGATTAACGCGCTGAATGACACCAAACCTTCCTTTTCTAAGATATGCATCTGATCATGCTTTTCAATTCGACTATGGTTATCACATATGACACCACATAAAAAAATTTCTTTTTTATGTCAAATACAATCACATAAATTCCACAGCATGTTACAGATTGATCATCGATTATTTCCATCATTTGCTTGATTCTTTTCGTCAACCATCAAATAAATAACATCTGTTTGCTCCATAGCCCATAAGAGAAGGGGAGAGTTATGATTTTTCTATTATCTATTGCACTAGTGATTGTGCTATTGTTTATTGCACTAGTGATTGTTCTGCTTTTAGTTATTCTGCCTAAATAAGTATAACCAGAAAGTTTTGATGAAAAGAAAACTTGGTTTTGATTGTGACAGTTAACAGTTAACAATCTCCAAAACTTGGTTTGATTGTGACAGTTAACAGTTAACAATCTCCAGGAAACATGAAGAAGGGTATTATGTAATACCATCTTTTGTGTGTTTCAATATTGTCTTACCCATATGTTATTTGCACAAGTAGACAGTGTTGGTTCACATGAATGCACACACTGAAGTAGTTTATGTTGATCCCTTGGCCTTTGGAAAAACATCAGATGAATAGTGCATGTCTAGACACTTAAACAAATTCAAGCACCATCTAATCAATAGAATTTTTAATCAAACTAAGCTATTATATAAAATAATTTACCAAAATAAAACATTTTTCTAAAATTTTACAAAATTAGTATAAACGTATTTCACGGTAACGTTTTAGGGTATATTTTATTTTTAAAAAACTAACAGCATTAGGTTGATATACGTTACTGTAAGTAACGTTTTACTTTTAAAACGTTATTTTCAGTAACGTTTTACTCCTAAAACGTTACTATGAGTAACGTTTTAGGAGTAAAACGTTACTGTAAGTAACATATATCAATCTGACGCCATCAAATTTTAAAAAATAAAATGTATCCTAAAACATTACTGTGAAATACGTTTATACTAGTTTTGCAAAATTTTAGAAAAACATAGTATTATGGTGAATGACTTTATATAATAGCTTAATTTGGTCAAAACCTCGAGTAAAATAGAGGTTTTCTTTCATCCTTTTAGAATCAAGTTTTAAAAACATTATTGTACTTTAGACATCATTGAATCTAGTTGCTGGAACATTTCATATTGCACAATCAATGAGCTATCACAACATTAAAAGTTTCAACTTTTATCTAATGGAGTGTCATCTATTCATATATTTAGGAATTTTTTTCCAAATGGATTAGGTATAATGTATCCATAAAACAACTATCATTACTACTAATGTGGTCACTCTTCTATGTGGATGTGCATCTCTGTAACAACCCTAAAAATTTATAAGATAAGAAATGCTTAATGTGTCAAGAATGCCTATGATTAGACCAGGGGTCACACGGATTGATGCGCGTAGAACAAGACCTCAAAACCCTTGCTAAATCCAAGCCAACTAACTTTGGGAGTTATTTAAGCTTGAAAAGGTTGGGTCTAACCATGTAGGGCTCTCGAATACGAAGATTTACTTGAAAGAGTCTTTACCGAACTTAAAAAGGGAAATCTTAGGTTTGGAGGGTCTAGGGATAAAATGGTCTTTTTACAGGCTAAGGGTAGTATCATAATTACCCTAAATATACAGTTAATTATTTATTAAAAAGGTGGAGGGGTATTTTGAGGAGAGAGGGACGAAATTGGGCTCTTGAAGTGAAGTCTTGCTCCACCCGGGTTCGAACCTAGGTGGAAGCAACGAATTAAAGTGATTTTTTATTTAAGCTATTGAATTAATGTAATTAATTGATAATTATTATTCATTATCTGATTTAAAATAAAATAAAATTCATATTTTTATTAAATAAACAAAACCTTATTGGCTAAGTCCTAAAACTAGACTCCTAAGCCTCGTACAACTCCCACTCTCTCACGTTTATCTCTCCACTCTCACGCCCAATCTCTCTTATTCTTTATCACATTTTTTCTCTTCCAAAATAAGATACAAAAGTATAAAAATAAACCAAGTTCTTCACCCTTGAAGAACTCACGCAAAATCACAAGAAAACAAACGTTAATCGCACACTAGGCTAAGGGAGGTTGTCATTCGAGTGGAGTTGATATTGAGGAGGCTTAGACATGTTCTTGGGTGAAGTTTTTGGGTAGCAAGTCAAGATTTAAATGTCAAAAGGTATGTGTTCTCTTCTCTCTTGGTCCCTTTCCTAAGAGACCCCTTAAGGTTCAGAATATTCATTCCGAAAACTAGGACTGTTCCCCGTTGCGTGTCCTTGTCACTAGCTTCCATTGAATCATAGGTTTATTATGTTTGCTGGTAGAAAACTAGGGATGAAAAGTGTTTTCGTGATGATTATGTGTTTATATGTATGTTTGGAATTATTTGACTTATGTTGATGTCTCCGAAAATGTAACTACGTGTGTATGTGTGTGTTGCCGTGGCTATTATTCGTGGTTTAGGACTTGAAATTGCATGATAGTTCTTTATATTTCATGTACACATGTTGATGTAAATGTAATGTTCATATGAGTTGAAATGTGGCTGATTTGAGGGATAATCTCTTGTCTAAACGAATCCATGAAACCGCACCTAAAACGTTCTAAATGCACTACGAAATTCCCCTACAAACTAAGGTGTAACTTCATGAAAGGATGCTGAAGAATTAAAAGAAGATTTCCAGGTTCTAGTGATGAATTTCGGTCAACAAAGAGGGTTCAAAATGTTGGGAAAAAATGAATTAAAACAAGTGAGGTCATAGAGGATTAAACCCGTGACCTCACCATGTTAAAAACCATGAAAATAAATAAGTCAAAATCAATGTAGTAAAGGGGATTCGAACCATGGTATTGGCTAAAAAATGTAACTTAAAAGAAAAAAATAAGAAATGAGAGGAGTGGGATTCGAACCCACCACCTCTCAATCATATTTAAGGAGGACAATAAATGAAAAATAAAGGTGGAGGCGTGTGGGAATCGAACCCACGACCTCCTAGGTAAACTTAAGGAGAAAAATTAAAAGAGATTAAAGAGGGGTTGTGGGGGTTCGAACCCACAACCCCTCGGCCAAAGGAGAGAAATTTAAAGGCAATGAAAATAAAAAGTAAATGAGATTATGGGGGTTCGATCCCACATCCTCTTAGTTCCATTAAGCGAAAAGTGAAGAGAGAAATTAAGGGGAAAATAAAATGAAGGCATTGGGGCTCGAACTTGGGTCCCCAAGCCATATGGATCGAACCAAAATGAATAAAAAAAATATGTAAGTGTTGTTCAAGAGATTTGACAACCGGGTTCCCTTTCCCAAATTTCGTATAGATTCATAAGTCATACGTGAGTTAAATCTTCAAGAATAATGCTGCCCACTTAGATCAAAATCGAGATATTGGCATACATACAAGATGCATAAGTCTTGTACTACATAATCTTAGGAAGATATGAATCACTTAAATGAACAATGAATGAAGATTCATGGCTTGTATGTATAGACCCATGAGTCTAGCATACGATTTAAAACAAGTGAACCTAAGATGTATGCAATGAAATGATGAAACCCTAGAAGGGTTAAGTACGAGTGTAAGATACACTAAATGGACAAGTGCATTGGCATATGATGAAATGAACAATGAAACGATGAAACCCTAGAAGGGTTAACTAAAAGTGTGAAATAAACAAATGGTCAAGTGCATTGGCATATGATGAAATGAACATCCACGTAAAAAGGGGTGAGTAATTACGAAGAGCAAATGTGCTAATGTTAATGAACATGGTGACAACATGATATAAGGCTAATTTAAAAGATGAGAGCAATCTCAAATGAGCCTAAGTAAATGTTACCAAAACGTACTCACCTATGAGAGTGTAAAGTTAATGAAGAGACCAGTCTCTATGAACACTCTGATGAAAGTATTGAGATTAACACACTTAATACTAATGATGAGATGAGAAATCATCTATCGAGATATTTATGTCCTCATACTAGAAGTCAGCTTCCATGATGTATGAGTTGAATGTAATGGAACTTTATACTGAGCACCGATAGACTAGCTATGAGCGGTGATGCCTTCTTTCGTGAAGGGCGGAGGTTCACATAACTCTCATGAGATGAGACTGTCTAGCATATCGGGTATGAGTCTCCTTATATCTCCTAGTCTTCAAATCTATACTGCCACTATAGGGATCTGACGGGGTTCAATTCCCATGTACGCTAGCATGTTCTGGGTCACTTTGGCCAGTGATTCCACCTCTTTTCAGTGTGGGGTTTCATGACACTGGATTTCATGATGCTCACATGATCTATGTCGGTTACAGTTAAAGTTCCCAATTAACGAATGTGGCCAGCCTCAAATGATGTACATAATGAAATGAATGATACCAAAGGTGTTAGGATAGTATAGTCAAAAGGTGAGTTAGATTCAAGTAATGACATTAGGTCATTTTTGGTCATTGCACAATGAACCCGATGAAAGTCTTAAACTAAATCCTAGGTATAGCTGGTGTTTACACTGGCCCATGAATGAAATAAAATGAAGTACGTATGAATGAATGAAGCAGACTCTGTGTTTGATAAAGAAGGATCCCTAGTTGAGGTCCCATATGTTGAGCCCTCATTTTGGGAAGTCCTAACGTCAAGTCCATGATCCCAAGGTATCATGGCATATGAAAGAATGATATGAACTACTTGATTTGATATGTGAAATATGTTATGTGTTGTTTGCAAAATGATAAGTTTGATGATGCATGTTACGCTCATGGCATGACGTTCCAAATCCAAATTTGGCAAGTCCACTGACTTGACATTCCATAAATCATGTTGTTAGGAAAGAGCTATTTCTTCTCATGCATGTCCTTGGTGTGTTCTTGCATATACCCTACTTATTACAAGTGTGTACTAATTCCATACAAATATCTACTTTTCGGTGCAGGCACAGGTGGACGTTAGATCTTACAGTACGACGTTGCATCTATCCAAACGTGGAGCTTTCATCCGGACTTGGTAGGCCCTCATGCTTTCGAGGCTGTCTACTGTTATTATCTAGCTTACATGTAGTCTTTAGCTAGTGGATCATGTTCCACTAGCGTTTCTTTCCACTTTTATTTCAGACTTTGTATTGGTGCAGTTTTGGCAAAAATACTTTTAATGCAATTATGAATTGTTTCTTTCATTAGATTATCTCTATATTAGATGGCTGATTAGTGAACGCCTATGATGTTAAGTTCAAAATGTTTATCATGAAATAAGAAAATAAAAAGTTTAGATTTTCGCTAAAATTAACCTAGATGAAGTAAGAATGATGTATGTAGGCTTGTCTGCGACCTCTGAGAGGTCAACGACGCCGGTCTTGTCTGGGGTATAGATTCCGATCGTGACAATCTCTTTTTTGTTATTTTCATATCTATCATCTACTTATCTATGTCTATGTGTGTCTATTAAGCACGTAAAAATCATTTTAAACATTGGGTCCGTAAATTAGTAAAGGCAAAACAGAAACAACATACTACTAATAAGCATGACATGAAAACCTATATTCTTATGGGCGATTTCAATTTGAATTAGCTTATTAGTAATTTAAGGAAAAACAGAAATTATCATGCTTAATTAATCACTATAGCGCACGACAAAGAATCAATTACACCACACAAAAATAAAAATTCACCCCACGCAATAAGCCCTCGGACTTTTAAAGGTAGAAACTTCTACCTAGTAAACTCTATTCCAACAAAACCCTTTCCATGTGATGAAGCTTCAGGATATATTCTTCATTGCTCTGTCCCTGGTGAACAATGACAAAAGCGTAAGGAATTTTCAAGTGTCGGTGACAAAGAAAACAAAATCTTAAATGGAGCTAAATGATCTTTGATATGAAATTTTCTCTTCTCAAAAGATAGTTAAAAATTAGAGAATAATGTTAAAGTCATAGAAAATCGTGAATGGATCTAAGGGTTTTGTGAATAATTAATTTTTGTGTTGATTCAATCAGAATCTCATTATTTTTTATCAACAAACTACTAGTCTCAAACAAAGAACCATTCAGTATCCACTGTTATCATCAAATTTTTATTAAAACAGAACTACTAGTATTATAGAGAACATGAAGGCAGGCAATGGAAAGAACGTTGAAGAGTGAGTATCACCAATACCAGGCCTACCGTGCTTGACAAAAACTTGTAAGAGATTGAGAACCCAGCTAAATAGTGACTAAGAATTTCAGGCTTGACCTCAATTTGATTGAAAACTTATTCTGTGTAGATTCCAATAACACTTCCAATGATCTCAGGAACAATGATCATGTTCCTCAAAGGTGTTCTCATAACCTCTGGATTCTCATCGGGTGGGGCCTCACATTTCGCCTTACGGAACTTCTTGATCAAAGCCATAGGCTTCCTCTTCAAACACCTGTGGAATATTTATCGAGGACTAGTAGGAAAATCTTAACAAGCTCATCTGTAGACATGTCAAGAAGGAATCCAAATCTACTCCTCTGTAGCTAAACTTCTTAAGCGTTCTCTTTCTTGGTTGTCAGGTAGCAACATTAGCTTCAGCTTTCGCCATGGCTTGGAGAATGAATTGGCTGATAAGCTCTTATGGAAGTGACAGGAGAAAATTAAATGAAAGGTGTCAAATAAGTCTTGGTTTGGTTTTTGGTGACAAATTGACCAAGAGTTGGTCAAATTATCTTTAAAATGTTAAGAAAATTTGGGACCAAACTAATATTTTCAAAACTTTCTAATATTTTATAAAAATACAAAAAAACACTTCATTTTTCAAGTTCTATAATTCCATCTAAACCATTTTTTTAAAAAAAAAAAGTAAATGAAAATAGAATTTTCTCTTCCTCTTCTCCCAATGTTCTCTCTTCTCTTCTTCTTCCTTAGAAAATTCGAAAAAATCTGACTATCAAAATAAATACTCTCCCCCATTATCTTATCTTCCTCCTCATGTCCGCTCGTGACTCTCTCCTCTTTCTAAACTGAAGATTGTGTTCGACTTAATATGGTAAGTCATTTTTTTGAGAGATTTTACAATTTTGAAACAATATTAAGCTTTTTTCTTGGGTTGTTGAAGAATAAATCGTTCTATAGATGTGAAAAATGAATAATATCATAATGGTACCTATTATTTATTGTTTTTGAAAGAAAATTAACAAACTCAAAAATCCCTAATTTTGAAAAAATGTATATGTATTGTTAACATTTAGTGAGAATTTATTTTTTGTTGCTTTTGTGGTTCTTTTTGTGACAATTTTGTTCATATGATTTAAGAAATATATTCTTGTTCAGTTGCCCAACATATACTTGAAGTGTAGGAGGTTGAAAAAAATTTATTTCTCAATCAATATCTATAATTAGTAAAAGAAAAAAAACAATGACTACTACTTTGTATCACAATCAAACCCAAAAGGCAAGGAGAACAAGAAGGATACGGAGAAGGACCTAGATAAGGAGAATGAGATGGAGAAGGAAAAAGTGAAAAAGAAAGCGAAAGTGAAAGAGGAAAAAGTCGAAGTCGTCAATTGTGATATGAAGCAACAATATCCATCATTAATTAGATTGATGGTTATGTATACCATTGTGAATTACTTTTTTTTTGATAAGTTGTATAAAACAGTTGGTGAAGTGTTTATTTTGCTGATAATATTAATGATTTCTTTTGTTGGAAAAAATATCAATTATGATGGAGAAAGAAGAAATGTGGTGTATGTGGCAACATATATAACCTATGTTGTATAAAACATCACAGAATTATCTGCATGTGCCCCAACATAAATGATATGTATGGCAACTTATGTCACAGAAAGAAGATATCTTGTAATGTATGTCATAGAAATGAGATATGTGACAATATTATATTGTCACCAATTGTTTATTTTTGTTGATAGTTTTTTTTAATTATTATTATTATTATTATTATTATTATTATTATTATTATTATTATTATTATTATTATTATTATTTTGTTGACAAATGTCAATTATGATGGAAAGGTGTAATATATACAAAAACACCACAGAATTATCTATAGGTGCCCCAACAGAAAGGATATATGTGGCAACATATGTCACAGAAAAAAGATATGTAGTAACATATGTCATAGAAAGGAGATATGTGACAACATTTCATTGTTACCAATGTGGTGTCTATGGACACATATATAACCTTTGTTGTAAAAAACTATAGAATTATTTGCATGTGCCCCAACAGATATGTGGCAACAGATGTCACACTATGAATTTTCAAAAAGATTTTTTAAAAGTAAAATAAAAATGTCTAAAACAATCGTCCCTTCATTTTCCATCTCTCCTATCCTCTATAAAAGGTCGTTCATTTCATATTTCAAATTTAATTTATTTTTACTAATTTTTGTTTTCTTTTCTCTTCTTTCCTTTCTCACGTTCCATTATTTCTTAACAGTTCAAATTGTTGCAATATTTTCTACAATATTAGTGGTAATATGTTGCGATTTTCTTTTACAAAAAAGCGTCATTGCCCTTATCATTTATAGTTTATAGTTAATATCTTCTAAGGTAAAATTTAATTAGAACTTTGAAATACTTATTGGTATTAAATAAGAACATTTTTACTGGTTTTATCACTTATTTGTTTGTAGTATAGTTGGGTTGTTATTCCTTTTGAAATATTATCTTATTAAAAAAAACACATTTTAGGATGTACATGTTGCCACATATGACATGTCTGTTGTAATTTTTTCAACAAAACGTGCATATGTTGTCACATTTGTCACTTCAAGGTTGACTTAATTGATAAATTGAACGATTAAGGAATGAAAAAATGTCAAATTTGACCAAATTTTAGTATTGTGGACCCTAATTAAACAATAAAATATGTTATAACACTTGGAACAACGATTTAAATGGGTGTTATATAACTATCATATGAAATTACTTGGTCATTGTATGATGAACTAGTGGTATGATAGTTTTTATAAAAATAATTGAGAAAATTGATGAAAGTTGTTGCATTGGATCATATTTTTATACTTAGACATGTTGTATGACTATATATTAGTGTTACATGTTGAAATAAGGTGACAATTTAATTGAATTAATCGCAAGAAGAACATTTTATGATATACATATGTTGTCACATATGACATGTCTGCTGCAATTTTTTCAACAGGGCATGCATATGTTGTCACATATTTCACTTCAAAAATGATTTAATCGATAAATTGAACGATTTAGAAATAAAAAAATGTCAAATTTGATCAAATTTTAGTACTTTGGACCATAATTAAGCA
Source organism: Solanum habrochaites (assembly GCA_027704765.1). NCBI lineage: Eukaryota > Viridiplantae > Streptophyta > Magnoliopsida > Solanales > Solanaceae > Solanum > Solanum habrochaites. Next base: position 56,690,518 of record JAKWJA010002500.1, read on the forward strand.
ATAAAAATATTCTATAACACTTGGCACAACGATTTATAAGGGTGTTATGTAAATATTTTATGAAGTTACCTGGTCATTGTACGATGAACTAGTGATATGATAATCTTTGTAAAAATAATTGATAGAATTGAGGAAGGTTGTTATAATTGACTATAATTTTGTAATTAGACATGTTGTAGGACTAAATATTAGTGTTAAATGTTCAATTAGGTTACAATTGAATTGAATTAATCCCTCAAAGATCATTTTATGATATACATATGTTGCCACATATCACATGTTTGTTGCAATTTTTCCAACAGAGTGTGCATATGTTGTCACATATGTCATTTCAATGATGGTTTAATCGATAAATCGAGAAATTTAGAATAAAAAAGTTGAATTGGACCATGTTTTAGTACTTTGGACCATAATTATGCAATAAAAATTTGTTATAACACTTGAAATAAAGATTTACAAGGGTGTTATATAACTATTTGGTCGTTGTATGATGAATTAGTGGTATGATAGTCTTTGTAAAAATAATTGATAGAATTGATGAAGGTTGTTGTAGTAGACCATAATTTTGTACTTAGACATGTTGTAGGACTATATATTAGTGTTACATGTTGAATTAGGTCATAATTTAATTGAATTAACCCCCAAAAGATCATTTTATGATATACATATGTTGTCACATATGTTATTTTCGTTGCAATTTTCCCAACAAAAGGTGCATATGTTGTCATATATGTCATTTCGAGGATGAATTAATCGATAAATGGAGCGATTTAGGAATGAAAAAATATCAAATTGGATAAAATTTTAGTACTTTGAACCAAAATTAAGCAATAAAAATATGATATAACACTTGAAAAAATAATTTACAAAGGTGTTATATAACTATTATGTCAGTTGCGACATGTAAGTCATATATTGCTATATGTCTTAAGTTATATGTTACAGCTTGTGTGAGTTATATGTTGCAACATATGTCTATTCTATTGCTATTGAAATAACATTTATGTTGCTACATATGGCTATAGTTAATTTGTTCCACTAGTCAATTGTTGCAACATATATCAATCTGTTGGAAATGCGGATGCAAATTATTGAAAAACTTGCAGGTACCCAGATGATGATGAATGATTTCAAAGAACTATTAATTTTACATATCAAAATAGTGGTGTGTGACTCAATCATTCATGAAGTAATTCCAATTGATACAAAATGAAATTTGGTCCACTTATTAAATTAGTTAAATTTGATTCAAGAAGAAGAAAAGAAGAAAGCTCAAGTACTAGCAACCAAGACCAATATTGAACGAAAAGAGAAGAAAAATATAAAGAGAACGGGAAGAAAGGCAAGCAAGCAAGCAAGAAAAAAAGAAAGAAAGAAAGAAAGAAGAAGAAGAAGAGGAAGAGGAAGAAGAACAATACGACGAGAAGGGGTGGGATATTTTATTTTCCCTTTTGGTACAACTTGCTGGTGGCTTCCCCCAATTTTAATTCCCACCAAAATTGGTTAAATTAGGTTTTAGTCAGTTTACCATTTTACCCTTCATTTAATTCAATGGATCAAACTGTCAACTTATAAACTTGAGTGCAACTCCACTATCCTTAATTATTAATCACGTAATTGTCACTTACACCCAATACTTAGGACTTATGTCACCGCCCATTTATTTTGAAACCTTACTGTCACCTTTTTTTAAAAGTCCCAATGACTACAACTAGGGTTTTGAAGATGACGATGAAAGGACTCTTTCAAAAAGTAGGAGTGTTTTTTATTTCTTTGTTAATTTTATTTTTCGCCAAATAAAAATGGGAGAGAGAGTTAAATTTGTTGGAGGGAATATAATATTTTAGTGAAAACTATAAGTTCACACTTGACAAGTGTTGTTTTTATAATTATAAAAATAGCACATTTTAAAAGTTAAGTCATTTATATAAATAGGTGTAGCTAATTATATCATGATCACACTACACTTATATAGTGTAACCTATATTACTAAAGAGCACGCTTTACAAGTGTTATCAATATTACTATGATCAAAAGCTAAAAGCTAAGACTACACTTTTAAAATGTAGCTTTTAAAGGTTGAGACAATATCTTACTAGCGTTATCTTGATTTAGTGTGGCTTTAGGCCAAAAATGATATAGTGTTCCATGGTCCGAGTTTATCTATTTTATCTTTGTTAGAATGTGAGGTATGTCATCTTGGTAAGCATGCTCGTGTCTATTTCCCAAAACACGTCAATAATAGGGCCACATCTATATTTGAAATCATTCATTAGAATATATGGACTCCAAATCGTATCAGTTCTTCCTTAGATTTTCACTATTTTAATGATTAATGTTGAAGAACTTTACCTCACCCCCTACCCCAATCTTCTGAAACGATGTTTAAATGTGACTTAGTTTTAGTTTTAAAAAAAATATACAAAGATCATTATTTACCATTTAAATTAAATAGATAGTTCTAAAACTTTTCATTACACTCCTACATATGCACAAACTCTAAAAACTTATGAACAAAACAGTGATAAATAAATAAATTTAGAAACATATAATAGAAAACATGAGGTAGTCCTTTTAGTATCCTTTTCTTTTTTGTTTTTATCCAATAGATATTTTTTATTCTATTTTGAATTTAAATTGGAAAGTCATTTAATCTTTCTGCGTTGTGACAACACAACTTGGTCAATACCAAGAGTTCACAAGGTAATGTTCTCATGTTTTTTAATGATTATTAGTTTATCAATAAGCTTATAAATATAATTTCTAAGAAAATTGCTCGAATTAAAATTAAAATTAAAACTAAAAAAATTGCTCGAATTAAAATTAAAATTAATTATTTGTAGTCAATTTTAATTAAAAATTAATTTTTTTAAAAAAAAATAGAAACTTAAAACAGGTTTTAAAATTAATGTTATATAATTTATAACCGTTTTTATAAATCACGTGATATAACTTAAAAGACACTAAAAAAACTATTTTTTTAAAATAATGCTTTAAAGTTTTTTCACCTTTTTAAATAATGTTTTATTTTCTATTATAACTTCCTACCCGTTATTGCTCTCAACTTTTACTTTTATTTAGTGGTTATTTAATAAAAAATTATGTTGGCAACATTATATTATTTTCTTTTTCAAAGGTTCATTTGAAAAATCAAGCAACACATTAACTATACATACTTTGTATCTATATGTAGTTTCCTTCTTTGGCAGAATTTGGTTTATAGTAGGGGGAGTGAATTCAAGACAACTATTCAAAAAGGTTATATCATTCTATTGTTAGGATATATATTACTAAACATATGTTAATAAATAATATTTATTAGAGAATAAATATTTGCTCCATTTTAATAGTATATTCATTTATGGTGTCTATTTACTTATATAGTAGATGATTTAATGTATAATGTTTTAGCTTATACACAAAGGATTCATCAATTCTTATATGTATAAAGTTTTTGGTTCACAATCTAGGATGGAAATTGGACATGTCATTGGGTACGATTGTAGCACAAGATTATATGTAATATGTCCTAATTATGGGAAGGTATAGTTTCAACTTCTTGTGCTAGTACATTTTGTATGTATTGAACGGGACCGAGTAGATATAGCTTTTTAAACTGACTGACAAAAACATATTCTCTAAACTATTAAATGTATTTATATTCTTAATCCTGATATAACTGTTATGATCTGTATATATTAATTATCGTTTTGATTTATTAAAAAGTGAGATTTTGAGATGGGTCAATATACCTGGTAAGTTGAATGATAATAATATATATTGGTGAAATAATAAGTTAGTTGATGGAATCCATGTCTCGTTATGAGATTGATTGATATGCCTTTTTGAGAAACTTATAAGTTTTCATCGTGTCAAATCTTGCAAGTGAATTTATGAATCCGACACATGAAATAAGTTAAGTAGTGTTGTAAAGGAAATTAATCATTAAGTTAAATTCGCCAGTAATTTAATTTATTGATTAGTATCTTAAATCTTAACATGGGGAATTACATAAGTGATTAATGGGGAATTACGAAATAGAGGAGTGCAATTATGAATTTCTAGTAGAATGATTTATAATTTATTATGGTAAGAAAAATCTAAATTAATAATTTGAAATTATTTCCATAATAGAAAGCCTCGGTAATTAATTATGTGGTCCCTATAGTGCCCATATTTAACTATTACTCAGAATCATATTTCTATGGAAAAAGGAAGAATAATATGATTTTTTCTCGTCTTCTAGAAAAACTAGGTTTTCTAGTCCTTTTTTAATTAGGAAGAAATCTCTATATATAGGAATTCTCCTAATCTAGAAAAGATGAGGATTAGTTTTCTATTCATACTTGTCCTCCCAATTATTGGGAGAGTTCGGATGTGTTGGGATCACTGTAGAAGACCGTAGCTATTGTTTATCTTGTAGATTTGTTTGAAGATCCGTCTATCTTGTAGATTTGCTTGAAGGTATCTGTTCACGTTTCAAGAGGTATTTATTCGAATTAAATTTCAGTATGATATATGTTCTGGCATAAACGTATTTGTTATCTATTATTTATATAAACAGTAAAGATCCTAATATACTTTCGTTGTGCATATAAACTTACTACTATGTAATATACTCAAATCTTTTAAAATATACTTATTTATTGTAAATTTATAATTTAAATAGGTAAGTATCAATAATTTTGAAATCTTACATCTTTTTATACAAATATATCTACTCAATGTGAACTCATCAATAATAAGCAATGAAGAATGGAGTTATACAACAATGGAAAGTAGCACATTGCAAATATTTACTTACCTTATTTTTTATTGAATTGATTCTTCAAGATGAGAAGATAGAAAATCATTGTTGAAAAATTATTCTTTCATCTATTGATTTTAAAGTTCTCTGTTGTATTACATCAGAACTGATTAACTAATTATTATTTTTTTGAAAGATTTTTTCGTGAAAGTTATCTATTAAATTTGTAAAATTAATTTATCGAATTGCAACAGTTATCTTTAGATCTTCTGCTTAAGTTATTTTTTAGTATTTAAAGTATGCTTTATGAATACTACTCTTCTGATAATAATTATGTATTATGTTTTTCAAGTTGAATAATCAGAATTTTGTGAGTTATGTGACCAAAATATAATAAAATTACTCACTGAGATTTTAGAATGCCATTATTTCATGTACCTTATTTTGTGTAATTTTTAAAGATTTATGTGTAAATATTATTCATTAAAATAATGGAAAAACATACGCAACAAACTAATTTTTTTAAAACAAACTTTCATATAAAATATTATTAATAATTAAGATTAGAACTCATTAATGGATATTAAAATTAAAAGTGTCAAATTAATCTTTAAAATATGGCTAGAAGATGTACACATAATAATATTTTTTTTAGAAAATTGTTTATATTTAATACGAATTCGATTCAGAAATGTGAACATGATATTTTAAGTTATAGATGCCATAATAGTAATACTGAAAAACTAATTAGAGTATTACGAAAAAACTAAAATACATTAAAGATGACACAAACTTTATAACAAAATTTATATATTGTTAATAAATTTAGACAATTAAATAATTTTAAAATATTAATATTAAATTATAATATAATTTTATAGGAAGTAGAAATGTAAGGCGTAACTCAATATTAAAATTGTATAGCAGATAAATTAAATTAGAAAATAATTTCGTAAAATAATACTTTATTAATGAATTACTTAAAATTAATGTAATATATTTAAAAAAATTAAATAATCTATTTTAAAATGGAAAAGTTTAAAAACTTTAGACTCTTTCATTTATTAATAATAATAATAATAATAATAATAATAATAATAATAATAATAATAATATAATAATAATAATAATAATAATATAAATTTGACTAACAAACTAAATATTAACGTACTTTCCCTTCAAAATATTTTTATAAATTACAATTAGAATTTGCACATGTAGTTTTAAAACTTCTCACTATAAACAAGCTCTAAAAACTTAATAATAAAAAATGAATAAGATAATTTAACCTAGATTTCTTAAATATTTATTTGCAAACTAGAAATGTTTTTAAATCATTTTAAAAAAAAATTGAGAATATTATAAATCCATATTTTGCAAAATAGTGCCGCATGTCCGCATAAAAAAATTATCAAATTTTCAGTTTGAATATTTGTTTTAAAAAATTATCTCCAAAAAATATATACATAAAAGTGCCAAAAACAAAAACGGATGGTTATATATCTTTAATAACTTGCAGATTTTCTTAAAAAAAATATATACATTATTAATTATTTGCAAACTTTCTAAAAAATTATTAATTAAAAAATAGTAAAATTACAAATCAACTAAATGCACGTATTTAATATTTTGAACATTCTTATTTTATGAGATTGTATTAAGATTAAATGAAATCGTCTCATTTTGCAAGATTAAATGAAAGAAGAATGTATTAAAGAGGTCGTAACATACTTTATAAATTATTTTTAGATGTCAACTAAAAGTAAAGTGATTGATCTATGAATTTATAATTAAATTATCTATCACAAATATCAATTGAACACATGTTACATATATTATCAGTCTTCATTATACTAGAAGAAGGAGAAGTTAGAATAATGTTTAGTGTCTTTGAAGAACACACACTCATTGCACATAAATTTGGGTAAACATTTGTTCGCATTAAACGTATACAAAAAATTAAGACATTACATACTAGACATGCACTTTGTTACTTGATAATAATTCATATTACTTATTTTAAATTTAAAAACTATTATATCTTAAAATATTTGCAAAATACGTGAATACGTATACTAATATTCTTGATAGTGGGGATGATCATGAATGTATTGCTCAACTCAAACAACATCTCTCAACTCACATTCAAACTAAAGGATTTGGGCAAGTTGAAATGCATTCTAGGCATTGAAGTGGCATAATCTGGCCATTATATTGTTATTACTCGAAGGAATTATGCCTTGGACATTTTGAAAGATGTTGGTATGTTAATCCGATGTTTATTCCTAACTAATCAATAAAGGGTTGGATTGCAAACATGTGACAGTCCAATGAATCATACGAGACATGTTAGCATACTCAACTATATTACAGTCACATTATCGAACATATCATTTGTTGTTAGCATAGTTAGTCAGATTTTGCAATCACGTTTTGATAGTAACTGAAATGCAGTGACATCCTGAGATATATCAAAGGCTCTCCAGGACAAGGTCTGGGACAAAGTTTGTTGTATGAAGATAAGGGACACACCATCATTATCGGATATTCTGATGTAAATTGGAAAGGATCTCCTTCTTATAGGCGGGACACTTCATGTTATTATGTTCTAATGAGAGGCGTTATAATACCCTCTAAGAGTAAAAAAGCAAGTTGTTGCAACTAGATCAAGCGTAGAGGTAGAATATCCCGCTATGAAACTAGCGACGTGTGAGCTTTACAATTTTGAGAAAACTTCTCCAAGAATTGAAAATAGGAGGAGTTGAACCGATGACATTGATTTGTGATAATTAAGTTTCACTATAAATTGCTTCTAATGCATTGTTCCATGAAAGCACGAAGAACATTGAGATAGATTGACACTTCATTCGAGAGGAGAATGAGTCTAGATGCATCACCACAAGTTTCGTCAACTCAAAAGATCAACTTGTGGATATTTTTTACAAAATCATTCTAAGGATCCAGAATTGACTATATTTGTGATAAAGTAGGAGCATATGACTTATACGCTCCATGTTAAGGAGGAGCGTTAATTATGGTATATTTGAATAGTGTAGATATGAAAATATGTAAATATAATGTGATTAAATAATCTAGATATGAGAATATTTAATAATTCCTTTAATTAGACAGTGAGAAGATTGTGTAATATTTTATGTTATTTGTAGTTTTGATGATTTGACAAACTTGGGGACCTCATAAAGGTACCAGTTTCTTACTTGAGTATTGAAGGGTTCTTGCTTGAGCATTGCAGATGAAACAAACTCAGGGACCTAGTAGAGGTACCAGGCTCTCATGATGAAGAGCCAGTTGATTGCCAGCTGGAGATGGTACAGAAAGTAGGTGCACACTTCTCGATGGCGTCAGAAAGTGTGACTTTTCCAGCCAATGGCAAAGAAGTTTAGGAAAGTGACTTTCCCATATAAAAGGCACTTTCCCAAACATTTTGTGTGGTTTTTGCAACTTGATAATAACTTTTCAAGAACTCTTGCAAAGGCTACTACAAAGCAAAGGCAAAATTATTCCAAGAACAACAGCAATCTCAGGAGTTTTTTCATCTAGTTGTTTAGGAATACATTCTCTTGTTCTTAAACTGTAAATCATTCCTGCATCTATAAAGGAATTGGTGTGTTGTGTTAAAATTCTAGGTTGTCCAGGTGGGATAGCTTAGTGGGTAGATTGTTTTCTACTTAGGCTTGTTAAGCAATAGAGGACTACTGCTTAACAGTGAGATTGATAACTCTTTCTTACGTTTGGTGTAATCGTGTTTTACTTTTGCTTTTGAAGATTAGTGAAAACGATTGAAAATCCTGTGAGACAGGTCGTGGTTTTACTCCCTTAAGCAAGGAGGTTTCCACGTAAAATCATCGTGTTGATTTTACTGCTTTTAACTGTCTGTTTTTATTCATTAGTGTAGTAAGGGACCTGGTCCATTACTTGTTAAGTGAAGGCATATATTCTATCAAGTGGTATCAGAGCAGGCACTATCTATTTGGTTAACACCAAGGAAGTGATTTACGTTAGAATGGCAGTTCCACTTAACATCGAAGAAGGCCAGTCGTCACACAGAGATCCTCATTTCAATGGACATTTCTATAGTTGGTGGAAAGTTAGAATGCACGATTACCTCATGGCTGAAGATAGCGAGCTATGGGATATTGTACTGGATGGACCATTTGTTCCGACTATGGAAGAAAAGGATGGAGAGAAGACTATTCTTGTTCCAAAGCCTAGGCAGAAATATGACGAAGCTGACAGGAAAAAGATTGAAAAAGGTTTCAAAGATAAAACTCTTCTTGTCTGTAGGATAGGACCTGATGAGTACAATAGAGAGTCAGCCTGTGAGTCTGCAAAGGAAATTTGGGACTGCTTGAAGACTGCACATGGAGGAACTGAACAAGTCAAAGAATCTAAGATTGACATGCTTACCTCACGGTATGAGAACTTCAAAATGAAGGAGAAACAATACATGACATGTTCACCAAGTTGTCTTCCATTACAAATGAGCTGCGAAGTCTGGGTGAACCTATAAGCATGACCAAACAAGTCAGAAAAGTGCTTCGAATTCTTCCAAAGTCTTGGGAGAGCAAAGTTGATGCCATTACTGAAGCCAAGGATTTGAAGGTGCTGACTATGGATGCTTTGATTGGTAATCTGAAGACACATGAGATGAATCGAAATTACGATTTATCAAAGAAGGAAGCTAAGAAGGACAAGTCATTGATGCTGAAGTATAAATCAGATGAAGATTCCAGTGATGATGATATGGCATATCTCATCAGCAGATTTCAAAAAATTGTGAGGAAAAACAAAGTTTATAAAAGAGGAACAAATGGTACTCGAAATGCTGCTCAAAGTGATACTTGCTACAAGTGTGGAAAAGCTGGGCACTTCATCAGAGAGTGTCCTTTGCTCAAGAATGAAAGCAGGGAATACCAAAAACCAAGAAGTGACAAAGAAAATAGAAGGGACCTGGTACTTGGCAAGAGAGATAGAAAAGTTGTTGCAGACTTGGTTGTAAAAAAGGCTCTTGTTGCATGGGGTGATTCCTCAAGTGATTCAGAAGACCCTGATGAGCCAAAAGATGTGTCCATGGTTGCTGTCCATGAGGAGGAAACTGTCTTCAATGAAATGTTTGCTCTCATGGCCCACACATAAGATGAAGAAGAGGACAATCAGGTAACTCTTCTAGATATGAAAAATGACTTGGATAAATATTCTCTTAAAGAATTGAGAACTTTGGCAAAAGTAATGATTGATTCTGTGATAGAGTTAACATCTGGAAGAGACACCATGAATGCTGAATTTGACAGTTTGACTGTAAACAAAGTTAAACTTGAAGAGAAAATGTCAAGAATGGTGTCTCTAGAGTCAAATAACTCTGAACTTAAGAACCAGTTGAACCAGATTACTGACGAAGGTGAAAAATTGAATGGAATGTCTAATGGGTTGCAAGTTGAAATTCAAGAGAAATTGAAAAACTCTGAGAAAAACCTTGGTCTGTCACTTGAAAAGAGTAATAAATTAGAACAGGATATTGTCAAACTTAAGGAAGAACTTGAAAAATCCCTTAAGTGGACAAAATCCTCTAAGTTACTGTCAAACGCAACAAATCAGAGTAATTTCAATAAGAAAGGACTAGGAAGTCTGAACATTACTCCCCCTTATAATCCTCATAGTAAGTATGTGTTTGTATCTGACAATTTGCTATGTCTTCACTGTGGTAAGAATGGACATCTGAAGGGTGAGTGTTCTAGCTGGAGAAACTCCTGTGAAAGGCTCTCTAATTATGCTGAAAGGCAATATGTACCAAAAAAGAGACCTGGTCCTTCAAAGCATGTATCAACTCACAGATTTTCAAAGAAAAAATTTGTCCCTGCTCCTATGTCCTTTGTTAGAAAGCTTCAAAATCTACCATATTGGACTAAATATAATCTAATGACTCCTTTGTTTGCCTACTGGGAACTCAAGCTGAAATGGGTTCCCAAGCTAAACAAGTGATTCTTGGTGCAGGTGAGTGAGAGGAGCAGCAGTCAATGTTGGTACATGGACAGTGGTTGCTCTAAGCATATGACTGGTGATGTAAAGAACTTCCTCTCACTCAAGACACTCCAAGGAGGTGGTGTCTCTATTGGTGATGGCAAAAAGGGGTACATTTTGGGAGTTGGCAAAGTAGGAAGATCTCTTGAAGATTCAATTGACAATGTTTACCATGTGGATGGGTTGAAGTACAGTTTGTTGAGTGTGTCACAAATCTGTGATAAAGGAAATGAGGTCAAATTTACTTCTGAGAAATGCATTGTGGTGAGTCTAACTACAAACAAGGTAATTCTCACTGCACACAGAAGTAAAAAGATGTATGTGGCAAACTTAGAAACGTCTCATGGAGATGACTTAACATGTCTTAGTGCTCAAAATGAGAATGCTGATCTCTGTCATCGTAGGCTGGGGCATCTAAGCTCATCTTTATTGAACAAACTGATTTCTAAGGACCTGGTCCGAGGTTTGCCCAAACTGAAGTTTGCTGAAAATAAGATATGTGAAGCTTGTGTTAAAGGAAAACAGATCAGATCATCCTTTAAGCCTAAAAATCAGGTAACATCATCAAGAACCCTAGAGCTGCTTCACATGGACTTGTGTGGACCCTTAAAGGTTCAAAGCAGAAATGGCAAGAAGTACATTTTGGTGATTGTTGATGATTACTCAAGATACACCTGGACGAGATTCTTGAGATCAAAGGCAGACACAGCTGAAGAGTTGGTGGTATTCTTCAAAATGATTCAAACCAAATTGAATCAAGTTATTTGTAGCATTCGATCTGATCATGGTATAGAATTTGAGAACTCAACACTAGATAGATTCTGCATGGAAAATGGTACGAGTCATAATTTCTCTGCTCCAAGAACTCCTCAACAAAATTGAGTAGTGGAAAGAAAGAACAGAACCTTGGTGAACATTGCCAGAACTATGATTATTGAATCAAATCTTTCTCAAAGTTTCTAGGCTGAAGCTGTTAACACAGCATGTCATGTCACCAACAGGTGTCTAATAAGAGCTATTTTAAACAAGACTCCATATGAACTGCTCAACAACAGAAAGCCAATGCTGAGCTATGTTAGAGCATTTGGATGCAGATGTTTTGTGTTGAATAATGGAAAGGATGATCTGGGAAAATTTGATCCCAGAAGTGATGAAGGAGTGTTTGTTGGATATTCTTCATCCAGCAAGGCTTACAGAATATTCAACAAACGAACTCAATGCATTGAAGAAAGCATTCATGTTGTATTTGATGAAGATGAAAGCTTGAAGAATGATGGATCAAATGATGATGATGATGTGATGAAAATGCTCAAATCAAAGCAGTCTGAAAGAGGTAAAGCTGATGCAGATCAACAACTGAACAATGATTGTGATGATCAGAATCATAGTCTACCTGAAGAGGCTACTGAAGTTGAAAAGGATGATATGGTACCTGGTACTACTCAAAATCCCAGCCAGAGTACATCAGACTCCCCAGAAAATGATGTCACTCTTGATGAAGAAAATCATGCAGATCATCCAAGTCAGTCTGCTCCAAGGTCAGGATGGAAGCATAGCTCATCACATCCTCTTGATAATCTCATTTCTCCTTGAATTCTGGAATTCACACTAGATCAAAAGCAAGAAATCTAGTTGCATTCTCAGCATTCATATCATCTATTGAGCCCAAGAATGTTAAGGAAGCATTGGGTGATGCAGACTGGATCAATTCTATGCAAGAAGAACTCCATCAGTTTGAAAGAAGTAAGGTATGGTACCTGGTTCCTCGACCTGAAGGCAGAACAGTAATTGGAACTAGATGGGTTTTCAGAAACAAGCTTGATGAAAATGGAGTGATTACTAGAAATAAATCCAGGTTAGTGGTGCAAGGATACAATCAAGAAGAAGGAATAGACTATGATGAGACCTTTGCACCTGTTGCCAGAATGGAAGCTATTAGAATTTTAATAGCTTTTGCTGCATTCATGGGGTTCAAGTTGTACCAAATGGATGTGAAGAGTGCATTTCTGAATGGAGATCTCAAGGAGGAGGTGTTTGTCAAGCAACCTCCTGGTTTTGAAAATGCAGAGCTACCAAATCATGTGTTCAGATTGAATAAGGCACTATATGGTCTGAAGCAAGCTCCAAGAGCATGGTATGAAAGGCTGTCAAAGTTTCTGCTGAAGAATGGTTTCAAAAGAGGAAAGATAGACAATACTCTGTTATTATTAAAAAGAGAACAAGAATTGCTTATCATTCAAGTGTATGTGGATGACATAATTTTTGGAGCTACTTCAGAATGTTTGTGTGAAGAATTCTCATCACTGATGGGAAAGGAGTTTGAAATGAGCATGATGGGTTAATTAACATTCTTCCTGAGTTTGCAAATCAAGCAATCATCAAATGAGATTTCAATATGTCAGGAGAAGTACATTAAGGAGCTGTTGAAGAAATTTAATATGTTTGATTCTAAACCTATTGATACTCCTATGGGAACAAATTCCAAGATGATAGTAGAAGAATCTGATCCTCTTGTGAATCAAACAATGTACAGGGGAATCATTAGATCCTTGTTATACCTGACTGCTAGCAGGCCTGATATTGTGTATAGTGTTGGAATGTGTGCCAGGTTTCAAGCATGTCCTCGTGATTCACACTTGAAGGCTGCAAAACATATTCTCAGATACTTGAAGAAAACAGGGGACCTGGTTCTTTTCTATCCTGCAGGAGATACTTTTGACCTGGTTGGTTTTGCAGATGTTGATTTTGCTGGTTATCAAGTAGACAGGAAGAGTACCTCCGGAATGGCTCATTTCCTTGGATCATCACTTATTTCCTGGGGTACCAAGAAGCAGAACTCTGTGTCTCTTTCAACTGCTGAAGCTGAATATGTAGCTGATGCAGCATGTTGCTCTCAGTTGTTGTGGATCAGGCAACACTTGGAAGATTTTGGAATTCACATCAAATCTATTCCTCTTATGTGTGACAATACTAGTGTTGTTAGTATGGGAAAGAATCCAGTCCACCATAAGAGAACAAAGCATATTGATGTTAGACATCACTTTTTGAGGGATAATGTTGAGAAGGGAAATATTGTGCTCACATATTGTCCAACAGAAGAGCAAATTGCAGATATCTTCACCAAAGCTCTCAGCAAGGATCAATTTGAGAGAAATCGATTGAAGTTGGGAATGTTGATCTCCAAGTGATGCAATTAGCTTCCAACAGTTGAACTCCCTTGATGGTTAAAATTGCAGTGCAGGTACCCTTTGTGTGAATTTTAAATATCTGAACAAGATCCTTTTTGTACATTCTGTAGGTATACTTTCAGTAAGGACCTGCTTAGCAAGGGAAGAAATTAGAACAACTGAGGAATGAAGATTAACTGTGCTATGGTACCTGGTGCCTGTCCAGGTTAGCATTTATGCATTAAATTGAAACTGAAAAATATGACCGTTGATAATGCCACGTGTCAGCCATCGGTTACTCTGACCGATCAGTCCCATCGTTTCTCTCTCAAACGACGCATCCAATCACGGACCTGGCACCTTTTCTCTTTCATTAAAAACCTTACTTCTTTTTGAATTTCTTATTTGTCTCTTAACTTCTTCTTCTTGCTCACGAAGGGTTTTAGCAAATTTTCAAAAGGCAAAATTTGTCTTCTTCTTCTTCTCTTCATCTTTTAAAAAAACTTGTATCTAGTGTGAAAATCATGTCTTCTCCTTCATCTTCTTCCAAACAAATGCTGAATGCTCTCAGTGAAATAGAGTCTCTTGCCTTCTATTCTCCGACCACTACACAAGCCAGACGTCCTCCCCCTTCCAGTTCTCAACAAGACACCCCTGATAACCCCTTTTTCGCCATAGATCTAAACAGTTCTATTGTGCCTACGGAACCTGGTCCGCTTCAAGACATGTTGCCTGACAATATGTTTGAAGGGGATCTACCCAAGCACAAGGCTTATGAGTCAAACATATTGGCAGCAAGTGAAGAGCTCGTGATTGAAAGTTTGTCCATGATACGAGAAGAAGCAAGGGCAGAGCATACTGAAGTCTTGGAAAGAGAAGAGGTAAGACCCACTCAACCAATCTTTGATAAGACCCCTAATTTGGGCAGGTACTCCTCCTCATCTTCCTCTGACTCTGCAAACGAGGAAGAACCTTTAAAATGGAAGGTGGAGAGAAGAGAAAGGGAAAAATCTAGAAAAGGAAAGGAGAAAGTTGTAGAGGAGGCTCCTAAAAGACGACCTACTACTAGGTCTGCCGCTCAGAAGTTGATGGCTGATACCTTAAAGGCGAATGCACGTTCTACTACTACAGTTAGACGTTCAAGAACTTTCAAGGTATCAAATTTTAAAATACCTGATGTAAATGTGGTTGAGTTATCTGGGAAGAAGTGGATAAGAAAAACAAGAAGAAGAGGTCAGAAGAGAAAATGGAAAAGGCTAAAGACAAGGTTGATAACACAAAGTCAAAAGGGAAGAGATCTGAGAAAAAGAGAAAGTTGTCACAGGGACCTGGATCCCAAGCCAGGAACGTTGAGAGTGTCAACCTGCAGGAGGTGGTTGACAACCTGATAACTCAAACAGTCTTGGCAGGAAGAGTCTTTGATATGTGAATCATAACTCTTCCTGCATGGATTCTCTACACGATATGGTGGAGATTCAATCTTGGCTGCACTTGTTCGACAAAAAATACCCCATCCTTCATGAAGAAGAAGTCCGTGAATTTTACTACAATGTCCAATTCATGGAAGGTGGGAGCATCCTCACACGGGTAAATGATATTGCCATATCTTTGAATGAGGATGTGTTGAGCAAAATTCTCACAGTACCTAAAGAGGGGACCCCGTCTGTGCTGGGAAAAACTTGCTGAGTTTGCTTCTGTGATTTCTAAGACACCCACAACTAAAGTTGCTGGGATTTATAAGAAAATCATGAAGAGTGAGTATTAGCTGGTCTTTGAGTTCGTCAACAAGGTGTTCCTTCCTCGCACAGAAAAGAGGACAATCGCAACTGCTGCTGATCTGTATGTGATGGAGATGTTGTGTAGCTTCGACGCCTTGTATCTCCCTAGTCTAATGCTTGAACATATTCACAAAACTGTCATTGAGAGAAGAGGTGTTCACGGAATGGGTTATGGATATTTTTTCACGGAAGTATTCAAGCATTTTCAAATCCCTCTCAGTGTTGGAAAAGTGGGGACTGTTAAGCAGACCATCTCTGAAAGTAACTTGGTTGAGTGCGAATGCATTGAAGGACGAGGCTATCCAAAGAGCAAAATGGCTCAACTTATTGATGATTAGGATCAGCTTAAGCACGAGGTTGAGGAGCTTACTGTGCGGTTAAGTGGAAAAGAGGCAGAGATTGCTATACTCAAAGCAGAACTGCATACAGCACAAAGTGAGGGACCAAGTTCTTCAATGGTTCAAGCTCTGAAGAAAGAGAATGCTGAGTTGAAGGCGAAGATAATTGCCCTGCAAGAAAAGGACATCAAGGATAATGATGCTGCCAATGCATGACTCACTCTTGTTATCCAGTCCCTGTCCCTCCTCCCCCCTCTTCCTAGACTGTTAATCAATCCTTCCCTGTGTCAATTTTTTTGTTGTGGCTTATCACTGTGTTGATGGATATGCAGTTTATTTTTAATGTATTTATGTTATGATGGAATGCTAGCTAATTCATTCATGTGCTGTTCTAATTATCTCCTCTTGTGCATGCTTTTTCCTTACTGATTAGTTGCTTTTTAGCTTTGATCTTGTTCAGTGTTTCTGTTCACATCACTGGTTTACTGCATTTCTTTTTTATGATGCCAAAAGGGGGAAGTAAAATTGTGTGTAGCTAAATGAAAGTAGCTAAATGATATCTCAGTGAGGGGGAACATACAGTGAGGGGGAATGTACAGTGAAGGGGAATATAAAAAGGGGGAACAAAATTGGAGAGGATCTTAGATCATGGTTTCAGTGTTTGTCATCATCAAAAAGGGGGAAAATGTTATTTGTAGTTTTGATGATTTGACAAACTTTGGGACCTCATAAAGGTACCAGTTTCTTACTTGAGTATTGCAGGGTTCTTGCTTGAGCATTGCAGATGAAACAAACTCAGGGACCTAGTAGAGGTACCAGGCTCTCATGATGAAGAGCCAGTTGATTGCCAGCTGGAGATGGTACAGAAAGTAGGTGCACACTTCCCGATGGCGTCAGAAAGTGTGACTTTTCCAGCCAATGGCAAAGAAGTTTAGGAAAGTGACTTGCCCATATAAAAGGCACTTTCCTAAACATTTTGTGTGGTTTTTGCAACTTGATAATAACTTTTCAAGAACTCTTGCAAAGGCTACTACAAAGCAAAGGCAGAATTATTTCAAGAACAACAGCAATCTCGGGAGTTTTTTCATCTAGTTGTTTAGGAATACATTCTCTTGTTCTTAAACTGTAAATCATTCCTGCATCCATAAAGGAATTGGTGTGTTGTGTTAAAAGTCTAGGTTGTCCAGGTGGGATAGCTTAGTGGGTAGATTGTTTTCTACTTAGGCTTGTTAAGCAATAGAGGACTACTGCTTAACACTGAGATTGATAACTCTTTCTTACGTTTGGTGTAATCGTGTTTTACTTTTTCTTTTGAAGATTAGTGAAAACGATTGAAAATCCTGTGAGACAGGTCGTGGTTTTACTCCCTTAAGCAAGGAGGTTTCCATGTAAAATCATCGTGTTGATTTTACTGCTTTTAACTGTCTATTTTTATTCGTTAGTGTAGTAAGGGACCTGGTCCATTACTTGTTAAGTGAAGGCATATATTCTATCATTTTATTATTTACATTATTTGTAATAACTAATTAATTCCATTAACTTGAGGGAATGGTCAATCAATTCAATTCTCCAACTCCTCCTCCTCCTCTACTTTCTCAGCTCTCATATGAACAACTCTTTTACTTTGTGTTTTTGCTTGTGGTAATTTGAATTTTTTGGAAATGGAAAAATAATATTTTTTTTATTTCTGGAAAAATTGTTCCATCTGATTTGCAGTAATCAACTCTATTTTTATTTTATTTTTTCTTTCCTTAACCCATAATATTCTGCATAATTGTAGCTTGATCTTATTAGTGTAAATGTCAAGACTTTCTCCATCCTAAACCCTTATTTACAAAGTTAATTTTTAATTAGTTACAAATAGCCAAGTAAGATTTGATCACTTTGGTCAATAATGAACTTATATTATAAATAATCTATAAGTCACAAACTGAGACATAAGTGTGTATTTTGTTACTCCTTTCACTTATTTTTACTTGTCCTTCTCAAATTTTACATGTTGTTTAAAAAATAATAATTAATATAATAATTTTATCATGATATTCAAATTAATCCACACATTTTAAATCTTGAAGAATAATTTAAAATTAAGTGATTAATGGTAAGAGACATTAACGGAGAATATTTTTGTTCAATATGACATAGTTGAAGCTAACTTTAATATTTCTCCATCAAACAAACAACTAAATAAGAAAATAAAAAATAATAAATTAAATTAGTCAACAATAATTACTAATTAAAAC
Source organism: Solanum habrochaites (assembly GCA_027704765.1). Classification (NCBI taxonomy): domain Eukaryota; kingdom Viridiplantae; phylum Streptophyta; class Magnoliopsida; order Solanales; family Solanaceae; genus Solanum; species Solanum habrochaites. The sequence goes on from JAKWJA010002500.1 coordinate 56,708,830, forward strand.
TAAGCCAACTAAAATTAGAAAGAAAAAAGTAAATATAATCTTAAGATTATCCATTCGGAAGATGAATTCACTATTCTCTTCACTCTTCAGGCAGCAAGTTGATTATTTTTTTTTCAATAAAAATGTCAACCCTTAGTTTCAATCCCGCATTGTCTGGTAGAAGGTTATTCACCCTTAACCAGTGGCACCACCGGACTTTTTAGTTTTGTGATTGTCAATTGCTTATTTATACATTATATTACATATACACACACCTATGTATACATAAGATTTCAATCGAAGGTTGTGGGTGACGTGACACCTCTACCTGACATAATAAATCTGTCCCTGACTGTGAGGGTTATTATGTATTACATAACATTTCTTTTTAAATTATATAGCAAAATTTTACTTCTTTACATATTGTTGGTTTCCACGTTTTTGTCATATGTCTCAAAATTATCATATTTTATTTTAGTTATTTGAAATTATTTTCTGTTTTATCCATGATGGAACGTTATTTTTTTTATATAATTCTTGTAAGTTTTATTGATTATTTTCTTAGGGAGGTAAATTATATAGTATGTTAATAATATTTTTTTTTTTAGAAATAACAATTCTTTTATTATTAGAAAGTTAAGATATTAGATTATTTATACTTGTATAATCATGTAAGAAGTTTTTTTTATGAGTTCCCTTATTCATGTTTGTAATTATTTAAAACTATTGATGTATTTTTATAATTTTGTGTTATTACATTATTATACTAAATTGTAAATTAAAATTTTGAAGATACATAGGGCTTACACCCTATGTCTCAAGACTTAGGTGTCACCCTTTACTAAGTAAAACATCTCACGTCATCTCCCTGCCTTTTAAAACACAACTATTCATTTTCATGGATCAAATATTTAGAAGAGATTTGAGTTAGTCACGATTAAGTAAAAATAGTTAATTAAAAAATATGATTAGTTATAATTTATAAATATTGCATAATATTATATATTAAATGTAAAATAAAAAAAAGTTCCCGTTGTGTTTGATGAATTGTTGTAAAATTGACTTAAAAGTTGAGTAAAACAAATAAATTGAGGCTCTTTTTTTCTCTCTCTCATGAGCACGGCGTAAGGTAGTTCACCTGCACTGTCGTGGTTATCATGGTGAGGGGACGAGGTAGAGGACACGATCAAGGATGGTGACGACCTCAAAAAGAACTTATTACAACTTTTGATCGGTAAGTACGGAAAAACAAATTATTACACCATTGTCATCAGTTATGCAACTGAAAGTGCAGCTAGGAACCTTTGAGGGAAGTAATCATATGAAAGATCTTAATCTAAGTTCTGTCGTAGGTCCATCCACTTATTAGGTAATCGGTGAGCAGACTCATATACAACCTCATAGTGTCGACCTAGCGAATGAAGTGGAAACTGATGAACCACGAGCAACTTGGGTGAGCTTGTTTAAAGACAATCCATCAGCTCAAAACGGTATGAACTTGACTTATATTCCTCCTCAAATTGTAAATGGGAAGATCGTGGTCCAATTGGACAAAAACAAGGTTGAACAGGAAGCAGAGAAATAGAAGTGTGTAGTGATTGTCATTATAATTGGGGGGGAAACTCAGATTTAACTATATGTGATGATATATTGAACATTACTAGAAAGATATCCAGAACCAGTTATATTCTTGCACGAAGATGGATATTACATAGTCAAATTTTAGTCAATGGAGGATATGCAGTGGGTGTTTTATGCGGGACACCTATTGTCACAGACTTAAAGTCTTACTAAAGCTTTGTGCGGCACTTGACAACTTACTCATGAATATTTCATGATCTTGTGAACTCCAGTAAGTCCTTTCTGCTAGATCGCTAAGAGAACATAAAAGAAAACTTAGAAAATTTAGAAGAAGGCTTTATATTGCTTGGAAGATTGCTTGATTCAAGCTTGGATGATTTACAAATGAGTGATCCTTCTATTTATACTACCTCCTAAGAGTCTAAGTGTAAATAAAATTTACTTAATAAGTCCTTCTAATAATTACACTTTAGTCCATGTTCTAGAATTATCTACTAATTCTAGGAAATTCCAAAGCTTTCCAAGAAAGCCTCTAAGTTATTCTAGAGTCTTCTTGGAATATCTAAGGGCTTCTAGAGTTTTCTATAAACCTCTCTACAACTCTAGACTTTTTAGCCCCTATTCAGATGCGAAATTTAACATTTGATCTTTTTGTACTCCTTCATCCCCCATTTGGTACTTCTTTTGATATGACTTTCATCAACAGTGTCCAACTCCTTAATTTTGTTCGTCAATCAAAGAATAACGAACTTGGATCATATATCAACATCTTCACGATCCCTCCATCTAAAAAAGTTGCATGAATTCTCTTAAAATTCCACAAAGAAATAAATTTTAATTAAAAAAAATAAAGAGATCTGAAATATTCAAAATATTTTAGAAATAAACATACATATAAGATATCGTGGACAAGACCAAAATTGTGACCTGGATTGTCTTTTGACCATGAAATTTGCATTGAAAGTAGATCTCTATGTTTGCAATACATTTTAACATTCAACATAGTATCATTTTCATCATCACAAATTAGACTTAGTATAACATTTGACATCATACCATTGGAGCATCGAAATTTGGTTTAACTAAAGGCAAATCAAATATAGAACAATATGACTGACAAAAAATCAAATTAGATTTGAAAACAGGCATGAAAACTGAAACGACAAAGATGAAAAAATTGAAAATCCTATTATTGAAATGAAAACGAAAATGTATTCTAGAATGGGTTGGGCCTATTTTCCTTTTTTTTAAACAGAATGGGCTTTACCTATAGACTACTTATAAAAAAGAGTCATTTGTTATAATTATATGTTGCAACACTTTCGTTATATGTTGCGAATTTAACAACAGAAACTGCATATGTTGCTACAGATGAAAAATCAAGGAGACACTCATAGACAATTCGATCGAATTAAGAAAGAAAAAATGAAAATTTGAACCAGATTTTAGTGATTTAGAAAATAAATAATCAATAATAATAAGGTATAACATTTGGAACAATGATTTAGAAGGGTGTTATATAACTATCATATGGATTTACTAGAACAATGTATGTTGAACTAGTGAGATGATTGTCTTTATAAATATAATTGTTATAATCCAATAGAGAGTGTTTTTAACGACCATAATTTTTTACTTAGACATGTTGTAGGATTATATATTGGTGTTACATATCAAATTACGTGACAATTTAATTGAATTAAGACCCAAAAAGTCATTTGTTATAATTACATGTTGCAAAAGTTTTGTTATATGTTGCGAATTTAACAACAGAAACTGCATATGTTGCTACAGATGAAAAATCAAGGAGACACTAATAGACAATTTGATCGATTTAGGAAAGGAAAAATGGAAATTTGAACCAAATTTTAGTGATTTAAAACATAAATTATCAATAATAATAAGGTATAATACTTGGAACAACAATTCAGAAGGGTGTTATATAACTATCATATAAATTTACTAGGACAATGTATGATGAACTAGTGAGATTATTGTCTTTATAAATATAATTGTTATAATCCAATGGAGAGTGTTGTTAACGACCATAATTTGTCACTTAGACATGTTGTAGGACTATATATATTGGTGTCACATATCGAATTACGTCACAATTTAATTGAATTAAGCCTCAAATAAGTCATTTGTTATAATTATATGTTGCAACAGTTTCGTTATATGTTGTGAATTTAACAATAAAAACTGCATATGTTGCTACAGATGAAAAATCAAGGAGACACTAATAGACAATTTGATCGATTTAGGAAAGGAAAAATGGAAATTTGAACCAAATTTTAGTCATTTAGAACATAAATAATCAATAATAATAATAAGGTATAAGATTTGGAACAACGATTTAGAAGGGTGTTATATAACTATCGTATGGATTTACTAGGACAATGTATGTGAACTAGTGAGACAATTGTCTATATAAATATAATTGCTATAATCCAATGAAGAGTGTTGTTAACGACCATAATTTGTTGCTTAGACATGTTGTAGGACTATATATTGATGTTACATATCAAATTACGTGACAATTTAATTAAATTAAGCCTCAAAAAAGTCATTTGTTATAATTATATGTTGCAACAGTTTTGTTATATGGTGCGAACTTAACAACAGAAACTTCATATGTTGCTACAGATGAAAAATCAAGGAGACACTAATAGACGATTCGATCGATTTAGGAAAGGAAAAATAGAAATTTGAACCAAATTTTAGTGATTTAGAACATAAATAATCAATAATAATAAGGTATAACATTTGGAACAACGATTTAGAAGGGTGTTATATAACTATCATATGGATTTACTAGGACAATGTATGATGAACTAGTGAGATGATTGTCTTTATAAATATAATTGCTATAATCCAATGGAGAGTGTTGTTAACGACCATAATTTGTTACTTAGACATGTTGTAGGACTATATATTGGTGTTACATATCGAATTACGTGAAAATTTAATTGAATTAAGCCCCAAAAAATTCATTTGTTATAATTATATGTTGCAACAATTTCGTTATATGTTGCGAATTTAACAACAGAAATAACATATGTTGCTACAGATGAAAAATCAACGAGACACTAATAGACAATTCGATTGATTTAGGAAAGGAAAAATGGAAACTTGAACCAAAATTTAGTGATTTAGAACATAAATAATCAATAACAATAAGGTATAACAATTAATAGTGTTGTGTACGACCATAATTTGGTATATCATAATTCAAAAATAAGTATGAAACAAGTGAATGCAACATTTTGACCATATATAATTTAATTCGTTGCCACATATAATTTCAAAATAAATACAAAAATAATAAAATCAACATCGTCTTCAACATAGATTAAATTAAATTATTTCCACATAGTAGTATGCGGAAGAAATTTAACTCGATAATCTAGTTCTAAATCACAAATACACAATTCACAATGAATATCGTCTTCATCGTCACTTCCTTTGGGTCGACCAATCCTTCGGGCATTTTGTTGGGGTTGATGCACAGTGCAACAAATGGGTCTTACACCCAAAATATTAGGTTCTTGCACCCAAATTCGATTTAAAATGCACCACAAATGGTGTCGACATCTTCTCACTATTACTGGCATGTTTTTTTTCATGTTGACAATGTACATCAAGTCTTCTCTCATGAAAATATCGCCTTCAAATATTGAAATTACGGCAAGCACATACTCAACGCCACGGTGACCATCTTCTACTGCTTTTTTTAACCATTCTCAGTGCAGTTGGATCATTACGATTGAAAAAATTAAACTATAAAAGAAACAACACATTATGTATACAAAATAAATTGATGCAGGGTGAAAAAGAACTAAAAACTGTAAAATTACCACACTTTTTCTGTATGAGGCTTCTAAATTCTCCGATGCTATGTAAATATTCATGAAAGACACGGCATGTTGATTCCCCGTCCATGTAGGTTCAGTGGGAAAGATGGGCAATGTAACCTTCTGATATACAGAACGTTCATTACCAACTTCATTGAAGAACCTAAAACATAATTTAACACTAACTAAATCTTCTAGAAAGTAAGAAGCAACCCTTTCAACGATAAGAATTACTAGCTCAGTTGGGAGGGATTCGAAGAGGTTTAAACTAGTTGAAGCCATTTTTTAGAATGAAGAAGAAGAGAAGACAACTTTTGACTAATCTCTCCCTTCTTGTGTTCTTATAAAGGCCAACAATTTTGAAATTTTTCAAGACATGACGTTTTAATAAAGTGAATTGAAGGGTCGTAATTATTAAACAAAATGTATTATTTAATAACATTTGTTGCATATGTTGCCACATCTAATATATCTAAAAGCACTCTCCCACGTAATCATTATTTAAAAGTATATGTTGCTACAGATGATTATATGTAGCAACATTTGAGTCATATGTTGCTACAGATAATTATATTTAGCAACATTCGTCCATCACGACATGTGACATATGTTGCTACAGTTGATTCGTCTGTAGCAACATTTATTGCATATGTTGCCACATCTAATATATCTAAAAGCACAGTCCCACATAATCATTATTTAAAAGTATATGTTGCTATAAATGATTATATGTAGCAACATTTGAGTCATATGTTGTTACAGATGATTATATGTAGCAACATTCGTCCATCACAACATGTGGCATATGTTGCTACATTTATTGCATATGTTGCCACAACTAATATATCTAAAAGCACAGTCCCACATAATCATATTTAAAAGTATATGTTGCTACAGATGATTATATGTAGCAACACTTGAGTCATATGTTGCTACAGATGATTATATGTAGCAACATCCATCCATCAAAACATGTGGCATATGTTGCTACAACTGATTCGTATGTAGCAACATTTATTGCATATGTTGTCACTTATAATATATCTAAAAGCACAGTCCCACGTAATCATTATTTAAAAGTATATGTTGCTACAGATGATTATATGTAGAAACATTTGAGTCAAATATTGCTACAGCTGATGCGTATATCGCAACATTCGTCCGTCACAACATTTGAGTCATATGTTGCTACAGATGATTATATGTAGCAACATTTGAGTCATATGTTGCTACATATAATCATCTATGGCAACGTATACTTTTAAATAATGATTACGTCGGAGTGTGCTTTTAGATATATTATATGTGGCAGCATATGCAACAAATGTTTCTACTGGCAAATCACAATATGTGGCATGTGTTACTACAGATGATTCGCCTGTAGTAACATTGTTGGATATGTTGCCACATCTAGTATATCGTGTAGCAACATTTGACATGTGTGACACATAAACAAAGAAGAGCAACAAATCATGCATTGGAGCATTTCTAAATAAGATTATATAATAGAGATCATCCTCAAATAAGAATGAACATTCATTAAAATTCAACAACACAATGCTTAACACTTTTTATGAGGCATTTCGATTTGGGCATCAAAGTCCCTACATACTGAACACTTATTTTTTCTTGTTGGAAATGATTTGTCAACTCCACGCCGTCTCTTATATGTTCTTCTTCCGGGTTTACTTGGATCAACATATGAAGGAGGTATTTCTCTCTGTATGACATCCAAAGGGACAATCCAAGAATCTTCAGTTGGCACCGAGTGAATTTCCTGAAAATATGTCATTATGTATTTTTCCACTGAATAATATGGAGAGGAGTACAAGTCTATATTATTTCCAAAATTATCACCATGTTGGGATCGAATCGCTGTCATGGCATGCGGACAAGGTATTTTTTCCAAATCAAAAATTCTACAAGTACAAGTTCTTCTTTGTAGATCCACAGTAGCAACATCTCCATGACCAATGACACTGAACTTGTAGTTAGCGATTTGATGGGCCAACAACTTGTTGCCCGCGTTGACATAATCTGATATGTCTTTTTCAATTGAAGGAACAAATCTATTTGCGGAGTGCACCAGTTCCATACGCCTCTCGTGAAATAACAATGCAAATCTCCTGTTTATTTCATCAAATAGAGCAATAATGGGAAATTCTCTTTCAACATCAAACATAGCATTCACCGATCCCGCGATGTTTGACGTCATAATGTTATATCTACATAACAACAGATAAAAATCAAACAAAATACATAAATTTAAAAATAAACTCAATTGAGATGGTACCTATTTTCCGAGCAAAATGCCCTACTCCGTGTGTGAAATTAAATATGTTCAAGAGTTTGGTACCAAATCTCTTATTTGATTTAAATGGTCATTGAACTCAGATATATCGTACGCCTTTGCTGCTTTATAAAAATGGACACTACCTTTGAATTGTGAAAGTTATTTCGAATATTTTCCCCAAGGTGTCTCATGCAACAACCATAATGAGATGCAGAGTAGATTCTCGAAACCATCTTTTGAATACTTGGATGTCTATCAGAGATAATGCACAACTCATCAGTATCATCTACAAAGATTCTCATATTTTAAAAAAAAATACTCATATGAGGCATCACATTCCAAGTCCACGACATAGAAAGCCACTAGAAATATATGATTATCGGCATCTTTTGCCACCGCCGATGGCAGAACTTCTCCATACTTTCTCCTTAGAAATGTACCATCAATGGCTATTACTTTTCTCATTTCTTGAAAACCAATTATACAAGCATCATATGATACAAAGAAGTACTGAAACCTCCTATTTTCTAGAGCGACAATGCCGTCTTACTTCCTGGATTCGCAACTTTAAGCGCATACCGGTACGCATTAAGCACTGCGTACCCGTGCTCATGCGTTCCCCTAACATTAGACTTAGCATGCTCCATGCCCTTATAAATCTTCCAATATCTTACCTTACAACTCAATTCTGTGCGAAGCTGATTTTACATGTCTCTTGTGGATGGGCATTTACAATTGCGAAACCTATTTTCAAAGTACTTACCTATGACTTTTGCCGTGCCGTGGGGATTATGGCTTGTAAGATGATCTGAACCACACGTATGGTACTTATCATAGATTCTAATGGCAAACCTGTCACTACTTATAAATTTCACAGCCTCAGCCACCAATTGCAATCCGGATATGAACATTTAAAGGAAAACACATTACGATAAGCAATTTTCAATGCATTTTCCACTTCTTGCTTGTTCTTGAATGTCATTCCCTTATAAAATCTTGTTTCATCATCTCTAACATTATTTACACGTGAAGTTTGAGAAGCACATGGATTGTTACTACCAACTATAGATGTGGGAGGAAACTTGCTCTCAAGGTCCGACCCTTCAGCTTGAGCTTCACCTTCACCTATTCCAATTTCATCATCAGGATTATTCATGTCCGCAGGATGAAATTCATCATTAAACATATCTTGTTGGCCTTGGTCTACATTATGATCCTCCTCGATAGGAGATTCTTCCACGTAGACTCTTAATATTGGTGGTTTCTCTGTTCCTCCCAAATAAACACTCAAACTAAATTGATCAGTTATTCTAAAAGGTAAAACCTTCTCATTATGAAAAAATGGGGAATGTAACTCATGACAAGATCTTGTGGTTTACAATTGTATCCAGACTGTTGCACAACTAAATCAAAGAACTCATCATACAAAATATTTATTTCGACATACATCCCTACTGAACCGACTCCTCATTTTAACTATCCTCCCAACAACATATGAATCAATTTTTCTTCTCAACCCATTCACCACGATAATTAATTCCTACAAATAATGACATTGTACCTGAAGAAAATATTTACAAAAATATTTACTAATTATGAATAATAAGCATATGTAGCAACATATGACTATTTTATGGCGATATTTGAGTCATATGTTGCTACATATGACTGTTTTGTTGTGAAAAATAAATCACATGTTGCTACATTTATTAGTTATATCATATGTAGCAACATATGACTATTTTGTTGCGAGATGTAAGTCATATGTTGCTATGTATGACTGTTTTGTTGTGAGAAATAAATCAACATGTTGATACATTTTTAGTTATATCATATGTAGCAACATATGACTATTCTGTTGCGAGATGTAAGTCATATGTTGCTACATATGACTGTTCTGTTGTGAAAAATAAATCACATGCTGCTACATTTTTTAGTTATATCATATGTAGCAACATATGACTATTCTGTTGCGAGATGTAAGTCATATGTTGCTACATATGACTGTTCTGTTGTGAAAAATAAATCAACATGTTGATATATTTTTAGTTATATCATATGTAGCAACATATGACTATTCTGCTGCGAGATGTAAGTCATATGTTGCTACATATGACTGTTCTGTTGTAAAAATAAATCATATGTTGCTACATATGATTATTCTGTTGCGAGATGTAAGTCATATGTTGTTACATATGACTGTTCGATTGTGAAAATAAATCACATGTTGCTACATATGACTATAATATGTTATAATAGTCATATATAACATTATATTGGAAACACAAACGCAAATTATCGAAAAAAATGTAGGTACCCAGATCAGATGATAATGAATTGATTTTAAATAACTATTAATTGTACTTATCAGAAACAATGGTGTATAACGCTTATGTAGTAATTCCAATTGAACAAAATGAAATTTGGTCCACCAGTTATAGATTAGGTAAAAAACTGATTGAAGAAGAAGAAAGCACAAGCACTACTAGCGAAGACTCGCAATGTACGAAAAGAAGAAGAAGAAGAAGAAGAAGAAGAAGAAGATGATGATGATGATGAAGAGAGAAGGAAGAAAGGAAAGAAAGAAAGAAAAGACGAGAGCAGAAGAAGAAGAGGAGGACGAATACGATGGCTAGAGGCGGGGGAAAAAAGCTTTTATTCCTCTTTTGGCTTGATATTTTCCCACCAAAATTGGTTAAATTATGTTTGGTATAGTCAATTTACCATTTTACCCCTTATTTAATTCCCACCAAAAGTTGGTTAAATTAGGTATTGTAAAATTACCGTTTTACTCTTCATTTAATTCAGTAGATCAAACTGTCAACTTATAAACTTGAGGGCAACTCCACAATCTTTAATCATTAATCACATAATTGTCACCTACACCCAATACTTAAGACTTATGTCACCACCCATTTGTTTTGAAACCTTAACGTCACTTTTTTAAAAAACTTCCTAGCTACTTGAGAATATTCTTGCACGAAAATAATAAGGAGAGAGGAGAGAGCCACGCCGCTAGACTGGGGTCGCAATTCTGGGTTGATTTTTAGGCTGGTTCGCGCCTGCTTTGCTTCTGGATTTTGCTGCGAGGAAATAGAAGAAGAATATCGGGTGGTGTTGTAATGTTGAAAGAATTAGGCTGGTTAAGAGTTGTGTCGGTTGGAATTTGGGATGGGCTGCCGGTATTTGATGTTAAGGGACCCAAAATCTTGTCTTTTAAATGAGTTGAAGATAAAGTAATGAATGATTAGAATTATTATTAACAAAATGACCATACAAATTTTAGAGTAAACAATTTAACCAAATTGGTTTCGTTGATGATTCGGCTAAAAACTAAATAAGACGAATTAATATAAATTAATTAATGAGAATCTTTAATCTTAACGAAATAAAATAATTAACTTAATTGTAAACTACTGATTCAGAAATATAATCGTTATTTAAACTAAACTAATTTAATAAACTACTTACTAAAATTAAAATATGTTTTAGATGATTTTTGAAGTGTTTATAAAATTTACTAATTATGTATAAAATTATATAAAATATATATATTACTTAAAATTATAAAAAGTGACAAAACTTATTTAAAATAACTTGCAAACTTTATATTTTTTTCTTAAAATTTTATAAACTAATCATATAAATCGTTTGAAATCGAAGAAGCTCGAAATGATTAATTTATATGGTGGAGATCCAAAATTGGATGTCAACAATGCGACGACCGCGTCGCATCGTCGCTGTATCAACAACTGAGTCTTTTCTTCTCGCGTGCGCGACCTATAGTCCATTGACTTGATCAAGTCCCTTGTGCAACTTCCTCAGTTGCCTCTTTTATCTTCTCTAGCCCAGCCTTATGATCTACCTCCTTCCTAGGAGGCAAGAGCCTGAGCGGCTTCTTTGGCACCACAACATTGTTCTCTTTTAGGACCTTCTTTGTGCGTGTGGCAGGGACCCTTTTGCACCATTGTATTCTTTCAAACTTGCAATAGTGTCTATAAGCGCTGACTCTTTTTCTTAGGGCCTCTTATAAGATGAATGGTTGTTAGACGGACATGTTCTTCCATCTTCGGTACCTTAACCAAAGGCACCATATATGATCCTCCTTGATCTGTGGCTAGAAGTCATTAAAGGTAAGGTTCTATCATCGTGCGATACTCTTTGAAGAACTCTTGCCCAAGAATTATGTCAAAGAGATCTAAATGAGCGACATTGAATTTAGTTTTACCTTTCCACTCTCCTAGTGTGATGCTTACTCCATGCGCGACCAGGAGTTGGTGGTGCATTGACTATCCTGAGTTGGGCGTTTCTTGGACTATAACTCAACCCCAACCTTACCTCTGCCATCTTTGTCATGATATTGGTCTCTACACCCGTGTTGACCATAGCACGAGCGGGTCTTCCATTGATCGTGATGTCGACATATTGCTCGCCATAATCTTTCAACTTCCTTGGTTTCTTGGTGATAGTTCCGCATAGTCCTATCATGTTGGGCCTAACTGCGTGGTCGCTGCGCCTTGTCCTTGCTCTTGTGCATCCTTCTCTTTACTTCTCGCAGGATAAAACCAAGGCTCTTCAATTCAGGAAACCTTGAAATGAGGTCCACCACATATGTAGCAACCCTTTTTTGGTGGTTTCTGCCTTACTCTCCATGTCGCCATGACATCCAAACTTCTTGCCATCAGACCTATAGGTATCATGATTCTTGGGACGTGGCCGCTGCTCCTCAACTTTTCCACGATCTCTCCCACCATGGTCATGAGCACCTCTCATCCGGCTATGTCGGGCTTTTCATGCCTAAAGTCTATCAAAACTTTGGCCTTTGTGATGGCTTCATCGATAGTCCTGACCTATCGGTGTTCCAACTCCGTCCTGAACAATTTGGCAGCCCATCCCATGAAATAGAACAACATAGATTCATTCATGAGGTTAGAAAATCTGAAGCATGAGGGTGGTGAACTCCTCCATATATGCCTGAATGCTACCTGCCTGCTTCAACTCCCTAAACTTGCGCTTTGCCTGAAAGATGATATTGTTAGAGAAGAACGCCTTCTTGAAATCAATGGGCTTCTTTCCACGGTCATCATCACTTGTTTTAGTGGTCAAAGGTGGGTGAGATGTTAGCACCTCACTTGGTGTGAGGTCGAGCAACATTTCCTCATTAATCTTTTTATGCTTCTTTCCCTTGCGGTTCTTCCGTCCACCCTCCAGCTGGACGTTGTTGATGCTAGGGGCGTTTAGTTCTCCTTCGTTATCTATTCCCTTAGTGCAAAACTGGCTCTGATACCACGTTGCCATTGACTTAGAGTCTTAATAAATCACTATGTGGCACTTGAGAACTTACTCACGAATCTTTCATAATCTTATAAGCTCAAGTAAGACCTTTACGCTAAGATCGCTAAGAGAATGTGACGAAAGACTTCAAAAAAATTGGAAGAAAAAATTATATTGTTTGGAAGATTGCTTGCTTCAAGTTTGGATGCTTGCTTGGATGATTTACAAATGAGTGATCATTCTATATATACTGTCTCATAAGCGCCTAAGTGTAAATAAAACATACTTACAAGTCTTTCTAATAATTACACTTTTGTTTATGTTCTAGAATTATCTATTAGTTCTAGGAAATTCCAAAGATTTCCAAGAAAGCTTCTAAGTTATTCTAGAGTCTTCTTAGAATATCTAGGGGATTTTAGAGTTTTCCATAAACCTCTCCATAACTCTAGACTCTTTTGCCCCTTCCAAATGCGAAATTTAATTGTAAAGTGGTGGGACATACACTATGCTATTTATTACGAATCGATGATCTTGAAACCTTGGACTCCAAAGCTTAATTTCACAGCGAAATTCTTGACGAAGAATCCTCTATGGGTGAAATTTTCAAAACTACATATGAGTTGTTAGGGGATGTGATTCTTTGAGTCGAATTGCTAGTGGAATCGGGACACTGCTTTTTGTATATGAATGTACTACAAATCAGCCCCGCATATCCTTTGCCAAAATGTTGATCCAAGTAAATGTGACTAAATCCTTGCCTACTGAAGTGGCAGTCATGGATCTATAAGGTAGAGAATTTAAACAAGAGGTTGAGTATGACTTGAAGCCCTAATTTTGAATCAAATGTTTAAAGATTGGGCACATCTGCACTTAACGACAACGACTAAAGCACCACATCTATTTGAGAAACCGAGGAGAAGACACAGACCTACAAGGGTAGTTCAAGCATGGAAAGCAAAAGATGATAGTGTCGTGGGCAACTCCAAGGCACCAGAATCTTAGGAGGAGACCATTGTTTATCCGATAGTAGCAATAGTGACTAATGAACCAATACCAACCCATCAAATTATGCTAGATCCTGGATCTAGGGGATTAAACAGAATCTGAAGGTAAATGAGCAACAAGGGCTAATGAATGACAAAGGCAAGTTGTTAGCAACCACAAGTGTGTTCAGTGAGGATCAATTCCCTGAGCTGCAATCTGCTCATTGAAATGTGTAACGTAGCAAACCTAGCCATTCCTTGAGTGACAGAGGAGGGAGAGGGGAAACCTCAACTTCTACATGTCATGGCTGATATGGAATTTTCGTGGTTTCAACAAAAGATATAAGCAAAAGGATCTTAGACACTATCTGCGAACTAAGCCTAATAAACATGCTAGTCTTTTGGAAACCATAGTAAGAGATTGTAAAGCTAACGTAATTTTAACTAATGTATTTCCAGGGTGGATGTGTATTAATAACTATTCTGTCGCTTCTAATGGGAGAGTATGGGTGATATGGGATCAAATACATTATGATGTGAAACCAATACATATATATATGCTCACAGTTTATTCATTGTTCAGTAGTGCAAAGTAGAAGTGACGATGATGAATGGCATATAACCTTTGTATATGGGTTTAATCCATAGGACAAAGAAGGAAATTATGGAGCAGTCTCAAGGTTCTTCCTCAAACAAGCCATGCTTGGCTAATTTGTGAGGATTTTAACACTATCTTGTACTCACATGATCGACTATTTCTCCAACCGGTAACAAATATTGAACTAAAGGATTTTACTGAATGTATATGTAAACTGGGGCTAGCTGAATTGACATGGACCGGAAATTACTATACGTGGACTAATAAACAACAAGGTAGTGATAGAATTTAAAGTACAAACGATAGAGCACTTAGAAATGATGAATCAATGCTCAACTGGGGACATGTGAGAACTGCATATGACCTTCAAAACTTTTCTGATCATTGCCAATGATCTGTAAAGTTAAAATGCAGACTCTGATCATTCTAAGTCCTTTCACGTTCTTCAATATTTGGGCTGATCATAAGGAATTTATTCCAATAGTTGGACAGATTTGGACAATGAAGCTTGATAATTAGAGGATGAAGGATGTCTGGCTTAAACTAAAATCCCTCAAGCCATTGTTTAGACAATTGAATAATACAGAGTATAGAGGTCTGACTCAAAAGCTTGAAAAGGCTAGAATAGATTTGAGGTATATTCAGGGCCAGTTAACACGACACAACACTGATCAACTGATAGATTTGGAAAGGAAAACTTTACAGCAACTTGAGGAGTGGTCTTTGATGGAGGACAGCATTTTAAAGCAGAAATCCAAAGATAAACGGATTAAGCTAGGTGACTCTAATACAATATACTTTTCAGCCGTGGTTAAAGAGAAATGATAACAAAATCAAGTTGTTGAACTTACTACCTTACATGGACCTAAACTAACAGATTCTAAGGATATCAAAGAAGAAATTATACAATTTTATCAAGGATTTATGGCACAGGTGCAACACTACTATTATATAAAAACAATATGAAAAATGAGATTGTTTTGACTCTGCAAAACAACTTAGTTTGTGTGCAAGTATTACTGAAGCTGAGATTTATCTTGGTTTAAAGGGAATTGAAGATAATAAAGCTCCGGTTGTTGATGGGTACAATGCTTAATTTTAAGAAGGCTTGGCCTATAATCAAAACGTACATCGTGGGTGCTGTTCAAGATTTCTTTGAAACTAGAAGGTTATACAACTATAAAATGTATAACCATTACTTTGGTACCAAAGATCCCAAATCCTCGTAATGTGAAGGAGTTCCTACCTATTGCTTGTTGCACTATCTTATCTCTAAGGTGTTGGCTGCTAAATACAAAAAGAGTAATGCATGCTATTATTAATGAGGTGCAGGCAAGTTTTGTCCGAGGTAGGAAGATAGCTGACATTATCATCATGGCACATGAGCTTGTCAAAACTTATAGCAGAAAACATATTTCCACCGGAAGCATGATCAAGATTGATTTAAAAAGGCTTATGATTCGGTTGAATGGGTGTACTTGAGACAAATATTGGAGGAACTCAGGTTTTCCGAGAAGTTTGCTACTTAGATTATGAAATGTGTCCAAACAGTGAACTATTCTATTATCATCAATGGGGACCCTACTCCTCCTTTTGATGCTGCTAAAGGATTAAGACAGGGGGATTCTAGTTTAACCTATTTGTTCGCCATTGCTATAGAATATCTCAGCAGGACTTTGAATGGTCTTTCTCAACTGAAGACATTCAAATTCCACCCTAGATGTTCTAAGGTCCAATTAGGCCACCTTTGTTTTGCGGATGATTTGTTGTTATTTGCTAGAGGTGACTTAAAATCAATAGAGGCTATTAGCCAATGTTTACACCTATTTTCAGAGGCATCTGGATCGGAGGCAAACTAGACAAAACTGCAGTGTATTTCGGTGGAGTAAAGTCGCTACAAATACACTTGATCTTTCAACAACTTAGCTACTCGAGTGGGAAAAAACTTTTAAATACTTAATTAGGTATACCATTATCGTCAAAAAAGTTGTTTATCGTACAATGACAACCTCTTATAAGGAAAATTGCTGCCAAAAAAAGTTGTCTTGACAACCTCTTATAAGGAAAATTGTTGCAAGGATTACTGTTTGGACTGCAAAAACACTCTCATTACGATTGGTACAGGTTGTTCCATTTATAATTCAATCATATTGGGCTCAATTATTTCCTTTGATTTCTAAAGTGCTGAAAACTATAGAAGCTTATTCTCGTTGTTATGTCTGGACTGGAGCCAACACTATATATGTCCAAGAAAGCACTAATAGTATGGGATAAAATATGTGCTCCTAAAGCCACAGAAGGTCTTAACCTGATCAATATGGATTTGTGGAACAAAGCTGCGATTGCAAAGAATTATTGGGACTTAGCACATAAGGAGATAACTTCGTGTGAGCTAATCTCCAATTTAGTAGAATTTGGGTTCTAATTAGGTCTAGTTTCTAGAATAGCTAGTTGAGTTGACTTAGCTGCTTTCTAATTCTCTCCTGCTTTCTAATTTTTAAAATTGTTAGTTATAAAAAAAAATAAAAAAAAGAAGGTAAAATAGGAAATTAAGAAAAGACATAATGCATAAAAATGTTTTTTAATTTTATTTTAATTAGCATACATGTCCTCCATCTTTTGACATAGACACTAAAATTTGTATATAATTGAATGTTAGACATATATTATATGTAACGTTCTATATGTTAATTCATTTCTTAAATGACATAATATGTATATTGTGTTATTTATGATGAGTGTGTCTACTTGTTTAACATTATATGAATGATTACTTGTGCACATTTAAAATTGAAAGACAGAGATATCAGTGGAGACCAAGTTAAAATGCACATTTATATTTTATATCAAATAAAAATGTAAATTGTCTTTCATACTTGAAGCGACAAATAGAAAATGAAAATTATTTTAAAATAATGGACAATTGAAAAAATGAGAATTAATGTATATTCTTTTATTTTTCATTCGTTGTTCAGAAATCCGCATTGAAGCTACTACTATATTTAGATGGTGCACTCCAAAACTTATTCGTGAATTTTTCTATACTTAAGATTCGAATTCGAATTATTTGATTAAAAGTAAAACTGTCTCATCATTATATCATAACTCACATCGCTAGAAAATATTAGTATTGCACATCTTTACTTGTCAAGATGTTTAATAATATTTTGATCAACTTATAAAATTAATAAATTTCTTATTATTTAAATACTACTTTTTAATTCCTACGTCATGTTAAAGATATTTAATAATGCTTTGATCAACTTATAAAATTAATGAATTACTTATTATTTAAGTACTACTTTTTAATTCATACGTCATGTTAATAGTCAACAACTGAGTATTCTATTCCGCGTGAATAAAATATGGTCAATTGAATTTCATTTTTTCATGAGAGGAATGTGCATTGATATTTGTGTATTAATTTTGTCTGGTAGATCATTTTCACACTAGTTATTAGCTTAAAATTAAGATAAGTACATTATTTACTTTACGCATGACCAAAAAGAAAAAAATTATTTGCTTTAGCGCCCAAATTTCGAGGGCTCAAACAAATCTAATTGTGTGTTTTTTTTATTTTATTCTCTCTTAGATAATATTAGATGCTTTTTTAATTTCTAAGTGATATTTTAGTGTTTTCATTTTGTTTAGTCTAAGTGGTGTTTTAAGAAATAATGGATCTTATTCTTTTAAAATTATTTTTGTTTAAATAATGGATTTCTCCGTCATTAAAAAAGATTAATTTTATTCATCAAAAAATTTAATTAGAGGTACGTTAGTTAAACTTTTTTTTCTTATTTTTAAGGGATAATTAATTTCGTAGAGAGTTTTTACCAAACTAAAAATACTACAATTTATTTAGATATATTGGAGTATAATCAGGGAACGATTCAATTTTTTTATCAAGAATATCAAATATTTTTTTTCGATAAGTGATTTGAATATTATTTTATTTAGCCTAGCAATTTTGCTATAAACGATCTCAAAATTCTATCAAATACCAACCATCAAATATTCTTTTTGCTGCGTTGATTTTAAAATCTAGAAAGTATATGAGTTGTTGTGTATAAAGCGAAATACTATTTGAACAAAAGAGTCTAAATTTATACTAACACAAATCACATAGTCAAAGGAAAAAACTTCAGAAAAGAAAAAAGCTATTTTTTTAAAGTGCACTCTCTATTGAATAAAATTCTAAATAATTATATATCTATTTAATTATATATTTCGAATAAATATTAATTTATGCATAGAACTCTATAGTAATTTACATTGTATTATTAAGAATTAAGAAATTTGAAAATTTTTTTAAGAATTTTGGTGAATTAAAATTAATAAATATTGTTTGTTGCAAGAATAATGGTATATACAAGTAATCTATCAAAATAAAGCAATATTTTAGTGCTATAACAGGGTTCAATCTAAAACTATTTTATTCAAATGGACATCATTTACTAGTGTGCAAAGTCGTACGTTTTGTCAAAGATTTTAAATTTTGAAATATGTTTTTAATGCAAAATTTGACATATAAATAACATAATTTTTCGATAAATAATGTGGCTATAGCTTTGCCACCAAGCATAGTAAAAAAAATCAATATAAAAAAACTATTATTTTTCAACAAAAATATTTTAAACTAAACTATGCAAATTTTCAAAGTAATAAATAATATCTTTACAATAAATCTGATATAATGTATTGGAAGCACATGGTTAACATCTCATTACCTTGAATTAACTCTTATTGTCATAAGTAATAGTATTATTATTATGTGAAATTATTATTATTATGTGAAATATGACATTATCCAAAAATGAGAATAATGAAAAACAAATAAGCGCACACTAACCTTTTTTCATGTGACAAATATGGGAGAAGAAAATGTCACACTAATGTAAGCATATATTTTTAACGGAAGGAATCTCTTAATTACTATATGTTTATTGTTTCAATTGTGTGGTAAATGAAAGTCATAAGTACAAATGAATATAAATGTTTTAAAATAATTCTATAAAAAAAAATAAGTATTGATTTATACATTCTTACATCTATTTATTAAATTATTCTTACACTAAATGTTATTCATCCTATCCCTTAAGTTGGTCTACTTCCTCCTCAAGTTGTCTCAATTTCTCAACATACATTGTTTGATGCAGTGTTATGTAGTGACATATAAGTGTCGCCAGAGCTGATATTCGTCTTTGAATGATTCTCAATTAATATTGATTATTAAAAATACTCTGCAAATTTCAGATGTTAAAACATATAAAATAATAGTTAAAATACTTAAAATTTGACCTTGCAAAATGACTTTTGAATCAAGTAGAAATTTCAGATGTTAAAATTTATAAAATAGTATATGCAATATTTTAAAATTCTTGCACTACACTCTTGGGATCGGATCGTTACACCACAATTATATTCAACATTTCCTTTCTTGATAAATATTTATAGTAAAGAAACAAAATAAATAACTTTTATCGTTATAGATTAAAAATTGTTTCAATCAAATGAAATATATTAAGGATCAAAATAAAATATTCCACATACATAGGTGTCAAAATAAGCTCAAATATCGATAAGGAAAAACTAAAGAATATGACAAACATTTAAAATAAATAGCTACAACTTTTTTTTATGTTATATGGATATGACTACTGTCGCGCCTCATTTTTCATTAAAACGGATCTTGTGCATGACCTAACAACTCTTTTGGAATTTTAAGTTTTGAAGAGTCGTCACCTAACAAATTAAGACGCATTAAGGCACCTATCTAACTTAACTAGTCTAGCTAAGGTCAACGAACCAGAAAAACGGGTAAGGGTTCGAATTACCTCGAGGGGAAGGTATTAGGCATCCATCAAGGTCCACAAATGTAAGTCCCGGCGTATCTCATACAAATTATGTGGGGATTACAAGTAGAAAATAAGGTCACTCATTTATTAGTTAATTAATTAACATACTCGCTAAGTGACAACATAATATTAAAAAATAAAGATTAATTTATTATTAATTAAACATGTATAACCTAGGTGATAAGAATTATTGAACAATTAAAGCTACTTTATTAATTATATAACATGCAAGACTAAGTGATAATATAATATTAAAAAATTAAGATAACATTCTTATTTTAATTAAGAATTAGGTATCCGATACTAAATGAACTACATATACTAAGCATTTTAAAAAAATAAGCGAAAGGACAGAAAGGAGATAAATAAATAAGAAACAATTTTTTTTTATTTTTAATTTACCCCAAATAAATATAATTAAACAAACAAATAAAGGGGTAAAGGAAAGGGAGACTCTAAGAGACTTTTTCGGATCAGCACTCGACTTTCTTTGATTTTTCCAAAGGCTGCCGTATAGGGACAAACAAAAGAAAGGTTTGTCTTTCAAGCCTGAGTCGATGTTATTATCTCCGTAGGACCAACTACCCCTACCCAAACACCACATGCATTTCGTACATAAAAGGAGCCTAGTCGTCCCAGTTTAATGTCCAAGAGGCATTGGACTCTTCAAAGGTAGGTTTAGACAAAATAGATTATAAGGCCCTCCTAGACAACAAGTCAAACAAACAAGACAGTCATTTTAGCAATACAAGTTTCAATTTGGCCTCTAAAAATCAATTAGACATGCTTGCAAACAACACATAATTGTGAAAGATTTCATGCTAAGTGTGTGAACATACAAACAGACAAAATTATAACAACAATTTAATTATGACAAGGCAAATATGATAACATGGATGCAAATTTTAGTATTAAACTAATTTTAGGGTGAACAATGATTAATGAAATAATAGCTTTTGTTTGATTTCCAAGTATAGCAAAGGATGTGATTACACATGCACATATATTTTAAAAATAGTAGTCGAATTAATTAATAAGGCAAAAAATAATATTTTATAACAAAAGGCTTAATTTGTTTAGGGCAGAAAATTATTTTAAGGACATCAATAGATTTATTAGTAACACAAAAAAATAATATTTTTAAGTGCCAAATTTATTATTAATGCAGAAAATTTTAGAATATTGATGGATTTACATATTGGTTATTAATGTAAAAAAAAAATATTTTTTTAGGCAGAAATTAATTACAATGAAAAAAATTAATTAATAGCAGATTTTAGATGCAAAAGAGGTTAATTATGATACAGAAAAATATTAACTATTATTTTTTTTTGCAGATTTTTATAGGCAAATTAGTATGACAATTTTTTTAAGGAAGAAACACAAAATAATAATGTATGTAGAAAATTGTTCTCTTTGTATAGAGTTGAAAATATTGACAGATTATCTAGTTTTGAAACATGCTGAAAATTATTAGAGAACTTGTAAATTTGGTGATTAACATGATTTTCTAACTCCAAACGATATATAGAATATTTTTTAGTCCTTAGGCATGATTTTTATGTGATGAGACATGCTGAAAAATGATTAACATACAAAGAGTTATTAACATCTAACAAATAACCTACTAAAATTATTAGATAGGATTTTAACATGCAAAAGTTATTAGAATCTAATTATTTTAAAACTCATTATCGAACTTGAAGTTGTTAAACAACATTAGGCATGTAGAAACCTTGTTAATTCATAATACCTATAAACATGATTTCTAGGTGAACATGTGAAAATTAGTGAAATTTATATTAACAATCATGACATCGATACTTTTAAAAGGTTCGCTTTCTCTTGTGAAGTTCATTAGCATGCTGAAAAAAATTATTAACATATAAAAGCTAGATCTAGGTTACTAACTTTACTAAGGTTATCAAGCTCTCATTGATTCAAACTAATTAAAGAAGACAAATAAAAAATTGATTTTAAATAGATCATTTGGGTGATTTCAATATGTTGCCTATTCTAATGACATTAGTAATAGACAGAATATTTGTATCAATCACATAGTAAAAAAAACATAATAAGCAAAGAAAACAATTAGCATATATATATATATCCCCTCCCCTTATAGCTTATCCCCCAAATTATTTCAAATACCAGAGAGCTGAAGAGTTATTAAAGAATTATTACAAAACTAAATAGGAACTAACCCAACATCAGAAAAACTTAAAAATAATAATAATAAAAAAAAATTCATTCAAATCTCTTAACCGGGCGACTCTTCAACTTGGACAAAATGTCCAAACCTGCTAAAGGAGAAGAAAATACCAGCGTATACAATACCTAAAGACAATGATATAAAAATACTAATTATCAAACTCACTTGAACAATATTAATTGTTTCACATATATGAGTAAAAAGTAGACATACAAGTATTCCGACAATCAGGATTAACATGAAATCACAAATAGAGCAAAAGGGGTGAGAAGTTAACCCGGATGCTTCCTTTTGTTCGTTTTTGAACACACAACAAACATACATGATAAGTAGTTCAAAGTAAAGAACGAGATTAATGCGGAAAACAAACCTAGTTAGGTAAAATTAATGTCAACAATGTAGATGAACTGTGCTTCAAGAATAGATTTGCTAGTATGTGCAAATGTTGAATCCGTGAGCAGTGTGTAATAGTGTTCTTATGATAAAAGCCTATAGAGCGTGAGTGAGTAAGCATTCAAGAGTGTAAGAGTGAGCATGGATGAGAAAAAGAATGAAAGATGGGTCAAGTTTATATAGCAAAGAGGGGAACATAATAAAGGGAGAAAATAAATTAAGAAGAGCCTATCTTGGCAATTTTCTTAAACAAATAATATAAAGCAATCAATAGAGGTCCTTCACCAAAAATAAATGACTAAAAATCTGCACATATGGACAAAGAATTGTCTCTAGAAGGAAAAAAACAAACGTTTACCATAATCGCACTGATTCAATCAAATCATAATTTATCATAACTACAAGCATTAGCCGTTTGAAATTAGATAGGAGCACGAAATAGAAAATACAATAAATTAAGAGCAATCTTGAGATTTTATTTCGTTACCCACTCAAACGAAAAAACAGCAAAATTATTTACCTTAACTAAACCAGTAAACACTAATTCGATATAATTAAGAAGACCAATATATTTTAGTAAAAACATTACAATTTTATACAAGTAATGAAGCACATATACCTTCTGTATAATAACACCATATTTTACCATGCAAAAACCTCTAATGGAGGTCAATCGAGGATAACAATATATAATAATATACTAACCAAATCACGGAATCAAATACATTTAATTACCAAGTCTAAACTCTAATCAAGTGAATCCATTATCAAATAGTCTATGATACAATTAATCAAGCTAATGTTCAAAAATTATCAATAAGAAGAGGAATATGCAACTATCACATTTATATATTAACGGGCAAATTTGGAGACAAAACTTATACAATAAGTCAGTGATCCTCCAAACAATCTCATGTTGAAACAAGTACATTATTAATTTCAGTTAGGATCGACTACTAACATTAAATAAAATCAATCATACAACACAACATCGAGACTTTAGGCAATATCTGAGTCATCTTAGCAATCAAGGGATCCAACAAATCATGCTAAGAAAAACTAAATTGACAACCAATTATTTAATTATTTTTGAGTAAACAATTATAGAGGATATCAGAAAATTATAATCTAATTCAGTAAAAAGTGTTAGGGGATAGATGGATAATAAACAGAAAACACCTCACTGGATCTGTCGAGATCCGTTTCGAACAAACCTGAAAGTTCGAGCGTCACCGAATCTTGAACTTGTCAGAGTTGCTGATGGTCTTGTCGGCTGCTGCTGGCTGGAGAAGAGATAATACGGAGGCAAACAGAGGCGTGGCAGCTGCTATCCATTGTCACTGCTGCTGCTTCTCGAAGTTATTGCTGCCGTTGGGTGCTGCTGATTGACACCGGTGGAGCCTGCTGACATCGTCTGTTAATGCTCCTGTTGTTTACTGTCAAAGGCTTCTGTCTTTTGCTGGCAACTTCATCATTCGCCGCTTCCTGCTGGAACGAAAAGGAAAAAGCGGAGGAGAAGAGGAATAGAGGGGCGCCGGGGGAACATGTGAAAGGAGAGTGCGGCACCTCCTGGCTCTGGTCGGAGGAGCAGCGATGAGGAGGAGAAAGAGGGAAAAAGACCAAAGGGTTAGGAGTTCTTTAGGTGTAAAATAGTAAAATTTGGGAGATTAGATCTTGACCGTGGATTTGAAAGATATAGACGATCAGGATTTAATGAATTAAATAGACGGATGAGATTATAAGATGAGATATATTGAAATCCGATTTGAATGAGGATTGAAATGGCTAAACTTGTAATAAAAATTGGTTAGAATTACAATAAAAGGGTGACTATAATTGAAAATGAATTGGAATTGGATGAATTAGAATTGAAAGAAATTATAACAGAATAGGCTAGAATTTAAATAATTTTGAGAAAAATTAGGAATTAATATTTAATTAAAATAGTACATATATTAGAATATTTTTATATAATTGAAAATCACTTAAATTTAAAATATTCGAAATTCATTAAATATTTTAATAATATTTACAATAATTTTATAAAGTAAACATACTAATATATATAATTTTCAAGAAAAATCGACGAAATTTTAAGCTTTAAATAAATTTTAAAAATATGTATTTAATCGATTAGTATTCCTAAAAATGGTTAAGGTCGGTCAAAATTGTGTGTCAACAACTACTAAATGAATAACAATGTCAATTATATAAAAATAATCAGAAAAGTTATTAATATTAAATAGGAAAATATTATTACACAACTAATTGATTATGTCTAGACAAGTTTTATGTGATTGGTTCTCCATGTTTATCTTCATTAATACTTTCTCTTTCCTCAATATTTCAATATCACAATTTTTTTTTTGTATTTTTTCCCGAATTTCTTCCAATTTAAGATCCTTCTAATGATTTTACCATCAAGTTTTGTAACTTAAATTCATCATATATCTTTTAATTGATATTTGACCTCGTTTTTATAAAGATTATATTTGTATATATCTATATTTTCATCTATTTTTTTTTATAGGATTTCAATTGGACAATTGTTTATTTCTCCATTACAATGGCTATAGTTTTTAAAAAGTACCTGAAGAGCATGAGCAAAAAGAGGTTGAAGTTTGTGTAATTGTCAATTTAGTATATATAGTAGAATAATTATATATATAGATACTTGTATTGTAATATTAACACAAGTTGAAATGATGATTTGTGAATACAAGTATATTTGGATACATAAGTAGTCTATCCAATTTGAAAGGGTGATTAGGCAAACAAGTAGATATGTCAATACTATACTTTATGAACAAATACGTGAGTTAACACCAAATCTCAAGTATTACAAGAAAAACTTGATAAAAAAGAAATTAATGTTTGTGAGTCTTTTCGGCTTCTTATACAACCAAATACTTAAACATTTTGCTACCTACACATTCTTTTGTTTTTCATTTTTCTTGTTTTTGGGGTTGTCCAATATATTTATCTTTTGTTCAACAATAATGTCTTCATATATTATATTGGAGTATTCATTTTCTTACTTAACAACAATGTATTAATTTTTTAATTTGTCATGTTCATATGTTACATTGTTATACTTTACCTTGTTTAATATATTTATACATTAAGTTTTTACAAATACTTGTATTCTTGATATTTTTGTACTTAAAATTTTATAAATAGAGATAACAATTTGAATTCGTACAATTAATATATTTTTCTTATTTTGTTCATTCTAATTAAATTGTATCCGTGTATATATATATATATATATAAATAAAAAAACATATACAATAATACAACTAGAAAAAGACATAAATTGTAGCCCTTTTTTATTATATTAAATAACAAACTTATAGGCTATAGATATTAAACTTTAGTAACCCTACAAATAGAGTCATTTTAGTAAGTTACTCGACAGATAACTCGTCCATAATTTTATGGGTTAAACTCAAGATAATATAATTTGGGTTTAACCTCAACTCATTCACGCTTATTGGTGGCAAACGCGCGAGTTGTGTTAAATTTTTGCAGATTGAAAATGGGTCAACATAAAATGGGTAATAATTCAACCGCCCCATATTTGACATGGGTAAATACGAATTAGGTAACATACTAATTTACCCATATTTACATACGTAAATAGTACTTTACTTAAGAATTCAACATGGAGAAAATATTTTAATCTATTTTTTTAGATGAAATATGTTGAAAACGCCTTCAGATAATTTTATTGTATCATAAAAGTGAAAACAATTCTATAACTTTTCAATATAAAATAAATTTATGTTTTCCTAGAAAATATTTTCTTGAAAAATAAGTAGATCTTTTACTTATTTACGCATGTTTGGTTATGTCACGACCCAACTCACCTGGCCGTGCGGGCACCCACTCTAAATAGGAGAACCCTCATACCCCAAAGGCTAAAACACATGTGGAAATTAACGAAAGACAGATATGTCAAGTAGAAGATGTTGGAGAATCTTAATCTTCACTTAAGGAAACATCATCGAATCATGCATCCAGACTATGTCAAAAGACATAGCAAGAGTAGTATCAGTACAAACAAGAGTAGTATGAAATAAACCACTCGCTTCTCCATCTAACCCTTTCCTTTAATTACCCCCCCCCCCCCCCAACCAACCAACTACAGAATCATTCTAGATACTAACTCGTTGTTCGCCACCCACTTACCGAATTCTAGATATGGGCTTAACCATTCTTAAACATAGTCAACCCCTAGTACCCTAACCATCCACTTCATATCCTTGGCTTATCATAATACTCCACCATTGTCTCTTAAATCATTAGACTCACTTTCGTCATCCTAATTCTCCTTTGCACTTCCCCAAGTAAAATTCACCTTGCATAATTTACCAGATGTACTAACTCTACTCTCACCATTTCCTCCTCATGACAAAACACCTACAAGTCATTATAATCTGAGTTCATTACTACAACTTCTACCAGCACTGCCACACTATTTTTACAAGCGTACTTCAAGCATATACTATCATAACAACAAACTCCTCACACAAACTTATCACGAATTTATCTGTTATCAGTTATGGATATACTTCAAGCATATACTATAAAATCTTACACTGATTTTATTTTGATCCCACCTAGCACTGCCTTGGAGGTCGAGATGCTCCGTCGCCAGCTGCGCAAGGAGAGGAGGAAGGGTGTGATCAGGGATTGTCTGATGCTGAGGATGTAGAAGACGGTTAAGGCTATCTTCACTTGTGTGGGCTCCGACAAGGAGCTTTCTAGACTCGAGCCGCCGAACTTCGAGAATTTCTCCATGCTGAACGAGGCTTGGAACGGCGTGACTCCCCCGGAGGACCTTGATTCAAACATCGACACCACCCAGTCTGAGAGTCCGTGATTTTATTTCGCTTTGCCCCTCTTGGGCTTGTAAATTTAAGACAACTAAGTTTTATTTTTATCTTTCGATATTTTCTAAGTTTTTGTAGCACATGGAAAAAAGATGCTTGTTTTGACTGTTTGATGCAACCCTGTTTTAAATAGTAGGTTATAATTGTCTACTACGTCTGTTGAACACTATTTGGGGTTGCAGGGATTTGTTCGAATCCCTTTCAAGTTGACATTTTGAAAATAGGGAAAGGAGGAAACCCAGGCCAAACTTTTCTGGTTCTTTTTCATTTCCCATGTTTTCCAGGATCCCCATTTTACCATTCCATTGAACTACGAAATTTATCAAACTAGGGTACATGATATTAAGCCCATAATGTTATAAAAATTTCAACATTATAGCCCACACACACCCAATATACATCAAGACATTTACATACTTAATGATTAGAGTTTATCTCAACAAATTTCTCGATATTCACGAAATTACACTTGCATACTTGTAACAATTTTTTCAGCAATTTACACAACATCAAAATCCAAAGACACAACACTGTGTCTTTATTTAGGTCACATACATCCCTCGTAAAACCTCCATATACCCAGTCCTTTCACACAACAAGAAGCACACAATCATAGCTAATTCAAGCAACAAATAGCACACGTGCTCACAACCATAAATCAGACACAAAGTCATACATTTACAAACATAAATCACACATCATAACAACCTCACTTTATAGGTTAGTTCGTCCCATAGATGAAAAATACTGGTCATTTATGCCTCGTACGACCCTTAAAACGAGATACCAATTGAAACCTTCTTAATTTCGATTAAATTTTGATTGTATCCCTTTAGTCGAAAATAGGACGTCTAGTTCACTTCGTTGAGATACCAATTGGACTCAACTCATATCACAAGCCACACTTCACATAAAGGAGAGAATGAGTGAAACAACTTCCTAGAATGATTTCTAGCTTTCTGAAGATTAGGTGTGGACGTCAACACACCAATCCGCAGGAGACTAGTTCACATTTTTTTCTTGTACTGGGAGATCGATAACCTAGGCTTGATACCAATTTGTCACGATCCAACCCATCGGGTCGTGCAAGCACTTACTCTAACACCTGAGTATGAGAACCTCATACCCCAAATGTTAAAACATGCGGAAAATTAATGAAAGACGGATATAATAGAGATAAAAATCTTTATAAATGGAATCTTTTTTAACGAACTAGTAAGACTTGTAAAGTAATTAACAACCCCAAGGATCTAGTCCAAACAGACACAAGAGCTACTAAGGACACAATGGACAAGAAAATACATAACATAACTCCACCAAACGAAAAGACAAGTAGAAGGTAATGGAGATTCTTCGTTTCCACCTAACTAAACATCACCGAATTCTACAATCAGACTATGTCAAAAAACATACTAAGAGTAGTATCAGTACAAACACACATACTAGTAGGCACATCGGTCAACCCAACACCCACCACACAATATAAGAAACCAACTAGTAAGAATCATGAAATAAACCACTCGCTTCTCCACCTAACCCTTTCATTGAATTACCCCTCCCCCCCAATCACACTGTCATTCTAGATACTAACTCGTTGTTTGCCACCCACTCACATAATTCTAGATCATGGCTTAACCATTCTAAACACATAGTCAACCCTCAAGTACCCTCACCACTAATTCAGCTAACCACTCACGTCATATACCTGCCTTGTCATAATAACCCATCATTGTCTCTTAAATCATTAGACTCACTTTCGTCATACTAATCCCCATCTGACTTCCCCAAGTAAAATTCACCTAGCATATTTTATCAAATGTACTATCTTTACTCTCACCATTTATTCCGCATGAAACACCAACTACAAGTCATTATAACTCGAGTTCACTACTATAACTTTTACCACCAATGCCATATTATTTTTAGAAGCATACTTCAAGAATATACCATAATTAGAATAAGCTACTCACACACACTTATCACAAATTCATCGGTTATCAATTATGGAGAAACATATGTCTTCAATATCACTTATCAATAAATATAAAAATGTAATCCTCATAATTAAATACACAACATAATTCAAAAGTTCTCTCACAGAACTCAAGCTCAAATAGTAAGCTTACCAAAACGTGGCAATCAGATTCCATTATTAGTGTGCCAAAATGTGGCAGCCTATTTTTTATGCTGAAACGTGGCAATCGATCTCATTGTTAATGTGCTAGAACGTGGCTGTTGATTCCATGTTTATGTCGGAACATGCTAATTGATCCAATATTTATGTCAAAATGTGGCAACTGATACAAGTTAGTTATGCCGAAATGTGGCAGTCAGATCTCAATCACACAACCACAATCACAAGTACATCATCAAGATTATATATTTACATCATTATTCATCTATTTCATTTACAACAAGCATGATCAATATTACAACATTCATAATATACAAGTATCATAATGAATCAAGAACAACAACATCACATAATCATAAAATCACAACCATCACCTACGAAGTACTTCTCAATTCCTAACATACAAATATACCAAGCTTAGTTCTAGTTCTTCATTAGGGTTCGTTATTAGGGTTTAATCCTAATTCACTAAAAGTTCATCAATTTAATAACTTTAATAGATCGAATATAGCACACACCCATGATCATGTTTCACTTTATCGGATATTGATGTTCTTGAAGCTATTCTATTCAAGAAGGCAATTTTGGAAACCTTGACAAGTCATCAAAATCTCTTCTTAAGCACTAACCTAATTATATTGAATAATAGCAATTTTCTACGGAATTCACTTGGTGCACGAAGGTCTACATATAACCCATATTATTGATTTCATACATTACATTTACAACTACTCAATGCATAAACCTAGCCTACCTGGACGCCAACCATTTATACGGGGGTTTTGACTTTGTTACTAGCTTTTTCGCTTCGAAACAGTGAGTTTGGCCAAAATTTTGCAAGATTCCACCATCCCCACGCTAGTAATATCCTTATCCTTTCTTTCCGAGCTTGTAATAACTTTGTTGAGGTTTCTAGGGACGTTATTTACGACTTTTCTAGGTATTTTAGAAAGATGAACAAAGTAGAATTTCCTGTAATTACATTCTGTCTCGCCTATCCCGCAGTAGCGGTATTTGCCCCGCTGTAGCGGGATGAGGTCTAGATTTTTTACAAAAAATTGTCTTTCCTAAATAACGACGATTTGGACCGTTACAAGTTAGTGAGTAAAAAATATTTTCTGGAAAAGATTTGTAATGTTTGATTACTAGAGTAGAAAATAATTTTAAAAAACAAATTTAGTTTTTTTTCGGGGTTGGGGAGGGGGGCTGATAAGGGGGCTAGCGGGAGGGGAGGCGATAGTAGGGAAGGAAAATGAATTTTTAAAGTTGAAAATCATTTTTACAAACAAACTTAAAATTATTTTTTTGGGGCTGGGGGGTTGGTAGGGGGTGGGGTCAAGGGTAGGGGTGAAAAAAGTAAAATTTTGAAGTTCAAAATATTTTTTTTTAAAAACTTAAAAAATAAATTTTGGTGTGGGGCCGGTAATGTGTTGTTAGGTGGGGGTGAAAATATTTTCCTTCATACCAAACACACCCTAAAACAGGCTTAATGCACTTTAAGTAATGTCAATACTAATATATGTTACACTATTATTTATTATTCAATATAAAATTAAATAAATAAAAAAATATAATATAATTAACAAAAAAAGTACATTTAGAATAGATATTTTTGGAGGACTAAAGACTTCATATTTTCAATTATAGAGAAAAATAATTAATTTTATAAAAGAATATAAAAAGGAAGAGAAGTTTGAATATATTTGGTAATATCATAATTTTGAGTGAATAAAAGTTAAAAGCTTAAATCATTTGGCTAATTCATTTTTATCCATATTTTTATGAGTTGATTATGAGTATCAACCCATATTTTATCCATGTAAAAAGTCAGTTATCCAATCAATTAAATATAAGCGGGTTATCAAAATATTTGCTCATTTTGTCGGCACTATTCATGCCTAAATTCATTTTAGAAGAATCTTCAATTGAGCCCAATTAATCTACAATTTAAAACTATTTTTAGACTCTTTATTTTGTATTGATGTAATATATGTTTCTATAGTAAGTTATGAATCACTATCTATCTTATACTACCCCTCTGTCCCTATTTAGTTGTCCTATTTTAGAAATGACACACATAATAAGATAATAATAATTAGCATAGTGAAGTGACAATTTTACCTTTATTAATTATGATTCAAAAATAATGAATTAAAACTTAAATTTTTTAAAGAATTTCAAATGTAGGTAGAATAGGAAAAGAAATTATCCTTTCTTAATTTATCAAAATAGACAATTAAACAGGGACAATTAAAAAAGAAAATATGGACAAGGAACATAGGGAATATCTTTTAAAATTTATCTATTCATTTATATTTTTCTTGAATTATAAATTTAAATAACAATTTTAAAATTAACTAATAATATATTAAAATTATTGAGATTAAACATATAAATTGAACGATGATGACCTAACTTGATTTTTAGCCAATTTGTATGTGCATTTTGGTAAAAGAAGAAAGAAACTCAAATAGTAAGTTGCGCATAGAGATAGATCCGAGAAAGAAGATAAGTTGTACATTTGTACTACTTCTACACAAGCATCACATGATATCAAAATCTGCGCCAAAAGAAAAAAGAAATACTAAAGACAACTTTGTGAGATCCAAGAGAAAAAAGAAAAAAATCTCTCCTCTTTCTCTCTCAAAAGTCAGAGAGAGAAACATCACCATCACCAACGAGAAGGAGCTGCCCATTGATTTAACAGTGAAAAAATGGGATGCTCGTTCTCGGGGCTCAATGCTTTGTATGACAATGCCAATGGCGGTGGAGATGTTTGGATCAATGAGAACCGTTTCAGGATCCTTCGTCAAGCCACTTTTCCCAATGTCTTCCTTGTCAAGGAGCTCATTTCTGATCCAAATAAAATCAAGGACCCTTCTCATGTCTCTGGTACATATTAGTAGATACTTACTACATTGGTTTGAGGAATACTCAAATTAATTTGTGGCAATAGCAAGTTTCGTTTTCCCTTTCTTTTGATATCTGAAAATTGAATCATATTGACAATTGAATCAGATTTTGTTGAGTTTTGAGCTGAATTAAGTTATGCATAGTTGTAGTTGTTGACAATTGGGTCAAATTTGTGAATAATATTAGTGGACATTTTTCTGTTTCCTCTCTTGTGATCTGACTCTATAGGAAACAGAAATTTGTGGTAAGATGTGCGTACCTTGTACTTTCTACAGAGACCCTATTTTGTGGAATTATAATGGGTTTGTTGTTGATCTTACTATTAGATCAGATTTGTAAACATGTTGAGACTGTGCTTAATGGATAATGGGAATTCTTATAGTTGATCTTGGTAGTTGTTATTGCTGTTGACTATTAGATCAGATTTGCCGATGAAAGGTTTCTTGCCTGCTTCAAATTCTACACTAATTGCTTTGGTTGTAGTTGTCAATGATCATAGGGGGAGGTTTTGTATCAATCACACTCCACAGTTATTTGTGTCTCTGTTGTTCCAATTAGTGATCTGTGACTTGCGAAGAACTGAGATGTTTGCTACTATCAATGTTTTCTTTCCTTTACCTGCTAAATAACTGTGATTTTGTATGGGTACTAGGTGTTTCTATAGGGTGATTCTCTTGACATATGAACTTTAACTCCCAGAATTTGCTTATATTTTGTGCAATTAGATATCTTTTTCTTGATTTACTAATAGTTCACTGCTGGTTTGTGCGACATCTTATCAAGAAAAGAGAATGCACAAAAATGAACACTTCTAAACATATATTTACTATTGTTTGCAATTGAAAAGAAGAAAGTCCAATGGAACCTTATCCTTTGCCTTTTATGTTCTCTTTTCGTCTCTCGATGAATTTTTTTCAGTTGCTCAGTTAGGCCTGCAAAAATTTCCCCATTTATCAGTTCAGATATTTTTTTGCTTATGGACCTGAACCATCTAGTGTACTCAGATTTATGATTCTTTCTCTAGGAAAAGATTAGTGCAGATTCTTGTACAATTATTGTAGTTCATACTTCTCTTGTTCTTATTAACACTTCTCAAATTATCATGTTAACATTATAGTGTTTGCAATGCATTGTATCTGAATGTTTAGATGATGGAACTTATGCAATGAAGAAAGTTCTAATTCAAAACAATGAAGAGTTAGAGTTGGTGAAAGAGGAGATCCGCGTTTCGTCTCTGTTTAGCCATCCCAATCTGCTTCCTCTCCTGGATCACGCCATCATTTCGGTCAAGGTAATTACTAGAACCCGCACACTTGCTTTGATCAGCACATGAAAAAGAAAATTATAGTGGTCTCTAATTTCTTCATTTAGTAATTCACCAGCTCCACGTCTAGGCTATCTCTTATCAAGAGGCCTTCTCAAAATTAATTCACACGTATTAAATTGAGAGCGCATATCATGCAAAGAAGGCGAACACATGCACATTACTGATCCTTTTCCGTTCCAGGAATCTTATATGTGCTTCAAGAGTTCAAGGAACTCATTCCCATCATAATAGTTTTATTTCCATATATTTGAAGAAGTTTGAACATGCATGTGAATGGACAGAGAAGTGTACCATATAGTTCCTTTCTTTGCCAAAAGGCAAAGGAAAGGGGGTTGAGAAGTTGCTCACTGTCGCAGAGGGTTACTGTTCACATGTCTCATTGAGATGAATCTCTTCCGGTGGTTTTGGCTTCTGGGAGTGAGAACTGTGTTTAAGCAAACTGTCATTTGTCAACTTGCTCTACTTTTGCTGAATGCTATAAGCATGCTGAGTTATATCTTCTTTGTTGCCTTCCCTCTATGATATATCTTCAGTTGCCACTGATTTTCTCTAAAGATCTTATTTAATTGGATAATGGGCAGGCCTCACAAGACCAGTCTAGGAAGCAGGAAGCTTACTTGTTATTTCCTGCCCATATGGATGGGACATTACTGGACAGTATGAAAGCCATGCAAGCAAAACAGGAGTTCTTTTCCACTTTGGAGGTGCTTCAAATATTTCATCAGGTGAACAAGAATCAGTATGTTCTGCACAAGAGCATCTTTTCATTTTCTGAAGGAAAATGGAAGGGTCAAGTGCACATGGTATTGTGGAGCAAAAAATGTACTGAAAATGTTTTATATGCAGCTCTGTGCAGGTCTCAAGCATATGCATATCTTTGATCCTCCGTATGCACATAATGATGTCAAACCTGGTAATGTCCTTTTAACACATCGGAAAGGACAGGCACCTCTTGCAAAATTAATGGATTTTGGAAATGCATGTCCTGCAAGAAGGCAAATTCGCTCTCGCTCAGAGGCTCTACAGTTGCAGGTACTTATGCTTCTTCTATTATGTAGACGTATCTTCTTCTGTATTTATGCCTGCAAGCTTCTCATTTTTCTCTTCTTCTGAACCTGAACAGGGAGAATGTTATCACCATTACTGTATTAATAACATAAGGATGTTGCTTTTTCTTGGCTCTTTTACTTACAGTTCACAACTTACCCCATTCTGATGCATATTTTTTTGGTTTGATGTACGTTTGTGGTTATCCAGGAATGGGCATCTGAGCATATTTCAGCACCTTTCCGTGCACCTGAATTGTGGGACTGCCCAAGTCAATGTGATATTGATGAAAGAACTGATATCTGGTCATTAGGTTGTACATTATTTTCTATAATGTAAGACTTCTCCCTACTTTTTGTAGCTTTTTCTGTGCAAAATAAAATATTTTTATTCTTTTGTTGACATGTCTGTTAGTTGCATCACCATTGTCCAATAAATTGATATTCAGTTCGATCTAGTCATGAGTTAAGCTAACTCAAGTGTGAAATATCCTGCAATGCTTAAAATAAGTGTGTTGATGAGCGTACTGAAGTGTTGTCTGGTGCTGATTTTGCCAATTATTATTCACAGTAAAAGTTCTTATTCTTTTCAGAATAAGAAACAAAAATTTTCATGACGCATATATTTACCGAGTGCAGATATTAATTAACAGTGAAATTGGTTTTGAGCAGGTCTGTTTGCATGAAATGCAGTTATTAATCTTTAACATCTTGGCTTTTATGTCCAGGTATGGTGTATCTCCATTCGAGTATGCACTAGAGGAATCTGATGAAAGTCCACAATTGGCTATTGTAAATGCACAAATAAAGTGGCCAACTGAGCCTAATGTTCAATACCCAAACGACCTTAATCAGTTTGTGACATGGATGCTTCAGCCTCAACCAACAGTCCGACCCCGCATAGATGATATCGTAATTCATGTTGACAAGTTGATCTCAAAGTATTCCCCATTAAAGTAATGTGAGGGGAATATTTTGGTTTAGTTCACATATGCATCATCTATATTAACATCTTAGCATATTACAGAAACCACCATAAGTTACTGTTACATTATTTTTTCGATCCATTTTTTCTTGTCAAAATGTGATAGAAGACTCAGTAACTCATTATTCCTCATTACCACAGAGGAGCGATAATTTAATGTTGAACACTACTACTTTTGTTCCCATGTCCACAAGAAAATTTTGCCTTGGTTGTTTCTACAAGCCCATTTTTATCGTCAGTGTTCTTTTATAGTTTATGTCATGCGATGTCTGTTATTTTCTAATGGTGCTGCCTTTACACTCTTATTGAGCTTAGCGCTCGCTTATTTCTTTTGAACTGAGAAAAATAGGATGGATTC
The DNA here is from genome assembly GCA_027704765.1 of Solanum habrochaites. NCBI lineage: Eukaryota > Viridiplantae > Streptophyta > Magnoliopsida > Solanales > Solanaceae > Solanum > Solanum habrochaites. Next base: position 56,745,510 of record JAKWJA010002500.1, read on the forward strand.
TATTAGCTCAATCTTTAGAAGGCTTAGCTATTATCTCCATGGTGCTTCATGTTTAGAAGCTTGTTGTACAACTACTTCCATACTCTTGAAGGCCTTACTCGCGTAATGAAGTAAGTATTTCTTTGTTGCCTTTTATTCGTGTAGTTGACAGAGTCTATAGGCCATAACTTTGACATGTTATAACTGTCTTCAAGACTTTTAGAAGATTAATTTCAATAATGGATCTCATAGGAGAAAACTGAACACTTTGTTCCTGCTTCAAATTATAATGTGGAATTTTTTTTGTACCTTTAAAGGCTAAACTTGATGGTAGGCCATATGAATTCTTCCAAGTGCAATGTAACACCATGTAGTCAAAATAGGCCAAAAATCAGTTTTTTTTAAAAAAATCTGCTGGTGCAACCAACGGTGGCATCGACGGTTCGTCCAGCACAACCGCCGATGGGATCAGAAACTCTCCAAAATTTAGTCGGGAAAAATTGGTTAAGTCTTGATCGACGGACGGACCGACGGTCCGTAGGTCAGACGACGGTCCGTAGTTCGTGACCGTCGATCGAGACCCCCATTCACCCACTCTTTGACAAGAGCTACGGATGACCAGCACAGTTCGTAGGTTGACCTACGGTCCGTAGGTTTGACTGTAGGTGGAAAATTTGCAGATAGTTAAGGGAAAATGCAGTTGGGTCAACTTCAAATGGTCATACCTCTTAGCACAAAATGAATTAGGTGTCCCATGACCTACACCAGATAGATAATTAAATTATCTTTCCATATCCACGACCTTGCTAAAATCAAACCTCCGAGTTAAAACGTATGCTCATTTTAGTAAATATCTGTGAACAGGCCCTGAAGACGGACCCAACGACGGGGCGTCGAGCAGACGACGGATCGTCAGTCCTGGCCGTCGTTTGGCCCGACAACAACTTTCTCAGGGGTCTTTTGGACCTTTCCCACTCCATTTTAACCCTAAGTTACGTATTTTTTTTTACCTAAATCATCATATTTTAGTCAGTTTAAGCCTAGAAACATAATTAAAACATATCCAAGTCAAATCATTTAATCAAAACATAGAAAATTAGAGGCAAGAGAGGAGAAAAAAACTCAAGAACCCTAGTTCAAGAACGCCACAAGCTCCAGTAGTTCCAGCCTCGAAACTTAAGTATTTTTCCATGGATTTCATCACCATGTATGTGGGATTTCACTAGTGGGTTCCTTTCACCCATTGGGTCCCTAATTTTCAGTCAGATTTTTGATTCCAATACCATGATTAGACCTAGGATTTCTAGAACTTCAACATAACTTTATGAATTTATTAGTTTTATGTTCCAAATCAGAATATCATGTTATTATTCAGTTTACTGCATGAATTGTATTTCTTTAGTTCTTGAATTACACATGCTAGGTCAGATATTTCAGACAGTTCAGATATACACGCCTCAGTTATAAATGTATAATTACCAGATTAATTGTTGTATTCTCAGTTTGCATGTTCAGTTTTGAGCTATCCAGTATTTATAGAAATTCATACATAAACAGTAAATTTACAAAATTCATTGGGAGTAGCATAATACCGAGTTAGACTAGGGTTTGGTATACCCAATTAGTCCCAGAACTACTAGCCAAGTAGGTTGTAAGTCCCATATGTGGGCAATCAGTTTAGTGATCACACCAGCATACCTTTATACCTTTGGCAGGGTATATTGAGTCCTCTCGATGGGGTGTATACATCGGACTCCAGATTTAGCTCATGTGGTTTTATTATTGGTTATTCGTAGCTCCCACTGATCAGTCATACTCTCTGCATTAACCATTTATCAGTATATTCAGTATTAAGTTTCAGCGTGTTATAAATTGGTCATTGCATCCAGTTAGCTCAGAATTCAGTTCATGTCATATTATTATACATGCTTTTATTGTTATTCAGTTATGATTTATTTCAGCTTTACTCTATCCTACATGCTCAGTATCTTTCAAGTACGGACGCATACGTGCGCTACATCTTCTCGTGATGTCGATTTAGGTTCTCAACATCCACATAACGCATAGATCAATTTTCTGATCTCCAGTTCAGCAGATTCAGTGATGAGTCCTCATTCTCCGGGTACAATAGTCATGAGTTTATTTCAGTTTTCTTTTAGTCATTTATTTTTTGTTTTTTCTAGATTTAGATGGGGCTTGTCCCAGTATTTCTAGTCCTACTTAGAGGCTATTTTCAGACATAGTTGTTTCAGCTTAGTGTTGAGTTAAGAACTTCATTGTATTAAACTCACCAATCTTCATATTATATCTGTTTCAGAATATGGGTATTACCCATCTTTTCATATTAAATTATGATTTAGCTTCCACAAAAGTTTATTATCTTTAGTATGCTCATGATCATGCCAGCAGGGTTAGCTTGGGATCACTTGTAGTAATAGGTTCTGCACGTCTCAGGGGTAGCTCGGGTCGTGATAAAAATTAGTATCAGAGCACTAGGTTCAAGAGTCCTAGGGTGTCTGAAAAGCCGCACTAAGTAGAGTCCTTTTTCATTGTGTGAAGTGCACCACATCTAATGAGAGGGAGGCTTCGAAGTGTTTTGAGGAAAACTTCACTTTCTTGTTACTCTTATCTCTTGTAAGGTATGATCTAATTCTATTCTAACTCGACATTGAGCGCTTAAGATCATGCCTTCTTGTAGAGCTTAGGCATGGAATGCTAATGCACGCAATGCTAATGCAGTTCCTCTGTTACTAGATAAGGAAGTTCAAATGCAGAGTTTCAGAACATTAATTCATCTTTTGGCTCAGAGTATGACCATCCAGAAAAATCAGTAGGTTCTATTTCCTACTAATAGAAATTACTGATCAATGGCAGCAAGGTCCGGACTTTATTAGGATGAATCCTCCTGAGTTCTAAGGATCGCAAGCTAATGAGGATCCTCAGAATTTCTTGGATGAGATCAAGAAGATCTTTGAGGTAATGCAAGTCACTTGGAATGATTGGGTTGATTTAGCATCATTCCAGTTGAAGGATGTTGCTCATATCAGGTACACTCAGTGGAAGGAGAATAAGGGTGAAAATGCGGCTTCTATCACTTGGGACTGCTTTAGTGAGACTCTTCTTGACAGATTTATCCCAATAGAGTTGAGAGAAGCAAAAGCCCAAGAATTCATGAACTTAAGGCAGGGTAACTAATACGCTCAAAGTTACTTCTCAAATAAGAAGTAAAGCGGTCGTGTCAAGTAAATAACCCAACTAGTGAGGTTGGAATCGTTCCCACGAGGAAAATAGTTTAGACTTAACTTCAATCTATTATTACTATTGTTCAGTCAATTACTTCCTTGGAAAGCAAAAATGATAAAAAAGGGGGTTTCTATTCCTAAATAAATGAAAATAACTAGCGAAATAAAAGGAGACAACTAACAGATTCGAATGTTGGAGTTTAGTCAATTAATCAAAGTAACTAGGGTTTACGTGTTCCCCACAGGTTCATAACTTGATAAGTCTAACTATAACAATTCTTTCCTAGTATCTTGCATGCAAAGTGATAAGTTATGTATTTCTAAATCCTTGGTCCGGCATCTAGAAAATTTCACTCCGCACCTTGGTCCGGCTACGTGTGTTGCTATCCTAACCCTTATCTTTACCTCATATTAAGCATCGTATTCGATATTTGACTAAATTATTACCTCGTACCAATCAATACTAGCATATTAAATAGTACACACTAAATCTATGTTGATAATACTTTTCCTATTATTTACCTCCTTGGTCCGGCAAATAGCATTAAGGCGAGTTCTAACGTTAGCCATCCGTTAAAAAGACTTCTATGCGAAAGAATTATGAATACATTCAAGACACTATTCTAGAATTGTTATTTTAGTTAGGTTTTACCTCATTATTTGCCTATGGTTCCCACAACCCTAGTTGTGGAGTTTAGTTACCCATAGTCATAATCACAATATTCAAATATATGGTATAAGAATTCATGTACTTAATTCAATGAGAAAGAGTAAAATCCGAAAGTTCGGTTTATTAATCAACAAAAATCACCAACAATCAATTCAAAGAATCTCAAAATAATAAAGAATCTAACAATAATCAAGGGACTAACCAAATAATCCAGCGTCTAACCTCAAAAACGAGGTTTTTCAAACTATTCATAGAAAATAAAAACCTAATTAAACAAGGACTCTATTTGGTGGAAATCTGTCAAAACACGGCTGGATCGACGGACATCACGATGGATCATCGTGGTCACGACGGACCGTCATGGACTCCGTCGTCCCATATTTGATGCAATTTCTTCTGCTGCTCTCTTCATTACCCTCGACGGCAGGTATGACGGATCGTCACAGGCACAACGGTCCGTCGAGGGTCTACGTTCCAAAACACTTAAACTCTTGGAATATGGGTACTGGGACTACTTCTCTGAACTTCATGATGAACCTGCAGGACGGACTGTCATGGACACGACGGTCCGTCACGCTTTCTGTAACCCCACACTTGGTCATAATTCCCCATTTTCCTTCAGCAGCTGCACTACGCTGCCACCTACGGACCGTCACGAGCATGACGGACTGTCACAAGCTTCGTAGGTGGTCTCTTCTGCATTTCTTCGCTCATAAAACTCCACATTCATCTTTTTATAGATTTCCTGCAAATAAGGAGAAACTTATATGAAAATTAGCACAAAAAGGCTTTTGGACACACTAAACTTAAGGAAAAAGTATTAATAATACCGTGAAACCACGGTATATCAACACCCTCAAATTAAATTCGTTGTTTGTCCTTAAGCGACGCACTATGACTCAATACACAATCTTTGTACAATAGTATCCATGTTTTATCCTTTGCAATCATTTGGCCATCAATCCCGATTAATATCATCATATTTATGCATGCTATCACTATTAGGCTTGTATTATGTGGAATCAGACCATGACACAGACTCACCATGCACTAACACCTATCCTCTTCAATTTCTCACCGAGGTGCTAATATTTCCGGTAATGCAACTAGTGTCCTCACTTCAAAACAAAATCCTCATTTTCACACAATGATTTCAGTTTGAGTAGAAGGATTACTTTTCAAAACTCACTCTCAGAACAAATTCACACTCATTCATACCTATTGCCATAAGCTTGCCCTTATTTTCACTGCTTTACATATCGGCTAAACATACCATTTTCTATCATTTTGTTTTGCCGAGTTTCCCATATTCTTTCACCTTGCTATTTTCCCTTTTTTCTTCATTTGTGTAAGTGACTCTCTTCTTTTCTTGCTTGTATTTCTTGTAAATTTTTTTATTACTTTCCTTTCAACTAATTCTTGAGTCACTTTACTTTTGTTCTTTCTCTCTCTTTGTTCTTTCAACTCCACTTTCCAGAGCATTCCTCATAATAGCCACCCTCAACTCATGGCTTTGCGATAAGTCAAAGTACACAATACCCAAAGTTGGGTCAGGGCCATAAAAATGTTGTTTACTACATTAGCCACCCTCAACTTATGATTTTGACATAAGCTGAGGTGCACATGTCCAAGGAGGGACCAGGGCCAACACATTATTCCCATAAAAGATCAGTTGAGGTGAAAAAGAAAGGTCTAATTTAAGCTCAAATCATTTGGATCAAAGAAGGATAAATTTCATTTGGTTTTATTTTATTTAGGCTAAAAATGGGCTATATTGAATAAGGTCCCATGATCCTTTCCTAATTGTCTATTACAGCTTACTTTTAGCAGGACTAACCAGGCAAGTTCTAGCTCAGTACAAATAGTGGACTATTCAAATCTTCCTCACACTCACTTGACATCTCATCACTCTACCAGATTATCAGACACCTAGTTCGAATTTTAGACTTAGGGTCATGCAGTGGTGTTCCTCTATGTCATGCTTAGATCCACACATTTATCAATTACTATGCCTAGTCATGCATCATTTTCCATTTTATCAGGATATCATTTTATCCATCATGCTCCAGAATTAAACTATGTACACAAGATATATACATGCCGGTTCAACAGAAAAAGTAATCAGTCTCTTGAGGAAAAAAACACAGGCAAGAAAACCCCAAAAGAGGATAGTGAATTGGGCTACTCAGACTTCACCCTAGAACTCACTTTCCATTAACCCCACCCCCAACAAAAAGACAAGTAATTGTCCCCAATGCATAAAAAAATTGAAATACTAGAGTGGTAGGTGAAGCAAACCTGGGGCGCAAAGCGCCGACAATCAGCATGGACCGTTGTGCTTATGACGGTCCATCGTGGAACACTAGAAAACAATGGAGACCCTTAGGAGAGGGGTCTCTGACCGTTATTACGGTTATGCAGGACGTACCGTCGAGAGTATGACGGTCCGTCGTAGATGTACGTTGAAGGACACTTAGAAAACGGAGAGACCCTTAGGAATAGGGTCTCTAACAACCAGAACGGTTGTGCAGGACGGACCGTCGTGGGAACGACGGTCCGTCGCATGTGTCTATTGGTGAATGTTGCAGAGTAATCTTCTATAGAATTTCCTGGTGATGTGCCTGCAAATTTAAAACCCATTAGTAGAAAATGCTACTATTACTAGAAAGAAAAAACTATAAGTATTGGGTTGCCTCCCAACAAGCGCCTGATTTGACATCACGGCACGACTGAGGACACTTGATTACTCAGCCTTCATCAAGATGGTATGCCTCTATCACTTCATTCACCGATGCAGTATGCCCAAAATAGAGTTTTGTTTGTTCTCTATTCACCTTAAACCACACTCTCTCCTTGGTTTTTAACTCAACTACTCCATGATGGAATACTTGGGTAATCAAGTAAGGGCCAGTCCGTTTGGACTTGAGCTTGCCCGGAAGACAAAGCAACCCAGAACTGTCTAAAAGCACCAAATCCCCAACCTTTTGTTGTGCACTTCTTTTTCATTCTCCTTCTTCATCTTTTCTTTGTGGGATATGGCGGATACCGATTGGAGCGCACCACTCTGCCTCATGGTCCTACAAATGTTGAAGGTAGCTTCTTCATTGTTCAATAGAAATTTCATCTGCCCCTTTTCCATATCAACTAAGGCTCTACCTGTAGCAAGGAATGACCTCCCAAGAATAATAGGCACTTCAAAATTGACTTCACAATCAAGAATAACAAAATCTGCCGAAAATATGAATGACTCCACTTTTACTAGCATATCATGGAGTATCCCTATAGGCCTTTTCACTGTTCGATCAGCCATCAGTAGCCGCATCGCAGTGGGTTTTGGGTCACCCAAACCCAACTTCTTGTAAATCGAGAGGGGCATGAGATTTATGCTTGCCCCCAGATCACATAATGCTTTCGCAAAATGTAATGACCCGACTGTACAAGGAATAGTGAACGCACCCATATCTTCTTTCTTTTGTACGAGAGATCTTGTAGCAATAGCACTACAATGCTGCAGTCTATCATCATCCTCGAAAGTGACCGATCTTTTCTTTGTAAACAGATCTTTCATAAACTTGGCATAACCGGGCATTTGTTCTAGAGCTTCTACCAAAGGGACATTGATAGAAAACTGCTTCAGCATTGTTATAAAACGCCGATATTTACCATCCTCGGTCTTTTTCACTAATCTCTAAGGGAAGGGTGGTGGTGGTTTAGCCATGGGAATTACCTTCATAGGTACTTCTGCATCTTTTCCAGTGCTCTCTTCTGCTTCACCACTACCCTTTACCACCTTATCATCATCCTTTCTCACCTTTTTCTCATTAGACGGCATAGGTGGGTCAATGGTTTGCTTACCACCCCGAGTAGTGATTACCATACAGTGCGCATCATTTTTTGGATTTTGGACAGTGTTGCTAGGAAGAGTGCCTGGTTGCCGTGTGTTCACTGTCGTAGATAATTGGGCCATTTGCAACTCGATCTGCTTAATCGATATTGCATGTGTATCGAATTTTTGCCCAATACTTGCTAAATCACACCTTAACTCTTTAATGTGCTCATCACTAGCATCGAACCTCCTCATCATTTTGTGCAACATATCCTCAACTCGCGCCATACTATCTCCACCATCCCTAGGAGTAACTTCACAATTTTGAGGAGGGACATAGGGCCCATTACTATCATTTCTGTTACCGTAGTTACCCCTGTTGAAGTTGTTGTTGCGGTTGTAGTTTCCATCTCGGACAGAACGACCCTCACGGTTATAGTTACCATAGATCCGACCTTGGTTCCCATGACCTTAGCGCCAATTATCCTTATTTGAGCCTTGGGCGCTCGGTTGGAAACCCCCCGTCTGCTCATTTACTACATAGGAGTCCTCTGCATAATAGCATTCATCATTAGGAGGTGGTGGTTTAGGCAAATAGTTAACTGCATTTATCTTTTTTGCACCCTAGTAATATGTTTTAGTACCAACCCAAGCTCAGTACTCATCTGAGACATTTCTTCACGAATCTCATCTGTGGATGGGTTGTGAGTGGACTGCACTGCGAAGGTTTTTCTCCCGATATATGACTTCTTACTACTCCAAGCTTTATTATTCCGGTAGATTTTCTCTAATTATTCAGCAATCTAAGCATAAGGACACTCTCCATAAGATCCACCTGCTATAGTGTCCAACACCGCTTTATCATTATCATCTTGTCCCCGATAGAAGTATTCCTTCAGTGACTGATCATCTATACGGTGATTTGGGACACTTCTCAAGAACGAGGTGAATCTATCCCAAGAACTACTAACCGACTCTCCTGGTAGTGCCACAAAGTTTTCACTCTGTCTTTGTGGTTTAGTTTCTTGTAGACCGGATAGTAGCATGCTAAGAAAACATCCCTTAGTTTGTTCCAAGTGAAAATTGATCTGTAAGGGAGCTCAGTGAACCATATAGCAGCCTCTCCCGTCAGTGAGAGAGGAAACACTCTAAGCCCTATTAGATCCAAGTCCAAGTCAGGCCTCCCTACACAACTTTTACACACTGCTCTTACCTTAGCTATATGGGCATGTGGATCCTCAGAAGGTAGCCCTGAAAACAAACGTCTAGCAGTGAGCATTTGCAATAGGCTACTAGTTACCACAAAGGTTTGGCCTGGTGGTAAAGGAGGCAAGACAAGCTGCCCATCGGAGTCAGCTATGTTATCATAGCCTCTGTAGTATGCTTAGGGCCGTGGAGCGGGATTTTGTCCCCTCTGTTGGTGTTCACCCGGGGCATCGGATAACAACTGACCATGAACATCAACCGGAGCTGGGATGTTCTGGTTTGGAACATCATCATTTATTCCCAAGTTTCGATTCATGTTGCGTAGTGTACGCTAATTCGTGATCGTAGGGAAACAAAGGTTCTCTTCCTCTCCGTGCATTTGGCATACAAAGAGGGTGGTTCTGCCCGAATCAAAAACAATAAAAAAAGTAAAATCAAGAAAATATCAACTAAACAATAGTAATAAGTTTAAGTTAATCTAAAAGCTATTTTCCCCGGCAGCGGCGCCAAAATTTGATACGCTCAAACTTACTTCTCAAATAAGAAGTAAAGCGGTCGTATCAAGTAAATAACCCAACTAGTGAGGTTGGGATCGTTCCCACGAGGAAAATAGTTTAGACTTAACTTCAATCTATTATTACTATTGTTCAGTCAATTACTTCCTTGGAAAGCAAAAATGATAAAAAGGGGGGGGGGTTTCTATTCCAAAATAAATGAAAATAAATAGCGAAATAAAAGGAGACAACTAACAGCTTCAAATGTTGGAATTTAATCAATTAATCAAAGTAACTAGGGTTTACGTGTTCCCCACAGGTTCATAACTTGATAAGTCTAACTATAACAATTATTTCCTAGTATCTTGCATGCAAAGTGATAAGTTATGTATTTCGAAATCCTTTGTCCGGCAAGAAAATTTTACTCCGCACCTTTGTCCGGCTACGTGTGTTGCTATCCTAACCCTTATCTTTACCTCATATTAAGCATCATATTCGATATTTGACTAAGTTATTACCTCGTACCAATCAATACTAGCCTATTAGATAGTATACACTAAATCTATGTTGATAATACTTTTCCTATTATCTACCTCCTTGGTCCGACAAATAGCATTAAGGCGAGTTCTAACGTTATCCATCCGTTAAAAAGACTTCTATGCGATAGAATTATGAATACATTCAAGACACTATTCTAGAATTATTATTTTAGTTAGGTTTTACCTCATTATTTGCCTATGGTTCCCACAACCCTAGTTATGGAGTTTAGTTACCCATAGTCATAATCACAATATTCAAATATATGGTATAAGAATTCATGTACTTAATTCAATGAGAAAGAGTAAAATCCGAAAGTTTGCTTTATTAATCAACAAAAATCACCAACAATCAATTCAAAGAATCTCAAAATAATAAAGAATCTAACAATAATCAAGGGACTAACCAAATAATCCAGCGTCTAACCTCAAAAATGAGGTTTTTCAAACTATTCATAGAAAATAAAAACCTAATTAAACAAGGACTCTATTTGGTGAAAATCTGTCAAAACGCGGCTGGATTGACGGACATCACGACGGATCGTCGTGGTCACGACGGACCGTCATGGACTCTGTCGTCCCATACTTGATGCAATTTCTTCTGCTGCTCTCTTCATTACCCTCGACGGCAGGTATGACGGATCGTCACAAGCATAACGGTTCGTCGAGGGTCTCCGTTCCAAAACACTTAAACTCTTGGAATATGGGTATTGGGACTACTTCTCTGAAATTCATGACGAACCTGCAAGACGGAGTGTCATGGACACGAGGTCCATCACGCTTTCCGTAACCCCACACTTGGTCAGACTTCCGCATCTTCCTTCAGCAGCTGCACTACGCTGCCACCTACGGACCGTCACGAGCATGACGGATCGTCACAAGCTCCGTAGGTGGTCTCTTCTGCATTTCTTCGCTCATAAACCTCCGCATTCATCTTTGGACGGATTTCCTGCAAATAAGGAGAAACTTATATAAAAATTAGCACAAAAAAGCTTTTGGACACACTAAACTTAAGGAAAAAGTATTAATAATACCGTGAAACCACGGTATATCAGTAACATGACAGTCCAAGAGTATGGACTCGAGTTTAAACTACTCTCCAGGTATGTTCCTCATATGGTTGCCGACTCTAGGGCTCAGATGAATAAGTGTTTGTATGGAGTGTCATTTTGGTGAAAATTGAGTGCAAATGCGATGTTACTTGGAGATATGAACATCTCTGGGCTTATGACTCATACTGAGCAAGTTGAGGGTGATAAGCTTAGGGAAAAAATCTAAGGAAAATAATAAGGCTAGGACTGGGAACTATGACTATTTGTTTGCAGGGTCAGCAGAAGTTTTCGGCTACAGCCCCTTCATCATCTAGTGTTCCATCCTCCAAGAATAGGTATGAAGAGAAGGGTAGAGCACTAGGATCTAAATCTCAGGGAAGTATTTTAAGCACCAAGACTTACCCCACTTTCCCTAAGTGTGTTAAGAACCATCCAGGCGAGTGTCTTGCAGGAAAAAAAAGGATGTTTTGGGTGCGGTCAGTCTGGTCACAGGCTGAGAGATTATCCTTCTAGACAAGGTCAAGGAGGTGGTAATGGTAGATCTTAATCTACAAATTTTGTATCACCAGCAAGTCGCCCAACTCAGCAGGGTAACTCATCTGGTACAAGTGGCGGTCAGCACAAGAACAGGTTGTATGCTCTTCAGGCTCTCCATGATCAGGAAGATTCTCCTGATGTCGTCACTGGTACGTTATGTGTATTTTACCTAGATGTTTATGCATTGTTAGATCCAGGGGATACTCTTTCTTTTGTAACTCCTTGCATAGCATTCCAATTCAATGTCAGTCCAGAAACTCTCTTAGAACCTTTCTTAATCTTTACTCCAGTCGTTGAACCAATCATAGCTAGATGGGTATACAAAAATTGCCGTGTCACAGTCTCTCAGAAAGTCACCTCAAATGGTAGACTTTGATGTCATTCTAGGCTTGAATTGGTGACACTCATGTTATGCCTCAGTCGATTGTAGAACTAGGATTGTTCATTTTTAGTTTCTAGGCAGACAAATCTTAGAATAGAAAGGTAGTAGCTCAGCGCCTATGGGTCAATTTTTTTTTACCTTAAGTCCAGAAAAATGATATCTAAGTGTTATCTCTATCATCTAGTTCGGGTTAAGGATTCTAGACTTGAAACCCACACTCTTGAGTCAGTTCCAGTAGTCTATGAATTTCCAGAAGATCTTCTCAGAGTCCCTCTTGAAAGGGAAAAATTGACTTTAGAATTGAGCTCCTTCAAGATACCCAACCTATTTCTATTCCTCCTTACAGAATGGCTTCAGCAGAGCTTAAGAAATTGAAAGAGCAGTTGAAAGACCTTCTAGATAAGGGTTTCATTAGACCTAGTATTTCACCATGGGGTGCACCAGTATTGTTCGTAAAGAAGAAAGATGGTTATCTCAGAATGTGCATTGACTATAGACAGTTGAACAAGGTCACAATCAAGAATAAGTGTCCCATTCCCAGGATTGATGACTTATTCGACCAACTTTAAGGTGCTAGTAATTTCTTAAAGATAGACCTCAGATCGGGTTATCATTAGCTTAGAGTCAGAGATAGTGACATTCCAAAAATAGCCTTCAGAACTCGGTATGGTCATTATGAATTTGTAGTTATGTCATTTGGACTACCAATGCTCCTGCAGCTTTCATGGATTTGATGAACAGAGTGTTCAAATAGTACTTAGACTTGTTTGTTATCGTCTTCATTTATGATATCCTCATTTAATCTAGGAGTGAGGAAGAACATGTAAGTAATTTGAGAGTTATTTTGCAGACTCTTAAAGATCGCCAGTTATTCGCTAAGTTCAGCAAATGTGAGTTTTGGTTGCAATCCATTGCTTTTCTTGGTCACATTGTATCTAGCGAAGAGATCCGAGTGGATTCACAGAAGATAGAAGCAGTGTAATTGTGGCCCAGACCTACCTATGCTATAGATATCAAAAATTTCTTAGGTCTAGCGGGTTACCACAGAAGGTTTGTGGAAGGATTTTTATCTATATCCTCACCATTGACTAGGTTGACTCAGAAGAATTTAAAATTCCAATATTCAGATGATTATGAGAAAAACTTTGCAGAATTGAAAACTAGATTGACTACAACTCTTGTCCTGACTCTACCAAAGGGTTCAGATGGTTATGTGATCTATTGTGATGCATCCAGAGTTGGCCTAGGTTGTGTGTTGATGCAGTGAGGTAATGTGATAGCTTATGCCTCTAGAAAACTTAAGGTTCATGAGAAGAACTATCCAACTCATGACCTCGAGCTTGAAGAAGTGGTGTTTGCACTCAAGATCTGGAGACATTACTTGTATGGTGTTCACGTACATGTGTTCACTGACCATAAAAGCCTTCAGTATGTGTTCACCAGAAGGAGTTAAATCTTCGCCAGAGGAGATGGCTTTAGTTCCTTAAGGATTATGATATGAGTGTGCATTACCATCTTGGTAAGGCGAATGTAGTAGCAAATGCTCTTAGTAGATTATCTATGGTTAGTGTAGCCCATGTTGAGGAAAAAAGTAAGGAGCTAGTGAAGGATGTTCACAGGCTTGATCACTTGGGAGTTCGCCTTATGAGCATATCAGACAACGGTGTAACAATTCAGAATAGGGCAAAATCGTATTTGGTAGTGGAGGTTAGGGAAAAGAAAGACAGTGACCCAATCTTGCTTGAACTTAAGGGTGCAGTCCATAATCATAGAGTGGAGGTTTTTTCCCAAGGGGAAGATGGTGTACTTCTCTACCAGGATAGATTGTGTGTTCCTGATGTGGGCGAGTTGAGACAACATATTCTTGTTAAAACCCATAACTCTAGGTATTCTATTCATCCAGGTGCCACTAAGATGTACCACGATTTGCGAGAAGTCTATTGGTGGAATAGAATGAAGAGGGATATAGCAAATTTTGTGAGTAAGTGCCTCAATTGCCATCAAGTCAAGGTAGAACATCAGAAACCAGGAGGTATGACTCAAGAGATCGATATTCCTACTTGGAAGTGGAATGTGATCAATATGGATTTCATCACAGGGTTACCTCATACTTGCAGACAGCGTGACTCCATTTGGGTGATAGTTGATAGGATGACTAAGTCTTCTCGCTTTTTAGTGGTCAAGACTACAGATTCGGCGGAGGACTATGCCAAGCATTACATCAATGAAAATGTGAGGTTGCATGAGGTTCCTTTGTCTATCATCTCAGATAGAGGTCCTCAGCTTACCTCTCATTTCTGGAAGTCAAAGGTCTTGGTACTCAAGTTTACCTTAGTACAACATTTCATCCACAAATAGATGGGCAGGCAAAACTTATCATTCAGACCTTAGAGGTTATGTTGAGAGCTTGTGTGATCGATTTCAAAGGTAGTTGGTATGATCACCTTCCTCTTATTGAGTTTGCCTACAATAATAGCTACCATTCCAGTATTCAGATGGCCCCTTATGAGGCTTTATATGGGCGTAGATGTAGATCTCCTGTTGGTTGGTTTGAAGTAGGTGAAGCAGCTTTGATAGAGCCAGATTCAGTCCTTTATGCTATGGAGAAAGTGCAACTCATTAGAGATAGACTTAAGACAGCCCAAAGTCGTCAAAAATCTTACGTAGATGTAAGGAGAAGGGAACTAGAGTTCCAAGTTGATGATTGGGTTTTTCTAAAAGTCTCACCTATGAAAGGGGTGATGAGATTTGGAAAGAAAGGGAAGCTTCGCCCTAGATATGTAGTCACATACAAGATCTTTAAAAGGGTTGGCAAGATGGCATATGAGTTAGAGTTGCCAGCATAATTAGCAACAGTGCATCCGGTCTTCCACATCTCACTCTTGAAGAAGTGTGTGGGTGATCCAGCCTCTGTAGTGTTTTTAGAAAGTGTGGTGGTGAAAGATAGTATTTCTTATAAGGATGTACCAGTTGAGATTCTTGACCGTCAGGTTAGAAGGTTGAGCAACAAAGAAATCACTTCAGTCAAGATTTTGTGGAGAAGTCAGTCCGTCGAGAGAGCTACTTAGGAAGTAGAAGCAGCCATGAAAGCCAAGTGTCCTCACCTCTTTCCTTCCGACTCCACTCCAACTTGAGGTAATAGTTCCTCTTCATTTTACAGTCATTCATGCATAAACTCAGTCTTAGAATCATGTTCCCTCAGTTTTTTCTTGCATTTTTCAGCGTATTTGCATGTACTAAGAACTCAATTCAGTCAGAAACTCAGTTCTGATTGTTTCAGTCAGAAACTCAGTTCTGATTGTTTAGTAGTTGGGTTTGCAGCTCTCTCCCTCTATTTTAGCTAGTTTAGTTTTCATTCGAGGACGAATGTTCCCAAGGGGGAGATAATGTAACACCCCGTAGCAAAAATAGACCAAAAATAAGTTTTTTTAGTAAAAATCTGCAGGTGCAACCAACGATGGCATCGATGGTCCGTAGGACAGACGTTGGTCCGTCCTGCACAACCATCGATGGGATAAAAAACTGCCAAAAATTCAACCGGGAAAAATTGGCTAAATCTTGATCGACGGACGGACCGATGGTCCATAGGTCAGACAACGGTTCGTAGTTCGTAACCGTATATCGAGACCCCCATTCACCCACTCTCTGACAAGAGCTATGGATGACCAGCACAGTCCGTAGGTGGAAAATTTGCACACAGTTAAGGAGAAAAGCAGTTGGGTCAACTTCAAATGGTCATAACTCTTAGCAAAAAATGTATTAGATGTCCCATGACCAACATAAAAATATATAATTGAATTATCTTTCAGTAGCCACTGACCTTGCTGAAATCAAACCTTCGAGTAAAAAGTTATGCCCATTTTAGTGAAGTCCTGTCGAACAAGCCCTGACGACGGACCGAACGATGGGGCATCGGGCAGACGACGGACTGTCAGTCCTGGTCATCGTTTGGCCCGACAAAAACTTTCCTAGGGGTCTTTTGGACCTTTCCTACTCTGTTTAAACCCTAAGTTACGTCTTTTTGACCCTAAATCATCATATTTTAGTCAGTTTAAGCCTAAAAACATAATAAAACATATCCAAGTCAAATCATTAAATCAAAACATAGAAAATTAGAAGCAAGAGAGGAGAAAAAAAATTAAGAACCCTAGTTCAAGAACGCCACAAGCTCCAGTAGTTCCAGCCTTGGAACTTAAGTATTTTTTCATGGATTTCATCACTAGGTATGTGGAATTTCACTAGTGGGTTCCTTTCACCCATTGGGTCCCTAGTTTTCAGTCATATTCTTGATTCCTATGCCATTATTAGACCTAGAGTTTCTTTAACTTCAACATAACTTTATGAATTTATTAGTTTTATGTTCCAAATCAGAATATCATGAAATTATTCAGTTTATTGCATGAATTTCAGAATCCTAACTTTGTATTTCTTTAGTTCTTGAATTACACATGCTAGGTTAAATATTTCAGACACTTCAGATATACATGCCTCAGTTATAAATACAGAATTACCAGATTAATTGTTGCATTCTCAGTTTGCATGTTCAGTTTCGAGCTATCAAGTATTTACAGAAATTCAGACATAAATAGTAAATTTACAAAATTCATTGGGAGTAGCATAATACCGAGTTGGACTAGGGTATAGGGTACCCAATTAGTCCCACAACTACTAGCCAAGTAGGTTGTAAATACCCTCTGTGGGCAATCAGTTTAGTGATCATGCCAGCATGTCTTTATTCATTTGGCAGGGTTTATTGGATCCTCTCGATGGGGGATATACATCAGACTCAAAATTTAGCTCACGTGGTTTAATTATCGGTTATTAGTAGCTGTCTTACATCAGTCAGACTCTTTGCATTGACCATTTATCATTATATTCAGTATTCAGTTTCAGCATGTTATACATTGGTCATTGGATACAGTTAGCTCAGAATTCAATTTATCATGTTAGATTATTATACTCGCTTTTATGTTTGTTCAGTTATGATTTATTTCAGCTTTACACTATCCTACATGCTCAGTATTTTTCAAGTACTGACGCATACGTGCGCTACATCTTCTTGTGATGTAGATTCATGTTCTTAGCATCCACATCACGCATAGATCGATTTTCCGATCTCCAACTCAACAGATTTAGTGGTGAGTCCTTATTCTCCGAGGACAACAGTCATGAGTTCATTTCAGTTTTCTTTTAGTGATTTAATTTCTATTTTTTCTAGATTTAGTTGGGTCTTGTCCGAGTATTTCTAGTCCAGTTTAGAGGCTATTTTTAGACATAGTAATTTCAGCTTAGTGTTGAGTTAATACCTTCATTGTATTAAACTCATCAGTCTTCATATAATATCAGTTTTAGAATATGGATATTCCCCATCTTTTCAGATTAAATTATGATTTAGCTTCCGCAACAATTTATTATCTTTTGTATGATCATTATGATGCCAGCAGGGTTAGCTTGGGATCACTTGAGGTCCTAGGTTCCGTGTCCGCGTCTCGGGGGTAGCTCGGGGCATGACATGCAATCAAGACTTTCTAGTTTTCAATGAATAACTTTGAATTTATTTATTTATTTTGGAAAATGCATATGCATCCCCCAACCTATACTCGAAATCTCAGAGACACACTTATACTCAGTGGTTTCAAAAACTCTTCTGGGACTCGCCCTGGGGCGGGGCTCTAGCAAAATGCCTTGAGACTCAAGTATAGGACGTAGTTCTACAAGACTTACACCCTATGCACCCTACTGTACAACCTAAGTACACCCAATGCTCGGGACTCGCCTAACAGATCTCACACAAATTATGTGTTAAAATCTTTGATTAACATTGTTCACCCTCATAATTCTTGAATAAATGAATGATACGTAACTTTTTAATCTATAAAGATAACAAGATTGAGAATAACTCAAATAACAAACGTAGTATCACATATTTATTATTTGGTAACATTATGAAGGTAATTATATATTACGTAAAATTTCTCTTAAAAATATGTAGTGAAACTTTACTTTTTCACTTATCATTGGTCTTCATGGTTTTGTCATAGTCTCAAAATTATCATATTTTATTTAACTATTTGAAAGTAATTTTATTTTTATTAATGAAAGAGTGATGTTTATACTTTAATACTTGTAAGTTTATTAAATATTTTCTTTTATTTATACTTGTATAGTCATCTTTTACTGTTATTGGTATAATGATATTTCTCAAATAGTAATTATAATATTTTTTTTCTTTATTATAGATTATCAATACTTATCACAAATAAAAATCATAATATAATTTCTATATATTATAGGTTTTTCATAAAACAAATTATATGCAAAATCATTGAAAGGAATTTAATTAGTAATAAAGCTATAAAATTGAATATAGATAAACTACGCTCCGTAGATCCATGAGACTTCAGCCTTGTGTTAAGGGGATTACGACTCGCCCGGTACTGTATAAATCGCCTCGTCTCACGGCCCCGCCTTTTAAATCACTGCTTATACTATACTAAGGTCCTATTATCCCTTGAACTTATTTTATAAATAATTTTCTACCCCTTTTCGGTCTACGTGACACTAGTTGATAATGCCACGTAGGTCGTAAAAAAGTAGAAAATTACTTATAAAATGAGTCGGACGGAGGGGGGGGGGGGGGAAGGGGTAATAGGACCTTAATATAGTATAAGTGTGTCTTTGAGATTTCGGGGTATAGTGGAGGGTTACTTATGCATTTTCTCTATTTATTTACAAAGGTAAAATTGTATTTTTTACCATTAAGGGTATGTTGGCTACCTCCAAAAAGTTAAAAGTGATTTCCATAATTATAGATTCTCAGAAATCCACAAATCCACCGACTGTTCTACTTCTTTTAAATCTTTATATAAAAATACAACATGTTAATGTAATTTTAGGACAAATGAGGTTTCTTTCTCTCTAAATAGCCCACCAAACACAAATAGGTACTATAGACCACCATCTTTTTTGGGTCTTTCTTCCCCCATTCAACAACTCAAAAGATCAGCAGTATGTTCTGGGATCACCAAGAGCTCTTGAGAAATGTTGAGAACCATATGCCACACCCGAACAATAAACCTATAGTGTAAAAATAAGTGGCTATTAATTTCCTCCTTCTTATGACCAAAAAAACATCTGAAGACTATCCGAAAGCCTCTTTTTTTCTTTAGTTTTTTTCTAAGTGAGACATTCCCTTCTGGAAACCAATCAGGTGGAGCATTTCACCATGGTTGGGGTGCACTTCCATATTAATATACACAGACCTAGAACTTCCCTCAAATGAGTCATAATCTCTTTCTTATACGGTCTACACATAGAGAACCTGTCATCAGAATCATGTCTCCATCTTATTCTATCTGTTTTTGTAGCAAGGCTTGTGAATTCACTCATCAATTCTATTCGCTTCTCAATCATTTAGATTTCTCTTGAAGATGAAGTTTCATTCTTGAGAGGACCAGATTGATCTCAACAATTTCAGCATCAAAATTGACACAAAATGTAAAGAAATCTGGGAAGACCGACTTTAGACACTCTTATCTAATCTACTTGTCTTTCCAAAAAAATATTTTGTTACCCTCTCCAAGTTTACACTCCAAATTCTCCTTCATTCTAGACCATAATTTCTTATTGATCTCCATATATACTAATACACCATACGTGCTATCTACTACATTAGACACTTAACCCTCGTTTTTCCCATACTTGTTGAGAATTACCCTTCTCCGTAATGTCTGATCTTCAACAACAAATCTCCAAAGCCATTTAGAAAGTAGATTTTTGTTCTTGACATTCAGATTTTTATACCAAGTCCTCTTGTCTTCTTTCTTACTAAGGTTGACTGCCATTTAATTAAGTGTATTCTTTTTTACTTTCTTTAATCCCCAACAATAGAAAGCCACGTCTTAATTTATCTAACCTGTCATTTATCTTAGATTTCTATCAATGCCTAACAATCTAATAAACGAAATTAAAAAAAAAATAGGAAGCATCTTAAATTATTCCCAAACGTATTTGATTACCCAATATCTTTTCATAATATAGTGTTTTAAAATTGACATGATATCTAATTGACTGATATACTTTACCTAAACATATTGTTTCAAAACTAAAGATATATATCAATCATACGATTTTGTCTCAATCAATAGATGATTTTTATTGGTTGTTATCAGTCAACGACCCACCCCCAACAGTTACACCAATTTTGTTGGTGTTCCTTTTTCCTTTGACTTTCTCTCACAAATACCTAATTTATGTATCTTATTATTTTGAAATTCTATTAAAACATATAATATTTCTTCTAGTTTGAAATTCAGGATCTTTCTAGTTGTTGAAGAATTTTTTAATTTTTATCATGAAAGATAGTTTGGTAAAATACCTATACTATTAATTGTATTTTTAATGAGTGTGCCAAGTTAAACTGTGACAAGTACAAAAGAATGGAGGAAATACAAAAATTTCAATTTTAATTGGTTGAACTAACAATAAAAACAAGATTTGTATGATGTAGTACATATTTTAGTGTATGTAATGTGCATCAAAAAAGATTACAAAAGATTAGATTAAAATAAGGGTAAATCACATAAATATGCTAAATTTAAAAATATTTACGGTTTATAGCGATACAACTTTTTTAACTTAATATAACAATTTTTTGGAATTGAAAAAGTCGTACAGTTTTTCATCAAGGTTCGCTTCCTCTTTTTTTTTTTTTCTATATTCTTCGTCATCTTTCTTCCTTGTCTCTTTCTGTCATTTTTTTTATTCCTCTTATTTTTCTTTTTATTCTTTTTCTTGTTCTTTGAATTTTTCATTTAACTAAATATCCTTGAATTATTTTTTGCTCATGTTTCACTATTTTTATCCAAAAATATGATGAGAAAACTAAATATTTGTATAAAATCATGTTCTCAAGAAAAAATTTGAAATCTCTAAAACTACATCAAAAAGAGTTCACTAATGATAGTCATTATAAAGTTTCAATTTTTTAATTAATTATTTAAATTTTACAATATGTGATTAGTTTGGATAGGTTGTTCCTACAATATTGAAAATATTGTTAGGAGTCTATATTTCAATTTTAAGAAAGTGTGGTTAAGTTTATAATTGGTAACACACCTATAATATTGCAAACATCATTCATGTTCTTAGTGATACAAACCCAACTAATTTATACGACACATAAATATTTTATTCAAAGAATAATACAAGTTTAATTCAGTTTTCGTGCTTTTGTTAGTTACGTTTTTCATTTATTATTAGTTTTCTCTGTTAATTCAATTTTAATATTGTGTAATATAAATAATGTTACAATTTATTATTTCTTACGATTAGATTACTTGTTTAATTATTATTGATATAAGTTTAGTTCACTCTATAGATCATTGTTTGGTGTTTCATCAGTTAAATTTTTGTATTCATGTTTAATTCTTTCTTCTAATTCAGCTTTAATATTTGTGTAATACACTTTTAATATAAGTTAATTCATTTTGCAGTTTATTGATTAATTTGTTACGATTGAATTACTTATTTAATTCGTTATTGATACAAATTTTATTCAGCTTCCATATCACAAAATATTTTTTCGTATACTATATTTTGCATTCATGTTTAATTCGCTTTTAATTCAACTTTAGTATGTTTGTAATACACTTTTAATTCAAATTTAATTCATTTGGCAGTTTATCATGTTTTTTCATTTGTTACGATCAAATTACTTGTCTAATTCATTATTGATACAAGTTTTATTCAGTTTACAAATAATTGACTGCTCTTTTGTTTGCTACATTTTGCATTCATGTTTATTTCTCTTTTAATTCAATTTTAATGTGTGAAATATATTTTTAATTCAAGATTAATTCATTTTGTAATTTATTGGTGATGCATAGAAAAAATCATGACTAATCTAGTCGTGCTGATTTACTTTAATTTATAAGACATTTATAATATATGTTTGATTCATTAACAATATATTTGTAATACAACTTGCAGACTTCACTCTTTTTTAGTGATACCAACCCAAATAATTTATAATACACTTATAATACATTTTTAATGCATATTGCAGACATCATTCTAATTTAATAAAATTTAAAATACAACATGCATAGTAACTTTTAAGGGCTAATATTTTTTATAAGAGCTACAAATTTTTTAACGTTTATTTTGATCCACATTTTTCTTGTAATTCATTAAACATTGAAGGATCAACAACTTTAATACCATTATAATGGTTAACAACTTAATTTTCTAGGCCAGATAAAGAAACAAGGAACTAAGGATTTTCTTCTCTCTTTAGAGCCATAACGAATTGAATTTGTGGTCTTTGCTTTTTTATGTTTGTTTGTTTGTAGATTTGGGCTCTCTGTTTTCATTTGTAATAAAGTTGGCCTTTGGTCCTATTTTAACTATAAAAAAAGGAATTGTATTTGTGGTTAAAGAATGAGATCATTCAATTGTATCTTTAGAATATTAATAATACCTCGCACAGAAAGAATAAAAAGGGAGAAACAGGAGAGAGCGAAACATAAACGAAATAATACATAATAATGCTATATATTGCTATAAATAATAATAATTAAATAATATAATTAAAACAAGTAATTATTTTTTAAAAGGGATCCACCCAAGTAATTAATCCTTAAAATAATGCTAAGGGAGATAACTTTTATTCAATTTCTATAAAATTTTATTCAGTTTTTAGATGGACCCAACATTTAATGTCAGTCTTTTAGTCGACATATAAACCTACAGTACTCTGTCTCGAGTCATCACCTCAGAGGTATGCTTCCCCAAGAGGAGGGTTGCTGGGGTGGACCCACGTAGAGAGTTTTGGTTGCTCGAGCATCCATTGGCCCCGACAAAATTTTTGTATATAATTATTGAATGTAATTGAAAATGGATATTAACAAGTCTCGAGCAGCCATTGAACAAAATATGTTGTAGGTAATATTATTTTATAGTAGAATTTTGAGGTCCCTTGACTAAATTTGAATCCTTGTAAGTGTATCTGTTGACTTTTTGCTTAAACTTTTTATTATTTTTAACTTTTCTATTTTTTTACGTATTTCATTACTAACTAAGCTATAAAAATATTAGTAATGCACCCAGAGGTCCCTTGACTAGATTTGAATCCTTGTAAGTGTATCTATTGACTTTTTGCTTAAACTTTTTATTATTTTTAACTTTTCAATTTTTTTTTACGTATTTCATTACTAACTAAGCTATAAAAATATTAGTAATGCACCCACAACCATCAAATCATGGATCCACCACAGACTAATTTTAAATCATACTCTAGCAATGGTATGGAAATATGCATAATGAAGAGTATCATGTGTACCATTGTTAAGGACCCTTGTCCATCACACGCGCCATGCAGTTTTCACCCCAGAAAGTGTGTTGAATAACAATATGATGGTGACTCATGTAATGTATAGAACGAATCTGGAGGAACCATACAGACCATACTTGTAATTGAAAAACGACATTTTAAGTCCCTCAAATCGAAGGTTATATATTAGATTTAGGCATTCCGCCAATGCCACAATATGAATTTCTCAACATTTATATTTTTTCATTGTATGGTATCCTTCAAGTTCTAAAGCTACAACGGCTGGATAACTGATATTCAAACTGCTGGTCCGTCATGGTAGCAGCTTCCAAGTGGAAATATTCTAAAGTTTTATAACCATTTAAAATATCAGTTGGTCATTATAACAATTCTAGAGTTTAGTAGTCAGTTCCAACCAGCGATCGACATGACTGTGACAAGGTAATTCTCAAGAAGGAAGTTGTTGGAGGTAGACCGTTTCAATTCTAAAGTTGTACTTGATATAAGGCCTCAAGAACCAAACACAAGTTCGAGCTTCTTCTTCGAACCCGTTTGAATAAACCCAATTTAATAAGTCATGAATTATGTTTACAGGAAACTTTGATATTCTATCCTCTCCAACAACTATATTTGCCATAATTTTAACAACTACTTCAACTGGGATATGTAACATCCCGAAAATTTCTAAGTTAAGACTTGAATCATTCTTCATTTGTGAATAAGATTGTACCAAGTGATTCTAAATTTTCTTAGGTGTTAAGGTCATTAGATGAAACACCTCAGACTTTGAAAAGAAATAAAGAGAGGTTCGCACAAGTCACCCATCAATTTTTCATTTTGGGTCAAGTTCAAACCATCATATCTTTTAACACATAAAGAATTAGGTGACCCATGACCTATCAAGTTGAAGAGGTCTTCGAGTCCTATTTCCAACATCACCAGGTCTGCTTAATTTTGAGATCAGAGTAAAAATTTATGCCCTTTTGAGTGAAACTTCTCTATTTAAGGCATCTCATTCATTTTTAGAAGGGTAATTTAGTCTTTTCCTTTTCCTACTGGGCCTAACACGTTTTTCCACACCCAATCACGGGTCGAATCAGATGATATACAATCTTTTCATGTTCTTTAATGCTTAGAATTGTTGAATTGTTCTTTCCATGTATGTAAGGCTTCTCACGTTGGACTTGTTCTTCAACACGCCCTGAATCTCAATTTAGTCGAGAAATTCGTACATCTAAAGGATCCATTCATGATCTTGATATTGAATTTTTTTCTTTAACGATTGAAGTTTGATTTCCTTGTTCTCGTTAGAATCTTGTAATGTCGTTCATGCTTTGAATCACATGTACCCTATGGATTGTTAAGTTATGTTTAAAAAGGAATCATATGAAAGTTTTCATATATTGGCTTTGGGTTTGAGAAACAAGAAGAGTTTAGGAGAAATTTCCCAATTCTAAACTAGTTTGAAGCTTGAATTTCACAAAAAAATTCATCGAAGTTGTTGGGGAAGGACTGGGGCAACGCCCCAGCAGTACACCCAAACTTAGTCCCAATACTTTGGCCTGACACAGTAGCAGTACTCCGAGAGTTTCTAGGCCAATTTTTCCTTGTTTCATCCGGCATGTGTTCCTTTAAGTTGTGGTTATGTTTCCCCTCTCTATATCAATCCTATACGATCCATTTATCTCTAAAAATCGTTGTATATCCTAATCACAAATCTCTAGGTTCTTTAAAGATAAAGTAAGTTCAAGAGGAAAGTTTAATCACTTTATTTTCATAAAATATAAGGGCTTGTAGTTGTGTTTTTATATATATATATATATATATATATAATATATATATATATATATATATTATATATATATTTATATATTGATCTTGGGCTTGAAAAATAAGTTCATAAGCACATGTTTTACGAATGCAAATATGTATGACGTTTTGAAAAGTACTCAAGTAAAGTAAAGTCCCTTCTTGGTAAAGGGTGAATTGAACATAGTTGTTATTGATTATTTTTGGAGTAGTCTCGAGCACCAAATTGAGTTAAAGTCTTTTATAACTCAAAATTTGTAATGATCGAGTTTCATCGTTATAGAAATTACAATGGGGAAAAATCTGGGTCAGAAAAACTTTTTCGTATTACTAGGATTTTCCCAACCTTGTCCAGATTTGGAGGAACTTGAAGTAATCAAAGTGTATGAAGATTCGGTAGCAATCAGGTGGAGTAAATGTGGATTTGCTTACATGAATGGATAGATAACTATTTAAGGAATTCTTACGACTTTACCACATCGAATTTGGATAAGTAGATCATCGTGAATTGACTTTGGCGTTAAGGGAACTTTCTGAGCGTACTTGGCTAAGAGTATGTTATGAAAGGGAAAAGTTGAAAATCTACTGTAATCTCAATGCCTCGCTTCCTGCCGCTGCAGCGACGCCGCTACAGCGAGATGGGTGTCGTTGAAGCGGGCGAGACGGAGATGGAATTAAAGGATTTTGGGATTCTTTAAGGCGGAGCCCACTGTTTCACTTTCTGACATTACAACGGGATTAGTGCCGCTGCAATGACACCGCTACAGCGGGATGGGTGTCATTGTAGTGAGATGACAAGTTTTTAAATTGTAAATAAAACCCTTAACTACTTTATTTTGTACTTTTTGACTTTTTTGAGTTAAGAGACGAACCATGGGCTATTACTCATTTTCCACCATTCTTGAATCTAGAGGTAAGCTTTTCACTCCACGAATTCATTTTTTAATCTGTAAAACGTTTTAGAATGGGTCAATATTGATGGGGAAGGATTTTTTGGAGAATCCGATGATGGAATTAATCCTAGATTGATTAGTTGGGGTCATGAGTTTGAACTAGGATTCATAGTCTGTTAGTATTATGGGAATTTAGTGTTTCTTATTTGATTCCGTATTTAAATTATTTTTTGTAGACCGCAAACAAGCCGAACAAATCTGAAAAAGGGAAGGATCAAGTTGTCTAAGGTTTCAAACTTACTTCGAGGTAGGTGATGGTTGTGATTCTATGATTGTGTGATCTACATTTGCTTTGCTTCGTTGTGATATTTTATATGTATGCATGTTGCAATATTTATCATAGATTTTTCAGTTAGCATTTGTTTGGTCTTTTCCCCTATGTATTTAACACCTAAACTATGTCGTTTTACCCCTAAACTGCGTAGTTTTGACATGTTTAAGCCTAGTAACTTAATCAAATCTTTCCCCCAATCGATTATTCTCAAACATCAATTAAAATTTAGAGCAAAACAAGAGAAAAGATCTGACCAAATCCTTCCAAGAATGGAACAAGGTTACTTAAGTTCCGACATCAAAATGAATTTTTTTTCCATGAATTTTGTTCCAAGTATGTGGGATTTCACTAATGGGTTTCTTTCATCCGCTAGGTCCCTATAATTCAGTCAGATTCTTTATTCCATATGTATTGTTTAGACCTATGGTTTCTAGAACTTTAGATAATTGTTGTTATTTAGTTGTTATAGTATTCTTAATCAGATTAGCATGTTTCCGTGGAGTTACTGCTTAGTTTCTTGCATGAATCTCAGAACCCTAGTTGCATGGATTTATTTATTTTATGAAGTACACTGGCTAAGTCAGATAAACAAATATACATGCCTCAGATTTCGAATATTTCATTATCAGTACCTAAAATGTTGCGTTCTCAGTTAGCATGTCAGAATATTGAGCTAATCCAGTATTTCAGTTAAGTTGTGTCACAAACATTCCAGTTGGGAGTAGGCTTAGAACCTAGTTAGACTAAGGTTCAGCGTACCCTCATAGTCCTAGAACTACCCACCCCCGTAGGTTTATAAGTCCTTTCTGTAGGCAATAGTATTACTGATCACTCCAGTCATACCTTTATACCCCTGACAAGGTATATAGGTCTTACCAATGGGGCGCATACATCGTACTCCACATTTAGCTCACGTGGTTTTGTGTCGGTTAATAGTATCTCTCAAAATCAGACTCTAGTGCATTTGACAAGGATTTCAGTTATACTCCAGTAGTTAGTCTCGGCATGTTACTTTAGTAATCAATATTTGGTCATTACATTCAATTAAGTTCTTTTTAGTTATAATTCAGTGTTTATATTCTATTTAGATATATCATTGCTTAGTTATGATTTGTTTTACTTATGTATTTTGTTCAACTATTATCTATATCTTGCATGCTTTGTATATTCCAAAAATTGATGCATACTCTGTGCTACATCCTTTCACTATGTAGGTTCAGGTACTCAGCATCCAGATCATGTATACATCAGTTCCAGATCAGTATTCAATAACTTCAGTGGTCAGTCCTCATAATTCGAGGATAATAGATATGTTTTTCACATTTAATCTTTTATTTCAGTTTCAATTTCGCTAGAGGTAGTTGGGGCCATGTCCCAACAACTCTAGTCAGTGGAGGCTTTTCAGACATAGTATTAGATTCAACTTTAGTCTTTGGTGATTGTTTAGTATCACTAAACTTATAGTACTTTTTATATATTCATATTAGTTTTGAATATTCCCTACTTTGAGTTATCTACTGTTTTATGTTTCCACATAGTATATTTATATTTGGTTGTTCTTATAATATTCCAGCTTCAAGGTTAGCTTGGGGTCACTCATGATCTTAGGTCTCATGTTCACGTCAAGGGGGTAGCCTCGGGGCATGACATACACACAAAATAGAACCCGTCTGAAGTTTGAGATTGTTACATCAATTTTCGTGAAAGCTTAAACTATCAAATAGCATAGGGGGTAATAGGACCCGCCCGAACAGACCATTTTAACTAAAAAATGAATTGGCTAAATTATTTACTTTTGATTGAAATGGTGTAATTTAAACTCGTTTATGATATCCCAATTAATATCCAACCCAGTCTAATAAGAATGGCTCCGATTTAATTTCATTCATCCATATTTTTTGATTTAATGACTCTCATTTGACTTTATCACAAATACAAAAGACCTCAAAAATCAAATTTTTGAGCCTACTATTTTTTTTATTTCTCCTCTCTCCCCTTCTATCCCCCCCACCATTGGCCACTAACCACTACTGCCGTCGCCAGCCATCGCCACCAGCGTCGGTGGCAAATTACTCCAAATTTCATCACATTTTCCTTTCACCCTCCTTTACACAAATCCACAAACCATGTACTCTTATTCCTAGCCAAACATCGTGGATCTAAGAAAAATAGAACACTAATCATCACTTTTTGTTCAAATTTATGGAGTTTCAGTATCTCCACCCTATACCCTTTACATAAACCTATAAAGCTCTTCAAGAGATATCTTTTGATAAAAGTTTTGTGCAAAAACCCTGTTGAAAATTTTTAATGAATATTTTGGCAACCTTCATTTCCCCCAAAATATCTATATCAATCTTTCATTCTCTCAGCATCTATTAAAATTTGTCATGATCATTACATTTTCACCATACAAGTCATTTTATTGCCAGATTATGCATTTCTTATTTTTTGTTTTTGTGATTTAGTTTGCTAGTTTTGTTTGAATTTAATTATTTTTGTTATTTTTTCATTTAATAGTGTTTGATCTTCAATGTAGGTTAAATTTCTGACTTTTGTGTCAGTGTCCCGATTTACTTTTAAATATTGAATTTGATGACTAAAATCGAATGTGTTCTTCATAATGGACCTATTTTTAGTTTTTCAAATGGTCCATTAAACTTTTATGCATTTAGTGAATAAAATAAAATGAGACACTCTAAAGAGAAACGAAGTCCTTTTCAATTAACTTTTCTTAATATTAGAAAAGGGAAAAAATCACTAGCCATTTTCATTTGTACTTTACGAAGACAAAAAGTTTCATTCATGCATTGATTGTTAAGTTTTCAAGAAGATGTGGTGCTTCATCTTCTCAACCTATTTAACATCTCCTTCTTCTTTCATTTTCCTAAAAAAAAAAAGAAACAATGGACGAAAATATAAAGATGCTTACAAAAAAATTTGAGAAGAAAATAATAATATCAAGAAAAAATAGGAAGGCTAAGAAAGTTTAAAAAAATATTCATTGTTTATTTGGGTATAACTTCAACTAGCATTGACTTTCATTATTGATAGTCATCATCACTTTTAGGTATTTTCCTATTCAATTTGCAATGTAATTTTATAAGCTTAAAGATATGAAGTATACTCTTTGTGTTTGATTAATTATTTATGTTTATCTTTGCTTAAATTAATTATGTCTTGATATTGGATATAATTAAGTTTTATTGTTAAGTACTTTTTTGTAAATTTGATGTTAGTTGTATTCTTGTTTTTTTCTTATTTTATTGGAAAGGGCAAAATTGTCTTTTCCTTACCCAATTAGTTTATTTCATTTTAGGGTAATATTTGGGGTCTAAATTGATCCTATTCATTTCACGCTTTTAGAAAACAAGTCAGGGTTTTGAGGGAAGAGGAGAAAAGAGGAGAAGAGGAAACAAGAATGTTCAAGATCATCGAAGTTCTTCTTGTGGAATTCATTGGGGGTTGATCCCTAAAAAGGTATGCGAGGCTCTCATAACGTTGGGATCGTTATCCCACGTGTCAAGCATATTATTTTAGTTTGGATTCGTCCTAAAATCATTAGGATATTGATATCTTGATGCCCTTTTCTTGAAGTCATCTGTTGTTCTTGAATTGCGTGAGTTATGAAGTTCTTGAATTTGTTACATCGCATTTTAGGATCGTTTCGGGTTAGGTTCTTAGGTAAATTTGTTGGATATTTGTATCTAAGAGAGATTTAAGAAATAAAGAATCAAGTTTTGGAGAATTGGGAAAGAAAAACGAAGAATAAATTTCGTCGAGCGAAATCTAGACATGGGAACGCATCGTGCGACCTATTCCCAGAATAAAAAATTTCGCTCTGCGTTGCGCAACTTACACGATGTTTTCTGCCTCAAAAGAAGTTTTTGAAACAAAAATTAAATCATTCCTCGGCGTCGTGGACCCACCGTCAAATCTTGATTTTCATTATTTTCTCATGTTTAGCTAACTAAAATCATTCCTAAACAACAACAGATCCTTCCAAATACAATCTTAATCTTTGAATCCATAATTAAATTTAAAGATCAGTTAAGATAAGTTAAGAGTCAAGTCAAGAGCAGTTAAGATCAAATACAAGAGGTCAAGAGTCAAGTAAGAGGAGTTAATTTCCAATTGATAAGTCTTCTTCAAATGTTATAACTTTGTTTTAAGATTTAAGTATTGAGTTCAGTAAAGATTAAAGTTGAAGCATTGTCTTCAAAGAAATATATGGG
The DNA here is from genome assembly GCA_027704765.1 of Solanum habrochaites. Taxonomy (NCBI): domain Eukaryota; kingdom Viridiplantae; phylum Streptophyta; class Magnoliopsida; order Solanales; family Solanaceae; genus Solanum; species Solanum habrochaites. Next base: position 56,776,037 of record JAKWJA010002500.1, read on the forward strand.
GACTATGTATTCCAAAGAGATTTAAAAATGATTTCACATTTTAGTAAGAATGGAAACTGAGATTTCTAAAGAGCCTTCAGACAAGTTTTCATAAAAGAGTAATAGCTTTATAAAATGAAGCAAGCAGGGAAACTAAGATTTCCAAGATAGCCAGCACTAATCTCAAATCATAGGAGAAAATGTTTTTAAAACGTTTGAGTTAAGTACATTGTTTTGGAGTAGTATTGATCACTGATGTGGGGATGTGAGCTTCATATTTACTCAAGTCCCCATGAAAATCATGTAGCCATCATGAGTGGAAAAGGGATCATACTTTTTAGATGAATCCTTTGTTAGGTAGTGGAGCCTGATTAATTTTAGGCTTTCCTATTTATTCTCTATTTTAGGCTTTCGTATTTATTATCTATTTATTCTCTGTAACCAAAAATACTCTAATTTATTAATATAAATATACCTCACTGCCGTGGAAGTTTACTCACGGGGTGTTACCATGAAATATTAGGGTTTTCTCTTTCTCTCTCTAGATATCTCATCTCTTTTCTCTTGAAAGTTCTTGTGTTCTTTATTCATCTAGTGTGTGTGCGTGAATTCAATCCTAACAACTGATATCAGATCTAAGGAGATTCAACACGATCACTGAAGATGAATAGTTCAAAGCTTAGAATCGAGAAGTTTGATGGATTCGATTTCAGTTTCTGGAAAATGCAGATCGAAGATTATCTGTACCAGAAAGATCTTCACGAACCGTTGACCGGGGTGAAGCCGGAATCCATGACGGAGGAGAAGTGGAAACTCAAGGATCGCCAGGCTCTAGGGTTGATCCGATTGACTTTGTCTAGAAATGTGGAGTTCAACATCGTGAAGGAGAAGACTACGTACGGTCTGTTAAAGGCACTGTCAAACATGTATGAAAAACCATCGGCTATGAACAAGGTATATTTGATGCTTAGATTGTTCAATTTACAAATGTTTGAGAATGGATCCATTTCTTATCATATAAACGAGTTCAATATGATTGTGAGTCAACTCGATTCTGTGGATATTAATTTCGAAGATGAAATTAAGGCGTTGATTTTGATATCATCTCTGCCCGAGTCTTGGGATACTGTTATTTCTGCGATTAGCAGTTCCCGTGGATCTGAGAAACTGAAGTTTGATGAAATCTGTGATGTTGTTTTTAGCGAAAGTATTCACAAACGAGAAGTGGGAGATTCATCGGGCAGTGCTCTTAGCGTTGATCGAAGGGGGAGAAGTAAGACGAAAGGCCAAAATAAACATGGTCGATCAAAATGAAAGAATCGAGGAGAATCCCTGAACAGATTAAACATGACTTGTTGGAATTGTGGAGAAAAAGGGCACTTTTGGACAAACTGTACAAAGCCAAAGAAGAAACAAAATCAAAAATTTGGAGATGACAATGATTCTGTAAATTCAGCATAGGACATTGGGGATGCTCTAATCCTTAGTGTGAACATCCCGGTTGAATCATGGATTTTGGATTCTGGTGCATCTTTCCATTCGTCTCCAAGCAAGGAGTTGTTCCAAAATTTCAAATCTAGAAATTTTGGAAAAGTATCTCGCTGACAATAAAGCCTTAGAGATTGAAAAAAAGAGGGATGTTTGCATAAAGACCACCTCGGGAAACCAGTGGACATTGGAGGATATCAGATATATTCCTGGGATCAAGAAAAATCTGATCTCTGTTGGTCAGTTGGATAGCACGGGATATGCAGCAAAGTTTGGGAAAGGTTCGTGGAAGATCGTGAAAGGTGCTATGGTAGTAGATCGTGACACAAAATCTGGAACCTTGTACACCTCTGCAGGGTGTATAAACATGGCCGCTGTTGCTGAAGGTGCTTCCGGTTCATGTCTGTGGCATAACAGACTTGGACACATGAGTACTAAAGGAATGAAGATGCTGGTTGCAAAAGGAGCATTAGAGTGTCTGAAGTCTGTTGATATGGGTCTTTGCCAGAGCTGTTTTATGGTCAAACAGAAAAGAGTAAGCTTCACAAAGATTCCTAGAGAGCCAAAGAAAGTGCGGTTGGAAATGGTCCATACAGATGTTTGGGGACCGTCTCAAGTATCATCACTTGGAGGATCCAGATTCTATGTTACCTTCATTGATGATTTCAGCAGGAAAGTATGGGTTTACTTCTTGAAGCATAAGTCAGATGTGTTTGCAACTTTCAAGAAGTGGAAAGCTGAAGTTGAGAATCAGACCGGTTTGGAAGTCAAATGCCTAAGGTCTGACAATGGAGGAGAGTATGACAAATCAGAGTTCAAGGAATTCTGTGCAGTTGAGGGAATCAGATTGATGAGAACAGTTCCTGGTAATGCAAGGCAGAATGGAATTGCTGAGAGGATGAACATAACATTGAATGAGCGTGCAAGGAGTATGAAGATACACTGTGGGCTGCCCAAAACACTTTGGGTGTATACTGTGAGCACAGCTGCATACTTGATCAACATGGGACCATCAGTTCCTTTAGGGTTCAAGATTCCAGAGGAGGTGTGGACAGGAAAAGAACTCAAGTACTCACACTTGAGGACTTTTGGTTGCACTGCTTATGTTCATGTTGATCCAGAAAAGAGAGACAAGCTTGATTCCAAGGCATAGGCTATGGTTCTGATTTGTTTGGTTACAGATTTTGGGATGACAAGAACAGAAAGATCCTGAGACATTATGACGTGACATTTGATGAGTCTGTCCTGTACAAGGACAGAGAGCAGAAGGTTCTAGATATTACAAAGCAAGTGGGAGTTGAGGTTGAGTTGGAGAAGAGTAACCCCAGAGATGTAGAAGCAGATACTCAACCAACTCCTACTGAAGAATCTCAAGTAGAGCAAGTTACACCTGAGCAGGTGTTAAGGAGATCATCCAGATCCATCAGGGCGCCAGATAGGTATTCACCTTCATTACACTATCTATTGTTGACTGATGAGGGGGAACCAGAGTCTTTGATGAGGCCCTAGCAAGCCATGGATGATGAGATGAGGTCACTTAAGAAGAATGACACATGGGTGTTGACTGAGTTACCTGCAGGGAAGAGAGCTTTGCTAAACAAGTGGGTGTTCAGAATCAATATTGAACCAGATGGCAAAAGAAGGTTCAAGGCTCGTTTAGTGGTTAAAGGATATTCACAAAGGAAAGGTATTGATTATGCTGAAATATTTTTTTCTGTTGTGAAGTTAACCTCTATTCGAATTCTGTTGAGTATTGTTGCATCAGAGAATTTGCATCTAGAGCAAATAGATGTAAAAACAACATTTTTCCATGGAGATCTGGACAAAGAGATCTATATGCAACAACCGGAAGGATTTGTGGTTCCAGGCAAGGAACACATGGTGTGCAAGCTCACCAGAAGCTTGTATGGACTAAAGCAAGCACCAAGGCAGTGGTACAAGAAATTTGACTCCTTCATGACCAAGAGTGGATTCTGCAAAGTTGAAAAAGATCATTGTTGTTACTTAAAGAAATACACTGATTCATATGTCTTTTTACTCTTGTATGTGGATGATATGATGATTGCAGGATCTAGTATGAGGGAGATTAACAATCTAAATACAAGGTTGTCTCCAACATTTGAGATGAAAGATTTGGGTCCAGCGAAGCAGATTTTGGGGATGAAGATTTATCAGGATAGATCTGTTGGCACTTTAAATCTATCTCAGGAGTTGTACATTTAGAAGGTGCTGAGCAGATTCAAGGTTAATGATGCTAAACCCAGGACTACTCCGTTGGCAAATCACTTTAAATTGTCAAAGGAGCAGTTGGTAGTTTGATGTATGCTATGGTCTGCACTAGACCTGATATAGCACATGCAGTGGGAGTTGTTAGCACATACATGGAGAACCCTGGGAAAGAGCATTGGGAAGCTGTGAAGTGGATTCTGAGATATCTGAGAGGTACATCCAGTACTTCACTTTGTTTTGGCAAAGGCAAGGTGACTCTACAGGGTTTTATGGATGCTGATCTTGGTGGGGATGTTGACTCGAGCAAGAGTACATCCGGTTACATTTACACCATAGGTGGAATAGCAGTGAGTTGGATGTCCAGGATTCAGAAGTGTGTTTCTCTTTCATCTACTGAAGCTGAGTATGTGGCAATAACTGAAGCTGGGAAAGAGATGATATGGCTGGCAGATTATCTTGAGGAATTGGGCAAGAAGCAGAGCGAGAAGATTCTTTACTCAGATAGCCAGAGTGCCATACAGTTGGTGAAAAATCCAGTCTATCATTCGAAGACAAAGCACATCAGAAGGCGATACCATTTCACTCGTAGGGCAGTGGAGGATGGTGATATGTGCTTGGAGAAGATAGAGGGTGCAAAGAACCCGACAGACATGTTGATGAAATGTGTTGATGTTGGGAAACTGAGGTTATGTAAAACCTCGGTTGGTCTTCTGTAGTTTTTGCTACAGATGTTGCGGTGCGGTAAAGATGTTGATAATGAAGAGAGAGTTTTTTTTTAGAATGTATTTTTTTGGACGACAGAGTCAGTCTCCAAGTGGGAGAATTGTTAGGTAGTGGAGCCTGATTAATTTTAGGCTTTCCTATTTGTTCTCTATTTTAGGCTTTCCTATTTATTCTCTGTAACAAAAAATACTCTGATTTATTAATATAAATATACCTCACTGCCGTGGAAGTTTACTCACGGGGTGTTACCACGAAATATTAGAGTTTTCTCTTTCTCTCTATAGATCTCTCATCTCTTTTCTCTTGAAAGTTCTTGTGTTCTTTATTCATCTAGTGTGTGTGGGTGAATTCGATCCTAACATTCTTTTCACAGTTCACTAGTGGATCCATTATGCGGTTTAGGTCCTATACTCTGGCAAGGTTAGGATGGGCTGGGCAACGTGGGCCGAGTAATGTTGTATCATCACTATAACTAATAAGTGATGGTTGTCGGTTAGAGAAACTGCCACAACACTAGTTAGAGGGTTCCTCAAAAGATTTTGCTTAGTATGAATGGGGGTATGAGACTTCATTCATACATTGCACGAGTAGAATTTGAGAGGAAACAAACATGTCTTTAATTATGATTATGAATTGACAGCAGATTATTTTGTATTTTTACATACATCTTAGAGTTATTTTGTATTTTTGTATACAACAGAGTTTACATCATGTTTCTTTAAACAACTTTTCTTTATTATGCACTTTATTTTAAATTGCTTAATATTGAAATGAGTTTAGTTAAGTATTCATGAGTTGAGAAGAGCCAAGGTAAGTATTTCATTCATAATTTCCTTCAAGCCTATGTTGTTTAACACTCCAACTCGCATACTATACATTCAATGTATTCATGTCAATTATTCTGCATCATGTTATGATGCAGTGGCAGGTAACTAGGATTGACATTCCAGTACACTCTGCAATTCAGAGTCAGTTGGTGAGCCTTCTTGCTTTTTGGAGGATCCATTTTCATTGCTTTCTAGTTTAGTTCATTAGGATGTTGTGGGGTCAGTCCCAAAATTCATGTCAGTTATTAGAGGCTTCATAGATAGTCAGTCAGATGTTAGTTCTTTCGTCAAAGTTTTGTTATTAACTTATTCAGATTTGAGTTGCCATTTTCGCTTAGGTAAATGTTTATTTTTAAAGCATTTTGATTTCAGATCCATACAGTTGAGTTAGTTATCATCTTAATCTTTGTATTAATGCTTTATGTCTTCCACTGAGTAAGTAAGTCAGGCCAAGGGTTTGCTTGGGGCTAGTAATGGTCTCCGAATGCCAGTCATGCTTAGGGTGCAGGCTTGGGGCGTGACATAGTTAGAAACATCAGGAAGTGTTAAAACACTTAGGAAAAGCTTAAATAGACTAAATTACGAAAACTAGGTGAAAAACGTCGATTCGGGTGCGTTCTAGGTGCGCCAATCTAGGCCTCAAGTTCAGAGGCCTCATTCTGGTGCACTGTAAGCAGGCCGCCCCAGGCCCTCTAGCGCAGATGGGGCGCGCTACGTCTGGCTCTACCCAGGTGATAACTGGCGAATTCGCTTATCATTTTCTTGACCTTAAATCATTTTACTTCGATTCTTTTTCTAAAGTTCACCTTAGATTTATGTGCCCCATAAAATATACAAGGATATAACTCAATGAATTCAAGAACAACACTTAGATCATCAAAGAAATCCTAAATCTCAACTCAAGTTTAAAAACGAAAGCAATTTAAGAAACCATATTCAATATCATAATCCAATCTTTGTGGAATGAAAACGCGTTGAATCAAACATGCTTGGCACGTGGGTGAATGAACCCACTGTTGAGATAGACCCACACACCTTTTTTAGGGATCACCCCCGATGAAATCCTCAATTAAATTTGATGATCATGGCGAATCATGCCCTGTTTCTCCGTCTCTTCTCCTTTGTCCAATTCCTAGTGTAAATTCTTTTTTTTTCTAGACTAAATAAAGTCTTGTTTTTACCCCTAATTTAATCCCTAAACGTATTAATTAAATCAAGTAAGGAAAATACAACTATACCCTTCCCAAATCTAGATTGAACTTTCCTTAATTCAACGGTCCAACCTCCAACAGACATAACTCTCTCATACAATATCGAAATCATGCAAACTCGATGGCGTTGGAAAGATGATTGTAAGGGATTTCCTATCCCGGAACTAATCTTAATTCATCTTGATATAGGAGTTATGATTGTTTGAAAATGACTGAAACTCACTTTTCTTACTTAGATAAATTTTCCAGGTTCCCCTATACTTTCCAAAAATCAATATTTCCAGATTTAAAACTATTTTCTAGTTCATTGTAGTTCCGAGGTGTTACAGTGTGTTTTAGATAGAAAGGAGTTTGTGATGATGTGTTATTGTGTAGGTAATGACCAAGTGTAAGTTTTAAATAGAAGAGCAAAAATATTTATAATGTGATAGATCAAAGTTAGGCTTATGATTTCTTTGAGAGGGTCATGATGTTCAGAAGTTTAAAGAAGTGATCTGGTAATAATGTATAGTGTAGTACATCAATCATACTAATATTCGGGTGTAGTAATAACATTAATTTTGAATTTGAGATGAGTGTAATGATCAAAAGAATGAAAATATGAGGATGATGATATTAGTCTAGATATTTGAGCTAGAAGACTTGACATATAGAAGGTGAGAAATTGATATGTTTTCTTCAATGAATGATGAGTGGTACTAGTGACAAATCCAAACCTTTAGATAAGGGCAATGAAGTGTAGCTAAATCACAAGATTAACAAGATTGCTAAGAGGTGTACCAAGAGGCTATGAAATCATAAGAGGTTCATAGAAAACACCATAGCAAGAGATTTTAGTACCGCTTATGGAGTTTTAGAGTAAAATAATATGTATACCATTTAGAGATGATGGAATAGGTCAATAGCTTTCAAGTGGCAGCGTTAGACCTAAGGGGGAGATGGCGAGATGAGAAATCAAGTGAAGTGTATGAGATTAATATGGTATCAAATTCCAAAGAGTTTGAGGGATATGTTTTTATAGGTCCTTTTTTAAATGGAGTGACATTAGAAAGAGAAAGTTGATATTCTTATCGTGTTAGTGATGGTGTATTAATTCTATCTAGGTTATTAATAAGGAGGACTAAGAGGATTAGTTTTACTATGAGAAATAGTTAAATTAGAGCCTTAGTTGGATCTGAAAGAGTTGGTTAGTAAAAGTTCATGGAGTTGTTAGATTACTAAGCTTGAATATGGTGGTAAAGAGTAATAGTTTGGGGATGTGATTTCCTATAAAGAGGTATAGAACCCGAACATAAGAATTTGGGTTAAGCTTGAATCTAGTGAGAGCGGCCATTAGAATCAGACCTTAGTAAAGGTAGCCTCATTCCATACCTAGTCCAACCGTCATTCGAGGATGAATGATTCAAAGGGAGAGGTAATGTAACACCCCGTAAATCTTTTGAGCTAAAACTTGAACCATCTTTCGTAGTGAGTAAGTTTTTGCCAAGAAATTTAAAATTTCTTTATTGTTAAGGTATGGTCACTACATGTAGCACCTTGAGTACCAAGAAGAACTAAATTGGAAATAACATAAGTTCTGAAATTCGGAGAGTTAAGCTTAGTATGAGTTTTGGGTCAACTTCACATGACCATATCTCCTAGAGAATGATGAGTTAGGTGTGATACAAGATACCTTTGGAAACATATTTGAATTATATTTCACAGCACCACCAAGTTTGAAAATTTTCGAGTCCGGACGAGTGACATATGACCTTTTTGAAGTCAGGTTGTCCAGTCAAAGAAATTTAGCCAAAAATAATAAGAGGTGTTTTGGTCTTCTCCTTACCCAATCAGATTTAATTCATTTTTAGTAATACTTTAAGGGTATAGTACTTTTAGGTTCAGTTTTTATATCCTAATATACGCCTAGGGTTTTAGTGAAGAGTTCAAGAAGAGAAAAGAAGAGAAAAGAAGAGAAAAGAGGAGAAAAGAGGAGAGGATCAAGCGTTTGTCGAGATTCTCGCGTCTCGTAGCAGAATTTCACCATGGGTTTAACCACTAAGAGGTATGTAAGCTTCCATAGTGTTGGGTGTGTATATATATATATATATACACACATACATACATACATATATTGACGCACATGCGTTGCACGTGAAAATTAAATCATGTTCCACACTATTCATAAAAAATTATATGAATATTTCTAAATAAAAAATTAATTACGCTTAATATATTAGTTACACCTGTTAAATAAACTCTTACTCCCTTCGCCATAGTGCATTACTTTGGTATTATTTCTTTGTAGGTGTTTTTACTTTTAATATAATATATTACAAATAAATAAATATTGATATCAAATATAAAAGATATACTGAATTTGATATTTTAGCTGGAGTTAGATTAATTAACATTTATATTATGGAGTGTTCTAATATTACTGAACTTTGAGATTGTCAACGTTTATAAATAAAACTTGAGTTTTTAAGAAGAGAAGAATAGAAAACAAAAAAACCCGTAGTTAAAATTTGTGTGATAACCCCTCCATTTATAGTTAAAATATGTGGTATTAGTATGTGCATATTTTTTTTATCATAAAAGTATAGAAGATATACTAAATTGAGTGTTTTAAGAATAACAATAATAATTATTATATTTTTTAAAATGTACTTCAAAAATTTGATGAAGCCTCTCTTTTTACAGCCAACAAAGGGTACAGTACGAAAAACAGCTTGTGGTGCCTTATAAAAAAGAAGTCACTGTTCTTTAGAATAGTCACAACCCTTCAGAAAGGTCAAAACTCATCGAAAAAGTCACAAACCTTCAAAGAAGTCACAACTCTTTAGAGTTGCAACTTCGAAAAAGTCGCAACCCTTCGGAGTTGCAGCCCTTCGAAAAAGTCACAACTCTTTGGAAAAGTTGAAACGGTATAGAAAAGTCACAACCTTTCAAAAAGATCGCAACTCATCAGAAAAATTATAACTCTTCGAAATTGTCACAACCTTCAATATGAAAAGTTGCCTTTTATTTAATATAATATAATACACACATAAATAAATATAATACAATATAAAATATAGAAGATATAGTATACTACATTTAGTGTTTGTAAGTTGGGGGTATTATAAGAATTCAACAATTAAGTTATTAGTTTATTCTTTTAAGGTAGTATATATAAAATAAAAGATAGATATAGATTGGTCAAATTTTAATTTGTTATTAAATTTTTATAAGACTAAAGAAGACTTTTAATTTAAGGATCATATGTAGAATATATAAAAATGTCTTTTAACTTTGTGGTCTTAAAGATGTGTCTTCACCCCCAAAAAATAAGAACATTCTTTATTAAACTGAATAAAAATAAAAGTACAACTAATAATCTAAAAACGAAAGATTACTTATTAAATATAGTTTGGATTCTTCAGATAAGTTTTTTTATCAAATGTTTTTTGTCCGTTAGTTTGAGATTTTTCAGATTCTGAACACAAATTTGTAGTCCGTGCAATTGAAAATCTTTAAACTTCTTGTAAAGTAAGAATTATTGCAAAAGTATATTTTATGGCTATGAAAATGAGTGCATATTAATTATCACGATATCTTCGCGTTTGAATTTGAGTTATTTTATTCTCCTTGTATTGATTTTTGTTGATCTATCTATTTTACCCAGAAAAAAATATTGTAATTAAAGTACAACAAATAAATTGAAAGCTAAAGAGTAATAATTAAATATAGTTTGGATTTTGTAAGAAAGTTTTTTTATCAAATACCTTTTCTTCATTAGTTTGAGATTTTTCAGATTCTGAACACGAAGTTGTAGTTTGTGCAATCGAAAATCATTATATTTTCTGTCAAGTAAGAGTTGTTTTAAAAGTATATTTTATGTCTATAAAAATGAGAGCATATTAATTATCACGATACTCTTGTTGTTTGAATTTGAGTTATTTCATTTTTATTGGTGTATCAATTTTTTTAATCTATCTAATTTACCTACAAGAAATATTGTAATTGCATACTCGAACAATTGTCACACTCTTCCTTGTTATAAGTAGAAAAATAGAAAACTAACAACATTCGTAGTTTAAAGTGTGAAAAAACACCTATATTTAAAGAAAACAAAGGTTAGTATGAAAAGATGTTTATCGAGTCTTTTTAGATAAGTCACAAACCTTCATAAAAATCACGACTTTTTCTGAAATGTAATAACTTATCAAAAAGGTCACAACTCTATAAAAAAAAAGTCACAACCTTTGCGAATAGTCACTACCCATCAATGTGATAACATGTTTGCTTTTAATATAGTAAAGTGTATAAAATTTTAATATTAAATATAGAATATACAATAAATTGAGTGTTTTAAGTTGAAGATATTATAGTACTTTAACATTCATGTTAGGGAGTTCATGCTTTTAAGACAGTGTGTGGATATATATATATATATATATATATATATATATCTTTAGCACACTAAATGAGTGTACTAGTTATGGATGAAATCTTAACAACCGTGTGTGTGTGTGTGTGTGTGTGTGTGTGTGTGATGATACGTACTGAGTAGGTATCATCGGCCAACTCAAAATAGAAATCAATATATATTGAATAATAATATAAAATAAATCACAATACTTAACTGCTGGCAAGCAACAAAACACATGAACCATTGACAACAATACCATAACAGGTACACCATCAATCACAACATCAAGCACACCTATGAGGATTCATGCCTCCACACCATACTCATTTAGAAAATCGGTTTCCTGAGATTAAGTATATTAAGTTACTTCAAGATTCCTTGCCTTTAATGTTATTGTCTCGGAACTTGACATTCTGATCCCATAATACTGTGTCGGAACGTGACACTCCGATCCCATAATACCTTGTGAGAACGTGACACTCCGATCCAATTATCTCATTATTTTATTTCAGCAAGCCTTCTTTATTCAAGGCGTCATTTTAATAGAGAGGGTTCAAGATTAGATATTCAACACTCTCTTAATTTTAGGCCAACCACAAATCAGACAATCAAAACATACAACCACACAATCAAGTACATAGGAGACTTTACAATATCACTCAATACATATCAATCGCTATTTAGAGTTTATCTATCAAATAAAAATAAATCATAACCTACCTCCATCAAAGAACCGAAGTCAAGCAAGCTACTTTCCCAATACTTTTCCTTTCCTCAATGCCTCCGAACCTTTCCAATCTATCAAGCATATATGCATAATTTATAAGTTTACAAGCCTATAAATACTCATTATTTTATGTCTAGCCCACGCCCAAAACTCACCTAATTCTATTATCAATTTTCTAAAGTTCATACACACGGGTAGGTCTTAATTCCTCTAATTATCATAACTTTAATGAAATTTAAATCTAATTACCTATTTTAATATATCAAAATTTATTTTGATAATATGACAAGAAAGTAAAATAATAATGTTAAACCTAGTTGATTAGCAAATTATGGCGTACTACAAACTAAATGACAGAATGTTTAAAACTATGGCGTTACTCAAGCTAATAATAATCCATAAGTAGGCATAAGAACCAATCAAGTTTGTTGCTGCTAAGTTTCAAAACACCACTACAGTAAGACAAATTGGACCTTATTATTGTAATTATGATTCTATCCTTCTTTCTCAATTCCAATAGCACCTTAATAATATCATGGGATTACTAGTCATCTATTTTATTGGTATCCAACCATTATCAAATTAATAGCCATAAAAGTTTTCCCCACATTCACTTAATCAGCCCCTCGCCAAACCTTAATTCAATTGAAATCCACTTTGTGCCGACTAACAACAATAATATAAAAATAATAATCATAAAGCCTTTGTCATATTCACAACGCACATAGTTAATTTTACCTGAAGCACTTGTTGGCCTATCTGCAAATTGTATCGCCGCAGTTAAAGTTTTCTTGAGTTTTTTTAATCTCAAGATGGGAACCCCTAATTATTATTTAAACCTAATTTGAGAGTGGTAGAATTGATCCATTATTAATTCTAATATTATTTTTACTAACCACCAACTAAATAAATTATAAAACTAACCCACTAATTTCATAATTATAATTATGAATAGTCCAAAACTTCCATTTAGAATCTTTGGAAATTATTTTATGAAATAAAAAGCTCTAATATTTAAAACGACCAAATGGGTCGTTACACACAATTTCTTGGATGAAATCAAGAAGATGTTTGAGGTAATGCAAGTCACTAGGAATGATTGGGTTGAGTTGGCATCATACCAGTTGAAGGATGTTGCTCATATCTGATACACTCAGTCCAAGGAAAATAGGGGTACAGATGCAACTCCTATTACTTGGGATTGGTTTAGTGAGACCTTTTTGGACAAATTTTTCCCAATAGAGTTGAGAGAAGCAAAGGCTTAGGAATTTATGAACTTAAGACAGAGAAGCATGACGATCAAGAGTATGGGCTGAAGTTTAACCAACTCTCCAGTTATGCTCCTCACATGGTTGTTGACTCCAGGGCTCAAATGAATAAGTTCTTGTATGTAGTGCCATATTTGGTGAAAAATGAGTGCAGAAGTGCGATGTTACTTGGAGATATGAATATTAATAGGCTTATGACTCATGCTCAGCAGGTTGAGGGTGATAAGATTAGGGAACAAGCTAAGGAGAATAAGAAGGCTAGGACTGGGAACTATGACTTTTATTAGCAAAAATCGGGTGGTGAAAATCGCTCGCAGAGCCAACAAAAGTTTTCAACTCTAGACCCTTAGTCAGCTAGTGTTCCAACCTCCAAGAACAGGTATGACCAGAAGGTTAGAGCACCAGGCTCTAAATCTCAGAGAAGTGTTTCAGGAACCAAAACGGACCACAAGTGTCTCGCAGGAAAAGAAGGATGATTTGGGTGCGGTCAGTCTGGTCAGAGGTTGAGGGATTGTCCTTCTAGACAGGGTCAAGGAGGTGGTAATGGTAGAACTTTATCTACAACTTCATCAACACTAGCAAGTCGCCCAACGCAGCAGGGTAAATCATCTAGTACAGGTGGCGCTCAGTGCCATATTAAGTTGTATGCTCTTCAGGCTCTCCAGGATAAGGAAGGTTCTCCTGATGTAGTCACTCATATGTTACGAGTCTTTGACCTTGATGTTTATATATTATTAGATCTAGGGTGTAGTAACTCCTTACATAGCAGTCAAATTCAGTGTTAGTCCAGAAACTCTCAGAACCTTTCTCAGTCTCTACTCCTGTTGGTGACTCTGTTATTAATAGAAGGATTTACAGAAAATGCCCTGTCATAGTATCTCAGAAAGTTACCTCAGCAGATCTTGTAGAATTAGAAATGGTAGACTTCGATGCCATTCTAGGCATGGATTGACTATATTCCTATTATGCCTCAGTTGATTGTAGAACTAGGATTGTTCGTTTTTAGTTTCCAGACGAACCAGTCATAGAATGGAAGGATAGTAGCTTCACGCCTATGGGTCGATTCATTTATTACCTTAAGGACAATAGTTATCTCTATCATCTAGTTCTATTAAGGATTTTAGGTATGAAACCCCAACTCTTGATTCAGTTCCAGTAGTCTATGAGTTTCCAGGAGTATTTGCAGAAGATCTTCCCAAAGTCCCCCCCGAAGGGAAATTGACTTTGGAATTGACCTCCTTCCAGATACCCAACCTATTTCTATTTCTCCTTACATAATGGCTCCATCAGAGCTTAAAAATTTGAAAGATCAATTGAAAGACCTTTCTAGATAAGGGCTTCATTAGACCTAGTATTTCACCATGGGGTGCACCACTGTTGTTCGTAAAGAAGAAAGATGGTTCTCTCAGAATGTGCATTGACTTTAGAAAGTTGAACGACATCACAATCAAGAATAAGTATCCCATCCGCAGGATCGATGACTTGTTTGACAAACTTCAGGGTGCTAGTCACTTCTCAAAGATAGACCTCAAATCGGGTACATTCCGAAAACAGCCTTCAAAACTCAATATGGTCATTATGAATTTGTAGTTAAGTCGTTTGGACTAACCAATGCTCCTGCAACTTTTATGGATTTGATGAAAAGTGTGTTCAAACAGTACTTGGACTTGTTCGTTATCATCTTTATTGATGATATACTCATTTACTCTAGGAATGAGGAAGAACATGCGAATAATTTAAGAATTGTTATACAGACTCTCAAGGATCGCCAGTTATTTGCTAAGTTTAGTAAATGTGAGTTCTAGTTTCAATCTGTTGCTTTCCTTGGTCACAGTGTATCTAGCAAAGGGATCTGAGTGGATTCACATAACATAGAAGTAGTGAAACAATAGCCTAGATTAACGGGATATTATAGAAGGTTCGTGGAAGATTTCTCATCCATAGCCTCACCATTGACTAGTTAACCCAGAAGATGGTTAAGTTTCAACGGCCAGATGATTGTGAGAAAATCTTTGTTGAACTGAAAATTAGATTAACTACAGCTCCAGTCTTGACTCTACCAGAGGGTTCAATGGTTATGTGATCTATTGTTATGCATCTAGGGTTGGCATAAGTTGTGTGTTGATGCAGCGAGATAAGGTTATAGCTTATGCTTCTAGACAACTTAAGGTTCATGGGAAAAACTATCCAACTCATGACCTCGAGCTTGCATCAGTGGTGTTTGCACTAAATATCTAGAGAACTACTTGTATGGTGTTCATGTAGATATGTTCACTGATCATAAGAGCCTTCAGTATGTGTTCACCCAAAAAGAGTTGAATCTTCGTCAGAGGAGAAGGCTTGAGTTCCTTAAGGATTATGATATGAGTGTGCATTATTATCCTGGTAAGGCGAATGTAGTAGCAAATGTTCTTAGCATATTATCTAGAGGTAGTGTAGCCCATGTTGAGAAAGAAAGGAAGGAGTTAGTGAAGGATGTTCATAGGCTTGCTCGCTTGAGAGTTCGCCTTATGAATATATAAGACAGTGGTGTAATAGTTCAGAATGGGGCATAATCTTCTTTGGTAGTGGAGGTTAAGGAAAAGCAAGACAATGATCCAATTTTGCTTGAACTTGAGGGTGCAATCCACAATCAGAGAGTGGAGGTTTTCTCCCAAAGGGGAGATGGTGAGGGTAGATTCCATGTTTCTGATGTGGGCGGGTTGAGACAACATATCCTTGCAGAAGCCCATTACTCCAGATATTCTATTCATCCACGTGCCACTAAGATGTACCGTGACCTGCTGGAAGTCTATTGGTTGAATGTCATGAAGGGGGATATAGCAGATTTTGTGAGTAAGTTCCCCAATTGCAAGTAAGTCAGGGTAGAACATCAGAAACCAGGAGGTATGACTCAAGAGATCGATATTCCTACTTGGAAGTAGGAAGTGATCAATATGGATTTCATCACAGGGTTACCTCGTACTCGCAGACAACATGACTCAATTTGGGTGATAGTTAATAGGATGACTAAGTCTTCTTGCTTTTTAGCGGTCAAGACTATAAATTCGACAGAGGACTATGACAATCTTTACATTAATGAAGTTGTGAGGTTACATGGGGTCCTTTGTCTATCATATGAGATATAGGTTCTCAGTTTAAGTCTCATTTCTGGAAGTCATTTAAAAAATGTCTTGGTACTCAAGTTAACCTTAGTATAACGTTTCATCCACAGACGGATGGATAGGCAGTGCGTACCATTCAGAGCCTAGAGGATATGATAAGATCTTGTGTGTGATCGATTTCAAGGGTAGTAAGGATGATCACCTTCCTCTTATTGAGTTTGCCTACAAGAATAACTATCATTCCAACATTCAGATGGCCCCTTATGAGGCACTGTATGAATGTACATGTAGATATCTTATTGCTTGGTTTGAATTAGGTAAATTAGCTTTGATAGAGCCAGATTCAGTCCTTTATACTATGGAGAAAGTGCACCTCATTAGAGAGAGACTTAAAACAGCACAGAGTCATTAGATTTCTTACATAGACGTAAGGACAAGGGAACTAGATTTCCAAGTTAATGATTGGGTTTTCGTGAAAGTGTCACCTATGAAAGGAGTGATGAGATTTGACAAGAAAGGGAAACTTAGTCCTAGATATTTAGGCCCTTAGAAGATCTAGAAAAGGGTTGGCAAGGTGGAATATGAGTCAGAGTTGCCAGCAGAATTAGCAGCAGTGCATCCGGTCTTTCACATCTCACTCTTAAAGAAGTGTGTGGGTGATCCAGCCTCTGTAGTTCCATTAGAGAGTGTGGCGGTGAGAGATAGTTTTTTTTTATGAGGATGTACCAATTAAGATTCTTGACCGTCAGGTTAGAAGGTTGAGAAATAAAGAAGTCGCTTCAGTCAAGGTTTTATGGAGGAGTCAGTTTGTAGAGGGAGCTACTTTAGAAGCAGAAGCATCCATGAAAGAAAGTATCTTCACCTCTTTCCTTCCAATTCCACTCCAGCTTGAGGTAATAGTTCCTCTTCAGTTTTTTCACTCATTCATGCGTGAGTTCAGCCTTAAAATCATGTTCCCTCATTTTGTACTTGCATTTTCAGCGTATTTACATGTTTTCAGAACTCAATTCAGTTGGAAAATCAGTCCTCAGTGTTTAGTAGTAGGGATTGCAGCTCTCTCACTCTATTTCAGCTAGTTTAGTCTTCATTCGAGAATGAATTTTCCCAAGGGGGAGATATGTAACACCCCATATCTAAAACAGACCAGAATTGAACTTTTCAAAAATCTGCAGGTGTAATCGACAATTATCATCGACGGACGGTAGCTTGAACCACGGGCCGTGCTGCACATCCGTTGATTGTGACTGAAACTCTTTCAAGATGCAGCCTAAAAAAATTGACTAAGTGTCGAACGATGGACGGACCTACGGTCCATAGGTCAGACTAATGTTCGTAGTCTGTGTTCGTTGATCAAGACCTCGTTCACCCGCTCTCTGAAAAGAAACACGATTGACCAGCACGATATATGTAGATGGACCTAAGGACCATAGGTGGAAATTAACACAGTTAGGGGAAAATACAGTTGGGTCAACTTCAAATGATCATAACTTTTAGCATAAAATGAATTAAGTGTTCCATGACTAATGAAATCAAAGATAATTGAATTAGCTTTTTATTGCCACCGACCTTGCTAAAATCAAACCCTCGAGTAAAACGTTATGCCCGTTTTAGTAAAGTCTTGTCAAGTAGACCCAACCTACGGACCCAAACGACGGACTATCGATTGAACAACGGCCAGTCAGTCCAGGTCATTTTTTGGTTCGACAACAACTAACTTAGGGGTCTTTTGGCATTTTCCCACTTTGTTTTAACCTAAGATACGTTGTTTTGACCCTAAATCATCATATTTTAGTTAGTTTAAGCCTAAAAATATAACGAAAACTTACCTAAGTCAAATTATTAATCAAAAACATAGAAAATTAGAAACAAGATGAGGAGAAAAAGTTCAAGAACCCTAGTTCAAGAACGCAACAAGGTTCCAGCAATTCCAGCCCTAGTTTCAGTCAGATTCTTGATTTCCATATCATGATTAGACCTACGGTTTCTAGAATTTCAACAGAACTTCATGAATTAATTAGTTATATGTTCCAGATCAAATTTTCATGTTATTACTCAGATTATTGCATGAATTTCAGAACCCTAGCTATGTATTTCTTTAGTTCTTGAATTACACATGCTAGGTCAGATATTTCGGATACTTCAGAAATACATGCTTCAGTTATAAATGCATAATTACAAGATTAATTAGCGCATTATCAATTTGCATGTTCAGTTTTGAGCTATCTAGTAATTACAGAAACTAAGTCATAATAAGTAAATTACATAATTCATTGGGAGTAGCATATTACCGAGTTGGACTAGGGTTCAGCGTACCCAATTAGCCCAAAAATTACTAGCCAAGTAGGATATAAGTACCCTCTGTGGGCAATCAGTTTAGTGATCACGCCACCATGCCTTTATACCTATGGCAGGGTTTATTGGGTCCTCTCGATGGGGTGTATACATCGGACTCTACATTTAGCTAATGTGATTTTATCATCGGTTATTAGTAGCTTCCACAGTTCAGTCAGACTCTATTGCATTGACCATTTATCAGTATATTCAGTATTCAGTTTTTGCATGTTATAAGTTGGTCATTGCATTCAGTTATCTCAACATTCAAAATATATATCATGTTCAGACTACATACTTGATTTTGTGCTTGTTCAGCTATGCATTATTTCAGCTTTATTCTAACCTACATGCTCAGTACATTAAAGTACAGACACATACGTGTGCTACATCTTCGCGTGATGTAGGTTCAAGTTCTCAGCATCCAGATCACACATAGATCGATCCTCGATCTCCAGTTCTGCATATTCAGTGGTGAGTTCTCATTCTCCGAGGACAAAAAGTCATGAGTTTATTTTAGTCATTTAGTTTCAGTTTTTGCTAGACTTAACTGGGACTTGTCCCAGCATTTTGTAGTCAGTTAGAGGCTTATTTCAGACATAGATAGTTTCAGCTTAGTGTTGAGTTAGTAACTTCTTTGTATTAAACTCATTGTTTCAAATATCTCAGTTATAGAATATGAGTATTCCCCAACTTTTCAGTTTGAATTTTGATTTAGCTTCCGTATTCAGTTTATTATCTTTAGTATGCTCATTTATTATGCCAGCAGGCTTTGCTTGGGATCACTTGTGGTCCTACGTTCTGTGTCCGCGTCTCGGGGGTAGCTCGGTGCATGACATCTTTGTTGTCTATAAATAGAGGGATTTCCTCTAATTTTAAAATAACAAAAATTATGATCTTCTTCTCATCTTCTACTTCCGCAAAATTAAATATTTGTACTGTTGAGTGACTTACTGACATCACTATTTTTGTATCAATAAGTTGGTGAATAAAATTATTCCATCTTAAGAGGATGTAATTCTTTAAATCTCCGGCATCCGAGGAGAATATTTTTTTAAGGGGGCATTGCACATTCAGTGAACTTGATTTATTCCATTCTATTTACATATCCTGATATATATTTTTTTATACTCATTAATTTATTCTTATGATATTAACTGTTTTTTTTATTATTTATTTTAAACTCTGTTTTTTATGTTTGTGCACAGTTAATGTCACTGGTTATATTGAAGATATAGACATGTAGTACATATATTTATTGTGCAGAAAATAGTTGTTATACTCAGTTCCAAGTATTCATGTTTTGATGTTCTATATTAAGTATTATAACTTAAAAGTACTATATATAATCTTACATATTATCTATTTTTACATGAAATTTCTCACTTACGAATTCAAGAAATTCGTTATGCAAGCTCAAAAGTTACAGTTACTTTCATGTTCAAGCGTAATTTCTTTTTTGAATATGTTAACAAATTTTTGAAGTTTCTCCTAAGACATATATCACTACCGTATAATCTATACAACTTAAATGTTTCTTTTTATCATGAAAAGGTTTTGTATATATATTCTTATTTTCTTCTTTGTTTTCCTTTTAATGTTGATTAAAGAACAAATGAATTTTATTTCTTTAATAATTCATTCATTAGAGGTTTTTGAGTTATGTGATAATGACAAATAATCAAATTATGTTGAAACTTTGCTAATATATTCTTTTAAGATTCTATTTATCCATTATTTTTAATGTATGGATATTATTAAAAAATTATTTTCAAGTTGAATGCAATTATTATTTATTGTTGTGCGAAGCACGAGTAAATTACCTAGTTAAATATAAGTCAATATTATGTATCTATATTTTATATTAGTGTAAAGTCGTAATGTTTTGTAATTATTAATTGTCATCGTATCATATATATTATTCTACTTAAGAAATTAGAAGTTCAGGAGAATTATTTTGCATAAAGAAAATACCCAGAATACTTCAATTGACTATGAATAACAATCCAAATCTGCCAGGAAGCTCCAAAACAATGGCCCAAACATAGCAGCCCAAAAAACTCCATCAACCCTCTTCATTCATAAATGACTTTAATTCTTCATTTTAGCCTGAACTTAACAATCTGAAATACCCTAAATGTCCCCTATGAGTTTTAAATCAATTAGGGCTTCACTTCCTTACTGATTGAAACTTTCTAGTAGCCGCACTATCTCTTTCTCATCTCTCTTCTTTTTCTTTCCTTCCGTTTTCAGAAAAACAACAAGACTTGTTAATCATGGACAGTGGTAAGCTACTCCATTTGCATGCTACTTTTTCTCAATCACGTGAAGCTTACAAATCTGTCCTTGACCTACCGCAACATTAGTGTCTTAGACAAATTTCAAAATGGAAATTCAAAATCCCACCCAAACTAAGAACCCTAGTTTTTATTCCTATAATTACTAGCATTTGGAATCCATTTGAACAAGATTTTAGTCGCCTTCTTCATCCAAAAGATTGATTATACCTTTATGTTTCTCTTAGCTTTGTTTTTCTTTGTTGGCTCTAGCCACAATAAAGACTTTGTATTTTAATTCACTCAAGCCATACTCGTTTTCGTTTGTAAAAGGAGTATAGATCCAGAACTTAAAGACTCCTCAGTTCACTGCTCTAGAAAAGGTAAAATATGAAAAATATTATATGTTAGTTCATAAATTTCTTTTTACGTTTAAGATATGTATTAATGTTTTTTCAACATGTTAGAAGCCATTTTGTTTCATGTTTAATTATCTTTTCCGTTTTATACTATCATGCACATGCCTCTATTTGTTGTAATAGATAGTTTAATTAAGCTATGCAGAAATTATAACTTAGACTTATTCTTTTGTAGCCGTGACTTTAAGTCCAATTTTAAACATTTGTTTAATCGTACAATTAACTTTTAAGGGAGCATTTCTTGAATGAATAAAAACTTTCCATGTTTCAATTTATATCAACTCTTCCTCCTCCTTCTCTTCTCTTCCTCCACTTCCTCATCCATCTCATGCTCCTGCTCCCGCTCCCGCTTTCTCCTCCTCCTCCTCATTAGCCTACTTCTCCTCCTTCTCCACCCATATTCCCTTTTATTCTTGAAACTAAGATTATATTCTTACTTTGCTGAGTAGAAGTTATACTTTAAGTTCTTTTTAAATGTTATACAAAGAGGCGATAAGTGTGCAAGACTCCTTTCTGTGTGTTCCTCCTTGAAATCCCTTTTATGCTTGAAACTATGTTGAGATTCTTAGTTTGGTGAGTAGAAGTTGTACATTAAGTTCTTTTTAAATGTCATACAAAGAGGCAATAAGTGTGCAAGACTCGTCACTGTGCGTTCCTATTGAATGTATATTTCTTGTGTTATCAATTAGGATTTCCCTCTAAATTTTTTACCTTTTTATTACATGTACACCTAGGAGAAAAATGGAGTCTTGATTTAAGACTCTCCCAAAAAATCGAGCCTCATAGACTCAACACTATCATCTTACCTACACACGGAGTCATTGCGACATCTTAGACTTCCCGAATAGTGAGCGAAGCAAGTGGGCCTTACTTGAAGTAACTTATGACGATTTATATGTTGAACGTTAATTTGCTTACTTATTTTTCACTAATGTGAATATTTCTTGCCATTTGAATATGTTCTTGTTGTTTAATCTAGAATAGATAACATAATATAGATGTTTGGGTTTGAGGTATCTCTAGTTAGAAATAAATCATTGTTGTGACATTTCAAGATTATGTTTTACAAGCTTTCTTTTGAATCAAATGTAAAACTGATTTGTACTTGGGAAAAATTATTTTATGCCTAAAATATGACTTAGAATCGAATGTTGCATCTTTTACTGAAAATATTTCAAGTAGTTCCTTTTATGTCCTACTAAATATTTTCAATATTTGAGAAACAAATCGTTGCTTTCCCTGTATATCAACTTAAAGATAATTTTTTTTTTGCATTTTCAAATTATTACTTTAGTATTCTTTTAATTATAGCTTATTTTACTTGCAAAGTGTCCATTTTTACAACTTATAAGATCTTAAATGATTAACCTAAGTTTGGTCGATAATCGTTTCAACGAATCTTAAATGATGCTTAGCACTTATTTTAGGATAATTTGAACTTAGCTTACCTAGAATCACATAAGTTAAGTAGACCATTAATATAGTGAATTGAAGCATTTCCATAGGTAGTGACTCCTTAAGTTAAATAATTTAGGAATCACCAATATGTTGTACATAATTTAACGCGAGTTAAAATGTGGTATAACACTAAGGCATTTAATTTATTGTGTTGATTGGGCTTACAACTGTCCAACACTATCCCGCTTTAGGTTATGCGTAGATTTTCTAGAGTCTAAGCAGTCCCGCCAAATGAAGATACGAGTAAATTTATGTAAACCCCCTCCCCCGGCAAGGTTTTTCCTTTGATAGTGGTGTTTGAGAGTACAATTTCTAGGCAAAGAGAAATGGTAATGGATCAGTATAGAGGAGAGGTGGTCTTTGGGTACCTATCATGGATTCATAATCCGATAATATTCAGTGACAATTTAAAAGAATCCACCTAAAAAGGGAACCACCTGCATACCATAAGACAGTTGAAAAAAGAGTTGGACTAAGCCAAAGTCACCACATTCCAACAAGAAATATAGGCTTAAATAGAGAGGAATCCTCATTTGAAGTTACAAGATGTGGAGGGAGGTTGACGCAAGTTGACGGCACTCCTGGGTGGAATTATTTTAGCTCGACTGGTAATATGGGAATAAAGTGTTGAGATTTCTCGATTAAGAAAGGACTTTGTTTCATCTTAAAAAGTTGTGTACCACCAACAGGAAGAGAGCAATTTGAAAGGGATAGGTCATGTTGGGTTCATTCACAAGATCAATTTTAAGCACATATAGAAGAGAAGTAAAAGAAAATCAGTTAGTATGCTGGTATTGAAGTGTAGTGGAAACAAATAATCATTGAAAGAGAAACACTTCGTAATCAGCTTAAGACGTTAGAGGAGCGAGAGACCATCTTAAGGAACAATCTTGGCAACCAGTAGATTTAGTCGAATAACTTTCATGATAATATGGGATGGGCCAGCGTCGAGTGCATCAGTTGGCGGAGAAAACTCCTATGCGATTAGAGATCATCACCTTTTGGACGATACATGAATTTTTGAGAAAGCACGTTCCATTGTTCCTCATCTGCCCAAGGTGTTGGAGAACTTGTATGAGCTCTTTGTAGGACAGCGAAATCCCCATGAAGATCTGCAACCATTTTCAAAATTATATCTTGTATTGTTGTTTCAGGGTTTGTATTGTTAGTTTTAAGGGGATTGTCGTAATTATTTCTTCTTCCAAATGGAGTTTCGTAGATCCATTAACATCGATCTTAGTTATTTCTTCTGACGGATTTATAACTCTCTTCCATGCAATTAAATATTGTGCTTACATAGCAGCGAATCCTGAACTTTGAGTTTATGGGTTCGAAATTCTAGAAAAGGTAACTTGTTGGGTTCTAAAAAATTATAATACATATTAAATAGATTTCTGAACACAAATACAAGATTTTCCCGTAAAATTAATGGATTTTGAAAAAATTAACTAGTACTATGGCTCCACCTCCCCATGAAGAGTTAAAGTTAGGCGATAGTAGGTATTTAGAGGAATATTCGAGGTACGTCAAAGCTAACTCATATACATCTATTAAAAGAAAAAATACATGCACATACACAAATAAGAACAAGCAGAAAATACACAAAAATTCAATATAAAGGAAGAAATACCCAAGCCAAAGGTATTTCTTGTGTTTGTGTGCGTTTTGTTTTCTTGTAAAGACGCATATGAGTTATCTTTGACATACCTTAAATATTCTGCTGAATACCTACTATCCCCTAACTTAAGCTCCTCCTAAGGGGGGTGGAGGAGAAGCCATAGTACTTGTTATGACATTTGCGAAATCCATTAATTTTGGGAAAAAATCTTGTATTTGTGTGAACAAATCTATTTAATACGTTTAATGATTCTTTTAGAACCTAACCAGCTATATTTTCTAGAATTTAGAACCCATAAACTCAAGCTTCTTGATCCGCCTCTATGTAAGCAAAACTTTTTTTGGCAGGGAAGAGAGATGTGAAACATTCAGAGGAAATAACTATGATGGATGTTGATGGCTCTATGGGAATCTTGAGCAGGCTACATGTACAGTCTCATTTTCAAGTCAAATGTATTTTAAAATCATAGATGATTTTGAACCTTACATAGTGATGAAGAACTCAATTATGCCATGAATAACCAAATTTCCTAAATTTTTCATCTTCCTAACGACTTTCCTTCCAACATGGTCCATTTTTTAGGTTTGTTTCTTTATCATCAGTTTAAGTGGTTGAAGACGTACAATCAATTGATTTGACCTGTAGAGGTAAAGTAATGAGTTGGAAAATGTATTGGCTCGTATTGGGGTTAGTGAATACAATAATCTTTGTACATCAAACTTTTGCCATGGAACCCCACAAGAGAATCAATAGTTCTTCCTCATACAAGATTTTCAGTGACACTAGACTTCACTTGCGGATCATGATATGATTCAATCAGTAATGACTATTAAATCCTTAAGATAGGTCACCAATAATGCAATAAAATTCTCGAACTCAAAAGTGGTTCCTGGATTAGAATTGACAAACATCCTGCTAGGATTTATCCAGTGTGGTTGTCTACTAAGGACTCTCCGACATTTGTACATGAGGTGTTATATTGGATTGGTTCAATAAATAACTCTTTGATTTCATTTGTATTTCAAATTAGGTGTATGCAGAAACAACGTTGCCAAACGGAAGTTCATTGTTTATGACATTAATTACCTCAGCTATGATGCATTTTTGTATTGAGAGAATACTTTCTATTTATTCTACTCATGTTCATCGGTTGAGGTACAATTTTAACCTTTGGGTAATAAAAGACTATGATGTTAACGAATCTTGGAATAAATTTTTTAACATACAAAATCCCGAGCTTATCTAATCACCCTGAGATACGGGCTTCAGATGGTGAAATGTTGCTCCTTTACAAACATTTGGTATTTAATTGTTATGTTTTTAAGACGTCTGAAAAATTATCTCGTGCATGGTCCCAATCTAATTTGGATCCTTTTGTGAATCGATTCATCTATACAAAAATCTTGATCTCACCAAAATTACTTGCTTAATATTTACTCGTGTACGATAGTCTCTTTTCATTGTGACTCATGGGAAGCAATAGGGATTGCCACAAAATAGTGTGTACAATGGAAAAATATTCATATTCATATCATACATGGTTTAATAAACAGTTGTTGAAATTGAGTGTTAATTTCCTTGGAATATGTAAGGTCCGAAAGAAATTTGGTGGATCCTATGAATAAGGTCTTGTAAAGGAAAATAATCCTTGAACATTGAGGGGGGTGGAGAAAAATCCCATTGGTTGAGGTAGTGTGGTGGACCCTATAGACCTCAATATACAGTACATTTTCTAATCCTATGGTGTGAGGCAGTTTTTTTATAAGGTTGCTTATTTGCTCTTAATGATTCTATAAACTTTAGGTGGTCTATTTGAGATAGCCTTGGTTGAACCACCTACGTGACTTGTAAATGTGTTGTCGTCGTTTATTAAAAACTTGGGTCATCTTTCTGGAGCACTCATAAGATCCAAGGTGTGCATGACCATTAAAGTACTTTGTTAGTATTGGGGAGTTTGCATAAAATCAAGGATATGGTATATGCTGTTCGAGTCTCAACCTTTGTCCATTTAGTTCAAGATTTCTTCACTTCATGGATATTTATTATTGCCTCGTTTCACTATGAGTCAGTTCAAATCGAAAGATATTGATACTTAAGTACACTTTCCTATGTTTTTCCAGAAATTTTTCTTATTCTTTACCTTTGCATTGATAGGGGATTGTGGATATCATTTGCTTTTATTTACAGCAAAGCTTAAGTTACATCTTTTAACTCTTTGTTATTGATGATGAACATTGTTTAGTCGTCAGTACATGTGAAATTGGAGAGCACTTTCACATTAATATCTCACATTTATTTCAAAGTATGAGTTCCTTAATTTCATAAGAAAATATAGGAAGTAATCAAAAGACTTGAATTTACTTCGTATTATGAGAAATATTATTATTAAAGTAAGAGTAATATTTCATTACATTAATTATATGTTAGTTTCTTACATTCTTTTGATGGATGAAAATATGAATGATTTTACTACTTAAGGGCATAATTTGGGAACTAAATACACATTTTAATTACTCTCTCGTTCACCAATTCCTTTTGTTGTCTTAAATAATTTTTATTCGTATTGTGGATTTCTAGGCAATTTGTGCAACCCCAAACTTTCAGCCATAAGTATATGCGTTTAAGAGTAATTGTGGAACTTTGGGGAGTGACTGACTACAATAATTTTTGCACAAGAGTTTGTCCAAAATCGCTTTCAAGGGAATGACTTACAACTACACAGTGTTTGTGGTAAGTTATTTAGTACCTTATAATTCAAGTCAATATCAATATTGTTGTATTTTTCCTAGCACCTTCATTTACAATGACTTTGTGTAACCTTTTCCTATTTTCACTACCAAATTTCTCTAAAAGACTTTGATAGTAAAATGGGGTCTATGCGATTCTCATTTTATGCTCTTTCTTTGTTTCTGTCTGCTTTGTTTTTCTTCATCTTTGCCGCATAGATCAAAGCTCCGGTCCTCTAAAATTTATGAAAATGCTTATTGGATATCCCTAGTAGTTTTGTGTAGTTAATCTTATCCAAAATCGAATTCATGGAACATGAAAAAAGATTTGCTGCTCATGAGATGAGATACTGACCATATTTGAACATGAAAAGTTGCAGCAATCTTGCAGTAGCAGCCTCTTCCAAGTCTCTCATCTCCAAAGTCTTAACCTTTCTTATAATCACTTCCGCTATTGTCACATATCCCCTAAATTAAGAAATTTTCTGAGCTTGACGTATCTTGATCTTTTTGACTCAAAGTCGTAAGTCATATTCCTTACGAGATCTCCATCTTTCCATGTTGCAGTCCCTTTCTCTCATATATAATTTTCTCAGATTCACAGCTCATAATTTTAAGATGTTTCTTCGAAATATGACTCAATTAATTGAGCTTGATCTTACTTCCATAAACATCTCTTCCCCCATTCCTCCAAAAAAAAAATTCTCATTTAACAACTCTGATGACAGGAAATACATGATTGTATGGGATACTAGCTGAGAATATTTTCACCTGCCCAATCCTGAAACACATAACTTATGAAACAATGATCAACATAGTGCACCACATCTCTCATATTGTTGGTTCTCAATTATGTGAATTTTTCTGAGTCTATGGCTATCTAACTTCACTGCATGTTTTGTATTTTCAAAGTTACCACCTTAGAGGGCCTATTCATGAAATACAATCTTAGAGGGCCTCTTCATGTATATATTTTGAATCTCACTCGTATACAACATTTGGAGCTTCAATATTGGTGTTAATTTGTATTACTAAGATAGTTAGAATAATAGCCTTGCAGAACTTCGTAAGGAACAAACAAGCATATTTAAAAACTAGAAGGTTTAAACCAATAAATAAAACATAATTTGCAAAAAAATAGAAACAATATTGAAAATATGAAAATCGACCTTACTAAATACAAAGTTTGTCCTTAAAACAAATTATTCTTCTCAAATACATGAGGTTAATGGAATATATCCTCATAGATAGAACAATCTTACTCATTAGTATTTTGGTACTTAAAAATACAGTGTCAGCAAACCACTCAACGGTACTGAAGTACACTAGAATTTGTTCTTGGAGAAAAAGTTCTAAAGTTCAAATAATTTGTTGTTGAAAAATAAGAGGAAACCCATATAGTCATAGGCAACAAAGGATATTGTGAACATGTACTTATTGTGACTTATCGGAAAGGTCACAACCCTTAGGAAAAGAAAATACATAACCTTTCATTAATGTCATAAGTCTTCAGGAAGGTTACAACTCTTCATAAAATTCATAATTTTTTATAAAAGTCACAACTCTTCAAGAAAGTCACAACTCTTCATTTGTTATTTACGTATTTAAAAATCCAAAAATCCCCAGAATGAACGGGGAATTACACTAAGAAAAAGAAATGGACAAGTGTGTACTTTACAAGCAAGATTAATTGCATTTGGATAAGTAGGTTTCTGTTTGAACTTTCCCTAGTGAACATATGTCGGATATATTCGGTCAATCAGTAGATTTGATATCTTTGAACCATAGAGATTTCGTGTATACCTAGACAACTACATGTCATACAATCAGTCCTTTTCCATCTATGGTTCTCGTGGATGTGTTCATTTTAGCAATGAACACCTCCTTGTTTAATGAGTTTATAGAGAATGAACTTTTACAATTATCCTCTTTGAAGATGCTTCCTCTTCAGACTCACATATGTGATTCCTAATTGTGTCATCATGTAAATACACTATTTGGTCAAATCTGTCAAACCTAAAAATCATTAAATAAACTTAAAGATTTATTAACTCATCAAACTTTCTTGATGTTTGATCGTTTTTCCTGAACATTGTCCTCAACACGAGAATGGATTAAGTTATTTAACAACGTCATTCTATCAATCACAACTTTTCTTGATCTCCTTGAACCTTGTTCTTGGGATCTATAGTTTGCTTGGTAGAGTTACCAGTATGATGACTTTTCCTAAGCCTTAAATCCATTCCCTAAGATGATTTACAACCCTCTATGTACTTAGTATTTTTTGTAAGTGGATCCGATGTATTTATCGTTGACTTCACATTGTCGATTGTGATAATTCTACTAGCGATTTGTTCCTCAACGATATTATTTCTACGTCATATATGATGAGACTTTCCATATACATAATGCTCCTTGTCTTACCTATTGCATCCTGACTATTATAATGTAAAGCATAATGGTGCCAAAAGGTTTGGGCCAGATAAGAATATCTATCAAGAAATTTCAGATTCATTCGGCTTCTTCACTAGTCTTATCTTGAGTGTTAAACTAAAATTTCATTGAAAAGCAAGCGATACATGTCTACTTGGAATATTTTCCGGAGACTGCTCCTTAACCAAGAGTAAATACATACCTACTCATGAATTTTACTTTATTTTACTTGGTGATTAAATTTGCATCACTATATTTTTTCATCACTTTAAGAATTTATTATAATGCAAATCATAGTTTTGAGTTTTTTTTAAATACCCCAAAACACTTTACATTGTCATCGAATGAGTTTGATTGATATTAATCATGAACTGACTTAATTTATTAACAAAACATGTTATATATAATCATATAATTCATGATATAAATCATACTTTCAAATACTCTAGAATAATCTAGTTGTGAGTCACTTTCACCTTTATTCTTTGAATGGCAAAGGTCACATAAATTGGAGTGTTAGTAGTATTGTATCCAAATACTTGAATTTGTCAAGTACCTTTTCAATATAATGAGAATGTGAAAAAGCTAAACCTCATGGAGTTTTAAGAATTCTTATGCTGAAGATCACATCAGAAACTCCAAGATATTTCATATCAAAGTTGTTTCTAGCATATACTTAATAATATTTATGTTAGAAGTGTCTCTAATGGCGATCAATATGTATCATTATACAAAAAAACAATGACCTTTTGTAATTAAGTGTATTTTATATAAAGACATTTATGAAATTCCTTATTCTTAGATATATTTGCCATCATAGTTTGGTCAAACTTTGTATATCATTGTTTGGATGCTTGTTTTAATCCATAATCTAAGCTAACAAGTTTCCACACATTATTTTTGTAGCGGGAACCATTGAACCCTTGGATATTCCATGTAAAATTCTCCCTCCAATTTTCCATTTAAGAAAGTTACTTTCACATTAACTTGATGATTTTGAAGGCCATATACCGCAGTTAGTTTAACTAACATTAGAATTGATGTAATTCTAGTTACTGGTGAGTAAGTGCAAAGATAATCAAGATCTTCTTTCCGCCTAATGCCTTTGACGAAAAATCTTGCCTTGTATTTTTCAATAGCTCCATCAACTGTCATTTTTCTTTTGAAGATCCATTTTGAACCCTAAGATTTGTTTTCTGGAGGAAGATCAACCAACTCCCAGGTTTGGTTTCTAAAGAATTAATTAATCTAAATGTTGACATTCTCTCTCAAAAAAATGAGTGCGTGCAGGGCACATCTTTGAATATTTTAGTCTCATTTTCAAGAAGAAATTCTATAAAAGCAGATCCAAGGGAAGTATATGTCCTGTAACATTATTGTGGTTTGAAATCTATTTCTAATGTACATTCTCCTTTGGTTCTTTCCATGATCATTTAGATCATTTACTAGACAACTCAAGTCTAGTTTTATAAAGATACATATGTTCAATGAACCAGCATTATCTGATTCTATTACCATATATTCATGAATAATTAGATGTTCGGACTTATCAACAAAAAATTGACATGCTTTAAAGTTTGAAGCATATCCAATAAAAATGTAGTCCACATTCTTGGGTCATTTTTACCCTTTTGGGGATAAAAACTTGGACTTTGGGGATAAAAAAAAATCAAGTTGGGTTGTCTTCCTTTTGCATTTCTCATATGCACTATAGTTTCTCTTGAAATGGGTCCCTTTCTTCAGTGTTGAATAGACTTTGGCTTAGCATACTTAGATTTAACACAAACTCGTAGTTGCTCTCCTATATTCACATAGATCGTGGAAATCAGGTTCTCTTGAATAATTTAACTAATAAAATATCAGTCCACCTCTACGTGCTTAATTCTTTCATCATACACTCGATTAAGATAATATGAAGGGTAACTTTATTATCACACCAAAGTTTTGCATATTTGGGATACTTCAACCCAACTTCACTTAAGAGGTGATGTATCAACATAATCTCATATCTAGATTGTTCGAGATACAACTTTTTGTTTCTTGCTTCTCTATGAAGCTGAATTTTCACCCATAGAGACATATAACTATTAGTCGAACTTCATTCAATCATGGATCTGTTCAAATCTGTAGATGCAAATCACTCAATGCGAGTATGTCCATTAATTCTAAATACTTTGACAAATGTAAGGGATCCTTTCAAGTAACATAATATTTGTTGTAAAGGTGCCTAATATTAGACATCGTTGATTGTATTGGACAAATACTCTATGTGAGTGATGTTCAAAAGAAATTCGGTAATAGGCCCTCTAAGGTTGAAATATCGAAGATTCAAAACATGCAGTGAAGTTAGATAGACAACAAACTTAGGAAAATTATTTGAAAAATTCACGCCACATAGATATTACTCTATGAGAGATGCATTGTTGTTCCATTTGGTATTCAGAAACTACCCATTGAGCTGATCATTGTTTTGTATGTCAAGTGTTTAAGGGTCGGGAAGGTGAAAGATATTCTCAAGTATTATCCTATACAATCCTGCAAATTCCAGCCTCTAAGTTGTGAAACGAGATTTTTTTTAATGTGAAAGAGATATGAACATATCTACGATCAAACTCTCTTAATTGGGTCAATTTTGAAGAAGTGATTTAAAATCACGTGTAGTGATTCATAAAAATTTTAAGTGTGTAAAGATATGGCAACGGGGCCAAACTCAAACCAAAATCTAGATCATGGGGGAGGATTGCCAAGTCCATATAAGTAGACCACCACTCCATTCCCCAACCAATGTGGGACTTTTATCCACTATAATACCTCCTTGACGCCCACACTCAACTTGTGGTGGACCGTGAGCCTAAACGGGGATGAACATGACTTTAATACTATGTAAAGATATGACATCTGCATCTAACTGAACCCCAAAATCTAGTTCATGAGGAGATGATTTCCCAAGTCAATATAAGGTGACCACCAGTCCGTTACCTACCCAATGTGGGACTTTTACGTACCTACTCTAAAGAGTGAAGATACTTAATATATAACAATGGGTCCTGGGTTATATTGCACTATTTAAGATTCGCTAAAGGAAGTGTAGTTGTGCATAATAAAAAATGAAAGTGAAATGGATTTAAGTATACACTTCCTTTCATGATTCTTAAATAGTGCACTACAACCCCAAGACCCACTGTTATAGATTAAGAAGTATCTTCAATTTGTTAGAGTAGGTCAAAGTCTCACATTTATTGTGAAATTTATTCGTGGTCTCCTTATATTGACTTGGGAAATCCTTCCCTCATGAACTAGCTTTTAGGGTTGAGTTAGGCCCATGTGTCATATCTTTACATGGTATTATAGTCAGGTACATCCCTGTTAGGGCTAATGGTCTACACTACAGTCAGGCCTGTGCGTGAAGGGGCTATTAGGGTGGGTAAAAGTCCCACATTGGTTGAGGAGTGGATTGTTGTCTCCTTATGTGGACTTGGGAAATCCTACCCTCATGAGCTTGATTTTGGACTTGAGTAATGACTAGCTTCCATATCATTACATACTTATAGAAGATAAGACTCACAACACATGATATCACTCCTTCAAAACATCATCCAATTATCAGAGTTTGACCTTAGATATGTGAAAATCTTTTTGACCACTCCTTGGTATTTTTGTTCTCAATTCACAACTCTAAGGCTGGAAATCAGAGGATTGTATGCATAGGATAATACCTGAGACTTTTTTTTTTTTGTGAAAAGATAGAGTTGATTTTTTGGAATAACATAGATTTTTCTAGTATAATTTATAAAAATTTTCTAGTGTAGTATCTAAAATATTTTTTTGAAAGAAATATCTAGATAGTCAAGAGTATAATATAGAGATCACTAGAATTAGTTTTTTTTTTTGATGTATCTAGAAGAGTTTCTAGAGACATCCATGAAATAGTATAAAGAAGGTTGGTCCTGTATATTTATAAACAACTGAAGAACAACCTAAACAAAAGATTCTTCTTTCATAATCAAGTTCCCCTATCCAAAATAATCTTTCTCCCAGCAAGGTTCCTCTTTTTTAGTTAACTCTTTTTATATTAGTTAACGACCTTGGGCTACAGGAGACTTTTCGAATTGTACTTTTCTTCTCTTATTTTCTACATGGTATCATATCCATAACCATATGTTGTATTTTGGGTGTTATTTCAACATCAGGCTGCTGGTAAATCCATCTTGTTTGTATAGATGGATTTAAGCAATCATGTTAATGGATCGAGGATGCAGCTGTTGAAAGTTAAATTTTAAGGTGTGAAATACCTGTAAAAAATCAAACCTTCCGGTCAAGGATTAGTGAATTTTGTTAATCGTGGTAAAACAAATACTTCCGATGATGTACCAAAGAATAGTAGTGCATTCGAAAAGTAGAAGGAGGTTAATGTAAATGTGGAGTTCATTTTGTAGAGCTCAATCTCCTCTAGTTTATTTGATCTTGTTATAAGGTGTAAATAAGCTCATGAAATATGGAGGGACCTCAATCAATTATTCAATAAGAAGAAAGAAGATCGGCTAAAAATTAGAGAATGAGATGGCTGACCCCACTAAAGGTAATCATTCTATCACCGAATGTTTTCTAAGGATTAAGAACATATGTTTTGAGATATAATTTTTGAATCCGGAAGAGACTATTTCTAAAGTGGATGAGAAGAATGTAACACCTCAGACTTTGAAAGATCTAAACTGAGATTTGTACAAGTTACTCTTCAATTGTAAGTTTTGGGTCAACTTCAAATGACCATAAATTTCAACACATGATGAGTAGGTTTCCCATGAGGTATCAAATAAGAGGTCGTTTATTCCTCCTTCCTACGCCACACAGTTTGAAAAATTCAATGAAGGAGATATGCTCATTTTAGTACAGCCGGTCTAGTTAACGAAATTCATCCATTTTAAGGAGGGGTATTTTTGTGGTTTCCTTACCCTACTAGCCATCACATTTTTTAAAACCCTTTTAGGGGTTTGAATTGATTGAAATCAGTTTTAGTCATTCCAAAAAAGCTTAGGTTTTTTTTTGAGAGAAATTCAAGTAGAGAAAAAGAAGATCATTCAAAAAATTATCAAGCTTTGAGGATTTTCGCCTAAAACTTAGTTCTTTTGAGGTATGTTTTCCTAGAGTTGGATTTGTTCACCCTCACACAAATCATGAGTTTTCCATTGTAAATTTGTTTATGAGATTTGGCATGTTGAAATTGTTGA
Source organism: Solanum habrochaites (assembly GCA_027704765.1). Classification (NCBI taxonomy): domain Eukaryota; kingdom Viridiplantae; phylum Streptophyta; class Magnoliopsida; order Solanales; family Solanaceae; genus Solanum; species Solanum habrochaites. The sequence continues at coordinate 56,810,475 of JAKWJA010002500.1, forward strand.
GGAGTTTGTGAGGTTTTGGTTCATTCTTTAACAATGGAGTCTTATTGACTTATTAAGGTGATATTTTTGTGAATGAGTAATGTTTTTTTGTTGTAATTTGAGTGGGTTTTCATTGAATTTTTTTGGGTTTGCAAATTTAAACGAGTTTGACAGTAAACCAAACGATTTTATATGAGTTAGGCCTTGAGTTAAGAAAGAAAAGTTCATCAAAAGTTTGGGTAGGTGGTGGGGTTTCACTCCAGCAGTGCACCAAACTATTGTTCAGTAGTTTGGGCATGGCGCGCTGCTGCAGTAGTGCGTACCAAACTACCTTTAGTAGTTAGAGGCCTTAACGCGATAGTACACCGGGGTCGTCCGACTTCACTATTCTTTGTCCCGTATGTGTTCTTTCAAGTTGAATCTTCACTCCGTTATCAATAATGACTAATTCTTCATTAATCATTGTGAGGTACTATATATACAAATCATACCTCTTAAATCATCATTTCAAATTGAAGTAAAGAATAATAGTTTAGTTCGAGAAACCTAATTAAGTCATTTAGATAAGTCTTTTACAATATTCTAAAACTTTTGTTAAGATTTGAGTGAATTAGTAAGATGATGAGAAGAGCTTAAATACAACAAAGATGGTAAGGCTCCACTGGTGTCTTTTCTACCAAGAAAATAGGGTAAGTTGGCATGGACATAACAAGGTCGATGATACATGTGCAGAAGGTCAAGGAAGATATGCTTGGGGACAAAGAAGAGTTCTGAAACATGAAAGCTAGGACAACAGGAAATGAGTCAGGGAAGTAGAAGAGTAATACAATCCGGTGATCTTTCCAACACAAGCGAAAGGGACCTGATCAAACTTCTATTTGTGCACCTGCACTAAGGAACAAAGGTGAGTTCAAGAATTAGAAGTTACAGAATTTCACATCTAGACATGCACAGTCTCAAGGTAGTGTGGCATAAAGAGGTACATGGACTCCAACATGTGCTAAGTGTGGTAGAACCTACTCAAAAGTGTGTCGTGAAGGCTCTACTGGTTTCTTCAAGTGTGGTCAGAATGATGACTTCATGAAGGAGTTCCCTAAGAACCGGCATGTCAGTGTTAATAGGGAAAATATCGCCTAATCTTCTTCGGTGGCTCCACCATATCCAGTTGCCCCTAGAGGATCTACTTAAGGGACAAGCGGAGGGGCAAACCGTCTATATGCTATCACCACTCGCCAAGAGAGAGATAATTTGCTATACGTTGTCACTGATATGATTAAAGTTTTTAGTTTTGATACATATGCTTTGCTAAATTCAGGAGCTAGTCAATCTTTTGTAACTCCTGATATTATCATTTATTTTTATATTATATCTGAGCAACTTTTTGAGCCCCTCCGTATTTCTACACATGTCGGTGATCCCATTCTATCTGGCAGAGTAATTGTAACTATAGCATTTACGTCAATCATAAGGACACCATGGCTGACTTAGTCGAGTTAGACATGGTAGATTTTGATGTTATTCTAGGTTTTGACTCGCTTCATATCTAATATGTCGCAGTTGATTGTAGAACTCGAGTAGTTAAGTTCGGATTTCCTAATAAGTCGGTTATAGAGTGGATAAGTAGTTCAGTAGTGCCTAAGGGTTATTTTATTTCACACCTTAAGGACAGAAAGTTTGTTTCAAAGGGGTGCATCTATCCGTTTGTCCAAGGTAATGATTGTAGTATTGAAACACCTTCTATACTGTCAGTTCCACTTGTGAGTGAGTTTCGGCAGGTCTTTTCAGATGATCTTCTTGGAGTCCCTCCTAAGAGAAAAATAGACTTTTGTATAGAGAATCTTCTCGATACTCGTCCTATCTCTATTCCTCCATACAGAATAGCTCTTGCCAAGTTGAAAGAGTTAATAGAGAAGTTGAAACATCTTCTTGAGAAATGCTTTATTTCATTTTTGGGGTGCTCATGTATTATATGTGAGGAAGAAAGACAGTTCTCTTAGGGTGTGTATATATTACCGTCAATTGAACAATGTTACTATCAAGAATAGGTATCCTCTTTAGAGAGTTGATGATATCTTCGATCAACTTCAAGGTGTCACTTATTTTTTTAAGATAGATTTTAAATCTGGCTATCATCAGTTGGGAGTAAGAGAAAGTGATACCCCTACAATTGCATTCGGGACCCGTTATGGTCATTATGAGTTTTTGGTTATGTCATTTGGTTTTTTCTAATGCTCAAGTAGTATTAATTGACCTTATGAATAGAGTTTAAAACAATATCTAGATATGTTCCTTATTGTTTTTATTGATGATATTCTAATCTATTTGAGGAATGAGAAAGATCATGCTAGTCATCTAAGAGTAGTTCTTCAAACTCTCAAGGGTAAAGAGTTATATGATAAATTCTTTAAGTGTGGATTTTTGATCTAGTCTATGGATTTCTTAGGACATTTTGCTCTGCGGATGGGATTAGAGTTGACACTCAGAATATTGAGTCAATACAGAACTGGCCTACACCCGTGTCTCCAACGAATCTAAGGATTTTCTTGGTATTTGCTGGTTATTATAGGAGTTTTGTCGATAGGTTCTCATTTATTTCATACCCTTTTACTAAGTTGACTCAGAAAACAACTAATTTTCAACGATCCAGAGCTTGTGAGAAAAACATTCAGGATTTCCTAACATGGTTGACTACTTCTACTGTTGACCTTAACAGAAGGTATGCAAGGTTTTGTTGTGTATTGTGATGCGTTAAGAGTTAGACTTGGTTGTGTGTTGATGCAAAATGGGAAGGTTATAGATTATGCCTCTAGATTAGTTAAGATTCACGAAATGAATTATACAATCCGTGATATAAATTTTGCTACTTTACTATTTTCTTTGAAAATATGGCACCACTATCTTTATGGTGTTCATGTAGATGTGTTCAACAATTATAAAGGTCTTCACTATGTATTCAGTCAAAAAGAGATTAATCTCATCTAGAAGAGGTGGTTTTAGTTACTCGTCGATTATGAAATGAGTATTTTCTCACTCAAGTAAGGCCAATGTTGTTGTTTTGACTGGGTTTTCTATGGGTAGTATAACCCATGTTGAGGAAGACAAGAAAGAGTTAGATAAATATATGCACAGACTTGCATGATTAGAATTTTGGTTAATGGATTCCAATGAAGAAAGAGGTGTGGTGATGAATGGGGATGAACCATAAGTAGGGTCTGAAGTGAAAGTGAAACAAGACCAATATTCCATTTTGCTTGCATTGAAGGAAAATGTTCATAAGAAGAAAATGATTGTTTTTGAACGAGGGGAAGATGGTTTATTGAGGTATCAAGGTAGATTGTGTGTTCCAAGGGTGGATGAAATTCAAGAGAGGATCATGGAGGAAACTTATAGATCCAAATATTCTATCCATATGGATTCCACAAATATATATCGTGACTTGGCAGAAGTCTATTGGTTGAGTCGTATGAAAAAGAGTATTGCAAAATTCGTTGCTAAATGCCTGAATCCCCTACAAGTTAAGGTAGAGTACTAGAGGCCTTGTGTTATGGATTAGAACATAGAACTTCTAGAATGGAAGAGGGATTGGATCAATATGGATGTTATAACTCGTGTGCCACGGTCTCGCACACAACATGATTCGATCTGGGTGATTGTAGATGGAAAGACTAAATTAGCCCATTTAATACAATCAAAGTCTACTTTTCAAACAAAAGATTATGTCAAGATTTATAATCAATAAGTAGTCAGACTTTATGGAGATTTGGTGTCCATTATTTTAGATAGAGGTGCGTATTTCACCGCACAATTTTTTGAAGTCTTTCAAAAAAGGTTTGGGTTTAAAGATGAACCTTAATACAAAGTTTCACCCCCAGGTCGATGGTCAAGAAAATAACACGATTCAGATATCACAATATAGGTTGAGGGAATGTGTTATTGATTTCAAGGATAATTAGGATGATCACTTACCTCTCACATAGTTTTCTTACAATAATAATTACCACTCTAGCATCCAAATGATTGCCAATAAGGATCTTTATGGAGAATATGTATAACTCCTATTGGATGATTTGAGGTTGGTGAGGCTCGGTTGATAGGACTAGACTTGGTTCATCCAGCTTTGGAGAGAGTGAAGATAATTCAAGAAAGGTTGAAAACTAGTGTTGAGTCGTCAGAAATGCTATACAGTTGTTAGAAGATAATTCAAGATTGAGTTTACATAAAGGTTTCGCCCATGATGGGTATTATGAGATCTGGTAAGAAGGCGAAGCTTAATCCCTGGTATATTTGTCCTTATAAAATATCTAAGAGGATTGACAATGTAGCTTATGAGTTGGAATTGTGTATGTGTGATTCTTCACTTATTATACCAACTAAAGATACTGGTATCAGGCACCACCTATCTTATTAGGAGATTCTCGTTCAGAATTTTTATCATCAATTTTGCAAGTTAAGAACCAAGAAGGTATGGAATCAATCAAGGTCTTATGGAGAAATAAATTCGCTGAGTAAGGTACTTGAGAGTCTTGGGAGGATATGAAGAAGACATACCCATATCTCTTTGAGTCTGGAGTAATAAAATTAAGATACTAATCATTTCTTGGCATTTATTTTAAGTTGAAATGTTGTGTTACATTGCATATTGAGTGTTTGAGTTGGGTGTTAGATGCTACCACCCTTAATCTACTCAGAGTTATCTCATTCGAGTAAGAATGTTCCCAGGGGGGAGATATTGTAACACCTTGGCATTTGAAACAACTATAAGTACAAAGAACTAAATTGGAAATAAGCTAAATCTGAAAATTTTCAAGTTATGCTTATGTTATGAGTTTGGTTCAATTTCAAATGATCATAACTTTCATTACATTATGGGTTAGGTGGCCCATGGGATGTCAAATGATAGGTCTTGAAATTCTTTTTCCGATGCCACTATGTTTGCTTATTTTCGAGCTCGCATGAGAGTTATATGACTGTTTGATGTCAGGATGTTCAATTAAGGAAAGTTACCCGAAAATATGAGGGATATTTTGGTCTTTTTGTTACCCCTTCAGATTGAAGAGTCTTTTGTAAAAATTTAGGGTCTAAACTGGTTTTGTTCAGTTTTACCAAATCCAAATATGCTCTGGCTTTTAGAAAAGAGTTCAAGAAAAGAAAAGAAGAGAAAAGAGGAGAAGATTCAAGCGTTCATCAAGTTCTTGAAGTTTTGCTACAGATTTTTTCAAAAGTTTTGATACCTTAGAGGTATGTGAGTTGTCATACTGTTGGGTTCATTCACCCACACACTAATCATGTTATTTTCAGTGCAAATTCGTTCTTAAAGTTGCAGGATTTGAATTCTTGTTGACTTTTCTTTGAATACCTTTCATAATCTTAATTGTTGGGATTTCAATGAGTTATTCAGATAAGTGTTAGTGTTTTGAGGTTTTTTAGTAGATTATCGTGTACAAATGTTGACTATTCGATTCTATAAGGCTAGAAAACGAGAAGAAAAATTTGTCAAAATTGTCTGGGAAACGGTAGTGTAGCGCGCCATGGATTCACCAGAAGAGCTTGCATGGCACACTAGCAGTGCACCAGTTTGGTCTCTTTGAGGTTTAGTAACTGGCGCCCCGCGCTAATCACTGTGTCAGGGTCGCCTTCCCCCACCCTTTTTCTGTCGTCTAGTCCGTCTGAGTCCTTCCAAAGTGTACCTTTACTTCCTATTTATTCTGATTACTCTAAAATACTTCTAAACATCTAGAAATTATTCATAAACATGAATCATAACCTTAAATTCATACATTTATATTCAATAAAAAGCTAAGAGTCAAGTCCTGAGGGTTCTTTGAGTCATTTTAAGAAGTCTTTTTACAGTCTTTTAAACTTTTTTAGGACTTGAGAATTTGAGTTTGAGGAAGTATAAAGTTGTGATTTTCTTTAAATGATAAATGGGTACTATGTATTCCCAGGAGAAATGTTTCACATTTAAGACGAGATGAAACACTAATATCCAGGAGAGATTTTGAGCAGTTTTAACACATCTCTTTAAAGAGAAAGATTTTTGAGTAATAATCTCAAATGACAAAAAGATATACGTTTTTAAACATGTGAGCTAGTTACATTTTACGAGTATTGTTAAACACTAATATGTGGACGAGTTTAAATAACTCAAAATCTCGATAAACTATGTGGGAAACACAGAACCTAGGACCACAAGTGATCCCAAGCTAACCTTAGTGTCATGATCATGAGCATACTAAAGATAATAAACTGATGCGAAAGCTAAATCATAATTAAATATGAAAAGATAGGGAATACCCATATTCTATAACTGAGATATTTGAAAATAATAAGTTTAATACAAAGGAAATATTAACTCAATACTAAGCTGAATCTAATTATGTCAGAAAGAATCCTCTAAACTGGATTAGAAATACTGGGACAAGCCCCAGCTAAATCTAGGAAAAACTGAAACTAAGTGACTAAAGAGTGAAATTAAACTCATAACTATTTTCCTCGGATAATGAGGACTCACCACTGAATCTGCTGAACTGGAGATTGGAAATCGATCTATGAGTGATCAGGATGCTGAGAACCTGCATCTACATCACGAGAAGATGCAGAGCACGTATGCGTCAGTACTTGAAAGGTACTGAGCATGTAGGATAGAGTAAAGCTGAAATAAAACATAATTGAACCAGCATAATAGCGAGTATAATAATTGTACATGATAAACTGAATTCTAAGCTAACTGGATGTAATGACCAATTTATAACATGCTGAAATAGAATACTGAATATACTGATAAATGGCCAATGCAGAGAGTCTGACTGAATTGTGGGAGCTACTGATAACCGATAATAAAACCACATAAGCTAAATGTGGAGTCCGATGTATACGCCTTATCGAGAGGACCCAATATACCCTGCCAAAGGTATAAAGGCATGCTGGCGTGATAACTAAACTGATTACCCACAAATGGGACTTACAACCTACTTGGCTAGTAGTTGTGAGATTAATTGGGTAAGATGAACCCTAGTCCAACTCGGTATTATGCTACTAACAATGAATTCTGTAAATTTACTATGTCTGAGTTTTTGTAAATACTGGATAGCTTAAAAATGAACATGCAAAATAAGAATGCAACAATTATTCTGGTAATTGTGCATTTATAATTGAGGCATGTATATCTGAAGTGTGTGAAATATCAAACCTAGCATTTGTAATTCAAGAACTAAATAAATAAAAAACTAGCGTTCTGAAATTTATGCGATAATTTTTAGTGATAACATGATAATCTAATTTGGAACATATCTTTAATTAAATCATGAAGTTCTATCAAAGTTATAGAAATCCTAGGTTTAATCATGATAAGAGAATCAAGAATCTGACTGAAAACTAGGGACCCAATGGGTTAAAGGAACCTAGTAGCGAAATCCCACATACCTGATGATGAAATTTATGGAAAAATACTTAAGTTTCGGGGATGGAACAACTGGAACTTGTGGTGTTCTTGGACTAGGGCTCTTGATCTTTTTCTCCTCTCTAGCTTCTATTTTTCTAGGTTTTAATTTAATGATTTGACTTGGATATGTTTTAATTATGCTTCTAGGCTTACCAAAAGACCCATGGGACGATGCCTCGTTGTTGGGTCCGTTGTAAGGGCCTGTTCGACAAAGCTTTAATAAAATGGGTATAACTTTTTACTCAAAGATTTGATTTTAGTAAGGTCGGTGGATATGGAAAGATAATTCAATTATGTATTTGTGGGTAGGTCATGGGACACCTAATTTATTTTGTGCTAAGAGTTATGACCATTTCAAGTTGACCCAACTGTATTTCCCCTTAACTGTCTACAAATTTTCCACCTACGTTTAGACCTACGGACCGTGCTGGTCATTCCTAAATCTTGTAAGAGAGTTGGTGAAGGGCGTCTTGATCGATGGTCACAGACTACGGACCGTCGTCTTACCTACAGACCATAATTTCGTCCGTCGTCCAAGACTTAACCAATTTTTTTGGGCTGAAATTTTTGGAGTTTCTAATCCCATCGACAATTGTTCATGACGGACCGTGGTTAAGGCTATGGACCGTCGATGCCACCGTTAGTAGCACCTGCAAATTTTTCTTATAAAACTAATTTTTGGTCTGTTTTGGCTACGGGGTGTTACATTATATCCACCTTGGGAACATTCGTCCTCGAATAAAGACTAAACTAGATGAAATACAGGGTGAGAGCTGCAAACCCAACTACTAAACACTGAGAACAGAGTTTCTTACTGAATTGAGTTCTGAATACATGCAATTACGCTGAAAATGCAAGTATAAACTGAGGGAACATGATTCTAAAACTGATTTTACCCATGAATGACTTTAAAACTGAAGAAGAACTATTACCTCAAGATGGAGTGGAATCGGAAGGAAAGATATAAGGATACTTGGCTTTCATGGATTCTTCTGCTTCCAAAGTAGCTCCCTCTACGGACTCTCCTCCACAAAACCTTGACCCAAGGGATTTCTTTGTTTCTCAACCTTCTAACATGACGATCAAGAATCTCAACTGGTACATCCTCATAAGAAAGACTATCTTTCACTGCCACACTCTCTAAAGGAACTACAGAGGCTGGATCACCCACATACTTCTTCAAGAGTGAGATGTGGAATACCGGATGCACTGCTGCTAATTATGCTGGAAACTCTAACTCTTATGCCGCCTTGCCAATCATTTTCAATACTTTGTAAGGGCGTTCATATCTAGGGATGAGCTTCCCTTTCTTTCCAAATCTCATCACCCCTTTCATAGGTGAGACTTTCAGAAAAAACCCAATCATCAACTTGGAACTCTAGTTCCCTTTTCCTTACACCTGCATAAGATTTTTGACGACTTTCGGTTGTCTTAAGTCTATCTCTACTGAGTTGAAATTTCTCCATAGCATAAAAGACTGAATCTGACCCTATCAAAGTTGCTTCACCTACTTCAAACCAACAAACACGAGATCTATATCTACGCCCATATAAAGCCTCATAAGGGGCCATCTGAATGTTGGAATGGTAGCTATTATTGTAGGCAAACTCAATAAGAGGAAGGTGATCATCCCAACTACCTTTGAAATCGATCACACAAGCTCTCAACATATCCTCGGAGGTATGAATGGTACGCTCTGGCTGCCCATCGATCTATGGATGAAATAATGTACTAAGGTTAACTTGAGTACCAAGACCTTTCTGCATTGACTTCCACAAATGAGAGGTAAACTGAGGACCTCTATCTCATATGATAGACAAAGGAACCCCATGAAACCTCACGATTTCATTGATGTAAATCTTGGCATAGTCCTCCACCGAATCTATAGTCTTGACTGCTAAAAAGACAGAAGACTTAGTCATCCTATCCACTATCACCCATATGGAGTCATGCTGTCTCCCAGTACGAGGTAACCCTATGATGAAATCCATATTGATCCCATCCCACTTCCAAGTAAGAATATCGATCTCTTGAGTCATACCTCATGGTTTCTGATGTTCTCCCTTGACTTGCTGGAAATTGGGGCACTTTCTCAGAAAATATGCTATATCCCTCTTCATGCCATTCCACCAATAGACTTCTCGCAGATCGCGGTACATCTTAGTGGCACCTGGATGAATAGAATACCTAGAGTTATGGGCTTTTGCAAGAATATGATGTCTCAACTCGCCCACATAAGGAACAAAATCTACCCTGGTAGCGAAGTACACTATCTTCCCCTTGGGAGAAAACCTCCACTCTCTGATTATTGACCACACCCTTAAGTTCAAGAAAGATTGGGTCACTTTATTGCTTTTACTTAACCTCCACTACCAAAGACGATTATGCCCCATTCTGAAATGTTACACCGCTGTCTGCTATGCTCATACAGCGAACTCCCAAGCGAGCAAGCCTGTGAACATCCTTCACTAGCTCCTTTCTTTCTTCCTCAACATGGTTTACACTACCCATAGATAATCTACTAAGAGAATCTTCTACTACATTCCCTTACCAGGATGGTAATGGACACTCATATCATAATCCTTAAGGAACTCAAGCCATCTCCTATGGCGAAGATTCAACTCTTTCTGCGTAAATACATACTGAAGGCTCTTATGATCGGTGAACACATCTACATAGACACCATACAAGTAGTGTCTCCATATCTTGAGATTAAACACCACTGCTGCAAGCTCGAGGTCATGAGTTGGATAGTTCTTCTCATGCACCTTAAGCTAACAAGAGGCATACACTATAAACTTATCTCGCTGCAACAATACACAACCTACGCCAACTCTATATGCATCATAGTAGATCACATAACCATCTAAATCCTCAGTCAAGACAGGAGTTATAGTCAATCTAGTTTTCAATTATGTAAAGCTTTTCTTACAATCATCATACAATTCAAACTTGACCATCTTTTGAGTCAACCTAGTCAATGGTGAGGCTATGGATAAAAATCCTTCAACGAACCTTATGTAATAACCAAGTATACCTAAGAAAATTCTAATATCTATAGCAGAGGTAAGTTTAGGTCATTGTTTCACTTCTTCTATCTTCTGCGAATCCACTCGGATCCTTTCGCCAGATACAACGTGAAAAAAAAAGCAATAGATTGCAACCAAAACTCACATTTGCTGAACTTAGCAAATAATTGGTGATCTTTGAGAGTCTGCAGAACAACTCTCAAATGACCTGCCTGTTCTTCCTCAATCCTAGAGTAAATGAGGATATCATCAGTGAAGACGATAACGAATAAGTCTAAGTACTGTTTGAACACTTTGTTCATCAAATCCATGAAAGTTGCAGGAGCATTGGTTAGTCCAAACGACATAACTACAAATTCATAATGACCATACCGAGTTGTGAAAGTTGTTTTCAGAATGTCATTATCTCTGACTCTAAGCTGATGATAACCCGATCTGATATCTATCTTTAAGAAATGGCTAGCACCCTGAAGTTTGTCAAACAAGTCATCAATCCTAGGGATAAAACACTTATTCTTGATTATAACCTTGTTCAACTATCTATAGTCAATGCACATTCTGAGAAAACCATCGTTCTAGAGTTAAAGTAATAAATAAATTGACCCATAGGCGCTAAGGTACTACCTTTCCATTCTAAGATTAATTCATTTGGAAACTTAAAACGAAGAATCCTAGTTCTACAATCGACTAAGGCATAACATGAGTGTAGCCAATCCATGCCTAGAATGACATCAAAGTCAACCATTTCTAACTCTACTAGATCTGCTGAGGTGAACTTCTGAGATACTGTGATAGGGTAATTTCTGTATATCCGTCTAGATATAACTGGGTCACCGACTGGAGTAGAGACGGAGAAAGGTACTGAGAGAGTTTCTAGACTGACATTGAATTGGACTACTATGTAAAGAGTTACAAAAGACAAAGTCATGTATGTTATCTTTCCACTGAGTGAACCATATGTGAGTCACATCCTTCAGTAAGTAGGATGCCAATCTCACCTCTCACTACCAGTTACTGACATCACACCAAATATATATTTCACCTCATCAATGAACTTCTGTGGGTCCTTACCAACTTGTTACCTAACAACTTAGAAAGACTCATCCTAAAAAATCACAAACTTTGGCTGCCACTAATCAGTCATTTCTATTAGTAGGAACTAGAACCTTCTGATTGTTCCATGTTGTCATACTTTTAGCCAAAAGCTGACCTAGCATTCTGAAACTCTACATTAGAACTTCCTTATCTGGTAATATATCAACTGCGTTAGCATTGAGTGCATTAGAAGTCCATGTTTAAGCTCTAAGAGAAGGCATGATCTAAAACGTAAAACGTCAAGCTAGAATGGAATAATATCATACCTCACGCACGATAAGAGTAATAAGAAAGTGATTTTTTTCCTAAAACACTTCATAGCCTCCCTCTCATTAGATGTGGTACACTTCACACCCATTAAAAAATGATTCTACTTAGTGTGGCTTTTCAAACATCCTAGGATATTTAAACATATTGCTCATACCAAGTTTTGTCACGCCTCGAGATACCCCCAAGACGCAGACACGAAACTTAGGACCACAAGTGATCCCAAGCTGACCCTGCTAGACTGATCATGAGCATACTAAAGATAATAAACTGATGCGGAAGATAAATCATAATTAAATCTGAAAACGTGGGGAATACCTATATTCTGTAACTGAGATATTTGAAAATACGTAGTTTAATACAAAGGAAATATTAACTCAATACGGAGCTGAATCTAACTACGTAGGATATAAGCTTCTAAACTAGACAAGATATACTGGGACAAGCCCCAACTAAATCTAGAAAAAACAGAAACTAAGTGACTAAAGAATGAAATGAAACTCATAACTGTAGTCCTCGGATAATGAGGACTCACCACTGAATTTGCTGAACTAGACATTAGAAATCGATCTATGCGTGATCTACATGCTGAGAACCGTAACCTACATCACGAGAAGATGTTGCGCACGTATGCGTCATTACTTAAAAGGTACTGAGCATGTAGGATAGTTAAGTTTCGGATCTGGAACTGCTGGAACTTATTGCGTTCTTGAATTTGGTTTCTTGAGATTTTTCTTGTCTCTTGCTTCTAATTTTTTAAGTTTTGATTTAATGATTTGATTTGGATATGTTTTAATTATGTTTTTAGGCTTAAACTGACTAATATATGATGATTTAGGGTCAAAATGATGTAACTTAGGGTTTAACAGAGTGGGAAAAGTCCAAAAGACCCCTGGGAAGGTTGCTGTCAGACTAAATGACGACCAGGACTAACAGTCTGTTGTCTACCTGATGCTCCGTCGTTGGGTCCGTCGGCCTTTACTAAAATGGGCATAACTTTTTACTTAGAGGGGTGATTTTAGCAAGGTCGGTGGCTATGGAAAGCTAATTTAATTATAAATTTGTGGCTAGGTCATGGGACACCTAATTCATTTTTTTCTATGAGTTAAGACCATTTGAAGTTCACCCAACTTCATTTTTTCCTCTACTTGTCTGCTAATTCCCACCTACGGTCATACCTACGGACCGTAGGTCCACCTAAGGACCGTGTTGTTCATCCGTAGCTCTTCTCAGAGAGTTGGGTGAAGAGGGTCTCCATCGATAGTCACAGACTACAGACCGTCGTCTTACGGTCCGTCCGTCGATCAAGACTTAGCCAATTTTTCCCAGCTGAGTTTTTGTGAGTCTCTGATCCCATCGACGGTTGTGCAGGACAGATCGTGGGTTAGACTACGGTCCATTGATGGTCACGTTGGTTGCACCTGCAGATTTTTCTGAAAAATTGATTTTTGGTCTGTTTTGGGTATGGGGTGTTACACCGTACAACTTCCTACAAATTGTGTGTGGGTCTATACACACTTATAATATACTTGACATTGTCCAAATTCTAACCCAACTCCTACGACTGCCTTCCAACGACACGTAGATCTTTCTACAATCTGTAGTAGGCTCGTTAGAACCTACATAGAGCTAAAAATGCAACTTTAACTTTCAAAAATCAACTTCCTATTGGTGAGGTGTTACAAATCAAGATTTGTCCAATGGAGTTGAGAGTACTAGAAATTAAAAATTCAATGAAAAGTCATATTGATTCCAATGCACAGACAGGCTTTGAAATTTCTGTTGGATCTTATGTTTATACTATTGAAAAAAATCATAGAAAAGTATATTATGGATGCACAAGGGATAACCATGTCCAAATGTCATTACTGACATCCTTTACGAGAAATAGGAACCAATTGAAATTGTTATATTAAGGAGACTTATCTAAGAATCTACTATCATTACCTTCACCAATTGACCAATATAAACATGTAGCCTGATTCAAGAAATCTCCATGTGGAGCCACTAGTTGTTAATTCATTGGGAGTAGCATAATACAGAGTTGGACTAGGGTTTAGCGTATCCAAATAGTCCTAGAACTACTAGCCAAGTAGGTTGTAAGTCCTCTCTTTGGGCATCAGTTTAGTCATCAAACCAGCATGCGTTTATACCTCTGGCAGGGTGTATTGGGTCCTCCCCATAGGGCGTATACATCGAACTCCACATTCAGATCATGTGATTTTATTATCGGTTATTAATAGCTCCCACAGTTCAGTCAGAATGTATTGCATGGAACATCATTAGATTTTAGTTAGTATTCAATCGCTTCATATAATAAATTTGGTCATTTCATCTACTTAGCTCAGAATTCAGTATATCATGTTCAGATTACTAAACTTGCTTTTGTGCTTGTTCAGTTATGTTTTATTTCAACTTAAATCAATCCTACATGCTTAGTACCTTTCAAGTACTGACACATACGTGCATTAAATCTTCTCATGATGTAGATTCAAGTTCTCAACATCTAGATCACGCTTAGATCGATTCCCAAACTCTAGTTTAGCAGAATCGGTGGTGAGTGCTCATTCTCTTAGAATAGGATTTATGATTTCATTTAAGTTTTTTAGTCATTTAGTTTCAATTTTTGCTAGATTTAGTTGAGGCTTATCCCAAAATTTCTGGTCTGTTAGAGGCTTATTTCAGACATAGTTAGTTTCAACTTAGTATTGAGGTAATATTATATTTTTTATAAACTCATAAGTTTTTCAAATATCTCTGTTATAATATATGGGTAATCCCCATCTTTTAATTTTAATTATGGTTTAGCTTCCGTATTCAGTTTATTCCTACATCCTGTGTCTGCTTCTTTGAGATAGCTCGGGGCGTGACAAACTTTGTATAAGAGCACTAGGATTAAATGTCCTAGGATGTCTTAAAAGCCGCACTAAGTAGAGTTTTTTTCATGGGTGTGAAGTGCACCACATTTACTGAGAGGGAGGAAATGAAGTAATTATGGAACACTTCACTTTCTTGTTACTCTTATCGTGCATAAGGTATGATCTAATTCCATTCTAACTCAATGTTCTACGTTTCAAATCATGCCTCCTCGTAGAGCTAATGACAGGAATGTGAATGCAGGGAATGCAAACGCATCTCCTCCAGTCCAATATCAGGAAGTATCCAGTGCTGAGTTTAGAAACGTCATTCAGATGTTGGATTAGAGTGTAGCCAACCAGAACCATTAGGTTCAATATCCTATGAATTTTAATGGTGGATCAGTAGAACCAAGGGTCCGTGACTTTGTTAGGATACATCTACCGTAGATTTTAGGATCGTAGACTAGTGAGGATCCTCAAAATTTCTTTGGTAAGATCAAGAAAATATTTAAGGTGATGCAGGTCACTAGGAATGATCGGGTTGAGTTGGCATTATACCAGCTGAAAAATGTGGCACATATATGGTACACTCAATGGAAGAAAAATAGGGGTACAGATAGAGCTCCTATTACTTGGAATTGCTTTGGTGAGGCATTTTTGGACAGGGTTTTCCAATAGAGTTGAGAGAAGTAAAGGCTCGAGAATTCATGAACTTAATCAAATCTCCAGGTATGCTCCTCATATGGTTGCAGACTCAGGGCTTAGATGAATAAGTTCTTGTATGGAGTGTCAGATTTGGTGAAAACTGAGTGCTGTAATACTATGTTACTAGAAGATATGAACATCTCTAGGCTTATCACTTATTCTCAGCCAGTTGAGGTGAAAAGATTAAGAATAGTCCAAGGAGAACAAGAAGGCTAGGACTCAAACTATGTCTATTCTCAGCAAAAATCGGGTGGTGAAAATCGCTCGTAAAGTCATCAGAATTTTCAACCCTAGCCCCTTCAACAACTAGTGTTTCATCCTTCAAGAACAGGTACGTTCAGAAGATTAGAGAACAAGGCTCTAAGTCTCATATAAGTGTTTCAGGCACCAAGACTTACCCCACTTTCCCTAAGTGTTGTAAGAACCATCCTAGTGAGTGACTCGTAGGAAATGAAGGGTGCTTTGAATATGGTCATTCTTGTCACAAGTTGAGAGATTGTCTTTCTAGACCAGGTCAAGGAGGTGGCAATGGTAGAACTCAGTCTACAACTTCAGAAGCACCGCAAGTCGCTCGACTAAGCAGGGTAACTCATCTGGTACATATGGCGGTTAGTGCCAGAATAGGTTGTAGCTCTTCAGGAATATGAAGGTTCTCTTGATGTAGTCACTGGTACATTGCGAGTCTTTGGCCTTGATTTTTATAAATTGTTAGATCTAGGGGCTACTCTTTCTTTTGTAACTCCTTACATAACAATATAATTCATTGTTAGTCCAGAAACTCTCTCAAAACATTTCTTAGTATCTACTCTAGTTAGTGACCCAGTTATTGCTAGACGAGTATAAAGAAATAGCCCTGTCACGATCTCTCACAAAGTCACCTCAGCATATCTCATAGAGTTAGAAATGGTAGACTTCGATGTCATTATAGGCATGGATTGGTTTTTACATTCCTGTTATGCCTCAGTCGATTGTAGAACTAGGATTGTTCGTTTTCACTTTCCAAATAAACCAATCTTATAATGGAAGGGTAGTAGCTTAGCGCCTATGGGACGATTCATTTCATACATTAAGGACAAAAAATTGATCTCTAAGGGTTATTTATCCCTAGCATTTGGTTCGGGTTAATGATTCTAGCTCTGAAACCCCAACTCTTGAGTTAGTTCCAGTAGTCAGTGATTTTTTAAAAATGTTCCCAGAAGATCTTCCCGGAGTCTCTCCCAAAAAATAAATTGACTTTGTAATTGATCTTCTTCCCGATACCCAACCTATTTTTATTCCTCTTTAAAAATGGCTCCAGCTGAGCTAATGGAATTGAAAGAACAATTGCAAGACCTTCTAGATAAGGTATTCATCAAACCTAGTATTTCTCCATGGGGTGCACCAGTGTTTTTCATAAAGAAAAAGTATCGTTCTATCAGAATGTGCATTGACCATAGACAGTTGAACAAGGTCACAATCAAGAAGAAGTGTCCCATCCCCATGAGTATGACTTGTTTTACCAACTTCAGGGTGCTAACCATTTCTCAATGATCGACCTCAAATATGGTTATCATCAACTTAGAGTTAGATATAGTGACATTTCGAAAGACAGCCTTCAGAACTTGATATGGTCATTATAAATTTGTAGTTATGTCGTTTGTACTAAAAATTACTCCTACAATTTTCATGTATTTGATGACCATAGTGTTCAAATATTACTTGGACTTGTTATTTATTGTCTTTATTGATGATATCCTCATTTACTCAAGGAATGATGAAGAACATGTGAGTCATATAAGAGAGTTGTTGCAGACTCACAAGGATCGACAATTATTCGCTAAGTTTAGCAAATGTGAATTCTGGTTGCAATTCATTGCTTTCCATGGACACATTGTATCTAGCGAGGGGATCCGAGTGGATTCACAAAAGATAGAAGCAATTTAACAATGGGTCAAACCTACCTTTGCTACAGATATCAGATATTTGTTAGGTCTAGAGAATTATTACAAAAACTTTGTGGAAGGATTTTCATGCATAGCCTCATCATTGACTAGGTTGACTCAGAAGATGGTTAAGTTTCTACATTAGATGATTGTGAGAAAATCTTTGCAGAATGGAATGCTAGATTGACTATAACTCCTATATTTACTCTACCAGAGGTTTCAGATTGTTATGTGGTCTATTGTGATGTATCAAGAGTTGGCCTAGGTTGTGTGTTGATGCAGCGAGATTAGGTTATAACTTATGCTTTTAGAGATATGAAGGTGCATAATAAGAACTATCCAACTCATGAGCTCGATCTTGCAGCAGTGGTGTTTTAATTCAAGATCTGGAGACACTACTTGTATGGTGCTCATGTAGATGTTTTCACTAACCATAAGAGCCTTAAATATGTGTTCACCCTGAATGAGTTAAATCCTCACCAGAGGATATGGATTGAGTTCTTTAAGAAATATGATACGAGTGTTCATTACCATCCTGGTAAGGTGAATGTAGTAGCATATGCTATTAGTAGTTTATTTATGGGTAGTGTAGCCTATGTTGATAAACAAAGGAAGGAATTAGTGAAGGATGCTCATAGGCTTTCTCGCTTGTGAGTTAGACTTATGAGAATATCAGACATGGTGTAACATTTCAAGAATGGGGAAAAATATTCTTTCATGGTGGAGGTTAACGAAAAGCAAGACACTGATCCAATCTTGCTTGAATTAAGAGTGAAATTCATAATCAAATAGTGGAGGTTTTCTCCCAAGGGGGAGACAGTGTATTCGCTACCAGGGTATATTTTGTCTTCCTGATGTGGGTGAGTTGAGACAGTATATTCTTGCAAAAGCCCATAACTCTATATATTCTATTCATTCAGGTGCCACTAAGATGTACCACGATCTGGGGGAATTCTATTGGTGGAGTGGCGTGAAGAGGGACATAGCAGATTTTGTGAGTATATGCCTCAATTTCCAGCAAGTCAAGGTAGAACATCAGCAACCAGGGGGTATGACTCAAGAGATCGACATTCTTACTTGGAAGTGGGATATGATCAATATTGACTTAATAACAATGTTACCTCGTACTCGTAGACAACATGAATCCATTTGGGTGATAGTTGATAGGATGACTAAGTCTTCTCACTTTTAGGCGGTTAAAACTACAGATTCGGCGGAGGACTATGTCAAGCTCTACATTAATGACATAGTCAGGTTGCATGGGGTTCCTTTGTCTATCATCTAAGATAGAGGTCCTTAATTTACCTCTCATTTCTGGAAGTCATTCAGAAGGGTCTTGGTACTCAGGTTAACCTTAGCACAACATTTCATCTGCAGACAGATGGACAGGCACAACGTGCCATTCAGGCCCTAGAGAATATGTTAGGAGCTTATGCGATCTATTTCAAGTTTAATTGGGATGATTATCTTACTTTTATTGAATTTGCCTACAACAATAGCTACCATTCCAGCATTCAGATGGCCCCTTATGAGGCACTGTATGGGCGTAGATGTAGATCTCCGGTTGGTTGGTTTGAAGTAGTTGAAGCAGCTTTGATAAGGCCAGATTCAGCCCTTTATGCTATGGAGAAAGTGAAACTCATTATAGATAGAATTAATGTAGCACAAAGTCATCAGAAATCTTATACAAATGTAACGAGAAGGGAACTAGAGTTCCAAGTTGATGATTGGGTTTTACTCAAAGTATCACATATAAAGGGGTGATGAGATGTGGAAATAAAGGGAAGCTTATTCCTAGAAATGTATGCCCTTAAAAAATCTTGAAAAGGGTTGGTAAAGTGGCATATGAGTTAAAATTGCCAGCAGAATTAGCAGCAGTGAATCCGGTCTTTCATATCTCACTTTTGAAGAAGTGTGTGGGTGATCCAGCTTTTGTGGTGCCATTAGAGAGTGTGGATGTGAAAGATAGTCTTTCTTATGATGATGTACCAGGTGAGATTCTTAACTTTCAAGTTATATTGTTGAGGAACAAATAAGTCACTTCAGTCAAGGTTTTGTGGAGGAGTCAATCAGTAGAGGGAACTACTTGGGAAGCAGAAGCAGCCATCAATGTCAATTATCTTCACCTCTTTGTTTCCGATTCCACTCTAGATTGTGGTAATAGTTCCTCTTGAATTTTTTAGTCATTTATGTGTGACTTAATCCTTAAAATCATGTTCCCTCAGTTTGTACTTGCATTTTTAGCATATTTGCATGTTCTTGGAACTCAATTCAGTCAAAAACTCAGTTATTAGTATTTAGTTGTAGGGGTTGCAGCCCTCTTCCTCCATTTCAGCTAGTTTAGTCTTTATTCAAGAATGAATGATCTCAAGGGGGATATAATGTAACAACATGTACCCTAGATAGACCAAAATTCATATTTTGTAGAAGTGCATATGCCATCCATTGAGGCAACCTATGGACCGTAGTTAGGACCACGGTCCGTGGATCAAGTCTGTCGATCTTTGTCCGTAGACGACAGCGAAGACCTACGGACCATAGGTAGGACCACGGTTTGTGACCAGGTCCATTGATCATTGTCCGTAAACCCATTCTCTAAACAATTGATGAAGGAACAGGACGGACCGTAGGTGGGAACATGGCCTGTGGACTAGGTTCATCGATCTTGGTCCATAAACACATTCTCAACATGAAACGATGGCCAAGACCTACGGTCCATAGATAGGACAATGGTCTATGGACCACGTATGTTAATCTTGGTAAAAAAACGACGGCCAAGACCTATGAACCGTATTCAGGACCACAATCCTGAACCAGGTCCGTCGATCACTCAGAAAGCAGTTAATCTAGGGTTTTTTTGGCCTTTTCCTATTTCGATCAACCCCTACGCTACATCGTCTAGACCCTAAATTATGAGGTTTTAGTCAATTTAAGCCTAAGAAACATAACTAAAAGTTACCTAAGTCAAATCATTAATCAAAACATAGAAAATTAGAAGCAAGAGAAGATTAAAAGGTCAAGATCCATAATTCAAGAAAGCACTAAGGTTCCATCAGCTCCAGTCCCAAAATCTAAAGATTTCTCTTAAGAATTGATCGCCAGGCATGTGGGATTTAACTAGTGGGTTCCTTTCACCTATTAGATCCCAAGTTTTCAGTCAGATTCTTGATTCCCATATCATGAGTAGACCTAGGGTTTCTAGAACTTCAACACAATATCATGAATTAGTTAGTGATATGTTATCATATTATTGCATGAATTTAAGAACCCTAGTTATGTATTTCTTCAGTTCTTGAATTACACGTGCTAGATAAGATATTTAAGTTATTCAGTTATACATCCCGCCGTTAATAATGCATCATTATCAGATTAATTGTTGCATTCTCAGTTTGCATATTCAGTTTTGAGCATCCAGTATTTACAGAAAATTAGTCATAATATGTTAATCACTTAATTCATTTGGAGTAGAATAATACCGAGTTGGACTAGGGTTTAGCGTACCCAAATAGTCCCAGAACTACTAGCCAAGTAGGTTGTAAGTCCCCTCGTAGGCATTAGTTTAGTGCTGACGCAGAAATGCCTTTATACCTCTGACATGGTATATTGGGTCTTCTCTATGGGGCATATACATCAGACTTCATATTTAGCTCATGTGGTTTTATTGTCGGTTATTAGTATCTTCCATAGTTCAATCAGGCTTACTGCGTTGACCATATTTACAATTCAGTTAGTTTTCAGTCTCAGCATGTTATAAATTTGGTCATTGCATCTAGTTAGCTCAGAATTCAGTATGTCATGTTCAAATTACTATACTTGCTTTTTTGTTCTTGTTCAATTATCTATTATTTTAGCTTCACTCTATCCTACATGCTCAGAACTTTTCAGGTATTGACGTATGTGTGCTACATCTTCTCGTGATGTAGGTTCAGGTTCTTAGTATCCAAATCACACTTAGATCGATTCCCTATCTCCATTTCAGCAAATTCAGTGGTGATTCCTTATTCTACGAAGAAAAGATGTCATGAGTTCATTTCAGTCTTTTATTCGTTTGGTTTTAGTTTTTGCTAGATTTAGCTGGGGCTTGTCCCAACATTTATTGTCAGTTAAAGGCTTGTTTCAGACATAGTTAGTTTTAGCTTAGTATTGGGTATTCCCCATCTTTTAATTTTAATTATGGTTTAGCTTCCTCATTCGGTTTATTATCTCTAGTATGCTCATGATCATGCTAGCATGGTTAACTTGGGATCGCTTGTGATCCTAGGTCCTCTGTCCGCATCTCAGGGGTAGCTCGGGGCATGAAAATATTAGACCGACTGGAAGTCAATCTTATTAAACTAACTCTTTCCTTGGAGTTGATAAAACAAGTCATCTATATAGGATAAATATTCTGAACGGCAACCTTATTCAATTGGATAGTCAATATACATTCGTAGAGAATCATTCTTTTTTAGAAGAATGAACAATGAATCACCCATTGAGTGAT
Source organism: Solanum habrochaites (assembly GCA_027704765.1). Classification (NCBI taxonomy): domain Eukaryota; kingdom Viridiplantae; phylum Streptophyta; class Magnoliopsida; order Solanales; family Solanaceae; genus Solanum; species Solanum habrochaites. Next base: position 56,832,254 of record JAKWJA010002500.1, read on the forward strand.
ACGTTGTCTAATAAAACCCTTATCCGAAAAATCTTTCAATTGGTACTTTAACTCCTTATATTTTGTTGGGGCCATAAAGTTAGGATTAATAAAGTGTCACAACACAGACCATCGTGATTGGAACCTACACTAACCCTCCAGTTGAGAACCATTTATACTAATTATCTAAGAAACTTAATAAAAATACTAAGATATTTAAAGTGTGGAAGCAAGTTAAATTGCAAGAAAGAAGTAGAGTTCCCATAAACTCCAAACACAAGACTAACAACAAAACTAACATCGGAGAAATAATATCTACAACCTGAAAGTCAATGTACGAAAACTTCTAAAAATGAACCATAAGTCTAAACAAGAAGGGTTACAAACCTAAACTAACGAACTAAAAACTAACTAAAAGTCTAAGTCTGGAATTTGGATGTAGACGAAAAGAGAACTCGCAACAACCTAGAAGAACTGGCTCACCCTTGATTTTCAAGAAATCACTGATCTTCTACATAAGGTGTGTCAATAGCTACTTGAAGATGACCTGTACTCAACAAAGATAGATCAAGTGCAATATCAAGTAGGATCACGTGGCTATCCAACTAAGTGCAACATACGTAAGTCATTACAACAATATAATCGCATACATATATCAAAAATAAAAATATTATCAACATTTATAATCAAGTTACAAGTTTAACATTTCTCAAGATACACAATTATGTCAAGTAGTTTGTTCTCTAATGAAACCCAAACCCAAACCCATACTGTAAGCATACCAGAATGTGGTACCCGATCCAAGGTTTATGCCTGGATAACGGCAACCAATCCCATATTTGTGCAGAAACTTAACAACTGATCCAAGTTAGTTATGACAAAATGTGGAAACGGATTACTTTAACACACCATAATCACAAAAACACACATTCTAATAATCATATAATTGAGTCATAATTGAATGGCATTCGACAATTATAGATCCTTATTTACAACAAATCTTATCAATAATGCAACAGTCATATATATACATGTATTATAATGAAGCAAGACATATATACATCACATAATCATAGAATCACAACCATCACCTACCTCAAAACAAGATTGAAACCCATAAAAAACTTGATCATTCCTTTTACGAATTCGTAATGCTTATTCTTGGTCTACATACAATTGTAACAACATCAAAATAAATACACAACCACTAAATACAAAAATTACTAATCAATTAGATCAACCCTAGATCATACCATGATCCCAGTATCCAAATCAGGGTTTCCCACCATAATTCTTATATCAAAACTCTTCAACATCGATAATTCTCCATTAGATTACGTTCTACATATAAAAAATGGCTTTACGGAGTGACAACCTTACCTTTAACCTCAAGAAAGGTGAAAAATTGTCAAGAATCTCTTTGGGTTTGTTCCTTAGATCTAAAAACCAAAAAGTTCAAAATAAAGACGTTATGGGTTTATTAATGACTTTAAGTCACATCGGGCTTGCTATAGTGGCACCACCCCTCTACAACGGCCCCGCCAAAGCGACCAAAAACACCGCCAAAGTGTCTTGCATGAAATAATGAGCTGTTTTAATAATTCCAAGACCCCCATTTCACAACACACATTTAACCAGCGACGCTCACAAAATACTTCTACTCACCCTAATTCAATTTTGTAAAATGGTACGGGTTTCTTAACGACTTATCAATCTACTCATATAATGAAATTCATAATTAGATAAACTAATTTCTAATAGATTTACCTAGACTTTAATGATTCAATTTTGTCCAAATCTAGACTAGGTTGGGGAATTCCAAGTTACTACAAAATCTCTTCGACCCAAAAAGTTTTCCACTTGTTTTTTGTATAACGACAGAGCCAGGTTATTACAATCGATACCAATTTACCCATCACTTTTCACCGAGTGACAAACTTAGGAATAATATGCTAAGGAAGGAATAGAGTAGTACCTGAATCGATGAACAATTAGGGATACTTGTCTTGCATGTCTTTCTCGATTTCTCAAGTAGCTTCCTCAACTAGACGATGCTTTGATTGAACTTTCAAAGACTTAATCTCTTTGGTCCTCGGATTACGCACATTACAATCAAGAATTCAAATAAGTTCCTCCTTATATTAGAGGTCTTTGTCTAGCACAATTAAGTCCAACTTGATGGTATAATCCCCGTCACCATGATACCACTTCAATATGGACACATGAAATACCAGATGAACTCTCGATAAATTAGGAAGTAAAGACAATCTACATTACTGGTCCCACACATTCAAGAACCTCAAATGGACCAATGTATCGCGGACTTAGATTACCTTTCTTGTCGGATATCATCACTCATTTAACGAGTGATACCTTAAGAAGAACATTTTCACTAGTTTGAAATGCCATGTGTTCTACCTTATGATCCACATACTTCATTTGTCTACTCTGAAATGCTAGAATATTATCTTGAATGTTCCTCACCTTATCTTGAGCATCCTTCACTAAATCAACCCCTCAAAGGTTTCACTTATCCAGCCTCAAACCATCCTATGGGTGATCTATATCCTTTCCCATATAATGCCTCAAACGGTGAAATTTAAATATTCAAGTGGTAATTATTATTATAGGAGAAGTCACACAAAGGTAAGAACTTATCCCAATGACCTCTAATATAAATCACGCATATTATCTAACACTTATAAGTCCTCTCTATTTGCCCATGCGTCTGTGGATTAAAAGCAATACTACAAGTGCGTTTTGTGCCCAATTCATCATGTAATTTTCTCCAAAACATGGATGTAAACTGTGTACCACGAGATGAGACTGTAGAAATGGTAACCCCATGTAACCTCACTATACCTTTCACATACACCTTAGCCAATTGTTCCGCATAAAAATCTGACCTTACCTGAACAAAGTGGGGTAGCTTATTCAATGTAACGTCCAGTACCCAAATAGAGTCAAACTTCCCAAGGTCTTGGGAATACAAACCACAAAATCCATGGATATTCTTTCCCACTTCAGTTTCAGAATTGTCCTTCTTTTAAGCAATCCTGCAGTTCTTGATGTTTATACTTCACTTGTTGACAATTTTGACCGTTAGCCACAAAATCCGGCTTATCCTTTTTCATGATCGGAAACCAATAAATTTTCTTCAAATCTCTGTACATCTTGGTCACACCCAGATGTATGGAATATCGCAAATCATAAGATTCTATCAATAACTTTTGAATCAATCATCAACTCGATGAACACAAATTCTTCTTTGAAACTAAGTAAACCTTCTATATCAAGAGTGGTCTCTTTTGCCTTAACCATCGTAGTCTTCTTACTAAGTTTGCTCAAAGTTTTATTCTCAAATTGTTTGGCCTTAATCTTGTCAATGAATGTGGCCCTTAATTCAATACTAGCTAACACCCCTCACATTTTCCTGTGATGCCCAACCATATGAATTTAGACACCAAGTTCAGAATTTTTTTAGTCAAAGGTCACTTGGTTACACTCAAGCAAGCTAAACTACTCATAATCACCGCATTTATACTCATAGCGTCTATCACTACATTAGCCTTACCCGGATGGTATTGACTGGTCACATCATAATCCTTGATTAACTTCATCCAACATTGCTCTCTAAGATTCAAATCCTTTTGGGTGAACATATGTTGCAAACTATGATGATAGGTAAAAACCTCAAATTTAACACCATAGAGGTAATGTCGCCAGATCTTAGGAGCAAACAATACCGCTACCAACTCCAAATCATATGTTGGATAATTTCTCTCATTCACTTTTAATTGACACAAAATATAAACTATAAAACTCTTATCCTGCATCAACACAACATCCAAACAAAAATGTGAAGCATCACAATAAATAATAAAATCCTTACCTTCAATCGGTAATGCAAGAATACGTGTGGTGGTCCAGAGAGTCTTGAGCTTTTGGAAGCTCTACTTACATTTAATTCCATTCAAATGGGATCTCTTTTTTGGTCAAATTTATCAAGTGAGTGGCAATAAGAGCAACGTTCTTCAGTAATCGACTATAGTAGCTAAGCAAGTCCCACAAAACTCCTAACTTATATCATAGAGCTAGGCCGAACCCACTTGTTAACTACCTCAATCTTTTGACATCTACCATTGCCCCTCTTTTGAAACCATATGTCCCAAAAATTCAACCGAAGTCAACCAAAACACATACTTAGAGAATTTAGCATACATCCTTTATTTCCCAATAACACCTACAACAATACGAAGATGGTTGCCATGTTCTTCCTCACTTTTCGAATTGACAAAAATATCATCAATAAAAAATAAGACGAATGAATTAATAAATGGATTAAAATCCCCATTTATTAACCTCATAAGTTTCAGGCGTATTAGTTAAGCAAAAAGACATAATTAGAAACTCATAGTGCCCATATTCTATACTCCATCTGTTGCACATATTTCATGCCTAATTTTAAGCTGATGGTAGCCCGACCTTAGATCAATGTTGGAGAAAACTAATGCACCTCGCAATTTGTCAAAAAGATCATCTATTTGAGGCAAACGGTACTCGTTTCGAATAGTGACCATATTCAATTGTCGATAATATATACACATTCTCATACTATCATAATTTTTCTTAATAAATAAAACTGGAGCACCCAACATGGAAGCACTAGGACCAATAAATCCTTTATGAAGAAACTCTTGGATTTGGGCCTTAATCTCTCTTAAATCTGTCAGAGTCGTGCAGTATGGAGAGATGGAAATAGGACAAGTACCAGGATCTATATCCATGAAAAAATCTATATCTTTATCCGGAAGCATACCAGGAAAATGAGAAAGGAACACTTCTCTAAACTACAGGAATAAACTCAATAGATGGGGACTCAACCTCAGAATCCCGAATATGAGACAAATAAGCCAAACAACCCTTCCCTACTAATTTTCTAGCCTAAATGGAGGATATTATCTTAGATTGCTTAGGCTTGTACACCCCTTACCACTCTAACTTTTCCCTTCACAGAATTTCAAGAAATAAAGACTTGATATTACAATTCAACACAACATAGTGGGTGGACAACCAAGTCATGCTTAAGATAATAACAAAGTCAGTAATATCCAAAATCATCAACTAAGCACAAGTCTAAAAATTCATAAACAAAATAGGACATACACAATAGACATGGGTGACTATAAATGACTCTCCAACTAAGGTAGAAACATGGATAGAGACATCAAGTATATCCCAAATCATATCAAACTCTGAGGAAAATAGCACGAATACATAAGAATAAGTAGAAACCTGATCAAATAACAAATTAACCATCTAACTACAGATAAGAATAGTACATGTGATCACCACGACCGACACATCTTTCTCATTCTTGCCTTGAAAGGTGTGACACTGAGCCCTTTCATCTTGACGAGCAATTTCCCTGTCTACGTTGTACCTGTGGTTGCGCTACCATTTACTCTACCCTCAAAATCTCACTATTACCTTCTCACCCATCTTGTGGATGCAATAAACCATTATTACCATTTCCTGCACGTATCACTGCTCTAATGTGCTGCTGCACAGAATCCAACACACGTTGGTGGAACAATATCTTCTCATTTGCCTATTTCTCCATAATTGTACCAAGTACAATCAAATAATAGTTTTCCTCTCATTGAAGGCGCAACTCCCTGTCTATCCTAAATAAAATTATGAGGTGGAGTTCTCGAGTAATTACCTGTAAATACTGACATGATGGACTGAATTGTCCTACTACAAGTGTTGGCTTCCCTGTCCCCTTGGAGTAAGAACCTTGAAATTTACTTTAGTGCCACTTTAGCCAATGTATTAGACTGACCATCTCACCTCACCCCCTTCATTTTCTTAACATAGTTTGTTACCTTATTAAAGCTCGTTCATGCAGGGGTCATATGGACAAATAGTACCTACAATTCATAAAATTTAGTCCCTTAACAAATAAACGGATCCTCTCCTCCTCAATAGTCACCAATTGCGTAGCATATCTAGACAAGGCATGAAATTTGGCCTCATAAGCAGCCACATACATACCAACATGCTCCAAATTCATGAACTCTTCCTTCTTGCTATCCCTTAAAGTCCTAGGTACATATTTCTCTAAAAACATAGCATAAAATTAGGTCAAAAGTAAGGGGAGGTAAATTTGGAGATTTACATTCCATAAAATCTCTTCACCACTGCTTAGCGTCACCTTGAAACTCAAATGTCACAATATCAACCCCATGTTGATGGACAATTCCAAACTTATGAAGCCTCTCATAGAAATCTAGGATGCTTTTGTATGCGTCTTCACTCTCATAACCATTGAACAATCAGGTTTTTGCTTCAAAATTTTGGTCATCTCATGTTCATTACCAGTCATAAAAGGAACCAATAAAAGATGGAAGAAAGTATCATTACTTTCAATTCCACCCACTTAGGGATAGTGATAGCAATGGGAGGATTTGAGGGATCTTGAGTCGCTTGAACAGAAGGAAGTAATCCAGAACAAACCAAACCTTTCAGGAATGACATGATCTACTGAGCTAATACTACGTTCAAAGGAGGAATATTGTTAGTCTCAGACTGCACCTCTTCCTCTTGTCCAACATCCTCAACATTTTCAACTTCAACATATGGGAGGGGCCTCATTTTGGTAAGCATTTTCGACCGGTACCTCCATATCTGAAAGGAGCCACTCTTTATCGGCCTTTACCCCTCGCTCTTTCTCTACCCCTACCTCGACGATGAACCTTACTGTAGATTCCTCAACTGGAGTATTATTGGGAGAAACGATCCTGACGCAATTGAATCTAGTGTTAACCATCTGCGGACAGAAGAGTGGAGGAGGTTAGATTGCAATTCGAATCGACAGATTCCAATTGGAATAAAGTTACAGCACGAAAGGAAACACGAGAAAATAGAGATATTTATTAAAGTCCTATAGTGTCTTGAAGAAAAGTACTCACGTCTCCGTACCGATTCACACGACTCTATAGACTCATTTTGGTACATTGAGATCAACGAACGTAGTTTGATACCAAAGTTGTCACGATCCAGAATATCATGATTGCATCAAGACTAACCCTCCGGTAGGACAAATATTTATAGTAATTATCTAACAAACTTAATAAAAAATAGTAAGACATTTAAGTTACAGAAGCCAGTTAAATTCCCAAGAAAGAAGTAGAGCTCCCATAAACTCCAAATAAAAGTCTAACAATAAAACTAACATTGCGGAAGTAATTCCTAGAACTTGTAAGTCAATGTACCAAAACTTCTACCAAGGAACCATAAGTCTTAACAAGAAGTCTTACGACCTCAAACTAATGAACTAATAACTAACTAGAATGTCTAAGTCTGAAATGTGGACATAGACGGAAAAATAACTCATGCTAGCCTAAAGAACTTGCTTACCCTTTAATTCGAAGCGATCATTGATCTTCTAGACGATATTTGTCAATAACCGCCTGAAGATGCCCTGTACTTAACAAAGAAAGAGCAAGTGTAGTATTAGTACACAACCATAGTGTAAAGTAGGATCACGCGGCTATATCACTAAGTGCATTATACATAAATCATTACAATAATATAATCGCATACATATATCAAACATATACAATATTATTACATTTATGAATAAGTTATATGTTTCACATTTCTCAACAAACACAATAATGTCAAGTAGTTTTGGTCCTTTCATGGAAGACAAATCCAAACCATTAACATACCAAAACATGGTACCCGATCCAAGGTTTATGTCGGCACATGGAAACTGATCCCATATTTATGCTAAAACGTCACAATCGATCCAAGTCAGTTATGCCGCAATATGGCAACCAATTCCTTAAAAACACTATAATAACAAATTAAAATACATTCTCATAATCATACAATTGAATAATGATTCAATGGCATTCGACAATTTTTTATATCTTCATTTACAACAAATGTGATCAATAATGCAACATCCACATACATACATGTATCATAATGAAGCAAGACATGCATACATCACACAATCATAGAATCACAACCATCGCCTACCTCGAGATTAGTTTAAACCCTTAAAAACATGATCCTTCCCTTTATGGATTCTTTTTGCTTGTTATTAATCTACATACAATTGTAATAACACGGATATCGATAAACAATTACTACTCGAATTACTAAACAATTCTATGAACACCAAATCATATCCATGATCTCAATATTCAAATTAGGGTTTTTCCCCACCATAATTCTCATATCAAAACTCTTTCCCGTTGATAATTGTCAATTAAATTACTTTTGGGTAATGAAAATCTTACCTTTTAGCCTCAAAAATGGTGGAAAAGTGTCAAGAATCGCCTGAGCTTCATTCCTTAGCTCTAAAAATTGAAAAGTGAAAAATAAAGACATTTTAGGGTTTATTTACTACTTTATATAACGTCAGACGCGCTACAACGACACCCACTCCGCAACAATGGTCCCGTCAGAGCATTCAAAAGCACATCCAAAGTGGCTTGCATGAAAGTGTGATCCATTTTAATAATTACAAGACCCTCATTTCACAATACATCTTTAACCAACGGCTCTCTTGAAATACCATTCACACTAAGATTGATTTCAGGAGTTCTACTCACCCGAATTCAATTTTGTGAAGTCAAACGAGTTCCTTAAAAACTTATATATCTACTCATGTGATCAAATTAATAATTCGATCACCCAATTGCTACAAGATTTTTCTAGACTTTAATGACTCTAATTTCAACCAAATCTGGACTAGGTTGAGAAATTCCAAGTTACTACGAAAAATCTTGTTCGACACAAAAAATTTCCCCATTAGTTTTTCTATAAAGACGAAACCCATTCATTACATAAAGTCATTCACCATTGCAACTAAATCAAGATTCGGGGCTTTAGATCTATATTCATAACCTGAACAAGATTGTAAATACAACCCTTAGATATTATCTTCCTAGATTTTAGGCAAGAGATAAAATGACCCTTAAGAACATAAATTCCCCCTTCTCATGACATATAGGTTCGTTCGGAAACTTAAAAGTAACCAATCGGGTCTTACATAAATCCCAAGTATAACATCAAAATTAACATAAAAAGCTCTATAAGATCAACATGAGTGACTCAATGAGGAATAGAATTAAGACAATTTTTATAGACTCTCTTAGCCAGTATAGAATCACACACTAGAGTAGAGATATGAAAGGGATTAGAAAGGATTTTATGACCAATATCAAATCCCATGGACACATAAGAAGTAACAAACGATAATGTAACATCTAGATTAAGTAAAACATTTACAAACATATCGTTCACCGAACTCGGAGAATCCTCATGATCTTGTCCAGTATGCAGAGCATAAAATATATTTTGCTTCGTAGAACCCTCAACGGAACCACTAGTTTGAAAATTTCTACTATACATTTCCTTAGTAGCAAGCAATAGGAAATCTCTCATCTTGTGACCATTCTTTCAACATTCAAACAAATCTTTTGTACCGGCCAAACACTTTTCATCATGTTTCTTACCACAACTAGCGAAAGCGAAAGTAGAAAATCCATGCCACCATTTCCTTCTTGAGGCTTAATTGAGATGCCCTAAAATTGTTGAACTAAGGAGATAAAGAATTAGAGAAACCTTGACCTGAAAACTTTTATCAAAATTGAGGACGCCCTTGTCCACCGAACCTAGAATGAAAAATTCACCATCATCGGTCCTTGCCCTCTTGGACTATTTTATTCTTTCCTTGAGATTCTTATATTTAATTTGTTGAGACTATATCGTCAAACGGGAGATATTCATCTCCTTAATAAATATGGCAGTACGACGCCTTTTGAAAACCAAGTTGGAAACAAATAACACAAACTTAATCATTCTTTCCCTGGGATTGGCAACCATATTTCTAGTATACTTAGACACTTGAGTAAACTTCAAGACATAAACTTCCACACTCATATTGACTTAACAAAGATTAATGAACTCAAGCACTTTCACTGCTCTCATTTCAAGAGAAAAGAAACGATCAAGAAAAGCTCCCTTAAATTTCTCCCAATAAGAAGACTTGCATCAATACCCTCTGCTTTTCCACTATTCAAAAACCACTTGAGTGACACCCTTGAGTTGAAAAGAAACAATTCAACTTTATCAACCATAGACAATCCCATAATTCCCACTATATTATACACACCATCAATGAACTCTTCAGGATCATTATTAACCATAAACATGTGAAATTGTAAAGGATTCATCTTAGTGAAGTCTTTTATTCTTGCAGCCAACGTACCCAATTTGGGTTGACAGGAGAATTATCCTTTATATTATCTTGGTCCGTCATAGCTTGATTTAGCACTTAGAAAGTGTCTCAGAATTTGGTACAAGTCACTTGCTTGGACAAGAAGTGAACCATAACTTGAGAAACCTTGGGACCCACATTGTCGTTGCATGCATTCTTTCTCACATAACGTCTTCGAGGGTCCGTTTCCTATAAAGTACCAAACACGATTTAGGAGAAGGTTATTTATAGAGATAGACTTTATGTCATAACTTTAGAGTAATAAAAAAAGTGAAGTTTCCTAAACGCTTTATAGCCGCTTATTCATTAATGTGGCGCCCTTCATACTCATGATAAAGACTCTATTTGACATGCCTTGTCAAATAACCTAGGACCATTTCTAAAACCTTGTGCTCTAACACTAAGTTTATCATAATCCAAAGTACACCCTAGATTTGACATGTCATATAAGACCCAAGAGGCCCTACACAATCCACTTGACATACATATACACAGTATAGTAGACAAAAATAGGAAAACTCATATGAATTAAAGATTTTAACATTAAAAGTGGAAAACTATCATGGTTTTGACAAGTCATCTAGTACATCGACCAGCCACGAGCGGGAGAAGAGGAAGAGTCACACCCTACATTAAAGAAATGATGTATGTATTAGTACATGAAATGTACTAAGTATGAGGGATATACATAAAATCATGAAAAAAGATAATAAATGGACATAATCGATAACATGATATGCATGACCAATATAAACAAAGTAAAAGCCTTTACAAAGGTATCATAAATCATGTACATGGTCAATACATCCTAAAACATAAGGAAATCTTCATAAAATCTTTAATAATAACTTAGATCATTTTGTGGGATATTTACCATCAACCGACATAGACTACATGAGCTATAACGTGAAACCTGGTGTCTTTCTCTCACATTGAAATTAGATGTACTTACTTTTCAATGCAAGGACCTTAACTTCTAGCTTTAGATGGATTCATTAGATCTATCACTAAGGACAATCCTACGGGGCACGTAGTTAGGGACAACGAGATTACTACTAGATTCGGGACCTTACACGCTAGATCCTCCACTCAGTATTCTCTCGATTCTAAGTAAATAACAAAGAAATTAGTCATAAATATAAATGTATTGTCATATATAGAAAATAACAATTAAGTTACTAATTCAAGCTAAAAACATTATAGAATAGCTCTTTAAACCATCAAACAGAAAACCATTCACCGTTTACGATGACTTAATGTGACAAAGTCCTTCACAATTTATTTATATGTGAGAGGACCTTTCAAAAATTCATTCATGCTTATTTTGAAATAACCTAGATAATAAATAATTCTTTTTGCATAGATCATGCATACTTATCATAAAAACGTCATTTATTAATTCATGGCCTTTTGGGATCATAGCCAAAATCATGTATCATGCAGGGGTTCATGTGATAACAATTGGATAGAATCTAATTATGTTAAAATAATCATAATAAGGTCAAATTTGAAAATTTGAATCAATACAATCAGAACACATGAAGAATTGAATGAAAACCTAACCCATTTAAATAAATTGAATTAGAGAATTGGAGAAATATCAGGGATTCAATGGGTGAATGGATCCCATTGATTAACTCTCACATATCTTGATCTTGAATCCCAAAAAAATGGTGAGTAAATAGACTTGATTTGGAAACCCAACTTCTTCTTTCTTGATCTTGTGAGAGAAAACATGAGAAGATTTTGGGAATTTTGGGGGAATGAAAAGGAATGGGTACGTTTCTAAATTAGTTATAGGGTCTGTTTTATAGGTAAAACAATGTAGAATAGGTATTAGGTGCAGAGGAAAAGACCCAAATACACTTAAAGTATTAATCAGACAGACCCTACGATTGCGATTAACGATTCGTACGAATTCCTAAGGGTCGTAGTAGTCAACTGAAGGTTGAAGAACTGGGGACTAAAATCTTGGATAATTCTTATGACACTTCTACAAACCTTTGAAATTTTTATTGTATGTAGACCTCATTCATAGACCATACATTTTAATTCAAAATTTTACTTAGTCAAGATAAGTTCTACGAGACAAACCTACGATCCGTAGAACAACCTATGACTCATCGAACACTTCTGTAGGCCTGAGGTATTAAACCAAATATAATAAACCATCTTACAAATTTCATCTACGACACGTCAAACCCCTATGGTTCGTCCTTTCATGTCGTGGGTCAAAGTTAGCTAGGTTTGGCTAATTTCTGCGTAGATTTTAGATTAAGGAGGTTCGGTTGAGGTGAAAGGAGTATTCAATTTCTAGCTAGTTTGTCTTGTTTATTTGGTTATTTGTTGAGTGTCGTGCTGTTGGTACTCACTTCTTGATTCTAAAATTGTGTAGATTCTGAGCTTGATACCGTGTAATTTCTCTTTTCTTCTCTTATTTTTGAGGCTTGTCAAAGAACAATTAGAAATAGCTATTTGTCATCCGACAGACCCTCTTTTTCCTAACTTGATTTTATGTTTTTTATATGTGAGAAACAAAGACTTTGAGACTTGCAATTATTTTTCATGTAAACACTTTATGTATTAGTGGTTTGTACACGTGACAATTAGGTTTTGAGTTATAATAGAATGAATATGTTTTCAACTTTCATATTGTTCTTGATTTACTTAACAGATTTCTTTGGTTTCGTTGGGTTGAGGTCGACTTGCCTTTTTGGCAATAGACAAGTGTCATCACATCCATTTTTGGATTCTGACAAGTATTTTTCAAAGTTTTTACAAATCATTGTGTTCCCTTTGACACAAAACCATATAGGAGATCCACTAACAATGAAATGGACTATGAATGAATGTATGGTTATACATATTTTCTACACCAATATTATTTTGTCATATATTTCTTTAGAACTGAAATATATATGTAAATCTGTAAATATATATATATAAATATGAAATTTACCTTGATGCCAAAGGTCTTGGTGATACTATTAAACAAGAAGATAAAACATCAAGTCAATATAAAGTGAAGGTTATGATTTTTCTCCATCATCATCTTCATGAAGGATTAAAACTGAAATTTTAACTATGAAAAGTTCACTTGAAATATGGATTAATGTGAAGGATCTATATGACCACCTAAAACTTACGGCGTTACAAAAAGCTCGAAATGAGTGGATACACCTTCTGTTTCAAGATTCTAAAATGGTAACTAAGTGTAATATTGTTATTCATAGTGTTAGTTCCATATTAAAATTATGTGGAGATACTCTCACTAATGATGACTTGCTTGAGAGAACTTTTTTAACTTTTTACGCTTCAAAAATGTTGTTATAACAACAATATCATGAAAAAGGGCTTTTACAAAATATTTTGAGTTAATTACATGCCTACTTGTGGCTGAACAGAATAATATTTTACTAATAAAAAATCATGAAGCATGTCCTACTAGTTTTTCTCCATACCCTCAAGTGAATGTTGTAGTAACACATAATCACTCAGAATAAAGACAAAAAAATTATCATGGTCGTGGTCGTGCTCGTGGTCATGGTCGTGGATGTGGATAAGGACATGGTAAAGGATGAAATAATTATCGTCACTATGGAGAAAATAAACATGAGAATAACAAAATTTCTCAAAATAATCCTTGTCGAGGTAGAATGAATATTTATCACCGATGTGGTATGAAAGGTCATTAGGGACGTGAATGTCGTACATCTAATAATTTTGTGAAACCTTATCAAGCCTCTCTCAAAATAAAAGATAATAATGTGGAGGCACACTTTACCTTTCAGAAAGATGATAATGAAGCAGCTCCCTCAAATCAATATGATGATATTGAGGAAAATCTTTTTTATAAAGATGATGATTTTGAAGGCCTCCAAAATATTACTCATTTGAAAGTTGAAGACTTCTACGATAATATTAGTTGAAGAACTGCTCATTTAACTAGTGATAAACTTAAGAAAAGGAATATTTATTATTTTCTGTTATGTTGTTCTTCTTAAATGTTTTTGTTAAGTCATTTATGTCCTACTAATTTCTACATTTTTAGTGTAATTTCATAAAGCTCCTTATGTTGTTAGTTTTTAACTTACTTATAATATCTTTTATTTTTATGAAGAATGTGAAAATTTCCCAATCATCAGTTTGATCCAAAATCAATTATGATAATATATGCATTATCGATAGTGCCACAATATATACTATTTTAAGCGATAAAAAATATTTCTGTTATTTTATAATGAAAGAAAATAATGTTAATACAATATCTGGTAGTAGAAAAATAATTGAAGGCTCCAAAAAAGCTAACGTAGTACTTATTATAGGAACAAATTTGACAAGCAATGAATCATTATATTGTAGTAAGTCTCGAAGAAACTTATTAATTTTCAAAGAAATTCGTCAAAATGAGTATCATATTGAAAAGAATAAATATCTTTATACTACTACAATGATGTCTAAGAAGGTTGTACTTGAAAATTTACACGCTCTGTCACCTGGCTTTTACTACACAAGTATTAACATGATTAGAACACATGCCATAGTAAATCAAATGTTTACTATATGAAATGATTTTATTATTTGACGTGAATGGTTGGGCCATCTCGATTCTAATATGATGCGCAAAATAATTGAGAGTTCGCATGGACACTCTCTGAAGAACCATATAATACTTCAATCTAAGGTATTCTCTTGCGCTGCATGTTCTCAAGGCAAATTGACTACTAGACCATTAGTAATCTAAGTGGAAATTGAATCTCCAACATTTATAGAATGTATATAGGTGATATTTGTGGTCACATTCACCCTTTATGTGGACCATTTAAACACTATATGTTTTAATAGATTCATTTACAAGATGGTCACATGTGTGCTTATTATCAACTTGCAATATAACGTTTGAAAGATTACATGATCAGATAATAAAGTTAAGACCACAATTTTCAAATTATACAATAATGAAAATTCTTCTTGATAATGCTGGTGAATTTACATCTCAGATTTTAATGATTATTGCATATGAATTGGGATAATAGTTGGGCACCTAGTTGCTAATGTTCATGCTCAATATATCATAGATTAAGTAGGTCCAATTAAATGCTAGATCGATGCTTACGAGACCATAACTTCTCATTTCATTATGGGTTCATGATATTTACATGCAGCAAGTTTTGTGTCGATCAGACCGACAAGCTATAATAAATTCTCCCTATTACAATTTGCTTTTGTTAGGAACCGAACATTTTGTTGGGCTATTGTCCATGTTCCAACCAAAGGCCCATGGCCAAATCCTACTTGGAAAAGGATTGGAATTATTCTCTTTATTTGGTTTCCAATTCTATTAGGAAAAGTATTGGAATAGTAATCTTATTTGTAGTTGGTTTTTGCTTTATAAGGAAAAGCACAACTCTATAAATCGAGGATGGTTTTGAGAGAATAAATAATTGCTCATTGTTATTGTCTTTGAAAGACATTAGAACATAAGAGAGTTTTTTTAGAGAGCTTTCAACAAGAGAAAAAAAGAGAAAGAAAAGGGTTCTTTTACTGCAATCTTTTCTCCGACAATTCACGTTCAGATCGTGTTTCCCGATTAACTAACCGTTGGATCGGGATAAAATTTGGCTGAGTGTCCCTGACATCTTGGTGGTTGATTTGAACGGTGGAGATCGGATTCAGAGGTCAGGAAGATCCTATTTTAGGTCCCGAACAGAAGCTGGGTTTGGGTGGTGTTTCTTTCTATTTATATTTTGTTGGTGTAGCTATTGTTTGTTATCTTTTGGCACTTGTTATGTAGCCATTAGAAGAATATTTGTAACCCTTTTATTGTTATAGTGAAGCAATTCGTATCTGGTCGATCCCGTGGTGTTTACCTTCGATTTGAAGGGTTTTTCCACGTTAAACTTGGTGTTCTTTATTGTTAGATTTTTGATTTCATATTTTCGGCACAACAAATGGTATCAGAGCTAAGGAGATTCAACACGATCACTGAAGATCGATAGTTCGAAGCTTGGAATCGAGAAGTTTGATGGATCCAATTTCAGTTTCTGAAAGATGTAGATCGAAGATTATCTATACCAGAAAGATCTTCACGAACAGTTGACCGGGGTGAAGCCGGAATCCATGATGGAGGAGAAGTGGAAACTCAAGGATCGCCAGGCTCTAGGATTGATCCGGTTGACTTTGTCAAGAAACGCGTTCAACATCGTGAAGGACAAGATTACGTCCGGTCTGTTGAAGGCACTGTCAAACCTGTATGAAAAATCATCGGCTATGAACAAGGTATATTTGATGCATAGATTGTTCAATTTACAGATGTCTAAGAATGGATCCGTTTCTGATCATATAAACGAGTTCAATATGATTGTGAGTTAACTCAATTCTGTGGATATTAATTTCGAAGATGAAATTAAGGCGTTGATTTTGATGTCATCTCTACCCGAGTCTTGGGATACTGTTGTTGCTGCGATTAGCAGTTCCCATGGATCTATGAAACTGAGGTTTGATGAAATCCATGTTGTTGTTCTTAGCGAAAGTATTCGCAAACGAGAAGTTAGAGATTCATCGGGCAGTGCTCTTAGTGTTGATCGAAGGGGGAAAAGTAAGACGAAAGGCCAAAATCAACACGGTCGATCAAAATCAAAGAATCGAGGAAAATCCCTGAACAGATCAAACGTGACTTGTTGGAACTGTGGAGAAAAAGGGAACTTTCAGACGAACTGTACAAAGCCAAAGAAGAAACAGAATCAGAAATTTGGAGATGACAATGATTCTGTAAATTCAGCAGAGGACATTGGGGATGCTCTAAACTTTAGTGTGAACATCTTGGATGAATCATGGATTTTGGATTCAGGTGCATCTTTCCATTCGTCTCCAAGCAAGGAGTTGTTCCAAAATTTCAAATCTAGAAATTTTGGAAAAGTATATCTTGTTGAAAATAAAGACTTAGAGATTGAAGGAAAGGGGGATGTTTGCATAAAGACCACCTCGGGAAACCAGTGGACAATGGAGGATGTGGGATATATTCTTGGGATCAAGAAAAATTTGATCTCTGTTGGTCAGTTGGATAGCACGGGATATGCAGCAGAGTTTTAGAAAGGTTCGTGGAAGATCGTGAAAGGTGTTATGGTAGTAGCTCGTGGCACCAAATCTGGAACCTTGTACACCACTGCAGGGTGTATAAACATGGCCGCTGTTGCTGAATGTGCTTCAGGTTCATGTCTGTGGCACAACAGACTTGGACACATGAGTACTAAAGGAAAGAAGATGTTGGTTGCAAAATGAGCAATAGAGGGTCTGAAGTCTGGTGATATGGGTCTTTGCGAGAGCTGTGTTATGGGCAAACAGAAAAGAGTAAGCTTCACAAAGACTCCTAGAGAGCCAAAGAAAGTGCAGTTGCAAATGGTTCATACATATGTTTGGGGACCATCTCCAGTATCATCACTTGGAGGATCCAGATTCTATGTTACCTTCATCATTGATGATTTCAGCAGGAAGGTATGGGTTTACTTCTTGAAGCATAAGTCAAATGTGTTTGCAACTTTCAAGAAGTGGAAAGCTGAAGTTTAGAATCAGACCGGTTTGAAAGTCAAATGCCTAAGGTCTGAAAATGGAGGAGAGTATGACAAATCACAGTTCAAGGCATTCTGTGCAGCTGAGGGAATCAGATTGATGAGAACAATTCCTGGTAAGGCAAGGCAGAATGGAATTGCTGAGAGGATGAACAGAACATTGAATGAGCATGCAAGGAGTATGAGGATACACTGTGGGCTGCCCAAAACACTTTGGGCGGATGCTGTGAGCACATCTGCATACTTGATCAACAGTGGACCATCAGTTCCTTTAGGGTTCAAGATTCCAGAGGAGGTGTGGACAGGAAAAGAACTCAAGTACTCACACTTGAGGACTTTTGGTTGCACTGCTTATGTTCATGTTGATCCAGAAAAGAGAGACAAGCTTGATGCCAAGGCTGCGAAGTGTTACTTCATAGGCTATGGTTCTGATTTGTTTGGTTACAGGTTTTGGGATGAAAAGAACAGAAAGATCCCGAGACATTGTGACGTGACATTTGATGAGTCTGTCCTGTACAAGGACAGAGAGCAGAAGGTTCTAGAGATTACAAAGCAAGTGGGAGTTGAGGTTGAGTTGGAGAAGATTAACCCCAGAGATGTCGAAGCAGATACTCAACCAACTCCTACTGAAGAATCTGAAGTGGAGCAAGTTACACCTGAGCAGGTGTTAAGGAGATCATCCAGATCCATTAGGGCACTAGATATGTATTCACCTTCATTACACTATCTATTGCTGACTTATGAGGGGGAACCAGAGTCTTTTGATGAGGCCCTACAGGTGGAGGATTCGATCAAGTGGGAGAAAGCCATGAATGATGAGTATATTATATTGACTAATATGGGAGAACCTGAAGGTTATGATGAAGTCATGTTAGATACTCATAGAGATAAGTGGAAAGAACTCATCGTAGATAATCATGAGTTTTGTAGAAGTGTGGCAGGCAAGAAGTATGTCAAGAGATCATCTACTTGAAGTCCATTTGGCCCCTTGGCTGGAGGGGGAGTTTGTTGGGCTATTGCCCATGTTCCAGCCAAAGGCCCATGGCCTAATCCTACTTGGAAAAGGATTGGAATTATTCTCTTTATTTGGTTTCCAATTCTATTAGGAAAAGGATTGGAATAGTAATCCTATTTGTAGTTGGTTTTGTCTTTATAAGGAAAAGCACAACTCTATAAATAGAGGATCGTTTTGAGAGAATAATTAATTTCTCATTGGTATTGTCTTTGAAAGACATTAGAACATAAAAGAGTTTTTTGAGAGAGCTTTCAACAAGAGAAAAAGAGAAAGAAAAGGGTTCTTTTACTGTAGTCTTTTCTCCGACTAGTCACGTTCAGATCGTGTTTCCCCATTAACTAACTGTTGGATCGGGCTGAAATTTGTACTGACTGTCCCTGACATCTTGGTGGTTGATTTGAATGGTGGAGATCATATTAGGAGGTCAGAAAGATCCTATTTTAGGTCCCGAACAGAAGCTGGATTTGGGTGGTGTTTCTTTCTATTTATCTTTTGTTGGTGTAGCTATTGTTTGTTCTCTTTTGGCACTTGTTGTGTAGCCATTAGAAGAATATTTGTAACACTTTTATTGTTATAGTGAAGCAATTCGGATCTTGTCAATTCCGTGGTGTTTACCTTTGGTTTGAAGGGTTTTTCCACGTTAAACTTGGTGTTCTTTATTGTTAGATTTTCAGCTTCATCTTTTCGGCACAACACATTTCTCATCTAAGAGTATTTGGGTGTGAGGTATATATTCCAATTACTCAACCACAATGTACAAAGATGTGTTCCCAAAGAAGGTTGGGAATATATGTTGGGTATGAATCTCCATCTATCATAAAATATTTGGAAACCATGACTGGAGATTTATTTACGGAAAGATTTGTTAATTGTCATTTTAGTGAATCACTATACCTAACATTAGGACTAGAAAAAAAAACTGAAAAAGGAAATAGATTGGAATGCATTATCACTATCTCATTTAGATCCTCGTATAAATAAAAGTGAACAAGATATTTTAAGGGATAATCCATTTGCAAAATATTGTAAATGAGTTGTCAAATGCATTCAATGACCTATCAAGAGTTACTAAATCTCATATTCCAGCTGCTAATGCTCCAATTTGAGTGCATTCAATGGCCTATCAAGAGTTACTAAATCTCATATTCCAGCTGCTAATGCTCCAATTTGAGTGGACGTATCGATAGGAATCCTAGTTACTACAAATGATTCTAAGCCATGCTTAACATGGTAGACCAATCGGTTCCAATCAAGATGGTCATAATATGAAAGAACCTTCTCAAGAAGAGCAAAGAGACATAATAATTGATGATATCTTGGAAGAGGTTCAGGCGCGTGAAAATAATAAAGAAATCTCAATAAATTATTTCTCATCAAGAAAAATATGAAACCGAAATGATATAATTGTCGATAACATTTTTGCTGATAATGTTTCTATAGAAATAATGCAACAAAATGAGGATCTTGAATGAAAATATGTTGAGGAATGTAGATAGTGAAATGATTGACCAAAATGGAAAGATGCAATTCAAGTTGAATTAGTTTTGCTTGAAAAATTCAAAGTTTTCGGACCGATAGTTCAAAATCCTGAAGGTATAAATCCATTGGGGTACAAATGGGTCTTTGTACGAAAACAAAATGAGAAAATGACGTCATAAAATTTAAAGCATGACTTGTGGCACAAAAAATTTTGCAAAGATCTGGCGGTTATATATATATATATATATATATATATATATATATATATATATATATATATATATATATATATATATATATATATTATATATATATATATATGGAGACATATTCTCCTGTGATGGATTCAATCACTTTCAAGTATCTTATAAATTGGCAGTTCATGGAAAACTCGACATGCATCTAACGCATGTAGTGACAGCCTATTTATATGTATCACAATCTTTATACGGATTAAAAAATCAGAACGCATGTGGTATAATCGTCTTAGTGAATATCTATTGAAACAAGGGTATAAAAATGACTCAATTTGTCCTTGTGTATTTATCAAAAGTTCTTGATCTGAATTTGTCATAATATTTGTGTATGTTGATGACTTGAATATCATTGAAACTCGCGAAGAGATTTCTAATGTAGTATAATGTTTGAAAAAGGCATTTGAAATGAAAGATATTGGAAATATAAAACTATGTTTTGGATTACAAATTGAGTATTTAACAAATGAAGTATTTATTCATCAATCAACATATACTAAAGATACCTTTAAGAGATTTCACATGGATAAAGTGTAACACCCTAGAAAATTTTCAAACTAAGACTCAAACTGTTATTCTTAGTGAGTGAGATTTTTAATAAGGAATCAAAGTTTCTTAAGTGTTAAAGTCACTAGGTGTATCACCTTGAGTTCTAAAATGAACTAAATTAGAAATAACCAAAATCTGAAATTTTGAGAGTTAAGCTATGTATGAGTTTTGGGTCTAACTTCAAATGACAATAAATCCTAGCACACTATGACTTGGATATTCTACAAGATACCTTAGGAAATATCTTTGAATTATATTTCCAACTCCGTCAAGTTTGCTAAGTTTCGAGTTCTGAGGAGTGAGATATGATCTTTTGAAGTTAGGTTGTCTAGTTAATGAAAGTTAACCAAATATAGTGAGGGATATTTTGGTCTTTTCCTTATCCAATCAGATTTAACTCATTTTTAGTAATATTTTTGGGGTATAATCATATTAGGTTCAGTTTTATAATCCTAATATACGCCTAGGGTTTTAGTTGAGAGTTCAAGAAGAGAAAAGAAGATAAAATAGGAGAAAAGAGGAGAGGATCAAGTGTTCATCAAGATTTTATATCTTGTTGCGGAATTTCACCATGGGTTTAATACCTAAGAGGTATGTAAGCATCCATAGTGTTGGGTTTTTTTACCTACACGCCAAACATATTATTTTCACTGTGATTTCACTCTAAAAACTTGAAGGATTTAAGTTCTAGAGATGTGTTTTTGAAGTTCATTCTAAATCTTGTTTTTATTGGAGTTTTCATTATTTTTTGAGATGAAATTGATTGTTTTTAGTGTATTAGTGTGTATATAGGTTGTATAATTTACTCTAAGCAAAACTTGAGAAATTCAATCAATTAAAAGCTATTTAGGATCAAAAAACGAGATCGAGGCGAAACTCGTGGAACTTGGCCTGGGGAGATGCAGGGGCGGCGTGACCCAGATGCACCCAAGGGGCTTGGATGAAGCCCCTTTAGTGATACCATTTACAGCCTCTGATATTAGGGGCTGGCGTAGGTGCGCCAGGGTCGCCTTCCCTCACTCCTTTTCTGTCTATTGTTCCATTTGAACTCATTTAAAGTGTATCTTCACTCCCTTCGATTCTAATCACTCTAAACTAATTCCAAACACCTATAAATCATTCATAACATGATCATAAACTTTAATTAATAATTCGGATTAAAGGTAAAATTAAGAGTTATGTCTTGAGAGTTCTTCCGTTCATTTTGAGAAAGTCTCTTTGAGTCCTTTTGAGGAGTCATCGAAATTTCTAATAATTTGTTTCAACACTCGAGAAAGTGAGTATGAGAGTGAATATACATGAGTCCCCTTTATCATCATGATATACTTCATATCATGAACCATAACTCTTGATTTCATAATTTACATTCAAGAGAGAGTTAAGAGTAGAGTTCAAGGAAACCTTTGAGTTCAATTGTGAATCTTTGGAGATCCATCATCACTTTGAGTTATGTTGTGACTAAGTAAGTATGAGAATTATATGAGTAGTATACATGA
The DNA here is from genome assembly GCA_027704765.1 of Solanum habrochaites. Taxonomy (NCBI): domain Eukaryota; kingdom Viridiplantae; phylum Streptophyta; class Magnoliopsida; order Solanales; family Solanaceae; genus Solanum; species Solanum habrochaites. The sequence continues at coordinate 56,854,894 of JAKWJA010002500.1, forward strand.
GTTCCTTATTAATATTTTGGCTTGAGTCGAGTTTCTCATGCCCATAACTTCCGCATGAATTCCATAAATTGAGTATCATTGAGATGAGTAGCATCTCCAACTTCGAAGTCTTGAGTATTGAGTTCCTAATACCTTAGAGATTATATTTCTAATCATGGGACTATTACATGTTACCCATGAAGTCTTTGAATTGAATTGTTCATACATGTAATTCCGTATGAACCCTATAATTCAAGAAACCTTGAGATGAAAAGTATATTTGAGTCCTTGAGTTGAGTAGTTCATGCTCATAATTATGGATGAACCCTCTAAGTTGAGCATTCTTGAATGAGTAGTATCATGTAAGTTATATGCTTCCAAGTATTTAGTTTTATCTATGATTATTGAAAACCTTGCATTGAGTCGTTCACGTCCATAATTCAGCATGAATCATATTTAAGAAGACTTTACAAACGTCTTAACTTTGTTTTAAGACTTGACCTTTGATTTGAGTAAAGAGTAAGTGTAAAGTTCATTTATTCAAAAATTATATGGGAACTAAGTATTCCAAAGAGTAAATATTTTTACATTTAAGATAAGAGGAAACTGAGATTTCCAAAAGACTTTAAAAATGTTTTCACATTTGAGAATGAAATATAAAATCGATTCCAAGATAAATTTCAAGCTAAGTTTTGAGTAATTATATCAAACAAAATAAGGAGTTTTGGTTTTATAGACTTGTGATCTAGGTATATTTTGGGAGTAGTATTGAGCCCCGATGTGAGGCTGCAAGTTTAGATAACTCAAGTCTTCATGTACCTTGTAGCCATCATGGGTAGTAAAGGATAAGCTATAAGATCCACTAAGTTAAGTAGTTCTATATAAGGCAAAGTATAGGACAATTCTGGCACTTGGGCAAGACGTTGTATCATCACTTAGGCTCAGAGTGGTAGTTGTCGGTTAGAGAAACTCCCACAGAAACTATATAACTATATTATAAAAGTAAATTTGAGTTTGTTATTGCATTTTCTTTAACGAACTAAGTTGTTTTTATTGTTTTATAAAGTTTTTTATATATTGCATGTGTATTGTTGCTTTGTATTGACTTGTGTATCCATAGTTGACTACCCAGAGTTGAATATCATATATTTGAGTTGAGTATCTAATATCTGAGTTGAGTATCTTATCCTTGAATACTACTGTGTTGCTTAAGTTGAGTATTTTTTTAGTATTCCTTGAGTTGAGTAAGTTTGAAAAGAGGTAAGCATGTTTACCTTTTTCTCAAATTAAAGCTTATGTATTGCTTTGGAATTCCCCTTACATGATCATACATTCCACGTATTAACTATTAAGTCATTTGGTCTGCATCTTCTCATGATGGAGACACAGGTATTCAGGATCATCAACAGTAGCTTCGTTGATAATCCAAGAGTACAGGTTAGCTATGGTGAGCCTCCTTGCTTTTGGAGGCTTTCATGTACTTTTTAGTTAGTTAAGATGTTATGGGTCTTGTCCCGACTTTCATCCTTTTAATTTAGAGGCTTCATAGATAGTCAGTATAGTTGAGAGGTTTGTATTATTTACTATATTAAACTAGGTAAATTTCCCGCGCTTCGTACGGTGGTGAACTTCGTATTAATCTACTTCTGAACATTATATAATATAAGTGTTTTCGAGAGGATAGAACCTTATGATAAATCGTCAAGAATATTTTAACCAACGAAGATATGAAATGTTTTTTTAATCTTAAAACGAAAAAGATTTGATTCTAAGTGTTTATGGATTTTGTTACTAATTCTTTATTTTACTTTACTTGTTCATCACCAATGTATTTCAAAAATATATGTAACTATTTTATTGTCTATATTTGTATTTTGAAAAAGTGGTACAAATATTTTATTCATTAACTGCGAGATTTTTTCTCCTATTCAAGACCTGTACATACAAAAATTGAATATTATAAATCTTATATAATTAGTTGTGTACTTGATAAGTTTATTAAAATATAAAAAATATCTCTTGGATTACAATCAAAAAATGTATATCGTTCAAATAATTTGAAATAAATGATGTCTTGGCAAGTCCCTTATTCAAAATCATATGCAGTCGACGACACTACTTGGATAGACAAAAGACATATTTTTTTTGTTTATGTTTTGATCAATATGGTAAAAATTTTATTTTTTGGGAGTTTTAATCTAAAGTTTATAAGGATATAATCATTCTTCAATATTTGATTAATATAGATTCATCCTACTTTGAGGGTAATACATCGACTCCAACCAACATTTGATTAAGTTTGAGTACAATACTTACCATCCCACTATATATTCCTTTATTTTTTGGATGTCACGAAATAATTGAATGTCTTAGAAAGTTGAATAAATAAAAATTCAAGGTAGTGTGCAACCACCATAACTTTTGAACACTCAAAGTCCCTTCTTTGTCAACCATGGATCTTTTAGCCATTGAAAACTATATAAAGATCAAAGTGTTATAAACATATTTGTATTATCGTGAATGTCTATCTTGTGGAGTCTTTTTAGGTTATGGTTAGGAATCCTACTTGGAGACCAAGATAGGTTTTCGCTATAAATAAAGGGGGTTTTCTTCATTATGAATAAGATCCATGAAACCTTGAATATACTTCAAGAATAAGAAGTATTTTCTCTTCTCTCTACTTTGTTCTTCTAAATTTATATAGCTTCATAACACGTTATCAAAACGAATCTCTAACTTTTCTTATTTAAATTTAATTTGAGTTTTAATAGTACTACTGTTCGTGAGATTATTGACGAATATTTTGTGTCACTGGTTATCAAACTTCTTCTTGACTTTTCTAGGTTGGCAGGAACATAGCTTAATTTTCAAGGTTAGAGGTCCCATTACTTTTGCTCCGCGTGCAAGTTGCAAACAAGATGTCATTGCTTCTTAAATATTCTACTATTTGAGAAATTGGATAGCTTATGATTTATTTTGTTTTTAAAATATTGTGATCAATGAATTATTATAATTTTTATAAACACTTTCAACCTAGAGTGCTATTGTACTTTGGCATATTATGGCATCGGTTAAGTGTAAGACGATGGATTTAAGTTTATCGCACCAAAAGAATAAGATGATGGATTTACGTTCAATCTCACCAAGAGGGTAAGACATTGGGTTAAAATACTAGTGCACCATAATTAGAATATATTGGGTTCAAGTCCATCGATTTATGTCCTAAGACATTTTTATATGAATAAGACATTGGATTTGAGTCTTAATGCACCATATTGATGAAATAATAATGATTAAAGAAAAATTAATGTGCTTTGGATGAGAAGTGATGAAATTTACTGAATTTGCTCCATTACATAAAGTGAATGTGGTAGAATTTCATAATATGTCTGAAAGAAGACAAGTGATTGAATAACGCACATAAATATGGAATGGGGTACTAAAGCTATCATGATTTGATATGCTCGCATGTTTGTGTTCATTCATGAAGAATGAGAAGTTTTAATAAATGCTAAAGTTATAGATCCATTCTCTAAAGGGAATGAGGTGTAAGGCACCATGCTAGGCATGAGAAAGATTGCGACCTTTAGTCAATGATGTGGTATCACCAAGAATGTCTCTAAGAAGACAAGTATTATAGAAAAGTTTCATGCTTTATCTTCTGGCTTGTATTGGACAAGAATAAGTGCAATTGAGGCATATTGTATGATAATAAGAAGTTTACTAATTCTAATACTTTCTAATTTTTTATGATTGTCTAGGACATCATTAGTCTATAATATTTAGACGAATTATGGAAAACTAAAATGGAAATCCATGGAAGAATTTTAAAATTCTTTTAAATGGTGAATTTTACTGTAGTGCTTGTCATCAACACAAGTTAATTGTGAGACCATCATAAATGAAAGTTGAGATTGAATCCCCTGCGTTCTAGGAACGTATACAAATACTAGAATTCTTTTGTTGTTTATTCTTATGACAAGTTGATTGGATCAAATAATGTTGCGACTAAATCCCTAAATTCTGAAAAGTATTAAAGGTGAATATGGACTCGTTCACCTATCATGTGATATGATTAAGAGATGCATATATAATATAATCACATGTGCGTTTGTTGTCAACTTGCAGTTTGACATTCCCAAAATTATTTTTGCAAGATAATTGAGCTAAAAGCACAATTTTCAGAATAAGAAATCAAGATAATCATCTTAATAATATTGATAATATAAAAATTATGTGACATTAAATATCACATAATGAAATCCTTGCTTATAAAAAGGCTTAAGTCATCTACGACCACATAAAATTGTGCGCATATTTCAATTGAACACCTCAATTAGGGCTTGTACCTATTGAACACTTTATTTATTTAAAAAAAACATTTTTATTAGACACAAAATGTTGACATGGAAAAAAAAGTATTTTCCACTAAGCTTGAGCACGTATAGCAGTTAAAAATCGTATTTTTTTTGTTTTTCAGCTTATATACTTGACAAGTTTAAAAAAAAAGTAAAATGGACTTGTCTTCATCTTCTTCACTGCAAAGCCTGCAGCTCTCTTTCTCTAATCCTTTTGTTTTTCTTTTGCTTCTACCTTCATTTTTTTAATTAATTTTTTCAACAAAAGCTTTAAAATGGCAGAAAAAAAGCATTAATTAAAGAAATAAAAATCAAATTGAGTCAAAAATAAATTTGGCGCTTCATTTTTTTCAAAAAGACTAATATGAATCTGGAATTATTTTCTTTGATATCGCTAAAGAATTCAAATTCTAAAGAACCCACAACAGAGAATAAAAACTATCAACAAATCTTGATTTTTATTCGAAAAAAAATGAGATTGAGAAAAATGGAAACTATAATACTGAATTGGAATAAAGGAGAGAACATAGGTGTACGATTATCGAAGTATGTGGTTTAAGTCAGAGGTCGCTATGTATTTTCCAGCGACGAAGAAAATGAGGTAGAATGGAAGTCAGGGTGAGTGTTTTGGCAATGAAGAGAAGGCATAAGAGAGTTTTCTTATTCTTTTTTGGACAAAAAAAAACAAATTTTTTTATTTTATTGTTTATATATATTTTATTATTATTATGGTCCCAATGTCACATGTCCTTTTTTTGACTAGTTACTATGTCACGTCATCGCGCGTGTATGACACACAATTTTGCTTTTAGTTGATTGCAAAAAATATTTAATAGGCATTTTTTTAACTAATAAAAATGTTCAATAGGAACCAGCCTAAGATGAGATGTCTAAGTGAAATATATGGACAACTTTAAGTGGCTACATATGACTTAAGCCTTATAAAAAGAATGTTTCATAGGTTGATCTGAATGCGATATTACATACAAAAGTAATTGTATGAATCAGATCAATAAATTATGATCAATTTTTCTGATAATTGGTTTATGGTCAGGGACCAAATAGTTTTCATCTGATAATTTTGATGTGCAATATATGATTAATGAATATTTAATGATGCACAAAGATGGATTCTCTAAAATAGAATGACTATGTTAGTTTGTCTAACATAAGGGGGAGATAAGAAACAACACAAGATTTGTAATGCTCCTACTGAATGTTTCTAAAAGATAAAGTCTACGAGATGCATGAACCATGATAGACTAATCGAATCTAAGTAAAATAATCCTTGGAAAGGGGGGATAAATCAAATAATCCAAATGATCACAATAAGGAGACAATGTGTTGTTAAAGAGGTTACGACATAACACTTCATGAAACCACATGAGAGGGGTACGTACCTAAAAATAATGAAGTGATGAGATCTCAATAAGTTATGTCGTATTGTGAATCAATGCAAAATGATATATTGTGGACGATATCTTTGATATAGCGCGCAATATTGTAAAAGATTATGAGGATATCAGTTCTACATCTATTAAGGCATGCTAGTGTAGAAATAATTATCAAGTGAAAAGTGGAATGGTGCATCTTGGTAAGCGTAAAACTTATTTGACTTGCAATCTAGGCACTAGAAGATGTCATATATCTAACATTCAATGTTGTCAATTTAAAAAATGGATATGAAAATATCGAATGGGTTCAAAATCTAAAGCATATACAAGTTTTGGAGAACTTGTTTATCATCCTCATAAGGATTAAATAGATTTAAAATATATAGAGCATATACAAGTATTATTATGCAAATTGATGACTAGAATTGAAATTCTAGAAAAGTTTTCAAAAGGCAATATATTATTTTCTTAAAGAAGTTGAAGTAAGGAACTTGCAGAAATATTTGACCATGAAGAGGATATTCATCAAAGGAGAAAGAAGGAAACATATTTCGTCAAAAAATTTTACACTCATGAGCTCCCGAGAATGGTGATATCAACATGCAACATGTTTGTTCAAGTAATACTATAATTGATTTATTCACCAAGTCTACCAATTATAACTTTCAAGAAGATGGTGCAGAAGTTTGGAAAATGGAGATTAAAGTATGTGGATTGATGTTCTCATTAGGAGGAGTTAATATGTGATATACTCTTTTTTCTCACAAGGTTTTGTCTCATTGGATTTTCCTTGTAAGATTTTTAATGAGGCATCCATAATGCGTATTATTAGATATGTGTACTCTTTTTCCTTAAATAATTTTTTTCCACTGGGTTTTATCTAGTAAGGTTTTAACGAGGCATATAATCTACCGACATTCGAGGGGAAGTGTTATAAACATATGTGAATGTCTATCATGTGGAGTCCTTTAGGATATGGTTAGTAATCCTTCTTGGAAACCATGTTAGTTTTCCTTAAAATAAAGGAAGTTTTCTTCATTATAAATAAGATCCATGAAACCTTCAATATACATTAAGATGAATAAGAAGTATTTTCTATTCTCTCTACTTTATTCTTCTAAATTTATATAGTTTCATAAACCAAAGTCACTTATTTTATAAGTTTAAGGATTCTAATCTATATGACATCAAAATTCGAATAATTACATTAAACTCATGCTTAACATGTATTTACTTCAACGTAATGATAAAAAGCATAAACATAAACAACAAAAATTCAAACATGTACTCAAACACAAAAATTAATAAAAATACTCATAAATTAATCACCGTATACAAGGATCTTTAATAATAAATAAAACATAAAGGAAAAAGTCGAGCCCACTGAATGCACATTGTCCCCTTAAGGAAATTATTTCATTTTAGTACCCAAGTTTTAAAGGAATAGATCCTCTCAAAACAGAACGATTTTATTCACATGTGCTGATACAAAAATAATAGTGTCAGTGAGTCATTCAACAGGAGCAAACTGCATAAATATTTAATTGAGCAAAAGAAGAATTTTTGTTGTGTTAAAATGAGGGAAAATTCCTCTATTTATAGACAACAAAAGATAGTGTGAATAAATATTTATTGTGCCTTATCGGAAAGGTCTCAACTATTTGGACAAGTCATAATCTTTCATAGAATTCATAATTTTATATAAAAGTTTCAATTCTTCATAGAAGTCGTAACTCTTCCTTAAAGTTGCAACTCTTCATTAAAGTTGTAACTCTTCATAAAATCCGTAACTCTTTGTAAAACTTGCAACTCTTTGTAAAAGTCACAATTTTTTATAAAATTCACAGTTTTCATAAAATTCACAAGTTTTCATGAAAGGTAAGACTAATTTTAGAAATAAATAAGTTAAAAGGTAATACTGATTTGTGGTGGCGCCACATAGGGTTCTCTTTTATATAAATATATGATGTTTGAAAGATTTAAGTAGCCTATTTTAAGGTGAATTGAATACATTATTTTTATTCAGAGTTTTTCATGAGTTAAAGTTTTGTATTTTAGTTTCATGAATTTTTATTTTGTTTTAAGCTTTCTATATTTAAGTTAGTTTTATGATTGTACTCAACTAGGATGAGGGTTCTCTTGGGACCAGCAATGGTTCTCGAGTGTCGGCCACATCCTAGGTATAGGCTCGGGTATTGATATAAAGTACATCCATTAAGTACCCAAATTATTGTGAGATCACTTGATATCAATAAAGATCCATTTCGACTACATGAAAATGACGAAAAACTTGTTGGTTCTGAAATATCATATCTTAGTGCAATTGGTGCACTGTTGTATCTTGTTAGTAATTCTCAATCAAATATATCTTTTTTCTGTAAATTTATTAGCAAGATTTAGTTCTTCTCCAATACGAAAATACTGAAACAGTATTAAATATATATTTAGATGCCTTCAAGGGACAATCGATATAGGACTACTTTATTCAAAAGAATCTGATTCGCAATTAATTGGCTATGCAAATGATGGATATCTGTCTGACCCACATAAAGGTCTATCTCAGACAAGTTGTTTATTTACATGTGGAGGTACAACTATATCATGGCATTCAACAAAACAAACTATGGTTATTACTTCTTCAAATCATGCAGAAATAATAGTCATCCATGAAGCAAGTCGAGAATACCTGTGGTTGACATAAGTAAATTAACAAATCCAAAGAAGCATGTGGTCTTCCCTTAAAAGAAGACATCCCAACAACATTAAATGAAGACAATGTTTCCTGTATATCTCAACTAAGAGGATGATATATCAAAGGAAATAGAACAAAAAAATATTTCACAAAAATTCTTTTTCACTAATGATCTACAAAAGAAGGGTGAAATAGATGTTCGACAAGTTCATTCCAATGATAATTTAGCAGATTTATTCACCAAGGCATTACCAATGTCAACCTTTGAGAAGTTTATATACAAGATTGGAATGTGTTATCTTCGAGATATTAAGTGACATCATCATTAGGGGGAGTAAATACGTGTTGCACTTTTTTCCCCTTATCCAAGGTTTTATCCCACTGTTTTTTTGATAAGGTTTTTAATGAGGTGGAAAAAATGCATATTATAAATAAATATATGGATATCATGGGACCCACCTTTTTTAACGTAGAAACGTCACTTCTCCAAGTAATATTTTCCCTATAAAAGGGTATGCAAATGCAAGATATCAAAGACAAGTGAAAACAAAAATTTACTTCCATCTTTATACTTTACTTATTTATTCTCTCTTTCCTCTTGCAATTTATGTTAAACATTTCTTTATCATATATAATTATAAGGGGGAAGCTTCAAAGTGAAAAGTTGAATTATCATTTTGCCTTTTTACTAAATTAAATTTTGGTTAATTATTTAATTAAATATAAATAAATTTATTACATTATGGTAGATTTTATGTCCTTAAGACCTTTAATAATGTAAATTATTGTTTTCTTGATAAATGAGCATATTGATATTGCTTAAATCATAATCATAATTCTCATAATGGATGAATTTAAAAAGTTATGATTGAATTAAATTAGTCAATAGACTAATAGTACATGAATATCTTGTATTAAATGAGTCAATAAATTAAATATAGAAATACCGGGGAATGATATTAGGTGACTAATTAATTTCTTCGTGCATGATGATTACAGAAAATCCAACAGTTTAGTGGTAAATACAAAATAATGGTTCATATCCTTTAAGGAAAAAATACATCATTTAACATTAATTTACAATATATCGCCTATATTTCTAGGAGTTTAAGTACTTAATATGACATTTATGCAAAGTTTTATAACATCTAAAATTATAGTTTTAAATATTTGTTTTAATAGCATATTTCAATATGACTTGAAAATGAATAAAAATTTTCTTCTAAAATAAAAATGTTATTTTAATTATGTTTATGACACTCTTTTGTTCAGTTCCTCTTGAATTTCATTACATTTCTCTGTACTATATGATTGAGAACTAATAGATAAATGAAAAATCCTTGTAAAAATCTTCCAATGGAAAATCTTATTTTCTAATTAATTAAAAGATTAACTATATTCTATCTTATTTAATTAGTTTCATTCAATATTAATCAATAAAATAATTTAAATTATTATGAGTTACATATACGATTAGTTTTCCACATTAACTTTCAACCTATTTGTCTTCTCAGAACTTATTTAAAGTTCTATGATATTAGAAAGGTTTAAGTCTCTTATATAAGGAAAAATCCAGGCAAGTTCTTTTTATTTAGGTTTCACTAACTCTTTTTCCCCTTCTTTTCTCAGACAAACTATATTTTTGTTTGGCATATTTGTATCCCCTTTCACCATGTAAGTATTCATATGTTGCAACTAATCATTAATCTTACTATATTTTGGTTACATTTGCCATTGCTAATAATTGTGATTTTTATTTGTCTTAAGACGTTTTTTTTATTTTTCCTATCTAACAATCTATTTTATGTCTCTTCCTTTAATAATTTTTTAAAATCTTTTCTACCTGTGTGTGCGCGCGCGCGCGCTTGAGAAATTAGATAAAAATAAATTGAACATTTTTATCTCAAGTTAACAACTATCTATTATGTTGTATGTGTGATGTATTTCATAATCTTTCTACCTTAATAACAATATTTCAAAACTGTCATAAAATTTACAAGTATAAAATAATCTGAAAGATTAAATTTTATTGATAATTTATTTTATCTCCACTTAAAAGTATTTTTCAGATTTTCTACAATTGTTTAAATGTAAATTAGAGAAAGAGAAGTATTTTGAGCGAAGAAACACCATTTGATGCTCAAATTGAATGAAATTTTACTGACTATCCTCCCGAAGATATTATATTATTCGCATTGATAACAAAGTAGTTGAATTTTGTACTTCAAAACTAACAAGTACTATCATAATATATATTAATTATATTGTTCCATCTTCTTTTATGGACTTGCAAGTGATTTCATCAAAGAAATCTTAAAACCATAAATAAATGCTCAAAAAGTACTATCAAGTTCAATGTAAATATGACTAAACTCACTATGTTACTTTATTTACGCACTTAAAAGTACATACACAACTTACACATACTAAACACAATAAAACATCGATCTGAGGAATTTGGCATGACAATGTTTTTTCTCTATCTAATTACTAAATATTATATATATATTCATCAACTTAAAAAAATTTACATTTTTTTAACAAAAATATCATTTAATAATTCAAATATATATTTAATTGTATTTTTTATGTTTTTATACTCATTCATGCGTGGCACACGCGCAACGCGCGTGTCCAAAGACTAGTTTTATAATATTTTTCATTAAATAAAACAACCATTGACTTTTTGGTAGTATTTAGATCAAGTCCTTTTTTTGGTAGCATCCTCCTACTGCAAATCTTTATCAATACATAATCTTATATTTAGTTATCAACAATAGTTTTTATTTGATTTGATCACAACTTAAAGATAGAAAAAGGCAAAAGAAGATCAATCAACACTCACAAATTGTAAGATATATTAACTTTTGATTTGCTTGGTGCAACAGCTGAATTATTAGTCAGTCCATTTTGATGACAACTACTATTCATTATGTTTTATTTTAATAACTTGATTGAACGAAAAATGATCACATGTTGCCTAAACCTATAAATTTGAGCATCTAAATTTAGTTGGGTAGTAGGTTGAATGCATAATAAATTACATTATGAAGTTAGTAAATGTTACTTATAGTAATTTTCAGTGATGATATGATTCAACTTTTGACTTGAAACCTTCCAACTTATAGAATAAGTATGATGATGAAACTGATATTTCAAGAGTTGGTGAACTTGCAGGGATTTTCTACTGAATATGTCTTGAAATGGCATTGACAATGTGTTAGATCAGCTAAGAAAGATAAAGTGTACATGATGTGAATAGAGTCGAGATTGATCAAATTGAGACACGTGAAATGGAGCTATGATTTTTGCAAACTTTTCTCAAATACAGTCATCTTCTTTGACCTAATTCCTTAGTCAAAATAAAAGAGAAAGCCACATTGATTGTGGAAATGCTTCAATCATTTTTTCGTCGAATTCCAGAGAAATGCAGAACTAACATAAATGTGGAAAGGCTATTAACAACATTGCATGAATTCATTGAAGGTAATACTACTTCAAGGTTGAATTATGAGCTGACCGATGATATCTATCTGTTAGAATATATGGATCACCTCGACAAGAATCTAAGTGATGCACCGAGATATCTAGTCAAGCCTGACCCTGTTTTGATTAAAGAAATCAAAATGCTTCAGAAGACAGATAGATATCTAAGGCAATTGCTCTTCATTCAAAAGAAAATAAGGTTTCTAAGATACTTATATGACACAATAATTAATGGTTACATCAACCATGAGAAGTTGAAAGGTTTGCAGACTCGAATTATGTTTATGGCTGAAAATGTAGGACACTTCTGTCTTGCTCTTTGGGTTGATGAGGATGAAGACGATGTATTAAAAATCGAGAGTAAGCCTCCTTATCTACTATTCCTTGTAGTGCTAGTGGAGATGGAAATGAAGAAGATAGTTTTTCGTGAACTGAAGGTTTCAAAGTATACAAAATCAAAAACTTTAAAGGACAAGAAATTACCAAAAGGATTTTCAAATCATCTCCACAGTCTGCTGATGCATCTTCCACAGGCAAAGCGTAAGAACTTTGTCGGTGCTCGAAATATTGATGTGGCAATAGAGTTCTTGTTGGTTTTTCTGACTGATGTGCCAATTCATGTTATGAATGGCAAGAGGTTGAATGAAGTATTAGAAAAGATAGGTTTTTCTTAGTGATGTGCCAAATCAAAGATGACGCTAGCAAAATTGATCTTCCCATGATACAAGTATTGCAGAAAATTAAAGATCTAAAGGAACAAGTGGAGGAGAGGCACAAATCCTTACAATACAGTCCATCAATCCCCACAGTTGGTGGATTGATCTTTCTTGATTCTCTTCTAAGGAAATTGAATGAGATGCTAAAAACTGAATCAAGTTCACATTTCCTGATGAGGCCCCATATTTGTACTTTAGAGGAAGATCTTTCATGTCAAACATCTGTGTTTAGAGATGTCGCAAAGGGAAATCATAAACATGATTATTAACAATCATAATTAAAGAATGTGTATCAATTATTTCATTGAGTTGGTTAGATTCCATTTTATAGTTAATGACATCATAGTTAGTTAGATAACTAATTAGCTAGTTAGTTAGATATTTTCTTTCTCTAATAGATTAATTGATTCATCTAAAACACATGTATATAAGCATCTCATGAGTGATGAATGGATTATTAATCTTTCTGCAAAATACAATCTTATTTCTGTATTGCTTTTTCTCTCAATTCCCAGTTGAAGAACTTCATGGCTTCGTCCATGGCTGAATTCTTATTGCTCACAGATTCTTAGTATGGTATCAGGGCAAGGTTAATTGATCTCTTCTTCGTCTTCTGGTTATTTGTTGTGATTGATTTCTTCAATTGATAACAAGTTTTGAAGTTTCTGTGTTGATCCAAATCTGTTTTTGATCACAGCTTTCTATTCTGAGTTTCACCTCTGTTTACTTTTTTTTTCCTTGTCAAGTAATTCACAATAAGTTTTATTGTGCACATCCATGGCTATCGAAGATAATACATCCACATCTGAGGGAACTAACACATCTGGAAGTGATACTAATGGTGTTTTGTATGTGCATCCCTCGGATAATCCAGGGATGATGCTTGTCCCTGTTCAGTTTGATACAACAGGATATAGATCTTGGAGAAGAGGTGTCATGAGGGCTTTGTCAGTGAAAAATAATTTTGGGCTTTATCGATGGAAGCTGTGAGAAACCAAATGTTAATTCACCTCAATTACATCAATGGCAGAGGTCTGATGACATGGTAACATCTTGGATTCTGAATTCATTAATCAAAGAAGTTTCAGACGGTGTGGAATATGTAAACAATTCTGCTGAAATTTGGAAGGAGTTGGAAGATAGATATGATCAAACCAATGGAGCAAAATTGTACCAAATCCAAAAGGAAATAAATGATCTCATTCAAGGAGTTTTAGACATCACTGTCTATTACACAAGAATGAAGAAGTTTTGGGAAGAATTGAATACGTTGAATGTGAAAAATCATTGTAGTTGTGTTTGTGTGTGTGGTGCAAAGGATGGTATGCACAAGGCTGAGCAAGATAGGCGTCTAATTCAGTTCCTTATGGGATTAAATGAAGTATACACAGGTGAGAGGAAATATTCTCATGATGAATCCACTCCCTTCCATGGGTCAGGCTTTCTCATTGTTCATCCAAGAAGAAAAACAAAGAGAATTTAAGCCTATTGGTCGAATGCCTATCGATTCAGTTTATTTGAATGCAAAAGCTGTTGATTGATGAAGGATTAGTAGATACTTTAGGAGCTAGAATAAAATTCTTATCTCAATGGTTCATATAACTATGTGAGAACAAAAAAGAAAAATTAAAAATGGAGAAAGTACTAAATAAAAATTTAGCATGTTGTAAAAATAAAATGGCACCACAGTTTGGATGTACAAATAAAAAGCAAAAGCCTAAAAGGTATAAAAATTATAGAAAAACTAAAACCAAGTATAAATATAAGAAACCAAGACAAATATATTATATAAAAAATTATAAAGTAAAAAGACCATATAGACCAAAAAGAAAAATATCCCAATGTACTTGTTATAATTGCGGAAAGATGGGACATTTAGCTAGAGATTGTAAACTACCCAAAGATCCGAAAAGGAAGCAAATTGCAGAGGTAATTATAGATAATGATAAATATATGCAAATAGAATACATAGACTATGAATTAAGTGAAAATGATAGTATATATGAAGTATCAGATATAGAAACTGAAAATGAAGAAGAAATTAATTTAGATAATAATGAAACAGATGAAGAGTACCAGTCACATCTAACATCATTTTACATCAAGTATTATATGTGCCTTCTTTTAAGTATAATCTGGTTTCAGATCATTCCCTGACCACTACTACGAAATTCATAGTCATGTTCACTAATGCATTGTGTCTGTTGCAGGCCCCTTTAGTGAAGAGGCCTCAGGTTCTTGGTAATTGTAGAGATGGGCTTTACTTCTTATGCACAAAATGCCTGAAGACTTCTGATAGAATCAATACATGTCAAATATGTTGTTGTTTTCCTAATAATAGTCTGCTTTCTAGTTCCATTAGAAATAAAACATGTACTTCATTTTCTGCCAATTCTTGTCCTATAGATCAATGCAAAATGCCTATTTTCAATACAAACAAATATCATGGTGTTTACAAATCTATTTCTAATTTTGTTCCTCTTAAGTGTAAATCTTCTTCCAATAATGTTAATGTTTTGTTTGATCACAACTCTTGTAGTACTGCTGGAGATAATGTAGACTTATTGTGGCACAATAGACTTGGCCATGTACCTTTTGTTAAAATGAAAAGCATCACTGACTTACCAGTCATTTTTTCTCTCAAACAATCTTTTTTCTGCAACATTTGTCCAATGGCAAGGCAACAAAGGTTATCTTTTAGTCATAGCATAAGCCAAACTAAATCCATTTTTGAACTACTACACATTGACTTATGGGGACCATATCATGTATCCACCTATGACAATGACAAATATTTCATTACATTGGTAGATGATTACAGCAGATCAACTTGGACACATCTCTTAAGTACCAAGAGCAATGCTCTACAGGTTTTGAAAAAATTTCATAACTATGGTGGAAAACCAATTTAGTACCACAGTCAAACGCATTAGAACAGACACTGGGCTGGAATTTACTAGTGATGAGACACACCAATTTCTTTTATCCAAAGGGATTATTCATCAGAAAACTTGTTCATACACACCACAACAAAATAGTGTAGTGGAAAGAAAACATAAAAATTTGTTGGAAACAGCCAGAGCTCTTTTGTTTCAATCTAAACTACCTATAAGGTATTGGGGAGACTGTGTTCTTATAGCTACACATCTTATTAATAAAATTCCCTCAAGTCACTTGAAAAATAAGTGTCCATATGAAATATTATACAAAAAGAAACCAAACTACAACCAACTTAGATCCTTTGGGTGCCTTTGTTATCCTACTGTCCCAAAAGTACTTAGAGACAAGCTTGAGCCAAGAACCACTCCACATATTTTCTTGGGATATCTTTTTGGAACAAAAGGTTATAAGGTAATGAATATGGCTACAAAGAAGATACATATCTCCAGGGATGTGATTTTTCATGAACATGTTTTTCAATTCACTTTATCACCTGAAAGTAATTATTTTCCTTCTGTTTTGAAGTCTATTTCATCTCCTGATTATACTGAATTAGACTCATATAAAAATTATGTAAATGATTGTGACAATGTGACTGATACAACTCCTTCTCATCTACCTAATCAAACTACTGAGAATCCTAATACACCTTCCACCATTGCCATTACATCTTCAATACCATCTCAACATGATACTTCCACCATAGTACAGAGAAGGTCTCATTGGGAAAATAAAATTCCATCACATTTGAGAGAATATATTGTTAACATTCCTAACTTGAGATCAGCTAACACCAACACACAAAACACACAACTCAACACCAACTTGTCTCTTACTGCACTATTTACCAAACACCACCATATATCTCCTGAAGTCATTGCATCTAATAGTTAGTCACTTGTTGAGAATATTTTTCATGATAGTGAGCCATCATCATATGAGGAAGCATCACTAAATCCTGCATGGCAAAAGGCCATGACACAAGAATTTGAAGCATTGTATGCTAATAATACTTGGGATCTTGTTGCTTTACCACCAAACAAACAAGCAGTTGGATGTAGGTGGGTGTACAAAGTTAAACAAAAAGCAGATAGAAGCATAGAAAGGTTCAAGGCACGACAGGTAGTGAAAGGATATACACAGCAGGCTGGAATTGACTATACTTAGACCTATTCACCTGTGGTTAAAATGACGAGAGTGAGAACTTTAATAGCATGTGTTGTAAAGAAAGGCTGGGGCATGTTTCAACTTGATGTTAACAATGCATTCCTTCATGGAGATCTTCATGAAGAAGTCTATATGAAAATACCTCCAGTCCTTGAGGTGCCTAATCCAGGACTGGTTTGTAAGCTGAAAAAGTCTCTTTATGGTCTTAAACAGGCAAGTAGGAAGTGGTATTCTAAACTAACTGAGGCATTATCATCCAGAGGCTAATCACATTCACATTATGATCACTCATAATTTTACAGAAAGAAAGGATCCTTGGTAGTATTTGTTGTAGCATATGTAGATGATGTTATTTTGACAGGCATAGACACAACTGAGATTATACAACTGAAAATGTAACTGGAGAACACTTTCAAAACCAAAGATCTTGGAAGACTTCATTATTTTCTGGGCTTGGAGATTCTTGATACAACATATGCAGTACTCATTTCTCAGAGAAAGTTTATTTTAGACTTGCTCAAAGAATATGATTGCTTCAATTGTACACCTTTGTCTTCCCCTTTAGATCCTACTGGTAAATTAAGAGCCAATGAAGGAACTCCTTTGTCTGATCCCACTTTATATAGAAAGTTGATAGGCAAGTTGAATTTCTTAACTAATAGTAGATTAGACATAGGTTTCAGTGTATAACACTTAAGCCAATTCATGCAGGATCCACGAGCTCCACATCTTCAAGCAACTTATCATCTACTTAGATACCTCCAAAAGGATACTACTTTAGGAATTCATTTGTCTAAGGACCCTGACTGCACAGTTCAAGCATTTTGTGATTAAGATTGGGCATCATGTCCAGACTCAAGGAGATCAGTCAGCGGCTATTTAGTATTACTTGGAAATAGCCCCGTTAGCTGGAAGTCTAAGAAACAAGAGATTGTTTCCCTATCATCAGCTGAAGCAGAGTATAGATCACTCAGAAAGGTTGTGGGAGAATTGACTTGGCTTCACAGGTTGCTTACTGAATTGACTGTTTCTATTTCTTCTCCTATTATTGTTCATTGTGACAGTCAATCTGCTATCCACATTGCTCGTAATCCTGTGTTTCATGAGAGAACTAAACACATTGAGGTATATTGTTATATCGTACGCAATAAGCTTCGGGAGGGTCTCATTTCTATGCATCATGTGTCTACTTCTGACCAACTTGCTGATATCCTTACCAAAGCACTCACTGGCGTCAAACATTCAGCTATTTTGCACAAGTTGGCTGTGAAATCATCACCTCCAACTTGAGGAGGGGTATTAACAATCATAATTAAAGCATGTGTATCAATTATTTCATTTAGTTAGTTAGATTCCATTTTATAGTTAATGACATTATAGTTAGTAAGATAACTAATTAGTTAGTTAGTTAGATATTTTCTTTCTCTAACAGATTAATTGATTCATCTAAAAGACATGTATATAATCATCTCATAAGTGATGAATGGATTATTAATCTTTCTACAAAATACAATCTTATTTCTGTATTGCTTTTTCTCTCAATTCCCAGTTGAAGAACTTCATGGCTTCGTCCATGGCTGAATTCTTATTGCTCACAGATTCTTAATAATGATGAAATTCTTAAAGATCTTCAGAGGCGTAATGTAAATTTGGCATATCAAGCGGAAGTATCCATCGACTCTATTCTTGTTCAGTATAATGCTCTTTGGCATTTGTTTTGTTAGCTTCCTGCAATCATAAAAGAGATCAAGCATATTTGTGTGAAAGTGAAGGACATGAGGCTTAAGAACCTTCCTCTTAAGAACTTCTCTGTGGTAGAATCATCGAAGCATCTGCGAACTCAAGATAGCAATCCCGTGAACGATGAGGATATAGTGGGTTTTGAGAATGAAGTAGAAGAACTAATTGACTATCTGACTCGAGGGACAAGAGAGCTATATGTCATCCTTATTGTAGCCATGGGGGGAACAGGGGAAGACGACTATTGATAGAAAGTTGTACAATAATGACATCATTGTTTCACGCTTTGATATTCGAGCATGGTGCATCATTTCCCAAACGTATAACTGGAGAGACCTATTACAAGAGATCTTTAGTCAAGTTACCTGTTCCAAGGACGAGGTAGATAGGGATGATATCCTTGCTGACATGTTGAGGAAAAACTTAATGGGCAAGAGATATTTCATTGTATTGGATGATATGTGGGATTGTATGGCATGGGATGACTTAAGACTTTCTTTTCCAGACGTTGGAAAATAGAAGCAGAATAGTAGTAACAACTCGACTTGAAGAAGTGGGTAGACAAGTCAAGTACCATACCGATTCTTATTATCTTTTATTCCTCCCACTAGATGAGAGTTGTAAATTTCTGGGGAAAAAAGTGTTTCAAAAGGAAGATTGCCGGCCAGAACTGCACGATGTGAGTCAAGCAGTTGCAGAAATCAAAGGATTGCCTCTAGTGGTTGTCTTGGTAGCTGGAATGATAAAAAATAAGTAAAACGGAAGAATCTTGGTGGAATGAGGGTAAGAATTCTCTACTTTCCTATCTTGGTAAGTTTGAAGAACATAGTCTGTCAACAATGCAACTGAGTTACGATAACTTACCTGATTGTTTAAATCCTTGCCTACTTTATTTGGAGATGTTTCCGGACGATACAATAATTCCAGTGTCTAAATTGATAAGTTTATGGATAGCAGAAGACTTTGTGCAGAACATTGAATCTGGGTGATTAATAGAAGAGGCAGCTGAATGTTACTTGATGGATCTCATTAGCAGTAACTTGGTAATTGTTTCAGATATAAAATACAACGGTAACGGCAAGTACTGCCACAATTTTGTTTGGAGAAGAGAAGAGAAGAAAAATTTATGTTGGCAGCGAAGGGGCATTATAGACAGCTTCAACCTTCTCAATGGAAGGAAAGTCGAGTAAATTTCAGTTTCAATAAAAAGCTTTCTGAGTTTACATCTTTGGGCTCCAAATCACCGAAGTCTTTCCACAAACACTTGAGGTCACTGATAATGACAAATCGAGCAGAATCTTATGGTTGGAATCCCATCCGTCAGGTTAGTGAAGTGAGACTTCTTAAGGTCTTGGATTTGAGTTCTTGTGGAGTGAGAGCTTTGTCGTCCGTTACATTCAAACCACTAATTCATCAAAGTACCTCACAGTTTCCATAAAAGAATTTTATTTTCATCCAGAACCACATTTGCCCCATCTAGAAACATTAATTGTTGAGGGTTTATCCAAGTTAATCGTGTTACCAACGATTTTTTGGAAAATGGAAAAATTAATGCATGTTGAGATTGGTGAATCTGAATTAGACTTGAAATGGGAAAACAATAAGATGGGGATATTTGAAGAATCCTCTCAATTGGAAAATTTGAGCATTTAAGGCGAGTTATAATTCATGAAGGTGATAGGGTTGATGTGTTATTACAGAGGTGTCCTAGTCTTCAACTGCTCGACATCATTTTTTCGGGATGAAGATTCGGCAGAAATTTGTCAAAAATTTGAGTCTTACCCAGCTTCAAATTCTTCGCCTTTCCTTACTTATGAGTACTCGTATAGATAGTGTGATTCCCTTCATTGCGGGACTACCAAACCTAGAGAATCTCCAATTAAGCATGACGGTTCAGTGTCAGAGGCGATTTCGTCAATCAGAAGCGTAATGCTTCGGAGATATCACATTCCATAAACTAAAGTTTTTGAAACTGGTGTCTTAGATATCTCAAGGTGGGATGCCTCAGAGGAATCCTTTCCTCTGCTCAAAACACTTGTTATAAGCTGGTGTGACAATCTCGAGGAGATTCCCCTTGGCTTTGCAGATATTCAAACACTGAAACAGATTAAGTTGATTTGGTGAGACAACAAATTGCTAGAGACTTCAGTTGTAAGATATTGAAGGATGCGACCGTATTGACCTCATTATCAATGCAAGTATAAACAAAATCTTATGTGTTGTTTTTGAGTATCTATGTGGCCTCTAATTTAATAACAATACAGTGTTGGCGGTGAAATCCACGGCAGATGTGAATCAAGCATGTGCCTGATGGCTGTAACCATTGCAATTGCAGACAGATGGGATGATGCAGCCATTCTCATACTCAAGTAGCCACGCAGCCCATGCATCCTCTTCTATACATTATTTTTCTGTATGATACAAAGGTTTTGGTATCAATCCATAAAATATGCGTATAGCCTTAACCTTCATATGCAGTAGCAAAATCTCAATTAAGATGACCTTTGTTGAGAATATGCCTCAAAATATTGTAGTAATAAATTAGTTAGCTACGTTTAGGATTTTTAAATCATCTTATTAGAGTCATATGTGACTTGAATTTAGGAGTTAGTTCTTTAATTTGTTGTTTAAATTTTATTGATAGGTTAGTAGCGTATTCTCTAATTTCTGTTAGGAATTATATATATAAATGTATGTTTATGAATTATTAATAAAATAATTCCCTTTGACAATTCTGCAATATTTTTTTCTTTCAAAAGTCTTTCTGGTATTTTCTTAATTTCTTTATCAAAAAACCAACAACCTCACTGTCACACAATTATAGTCCTCCCAATGGCGATCAAACTTTTGTCTCTGATGAGTTAGACTCTGCAGGGCGAGAGCTGAGTTCTTCAGATTACAGTATTTTATGTGTTAATAATGATGGAAAACTAATCGTATCAAATCTGTATTTGGAACCAATTCTACAATCCTTCGGCTTATCTCACTCATCAATCAGGAACCGATTCCATTGACGAAAAACTGGTTGGTTCCCTACAATAGGCGCAACTCACATTATATTGTACCTCACTTATCAAGTTTTGCTCTTATTGAGGAATACAAATGCCGAGTATAATTTTGAGGTGTTTTTTTTTGCCATTAACTCATCATTAATTAAAATACGAGACAACAACATAAATGAATAAGTAAACAAACTTGAAATATCCTAATTTTCTCAGAAATCAGAAACAATACATAAAAGAAAAATGTTATATCCTTATTCTCCTCTTCATCCATTGGCTCACTAAGTGTTCTGTCATTTGTTTATGGAAAAAAAACCACATGGTTCCACTCTCAATCCGAACACACCAAAAGAAAACCACTTGTTGTTCCTACCTACTGTGGTGAGTATCAGACTGAAAGCTCCTTTGAGAACCATAGCTTGTCTCACCGTTGCCACTACAGATTCCTCACACATGTCATGAAAAGTTCCAACATGTAGATTAATAGAATGCTAAACACTGTAAACTCGCTGAAATATGAAATCAATCCGATCCTTACTTGAAATATTTCAAAAAGTGGTATTTTTTTGGCTTTGAAAGTGTAAAGTTTTTTCGTCACGCCCCGAGGCTACCCCCCTGAATGTGGACACGGGACCTAGGATCACAAGTGACCCCAAGATAACCCTACTAACATAATCATAAGCATACTAAAGATAAACTGAGAAATAAAGTTGATGCAGAAGTTAATCATAAGTAAATCTGAAATGATGGAGAATACCTATATACTAACTGAATATATAAAATCTGAGAGTTTCAATACAATGAAATATCGAACTCGAAAGACTAAGTTGAATCTAACTATATCTTAAATAAGCCTCTAAACAGACTAGAAATGTTGGGACATGCCCCAACTAGATCTAGCAAAACTGAAACTAAAAACTATAAGTGATAAAGATGAACATGTCACTAGTCCTTGAAGAATGAGGAATCACCATTAATGATGCTGATCTGAAGATCGGTAATCGATCTAAGCGTGATCTGGATGCTGAAAACGTGAACCTACATCATGAGAAGATGTAGTCCAAAGTATGTGTCACTACTTAAAAGGTACTGAGCATGCTAGATAGAATAAATCTCAAATAATTAACATATAAGTGAACAATGCAACAAATCAATGATATAATTTGAACATGACATAGATATTGAATACTGAGTAACTGAACACAATGATCAATTTATAACATGCTCAGACTGAATACCGAATGTACTGATAAATGCTAGATGCAATAGAATCTGACTTAACTGTGGGAGCTACTAATAACTGATAATAAAATCACATGAGTGAAAATGTGGAGTCCGGTCTATATGCCCTATCGATAGGTCCCAATATACCCTGCCATAAGTTTAGAGGCATGTCAGCGTGATCACTAAAATGATGCCTACAGAGAGGACTTACGACTTACGTGGCTAGTATTCTAAGACTATTGGGGTACGCTGAACTCTAGTCCAACTCGATATTATGCTACTCACAATAGATTAAGTGGTTAACACATTATGACTGAGTTTCTGTAATACTAGACAGCTCAAAATTGAACATGCAACTGTGCATGCAACAATTAATCTGACAATGATTCATTAATAAATGAGGCAGGTATAACTGAATAACTGAAATATATGACCTAGCATGTGCAATTCAAGAACTAAAGAAATACAAGTCTAGGGTTCTGAAACTCATGCGATAAATTGAGTACGAACATGATAATTTGATTTGGAACATATACATAAGTAATTCATGATAATCTACTGAAAATCTAGTGATACTAGGTTTGTTCATAATAGGGGAATCAAGAAACTGACTGAATTCTAGGGACCTAATGGGCGAAAGGAACCCACTAATGAAATCTCATATTTCGGGGCGGGAACTAATGGAAACTTGTTTTTTTTTTAACTAGGGTTGGTCAACCTTTTTCTCTCTCTTGCTTCTAATTTTCTTAGTTATGATTAATGATTTTACTTAGGTAAGTTTTAGTTATGTTTCTGGGCTTAAACTAACTGAAACCTCATAATTTAGGATCTAAACGACGTAGCTTAGGGCTAAAACAAAATAGGAAAAATACCAAAGGACCCCCGACTTAATTGTTATCGGAGTGACCGACGGACCAGGTCCTACCTACAATCCGTCCTGGTCCTTCGTTGTTTGGCTTAGAGACTGGGATCTGATGAACCAAGATCCAAGGGCTGGTCCACACACCATGGTCCACCCTATGGTATGTCCTGCTCAACCATTGTTCGGCTGAGAGGATGGGTTATGCGAACCACGTTTCATGGACTTGGTCCACGCACTGTGGTTCAACCTACGGTCTATAGGTTCTATCCGTGGATCGAGGTTTTATTTTTCTGTAGTGCCACGTTCCACAGACCTGGTCCATGGGGTATTTTCCCACCTATGGTCTAGATTTTCTGGGGTTTTTTCTAAGTACCACGGACCGAGGTCCAATTTATGATTCGTAGGTGGCCTCTGTATGTGGCACCTGTACTTCTGGAAATCTGCATTCTGGTCTGATTAGGATATTATTCGTTTCTGAATTTGTTATAGAGTTAGTTGGGATCCATGTGCAATGTGCCAACCATGTGATTTATAACACAGCTGACATAGTTTGTTAAGTCGGTTAGCTTTGTAAAGACTCAATAGGTTTTAGAAAATGATATTATATTAATGAAGGATGAAGGTATTAAATAGAGTTATAAAGATTTAATAGGACTCCTAAATTAACTAAACTACATAAATAATATTTGTTGGTATAGCTAATGCAGATTTATAAATAAGAAAGGATTATGAAACACTAAAACTGAATAATTCACTATTGTCTTAACTGACTTCTGATGCTCCAATATGCCCCCTTAAGTTACGATGGATCACTAAGCCTAACTTGAATAGATTATGCTCAAATGAAGATTTAGGCAGTGTCTTTGTGAGAGCTTTTGATCAGCACCATGGACATAAACAACAGAATCCCTTTTGATGTTGACTCTACAACATGCTTCACACGACTATGGAGGACAGGATTTTTGCTCAGGAATGTGGCTTCAATATTGTCACAATATATTGTGGTTCGATCATGTACTAAAAAATGTAGCTCATGTAGGAGATTGGTGATCCACAAGGTTTCAAAAAGGGCATTAGCCAATGCCCTATATTCAGACTCGATGGAGGATCCTGAGAAAATATTTTGTTACTTTGAGGACCAACTAATAGGATTCTGACCAAGAAAAAGGATGTAGCCAGATGTAGATACTTCGTAATAGATGTCTCCACCCCAATCCACATCAGAGTAAACATGTAATTAAAGTCATTTAAGGGATTAACTCGTAGGCCAAGTTGAATGGTACCACAAAGGTATTGGAGAACACGGTTCACAGCTTTCCATTGAAGGTCTGATGATGCGTGCATGAATTGAGCCAACTTGTTTACAGCATAGGCTATGTCTGGTTTTGTGAAAAATAGGAATTTAAGCCTACCTAAGACTCGGCGATAATGTGTGGCATCAGTCATGTGAGTTCTATAAGATAAGGTGAGCAACTCAAAGGCACTCATTAGTGTGTTGATACTTTTGGGTGAGAATTAAACATGAAGAGCTGCAAATCACTTCAACACCAAGTTTTTGCACCTCTAGGCTCATTACCATATCACAATCATCCATTATTTCTGAATTAGTCATACACTCCGGGTGTTGCCTTGATTCCTATGAAACTTACAAGTCCATAAAATTACAATGTATGGAGTAGATCATTGCAATTGGCGTTGTTAGTCAACAACAAACTCGATTTATGGATATGAATTGTATGAGAAACTCCTGTAAATGTACTTTAGCAGTAAAGTGGGAGAGGTAAAACGCAGTGGTATTGTCATGGATCAGTGCAACTGTCACTACAAAAAATCAGCTAAAAATGACGGGCAAAAAAGCAACAGACGGTGTTGCGACAAAAAGCAACGACATTTGCCACGTTGTTTGTCGCTTTTTAATTAAAAATATTTTTTAAAAAAAGGGACGGACATCATTACGTAGACCGTCACTTTATTGCACGGATTTTTATGCCAAATATATATAATCAATAATTAATTATTTTATATATATAGCGACGCAGTCCATCATTTTTTATTAAAAAATATTTATTAATTAAAAAAAAGTCACGGCGTCCGTCGCTTTTTAGTAATTTTAATTGTTTAATTAATTTTTAAGAAAGCGCGGACAACGTCTCTATGTCCGCTGCTTTTTGGTCAAAATGTTGTTCAAACAATTAAATAGAAAAGCGGCGGACAGTGTTGCTTAGTCGGTTGTTTTTTGTTAAATATGTAAAACTGATACGCGATTTTCCCCCATTTCTCTATTTCCCCAAATCAGAAATTTCCCCATCTTCCCCACCTCCACTGTCGGACCCACCGTTCGCTGGTGACGCCGCCTGCGCCTCCTACCACCTTTGCTCTCCTCTCTCTTCAATATCTCCATCTCCTTTTAAGGTTAGGGTTATAATTTTGTTTCAACATTTTTTAAAAATTGAATTATATTTTAATTTTGTTAGATATGTAATTGTAATCGGTTTATTGATTGTTAGTCTGAATTAGGATTATTAGTTAGTTAGTGAATTGAAATTTTTATTGATAGGTTAGTTTGAATTAGTGTATGATCTTAGGATTTGTTTGAACTTGTGTAATTTTGAGTTAACTAGTTTTATTTTTGAATGTAGGATTAGTTTGAATTAGTTTATTTTAAGGACTTGTTAGAATTTAGGTATTATTTGAGTTTGTTTGATTTCCAGATTTTAGGACTAACTAGTGTTTGAATTATTATTGAGATTGTGTTTGAATTATTATTGAGATTTTAGCCTAATAGTTTGAATTTGGGATTAGGAATAGCTATCTAGTTTGAATTTAGGATTTTAACACTAGTTAGATTTTATGATTATAGGATTAGTTTGAAATTGTGATTTTAAGACTAGTTTGAATTTGAATTTTAGGACTAGTTTGAAATTTATGTGGGATTTTTGACTAATTATAACTTGAATTTACTATAACTGACTTAATTACGAATATAAACTTGAAATGTTGTTGACTTTAATTTATTGTAACTTAATTTTTATTCTTACTAGAACTTGGATTTTAGTTGAACTTAATTATAATTTTGTAGTAATAAAATTTTTATTGACCTTAATTAGTTAGGAATTAATATAAACTTAATTTTGATCAACTAATAAAATAGAAATTGAACTTAATATTATTGTATTTGAATTTTATATTAAATTAATTTTAGAACTTTTCGTGCTAGGCTACTAAGGAAGCTCATCATCTAAAAAAGATTATACAAGACTATATTATTTCTTTCATCAAAGTAGGAGATAAAGTTGGTGCTTCTTAATTTCTAAAGTTCAATTACAATTATTTTCAATAATGTGTTTGTGTCCATATAGCTAGTATTGATACTTTACTTTAATTTTGTGATAATTTATTAATTAGTGTCGATCGAGTGTTTGTTTAGTATAAGTAACATCATTAGTTAATTCTATTGATGACAAAAATGATTTTCTTGCAATATCAATTTGTATCCATCTAGTGTTGAAACTTAATCTTTAATTTAGGAATAGTATTTTTGTTTAACATAAGTACCAACTCTAGTTGATCTTATTGATGACAAAAATATGTTCTTGTAAGATCGATTTGTGTCCATCTAGCATTGATATAAAGATTTAACTTCTAATTTTTTTTAGCCTAATAGTTGTTGGAATTAAGTAAAAACTAAACTATATAAAGTTAATAAGTTAGGAAAATAATGTGATTTAGAATTGGTGGATGTAGTTGTTGGAATTAAGTCATGAATATACTAAACTAGTTAAAGTTAAACAATTGTTACGTTATTTAAATAAGTTAGGAAATAATGTGATCTAGTTGGTGGATTTAGTTGGTGGATTTAAGTCAAAACTAAACTAGTTAAAATTAAAATTTGTTAATAATTTAGGAAATAATGTAATGTGATTTAGAATTGGTGGATGTAGTTGTTGGAATTAAGTCATGAATATACCAAACTAGTTAAGGTTAAAAAAATGATTATGTAAGTCAGGAAAATAATGTGATTTAGTTGTTGAAATTAAGTCAAAACTAAACTAATTAAAGTCAAAAAGTTGTTAATAAAATTTGGAAAATAATGTGATTTAGAATTGGTGGATGTAGTTTTTGGAATTAAGTCATGAATATACTAAACTAGTAAAGTTAAAAAATTGTTAAGTTGTTTAAACAAGTTCGGAAAATAATGTTATTTAGTTGGTGTATTAAGTTGTTGGAGTTAATTCAAAACTAAACTAGTTAAGTTAAAATGTTGTTAATAAGTTAGGAAAATAATGTGATTTAGAATTGATGGATGTAGTTGTTTGAATTAAGTCATCAATATACTAAACTAGTTTAAGTTAAAAAAATTGTTAAGTTGTTTAAATAAGTTAGAAAATAATATGATTTAGTTGGTGGATTGAGTTTTTTAAATTAAGTCAAAACTAAACTACTTAAAGTTAAAAAGTTGTTAACAAGTTAGGAAAATAATGTGATTTAGAACTGGTGGATGTAATTGTTGGAATTAAGTCATGAATATCCTAAACTAGTTAAAGTTAAAAAAATTGTTAACTTGTTTAAATAAGTTAGAAAAATAATGTGATTTAGTTGTTATAATTAAGTGGAAACTAAACTATTTAAAGTTAAAAAGTTGTTAATAAGTTAGGAAAATAATGTGATTTAGAATTGGTGGATGTAGTTGTTGGAATTAAGTCATGAATATACTAAACTAGTTAAAGTTAAATAAGTGTTAAGTTGTTTAAATAAGTTAGGCAAATAATATGATTTTGTTGGTGGATTTAGTTGTTGGAATTAAGTCAAAACTAAACTAGTTAAAGTTAAAAAGTTGTTAATAAGTTAGGAAAATAACGTGATTTGAAATTGATGGATGTAGTTGTTGAAATTAAGTCATGGATATACTAAACTAGTTAAAGTTATAAAAAAAAAATGTTAAGTTGTTTTAATAAGTTAGAAAAAATAATGTGGTTTAGTTGGTGGATTTAATTATTGAAATTAAGTCAAAACTAATTGAATATTTATATTTTTGTAGGATCATTGTTTGTGAATGTATAATATGCATTATGAAACTAGTGCTGGTTTGAAACTCGAGCTTATTTATGGTGTTAGAAATTTTATTGACCATATAATGACACTTGATATTTTCAAAAATAATGGATTGGTTAGGAGTCCTTGTAGTGCATGCAAGTGTTTAAATTTTTTTGACTCATATAAGGTTATTGTTCATTTGTACCGTAATGGATTTAAGCCAAGATATTTTGTATGGACTGATTATGGAGAAATTGATGGATTGGATGGAATGTTTTATAATTCGATGTCTCTGAATGTATATAATAGGATTGGACCACATGTTCAAATTAGGGTTGAATAGGTTAGGGTTGAACATTTTAGGGTTGAACAAGTAAGGGTTGAACATGATAGGGTTCATGAAATGATTAATGATGTTTTTGGGATTCAAAGTGGGATAGAACTAGAACAGTATCTTGATGAAGCTCCTAATGAAGAATCAAGTTGCTTCTATGATCAATTAGAAGAGTATATTCATCCACTATGTAGATTGGAATGTTCCTAATGCATCTATGGACTAAATAGTTGATCTTTTGGGTGAACTAGTTATTCCCGAGTTTAACATACCAAAGAACTTCTATCAGGCAAAGTGTTTGGTGTCCAAGTTAGGATTGACGTATGATAGAATTCATTGTTGTGTTAAGGGTTGTATGTTGTTTTACAAGACTGATAATGATTTAGAAAATTGTAAGTTTTTTTTACATGCTCGTTATAAGAGGACTCCGGCTGGAAAGATGGTCCCAATTCAGGCGATACATTATCTATCTTTCATTTCTAAGTTAAAGAGGTTATACGCATCGATGAGGTCTGCGCCACATATGAGATGACATCGTGAATATAAAAGGTTGATGGGTGTCTTATCTCATCCATATGATGGTGAAGCATGAAAAATTTTGATAATGTGTATCCTGATTTTGCTAGTGAACCAAGAAATGTTAGATCGGGGTTGTGTTTAGATGGCTTTAGACCATTCTATAATGCAGCTTCGCCTTATTCATGTTGGCCAGTATATCTTACTCTGTATAATCTTCTTCCTGAATGTGCACGAACAATCCCTACATATTTCTAAGTTATGTTATTCCAGGTCCGTGTGATTCAAAGGGTTTGATTGATGTCTATGTACAACCATTGATAGATGAGTCCAAACAATTATGGTTTGAAGGAGTTTTGATTTATGATATATCAACTAAGCATAATTTTGTTTAACATTTTGATAGTCTGGCTGGGTGACCACTGGAAAGCTAGCATGTATGTATTGCATGGAAAATAGTAAGGCATTCACTTTAAAGCATAGCAGAAAAAATACATGGTTTGATTCTCATCGCCAGTTCTTGCCACTGGACCATGAGTTTACAAATATGAAAAATGCATTTAGAAAATACGGTTGAGAAAATGACCACCTGGGCTCATTTACTCACAAGGGCAATCAAATTTGGGAAGAGGTCTAGGGGTTTGAAAAAACCGAACCGACCAATAACCGAAACGATAAAATTGTTATTGGGTTATGGTTCATGGGTTTTGGGTTATTGGTTTTTATGGGTTTAGAAAAAATAATTATGGGTTGTTATTGGTTCGGTTTCGGTTTTTCCTATTGGGTTATTGGGTAAACCGATCCCAATAAAACGATAGTTATTTTACGATTTTACCATTCATCAATATTATTAATATACATAATTTAATAAATTAAATAGATCAATCATTAGCTTTTCGGTTTCAATATTTAGTACTTAATTACTATACTTTTGGGGCCTTTAATTCTTTAATTTGTAGGGTTAGAACCTTAGTAGAAACGGCGGGCAAGTCTTCAAAGAGGTTGCAACAGCACAGCGCGGACGACGGTGAGATTTTTTACCTTTTCTGATTTCTCTTCTTATCGAATACTTCCAATTTTTCTTCTGTAATCTTTATTCTTTCTTATTTCTACCATACTCAATTTCTCAAAATATGATCTCACTCTAAATAAATATATACAATCAGAATCAAACGTGCCTCCCTCAAGATCATACGTGAAAGATTTGCTAATTTAGCTGAAAAAACTAAATTATTGGAGTAGGACGCGGTTTCAATAAGAATATTTTTCAATATTCTTGGAAATTTCCAAAAATAATATGAGGGGTTGAAAACTATTCTACTGATGCAAATTTACGATGGATGGAACCTTAAAGGACTTGGTTGGACAGCATCATGTTTTTGTCATCTTTTTTTAATTTTGGACTAACAAAACTTAGCACAATGATGCTAACAATGGTTCACAGAATGAAAAACATAAAAAAAAAATTTTGGCAGTGAATATGTTGATTGCAAGCCAAATTTTGGATTTCAAATTTTTGCTATAAAAGCAGACCTCTTTCCATTGGAAACCAACGGGAAACGGAGAATGATCGAGAGAACAACGATTGGAAGACTCCAATCACTTCAGAGCTTTAGAATTAAAAATTGCTCTCTTAGTTTCTTTTCTATTTTCGATTTTGGAATTCAAGATCGAGTAATTTTCGAAGTAGAATCTTTGAGTTTAAGCTCTGTTTGCTGCCAACACCCGTCCCAGTGTCTGTCATTTGGTGCGTTTCTAGGATTGATTGGTCTAGTATGCATCATTTTAATTGTTAGTTCAATTCTTTGATTAAAATAGTAAAGAAACCTGTCTTTTTTAACTATATTATTGTGTTAGTACCAAGCAGTCGTTTCCTTTTCAGCATGTGAATACTTCCTTTAAAATCTCTTTAGTTTACCTTGATTATTTCATTATTGCTGCAGGATTAGTGACATTGTTGAAATCGAATTTTAAGAGACACACATATGACATATGGCTGAAAAATATTCAACTGATGAGGTAGTGCTCCTGGGTGTGATGAAAGTATTAACTCAAATGGTATGAGTCAAACACAATCTGCTCAGCCAAAGTTTGCAAAAGAAGAAAGATAAGGTCCGCGGCAGGGGATAATTTTGGAACATTTGTTGATTGAAGAAGGGAAATAAGAAAGCAAAGTGTAAGAATTGAGGCCAGATTATTTTGCTGATTAGTTAAAAATGAGTACAAAGCAAGGCTTACTCACATGTTAAACATGTAAAAAAGATGCCCAAAGTTGTTGACAAAGTCAAACTCAAATAGGTTTCAATCTGTTCAAGGAGGGAATACATGTGCTGTGGTTGTTGTTTCCTGGAAATTGAGCAAGAACAATGTAGGAGAGCTTTTTCATGCCGGCCATTGGTACTTGTGGATATGAACTACCATGCAAGTTGTAGAGAAGGAAGGTTTTTTTAGAAAACTTGATGAAAGTAGCGCACTCATTTCAAGATTCCTTCTCGTACCCACTGTGACACGTGAGTGTTTTGTTTTAAGCTTTATGATGAAGAACAAAGAAAAGTTTGAAGACATTTTTGGAGAAGCAGTAAAGAGTATGTCTGACAACTTATACTTGGCCTTTTGCAACGATTAATTATAGGCTCGTATCATGCACATTGGATCGATAATGAATGGATTATGCATAAGAGGAGAATCAGATTCTGTCCAATTTCAAGCCATAAAGTGAAGATATGGCTAATGAGATTATAAGTGTTGCGTGATTGGGAGCTTAGATAAAATATTTACCATCACAGTCGATAACGCTAGTTAGTCGAAATGAGTGACTGATGAAAAGTTGTCAGATGTTCAATAAACGGGGGGGGGGGGGGGGTGGGGGATTCAATTCATGAATGGAGGAGAAAACATTCAGTGAGGTGTATGGCGCATATTCTAATCTTATGGTGCAAGATGGTTTGAAGGTGTCTGCTGTTTCTATTAACGGTTAGAAAAGCAGTTAAATACTAAGGGGGTTCTTCCTGCAAGGGTGTAAAAGGTGCCAAGAATGTCTTGTTGAAAGAGTTGATATAATGTTAAGAAATCTTAAGTTTGGATGTTTCTACAAGATGGACACTCCACATAGTGATGTTAAATAGAGCTATGAGTTTGAAAAGGCCATTTTCCAGCTATCTGCTCGTGATATTGGCTTGTACATTACCTTCAGTTTGTTGAGGATGAAGATTGGAAAGGATGAAAATGGAAGCGCTGGTGGTTGCCCTTTTGGAGTGTATGACTGGAACATTGTAAGGAAAAATGCTCATTTTCTTCAAATTTTTTATGATCTTACCAGAGAAGGATCTGGACACACTACGTCACAACAAACTCCACATTTTCTTAAAAATTTGTGAGGTTCTTGTTATTTGAACAATTGATATCAAGCGAAGATGATAGTGATGATATTTTGGGTAAAATGACTCAAATATGAGAGAAAACATTTGATAAGTATGGGGTAGGTAGGTAACCAAAGAAAGATGAACAAAAATGATTTTATTTCTTGCGTTTTGGATTCCTCGTCACAAGTTATTTCAGTTGGCTTTTGCACTTCAAATGATGTTTGGAAAGAAGAAGCTCAAATTTTAGAGAAAGGAGTTAGAGTAGAGACTACAGGAGTGTTGTTTGGTGAACTATGTTAAAGTCCCTTCTAAAGATAAAGGTAGTCAACACTCTTCGTCTTTACTAGTTCTTCATCTGAAAATCTCCAGTTCACTACTTAAGTTCAGGCAATGTTGTACAATCGATAGGATCCTTTAGGAATTCAGGGGGTGATCTAAGGAAACATAAAGATGAAATACCAACAACTGTCAAAACGAATTGCCAAAAATATCTTGCTGAAGAAATGAAGTTGTGAAAGCAAGAACTTCAACATCTTGTCTTGGTGGAAAATAAACTTCACCCAGGATTTCCCGGTCTGCTGAGATTGGATCGAGATGTGCTTAGCTATTCCCATTTCAGTGTGGCATCCGAGTGTGAGGTGAGTACTGTGGACGTATCTTGGATTCATTAGGAGTTCATTAACTCCTAAATTAGTGCAAACACTAGTGTGCCTTCACAGATTGGATAAGAAGAAGTGAGTCAAAACCTATAAGGTTTGAGGAAGCTAGAGATGTCCTTACGAAACAGCTTGAACAAGGTACTGATATTTAATTATAATAGTTTTAAATTGTTATTGGATTAGTCCATAAGCATATTTTTAGTTGAATAACGTAAATTCTTTATAGATTTGGCTAATACTAGATCTGGATGATTAATGTGGAGTTAAAACTCTTCCTTTTTGCACTGGATCTTGATATTTGTTAAGCACTCTAGCTACAAGGTGCTCTCAATCATGTATTACTTGATTTTTGAAAGGCATAATACTTCTGTTCAAGAATAATAAATTAGAAAATGAGGTTAGATCATTACATATTGTAAGCTTAAACTTACTCTACACATGATTACTATTTCTAATTAGAGGTTTGGGTCAATAAGGGACTCCATGATGCTACTACTAAATGGAGCGTTGCTAAATTACAATAGAAGTTTTAAATAGTAATTGTGCCTATAGTATGCAGCTTATGTTGTTATTTTAATGTGGGAGAGTGTTATGCTTCATGGAGCCTATTCATTAAATATGTTCCACATCAAAAGGGTGTTCAATTTTGTCATTAAAATATAAAGATTGTACTCTAATAGTCTATCAACGGTCTTTTTCTTTTTCAGGCTATTGATTTTTCTGGTTAGAAATAATTGGTGAGAACATTGTTGATTATTTGGGGATCAACGGCATCACAGAAACTGTTCAAGATTCGTATTCATTGAAATATTTTATTTTAGTTTAATCTCTAGTTCGTACTTGTAGGTATAACTTTTGCAAGTTTGTGATGTAGTAATTGATCAAAATTCAAGAGTTTCCATACGATGTTTTGGCAGTAAGTTGGTAAAAGGTAATTATAACATAAGTATTATTATAAGATTATTTGCTCGACATTTTCTGAGTGGGTTAACAAAACCGAACGATAACATCAAAAACCGATAAACAGAAAACCGATATAAAAATTTCTTATTGGTGTGTATTGGTTAGCATATTTTAAACCCGAAAAAAAAACCGATATAAAACCGAAACCGATTATATGTGTAAAAACCGAACCGAACCGAACGATTGCAACACCCTAGGGCGAGGGTTTCTCAATTACCTAACGTTATAAGAAGTTCACAGTCTAGACTTACCGAAATGGTGTGGTGAAACATAATTGGCCAAACAAAGTAATTTGGATTGCCGTGATTGGAGGGACAATATTCTACGACATAATCTTGATTTGATGCATATTGAAAAAATTATTTTCATAATTTGTTTAACACAGTGTTGGATGTTAAGGGTAAGACAAAAGACAATCCAAAAGCAAGAATGGACTTAAAGGAATATTGTAGGAGAAAAGAGTTATGGCTAAATGAATTACCTAATTGTAGAATAGTTAAGCCAAAAGCCAGCTTTTCATTCACACTGAATGAGAAACGTGAAATTTATGAAAGAGTTAAAAATTTGAGGATACCGAAGGACTACGCTTTGAATTTAGAAAAGGGGGAAGATATGAATGAAGGAAAATTGATAGGTATGAAAAGTCATTATTGTCACGACCCGTATTCTAGAATCCAGATTGAGACTGGCGTCGTTAACCTCTTAGAGGTCGAAGACAAGCCTCATCTTGCATTCATCACATTCATATAGTTATTTTTAGCGGAAAATTTAAAACTTTTCAATGTATGAAGCATACATAGACTTCATATAGTTATTTCATGAATTCATCATATACTAAGCTCAACATAGATGTAACAACCATCTATCATAAGAATCAATTCGAAACTGAAGATGAATATCTCATAAATAGTTCGCCAAACACGGCCTTATTACAAAGCTTCGAAATGAAGGTGCAAAAGAAACACTAGGGACAACATCCACTAGCTATGTCTAAAAGTAAGTCTAGACTAAATTTGTAGCATCCTCGAAATCACGAGGACCTACCAAATGGTTTGGAGAAAAGCTGAAGTCCAAACTGCTGCAAGTGTTGTCAACCTGTCCTCTGACCTGCACCTATAAAAATAGTAAAAAGTATGGGGTTAGTACACCACTTGTACTAAGTATGGGTGTATGCACACATAAATATAAAGTTATGCATGATCAATGAAAGTTCTTCCTAAGCAACATGTCATTTCTGGAAAGTCTAGTCATTAGACTTTCTTAATTCGTTAGTTGTGAATTGTGGTATGAATATGATGTATTTTAATGCATTCAAAGCACACAACTCATTTTTATATGATTACAAAACATTAGTATCATCAACATAATTTTAGAACAACTCGAGGGAAGATTTGATATTTTTGATCCTCTTAGGCCGAGAGCTACTTTTTGTACACTTGGATTATTTTTAAGTCTTTTTCTTCTTGTTGTTGTGTAGTTCAATAATTATTTTGGAACTATGTTTTACTTACAGGTGCAATGATTCATTGTAGTCCAATACCCACAATGAATCGATGTAAGTAATCCAAGGACTAAGGAATGATTTTCCTACCTTATAGTGAGTCATTCTTTACACTATAGATTCATTACCTTTCATAAGCAGTTCTCTATTGATCATGCCATTGATTTCATTATTTTAATGTTTTATATATTATACATTTCATATATATGAGACTTTGGAATCATTGATGTAGCATTAAGACATCTCAAATGAGGTCCCAACATATGGGACCTCAACCGAGGGCCTTTTTAGCAAACATAGCGTCTGCTTCATTCGTTTCATTCGTATCTTGCAATAGTGATTCTCATCTGATCATTAGTTATTAAGTATAGATTAATATCAATACTTTCGTAGGTGTACATAGAGACTGGTGTTGCCATGGAGGTGATACTCTCATAGGTGAGTACGTTTGGTAACATTTAATTAGGACTCATTCGGAGATTGCTCTCATATTTCACATAACTCTTATCATACTTGTCACCACATTCTTAGCTTAGCACATTTATTTTTCATAAGTACTCATCCTTTTACGTGGAAATGTTAATTTCATATTAGACCAATTGCCCTTTTAGCCATTATTGTGTTGCAACGTTTATTACCCCTTTAGGGTTTCAGTCATTTCATTACAAAAATCTTTAGTTATCATCCCTTGTTACGTGAATGTTCATTTCATCACTCTTTTAGCGTTTGATCAAGCATTTATGGAGGCGGTGCTTCTAGATGAGATCTTACTTACTCTATTGATGACTGGTCATCCTTACTGTGACATGATGAATATGTGAATTGTCTTCATATCATCATGAATTTACATTGATGAATGGAATTTTCCCTACTTATCATCCTTAGGAGTTATGAGACTAGGTTTCAAACAATTATAAAAACACCTTCATTGGGAGTATTCTTTTACACAAATTTACTTGGTGTAAGTAGAGTTTGTGTAACTTCTTTACACCCCATTATGGTCACTAATTAATTTAGGCCCCTTAATTCGTTATTAACTTATTTTTACTTTTTTACTTAGTGTAAGCTCATGATCACCGTTATGGACGCGGAGCACTTATCATGAGTTATGTGTTCATAGTCATCTTGATGAGCATGTTGGGAGTTGCTCTCAGATGAGTCATGCCCTTTGGTTAGGATTCATTGATATTACTTTAGAAGCGGCTAATATTATATTTGTGATACTCTTACGACACAAGAACTTGGCATATGTTTAGTATTGGCTCAGATTTGGAGTTAGACTAGCAAATTCATTCTTTTCGGCGGTGTAAGGTCAGTTGTAAGTATTTTCATATTTAATTTCCAGATGGTATGAACCCTAGAAATATTTTAATCATTTTACCTAAGTTCCTAGACATTAGCATATAGCATGTGACAAATAGAGTTAGCCAACTTCATGGAACCAGTAGTCAATTATTCAAGATCTGATTTCATAGATGTCATTTGAGGTTCAATATTGTTAGGAATTTTTAGTGTAACATTTAAGAAACAATGGGAAAAGCATTATATTAACATTTAATGGCTTGTAAATCTTCGTAACATCACACAACAACAGGCAAGTCAACATTCAGACAAAGAACACATATTCACTTAACACATCAGGCGACTTAACTTAGCATATATCGATCCTTAATTATCTGATAAGATTAATCTTTACGGGGGGGGGGGAAATTACAAGTTCATAGTTCATCGATATCAGCATTCCAACATACAATACATGTTATAAACAGTTCAGACCCACATCACCAACAACATATTTTCGAAACCTATTTCACATGTGAAATTGTAAAACAAGGATTACTAGGGAAAGGAGTCGACAGAACGACGGAGGCGACCTAGTTTCAAGTAACTTTGAACGTTTGCAAAAAGAAGTTCTCTTGGGCTGACAGAAGATCGAGGAGGACAAATGTAATACTTAAGGTAGAACGTATTACAATCCAACCTTGAGAAACTGAAAACATTAAGAGAAATTTCTGTTTTATTTTTTTCTGAGTTTGGTTCACTGTTTTTCTCACGCTTGTTTTCTCGTTTTAGTCGGGTATTGTTGAGTTTGAATAGAAACGTAGTTTTTTGGGTAGGAACTGACCTGACTTAGACACTTAGGGTCAATCAGTTAATTAAATAACTTATTAAAACTATACTAAAAAACATCGTAAGCTCACTTGAACATAGGAGCTGTGACTCCGACCTAAAATATAAAATTTTGTCTTTACTATGGTTTAGGTCCAACATTTTGACTTGTATAAGATTAATTAATTCTTAATTAATAATTAATTAGGACCTAGGGTAAGTTATAAAGTATCCTAAGTCAGGGGAACCATAATCAACCCTTTAGACCATCATAGGTTAAGTACAGGATGTTTTTGCATTATTACTAGGTTAGCATAAATTTCGGTTTGACCACTTTAAATTCATTTAGTAAATAAAATTTATTTAAGTCCAAGTAATCTAGGGTAATTAATAAAGTACCCTAAGCGTTATAAACCATAAACAATCCTTGGACACCCTAGGTAAATATACTAGGTGTCTTTTTTCTTGTCTCAACCGGAAAACTTAAAACTTATTGTGATTTCAGGTTTTGACCTTTAAATAAATTAATTAGCTGCTAAGATTAATAATTTTAAGTAGCTAGGGTACTTACTAAAGTATCCCTAAGTTGTTAGGACATTAAGTAACTCTTGGACCATCTAGGGTTAGGTACTAGGTGGTCCTTTCGGGTCTAACCAAAATTCTGAAAAATTCTTTCGTTTTGTTTGATCCTTTTAATTTAATAATAATGTGCTAAATAATTAATTAGGTAACTGGAATTATAAAGTCCCCGTAGTTTATAGCCACATACAACGTACCTTTTGGAACCAGCCGAGGGTTCGGTACAGGTTTGTCGCTTTAACTAACTAGGTTAGTGTCAACCGGAATTTAGTCCTATGTGGTCAGGTGCATAGTGGCTCTCATTTCGATTAATCCTAGTTAGTATCTAGTTGGCGGGCAGTAGGTTAGAGGTATAAAATTGGTTAGGAAGTAGCCCCAATGAGTGGCCCTTATGAACGTTTGTCCCCTTTAAGATACCCTAACCGATTCGGTTAGGGTTTGTCCTCCTTTTGGTACTTCTTAACATGTCTTGCACATGTCCTTTCACAGGGGTTGTTGTACTTCTAACAACTATTTAATTTTGGTCCGGTGGAATGTGACTTCTGTCCCAAGGACCCTCACATGTCTTGTGCTACTGCTTAATTTACATGATCATTTAAATGGTCGTGTGGAATGGTACTAGGCTTGAACTTGGATTTGCCTAGTATTCGTGTGAAACTTTTCATAACAAAATGTTCTTTAGCTAGGGTCGTCATTGAAGGTTACAATTATTGAACATCAATTTGGATTGGGGTATGACAACCCAAAAAAGATATTCTTATTCGTAAAGAAAATTTGCTAATATCCCTAGGCCAATTTTCGATACTATGACCATCATTCTAAATTGGGCATGAGGGTGGTGCTATGTACCCCTAATAGGCTATCATAAGGGAATACTGGCTTTTGAATAGACATAGATGTTCCAGAAGGTTACAATATTATTAATGTTTCACTGGAAACTTAAACCTATTGCTTTTAGTTCATATCGACCCAAAAAGGATATGGAAACTAACCACAGAGGTAGTCTCTTTTTATAGACTTGTGTCTGGAGAAATTGTTCGAGATGTAGTTTTTTGATCCGCTGGAGAAAAATATTGTTGTGATTATCTACAGTTGAGAAGAGTATCCATGTGTTCTTGAAGTGGATGGGAGAACTTCCACTTACCTTGTACAAAAGCACCGACTTGGAGGTCCGGTTCAAACAAGATGGAGCATCCAGTTGAGAGGTAGCTCATTTTGAAATATCTCTCAAGTACATATATTCACCGATTTTTTATTAAATAGTAGATATATATATATATATATATATATATATATATATATAGATATTGATATATAGATATATATATATATAATATATATATAATTAAATGGAGAGATCCCCAAGCAAACATAAGCAAAGGAAAAGATTTGTTTGAAGGGATCATTGTTCAAATTTCATATTGTGGAGAGAAAGGGAGGCGACGAAGGAGGAGAGGGAAATGAGAAAAGGAGAAAAACAGATGTATTTTGATTCTTATACTGTGAGGATGATTTGTGTGCTGTCTGGTTGTCATGTGAGAGAAGTAAGTAACAGAACCCAGTCGCATGAAAAAGGCAATGTGCAGCCTTCATTTACAATGAATAATTGTTAATCAAATAATGGTCGAGAATCTAAAAGCATGAAAAAATAAATTTATCTAGATGAAAGATGCAATCAGCTATGACACATATTTTGCTTCAGGTCCAAGAGTATTCAGATGACTCACCAGATCTCAAGTATGTAAGTGTTTAATTTAATAAAACCCTATGTTACTCTAAATTACCATAATAAGAATGTTGAGGAACTAACGAATACTGGGAAGTAAAAGACCAGCTTGTTCGTAAAACACTAGGGGGTTATAAAGTCAATCTATACACCAATTTCCAAATGGCCTATACAACATGTACGAGTGTGTGAATCACTAAGTATTTAATTCAATACATTCAATTTATACTAATAAATTATAGTTGAAATAACAATGACGTAGGTTTATTAGATGAATACTCACGTGGAAGGGACAACATTGCAATAGTGAAAGAAGTAAGTAGCATTGAAGCCTGGAATCATAAGTACTGACAATGAATACGTATTGTAGGGAAATGGGTTTAAGTGTCCAAACTTAAGAAGTTTCTAGGAGAATAGGGAAAACAAAACTAGTTGGTGTATACATACAAAGGTGATTTTGATGGTTAACTTGCCAATATTGAAGTGATGGGTGTCAGATGAGAGTATTGAAGTGAGGTATTCAAGTGGCTTACGAGAATGTTATGTTTGGTGTGAGGGGTTTGACCCATAACATAAAGGACCCAAAGGTTTATTATAGACCATCAACAAATATACTGAAGTTAAGCACACCAGGGGAAATAAAGAGTTATATCCTTATATCATTGCACAAAATGTCAACAAGCGTATTATGCTCATATCAATTATGTAGAGACAAGTTGATTGGTGGAGAGTATAAAGAGTAA
The DNA here is from genome assembly GCA_027704765.1 of Solanum habrochaites. NCBI lineage: Eukaryota > Viridiplantae > Streptophyta > Magnoliopsida > Solanales > Solanaceae > Solanum > Solanum habrochaites. The sequence continues at coordinate 56,895,980 of JAKWJA010002500.1, forward strand.
GTCTGTTGGAAAGAACTGAAATTGGACAATGTCTAGATGATGGGATCGTATCAAAATAATGTTGTGCAAATGTTCAACAAGAAGTGAGTTCTGCATTTGGAAACCTCACTAAAAACATCCTCAAACACATTAGGAAGAAGGATGATCCTGAGTGGAGAAGAAATGCTGAGAATGAAAAAATTGAATCGTAATACACGAAAGAATGAATATAATGTAAAGAAATAACTGAGAGAATGGGTAGGATGATGGAATTTGAGACAAGCAAGGAGGAATATCGGATAAGGAGGGATATAAGGATAAGGGGAAGGAATTAGTCTAGGAGTCGGATTATATGAAATAGCTACAAGCTATATATATATTGTAAGGACTGTATTTTTGTAAAGTTGGAAATTTAGTAATTTTTCTGTTATAATATACATGGTAATTTGCATACCAGATGTCGTCAAGAGACGGGTTGACAGTGATAGAACTCGCGAGTCATCTTGGAGTTAGCTCGGAGTTTAGTCAGCAAAACATATGCTAAAAAGAAGAATCTAAGAGTCATAGATCCTGAGGATATGGCAGGAATCTATTTCTTTCTACGCCCCAAAACACACTCAGCAATGAATACATAGACTTGTTTGTTCGTTTGTTTGGTATGGCTGATCCTCAGCGAGTGTATTATCCAAATCCACAAATTTACAAACCAGGGATAAGGGCTTCCTCTTCATCACAGGCCTGCTTTCAGGACGCTCGAGGAACCGACTACACCTTGGCCAGCAGGTACTCATCTCACATGTGCATCTCTCTCCTCAAGTATCTACATGAGGATGTAGAGATTTAGTAGAGCGAGCGTGAGATGCTTATGACAGGGACGCCCCAGTGAGTGAGGAGTTAAACGCATGTAGACTCCTGCGCTAAGACATCCACAGCTACACCTAATGCTACTCCAAATGATGGGATTGCCTCTTCTAGTTTCCGTCTAGAGAACAAAACTTAGTAGAGTCATGATGAGAGTTGATGGTTCATGTAAGTTTATTTTGTTATTTATTTGTTAGATTATTTGTATTGTTTCTTAACTGTGTAAATATTTATTCATTGAACCAACATTTTTATTATGATTACAGGTGGCACGGCAGAAAGAATGTTGTTGGGGCTTTAAGAAAAAGTGTTAGAGGACTCTATACACATGCTTATCACTCTTGGGGAGATCCCAAATGGTATACGTCAAGCGATATTTAATAACTTTAAGATACACATTTTTTAGTTAAGTTTAATTAATATACTTACTTTTTTTACTATCTAATTAACGTTATTCAATTTTTTATTCAGACTATCTGTACTTGGGAGCCGAGACACAATCAAGTCATCTCGACCATATTTGAGAGGAAGGCATCCGCTAGACTGTTCTGCCTGCGTAAAGGGAAGCCGTGGAGATGGTGAACGTTCGGAGGATTGTTGCTCGCAGAGTTCATGAGTGAAATGGTCCTATATGAAATGGGCCTATATTGAAATACAGACATGTTTAAGGCAACATAAGACCGAGACAAAAAGGCTAGAGACAGACTTAAAGGACGCTCGTTGCACACCAGAGGTGCAAAGTCCGTTGGAACAATTATAAGAAAGATGGTAAGTTCTCAAATTTTTAAATAAATAATTAGTTAATTCATATATATCGCTGTAAATTTCAGTTTTTTATTTATAGAAAAAAAGAATTGGGTTCAAGAAGACTTATGTCATGAGGAAAGAAAATGAGTCGGATTCAGATGTCTGAGTGGGGGAAAAAGTCGAAACAAAATTTTGTAAGTTATTTAATATGAATAATATATATTAATAGTGAATATATTTACGATGTGTATATATATTGATGTAATTTTTTATATTTAATCTATAGAAACAATTTCAAAATTACATCGATGAGAATGTAGATAGTTCGTTTTAAATGACACCTCAACTTTCCACCCAAATTTGGATAGAAAAAGTGGTAGGGGGACACACAAGTCTATGGTTTAGGCTATCATATGACATAAAATGAATCCAGTCAGGCTTTTAAAAGGAATTGGATAGTCTAATCAAGTCGAGGCCCTTGACGGTGTTCATATTAATGCTATGTCGGATTAAATAGCCTAACTTATAGCGGCACTGGCAGAGTCGGAGCAGAAGAGAGTAGCTGAACAACAAAGAATGAGTGCGATCGTTCAACAAATCAAAGAAAAATTTATGAACCTCTCTCATAGACCTGCTATATCAGCTTCCGGTGACAATTCTGATGATGATAATAATTGTGTAGGAGCCACTCCCTTTACATCTTGGACATTTATGCATTTATTTGTACATTTGAACATATTCTAAACCATGTTTTGAAAGACTTTATAAGTCTTTAAATTTTGATTTAGATACTTTCAAATGTTATTTTAAGTTTCTTATTTTTTTTGTTGTGTATATTATTTATATTATTGTGTGTTTGATTAGGCTAAATATTATACATAAATTGGATTTAATTGAATTTGCAAAAAAATTGTAGAAAAAACAACGAACAACATCGTTTAGTCCGTCGCTTTTCTGGATTTTTAAAAAATTAAAACCCAGAAAAGTGACAAACATGGTCCTCTTGTCTATCGCTTTTCTGGGATTTTCAAAAATCAAATTTCAAAAACAAAAGTGACGGACTGCGTCGCATTATGAATTTTTTTTTTAAAAAAAAAAGAAAATTAAAATAAAGCGACGGAGTTCTTAAAAAATCCAAAAAAAAATATCACTTTGTGACAAAGTCGTTGCTTTAAGAAAATCGTCAAGCTAAAAAGCAACGGACGTGATTGGACGTAGTTGTCGTCTCTTTTACCAAAAAAGCGACGGACTGCGACGCTTTTGTACCTCTCTTTTTGTTAAAATTTTAGTAGTGTATAGCCCTAGATGATGAGCATAGTATATGCTTCTAATTCGAAGAAGATCTGGAATGAATTCAAATAGAAGTTTGATAAATCAAACTTAACAAGGATTTTTCATCTATGGAAAAAGACTATCAATTTGACGTAAGGAACTCAGTGACTGCATATAACTCTAAAATTTGATACCTCTGGGATGACATTGATGTCATGGTTCCACCTTCATCATATGAATGTGTCGAGTCTGAAGATCATGTGGAGCATGTCAAAGAACAAAGATTGGTGTCATTCTTAGTTGGAATAAATGAAAGTTATGCGCAGGTAAGAAGTGTGATTCTCCTCCACTCATTTGTTCCAATTGTAAACCAAGTATATGTTATGGCGATTTAAAAGGAAAGTGAGAAAAAATTATGACTACATTATGCGACAAATTTTACTATCAAGGGTTATGTCGTACGCTGCGATGGATGCATAGATAGATATGTTCACTATGGGTTTTGGACTGAGAGACAACTTGTATGTGTCGCTATATCAAACATGCATCACTATACTTGATATTTTCATTTAATTGCATTGCACATCTTTATCGTTGGTGAATTTGATCTTGTGTGTTGTTGATCTTCTGTTAGTGTTTTTTGTGGTCTTGTTGATGATGACTCATTAGTTTGTTGTTGAGATCCTGTACCTTGTAGAGGTTGTTGTTAGTTAATGTTCTATGTAAATTTTAAATTGTTAGGTTGGACTGGTTTTATGCAGGTTGTAGTTGTGGAATATCGATTGGGGTAGTAAGGAGTTATTGTATACTATTTCCTTAACTTGTGTTTAGAACTTTACTTGCTGAGTACCGTGTGGTTTGACACTCACCCATTGCTTCTACATTTTTGTAGGCTACTAATTGGACCCTCGTGATACATTCTCTTCTCTTCTTGTTGAAGGCTTTTTGTGGAGATTTATTAGTTAGTTGTTTGTCATCTCAGCAGACCTTCTTTATCCTTACTTATGGTCTTGTTCTATTTTAGAAATAATGTCATTTGAGACTTCATAAATTTCTGCCTTATTATATTTTATTCTCGTTTTACTTCCGCATGCACCATATTAGTTGAATTTTAGGATGACTTGTCTTGGTAGTATAAGACAAGTCCATTTTTGGGTTGTGACAAGTCATAAAACTGTCATAATAAATTCTAATGACGTTTGAGAGGTTGTGACAAGTCATAAAACTGTCATAATAAATTATAATGACGTTTGAGAGGGTAATACTTGTTATAAGACTCATGTGGCAAATATTCTTTTAATCCTTTGGACCGGAGATATATTGAAGACCATTTGAATAGTTCAACTTGGATGGAATTATAGCCATGTTGATATTCATTTGATAGAAGCCACACGGTGAGTTCAGTCTAATACGTCAAGAGATTATAAAAGGCTAAATAGGATATCAATTAGCAAAGATACTTAAATTGAAGGTTAATGATAAATTCATATTCTGAGGAATCTTCCATATAATTAAGTGAGGACCAACAATGTTAATTGAAAGTAATAGGGGAGAAATATCCTTTAGTTAAAAGGATTTTGGAAGGGATACTTGTATGAAACTATACGAGGACATATATAGAGATATATGCATAGTAGTTATGAATCCCTATATAGATCAATGATCAATACACTGGTAATTGGAAATATTACAATAGTAAATAATTTATTGTACTAGGGTGACCAAGATTATTCAAGGTATCATTCGCTAGGTGTTTACTCGATAATTTTCTTCTTTGGGTTAGATAATTTTGATTTTTCTTTGATGAGTATTTGATGTCCAAAGATCAAACTCTTAAAACTTTTACTCATGAAAAGATTGTGTTGCGAAAAGAAAATCCTGATAAGATCTGTGATGGTATGTGCATTATGAGTGTATGGTGGTTGGTTAAAGTTCACTTCTGGTTGTAGCTATATCGATTCAGAATGTTGTCTTGGTTATGTAAGAAAAGATTTATTTTGTTGGTTGTGTTATGATCACATGGGTTTCGGTTTAGATTAGATTCATGGATTAGTCTGTGGCTTGATAATCGCTCTTGATTTGCAAATATTCCAAAGTTTTATTTGAAAATTCAGTTCTTAGTGGTTGATATTGATGGAATGGTCTTAAGGAGGAGCTTACTTACAGAGATGAACATCGATGGTAGGTCAAAATAACTTAGACTTTTGGTTACGTCGGTTATTCTTCCTTCTTATTCTTTATGTTCGAGGAAGAACATGATTTTTAGTGGTGGATAATGTAATGACCCGAAAGGTTATTTTTATAAAATTACTATTTTTACCCCTTCCAATAATTAACCCGAGTCATTCCTAATAGTTAGTGAAGTTGGTTTGAGAATTTTGTACTATTCATATAACTATACTTAATTAACCGAAGGGTAATTTTTGATAATTAATTTAGTTTGTGACTAGTGGTGGTAAATGGGTGGGTTGGATCAAATGTGAGTGGGTTGAAATAGGTAAACATAAAATGGGTAATAATTCAACTCACTCATATTTGATATGGCTATAGATTGATTGATTAATAAATGGGTTAGGTAAAATACTAGTTTAGCCATATTTATTTCATAATTCTATCATGATAAAATAGGTAATTTATCTAAAGAATTCAATATGGAGAAGATAAGTTAGTCTGTTTTAGATGTGGAAAAATTTTTGACATGCTTCATTTAGTTTTATGTCTCATAAAAAATGTGAAAGGGTCTGAAAATAACCTTGACGTATTGAAAATGTAAAAAATTACCATTCGTCACGCTATTGGCTCCCAAAATGCCATTTTATCCACGCGCCTTGTCATCCACCTTTGAGTCTCAATGGACCACTTATTTAATGATTTTAAATTTAAACTATTTAAATATTTTTAAAATACTTTGTTCAACTATTGGTTATAATTTAAATTTATTTGTATTATTTATAACCAACCCACTACCCACCCATATACTATATTAAATCCAACCAATTAATAATCAACTATAATATAAAATCGTATAAACACTACTAAAACACATGAAATTATACCATTAAGAAATGACATGCCAAATTATTCGAGTCCGAAGTGAAGCCCCAATTAATTTATGTGAGCCGTTTTATTTAGGAGGATACTTCATTTGATTCTCTTTCATTCAAGATTGAATTAGAAATTTATGATTAAAGGTAAGAAGTAATCCCTCGATTAATTCATGCACTCTTTTTTAAAATATAATTTTATAAATATTTATGATTTGTTTTAAACTTTTAATATATTATTTTGGAAAAAAAGTTACCTATGAAGTAACATCACAAATTGAGACTAAGAATAATTAATATGACATAGTCATACTTTTCAAGTTTATCAGTATTTTTTATTAGACACTTGACTATATGATAATTTACTTCTATAGATATTTCGTCTCAAATCTCAATGGGCAGTAGCTTTTCTATTGTGGATTACTAATGTGATTGATTTTTATGGGAGGGGTTAATTATTAATGAGTGGGTGTAGTGGCGTTGATTTATGCTCCTTATCACTCATCAGTTTACATTATAACACATAGCTTAGCTCCCCGTCTTTCAGACAAATGATTTCAACTAGCTTTAATATAACAGTTTACTGTAAATAAGTGGTCAATTTTGAACGCAAAAGGTGGAGACAAGTATTTTTGGACTCCATATGTGGGTGGGACGGGTATTTCTGGACGCCCCCCCCCCCAATAGGTGGATGAAGGGAATTTGTACGCATTTCCAATACTTTGAGGGTATTTTAGACACTTTTTCCATAAAAAAAATCTATCACGTTTCACTATAAAATAAATTTAATGTCAAGTGAAAATATTTGTTAATTTCAAAGTATTTGAATATTTTCTTAGGACTAAACACGCTTAAATGCCTTTAAGCAAGTCGACTAATATATGATTTGCTTATTACACTATATTGAGTATTCAATATAAAATTAAAATAAAAATAAAATATAATATAATTAACAAATAATGTATATTTAAATTATATTTTTTGGAGGGTCAAAGACTTCATATTTTCAATTATAGAGAAGAATTATTAGTTATATCAAATAACATAAACAAAAAAAAAAGTTAGACTATTTTTAGTGATATCATGAATTTTGTGTGAATAAAAGTTAGAAGTTTAATCCATTTGGTTAAATTAATATTTTACCCATATTTTATCTTTGTAAAAAGTCACTCATATGGATCACTAAATATGAGCTCATTTTACTGGCACTAGTAGTGAAGAAGGCTTTAGCGGTATGGGAAAATTTTTCAAGTGACTCAGATAAAGATGAACATTCTGAGTTCACCCCTATGGTTGCCATTAATCTAGATCTGATGTTGAATACTAATATAATCCAGATGTTTTCCAAGACCTAAATATCTGACTTGAATGAACAAAGAGAAGTTCTAAAAAGTCAAAACTTAAAACTAGTAGAAAAGAAAAAACTTAAAAACTGCGTTGATTTTTTTTATCCATCCAATTTGTCGATTTTTGCATTGTTTTTGGTAGTATATGGTTTGTTTAGCATTTGGGCTTAACAACAACGTAACTACCTGAGGGAAAAGTTCATCGTTGGATCAATAACAAATAGGCGAATCTGAAAGACGCACTACCCTAGTGAGCCAACGTGGTGAAGGTAGCTAGGGGAATGCTAATTACTATTTTGATGGTGAGTGATGATGCCAAGTATGTTAGTGGTCATAACTTGATGATAGATGGAGGTTTCACCTCTTATAAGAGTTTATATAGAAGAAATAAATAAATTAAAAATAATTTTATAGTTTACCATATATTGATTCACATGGAGCTTTCATAGTAAATTTTATTTTTATTTTAATTTTATGCATAATTGTTTATTCAATAATTCTTTTTAATAATACTAATATTATTTTATTAAGTTGTATTATAGCATGGCTTGACAGCACGGACATATAAAGAAACTATAGATTGAAACATTTAAACACTGTTTATTTAAGATTAATTTGAAGAATGGACCTTTTCAAAGGCTCTCATTAGGCTGGTTGAAGACAATATGCAAATTAATTTGGATTAAAGATGATTAATTATTAATGGAACATAAAAGATAATTAATTTTTAATCAAGACAATTAATTCTCAATATAATTAAAATTTTGTCAAGAACTACTCTGATCCTATGTCTACTGGCGTGTCACAAGGTCTCATACCCTTTTTTTCCCCTCAAAACAGTTCCTTATTTTATATAAAAAGAAAAAAGAGTTTTTTCAATTAAAATAATATTTTGAATATAAATTATTTTATTATTCAGAATCACTACTTGGATTGAGTTTTAGAGTGTGTTTGATATAAAGAAAAATATTTTCTGAAAATATTTGTCAATTTTCTCATGTGTGGTTGAGACAAAATTTTGGAAAATTGTTTTCCAATCACAACTTAATTTTCTCAAAATTAATGATATGACTTCCTTTTAAAATTAAGGAAACATTTTTCAAAACTTCCTCCACTTTAATTCATTTTTTGGACAACCACAATTTAAAAAAAAAATCATTTTATAATTTTATTTTTTTACCCGATTCCTGACCTCCCCCCCCCCACCGATTAATCACACCCCCCTCCCACCCCCACCCCATCCCAAAAAAAATTATTTTTTATAAATATTTTAAACTTCAAATTTTTATTTTTAAACCCTATCCCCCCCTTCCCCCTCCTCCTCCCCCCGGCCGGCCCCTTACCCACCCCCAACCTCCAAAAATAATTTTTGTTTTTAAGAATACTATAAACTTCGAAATTCTTATTTTTCACTCCTACCCCTCCCCCTGCCCCCTTCCCCCCCCACCACCCCCACCACCCCAAATTAAATTTGTTTTTAAAAAATATTTTCAATTCATAAATTATTTCTCTACTCTAGTAAAAATAAAAGATATCTCTCCAAAATATTTTTCATTCCATAAATCAAACACTAAATATGATTTTCGGAAAATATTTTCTACTCACAAACCAAACATGAGAAAATAAGTCCAAAATCTACTTGTTTTCCATGAAAACATTTTCTAGAAAAATATTTTTCATGGAAAACATTTTTTGTTCATACCAAAAACACCCTTAGTGTTTCAAATCACTTTATTTTAAATCCCTAATCAAATAAAGAAAATTTGACTCTATTTTTATTAGTCTGCCAACTAGAAATTCAGATAAGGATTCTTTTAACTTAATTGTAGGCACCCCTCAAGTCATGTGGTTCTAACACAGTTGTTTTATTGACTATAGTATGACTTGATTTAATTTTGGAATATTATATTATTAGCTTAATAATAAAAATGTTATTTATTCGTGTTATTTTAAACTTATTTAAGACTATCTTATTTATTTTAAACCTATTTAAAATTGTCTATTTTCAATGAATGTCCATTTGAAACTTGAAACATCCATATTTTCTTTTTTAATTTTTAATTTTTTATTTTTTGTGTGTCTTTGTACTTTTAATTTTTTTTTTATGTTATTATGTGTAAAAATATAAGCATTTAATAGTTAGGAATTAAAATTCATGTAAGAAAAAGACTTTTAGAATTTGGATAATTTTAGGATTGCTTTTTTAATTATGGATATTTTCTTAGAAAATCCTCAGCAAGTAAACCATATCTAAATCTAGGGATAACATGTAGAAAGTTAGAACAGATAGAAATTATAAAATAACATATGCGTTTGTTTTCGATTGTTTTTATTTCAATAATTTTTAATGTCTGAGTGATGACTGTGATGATATTCGTTGTTTTCTTTTAAGTTGTAAACTCCTACTCAGTACTCCTTCACTTCTTCTAGTTCTAATTATGTAATACCTCTCTAGTTTCTAGTTTAACAAACTTCCCGTAATTTTTTTATAAGTTATTTTATAACGATGAATCTATATAGACGTTCTCTCATTTCCTTAGCCTTTTGTTCTTACAATGATCTTCTTTACAACCCCCCCCCGAATTGGTTTATTCATCGTTGTCTTCTTAGCACATTTAACTGACACTAGTCCTAATGAATTTACATGTAATCCATCGATATTCATAAGAGGCTAGGACTAACCATATCTAGATAAAATAGATTCATAATATAGATAAAATAATTCAAATAATATTTTTATGACTTCACAAAATATTACCACACCAAGTATTTTTATAGCATAATTTAAACACACATCATGTACATATAGTTCAGTTTAACAGAAACCTTAGACATGAAAAGCTTACATAACTAGTACGAGTGAAGTTTCCCTTTCCGGGAAACTCCGAAAACTTCCAAGCTACTTCAAACAAACTTTTTAAACGCTTAAGAACTAAACGAAAATCCTTTTATCAATGTCTAAAGATATTTTATACATGAAAAAGTTGGTTCTGAATTTCTTGAGAGCTTTTGTATGAGTTTTTTCTTTCTTGCCTTCTCTTCTGTCTTCTTTGTCTTCAGAAAGTTTGCTTTTATAAATGGCTCGGACTCAACTCCGATTTCCAATGGAAAAGGGAATTTACACTTCAGCTGGGTACACATCTGGGCCCCATCGTCACGTGAATTCATTGTCCCTTTTTCTTGGCATTAATTGTTTCCTGGATCTGATCTGACATCCTATCTTAATCTCTTGACGTCTTCCAACTTTTGTCCGCCCATGCTATTGTGGTAGTGTGGCACCTCAAAGTGGGACGTCTAGGCATATTTGACATAAAGAGGCAGTCCCTAAACACTGGGGAAACTCTAAAATAGGATAAAAGGATATAGAAGAGAGAAGAGAGAGAGCGTAGAGGTAAGGGGGGGGTGGAGGGGCGAAAGGAGGCGAATGCAATTGAAGCAAAACTTGCTCCTGACTCATCATCATGTGGGGCGTGGGGCACATTGCATTGAGTCTTTAAAATTATCTGAATTATTTGAACGAGAGTAAGAAATTCATGCTGGGGCTTTGTATTGGGCTTGGGTTTATAGTTTTTGTTTTTTCTGTTTTTGGTTTGATAGTTTTTCTACAGTCTGGGTTATTAGGAATTCAACGCTTTATTTTTTTGGGCTTTTTAACTTTGCGGCTTATTGTCTGGTTAAATGAAAGTGTAATTTTCTTTTCTTCCTTGAAGATGACTTGCGGCTTCTTCACTTTTTGGCAAAGTGACAGCCATTACTGATTTGTATAATCGTTACCGGCCACCCTGTTGAAACCGGACTATCTGTATCATACCGATACAGTGGGATTTCTTTCTTAGCATTCAGGTGGGGGGAATGCACACCCATCTCATCCATTTTTGTTTGGAATGGAGAACCCTGTGTTATGTCTGAGTTTGTATATATTGTACTTTGCTTTCGCAATTGCGAGTCTTTCTCTGAGCTTGGCTTTTCTTCTATAAGGTCCCCCCCTCTTTTTGCAAGTTCAGCCTCTTGGATGCTTCAGCATGGATGAGCATGGTCACCGTGACAAAATATTATTTTGTCGAGAGGAAATAGATCTTTTGGATGTTGGTATTGTGGGTTTTTTTCTGCGTTTTGTCTGAGAGCTGGAGAGATATAATAATTTGGTCCGAATATTCCTCTAAGCATATCTAAACTTCTGTAAAATCGTTAAAAACCTTGAAAGTTGGTTCTGAAATCTTTGATTGAATCTTAAAACTTATATCCATGGTTTGAAAACGCCGTTCTCTTCTTAACCATGAATTACTACATAAAATATTTTAATTTATTTTCTTTATTTTTTTTGCTAGTCAAATAGTACCTAAAGCATTTTAGAACAGCACTTATATTTTAGTGTCTTTTTATTATGTGTTATCCATATGTTATCTATAAAGACATGTCTGTTGTTTGTTCTAATTGACATTTCGGTCAATGTCTAAATGTTACGTTTGACGTCCATATGCAATTAGATTTGTACTCCAATTCATCTTTCTATTCTAATTCGTCACCTTTATCTAATGATTTAAATGTGAAATTAGCTAACATTGTCTGCTTATAAGAGTCTGCCAAACCTGAGGTTTAAGGTTGAACCTTTTACCATTTGTCTGATATAGAGGTCCTCATTCTGTAAAAAATTTAAACTTTAATTAGTAATCTCCTTAATGGATCATCAATATGTTATCATTTCCTTAATATGCTCAAAAATTATAGAATGGTACATAGATATGGTATCTAAAAGTTTAAAAAAAAACGACATCTTCTCTACTCTGCTAGTTTTATCTTAATTTTTTGATGAACTTTTAACTATTGCTTCAGCAATCTGTTCTTACTAATATTTCTGCTTATTTAAAATATAAATTCTAAAACTATTTAAACCATATATTACTGCTAAAATTCAACATCTATACTAGCCTTATTACCTTTTTATTTTAAATTTTCCACTTTGATAGGCGCTATCTTTTCTTCTTGTTAGTACTATATTTATGTGTTTTTGATTAATCCTGCCCTCCATCCTTCAAAGCTTCCATCTGTCTCTATTATTAAATAATCAATCTGTTTCTAGGCATCTTTATATCAGAATGTTTTTATTCTTTCTTTTATTTTTGTACTAATTTTAATGTCTTCAATATTGAAGTTTTCTTTGTCCTTTAGTTCCTGTTTTAGAGTACAAAGGTCCTCTATGTTTCTAGTCGTTATAAAAGGTCTAGCATAATTTTATTATTCCTAGAATTTTTGTAATCCTTTAAATTATTTAATTTTTCTGGCATATCTAGAGCTTTTTGGCTATATTAGGTTGTAGGTTAATTCTTCTTCTCTCTAAAATATTCCTAAAAAATTTATATAATTTTTTAAATAACTCCATTTCTTTTACTAATTTTTATTCCATTATGACACATAATCTAAAACTTTTGTAAATGTCCTAAATGTTCTTTTATATTCTACAAATAAATACTAAATATCATCTACATATACTAAAACAAACTTTATATTCTCTCTCCAAATATTTTATCCATTTTTCTTTGGAAATGGAGGTGCTGTTTTAACCCAAATACATTACTACCATTCAAATGTCCTTCAGGACAGTTAAAAGCAGTCCAGTCTAATCTGTCTGGATGCATTTTTATTTTGCCAATAATCCTTATTTACAATCAAATTTACTAAAAAACTTGTTTTTTCCTTTATTCTATTTTATATAATTCTGTTTTGTCTGGTATTTATATCCGTCGGTTCTAAGGTGTTGTCATTAATCTTTTAAGTTTATACCATTCTAGGCTTTTCACTCTAAGTCTTTTCACTATGATTTAAACATTACAAAAATGTGTTGATCTAATTTTTTGAAGTAGATCTTCTTATACTCCCTAATTCATAATCAGTTCTTAATTGTATTTTACAAAATCTTCTAAGATCTTGATTTGTAGCTTATACTGGGCTGTTTTTATTATATTTCTTGATTTATTATGTCTAGTTTATACTTCATGATTATTTCCAAAACAATATTTAAGGGCTTGTCTCCTATTATTTCTATTTGATCTAGGATTTTTACTATATATCTAGGTCTTTTTGATTTTTATTTTCTCCCTATTCTTTGTATTCATGTCTTAAAATTATATAGCTCTGTTTCCTTTCTATTAAAACATAATTTTTATTAATTATTTGTCTTCTTCTTCTATTTTTCTACTATATATTTTTCATTAAAGATATTACCATTATTTTTAGTACATTCTATATTATTTCCCAATTTTCACAATATTTTTTCTTTTTACTTATTTTAAGTATCAATTTTGTTATTCAAACTGTGTATAAGTTGTATTTTTCATAAAAAGTATTCCATCTTTGGTTTTAAAGTTCCTCCGTTATTATATAGTATAAATCTAGTCCTACACAAAATCTACGCTTATGTCTAGGTCTGTCGGTACCCATATTTTTAAATCCATTTTATAAGTGGGTTTATAAATTTTGAAGCAAGTATTTAAAAGAAAACTTATTTGTGCTTTATCTATGTAATGTCTATATATATATGTGTTCCATCCATGCTGCATGCTGCAAGTGGTTTTTCTAAAGTCTTATTATTCTCTGGAGGTATAATCTTTTTATATAAAATACTTTTGGTACATCCTGAATCTATTAATGCTAAGGTCTCTATTTCACCATCTTTCCCCATTTGAGTTTTCTAATTCTTAACATATTTATTTTTTGTCTTCATTACATATTAGGGTTTTAGCTTCTTCATCTCATTAATTCTTGATTACTATTGGATTGTTCCTGTTGTATATATTTTTTTCCTTTTCTACCTTACGATTCTTAGTTCTAATTCTTTTACTTTAGCTTCTAATACTAGTACTTTTAAGTTTACTAGAGTTCATTTGTGTATATTTCTTTTCTTTTCTTCTTAATTCATTATTCCTAATTGTGTTCTATACAATTTATACATCCTCTAATAAAACATTTATTACATTTAGCTCTTGTAGGTTTGCTTGGGACGCATTTACCCCAATTACATGATTACTATCTATCTGTATCTTTTTGTCAAAATCAGTTTCACATTCTACTATATTCATAAAATTATTTTTAGATTATCTATCTTTAAGTGCTTCTTTCCTATTTCATTACTTAATTCTTCTCCTTCTGATTAGAAGAATCTTCTCTTTGTTATTTTCGTCTATATCAATACTCACTATAGATTAAATACTTTCATTGTCTGACATAATATTTCAATCTACAATTTAATAATGCTTCATTAAATTCTTCTACTCGTTGTGCAGTCTAGGTTTTAGCATTATTCTTTTAGGACAAGTATTTGCTAAATGTTCTATTCTTCCCGCATGTACTTGTCTAAAAGATATCCTGCTAAAACCAGAAATGTTCACAACTAGTAGAAGAAATTTAATGAAGCATTATTAATGTAGAGTGAATATTTCATACAATGAAAGTATTTCTCTAAGTGAGTATTAATAAGACGAAAATAACAAGAAGAAGGATTCTTCTAATTCCGAAGGAGAAGAATTAATTAATGAAATAGTAAAAGAATAGAAGACTAAATATAGATCACTAAAATAATTTATGATTAGTAGAATTGAACATGATTTTGAAAAAGATACAGGATTAGATATTAATCCATGTCATTGTGTAATGGTCCCCAAGCAACAAAAATAGCTAAATGTGACTAAAGTTTATGAAGGATGTTATCAATGTATAGAACCAATAGGATAATAATTAAGAAAGAAAAGAAATATACCCAATGAACTCTAGTAAACTTAAAGTCTAGTATTAGAACAAAGTAAAAGACTTAGAAGACGAATAGTAATGTTAAAAAGAAAATATACACAGGAACAATCATAGATAATCCGAATAATGTGAAGAATCTAACACCCTAATATGTAATGAAGACAAAAATAAAATACTGTAAGATGATTCAAAACTCCAAATTGGAAAGTATGAAATAGAGACCTTTCATTAATGATTCAGGATGTTACAAAAGTAATTTTAATAAAAGATTGTACCTCCGACTAATAAAGACTTTAAAAGAAAAACCACTTGCATCTATGCAGATGGATGGAACATAATATATATAGACATTACATAGATAAAGCACAAATAAGTTTCTTAAATACTTGCTCAAAATTTTATAAACCACTTATAAATGGATAAAATATGGGTACGAGACCAGACATAAGAGTAGATTTGTGTTAGGACTAGATTTTATACTATATACTAAAGGAGGAACTTTATAACCAAAGTGGACTACTTTTTATGAAAAATACTACTTATATTCCATTTTAACTACAAAATTGATACTAAAATAAGATCAACAGAAAAATGTTGTGACAATTGTGAAAATACTATAGAATGTACTAAAAATAATTGTAATATATTATATGAAGAATTACTAAAATAGAAGAAGAAGACCAATAATTATAAAAATTATGTTTTAATAGAAATGGAAACCGAGCTATATAATTTAAGACATGCATACAAAAAATAGGAGAAATTAAAAATCAAAAGACCTAGATAATATAGTAAAAATCCTAGATCAATAAAATAATAGGAAAAGCCCTTAAAATATGGAAAATAATCATGAGTATGCAAACTAACATAATATCCGATATAATAATAAAAACGCCTCAGTATAAGCTATCAAATCAAGATCTGAAGATTTTTAAATACAAATTACGAACTATTAGATTAGGATATAAGAAGATCACTTCAAAACATAAGATCAACACATTTTTGTAAGAAAAATCATAGTGAAATAATTAGAGGTAAAAGCTAAATGGTATAAACTAAAAAGATTAAATGACAACACTAGAACAGACTGATATAAACTACCAGACAAACAGAATTTACTAAATCGAATAAAGGAAAAACAATTTTTAGTAATTTGATTGTAAATCAGGATATTGGCAAATAAAAATGCAATCAGACATCATCGAATATGGACTGCTTTAACTGTCGCTGAAAGACATTTTGAATGGTTAGTATGTCATTTGGGTTAAAACCAGCACCTCCGCAAAAACCACCATTTTCCAAGAAAATGGGAAAATATCTGGAGAATAATAAAGGTTTGTTTTAGTATATGTGATGATATTTTAGATTTAGTAGAATTAAAAGAACATTTAGGACTTTACAAACGTTTTTTTAGATGTATTTGTTCATATGGAATAATAATTAGTAAGAAAATGGAGTTATTTAAAAATTATATAAATTTTTTTAGGAATTATTTTAGAGAAGGAAGAATTAACCTACAACCTCATATAGCCAAAAATCTCTAATATGCAGAAAATAATAATTAAAGGCTTTACAAAATTCTTAGGAATAATAAAATATGGCTAGACCTTTATTAAGACTTAGGAAAAATAGCAGGACCTTTGTACTCTAACGGAACTAAAAGGACAAATAACTTCAATATTGAAGACATAAATTAGTACAAAAAATAAAGAAGAATAAAAAACATTCCTGATCTAGAATAGTGCCACTAAAACAGATTATTTAATAAGATGCCGATGTAGCTTTGAGATGGGGTGCATTATAAATCAAAACCACATCAATATAGTACTAAACAAGAAGAAGATATTCGCCTATCAAAGTGGAAAATTTAATAAAAAGGTACTAAGGCTAGTATGATTGTTTGAAATTTTAGCAGTATATATGGTTTAAATAGTTTTAGAATTTAATTTTACATAAGCCATGAAAATTAGTAAGAACAGATTGTGAATGCAATAGTTAAAATTTCATCAAAAAATTAATGATAAAACTTAGGCAGTAGAAGAAATGTTTAAACTTTTTTAGATACCATATCTATTTACCATTCTATAATTTTTGAGGGCATATTAAAGGAAATGATAACAATATGTCTGATCAATTGAAGTAGATTACTAATTAACGTTTTAAATTTTCCAGAATGAGGAAACTCTACTATCAGACAAGGTAAAAAGGTTCAACCTTCACAGTGACCTCAGTTTTGGCAGACTCTATCAGCAGAACAATGTAGGCTAATTTACATTTTAAATCATTATATAAAGTGTGACGATATTAGAATAGAAAGAATGCAATTTGGATACAAAATCTAATTGCATATGGACCGGTCAAACTTAACATTTTAGACCTTTACCTAACTGTCAATTATGACAAACACAGACTGTCTTATAGATAACATATGGATAACCATAACAAAGACCACTAAATATATATTGCTGTTCTAAATGCTTTAGGATACTATTTTACTAGCCAAAATACAGAAAATAAATTTAAATAGTATGGTAATTCATGTAGAAAACGGCGTTTTCAAACATGATATAAGTTTTAGATTCAATAAAAGATTTTCAGAAACCACTTTTCAAAGGTTTTCAATGGATTTTCACAGCAGCTTAGACTACGCTAGAGGAATATTAGGACAAAATTTATTATATTTCTCCAGCTCTCAAACAAACCCATAAAAAATCCCACAATACAACATCCAAAAAGACAGATACAAAATCATATTTTTGTGAGTCCCACTTTACTCACTACCCACGCATGTGGAAAACTGTTGGTACGCGTCAAGAGATAAGATAGTATGTCAGATAGTATGCCAGGAATAAAAAAACAAAGAAAATCAATAATGCAATAAAAAGGGACAATGACTTCACGTGTACGATGGGGTCCAGATGTGACCCGGCTGAAATGATAAGATTCCCTTTTCTCATTTGAAATCCGAAATTTTAAGTCCGAAAGACATTTATAAAAGAAAACTTTCTAAGACACAGAAGACAGAAGAGAAGGCAAGAAATAAAACTCACTAACAAAAGCCTCTCAAGAAATTCCCAGAACAACCTTTTTTCATTTATAAAATTATCTTTAGACATTGTAAAAGTTTTTCAGTTTTTGGTTCTTTTTAAGGCGTTTTAAAAAAGTTTGTTTGAAGTATCTTGAAGTTTTTCGGGTTTCCCCGAAATGAAACTTCACTCGTTCTCGTTATGTAAGTTTTATATCTAAGTTTCTGTAAACTTCCCCTATATGTAAATTAATGTGTGTTTAAATTATGTTATAAAAATATGTGTTAATTATTTTGTGAAGTTCATAAAAATAGTATTATACAGCGGATTTTTATCTATTATTTGATCTATTTTATTCTAGTCTATGGTTGTCTCTTAGCTCTTATGAAATCTATGGATTAACTGTAAATTCCTAGGAACTAATGTCAGTAAATCTTCTAAGAAGAACGATGATAACCATTCCGGGGTGGGGTTAAGAAGATCATAGTAATAACAAAAGGCTAAGGGAAGATATGAACCGTATATTATTTCATAGTTATAAAAAAAAAATTAAAAATAAAACTTAGGAAGTTTACACTAGAAACTAGAGATATTATACATAATAGAACTAGAAGAGTGAGAGGAGTACTGAGTGAATGTTACACAACTTAGAAGAAACAAACTAAATATCCCAAAATCACATCATCCTCCTACATTAAAAATTATTGAAAGAAAACAATCGAACAAATGCCTTTTTTTGGTATCAAGAACGATGGAATAACCAATTCCGGGGTGGGGTTAAAGAAGATCATTCGAATGACACAAGGCTCAGTAAAGATATGAAACTGTATAATAGATTCATAGTTAAAAACAAAAATTCAAAACTTCAGGAATTTTAAAACTGGAAACTAGAGAGATTATGACAAATAGAACTAGAAGAGTGAAGGAGTACGGAGTAGGATTTTACAACTTAAAAGACCACACGAAATATCATCACATCATCACTCCTACATTAAAAATTATTGAAATAAAACAATCGAAACAAACGCCATTATTTTGGTATCCAAGCTAGATCTAAAGACTTTATATGAGAAACGATTGTTATTTTAGAAGAACTTTTGCATCTCATAGAACTTTATTTTATAATAGACAACATTTTAAAATAGTAATTATCATAAAAAATCTCGAGAAAGTCATATATATACCTAAAGGCTAAGAGACTAATTTTAACTTATACTATAAGAATTCATAAGAACTTAGAGAAGTCCTTAACAAAATATAAAATACAATTAGCGAAGAACTAAGTCAAATAGAATTTGATACAAAAGAAGTAATAGAAAGAATTAACATAATTAAAAAATAATAATCCTTATTATTATAATTCTAATAGGATAGTATTGAGAACCACGTAAAAATACTAAAATATACGACACTCAAAAAGAAACTAAAAGAATATATTTTAAAGGCAAATTACTACTTGAAGATTTAAAAATACTAGTGATAAAAGAGAAATACCTAAATATTTAGATTACATATTTCTGTGAAGCTAGAAAGTTAGAACAAAATTAATAATACCCTTAACACTAAAAAAGAACATCCACTAAGACATATTTTAATGAGCGTATGCCCTGTTTTTTGGAGTTTAAGATTCATAATAAATAAGATATCAACATATATAAGATAAAAAAGATTAAAAGAATAAGAATCTAAGAAGCTTATATATAAGATATATATGAAAACGAATTTTTTTTGTACCAAAAAATAAGTATGTTTTGAAAAGACTGTATACAATGGTGAAATATATAAATGGTTTAAAATGGGAATATCAATGACTTGACATAGAATATATAGAATATGTGAATAAAAGAATAAATATATTTATGACAGATTTTATAAAGCAACACATTAGGATAAAAACATATCCTAGTAAATAGCTTAATCAAAGAATATAGCTATCTAGACTTGCATCAAATAGAAAAAAGATTCGCAAGATGTAAAACCAGACAGTACAATTAAGTGTAAATTTGGAACGGAAATCATCTTTTACATACAGAAGATACTCAATATAATACTCTAATAGCCCTTATAATTAATCTTACGAAAAATTAAAAGAATCAAATAATAAAAATTATAAGATATTAGTGAACAAGAAGAAAGACAAAATAAGCAGAAACAGTTTTTTTAGCAGAAAAATGAAAAATAATCTATACTACTTAAAAGCCAGGAATAAGACTTAAATAAGAAAATTAAATCGAATTAAAAAATAAACTCTAAGAAGCAATCATAAATACATTAGTATAAAGATAAGAGAAATAAAGACATTAATTAGAATTAATAAAAGAATAGTTTGTCTTTCATGTAATCAGAAATCTATAAGAAAAGCAACACAATTATAGAAAAAAGAATAAACTCTCCCCTCATATTTCAAGAATTTGATCAATCAAAATTATTACTACATTAACACCATAATATAATAATACACTTTATTAATCACTAATAATAAGATAGACAAAAACTATAAAGAAAAATTTTGAAAGTAAAAATATAGATACTGGAATAGGGAGAACAATAAAAAGCTAAATAAAATGAACTTACTTCTCAAAAAGAAAAAATAAATCACAAAAGACAGAAAATGGCACATTTTTTCCACATAGATAAGAGACGACAGACCAAGACCAAGCTATTCTAAAAAACATATAGTAATAACTTTATATGCAGAATATTAAATAAAAGACACGGAAGAAATAATCAAACAATTAGGAGAAATAATAGACAACAGATAGATATACAAATCCCATTCCAACAAAAGCAATTAAAATTATTAAAATCGCAAAATTGTATATAATACAAATTCAAATCTCAATTATACGATACCAAAACACTAATAGAGAAGAGCAATGATCAGTATTAGGAAAAAAAATTACAGTATCGTTACCATAGTAAACATGATCTTAAAAAGAAATCCAATACGCTAAAAAGATCTAAGGCTATAGGATAATAGTTTATAGGAATTAGAAGATAACCAGAAAAAACTTTAGGAGCAAAGACATTAATTACTAATACGATAATAGATGGTCCGATATAAAAAGGCAATATAGGATTCACAGAAGTCAGATATGACTAATAATGGAGGAATTTTCTACATAAGTCCAATATTAGGATGAATTAAAAGAATTTGAACCCACTAAGAATAGGAATACAACTAACGGATCTGAAGAAGGATAGTGGAAAAAATTTATTAATATGTGTAGGATTCCTAGTCACACAAAAATGACAATAATAGTATACAGATTTCACTATAACTAAATGATGTAGTAGAAGTAATGGGAAATAGAGGGATAAAACTAATAAACCAATAAAAAGACCCTGAAGATATGCAGATTAGAATGGAAGTTAGGAGACTTTAAGAAAAAGAAGCATTAACACCAGATGCTCATTTAATATATCCAATCAAAGGAGAACCTTCAATTAGATTACAATTATACTTATGAAGCTCAAAAGACTTTTGAAGAAGAAAGTACTATAGAAGAATGCCTTTAGAAGGAATGTAATATGGAAATAACATTATAAGAACACTAGCATAATATAGCTATATTTCACGACCCCAACATCACGAGTCGTGATGCACACCTAGTTCCCAACTGATAGTTAAGCCACCCAACAAGTATCACCATTCACTAACTTAAAAAACGATAAGTTAACTAATATCTAACATACTAGTATTCAAAATAAATGCTGAATATAAATAAAACTACCCAACCAAGATTTAGTGTCAACGTCCCAGACTTCTACACTATATACAATTCAAACTAATATAAAAATCTAAACTTAAGAAATAATCGTCACATAATAACAATAACCTAAATAAATAGGGTAAATTGAAGGTGGTGAGGGCCGCAGAATAACCCCAAGCGCACCCACAACTCCAAGATAATTCAAACTCTTACCAATCTCGAAGAACGTGCCCAATTGAAAGTCAATCTGGCCCACAAGAGTGGCAGCAAGTGTATATGAGTACGCAACCACACGTTTTTTTTTACCCCACCCAAGGTAAAAAATATCTCATTGACCGACATGAAGACGTAGTGACAGGAGTGTATGTAATAAAATCATTCTTTTTGTTACAAGTCTAATTATATTTACCAGCCAAGTCCATCAAATAGAGGAAATCAAATATCACAACTTTTCCGACGCACCAATAAAACCCATATTACAACAAAAAAATGAGGATGTAATGGATATGCCATGCAATGTGACACTCATGAAAAGATATGCTATGCCTCAATTTTCAGTACTATCCGCTCAACCGTATATTACATGATACTCCTCGAATACATCGAGATTCATGACCCCTGGGAGAACTCAGCGAGTCCATATACCGACATAAAGCGACTATCTCCCCACGTGTCTGTGCGACGATCTCTACGCACTATCATAACCCAAAAAAATCCCCAGCACGGAAGATCTCCACTTTCCCCTGTATATTAATAATCAATCACTCGCACGGACGATCTCCACGTTCCAAATTATCATCACACTCGATCTCAACAACGTACGTTCCATGTGTTAGACCCTTAGCTCCTTCTCAATCTCGATGTCCATGCATATGCCAATATGATTAATCAACGGATGATGATACAACGTCTCAATAAATGAAATGTCGCTATGATATATAATCACTTCAATCATCACAATTATACGGGTTCAATAAAAGACACGGCCACACAAAAGAAATCAAGTCATTAAATACTTCAGCTAATGCCCATATGCTTTGGCATTCTCAAATTACAATATACCATATTATAGTAATAAGTTTTCCCTTTTATAACATTGGTACTCGTACCGATGCCCGTCACACCATTGATACGATACCCCATCTTCCACCCTTACCCATTATCTAATCCATTTTAAATCTTTAATTAGGAAAACATCCTTCAACAAGTCTGAAAGTCTTAACATACCTTTGAATGTCGATCGTGTGTCACGGATCCTCATGATTTTGTCTTTCTCTTTTGTAAAGCTTCAGAATGTTCCCCAATCTTCAAATAGTAATATCGTAGCAAGTATGTCTTTATAACACCCTCGAGTGTTTAATATTATTCCTTCCTATTGAAGACTTACAAGCTTAATTTTAGATTTTTAGTTGAGCGTGTATTCAAGAAAAACTTAATAATTTAATTCGTAACATAATGATATTTTAGGTTCCTTCTATACCTTACATACTAATAAGCCTTCTCTAATTATAATATATGTGCATCACCTTAGTGTTCCACGAATTATTCACCAACCTCATGAAACCCTCCACACTACACTACATTTATTTTAATTGTTTTTCGTAGGAATTAAGTAAGTAATGAAGTAACTTCTATATTAAATCAAGTGTTTTCATCGCATTCTAACCGTGATTATAAAGTCACTCAAAATCATAGAGCATAAATCTATTCTCAAATCCCTAAGTTTCAAGTCTATAATTAAATCTTAATTATCTTCAAATAACTTATCTCTAGTTGTGTTCATATATCATAATATACCTAATTACATGTACTAATATGTCAATTTTCATATTCCTAAATCTTAAGCCTAAAATTAAGCCTCAATCCCTTAAATATCTAAATTTGATGTTAAACATATAATATACCCATAACAATTGATTACCTATCTCAGCCTATCATAACTTCAATCATAATATGGTGTTAAATTTACAGGGGCAACCACTAACCTTAACTACTGTACATGCCCAAATTATCATATATATATTTTTTCATAAATAATCATACTTCAATTAACATCATTGTCCACCCTCACGTAATGAACATAAAAATTCCTATATTTTTCAAAGGTTAAATATTCAGTGCTTGTCCCAAAAAAAAAAAAGACCAATTAATTGCTATATTATAGGCATTCTGAATTACTACCACAAACCCAATAAATTTTACCTAACGCATTAATCATTAATTAATACTCATCGATTAGTGTCATGGTTATAATGAAAAAGTTCAAGTCCTTTTTCTCCTCCACCTCAAGGAAGACACTACTCTTATAATAGTCATTCTAGTATAATTTTCTCCCTATAAATTATGAAGTAGCGGATACCTCTTAGCCACCTGGAACTTGAATCAGTCGTTTTCCACACTGACTGCGCGCTCTAGCACCGGAAAATTTTAATCTCCCATATTCTTGTTCTTTTTCCCTAAATATAATAGGTATTTATAAGGGGTGTGAAAAGAAACCCCACTATAATATATTCGTCAAGTGGTAACTATTAGTTAAGATGTACCCACTAACTATTCAACTTAAGACTATTTAATAAAACTTCATCACTAGTATACTTTGTAGTTTCCGCATATTTAAAATACCCCTTTAATTTTTTTGGAAAGAGTCAAAATAGTCCTAGTTCTCAAAACAACCTAGCGGGTCGTTACATCATCTACCACTAAAACACACGTTCGTCCTCGAACGGTGAAATAATAAAAGTAACTGAATTCTTAAAACAAAAAAAAGTGAATATCTTATCTTCGTATCCAACTCACTCTCTCAAGTAACATATTCAACCCATCCTTTGAACTTTTACTGAAATAACTTCTTTCGACCTCAACTTCCAAATTTTTTCCATCCATGTCAATTACTGGCTTCTCCTCAAAAGAAAAACTCCAATTAAGTAACATTGAAATCCCATACGCGCCATCCCAAAATCCACGTGAGTACCCTATTCTTTCAGCATAAACCTTTTGAAATGAGATGTAAATTATGCACCTTAATAATATAATAGAGATGGTTATCCTATACAACAAAACTATCCCTCGGATGTAGATTTAGACTAACTCCTCCGAACTATAAGTAGTCTGAATTGATATGAAATATATAGACTTGGTCACTCGATCCACTACAGCGCGTAGAATATCAAACTTACACATAATACGTGGAAACCTACCACATCATTAAGTCATATCTCTAAAATTTTGGTGTTCCTACTTCACTTACTAAGAATTTCAACACCGGGATACAAATATAATATGTATCTCTTCATAAGACACCACCAATAATGTTGCTTCAATTCGCGATACATCTTAATATCCTAACTAACTAAAATACCTCAAATTAAGGGTCGTTCCATGATAGCTTGATCAATACATACATAAGAAATACACATACATGTGACCACTTATCCTCAAAAATCCTTCAAAACTCCTTCATGATAAATCTAATCAGCTCACATATTGGAAGAACATAATAAAATCCCTTATCCTTAAAACTCACTCACCATCAAGAATTTTCTTCTCGACTTCTCGTTGTAACATCTTATCGTAAGTCGTACACAAACTTCCATCACCAAACTATCGAGCACGAATCTTCTCCAATATCTCACCTCCATGTAACAAAGGTAGACTACCCATACTCATTGTATTTTATCTGTGTTATCTACTATCACATTCACTTTGTCCAAGCGATAACCAGTAATAATTTCATAGTCCTTGAGAAACTTCCATATCCATTGTATTAAATGTAGATTTGTCTTATTAAATATTATACTAAAACCCCTCACAATACACTATAAATATAATGTCTCTACAATTTTAATGCAAGCACCAATGCCACAACGTTTAAGCTATAACTAAGACTGTTCTTTTCTTGAACTTTCAACTATCTCGAAGCATAAGCTAATACTTACCTTTCTACATTAATACCCAACCAAAAGATAAATATAAAGAAAGACCATCCAAACATAGCTGTTGTTCGGGCCTAAAAAAGTATCTTACTGACCTCTGAAGTCAATCTCCACCGTTCAAATCAACCACTAACATGTCTGGAACACTCAATACAAATTTCATCTCGATCCAACGGTTAATTATTCAGAAAATATGATCTGAAGTTTGCTTGTCGAAGAAACAAAAAATGCAGCAACACAACCTTTTTCTTCTCTCTTCTCTCTTCTCTTGTTAAAAGCTCTCAAAAAAAAACTCCTCTTATGTCCTAAGTCTCAAAAGAAATACAATGAGTAATTGGTTATTTCCCTCAAGTCCATCCTCTATTATGATTTGTGTTTTTCTTAGAGTCAAACCACTGAAGAGGATGTACAATTCCAATATCCTTTTCCTATAGAATTGGAAACGCAAATAAGAGAATAATCCAAATCCATTTTCAGTACGATTGAGGACATACCTCTTTGGTTGGATAATGGGATATAGCCCAACGTAGAGCTTTAGAAAGCTCACCTCACACACATCAAACCATAGAAAAGCCAATTACTTCTTATTAATCTAGTCAATGTAGGTGTTATAAATGAGAGCACCATTGGACTAACAAACTAGGCCTAAGTACTCTAAATATCGCAACTAAAATAGGTCAGACCTAATTTCGAACTGCCTCAATTCTCTTGGCATCCCTCATAATAAATTTCTTGATCAGTACACAATTCAACTATGCCACCAAATTAATCGAAATCCACACTAAAAAATGAATAAAGCTTAATTTTCTTCATATTTTAAAGAACCATTGTCAAATAATGCTCGTGATCCTTCCTACATTAGAAGTATACCAATATATCCTCGATGAAAATAATAACATTTTTATCCAACGTCGTGAAAGTGTCACCTTTTAAGAGTAGAAGGAAGCGGAATAAAAGGAATCCTAATATAATAGAAACACCCAATAAAAGTATACTTGATCCAACAAAATTTCTTACTCAACAAGTCTTGTTACCGTCCTTTCAAATTCATTGGAGTATTCCAATAAGAAATAATAGATTTAGGCCAAGTGCCTAACCATAAGTTAATACTAAATTTGATACCAAATTCAATGGAATACCTTAAAAGAAACTCTTTCACCATTGGAATTTGGCTCTAAAGGAGGCATATCATCACTAGTATCCCAAACATAAGACGAATAGGTGAAGCAATTCTTGTTCTTACAGATTAAAACTTTAAAGACGGAAATACCTTTCTTTAATGTACTGAGACTATCCTGCCACATTAAATTGGGATTATCTGACACATATTATGTTACTCTCTTAAAAATGATGGCATAAATGGCTACAGTGAGAAATTCCATCACTCAAAATGAGTTAATTTGTATACAAATTAATTATGTTTTTCACCTTTCATATACTATTAAGTCAATATCGATCGATGTAATCGATCTACCACTAAGAACCATCTACAGTTTAGAAATATGTATAGACTAGAGAAAGGTCACAAAGCATATATCCAGTCCAAATACGGTACTATACTTACTTAAAATGAAGTAGATCCACTTTCTAATAAATTATAGTCAATCGAGAGCAACAGCGAACATAATTTGGACAACCCAGGTTACTCAAATACAGTTATTTATTTACGGAGGTAATATATCCAATCATCATTGTATTGTTATATGATCTGTGTATTGATTCATCACTATTTTTATACCCATCTCTACAAATATTCTCAAATAGCTTCATACAAGTATCCTTTCCAGCATCCTTTGACCTAAGAATTTTTTTTCTCCCCTCTCAATTTCAACAATATTACTGATCCTTAATTCAATATATAAAAAGCTCCTCGCAATATGAACTGATCACTATTTATCATTAATCATTCATTTAAATATTCTTGCTAGTCGATACCAGTATAGCCTTTTATAATCTTTTGATGTATTTAATTTAACTCACCTTGTGGATTCTATCAATTGAATATCAATATGGTCATCGTGCCATTCAACTTGAACTATTAAATTTATCTTCAATACACCTCCACTTTAAAGGATAAAAAAGGAAATCTGTCATATAAATTTTATAACAAATCTTAGTCTCTCAACATCATGAGAAGTGATCATATTTTATATCTCTACTCAACTTTTTCCCATAGCCTTTACCATAATGGCTAAACTCTAATTTGATCAATTGAATCTTCTAATCTTATCATTGTCTTCAAGACATCAACATTTACCATTTAATTACAAAATTATTTTCACATATCATAAACACAGTTATAAAATTGTTCCAGTAAATAAAATGAGTTCAAGTATGCCTTGTCTAAATCACACCATTGATAAGTTTCTACTTTTCAAACCTCGTCAATTTTCATTATTAAAATTTGAATGCTCAATACTAAGTTATTTCTCTAACCACACAACTTACTGTACTAAAACACGCATAATATCATCCCTACCATAGATGTCAAATTGAAAATATCTCCTCACCGTAGGTGAGAGATGGAACAAGAAATTTTGACCTAAACCAAACTCAACCGCACGATAGGAATGAAAGAACAAAGTTTCCTAAAGTCCTGTAGCCTCTCGAAGATGTGACGAACATCTCCGCACTCACTCCTCAAGACTCTACTAAGACTCAGCTCTTGTACTCGTGAGACCGATTGACCTAGGCTTTGATACCAATTGTCATGACCCAAAAATCACGAGTCGTGATGGCACCTATGTTCCCAACCGATAGGTAAGCAACCCACCAGTATCACCGATTAACTTAAACGTAAAATATAAGTATCAACTAATATCTAACATACTAAGTATTCAAAAAATGCGGAATATAAATAAAAACTACCCCAATATTAGTGTCATAAGTACAAGAGGCTTCTACAATAGATACAATTCCAAACTATATAAAAATCTAAACTTAGAAATATCGTAACAGAATAACAAAATAACCTTATAAATAGAGGTAAATGAAGGTGTGGGCCGCAGAATATCCAAGCAGCACACCACACACTCCAAGATAATTCAAAATCATATCCAATCTCGAAGAAGTGCCCAATTTGAAAGTCAATCTGCACCACAAAAGAGTTGCAGCAAGTGTAGTATGAGTACGAAACCACGTGTACCCCCAGTATATCTCATTGACCGACAACGAATAAGTATGACAAGAGTTTAGTAAGAAAATCAGTTCTTTGTGTATACAGTCTATATTATATTTACCAGCCAAGTTTCCATCAAATAGAGGAAATCAAATATCACATACTTTGTTCCACCACCAATAAAACTCATACCAACAAAAAAATTGAAGGATGTAGTGATATGCAATGCAATTGTGACACCATGAAATGATATGCCTCAGATTTCAAGTACTCTCTCAACCGTTATATACATGTACTCCTCGAAATAATCGAGAGTTCATGACCCCATGGGGGACGCTCGCGAGGTCCATATACCGACACGCGACGATCTCCAGCGTCGTGCGGACGATCTCTGACGCACTATCATAAAATCAAAAAATCCTAGCACGGACGATCTCCAGTGCCAACTTATAATCATAATCAATCATCATCCTCTCGCACGGACGATACTCCACGTGCCCAAATTATCCACAAACTCGATCTCACACGAACGATCTCACTGTGTTAGACCTTTACTCATGCTCAATCTCATGTCATGCATATGCACAATATGATTAATCAAAGGGGATGGATGATACAACATCTCAATAAATGAAATGTCGCTATGATATATATCACTTAATCATCACAATTATACAGGTTCAATAAAAGACACGGACCCACACAAAAGAATCAAGTCATTAAATACTTCAGCTAATGCCCATATGCTTTGGCATTCTCAAATTACAATATACAATATTATAGTAATAAGTTTTTCTTTTATAACATTGGTACTCGTACCGATGCCCGTACACCATTGATACGATACCCCATCTTCCAACCCTTACCATTATCTAATCCATTTTAAATCTTTAATTAGGAAAACATCCTTCAACAAGTCTGAAAGTCTTAACATACCTTTGAATGTCGATCCTGTGTCACGGATCCTCATGATTTTGTCTTTCTCTTTTGTAAAGCTTCGAATGTTCCCCAATCTATCAAATATGTAATATTCGTAAGCAAGTATTGTCTTAAATAACACCCGAGTCTTTAATATTATTCTCTATCCCATATTGAAGACTTCAAGCTTAAATTTTAGATTTTTAGGTGTGAGCGTGTATTCAAGAAAACTTCAATAAAATTTAAATTCGATAACATAATGATATTTTAGTTTTCCTTCTAACCTTACATACTTAAGAATCCTTCTCTAATTATAATATATGTGCATACCTTATTGTTCCAAGAATTACACCACCCATGAAACCTTCCAAATACATATGTTAATTGTTTTTTCGTAGGAATAAGTAAGTAAGAAGTAACTTCTATATTAAATCAAGTGTTTTTTCATCGCATTCTAACCGTGATTATAAAGTCACTCAAAATCATAGAGCATAAATCTATTCTCAAATCCCTAAGTTTCAAGTCTATAATTAAATCTTAATTATCTTCAAATAACTATCTCTAGTTTGTGTCATATATCATAATATACCTAATTACATGTACTAATATGTCATTTTCATATTCCTAAATCTTAAGCCTAAAATTAAGCCTCATCCCTAAATATCTAAATTTTGATGTTAAACATATAATATACCCATAAAACAATTGATTACCTATCTCAGCCTATCATCATAACTTCAATCATAATATGGTGTTAAATTACAGGGGCAACCACTAACCTTAACTACTGTACATGCCCAAATTATCATATATATATTTTTTCATAAATAATACATTACTCAAATTAGCAATCTTGTCCACCATCACGTAATGAACCATAAAATCCTATAGTTTTCAAAGATTTAAATATACATTGCTTGTCCCAGACCAATTTGCTCTATTATAGGCATCTGTATTACTACCCAATAATTTAGTAACCATTAATCATTAATTAATAGCTCAATCGATTATGTCATTGGTTAATAATGAAAAAGTGTAAAGCCTTGTTCTCCACCTCAAGGAAGACACTGACTACTTATATATGCATTCTAGGTATAATTTTCTCCCTATAAATTATGAAAGTAGCGGAATACCTCTTACCTGGACGGAATCAGTCGGTTCCCACACTGACTGCCGCTCTACACCTGGAAAATTTTAATCTCCTCAGTTTCTTTCTTTTTCTCTAAATATAATAGTTATGTATAATGGGTAAAAAGAAACCCCCACTAATATATATATTCCAAGTGGTAACTATTGTTAAGGATGTGACCCACTAACTATTCAACTCTAATACTCATTTAATAAAAATTCATCAACTAGATACTGTAGTTACCGAATAGTTTAAAATACCCCTTTATTTTTTTTGAAAGAGTCAAAATAGTCCTAGTTCCAAAACAACTAGCGGGTAGTTAGACTATAGAAAAGCAAAAGAAATAGCAAAGAAAATAAAAATAACTTTTTACATGTAAGAGATGTAACTAAAAGACCTAAATTTAGAACAACATATCTCATTTTAAAGTATGTGAACAAAGAAATTGATAATAAAGGATATAGATTAGAAAAGATTGTGCAAGATAAATTAGATAAAACAATAATATAATGACACAAATACAAGACAAGATAGTGAAATATCTGAGTTAGAATCTATCACTTAGTCAAAGAATTATGGAACAGCTAGTTCTAGTAGTCCATTTCAAAGAAAAATGAACAAGGACATACCGCAGACAATAGCACAGGAAATAACCACGTAGAAGAGTATATAGACAGGAGATACTCCAACAATAGAATAAACCTATGGGAAAAAGGATGCCTATAGAATAACCAATAGTACTCCAGAAGGAGGAAGAAAGGAAAATTTTAATATAGAGCACATGATCCACAAGATGGAACTCAGTATAGACTTATGGAAAGGAATGTAGATAGACATAAGAAATTATTCTCAGAACTGATGCAGAAACTATGTATAATATTTAGAAACTTTCTTAGGAGAATCAACTAAAGCTTTATGGAAGCTTAAAAGTAGAATTCCCATCAGAATTCCAATACTTAGTACATTAGGACCTAACCCATATAACTTTACAAAAAATACATACCTTAATAACCGGAAAGACCCAATAGTGGATTAATAGCTTTCAAAGAAATGCAGTAATAATAGACAATTAGCATAAGTAATTGGTATTATATAAAGAATTTTTAAATGACTATTTCTACTATTGTACAATTAATGGAAATGCTTTTGACCAAGACTTAGGTAAAATATTTAATAATTATCAGGAGCTTTAGGTAGAGAAATGAAGAAAGATGGACTAAAAGATGGATGCCCAAAAATCCTCAAGCAAAATGGTCAATAGGACATAGAATACAACATATAATGGAAATACTACAAGAAAAATGTACTAATCTACAATACAAAAAACAAAACTAAACAGAATGAAATGAATTTTCTGTAAGATGTAATATACAACTCAAATTATGATAAAGAACAATATAAAAGAGAGATATAAAAGTATCATCCACAAAATATAAGAGAATAAAATAAAAAAGGATATTTTCTTAGAAAATCCTCAGCAAGGAACACTATCTAAATAGGATAGACAGTTTTAGAAAGTATGAACATATGTAAAATTAAAAAAAATAAACTAGAATGTTTTACATGCGGAAGTATGAACATTTAGCAATACTTGTCTAAAAGATATAATGCTAAAACCAGAAATGCACAACTAGTAGAAGAATTTAATGAGCTTATTAAATGTAGATGAATATATAGACAATGAAGTATTTACTCTATAGTAATATTGATATGACGAAAATAAAGAGAAGATTCTTCTAATTCAGAAGGAAAGAATTAATTAATGAAATAGGAATAGAAGACTTAAATATAGATAATCTAAAAATAAATTTTATGATATATAGAATGTGAACATGATTTTGAAAAAGATACAGGATTAGATGTAATCCATGTAATTGGTGTAAATGGTACCCAACAAACATAAAAGAGCTAAATGTATAATATTTTAAAGAGATGTATAAATTGTAAGAGAAACACATTAGGAATAATAATCCAGAAGAAAAAGAAATATACACAAATGAACCTCTAGTACTTAAAAGTACTAGTGTATTAGAAGCAAAGTAAAAGAATTAGAAGAAAGAATAGTAAGGTTTTAGAAAAAGGAAAAAAATATACAACAGGAACAATCAATAGATAATCAATAATTATGAATGAAGAATCTAACACCCTAATATGTAATTAAACAAAAATATATACTGTTAAGATATAGCAAAACTCCAAATTAGAAAGTATAAATAGAGACCTTAGCATTAATAGATTCAGATGTCCCAAAAGTATTTTAAATAAAAAGATTGTACCTTCAGAACTAATAAAGACTTTAGAAAAACCACTTGCAGCTATGCAGATGGATGGAACACATAATATATATGACATTACATAGATAAAGCCACAAATAAGTTTCTTAAATATTTGCTCAAAATTTTATAAACCCACTTATAAATGATAAATAATGGGTATGAGACCTAGACATAGAGTAGATTTGTGTTTAGGACTAGATATTTTATACTATATAATAAAGGAGGAACTTTAATAACCAAAGATGGAATAACTTTTTATGAAATATACAACTTATTACTTCAGTTTAAACTACAAAATTGATACTAAAATAAAAAAAAGAAAATGTTGTGAAAATTGTGAAAATAATATAGAATGTACTAAAAATAAATTGGTAATATATATATGAAAATATACTAGAAATAGAAGAAGAAACGAAATAATTAATAAAAATTATGTTTTAATAGAAATGGGAAACAGAGCTATATATTTTAAGACAGAATACAAAGAATAGGAGAATAAAATCAAAAAGACCTAGATAATATAGTAAAAATCCTAGATCAAAATAGAAATAATAGGAGAAAAGCCCTTAAATATTGGGAAAATAATCATGAATATGCAACTAGACATAATAAATCCA
Source organism: Solanum habrochaites (assembly GCA_027704765.1). Classification (NCBI taxonomy): domain Eukaryota; kingdom Viridiplantae; phylum Streptophyta; class Magnoliopsida; order Solanales; family Solanaceae; genus Solanum; species Solanum habrochaites. The sequence continues at coordinate 56,929,701 of JAKWJA010002500.1, forward strand.
GAATATATATAAAAACAGCCTCAATAGAAGCTACAAATCAAGATCTAGAAGATTTTAAAATACAATTAAGAAATATTAGATTAGGAGTAATAAAAAGATCTACTTCCAAAACATAGATCAACACATTTATGGTAGAATCATAGTAAATCAATTAGAGGAAAAGCTAGAATGGTTATAAATTATAAAATATTAAATGACAACTCTAGAAAGAAGGATATAAACTAACAGACAAAACAGAATTAATAAATAGAATACAAGGAAAAATATTTTAGTAATTTGATTTGTAAATCAGGATATTGCCAAATAAAAATGGCATCCAACAGTATAGAATGGATTGCTTTTAACTGTCCTGAAGGACATTTGAATGGTTAGTAATGCCATTGTGGGTTAAAAACAGCACCTCCATTTTCCAAAGAAAAAATAGATAAATATTTGGAGAATATAAAAGTTTTTGTTTAGTATAATGTAGATGATATTTTAGTATTTAGTAGAATATAAAAGAACATTTAGGACATTACAACAGTTTTTAGATTATTTGTTCCTAATGGAATAATAATTAGTAAAAAGAAAATGGAGTTATTTAAAAATTATAAATTTTTTGGAATTATTTTAGGAGAAGGAAGAATTAAGCTACAACACCTCATATAGCCAAAAAGCTCTAGATATGCCAGACAAAATTAATAATTTAAAGGATTACAAAATTCTTAGGAATATAAATTATGCTAGACCTTTTATAAAGACTTAGGAAAAATACAGGACCTTTGTACTCTAAAACAGGAACTAAAGGACAAAGAAACTTCAATATTGAAGACATAAAATTACAAAAAATAAAAGAAAGAATAAAAAACATTCCTGATCTAAATATGCCACTAGAAACAGATTATTTAATAATAGAGACAGATGGAAGCTTTGAAGGATGGGGTGCAGTATTAAAATCAAACCACATAAATATGTACTAAACAAGAAGAAAAGTATGCGCCTATCAAAGTGGAAAATTTAAAGAAAAAGGTATAATAAGGCTAGTATAGATGTTGAAATTTAGCAGTAATATGGTTTAAATAGTTTTTAGAATTTATATTTTAAATAAGCCAGAAATATTAGTAAGAACAGATTGTGAAGCAATAGTAAAATTTCATCAAAAAATTAATGATAAACTAGCAGTAGAGAAGATGGTTAAACTTTTTAGATACCATATCTATTACCATTCTATAAATTTTTGAGCATTTAAAGGAATGATAACAATATTGCTGATCAATTAAGTAGATTACTGAATTAACGTTAAATTTTAAGAATGAGACCTCTACTATCAGACAAAGGTAAAAAGTTCAACCTTCAACCTCAGGTTTGGCAGATTCTTATAATCAGACAATGCTAGCTAATTTTACATTTTAAATCATNACATATGACTAGGGAATCTTTTCTTACCCCTGTTATGGAGAAGTATATTCAAGGCTTTTAGAGATAGAAAAGAGGGACGAGTCTCTTGAGTCTATGAGCAAGTGGGAGGATGAAGTTAACGCGTTGAGGCTAAACTTTCGCGCACTCCATATCGCCCGCCACCAAACTTTGTTTCATGTACACCAAGAAAGCGAATGTCACCGTTTGTGATAGGGGTTTGGGTCCAGAGTTTTGGTTTCTCGCTTACAGGTAGCGGTCTTTAGCGGCAACCATTCCTTTCCAAGAGGTTGGAAGAGACTTGTTTTGTAGAAGAGTGGGAAGGAGTGAAGCCACGACGACTGTCCCACGCATCGAACATCGAAAAGGGTTTCCGAAGGGGGAGGCGAGTTTAAAGTTTGGTTCTCACTCTAGAGGACAGGCCTACCGTAGGTTACTCAAGTTCGACCCAATTCGTCTTCACTACAGACTGTGTAGTTTTGGGGGCCACCTCAGAAGGTCAACAACATACACTACTCCGAGAGACCTATGACATGAAACCCCGAGAGGGTATGGATGTGGGGAGGTTGACACATCAAGAGGTATTGTCCAAACCAGAGTTACAGAACCCCACTAGCTAGAGGTAGAGGTGGTCCATGGTAGAGGCCGCTTTTCTGGAGGAGGGTGGTCGAGGTAATGTGTTGGTCATCACAACGGCAGAGGTGATGGGCAAAATGGAGCCACTACTACGAAACATGGTAGGGCAAGGACAGACAAACGATAGGGCCCTTGGTTACGCTTCCCGGGAGATCTGAAGCGGAGGCGTCTGATGCTGTTAAACGGTAATCTTTTGGTTTGTGATTCGCATGGCATATGTAATTTGAGGCCGTGGCTCCACGTTTTCATATGTATCTTCATCATTGCAATGGTCTAAAATTGATTGTGAATTTACTTGACATGCCTATTGGTTCTACACCGGTGGGTGAGTCTGTGGTAGTTGAAAAGGTACATAGGTCTTGTTTGGTGAACTTTGTGGGTGAGCAACACTTATGTAGATTGGTTATTTACGAAATGGTGACTTGAGTAATTCTCGGGTATGATTGTGGCTTTCTCCGAAATTTGCGATCTTGGATGTGAATGCTAAAACTGGACATGGGCCAAGCCTGGGACAGATCCGTTAGTGTGGGAGGTGTGAACTACATTCCCAATCCGGTGCGTATCATCTCCTTTCTCGAGCTAAGAAAATGGTTAGTAAGGGTGTTTAGCTTTCTGGCACATCTCAAGGATGACACTAACCCAAGTACCTCGATTTGAGTCGGTTTGGTGGTCCGTGAGTTTCTTGATGTATTCCCTGCCAGATCTTCCGGTAGGCCCCCAGATAGGTATTGACTTCGTATTGATCTTGAAACGGGTACACGCCCCATTTCTTACCCCCTTACAGAATGGCCCCGCAGAGTTAAGAGAATTAAAGCCCAACTTCAAGAATTGTTGAGCAAAGGCTTTATTAGACCAAGTGCATCCCTTGGGGTGCTCCGGTTTGTTTGTAAAGAAGAAAGATGGGAGTTTTCGGATGTTCATAGACTACGGCAGTTGAACAAGGTGATAATAATAACAAGTATCCTCTTCCTCGCATTGATGACTTTTTAGATCAGTTACAAGGTGTGTGTCTTCTCTAAGATTGCTTGAGATCCGGTTATCATCATTGAAAATACGGGCAAAGGATGTGCCAAAGATGCTTTTTAGGACCAGGTATGGGCATTACGAATTGTAGTGATGTCTTTTGTCCTACGAATGCCCCTGCTGCGTTCATGAGTTTGATGAACGGGATTTAAAGCCATATTTAGATGCTCTTTGTGATCGTATTTTGAGATATACTGATTATACTCCAAGAGTAAGAAGGACATGAGGAGCATTTGAGAATTGTATTGGAAATGTTGAGGGAGAAAAAGCTTTACCAAGTTCTTCTAAGTGTGAGTTTGCTGGTAGATGCAGTGTCCTTGGGGCATGTGGTTTCGAAGGGTGGGTTCGATGGTATAGACCCTTAAGATTGAGCAGTGAAGAATGGGAAGACCACTATGTGTCAGAAATACGGAGTTTTGTGGGTTAGCTAGCTACTACCGCCGCTTTGTAAAGGATCTCTTCTATGCTTCCCAATTGCGAACTTGACTAAGCAGAATGTTCCATTTGTATGGTCAGATGAATGTGAGGAAAGCTTTCAGAAGCGTAAGACTTTGTGACTACCGCACCCTATCCTCACCTTGCCGGTAGAGGGTAAGAACTTTTCATTTTATGTGATGCATCCTATTGGGTTTGGGTGCAGTGCTAATGCAAGGAGAAACGTGATTGCTTATGCCTCAAGACAATTAAAAGTGCATGAACGTAACTATCCAACTCATGACTTGGAATGGCCGCGGAGTGTTTGCATTGAAGCAAGGAGACACTATTTATATGGGGTTAAGTGTGAGGTCTACACGGATCATCGTAGCCTTCAGTATGTCTTTACTCAGAAAGATTTGAACTTGAGGCAAAGGAGATGGATGGAACTACTGAAGGACTACGACCTCACTATTTTGTATCATCCGGGGAAGGCGAATGGTTGTGGCAGACGCCTTGAGAGAGAAAGGCGGGAAGCATGGGAAGTCTAGCTCATTTGCAAGCCTCTAGACGCCCATTGGCTAGAGAGGTTCCGACTCTGGCTAACGACTTGATGAGGTTGGGAAAATAAATGAGAAGGAGGATGTTGGCTAGTGTGGATGGAGTTCAAGATCTTCTTCTTGACAAGAAAGGGAAAACAGTTTGATGATGAGAAATAAGGCGAATCCGAGATAAAGTGGTGCGATGAGAGGCTAAAGAAGCAACAATCGACGAGGAGGAAGGTGGTGTGAGGATTAGGAAGTGGTATGTGTACCCGCATTGATGATTTGATCAACACTATTCTGGCAGAAAGCTCATAGTTCAAAGGTATTCTATTACACCCGCGGTGCAACCAAGATGTATCGCGACCGATGAAACAACACTTTTGGTGGAGTAGAATGAAGCGCAATATTTGTGACTTTATGCCAAGTGTCCAAACTGCAACAAGTGAAATATGAACACCAAAGGCCCGGAGGAACACTTCAAAGAATGCCCATTCCGGAATGGAAGTGTGGAGAGAGAATTGCAATGGGACTTTGTGGTTGGTCTTCCAAAGGACACTGGGGAAGTTTGATTCAATTTGGTAATTGTGGACAGATTGACTAAGTCGCTCATTTCATTCTCGTCAAGGGGACTCACAATGCAGAGAAGTTAGCAAAAAAATCTCATCCAGAAATCGTCGATTGCATGGGGTCCACTATCCATTATATCGATAGAGGTACGCAGTTTACTTCTAAGTTTTGGAAAACATTGCATGCAGAATTGGTGGGTACTAGGTGGTGGACTTAGTACCGCGTTCCATCCTCAGACGATGGTCGTTGGAGCGAACGATTCAAGTGTGGAGATAGGCTCGCGCATGCGTGATAGAGTTTGGTGGCCATTGGGATAGCTTCTTACCTTTGGCAGAGTTTCGTACAATAATAGCTATCACTCCAGTATGATATGGCTCCCTTTGAAGCATTGTAGGGAGGAGGGTGTAGATCTCCCATTGGTTGGTTTGATGCATTCGAGGTTAGACCTTGGGGTACCGATCTCTTAGGGATTCGTTAGAAAAGGTTAAGGGCATTCAAGAAACGTTCTAGCGGCGCAAAGTAGACAAAAGGTGTATGCAGACCGGAAGGTTAGAGACTTGGAGTTCATGGAAGTGAACAACGTCTTGTTGAAGGTTTCACCCATGAAAGGGTAGGGGATGCGGTTTGGCAAAAGAGGTAAGCTAAGTCCAAGGTATATTGGACCATTTGAGGTACTAAAGCGATAGGGAGGTGCTATGAATTAGCCTTGCCCCCAGGGCTGTCCGGAGTGCATCCGGTGTATTTCATGTGTCCATGTTGAAAAGATACCATGGGAGATGGAAAACTACATTATACGTTGGGATCAGTGTTGTTGGATGAGAACTTGACTATGAAGAGGAACCAGTTGCTATATTAGATAGAGAAGTTCGCAAGTTGAGATCGAGAGAGATTGCATCCATCAAAGTTCAATGGAAGAATCGACCGGTTGAATTGAAGAGGATATGGGAGCAGGAGGCGGATATACAAGAAAATACCCACATCTGTTCCAGATTCAGGTACTCCTTTCGCCATTGTTTTTCTTTCTTTGATCATTCGGGGAAGAACGATGGGTAAATTGGTATCTATTGTAAACGACCTGTTTAGTCGTTTTGAGAGAACAGATTTTATTTCTGGAAAAAAACGGCGGACGACGGATGTAACGGACGGACCTCATATCACGACGGCCGCGAGGCACGGTGGGTGTCGTCCCATGACACTTAGAATTTGAAATTTGGGTACATGAAAATCGACTCGCTGTAAATGTGACGGACCTGCAGGCGTGCGTCACATCCACGACGAACCGTCGTGAGTTTCGTTGAAAAACACTTCAACTTTTGAGGAATTTGGTACAAGAAACGAGTTTGACCGTAAGGACGGAGGACAGGACGGACCGTCAAGCTGTGAAGGGCTCGTCATGTCCAGGCTACGTGAGTTGAGGGAGCTGCGACGACCTGTGTGACGGACCATCGCAAGGCACGACAGCCCGTCACAGGTTGCGCAGTCCAGGCAAAATAGGATTCCTCTACACGTTTTAGGGGTCGTTTTGGACTATTCTTTCCTTAATTATAAAGATTGAGGGTTAATATTAATAGGTCTAATTACTTGGGGGATTAAAAGAGGTAACCTTAAGTTAATTAGTGGGTTTTATTGTCCTCCTTTACATTAATTATACTTTTAAATTAGGGTAAAAAGAAGGAGGGTTTGAATAAAACAAAACAAAAGAAAAGAACAGAAAGGGAGGAGAAACGAAAGTAGAGAGAGAGAAACGAAGAGGATAGCAAGGATTTTGAGAAGATAGCTTGTTGATTCAATTCTTCGGTGGAGGTAGGTTATGGTTTATGTTACGATATTCGGTGAGTGAACTCTTATAGTGAATATTATGTGTTGATAGTATTGTAAACCCTGCTATGTGCTTAAGTTGTATGCTTGCATGATTATGATTATGAAATTGCGATGAATTAACAAAGCATGATGAAGCTATTGAATCCCAAATCTTGAAAGAACCCTAATTCGCTTGATATATTATATAATGAGAATGATGATGCCTTAGTATAAAAGAAGGCTTGATAAATTATATAATGAGAATGATGATGCCTTAGTGTAAAAGAAGGCTTGATGAATTAGGGGATCGGGTGCCACGTTCTGGTACCAGGATAGAATGAATATGAGGATCGGAGTGTCACGTTCCGACACCAGGATAGAATATGGATCGGGTGCCACGTTTCGGTACCAGGATAGAATATGAGGATCGGAGTGTCACGTTCGGACACAAGGATAGAAAATGGATCGGGTGCCACGTTCCGGTACCAGGATAGAATGAGGATCGGAGTGCCACGTTCCGGCACCAGGATAGAAATAGAGGATCGGAGTGTCACGTACCGACCCACAAGGAGAGAAGAAAGACAATGAATCTTGAAAGATAATGAATATACTCAATCTAATGAACTTAATTCCCAAATGAGTATGGTATTGAGGCTTGAGTCCTCACGTGTGAACTCGGTTGTAGTTATTGATGAATTCGGTTGTTATTGCTACATGTTGAGTATTGTAGTTGATTTACATTATTATTGATATATACTGTTCCCTATTTTGAGTTGGCGATGATATCTACTCAGTACGTGTGGTTGTACTGACCCCCCTACTTTATGTTTTCCTCTTTGTTATTTGTGTAATGCAGCAAACATTCCGTCAACTTCAACTCAACAGTAGATCTAGCCAGTCTTCACTTCATCGGAAAATTCAGGGTGAGCTAATGCGTCTAGCTTGGACTGGGTCTTCTTCTTCAAGTCTTGATGCCTTGAACTTCCGGCATGGACTAGCTTTTTAGTTATTTTGTTCTTAGACATTCCTAGTTAAGTAATTTGAGATAGATGTTCTTGTGATGATGACTTCCAGATTTTGGGGATAATAATAATAGTATTGAATTGTTTTTATTAATGAGTTTAAGTCTTCCGCATTATTTTCTGTTGATATATCTTGAAATGTTAAGGTTTAGATGGGTTGGTTCGCTCACATAGGAGGGTAAATATGGGTGCCAGTCGCGTCCCTGTCAGTAGTAAACTCTTAATAGCGAATGATATGTGTTGGGTAGTATTATAAAGTCTTCTATATGCTTAAATTGTGTGTATGCATGATGTGATTTTATATATATGATTGTGATGAAACAAGCATGATGAAGCTATTGAATCCCAAATCTTGATAAAAACCTAATCTCTTGTTAAATGATGATGCCTTGGTATAAAAGAAGGCTTGATGAACTAAAGTAATGAGATGATGATGCCTTGATATAAAAGAAGGCTTGATTTACTAATAGAATGAGATTAGTGGGGCGGGTGTCACGAACCGACACGTAGAACTAGTGAGACGGGTGTCACGAACTGACACGTAGATTTAGGGGATCGGGTGTCATGAACCTACACGTAGATTTAGTGGGACGGGTGTCACGAACCGACACGTAGATTTAGGGGATCGGGTGTCACAAACCGACACGTAGATTTAGGGGATCGGGTATCACGAACCGACACATAGATTTAGGGGATCGGGTGTCACGAACCGACATGTAGATTTAGGGGATCGGGTGTCACGAACCGACACGTAGATTTAGGGGATCGGGTGTCACGAACCGACATGTAGATTTAGGGGATCGGGTGTCACGAACCAACACGTAGATTTAGGGGATCGGAGTGTCACGTTTCGACACATAGTAGTAGGGGATCGGAGTGTCACGTACCGACACAAGAGGAATAAAGACTAACGAGGGATCGGAGTGTCACGTACCGACACAAGAGAAATATAGATAATGAATCTTGAAAGATGCTAATATACTCAATCTAAAGAACATGTTTCCCAAAAGAGTATGGTGTGGAGGCTTGAGTCCTCATAGATATGATCGGTGATATTATAAATGATGTTTATACTTGTTGCTATCACCTGTTAAGAATATTAGTTGATTTTATGATGTTAGCTGAGATATATTGCTTTCTATTTTGAGTTGGCCGATGATACCTACTCAGTACTTGTGGTTGTACTGACCCCCTACTTTTATGTTTTCTTCTTGTTATTTGTGGAGTGCAGCAAACGTGCCGTCATCTTCGACTCAACAGTAACTCTAGCCAGTCTTCATTACTCCGGATATCAGGGTGAGCTAATGCTTCTAGCTTGGACTGGATCTTCTTCCTCATGTCTTGATGCCTTGAAGTTCCGGCATGGACTAGCTTTTGTTATTTTAGCTTTTTAGAATACTCTTAGTTTAGTAATTTGATCATAGATGTTCTTGTGGTGATGACTTCCAGATTTTGGGGATAATAATAGATGTTGAATTTTAGAAGTTATTGAATTGGTTTTTATTAATGAGTTTAAGACTTCCGCATTACTTTCTGTTGATATTACATTGAAATGTTAGGGTTTAGATTGGTTGGTTCGCTCACATAGAAGGATAAGTGTGGGTGCCAGTCGCGATCCGATTTGGGTCGTGACAATATTTCTTTTCTTTTCTGAATTATTATTCCTAATTGTGTTTCTATACAATTTATACATCCTTCTATAAAATATTTATTACATTTAGCTCTTTTATGTTTGCTTGGGTACCATTTACACCAATTACATGGATTACAATCTAATCCTGTATCTTTTTCAAAATCATGTTCACATTCTACTATATTCATAAAATTTATTTTTAGATTATCTATATTTAAGTCTTCTATTCCTATTTCATTAATTAATTCTTCTCCTTCTGAATTAGAAGAATCTTCTTCTTTGTTATTTTCGTCTATATCAATACTTACTATAGAGTAAATACTTTCATTGTCTTACATATATTCATCTACATTTAATAATGCTTCATTAAATTCTTCTACTAGTTGTGCATTTCTGGTTTTAGCATTATATCTTTTAGGACAAGTATTTGCTAAATGTTCTATACTTCCGCATGTAAAACATTCTAGTTTATTTTTATAATTTCTATCTGTTCTATACTTTCTAACATGTCTATCCCTATTTAGATATGGTTTCCTTGCTGAGGATTTTCTAAGAAAATATCCTTTTTTATTATATCTCTTATTATTTTGTGGATGGTACTTTTTACATTTTCTCTTTTTATATTGTTCTTTATCATAACTTTGAGTTGTACATATTACATCTTTACAGAAATTCATTTCATTCTGTTTTAGTTGTTTTTGTATTTGTAGATTAGTACATTTTTCTTGTAGTATTTCCATTATATGTTGTATTCTATGTCCTATTGACCATTTTGCTTGAGGATTTTGGGCTACTCCATCTCTTTTAGTCCATCTTTCTTCTATTTCTCTACCTAAAGCTCCTGGTAATTTATTAAATAATTTTTTACCTAAGTCTTGGTCAAAAGCATTTCCACTAATTGTACAATAGTAGAAATAGTCATTTAAAAATTTCTTTATATAATACCAATTACTTATGCTTAATTGTTCTAATTTTATTACTGCATTTCTTTGTAAAGCTATTAATCCACTATTTGGGTCTTCTCCGGTTATTAAGGTATGTATTTTATTTGTAAAGTTATATGGGTTAGGTTCTAATGATACTAAGTATTGGAATTCTGATGGGAATTCTACTTTATAAGCTTCCCATAAAGCTTTAGTTGATTCTCCTAAGAAAGTTTCTAAATATTTATACATAGTTTCTGCATCAGTTTCTGTATAATTTTTTATGAAATCTGCTACTACTATTCCTTTCCATAAGTCTATTACTGAGTTCCATCTTTGTGGATCATGTGCTGCTATATTTAAAATTTTTCCTTTACTTCCTCCTTCTTGGAGTACTATTGGTTATTCTATAGGCATCCTTTTTCCCATAGGTTTTACTTCTATTGTTGGAGTATCTCCTTGTCTATATACTCTTCTACGTGGTATATTTCCTGTGCTATTGTCTGCGGTATGTCCTTGTTCATTTGTTCTTTGAAATGGACTACTAGAACTAGCTGTTTCCATTAATTCTTTCTGACTAAGTATAGATTCTAACTCAGATATTTCACTATCATTGTCTTGTATTTGTGTCATTATATTATTGCTTTTATCTAATTTATCTTGCAAATCTTTTTCTAATCTATATCCTTTATTATCAATTCTTTGTTCACATACTTTAAAATGAGATATTGTTTGTTCTAAATTTAGGTCTTTTAGTTTACATCCCTTACATGTAAAAAGTCTATTTTTATTTTCTTTGCATATTTCTTTTGCTTTTTCTATAGCTATATCTACTGCATAGTCTTCTTCTAATTTTATTTCCATATTCATTCCTTCTAAAGGCATTTCTTCTATAGTACTTTATTCTTCAAAGTCTTTTTAAGCTTCATAATTATAATCTGTAAATCTAATTGAAGGTTCTCCTTTAGAATTTGTATATATTAAATGAGCATCTGGTGTTAATGCTTCTTTTTCTTTAAAGTCTCCTAACTTCCATTCTAATCCTGCATATTCTTCAGGGTCTATTTTTATTGGTTTTATTAGTTTTATCCCTCTATTTCTCATTACTTCTACTACATCATTTATTTGTAGTTTAAATCTAGTATTACTATTATCAGTCATTTTTCCTAGGAATTCTACACATATTAATAAATTTTTTCCACTACTCATTTCTTCATATCCTTTAGTTTGTATTCCTATTCTTATTTGGGTTCCAAATTCTTTTAAATTCATCATAAAATCTGGACTTATGTAGAAAATTCCTCCATTATTAGTCATATCTACTTCTGTTAATCCTATTATTGCCTTTTTTATATCTGACCATCTATTATCGTATATAGTAATTAATGTCTTTGTTCCTAAGTTTTTTCTGGTTAATCCTTTAATTCCTATAACTATTAATCCTATATGCATTAGATCTTTTTTAGCGTATTGTATTTCTTTTATAGATTCAGTGTTTACTAGTGGTAACGATACTGAATTTTTTCCTAATACTGATAATTGCTCTTCTCTATAGTGTCTGTATAATTGATATTTTGAATTTGTATTATATAGTACTTTTGGATTTAATAATTTTAATTGATTTTGTTGGAAGATTTGTATATCTTTATCTGTGTCTATTATTTCTCCTAATTGTTGATTATTTTCTTCCTTTGTCTTTCTATTTAATATTCTTGATATAAAGTTATTACTTATCATGTTTTTAGAATAGCTTGGTCTTGGTCTGTCTTCTCTTGATCTAGTTGGAAAAATGTCCATTTTTTCTGTTCTTTTTTGATTATTTTTTCTTTTTGAGGAGTAATTTCTATTTTATTTAGCTTTTCTATTAGTTCTCCTATTCCAGTTGTATCTATATTTTTACTTTCAAATTTTTCTTTATAGTTTTTGTCTATCTTATTATTTAGTGATAATAAAAGTGATATTATTATATTATTTTGTTGTATAATAATTTTGTCTGATTTTGAAGATGGATCAAATTCTTTATAATCTAAGGGGAGAGTTATTCTTTTTTCTATTAATTTTGTTGCTTCTTTATAGATTTCTGATTCTATCATGAAAGAACTATTTCTTTTATTAATTCTAATTCTGTCTTCATTTTATTTATTTATTGCACGTTTTGTTTTCTTATTTCATTTATATATGAATTATTTTTTTTTACTAATTTTATATTTTATTCTATTTCTCTTCTTATTTTTTTTATTTTATTTTTTACGTTTTTTAGGTTTCTTCTTTCTCTTAATTTTTTATTTTATTTTATTTTTTCAGTTTTGACCTTTTGTTTCTCTTCGTAATAATTATTCTTTATGCTTTTTTTTAAGTTCTGTTTCTTTTTCTTCTTACTTTTATTTTAATTTTTTTCTTATGTTTTTGTTTTCTTTTTTTCTTCTCATTTTTTTAACGCAAGTTAATGCTTTTATATATATATATATATATAGATATATATAGAGAGATATATAGATATATATATATATATATAGATATATATATATATATATATATATATAGATATATATATATATATATATATATATATATATATATATATATATATATTCTCTTCTTTTCTTTTTATACTTTCTCAACTTTTTTCTTAGTTTTCCTTATTATTATTATTAATATTTTTTTTTTTAATTTTTTATTATTATTATTATAAATAATCTCTAATTGAAATTTATTTCTCCTCTCAATTAACAATTCTACTTGAACAACTTTTTTGAATCATTAATTAATTAATTAATTCCTTTTTGCTAATATCCTAAGTTAACAAGTCTACAAATAAATTTATTAAGATTTTTAAAGTGAACTAGGCTCCAGGACACATTAACGATTCAAATTTAGTCATTACATATCATGAAATCTTTCTCAATATAAATTGCGTGAGCATAAGATTATGATTAAACAATAACAAAAATAAAATATGTATAATATACATCACAAACTAATATTAAATAACAATAACATGTATATTCGAAAAACTTCATATTATTGATATCAAATTTTCGTACAAACATTCCATTTAAATCATGCGAAAATTTAGAATTACCTTTTTGTGAAATTGATTCCACAAAACAATTGTTACGATTTACTGATTTTCAAAGTGAAATACTACATATTAACTTCAAGATCCACGAATTTGGAACCACAAACAAAACCTCAAACTCTGACTTAATTCTCACAACAAAAACTCACTTTTTGTTATCTTTTTCTCCTTGTTTTTTCTCTGTATCTCTGTGTTTATGTCTATATGTATCTCTTTTCTCTACTGAGCATGTATTTTTATAATATTTTGAGTGTGAGTCTGGTACTAATTAAAAGGAATGTGATGAAGTGAGACTAGATTTTGATTTGAAATGTAGTTGAGATTTTAGGGTTGAGATAAAGGAAAAAGTAAAATAAATAAAAAATAGTAACAAATATTAAGAAAACAACAAATAATGAATAAATAAAAATAATTTTATCAACTAATAAAAAGAAGAAAAAAAACCTTGTATTGTTAAAAACCGTGTAAGGCAATTTAAAATTTTGAAGACTTTTCTTTTTCACACTTTTCATAATAATAATAATAATAATAATAATATAATAATTATTATTATTATTATTATTATTATTATTATTATTATATTATTATTATTATTATTATTATTATTATTGTATTATATTATCTTATATTATTATTATTATGCTAGAAAAATTAAAACTAATACATTAAATTAAAAAAAAATTAAACTTTAGATATGAATGAACTTATAATTTGTAGTAGTGTACAATATATTTTTTTCATTTATTTTAAATATAAACCTTTTGAAAGAATAATATTTTAGTAATAAAATTGGTGTAAAATCTTTATGTTTTGGTCAATAATTAAGTGTTTACAGTATGTATGACCCTTTTTGCTTAGAAACATGAATAGTTTTCATGTAAAGACATGAACAATGTGACTAATTTTTTATTGAAACATTTATTTCAAATGTGAAAAATAAAAAAAAAAAAAGAGGTTTGACTGCGTCCTAACTATTGAAAAAATACCTATCCTGAGTTGATGATAAGGAGTCAGATGCGGTTCAAATGATTTAGGTAGTCGAGTGAAGTTTTGTCGAGGTTCCAATTCGTAGATCCAACTATTACATTAAAAGGCAAAATATAGAAGGATAGAAAAATCCAAAATACTATCTACCCCAATAGTGTTGAGCCGATATTTTGAATCTTCGGTTATCGTTTTACCTTCTTTGGTAGGTACATCAATTCCAAACTTTGATCTGGACATCTAAGTTTAAGACTTGAAATTTTATGACTTGACTTCAACCGTTGACGTTCTTCCGCATGATATTTTTGAATACTTATTTTCTTGAAAAGAGGATTCTTTATTCTTGAATTTCAAATTGTGTACAATGTATAAACATGCATACCACAAAACAAAATAAAATTTTCTACCCAGTTTGCAGTAGCATAATTTTGTGAGTTATTGGATCAAATCTATTAAAGTCTATACTAAGCATAAAAATAATATTCTTGTACCCAATACAGATATAAATAAAAGAGAGATTGTGCCCAAAAATACAACCATGAGTTCTTATGCCCTATGCAGGCATGAAAAATAAGATAGGGGTTATTACGTCCTAAATACAAGCAGGGGTTATTGTTCCCTCGGAAGACATGAAAATCAAAATAGGATTTATTGTGCTCTATATGCAACCAAAGGTTATTGTGCCCTATGAAGACATGAAAATAGAATAGGGGCTACTGCGTCGTATATGCAACCAGGGGTTATTGTGAAATGTGAAAACATGATAAATTAAATAGGATTTATTATGCCCAATATGCAACCAGGGGTTAGTTTGCCCTGTGATGACATGAAAATAAATAGGGGTTATTGTGCCCTATATGCAACTAGGAGTTATTATGCCCTGGGAAGACATGAAAAATAAAATCGGGGTTATTGTACCGTATATGCAACCATGAGTTACTGTGCACTGTGAAGACATGAAAAATAAAACAGGGATTATTGTGTCGTATATGCAACCAGGGGTTATTATGCTCCTGTGAAGACATGATAAAAAAAAAAGGGTTATTGTGCCCTGCGAAGACATGAAAACTAAAATAGAGATTATTGTGCCTCATATGCAACCATGAAATTGTGTACTGTGAACATATGATAGATAAAATAGTAGTTATTGTGCCCTGTAAAGACATGATAGTTATATCTATTTATATTATAATATTATTTTTACTTATATTATCATTATTATTTTTATTTAATATTATTTTATTCTATTTTTATTTGTACATTGACGAAACTAAAAATAAAATAAATGCCATAGATTTTATAAAAAAATTCTTTTTGTTGTTATTATTATTTTGTTGTGCATATTATTGGAGAGATGGAAATTCAAGAACTTACCATCGTGGAATCTGACTCTCACGAATTACTTGCACAATTTGTCTTTACACCTTTTTCAGTTTATAGCTTGATTTCTATCTTGATTGTACTCATGCCATGACGGAATGTGATCATTTGATTATTGGTGCTCTTCGTAATTTTTCACCAAGAACACATTTTTATCTTCTTACTATAGTCTTATGGTGTCCTTGAGGGTTTTCACTTATAAGACCTTTTTTTTGTTCCTTTTTTTTTTGTAATACACCATTGATCACAATGTCGTGTTTCAACCCTTGAAGACTATCATTTTATTGAGTGATTACACCGAACCCCATGAAGGATTGCCTACGTATCCTCTAAGAAATCAGGTCAAACTTAGTTAAATAAATCAAAAAAGAATTCGTGATTGTGTTTCTTTTTAGAAAAATCTTATAGAAAAAAATCGATTCGTGTTTGGTAATGTCTTGTCTTTAGTTGGTATCAACAATTAGTATCATGCATATGAACCGTTAAACTACATTCAAACAAATATGGGGTCAACTTTGACTAATTCCCATAGTTTCAAATGGTATCTCAAACATACTTAAGTACTTACAAGATCAATTCATCTTGCCTAAATTAAGGGATAGAATTGTTCATATCCTCATGTTTCAAATGCACTCACAACAAATAAAAGTCCTACTTCACACAATATAATAATTTAGATCATTAGACATATTTGAAAGTCACTCACACTCAAAAATATGTTCAATGTATGAGATTGAGATATCATAGACCCTCTTGTTAGTAAGTATCCACTAATTTGAAAACACAAAAAGTGAGATCAAATAGGACTTATCATTGACATGTAGTGTAGGCTTACGTAAAGGAAAGGTATTCATTTGGAATAAAGTGACTATTTTCTCCTTTAAAATATGCATAATGCTTTTAATATTTTTTTCTTTTTTGCATTTGACCTTTGTTTTCTTGAAAGCTTCTTCTCCTTTATTTTCTCTTCCTTTTTTCTTCTCATTGTCTCTTCTTTTCGTTGATTTTTTTGTTTCTTTTTTCTAGATTTTCTTTGTCCTTTTTTTTGAATTTCACGTATTCAATCTTTTCGCTTTGTTTATCCAACTTAGATCTTTGATATTGTGTCGATAATTCATAGTGCTCTCAAGGATGTGGAACCAAGGAATGGTGCATTTATACACTCAAAATGATATATGTTAAGATGTGACTATTCAAATAAAAAGCTTTCAGGCTCGAAATAGGAGTTCTATGGATAACATGTCATTCAGTAGGCTTGAAAGACATAGTTGAATAAAAAAAACTATAATCCTTTCTCAAGTTAAATGTTGCTTAATATTTCGTCTCAATGAACATTCGGGCCAAGTTCTAGATCAACAAAGTTATGTCATTGAATTTTATATCTAAAGTTCACCATAAAATGCATTTGAAACAACGAAGTCAAATTTATTTATTCATAACTTTAAACAAGATAATTTCTCAAGTATTACATAAATATATTGACGGATACCAATAGAAGTCTAAAGTCACAATAAAGTTAATCTACCTTATCAAATAATTTAACACTTTATTATTTTTTCTTATGCATAATTCTAAGCATGTTGGCATCAACCAAGTTAAAAAAAATTCTAAATAATTTTTTTTGCCCAGTTTATGTGACAACGATTCTTAGATTTTTTTTCGATTGGACCAAACCTCACAATAAGATTGCCTACGTATCTTGTCAAAACAAGAATCAAGTCAAACATAGTTCAGAAATATGAGTGTAAATATATTTTTTAAGGACAAATCCTTTCTTTTAATGGATAAACAAATCAATTCATTTTTTTAATTTGTAAATGAGAAATTAATTATTATTTTTTTGAATTTTTCAATTGTTAAATAAGGATCACCGAATTCGAGGAAGGTTGCCTACATATCTTATCAAGCTGAAAATCAGGTGTGCGTAGTTCGTCCATATTAGGCAGTCAAAAAAATCTTTTTCTAAAATCTCATAAATATGTTGACAAATGCAACTCTGTTCTTCCATTCAAATGATATAAAAACTTTTGAAGTTTCTTTTTGTAACTATACATTATAAATGAATTTTTTTCTGCTATTGTGATTTTTGTTTAGAAGGAAAAAACTTTCCGTTCATTTCATTAGTCATCGTAGATTTGATTTATATACAAAGAGCTTCCCAAATAAATATATATTCAGATATCACATTGAATAATTTAGGTGGTCAAATAAAATTAGAGTATCTATCCGAAATCGATTTAATCTTATGTCGAGTCTCATTAAATCAAATTCAAATTATTCAAATAGATGAAACGTACTAGGGATAATTATATAAGATTTCAATTCTAACAAGGTTTAACTTGTGGAGAAAAATATCAAGACTGACTGTAAAACGAGCGGACAACTCAAGTTAGGGAGTAGCAACGTATTAGTAGCGATGTTTTTCGGCTATCCGTATGGGTGCTCCCTATCAAAAATATGTGTGATTAAAAATCTTTTATCATTGACCGAAGATCCACTGCTATCTTAATAGAAGTGGGGTGCATTGTTGCAGTTCCCATAATGTTATTATTGATGACTCAAAAAGATGTGTGGGAGAAGATAATTTATATGTTGTTCAAATAATATCAAACAGTAAATAAGTAGACAATTAGCACATTAAGCCTACAAATACAATATCCAAAAATCAAGTCAAGTCATACTATAGCCAATAAAGCGGATGTGTTAGAACCACGGGACTCAAGAGGTGCCTAACACCTTTCCTTCAGTCAATGTAATTCCTTACCCGAATTTCTAGTTCGCAGACTAATAACACTCCCTCTTGAATGTCGATAGATTATGTGCCTCGTTAAAACTTTACTAGATAAAACCCAGTGGGAAAAAAATCTAGTGAAGGAAAAAAGAGTACACATATCTAATAATACGCATTATGGATGCCTCATTAAAAACCTTACAAGGAAAACCCAGTGGGACAAAACCTTGTGAGGGAAAAAGAGTACATCGCGTATTAACTCCCCTTTATGAGAACATCAATTCAGAGACTAGAATCTTCATTTTCCAAGCTTGTGCATCATCTTTTTGAAAGTTGTAGTTGATAGAGACTTGGTGAATAAATCAACAATAATGTTACTTGAACATACCTCTTGCATGTTGATATCACCATTCTTGGGAGCTCATGAGTTGAAAAACCTTGACGAAATATGTTTTCTTCTATCTACTTTTATGAATCTTTCTTTCAAGATCAAAGATTTCTGCAAGTTTCTTACTTTAACTTCTTTAAGCAAATAATCTATTGCCTTTTGAAAACTCTTCAAGAGTTTCAATTCTAGTTATCAACTTGCATAACAATATTTGTATATGCTTCATGCATTTTGAATCGATTTAATCCTTATAAAGATTATAAACAAGTTCACCAAAAACTTGCACATACTTTAGATTTTGAATCCTTCATGACTTTTCATATTAATTTTGTCAAGTGATAACATTCAAGATTAAATGTATGATATATCCTAGTGACTAGATTGCAAGTCAAATAAGCTTTACGCTTACCAAGATGCATCATTCCACTTTTCACTTGATAATTATTTCTATACAAGTATGCTTTAATAAATGTAGAATTCATATCCTCATAATCTTTTACAATATTACGCGCTATTGTATTAAAGATATCGTCAACGATATATCATTTTATATCGATTCACATTACGACAAAACTTATTGAGATCTCATCACTTCATTATTTTTAGGTAGCTACCCCTCTCATGAGGTTTCATAAAGTGTTATGTCGTAGGCTCTCCAAGAGCACATTGTCTCCTTATTATGATCATTTCGATTCTTTGATCCTCCCCCTTTTTCAAGGATTATTTTTATTTAGAATTGATTAGTATATCATGCTTCATGCATGTCATAGACTTTATCCTTAAGGGACATTCAATAGATGTATTTACAACTCTTGTGTTGCTTCTAGTCTCCCCCTTATGTTAGACAAACTAACATATATCTCAATCTTTTGGAGAATCTATCTTTGTGCATCATTGTATATTCATTGATTGTATACCATATATCAAAATAATCAGATGAAAAATATTTGGTCCCCGACCATAAATCAATTGAAAGAAAATTTGATCATAATTTATCGATCTGATGCGTACAATTACTTTTGTATGCAATATCGTATTTCATATCAACATATGAAACTTTATTTTCATAAACAATGATTTTACTATTTGAGACATTTAGTGTCACATCATCTTGAGTATTTATCAATATTATCAAGATAAATTGTCTTGATTACATATTCTGAAATTGTGTTCTTGACTCAATTATTTTTGCACAAACAATTTTGTGAATGTAAAACTACATGTTGACAACAAAAATACATGTGATTATCTTCTAGATGCATCTTTTTATCATATCACATGATAGGTAAACGGGCCCATATTCAGCTTTTATACTTTTCAGAATTTAGGGATTTAGTCCCAACTTTAGTTGATCCAATCAACTTTATCACGAGAACAAGCAAAATAAAGATTCTGGAAGAATCTTCTAGTTTTTCGATGTATGTACATTACTTAGTATGCACATCTTTGGGATAACCAAATTATTCATGCCAACTGATAAAATTATTGGTACTCGTAAACTCCAAGTTTACTACGTCATGTGCCTTTTGCTTTAGTAAATTTCTGATTTACTATTATATGAGTGAATTTCAATTTTATTAATCCAAGAGTAATTTTCAGATTTATTTTTTCTCAATTACTTCACCCTTTAGGTGAGTCATGATCCCATCATTGAATGAACTAATCTGAAGAAAATTGTGCATGTAACATATTATTTGTGCCAATATTTTTGCAAACATCAAGTTGCGAGATAATAATAGGCACACGTGAGACCATATAGAAGAAACATTTATTAGGACCATTAAATTTCTAAACAATCCACTAGGTGGATGACTAGGTCCACAAATATTTATATACGTTCCTAGAACGCAGAGAATTCAATTTCAACTTTCGTTTATGATGGTCTCACAATTAGCTTGCCTTGCTAACAATCATTACAAGAAAATTCACGTCTAGCATGGTAGCTTATCACCTCATTCACTTTAAAGAATGGATCTGTATTTTTACCATTTATCAAAGGCTCTCATTCTTCATGAATGGAACACAATCATCTAAGTACATCAAATTTTGATAACTTAGTACCTCATTCCATATTCATGTGCATCATTTAATCAATTGTCTTCTTTAGACATTTATGCACTGCTACATTCACTTTGGGGAATGAATTTGCTTTAACGAGATATATTTCATGACTAATTTTATCAAAAACTCATTATTTCCCTTTGTCATCATAATATCATCAATATGGTGCGTTGAGACTCAAACCCAACGTCTTATGCCATAAATCAATGAGGGACTTGAATCCAACATCTTTCATCACAAAGCATCAAAACTTCTGATGTCTTACCCTCTTGGTGCGATTGGACATAAATCCATCGTCTTATTCTTTTGGTGCGATAAAACTTAAATCTATCGTCTTACCCACAATGACGCTCAACCTCAAGCCTTCAAAATAATTTAATCTTATCATTTTGATGATCATTAATATAATCGTACATTATAATTACACACAGAATTGAGATTATTGATTTCATATAATCAACATCAGTAGTTAATATATAGCTTAATAGATCACAAGCCTCATATAAAGGTTGAAAACATATCTTTCACTAAATTGTGCTTATTTAATTATTAAAATAAATTAAGGAATTCCTTTTCGAGTCGATTAAAATTAAACGAATAGAAAGTCGACAAGTCTCTTTAAATACTTACTTTAGATGGTACCTCTAGATTTGTTACATAAATAATTATAACATAAAGATAAATCATACCTTGAAGATATAAGAACCTTATTGCATAACTTATGCAAGATCTCTTTTGTACTTTTCTCGTCTTCTATAATAATTCTTTAAGAATAGAACAATCGTGCTGATAACGTGTTATGAAACTATATAAATTTAGAAGAAGAAGAAAGTAGAGAGAAGAGAAAAGATCTTATTCATAGTATATTCAAGATTCATAGATCTTTCACCAATCTTCTTTACAATGAAGGAAAACCCTTTATTTATAGGGAAAACCTTACTTGGTCCCCAAGTAGGATTCCTAACCATATCCTACTAGGACTCCACATAATTAGACATTCACTATAACACAAATTGTTTATAACAAATTTAAATTTTTAGGACTTTTTTTCCGGACTTTTCATAATATTCTATTATTATTATTATTATTATTATTATTATTATTATTATTATTATTATTATTATTATTATTATTATAATTATTGTTGTTGTTGTTGTTGTTATTATTATTATTATTAGTAGTAGTAGTAGGCTAGAAGAATTACAACAAATACATTAAATTTACATTTTTTTAAAAATTATTAAACTTTAGATGTGAATGAGCTTATAATTTGTAGTAATGTACAATTTATTTTTTTCATTTATTTTAAATATAACCCTTTTGAAATAATAATATTTTAGTATTAAAATTAGTGTAAAATCTTTATGTTTTGATTAAAATTAAGTGTTCATATAAGACAACATATATTTTAACATGACGCGATATAAACGTGCCAAAAGAAGGGGAGGGGCGGCTAAAATCAAGATAAACGATTTTGAATTTTATTAACATAACTAGATATACACGTAGAACACACGTGTGAAAAAATTACTTCTCAATGTCAAAGCTCAATATATTCATGAAATTTCAATATTCTCCTTCAACATAAAGAGGAAAATCACTCTTAAATACAATAAGATGAAATTTCTCTAGTTTCTCCTTTCAACTTTCCAATAACAAATTTTGGCATATTTCATTTAATTCAGGTTGCTCTGGTTAATTTTCCAACAACAAATTTTGGCAAAGTTAATTTATGAAAATTTACCATGCGATTCCTATTTAAATAAGAATCAAAACATTTTTCCAGTATAATGTGTTTTCAAATTATTCTTCAAGTATACTTACTCAACTCTCTCATTCAATAATTTCATATATGTTTAGTGAATAATTTGAACTATGCTCCATAATTATGTTTTTTTAATTGCAAATATTGTACATTTAAATTATTTTTTAATTTTATTTTGCAGAAAAATGTTTTCTAGTGCTTCTTCTTCATCTTTTTCTTCAAAGGGAAAGAAAAAGTTGAATCAGGTGAAAAAACTAAGTGTACTTATTGTGGCTAATGATGATACATCTCAAAATGCATATATATTATGTCTTCAAAAATTAAAAGTGGAAACATTTGGAGTAAGAAATGGATTTGTTGCATTTAATATTCATGAACAAATGCCTATGATGGATGGTATTCAGATAATTAATTCCTGACTAATTACAATTTAATCTTAATTTTTGTATAAATGCTTACTCCAATTTTTTTTAATGGTATGAATACTATTTTAAAAAGTTATATGAAATGATTCGGCATACACGAGCAAGTGCAAGTTGCAACACACGTGCATGTTGTTAATACTAACTTTTCGAAGGATGTGACATACTCGTGTTTTTTTTCCCTAAAAAATTCAAGCAATGTAGTGTTAACTTATGTATTCAGATTAACAAATCACAAAAATAACAAGATGAAAGAAAACACAAATAACTATTTGAGTCCACAGAATTCACTGTGTCCTTGAGAAATTTAATCTCCTTAAGTACACACAGATACGATCGATCGATTTTGTTTTGTAAGAAATGTAATTCTTCCCTTCTTTTGCATACATTTCTTACAAATCAAAATTGATCGATTGTGTCAATGTGTAATTCATTGCTGTAATTTCTAGTTCTTTGAGGTACCACTACTTCTTTAATGGTTAATCCATTTTATCCTGGGAGAAATTAATCTACAACCTCGGATACTGGGGGATTAAATTTCTTAAGGAAAAACAGTGGATTCTGTGGACTCGAATAGTTCTTTGTGTTTTTCTTTCATCTTTTATTATTTTTCAGGTTGCTAATTTGAATACAGGAATTAACAAGTTCAAAAATTCTGCGGTAAGGAAATTACTTTTATTTTTTGTGTTCTTTTTGTTGGAAAGAAAAAGAAGAAAAAGAAAATTATTTTTTCATTATGATAAAAGAGTTTTGAGATGAATTAATACTTCCTTAATATGTTTGACTATATTTTCTATAATAAGTTTTTCTTGGATGGATAAGATTATTTTTATTTTCTTCGCAAGTGCATTGAAGCATTGCACTCCTTCAGTCTTCTTTTCAATAAGAAAAGTTATTTTGTGCATAAATGTTAAGATATGCTCTTTGATTTTGTCTATATTATTGGTTTTACATAACTGTAAGAAGAAGTAAATGAACAAATGTTGACTTATAACATGTGAACTTGAGTTTAGATTCTTGTTGAAATTAAATTTCTTCTTGAGGAAAATAGAAATATGATGAAAACTTTGAAAAAGAGAAAAAATAATAGCAAACAAAGTGAGTGGCATGAAATCATTGTTGACAGATAGAATATGATTCAATGAGAGTAAAAATCAAGTTTTATTTTTATTTCCCTTGATTATTTTTTTCCTATCCTTTATATTATGAGATTTATCTCATAAATGTTAGGATAGATGGTCATTATGTAATGATTATTACTTATATGTATTAAGAGGGGAAAAAAACCTTTTTGTAGTTTTATACTCCATGTGAAATTTGATTGTGTTTGACTTTTGAAGACTAAAATCTTCTGATGTTTTTACTCTTTTGGTTTGAAAAATATAAGTTTTTCACGAACAAATAAGATTGTGCATTGATTTGAAGAATATAGAAACTTAACCAATTTGTTAGATACTCTTTTGAATGAATATTCTGTCTAAGAGTACAAAATTTTCGTCACGAACATTAAGGCTAAATGATCCGAAAAACATAAAATATTCATCTTTAGCTAGAGACACTGTTATACTTGAGCTTTCTGGAGATTAAAGCATTTCTGGTTTACTACTATGTCTGAATGTGAAACAAATTTGAAAAATACAAAAGTTTCATCAAAATTCAAGGTTCATTTGATTACGGATTAGAAGAATATAAAAAATTCATCTTTAAACAAGAAACAAGTTGTATAAAGATTGAATCTTTATTTTTAGTATTCTAAATACAAAGTGTTCTGTCTAGTTGTGTTAGAAAGGAAAAAAGATACTAGTAACATAAAATTAGTAATTTTTGTGCCTGCAATGGGTGTGTGTATGAATTAAATCTCCAAAAGAAGGCTTTGTGTAGCCAATATCTATTTTGATGCTATACAATTTGAAAGCATGGGAAAAAAATATGTGATAAATAATTTCTAATACTTGAAAATTTTTTTTGAGAACATATTTAAAATGTGGGGGTTCTTTACTTGTGATAAAGACAAAATTAGACTTACTATCTAATTTAAATTTGAAAGTACAAGATATGAAATTTGATGACATTCTTGTATTATGTTAGACCACAAAATTCTTGAAGTATATTTGATACTAGGTAAATTGTCCCCACTTTGCGCAGTGGTTAGCTACGTTAATAATCTACTTATGAACATTTAATAATATAAATATTTTCGAGAGGGTACAACCGTACGATAAATTGTTAAGAATATTTTATCCAAAAAAGAAACTAATTTTTTTTAATCTTAAAGTAAAAAGATTTGATTCTAAGCGTTTATAAAATTTTTTTAATTAATTCCTCATTTTACTGTAGTTGTTCATCAGCAAAGTCTTAAAAAAAGATATGTAATTGTTTCATTTTTTATATTTATTTTTTCAAAAAAATGGTATAAATATCAATTGCAAGAGTTTTTCTCCTATTCAAGGCCTGTACATACATAATCTAAATATTATACATCTTATATAATTAGTTTTGCACTTAATAAGTTAATTAAAATATAAAAACACATCCCTTGAAGTTCAATGAAATAACATATGTCGCTCAAATAATTTGGATTAAATGATGTATTTCTATGTCCCTTACTCAAAGTCGTACACACTCGATGACACTACTTTTTGATAGCCAAAAGACATATTTTGTTGTTTATGTTTCGATTAATATAGTTAAACCTTTATTTTTTGGGACTTCCAATCTAAAATTTATAAGAATATAATTATTTCTTTATTATTTGATTAATGTAGATTCAAAATACGTTGAGGGGTAATTTTTTGACTGCAACCCAACATTTGAACTCCAACGTTTGATTAAGATTGAGTACAATACTTACCATCCCACTATATTCCTTTATTTTTTTGGATGTCACTAATAGATTGAATGTCTGGATAAGATATAAAGTAGAATCACCATATCTTTTGAACACCCAAAGTCCCTTCTTAGACATCGTATGAATCTTTTTGCTACTGAAACCTCTATTAAGATCAAACTCATTTATTTTACAAGTTTAAGAATTCTAAATCCACATGACACCAATAGTCTAATGATTATATCAAAATATTGATTAACTTATCTTTACTTCAACATAATGATCAAAAGCATAAACATAAACAACAAAGTTTAGAACATGTACTCAAAAAATAAAAAATCAATAACATAAGCATAAACTAATAACTGCAGAAAACATACCAGGATCTGTAACATAAAATAAAAATTGAGCCCACTGAATAGACATTGTCCCCTTAAGGAATTTTTTTCATTCTAGTACCCGAGATTTAAAGAAATAGATCCTTTCACGACAGAACGATTCTATTGACTAGTGTGTTGATACAAAAACAATGGTGTCACTGAGCCACTCAACAGGAGCAAATTACACAAATATTTAATTGTGCAGAAGAAGAACAAGTTCAGAATTTTCGTTGTTTTAAAATGTGCGGAAATCATTCTATTTATAGACTACCAAGGGTAGATTGAATAAATGTTTATTGTATCTTATCAGAAAGATCACAATCTTTCATAATAGTCATAATTTTTCATTAAAGTTGCAACTCTTCATAAAAGTCGCAACTCTTCATTAAAGCCGCAACTCTTCATAAAAGTCGCAACTCTTCGTAAAAATAACAAGTTTTCATAAAAAGTCACAACTTTCATGAAAGGGAAGACTAATTTTTTGTAAATAAATAATTAAAAGGTAATCCTGATTTATGGTGGTGCCATACAGGCGGTCCTAAGGTTCTTTTTTATATAAATATATGATTGTGGTCGTTGCGTTTCTCTTTACAAGTATATGATATGACTAGTATAAAATCACAAAATTATATTACTCGTTCAAAAGAATTATATTCTTTGATGAAAAAATTTCACTTTTGATTTTTCATTAAAACATATGTCTATTAAAATAATTGTTTGTATAGAAATGTACATTGATGAAAAGCGACTTGTTATGTATGTGTTGTAAAACAAACATTTGGGTCATATTGCCCTTATTGGACCAATGAGACTATGGTCATGGGTAATTCTATAACAAATTAAATGATATGGAAAGGTCCTTCTGAAAAGGACACATGACAAGGTGTTGACTGTAAAACAATGTCTATATTTGAGAAAATTATAAAAAGTAAAGAACAAAATATTTGTGATAAAATGTTACCTCACAGAAGGTCTTTTTAAACTTAGTATTTTTTTTGTTCTTACTTGCTTAACTCAAATTATTTCTGACATAAATGACTGAGACATGTCAATTACAAAACCTTGCAAAAACTAATCAACTTAGAAGTTTTTCTTAACTTCTAGTGCAATAAATCAATGTCAAGTATATCTTATTGAAATGTACTAGAATACCTTTGAATTGATTTACAGTGACATTTGTGATATAAAGTCAATACCATCTCGTGGTGGAAAAATGTTTCATAAATTTTCTTGACACTTGCACTAGATATTGTTATGTTTATTTGTTTAATGGTAAGGATGAATCAATAGAAACATATAGGCAATAGAAAACTGAAGTTGAAATTAGTTGGATATTTTCATGATGAGAAGTTGTAGATGTTAAGAATATGAATCTTCTTTTGCATAATTATATTTTGAAATGGAACCATCTATCATTACTGCATATTCTCACCTCAATATAATGAAATTGTTAACAGGAAAAATCGAACTTTGAAGGAAATGTTGGATGTCCTATAAGTTCATATTTACCACAAAATTTGCGGGAGGTGCTATCATTATAGAAAAAGAGAACAACAAATTTTTTTTGTTCAGACAAAAAGCAACAAAATGTTTTTTTTCTTCAGGCTTTATTTTATCCTAATAGAGAATGCTTGTCACCCCTTAAAGTATATACAAGCAACAACTCTTGAAAGATAGTGCTCTAACAATTTTCAATATATTTTATTCCATATGAAATTGAAATTAGGAAACTATTCCCGAACTGATAAAAATTGGACCTAAGACTATGGATTGTATGTTCATTGGATATGTTACAAATAGTAAAACATGTCAAGTCATGTCTTATATGTGTGAACCGTCGGATAGTTAAGTGAAGGGTCTAAAAGACCTTGGAATGAATCAAAGGATAATATATTTAATAAAGAGATTCAGAGGGAGAGTAAATTTCAATAGATAAATTACTTCCTTCGAATTTGATATTTGTAATATTTCTTCTTGAAAATGAGTCTCATAAATTCAAAGAAGTTATGCCCTTTGTGGGATCCTTTTGGAAAGAGGCTGTCAATAGTATGATTGATTCAATCTAGATCAACCGTACTTGAGACTTGGTTGATCTTCCTCCAGAAAATAAACTTTTGGGTTCAAAGTGGATCTACTAAAGGAAAAGAAAGTTGATGGAACTATTGACAAATACAAAACAAGACTTGCTGTCATAAGCTTTAGATAATAAGAAAACCTTCATTATTTTGACACATAATAGTCTCTAACTAGGATACATCAAGTCAGATGTTGATTGCGCTAGTTATGGTATATGACCTTCAAATTCATCAAAATGGATGTGAAAATATTTTTCTTAAAAATAAAAAATTGGAGGAAGAAATTTACATGGAACAACCCGACGGATTTGTGGTTTCTGAGAAAAAAAGGAAGTCTGTTAACTTGTTAAGTCACTTTGTGGACTAAAAACAAGTGTCTAAATAACGACATGTGAAGTTTGACCAAACTATGTTGGCTTATGAATTCAGAAATGTGATAAAAAATTTTACATTAAAGATATCCAAATCACAAGGTCATTGTTTGTTTTTATGTTGATGACATGTTGATCATCAAAAGAGACATCTCTGACATAAATGCTACTAAGCATATGCTAGAAAGTAACTTCGATATGAAAGACATTGAAGTTACTGATGTGATTGAAAAGGTACTTGACAAGTTCAAGTATTTGGATTTCAATATTGTCAAGACTCCAATAAATGTGAACTTTGTAATTCAAAAGAATGAAGGCAAAAGTGGCTCGCAATTGAATTATGCTAGAGTATTGAGAAGTATGATATATATCATGAAGTGTAAATGATCATATATAACATGTGCTATTAGTAAACTGAGTTGGTTCAAAATTAATGTCAATCAAACTCATTGGATGACAATGAAAAGAGTATTAAGTATTTTAAAAAATACTTAACAAACTATTGCTTTGCATTATAACTAGTATCCAACATAATTTGAAGAATATAGTGAAGAAAATTAAATCACCAGGTCAAATGAAATAAAATTCACGAGTATATATACACTTAATCTTGGTGGAGGAGCAATCTATTGAAAATCATCCAAACAGAAATGTATCGCTCGCTCTGCTATGAAATATGAGTTTATCACTCTAGATAAGACCAGTTAAGAAGTTGAATAACTCTGAAATTTCTTGAAAGATTTTTGGCTCAAACCTTTAGCTCTAGTATGCATACACTGTTAGAGTTAATTTGCAATGGGTTGGGCATGGAGCATGATGTATAACGGAAGGTCTCGTCATATATGACGTAGATATAATATCGTTATAAAACTACTTTTTAGTATAATTGTCATAATTGACTATGTAAAGTCAAATGATAATGTGTCGGATCCACTTATAAAAGGTATAACTAGAGACATAGTTGATAGATTATCAAAGGGAATGAGACTATGGCCGAGGACAAGTCATTGTGGTGGTAACTCTACCTAGAAGACTAGATATCCCAAGATCTAGATTCAAAGAGATCAAACAAAGTCATTAATGATGGTTCAATATTGTAAAAATATTTTTTTATGGTTCATTCTCATGATAAGACAATGTTTAGTAATAAGGACAAAGGCATTATGAATTTTAAATGATTTATAAATTTGATGCAGGGTGTATCTAATGGTGTATCTACGGGATAACAAATTTAGAAATCAAATATGTAATATGAAGTGTAAGTCGCTTCAAGGGGAATCTGGTAAGGCCAGTTCTCTAAGTACTTATTAACCGAGATGTGTTTATGGCTAAAACAAAAAAAACAATGAAAACCAAAAATAGTTCAAGAGTTGATTGCGTGACTTATGTTGTCTAGGTATACACCAAAGCTCGACGGTTCAAAGATATAAAATATATCTCTTGACTGAATATATCTGATATATGTTCACTAGAGAAAGTTTAAAGGGAAACCTACTTATCTAGATGTGATTAACCCTTACTTACAAATCACACAGTTTTTCATGCATGTATATTTTAAGAAATAGTCATTCATTATTCATGTGAGGGATTGTTGGGTTTTAAAGGTGTAAACAGAAAATGAAGGGTTGTGACTCTCCTAAAGGGTTGTCACTTTGTCGGAGGGTTGTGACCTTTATGAAAGGTTGTGTCCTTTCTAAAGGTTTGTGACCATTTAAAAGGTTTTGCCTTTTTCAAATTGTTGTGTCCTTTCTGGAAGGTTGTCTTCTTTCCTAAGAGTTCTGACCTTTACCTTTTGTTGGCTATAAACAGAGAGGTTGTCTCTCATTTTTCATAATTGAATTCTTCTCTTCTTTTGTATACATTTCTTACAAAACAAAATTGATTGATCGTGTCTTTGTGTGTGATTCGTTGCTGTTATTTTGTGTTCGTTGAAATTATTGAAGTTTGAGGTACCTCTACTTCTTTAATGGTTAATCTGTTTTATCTTGGGAGGAATTAATATGAAACCTCGGGTACTTGAGGGGATCAAATATTTTAAGGATACAGTGAATTATGTGAACTCGGATAGTTCTTTGTGTTTTTCTTTTATCTTTATTATTTTTCTGATTTGTTAATCTGAATATAAGAGTTAACATGTAGTAATATGTAAACTGTATTTTTATTTTATCGAACGTTTTTCTCGATTAATAGGCAACAAAAGAGCTTTGATCGATGGGAATTACTACGATGATTGTAGGAATAACTACTCCATATGATAATGAAGAATATCGTAAAGAATCTATGGAAGTTGGGCTTGATGAATGCTATGAGAAGACATTAACAAAGGAGATACTTAAGAGCCTTGTTGAGAAAATTTTGAACAATGTTTTATATTATAAGACAAGTTATATAATATAGTTCTTAGTCATGTACTTGACCTATTCAAGTATTACATTCAAATTTGGTGAGTATTAGAGATATACTAGTAGACATATGATTATGATGCTATATATCTCTATTATTATGAACTAGAATAATTCTGATTGTTGATTTGTCATTTCGAGTCTCATATCTATCTTGAGGTCTGACTAATTTGAAATTATAAGAAAGTTTATTTTGAGTGGTAGAATATTTACTTTTAATATGTCGATTAGTAGTTTTAATATTTCAATAGGGTATGACTAGTGCCGGAAAAATGAGCCCATATTTTGGTGATCCGCTCAATCCGTCAATATTTTAATGGGTTAGGTGAGTGATTTTTCACCGGTAAAATATGGATTGATACCGATATTTGACCCACAGAAATATGAATAAGCCAAATGAGTTAAGCTTCTAATTTTTATTCACTCAAAATTCATGATATCACTAAAAATAGTGTAACTTCTCTGCCTTTTTATGTTATTCTATAGAACTAAGTATTCTTCTCTATAATTGAAAAGGTGAAGTCTTTGACCCTCCAAAAATATATAATTCAAATGTACATTTCTTTTGTTAATTATAATTACATTTTTTTATTTAATTAATTTTATATTGAATACTCAATAATAGTGCAAAATAAGTAAATCATGTATTAGTATTGACATTGCCTAAAGTGCATCAAGCATGTTTTAGTCCTAAAATGTAAATATTCATTTACTTTGAAATTAAAAATATTTCATTTTTTTATTACATAAATTTATCTTATATTAAAAAGTTATAGGATTTTTTTTATTTTTATGATACAATAAAATTAAAAGAAGCATGTTCAACATTTTTCATTTAGAAAAGACTAAAATATCTTCTCCATATTGAAATCTCAAGTAAAGTAATATTTATTGATGAATATATGGATGAAATATGAATAAATTAGTATTTTACTCATTCCATTTATTACCGAATCAATTCTTACCCATATCAAATATGAACGGGTTGAATTATTATCCATTTTATTTTCAATCCGCTCACATTTGATCCAACCGTCCATTTGACACCAGTATTTACTATATAGTCTGTATTCAATGGTTGCCTTTCTGTTTGACTTTTCAGCAACCAGGTCACTTCGTGTGTCTCTGTCTCCTTCAAGATTCATGTACTTTTTATGTTGTACTTTATGAATGGGACAATCTCTAATGAAGTGGCCAGGTTTGTCACACCTGTGACATAGATCATTTCCATTTCAATGAATGCAGACATAAAAATGATTGAGCGAAATAGGACACAATTCAAGCAGAATGGACTTCACTTGGAAAAATGTGAAGTTTCTTGACCAATAATCTAACACCTGAAGGCATCAAGCTAGTGGAGGTACAAATGAGTTTTTGTACAATAATTAAATGAAAAAGGTGAAGTCATAGAATATAAAGATCGACTTGTGACATAAGATTTTTCTCAAAGGTCTATCATTAATTATGTGGAGACATATTTTCATGTGGTGGATGCAATTATCTTCAGCAAGTATCTAACAAATCTGGTAGTTCATGAAAATCTTGAAATCCATCTAAAAATGTTGGCACTAAAAATTCAGGATGGAGAAGATGAAATCTATTATGTTTAACAATGTGCGGAGAATCTTTTAAATACAAGTGAAGAGCAACAATAACTCCTATACTATATGAGGTGTATTCCTAGTGGACTCTTAATAATGAACATGGCATACTAAACCTATAAGCAGTAAATAACTCACTAACAACTACACTGACTATGCACTATTATAGGGAAAATGTGCCAATATTCCCACACAAGTTGAAGCTGAAATCAACAACCTTAAACTTGAATAGATGTTTGTGAAAGAGCAGATGAGACAAAGGGCTTGTAAGTGTGTCTGCAAGCTGATCCGTAGAATGTAGATGTTGAACATGCACCTGGTTCCTCTGCACTTGATCTCTAACAAAGTGAAAATCAACTTCAATGTTCTTTATCCAGCTATGCAAGACATGATTTTGATAGAGATAAGTGGCACCAACATTATCACAATAGATTAGTGGTGGTTCAGGAAGTCGGACATGTAGTTCTGCAAGAAGTTTTTGAACCCAATGACCTCAGTAAGAGTGAAAATGACAGCATGGTACTCTGCCTCAGTAGAAGAACGGGCTACAATACATTGATTCTTGGAGGACCAACTAATGGGATTTCGACCAAAATATAGAATATAGACAGAAGTGGAAGTCCTATCATTAATGTCACCTGCTCAATCCCCATCAGAATATATAAACAATCCAGGTGATGTGTTGCTCGTTATCTGTAACCCATAATTCTTGGTATGTTGGAGATAGCGCAGAAGCCGTTTGGCAGAAGACCAATGTGTTTGTGCAGGATCATGCATAAATTAAGACAACTTATTAATGCAAAGCTTATGTATGGTCTGGTAAATGAAAAATACTGAAGCTTACCAACAACATAATGATACAAGGTGGCATTCATAGAAGGTTTACCATCCTTAAGAGATAGAAAAGTAGAGGAACTCATGGGTGTGTGAACAGTTTAACATTCAAGCATATTATGGGAAGCGAGAAGATCAAAAACGTACTTGGCTTGAGAAAGAATGATTCCAACTTATGTGTGAAGGACCTCAACACCTAAGAAGTAGTGCAGTTGTCCCAGATCTTTGAGAGAGAATTGAGACGAAAGAACCCGATAACCTATTGAATAACATCAAAATATGAACCAGTAATAATAATATCATCAACGTATACAAGAATGCAAACCAGTGTTCTATTGTGATGACGAATAAAAAAGGAGGAATCAAAGTTGGATTTTTGAAATCCCATTTTGATGAGAAACTGCTTTAAATCAGGATACCAAGCGCGAAGAGCCTGCTGCATGCCGTAAATTGCTTTCTTTAGTTTGCTCACATAATGAGAAAAATCAGGATGAGCATACCCAGGAGGTTGGCACATATAGACATCTTCATTAAGGTGTCTTTGAAGAAATGCATTGTTCACGTCCAACTGGTGCAAGGTCCAACTATACCAAACTGCAAGCGATAAAACCAATCTAATGGTAATAGGTTTAACAACTGGGTTGAAGGCAGATTGAATAATCTACACCAGGACGTTGATTAAAATCTTTTGCAACCAACCGAGCTTTATGCCTATTCCTACTTCAATCTGGTTTGGTTTTGATACGATAAAGCCATTTGCAGTCAACCGCATTGTGTGAAGTGGACGGTTTTACGAGCTCATACATCAGATTGATCATTAAGGCATTAAACTCAAGTTTCATGGCATCTCTCCAATGTGCACTCTTTTGGGCTTGGTTATATGTGGTGGGAAGCGATTCATTAGAGGTAATGGCATAATAATCAAATACTTTCTTTGGGGTAGTGATGTTATTCTGAGAACGAGTGATAGGGCGATGAACAGTGGTTGGTTGGGTATATGTGATGGTTGTGCTAGATTTTGGATGGATACTAGAAGATGGGTTAGGAGGTGGGCATTGATCCTGGGTTGGGACTGAATCTACATCAGGCAAAAGAGGTGCTGCGGGTGGAATTTGTGCTTGTCGATTTTGACGTTTATATTGGAGTAGGGGTGAAGATGTATGAAGAGTGGGAATAAAACAACCTCTTGGATAATAAAGAAAGAAGAAACAATGTATAAGAATATAGAAGATGAGTTGTAGAGAAATTTTACATTATATTTCTGATATTCATAAAGAAAATACATAGGACACTTTAAATATGAATTAAGACTCAACCACAAGACCCACTAACTTAACCACAACCATACCCACTAAGCTCAATATTAACAACTAACAGAAGATATGCTTTGACTCAACTAGGAATCCTAAAAAACGTGTTATCTTCCTACTAAATAGGAACCTCTAATTACGTTTGAATCAATATTCAACACTCCCCCTTGATTCAAAGTTACAAACTCCAAGTTTCTGATGGAACTGATCATGTGTGGCTTTTGGGAGTGCCTTGGTGCGAACATCTGCAATTTGATCCCTTATACCAAAAAACTTCAACTCTATATCACCTCTTGTTGTGTGGTCATGAATGAAATGATAACGAATGTCTATGTGCTTTGTTCTACTGTGAAAATCCGGATTCCTTGTCATTGCAATTGTTGCCTTGTTATCGCAAAATATTGTTATTGCACCCTCTTGCCTTTGAGAAAATCAACTAACATTCTTCGGAACCATAATGCCTGACAAGCTGCTAAAGTAACAGCAACATATTCTGCTTCTGGTGACGATAATGCAACCACAATCCTGCTTCTTTGAGCTCCAATAAATCGCTCCAGATCCTAAATTGAACACATTTCTAAAAGTACTCTTTCTGTTATCTATACTTCCTGCCCAATCACTATTACTGTATCCTGTCAAGTTAAAATCTGCATCTTTGGAGTACCAAATCCCGAAGTCAACTGTCCAGCAACATAGCACATTAACTCTTTTGGAAGCACCAAGATGTCGCTTGGTAGGACTACGCATATACCTAGACAACATACTAACTAAAAACATAATATTAGGACGAGTATGTATTAGGTAATTCAAACCTCCAATAAAGCTTCTGTAGTGATTAGGATCGGCAAGATCTGTGCCATCTTCAAGCTAAACTTTTCGTTTGCATTTATGGGTGTGGCAGCCGCTTTACAATGATGTGTACCGAACTTGAAGAGGAGATTTTTTGGATACTTCTTTTGAGAAAAAAAATATCATCTTCTACCTATTTCACTTGAAGACCAAGAAAGTATTGCAAAATACCTAAATCTGACATTTCAAACTCCTTCATCATGCAAGATTTAAATTCAGCAACTAAAGTTTCACGTGACCCCACATAGAGCATGTCATCCACATAGAGACAAACTACCAAAAACTCACTTGTACCTTGTTTTTTTTACATACAATGTAGGCTCATTCTCGCTCGTTTAGAATCTATTCCTCAGGAATTACGAGTCAATTTTGTTGTACCATGCCCGTGGCGCTTGTTTTAGCCTATAAAGAGCCTTCTTGAGCTTGTATACTTTGCTCTCACTGCCACTAACACCAAAACCCTCAGGTTGGCAAACATAAACTTCCTCTTACAAATCCCAATTAAGGATGCAGATTTAACATCAAATTGATAAACAGTCCAGCTCAGTTTAGGAGCCAAAGATAAGAGTATTCTCACCATTTGAAGAACTGCTTCCACTTCCTCGCGTGGTCAAGATATGATCACTTCATGGAGGAGAGGTTCTTGATTGATGAGTAGCACGGATGCTACTTGTTGGAGAAGATCTGGATGCGTTCCCTGGAACAGAAACTGCTGCAGGTTCTTGCTCAAAAGCTTCATCAGTAGGCGGCAATTTAATATTTGAAATAACATTCTCAGAATCAAAGTTCCAACTAGCATCTTCATTAAACATAACATTTCTACTGATAACAATTTTTCCACTAATTGGATTATATAGCTCATAATCTTTGGATTGTGTGCTATATCCACCAAAGCTACATTTCTCTTATTTCTCATCAATCTTACATCTAGCTTGGGAATTCACCAAAGAATCATATATTACTAAAAGCATGAACAAAAAAGTTGAAAATTGAATTACGGTTTTACCCTTTCTACAAATTAAATTATTATAAAATATTTAAATATTTAATTGTATAAATTTAATTAAATGTTAATGACTTTTAGACTTCCTAAGATTAATTCCTAATTAAATATCTAATTTATTAATATTTATCATCTATAATCTATATGTATATAATAGTTATAATTTTTTTTAAAAAAAATCTTTACCTAAATTTCTTTTCTTTCCCTCTTCTTATAACTTTTTCCTTAACCTCTCTCATGAATAATAATTGATGTGAATAAAGTATTTTCCTTTATGATAAATAACGAAATTTAATAATTTAAAGGGTGCAAATCTACAAAATGGAGACGCACATTGATAATGTCCTCTTGATTATTATTAAAGAATGACTCTAGCTTCACAAATTTAATTCATTAATGCTTAATTACATGATAAGAACTTTAGTTGTTCTTTTTACATGGTTTGCTAACTTTAATTTTTTTTTCATATTCTTCATTTATTTATTATTATTTTCTAATTACTTATTTAACTTTTATACTCTTAATATTCATAACTCTCATCTTTTCATATTCATAACCTCCAAACATTTAAACTAAAACTTTAAGATATCTTTTGATATTCCTTCTATTCTATTTATATAAATTCAACTTCTTTATCTCATGAAACCCCTATGAAGATTATTAGGCTATTATTTTTATTCTATAGTAAAAACAGATGATGAAGACTCTTGAATTTTGATAGGATATGAAAGGAGTCGATAAAAACTCAGAGAGTTATGTACTAATTTTGTACTTATATTTTCATCTATATTCATCAATCTTATAAGAATAATGTCTATATTGTATTTTTACTTAAATATTCTGTTTCTTTTTGTCTTTTTTTCACTCTTTTAGACTTCTTAATTTAGTTTTCTATGAATGTTTTATTGCCGTAAGTCTTTGAATTTTGTAATTGATACATTTTATTATTCATTATAATTATATATATATATTTCCATGAGATTTTAGTCATTCTAACGTATCTATAAAAATTTATATGAAACACACATGCGAAGCACGTCCTCAGAAACTAGTAAGAAATACATCCAAAGACACATAAGTGGCTTACCTTGGGCTTGTTACCTCTCCATGCTTCATATGGTGTTTGATTAAGAACAACCTTGGTGGCTGAAATATTCAGCATTTAGACAACAGTAGCAACAACTTCAGCCCAGAAATATTTTGGTACACCTCTAGCTTTCATCATGTACCTATTTCAACGACTGTCTGGTTCTTGCATTCGACAACACCTGCTCCGGGTTATACGGTGTTGTGAGCTCTCTATGAATACCATTTTCCTCGCAATAAGTGATGAATTCATTTGATATAAATTTACCACCTCAATCTGTTCGAAGAGTCTGAATTCTACAACCACTTTGTCTTTCAACAAAAAGACTTATATTTCTTGAAATTCCCAAATGTTTTTTATTTGAATTTCAAGAAGTATACTCAACTCATTCAACTATAATTATCCGTAAAAAGCAGAAAATATCAACTTCCACCTAAGGACTCATCACTCATTGGACCACATAGATCAGCATGAACCAATTCAAGACAAACAGATGCTCTCTAAGACTTATCTACACGAAATGACTTTCTATTTTTCTTTCCATACACACATCCTTCACAAAATTCATGAGCATCAATTCTTGGCAAACCAAGAACCATATTTGTAGGACCTAATAATTGTAACCCCTTTACATTCAAGTGACCATGCTGCAAATGCCACAAATTGGCTTCTGTATTGCCTCTGGTGACTAAGGCAAAACTTTTAACATAAAAAAATTCAAGAGGAAACATTTTATTTTGAGTCATTTGAATGTCAACAATTTTGTGTCCTGAAATTTTATCTTGATTTCTACAAGAATTGTCATCAAACAAAATAGAATATCAACATTTCATCAGTGGCCCAACACTCAACAAGTTATGGGCCAAAAAAGGAACATACTGCACATCATGGAGAAATTTGACACTACCATGAGAAGTTTTTAGAGAGATTGTACCTTTTCCATCAACTGTCATTGCCTTGTTATTTCAAAGACAAACTTCTGAATTCTCCAATTCATCAAGTTCTTTGAACAGTGACCTTCTACCTAACATGTGGTTGGAGCAACCACTATCAATGATCGATACGTCATCTGAACCAACATCTATTGAGGAGTGAGCCATGAACAAATTACCCTTATCTTGTTGTTGCTAATTGAATTGGCATGTATTTGTTCATCGTTCTGTTTAGTCCAACAATCAGCTTTCTTGTGCCCCATTTTTCCGCAATAGCGGCACTGAATATTGCTCTTGATTTGCCGGTGCTCACCACCAAACTGAGCTCGTCATCTGCTATGACCTCTTCCATGGAAACTACCTTTGTCTCCATATCCTTTGGCATTTGAAACTTCTGATTTGCCTTTGAAAGAAAACTCCCCCTTGATCTGAAATGCCTTCTGTTCGCCCTTTTCTTGAGATGCATTCAGTCTATCCTCATGAGCTTGCAATGAAATCATCAATCAATTCATCAAAACCATAATTATATAAATCACGGGACTCTTCAATAGTAGCTATGACATGATCAAATCTTTTATTAAGACTTCTAAAAACTTTAGAAACTATAGTTTCATCAGTAATTTTATCACCGTATGCCTTCATAAGATTAACACTTTCACTCACCCGAGATAAGTAGCCTTGCACAGATTCACTACTTCTCATGGATGAATTTTGAAATACGTCGGAGTGAGTGATTGAGTTTAATAGTAATTACCTTCGTCGAGTCATGGAATTATTTTTTTAGAATATACTATTCTTGCTTTGAGATTTCTGAAACAACAATTCTAGAAAAAGTTGAGTCATGCATCGCTTGTTGGATGTAAAACAGAGCCTTGGAATCCTTCTTTTTGTTCTCCTGCAATCTTTGTACTTCATCTTCCTCAGAATAGCCCTTTTCCACCAAATACCACAATTCATGAGACTTGGACAAAGACTTCATCTTTATACTCCAAAATTCATATTTATCCCCATTAAATATAGGAATTAGTTGTTGAGATGTGGTAGATGATCCATTGGTAGCCATTTTTTGTTCTCAACTGTCACTTTCTTCTTGCTACTTATTTCATCGCAGTTTTACCTAACCTGGCTCTTTATACCAATTTTGTTGAATAATAAAGAAAGAAGAACAATGTATAAGAAGATAGAAGAAGAGTTGCAGAGAACTTTTATGTTATATTTATGATATTCATAAAGAAAATGTTCGGAATAAATCTGTAACAGAAATAATATTTGCGGTAATAAAGGCAATAAATGCGGAATACAACAATGCGGTTAATCAACAAGAATAAAAGAGAAATAATGACACCAAGATTTTACGTGGAAACCATCCTAAATAAGGGAAAAACCACGACTTGAGAGGAGCAACGAATATCACTATAGTAAGGATTTTACACTTGTATGTCTGAGTAAAACTCCAAAGACCACTACACATTCAAAAGAAATAACACTCTTTTAAATTTTCCACCACACTACAATATCGCTCACACTTTCTATTTTTCCTTACAGATTATTTTCCTCTGTGATGCCTCACTCTTCTTTTCTCTCCTTTGTAATTCTTTTTGGTGCATTTAGAATGTAGAATTGTCCTCCCTTTTATAGAGAACAAATACACTACCCTTCAAATGTGCAACAAAAGAAAATCAATTTTTTCTTCTTCATAGCTTACCTACTCTGCCAAACTTTGAAATTGGCAGAGAACAATTTTTTCTTCAACATACCTTACCAACTCTACCAAACTTTGAAATTGGCACAAAGTTATTCAAAGTTTGGTACATGGGTATGGACCCCACAATCTCCCCCTCCAGACCCATCCACCTGAAAGGAGGTAGCTCTAGGTTTCTATCTTGAGTGCATGCTGACAAGTTATTTGATTAGCTCAAACTTGTCCCTTTATACCACCTTGGTCATCATATCTGAAGGGTTTTCACTAGTAGGGATTTTCATGAACTGCATAGATTCGTCCTCTATCTTTTCACGAATCCAGTGATATCTCACATCAATATGCTTCGTCCTTGCATGATAAATGGTGTTCTTGCTCAAGTCTATTGCACTCTGACTGTCACAATAGACGACATACTCCTTCTGATGCAATCCAAGTTCTTGAAGAAATCATTTCAGCCATACCATCTCTTTGCCAGCTTCAGTAGCTGCAATATATACTTCTGCAACTTTGACTTCCATGATATAGCTCCCCCTGAAAATGTAAACAAATATCCAGTAGTGGATTTTCTATTATCGAGGTCGCCTGCCATATCAACATCAGTATAGCCCTTCAAAATTGGATCAGATCCTTTAAAACACAAGCAATATCTTGTGGTACCTCTTAGATACCTGAGTATCCACTTAACTGCCTCCGAGTGTTCTTTTCCAGGATTTTCAGGGAATCTGCTAACAACACCAACTGCATGAGCAATATCAGGTCTTGTACACACCATCGCATACATCAAACTCCCCACTGCTGAAGAATAAGGAACTTTAGCCATTCCCTCTTTCTCTTCTTTTGTTGTAGGACACATCTGTTTGCTCAACTTCAAATGACTCGCAAGAGGCGTGCTAACAGGTTTAGCACTCTTCATGTTGAAGCATTCTAGTACACGTTCAATGTACTTCTCTTGAGATAGCCACAACTTTCTTTTTGTTCATTCTCGAACCATCTTCATCCCTAGAATTTGTTGTGCTGGGCCCAAGTCTTTCATGTCAAATGACTTGGACAAATCTTTCTTCAACTTTGCAAGCAGCTGTTTGTCTTGTCCTACAATTAACATGTCATTTACATATGACAACAAAATAATAAAATTGTTGTCAGAAAATCTTTTGAAGTATACACTTGGATCAGAATAGGTCTTTGTGTACGTTTGACTTTTCATGAAAGAGTCAAACTTTTTGTACCATTGCCTTGGGGCCTGTTTCAACCCATAAAGACTCTTATTCAATTTGCACACAATATGTTTCTTTCCATATACTTCAAATCCCTCTGGTTGCTCCATATAAATCTCTTGTTCCAAATCTTCGTGAAGAAATGCAGTTTTCACGTCCAATTGCTCCACTTCAAGATCTAGACTAGCTGCTATGCTCAAAATAGTTCGAATAGAAGTCATTTTGACAACAGGTGAAAAAATTTCATTAAAATCAATACCTTTCTTTTGTTCGAAGCCTTTTACAACCAATCGAGATTTGTACCTCACCAACTTGCCATTTCCATTTTTCTTGAGTTTAAAGACCCACTTGCACTTAAGTGGTCTTTTTCCTTTTGGAAGTTCAACTAGCTTGTATGTGCCATTTTTCTGTAGAGATCCCATCTCTTCGTGTATGGCTTTCATCCATTGGCTCTTTTTTGGGTGAGACAACACTTCCTTAAGACTTTATGTCTCACCTTCATCATTGATAAGGACATACTCTGAGGAAGGGTATTTGGTTGATTCAACCCTTTGTCTTTCTAATCTCCTCAGAGGTTGAGATTGTTCTTCTTCTGGGTACTCCATTTGCTCGGTATTATCACCATGTTGCTCCCCCTGCTCAACAATCTCATCAGGTTTCTCTTCATGCACAACAACTTCATCAATCGTACTTTCTGCACTTATGGGATGGTTAGAAGAAGAAGGAATGGTAACAAAATTAGGAACTATACCATTCTTTTTCTTGGCCTTCTCGGATAGATCATCAGCAGTTCCAACTTCACTTTCTTGAAAGATTACATCTCTACTTCTGATGACCTTCTTCTTTACAAGATCCCATAGTCTGTATCCGAACTCTTCATCTCCATATCCGATGAATATGCAGGGAACTGGTTTATCATCTAGCTTGGCTCCGAACTCTTCATCTCCATATCCAATGAATATGCAGGGAACTGATTTATCATCTAGCTTGGTTCTTTGATCCTTCGGTACATGTGCAAAAGATTTGCAACCGAACACCTTTAGGTGCGAGTAAGAATTCTCTTTGTTGGTCCAAACTCTCTCCGGAATGTCAAACTCCAACGGAACTGATGGACTACGATTGATAAGATAACACGTTGTCTGAACTGTTTCACCCCAGAATGTCTTGGGTAATTTAGCCATTCTGAGCATGCTTCTCACCTTCTCAACAATGGTGCGATTCATTCTCTCAGCTACACCATTGTGTTGTGGGGTTTCAGGAACTGTCTTTTCATGTCTAATTCCATGGTTTGAACAGTACTCTTCAAATTCTCTTGAAGTGTACTCACCTACATTATCGGTTCGGAGACGTTTTAGCTTTCGACCTGTCTCTCTTTCTATTAGAGCATGAAACTTTTGTAATACTTGAAACACCTGATCTTTGATTCTCAAGATATAAACCCACAATTTTTGAGAAGCGTCATCAATAAAGGTAACAAAGTACTTATTACCTCCTATCGATTCTATCACCATTGGACCACAAACATCAGAATATACCAAATCAAGTATATTCGACTTTCTTTCAGATGATGTCTTAAATGAGACTCTATGTTGTTTACCAAATAAGCAGTAGTTACACGATTTTATTGTTGTACCTTTGGCAAAAGAGATGAGTGAATTTTTGGAAAGAATTTGCAATCCTTTCTCGCTCATATGACCCATTCTTTTATGCGATAAATCTACAGAATTTTCTTCGTGAGCCGCATTTAATTCACCTTGGCATATTTCTTCATTTTTCCTGTATAACGTGCCACGAGCAAC
Organism: Solanum habrochaites; assembly: GCA_027704765.1. Lineage (NCBI taxonomy): Eukaryota > Viridiplantae > Streptophyta > Magnoliopsida > Solanales > Solanaceae > Solanum > Solanum habrochaites. Next base: position 56,972,855 of record JAKWJA010002500.1, read on the forward strand.
TCCTTTTGCAATCACCAATGCCCCTTTGGTGAGTCTCCATATTTTACTTGCAAAGTGGTTCTCATATCCATCTTGGTCCAAAGCAGTTCCCGAGATCAAGTTCATCCGCAAATCAGGTACGTGGTGCACATCTTTCAACACTAATGTGCATCCAACATTTGTTTTTAAGAAAATGTCTCCGATCCCCGCAATCTTTGAGTAACTTGTGTTACCCATTTTCACATTTCCATAATCACCGGCTACATATATCTGCAAAAAAGATCTCTTACCGGTGTGGCATGATAAGATGTTGCTGTGTCGACCACCCATTCCGACTCTGTACCTGCCAAGTGCATGCATTCTTCTTCCTCATTTATGAGGAGAACAACATTTTCATTATTTTGCACCATGGCAGCTGTGTTGTCATCATTCTTCTGGCCGCTGCTTTCCCCCTTGCCCCTTTTTAGATTTGGACAATCTCTTTTGAAGTGTCCTGGTTGATCACAATTGTAGCAATTTCTGGCCTTCGATTTTGATCGGACCTTGGACTTTCAACGAGCTCCGGATCTACCATAGTTACTTGAGCTCCTTTGGTAACTTCTGCCTCTACTTTCCGTGATGAGAGCATGTCCGTTATTTTCAGGCCTTTTTGTCATCTTCTCAACAAGCAAAAGGGCTAATGTGACATCCTTCAACTCAATAGAGTTCTTACCATGTAATATGGTTGTTGCTAAAGTATCGTAGGAAGATGGCAGCGAGTTTAAGAGCACTATGGCTTTATCTTCATCCTCGATCTTTACTCCGAGGTTTGCTAGCTGTATGATTAGTCTATTAAGTACATTTAAATGAGACAAAAAAATTGTACCTTCACCCATATGTAGCGCATATAACTGCTTCTTTAGGTACAATTTATTTGTCAGTGTTTTAGACATGTATAGATTTTCTAACTTTGTTCAAATGTAACATGCACTCTCTTCATCGATGATGTTATTAACTAAATCATCTGTTAAGTGCAATTTGATTGCACTAGCAGCCTTCTCATCCATTTCTTCCCAATCCTCAAGTTTCATGGATTCGGGCTTTTTGGATTTGTCGCCTAGGGCCTTATGCAAACCCTGTTGGATGAGCAATTCTTTCATCCTTCTCTGCCACGTTGAGAAACCGCTATCACCGTTGAATTTTGCTACCTCGTACTTTACTCCAGACATTTTTTTTATTGAGTATAGTACAATAAGCTGCAAAAAATATTTCTGTAAATGAGCAGAACCTGTGCTCTGATACCAATTATTGGGAATAAATCCGTAACAGAAATAATATTTGCGGTAATAAAGGCAATAAATGCGGAACACAACAATGCGGTTAATCAACGAGAATAAAAGAGAAATAATGACACCAAGATTTTATGTGGAAACCCTCCAAAATAAGGGAAAAACCACGACCTGAGAGGAGCAACGAATATCACTATAGTAAGGATTTTACACTTGTATGTCTGAGTAAAACTCCAAAGACCACTACACATTCAAAAGAAATAACACTCTTTTGAATTTTCCACCTCACTACAATATCGCTCACACTCTCTATTTTTTCTCACAGATTATTTTCCTCTGTGATGCCTTACTCTTCTTTTCTCTCCTTTGTATTTCTTTTTGGTGCATTTAGATTGTAGAATTGTCCTCCCTTTTATAGAGAACAAATACACTACCCTCCAAATGTTCTACAGAAGAAAACCAATTTTTTCTTCTTCATAGCTTACCTACTCTGCCAAACTTTGAAATTGGCAGAGAACAATTTTTTCTTCAACATACCTTACCAACTCTACAAAACTTTGAAATTGGCACAAAGTTATTCAAAGTTTTGTACATGGGTATGGACCCCACTGAAAATACATAGGAAACTTAAATTGGAATTAAGACTCAACCACAAGACCCACTAACTTAAACACAACCTTACCCGCTAAGCTAAATATTAGCAACTAACAGAAGATATGCTTTGACTCAACTGGTACTCTTAACAAACGTGTTACTCTTCCTACTAAACAGGAACCTTTTAATATGTTTGAATAAATATTCAACACAACCTGGATCAACAAGGTGTTGCGTGGACGAGTCTGAGACACTAGTGGAATGTGGCACTACCTCAAAAGATGGATCCATAGAAGAAATCTTTTTCAACTGCGTAGAAACCTGTATTGGTTGTGGAATATCATGATTAATGATGGAACATGTGCAGGAGTGGAGGCAGGTGATTCAGTTGGCAGAATATCCCATTGTAAAGGCAAAAAAAAATTTCCTCAATGGAGGAAAACATATAAGAAAAGGGAACTTTATTTTTATAAAAGATAACATTTGGGGAAATGTATATTTTTTGAGACATAGGATCATAACATCGATGACTGTGGTGGACATTAGAAAAGCCTAGGTAAGCACAAGGAGTAGAGTGTGGATCTAATTTGTGTTTCATATTTGACCTAAGCCATAGGTAACAAAGACAGCCAAAGGGTTTGAATAACTTGCTAATTGGGAATCTCTCCAAACAACCGCTAATATGGAGAATCGTTACTAAGAGTTGGGGTAGAAAATATGTTAACTAATAGTGTGGAAGTGTTACAAGAAAACAACCAAATATTGGAGACATAGATCCTTGATATAAATGTTAGCTACGTGATCAGATGTGGGTTAGTAGTTACATTGTTGCTTTTGTTTAGGAGTCATTAAGTTGTTTCCTAGTCTTTAGGCTATAGGAGTAGTGAAGTCAGTTTTTAGATTCAGAATTATTAAGAGAGTTAATGTGTTTTTTATTTACTAAGTTTTTTTATTTAAGGACTCTTGTAACTGCATATTCTGAAGGATCAATAGAGAGAAAATTTCCAAACTTGCGAGTCTTTTCTTTTCATCTTTGTTGAAGTAAATTTTCTATCATTTGGTATCCGAGCCAGAATTTTTTTTCTTCTTTTTTGAAGTATTATTGTATCAACAAAAGATGGCCTCTGAAAATTCTGTGCAGCCTGCTATTCCGCGCTTCGATGGTCATTACAACTATTGGAGAATGTTGATGGAGAACTTCCTTAGGTCGAAAGAGTTTTGGACAGTTGTCAGTATTGGCGTGCAAGAGCCAGCAACTGGTACTGCCTCGTCGGAAATACAAAAGGCAGAGTTGGATAGTCTAAGATTGAAGGATCTCAAAGCGAAGAATTACATTTTTCAGTCTATTGATCGCTCCATACTGGAAACCATTCTTTGTAAGGATACATTCAAACAAATATGGATTCCATGAAGAATAAGTATGAAGGAATAGCGAAGGCAAAACAAGTGAAACTTCAAGTACTCAGTGATGAGTTCGAAACTCTACGTATGCAAGGTAGTGAGTCGGTAATAGATTATTTATCTAAGACGTTTGCTATTGCAAACAAAATTCAAATTCATGGTGAAAGACTGGAGGATGTTACCATTATTGGGAACATACTTCGCTCAATGACATTGTTTGCTCCATTGAAGAATCCAAATATATCGATACTCTTTCTCTACAGGGTTCTTTGTTGGTTCATGAACAGAAAATAAACCAACAGAAAAAGGATGAAGTAACATTGAAGGCAGCAATGTCTTCGAATGGTAAAAATCAGGAGATAGTCAAATGGAAGGGAAAGATGCACCTAAGAAGGAGAAGGGCAACACTTGAGATTCCCAGGAAAAAAGAAAAAAGATGTGACAAGTCTCAAATTGAATGCTATAGATGCCATCGATCTGGATACTGGATCTGAGTGTCGTACCAATTTAAATAGGAAGAGTGGTGGCAGATCTAACTTTGCAGAAACGAAGGAAGATGTGGAAAGAAAGGGAGAAGAAGAGGAGATTTCACTTTTGATGGCATACACTGCCAAGAGAAAGCTTCAAATGATGTATGGTATATCGATATAGGCAGTAGTAACCACATGCCGGGGCAGAAAGAAGCATTGTCAGAGTTGGATGAAACGTTTCGAGATGCTGTGAGATTCGAAGATAATTCAGTAGTCTCTTGCATGGGAAAAGGGAAGGTACAAGTCAACTCCATTCATACCATTATTGATATGTTTTATGTCCCTGCGTTAAAGACGAATCTACTAAGTGTTGGGAAAATTCAAGAAAAGGGATATGAACTTAATATCAAAGTTGGATTTAATAAGATACGTGATTCTCATTTGGGGATAATCGCTCATATAAACATGTCATCGAATCCCTTTATATCTTCACAACTCCATAAAATCTTGTCTCTCTGCAAAAGTTAAAGAAAAATCCTGGAAGTGGCATTTTCGCTATGGGCATTTAAACTTTGGATGCTTGAAAATTCTAAAATAAAAACAGTTTGTGTTGGGCCTTCCAGATCTTGAGTCGCCGAATAAAGTATGTGCTGAGTGTGTTGTTAACAAGAAACACCATGAACCATTTCCAAAACGCAATTCTTGGAGGGCAAAGAAGGTGTTGGATTTGGTGCACTCAGATATCTGTGGTCTGATAAGTCCTACATCTAATGGAGGTAAAATTTATTTCATTAGCTTCATTGATGATTATAGCAGAAATATTTGGGTCTTTTTATTAAGACAAAAATCTGAAGCATTTGAAACTTTTAAGAAGTTTAGACTGATCTAGGCGGTGAATATAACTCACTAGAATTAGTAGAATTTTGTAAGAAACATGGCATTAAAAGGAACCTTACCACAGCCTACACACCTAAAAAAATGGTCCATGTGAAAAAAAAATTGCACAATTCTTGATATGGTGCATAGTCTTTTGTAGAGGTCACTTACCAAGAGATTTTTGGGAAGAAGTAGTTCATTGTACCGTTCATATATTGAATAGATGTACTACCACCTCTATACAAAATACGACACCTCATGAAGCTTGGAGTAGCCGTAAGCCAAATGTTGATTACTTTTAGATTTTTGGGTGTATAACATATGCACATATTCCAGATGCGGCGAGGAAGAAGTTAGACGATAAAGGTCAGAAGTGAATTTTCCTTTGTAGTAGTGACAAATCAAAAGCTTATCGCTTGTTTAATCCTATTACCAAGAAAATTTTTGTTAGCCGAGATGTTATTTTTAATGAAGAAGCAATCTCTAATTGGAGCGATAATAATTCGTTTCAACATATTCCAGTTTCTGTTGAAGAAGAAGAGGAACTAGAATGACCTTTGGAGATCAGTTCACAAGCAAGTCCAATTGTACAAGATGCTGAAAGTAGGAATAGAAATAAGGCGGGTTGGGGTGGGTTATGGCGGGGCAAGCCTCAACCCGCTAAGATTTGAACCCGCCCTATCCCGCCCCATTTAGAAGTTTTTCAAAGTTATAACCCTCCCCGCCCTGCCCTGCTACTCCCTTCCCCGTTTAAGTTTAAATCTTCTCTTTATATATTTTATATTAATTCTTTATACTTGTTCTTAATGGCAAAAGAAAACAACGGTCAATGCCAAAAAAATCATCAGAGATAAAGCTACTATTAAAATATTCTACTATTTAAATTGTCCAAAGCACACTTATATATTCCCATTAATCTCAATCACAAGTATATTTAATAAAATATGAAAATGAAAGACGAGAACAAAAAATAAATGTGACCAATTAATAATGTTAATCTACAACTTTTGTTTTTTTGCCTTTTGGATCGGCCCAAGCTTAGTTGAAATAATGGGCCTTTTGGCCCAACACAACCCATCCCTGCCCTTTTAAAGTTTTGGAACTATTATCTTTGACCCACCCCGCCCTACCCCGCCCCATTTAAGTAGTGCCCTATCTTGCCCCGATAAACCCTTGCCCTACCCCACCCTATCTTTGCCCCACCTATTGCCATCCATAGCTGAAAGTGTTGAACATGAATCAGGTGATTCTCAATTGAACAATGAACGTCCATAATGTAATAGAGGGGCACAAAGATAGTTGGAAAATTATGAGGTATATGGGACTCGGAAATCTGGAAATACATTAAGTCATCTTTCTTTATTTTCATATTGTGATACTATATCTTTTGCCGATGCCGTTAAAGACCTGAAGTGGAAGCAATCCATGGACAAGGAGGTTAGATCAATTGAAACAAAATGATACTTGGGAGTTGAAAAATCTTCCTATAAATCACAAAACATTGGTGTCAAATGGGTTTACAAAACAAAGATGAAGGAAAACGGAGAGGTCAACAAGCTCAAAGCTCGCTTAGTAACAAAAGGCTACAAGCAAGAATATAGTGTTGACTAAGTAGAAGTGTTTGCTCCCATTGCTCGTTTAGATACCATCAGATTGATGATTACTTTGGATGCTCAAAATGCTTGGAAAATCTATCACTTGGACGTGAAATATGCCTTCATACATGGTGAACTTCAAGAAAAGGTATTTATCAAATAACCTCCTGGCTATGTGAAATTTGGAGGTGACAATAAAGTGCTTATATTGAAAAAGGCTCTATATGGACTAAAACAAGCTCCAAGAGCATGTTATAATCACATAGATACTTATTTTTCAAAGGAGGGATTTCGAAAGTGTCCATATGAACATACTCTTTATATATAAAGGGAAGGTGCAGGGGTCTTAATGTTGTGTTTATATGTGGATGACTTAATTTATACCAGAAGTAATGTGTATAATATTGAGAACTTTAAGAAGTTCATGATAGTTGAGTTTGACATGTCGATTTGGGTATGATGCATTATTTTCTTGGTTTAGAAGTGAATCAATCTGCTGACGGTATTTTTTATCTCAAAAGAAATATGTGCAAGATATTCTGGAAAGATTCCAGATGAAAAGTAGAAACACTATGAGCACACCAATGGAGAAGGGTCTGAAGCTGGTCAAAGAACCTGAAGGGAGAAAAGTGGACAGCACTTTATACGAGCAAATTGTTGGAAGCTTGATATACTTGATGGCAGCAAGGCCTGATGTTATGGACGCTCTAAGTCTCATTAGCAGATTCATGGAGAGTCCAAAATAAATGCATCTACAAGCTGCCAAGAGGATCCTACGGTACTTGAATGGTACCAATGACCTTGGCATACTTTATCAGATGAGATCAACTGGAGATTAAGTTGGTTACACTATTAGTGATAGTGACTATGTTGGAAATCCTGAAGACAGGAAAAGCACACCAGAATATGTTTTTATGTTGGGATATGGAGTTATTTCTTCGTCTTCAAAAAAGCAACCTATTGTTACTTTGTCAACTACCGAAGTAGAGTATGTAGCTGCAACATCATGTGCTTGTCAAGCAGTTTGGCTGAGGAATATTCTTGAAGAACTTCATTTTAAGCAGGATAGACCAATGCCAATCTATTCATACAATACTTCGTCGATTAATCTTTCAAAGAATCCAGTTGAACATGGACGGAGTAAGCATATAGATGTGAAGTATCACTTCTTGTGTGATCTGACTAAGATGCAAAGATTGGTCTTACATATTGTAGAAGTGAAGATCAGATTGCAGACATGTTCAAAAAGCCCCTGAAACCAGTGTCCTTTCTAAGCTACGCGATCAATTTGGTGTTTGCAAATTAAACTGAAAAATATTTCAGTTTAAGGGAGGGAATGTTAGCAACGTGATCAGATGTGGGTTAGTAGTTATGTTGTTGCTTTTGTTTAGGAGTTATTAAGTTGTTTCCTAGTCTTTAGGCTATACGAGTAGTGGAGGCAGGTTTTAGATTCACAATTATTAGGACAGTTAACGTGTTTTTTATTTACTAAATTTTCTATTTAAGGACTCTTGTGACTGTGTATTCTTAAGGATCAATAAAGAGAAAATTTCCAAACTTGCGAGTCTTTTGTTTTCAGCTTTGTTGCAGTAAATTTTATATCAATTAAATGGTTGTGGTTGTTTAAATGATGTGGTGGTGTCTACGTTCAGCCATGGCCACTCGTTGTAGTGTATTTGGGGGAGATACAAGGTGTTCAGTGTGGTTTGCAAGAAGGAATAGCCTGAGTCCTTCAAACTCACCACCACTATCAGTGTACACTGAGGTGATTTTAATATGAAAATAAGTTTCAACAAGGGGTTTAAATTTGGAAAAAATTGTTTGAACCTCATTTTTGTTTTTAACCATATAAAGCCAAATATATTTCGCAAACTGATTAACAAAAATTACATAATGTAATTTTTATTAATTGACAAAACTGGTGATGGCCCCCAGAGATCACTAAAAATAATTTGTAAAGGATTTGTGTTTCGTAAAGTATTCTGAGAAAAAGTAGCTGATAACTTTTATTAGAAGAGAAAGAATTGCAATAATCAAACTTTCCTAAATGGGAACTTGAATTGAAAACATATGTAAAAGTGTTTTAAGTACTCTTTTATTTGGATGTCGTAATCGTCTATGCCAAAATTCTTCAGATTCCACTTTATTTGTTTGGTAGCTCAGATTTCATTAGACTCCTCCAAAAGGGCCATTCATAAAGTCCATTTCTATTCTGGCCGCGTGCCAACACTGCCCCCATGCTCAAATCCTTCACAAGTAAAGAAGACGGAAAAATTCTGTGGATGTAAATGTAGGCACAGATATAAGATTTTGTTTAATAGCTAGGGCATAGAGGGTATTAGACAGGTGAAATTTTTTGTTGAGAGAACTTAACTGAATTTTATCAGTGTGAGTGGCATGAATTTTGTTACCGTTACCCAGGGTGATTTGGTCATTCTCGGTGTAGTCTTTAGGACAGTCAAGTTGTTGTGAGTCAGTGGTCGCATGATGTGACGCTCCAGAATAAAAAATCCAAGTATTAAAGCATAGTGTGCATTGGCATCAAAGTGGTTATGAGAGAAGGAAGAGCAAACATTGTCACTATGTCCAATACGAACTAGACGATATGGTTGAGGAGGTGTAAGTGTATGCCATTTTGATTAGGTGGGTGATGCATGTTGTTGTGTGGAACTTTGCGGACACTATGGTTAACCTCGCCTATGGTTGCGAGGTGAAAAATTGGCTAGGGAAGACATTGCGCCATAGAAGCAGTTAGGACAATGCTGCTTGGTGAGGCTCTTTATGTTGAAGAAACAACTCTTTGTTGAGAAGCTTGTTATACAAATCTTCATACGAAATAGATGCATCGCATGCTTGGATAGCAGTGTAAATTGAATCATACTCAGGTCCTAAGCCACTGAGTATTTTTACAGGAGGTTTATCATCTAGAATAGAAGATCCTGCAGTTTCAAGTTCGCCCATAACATCCCTGATGTCTTGTAGATATGCAGTCATACTACGAGAGCTTTTTTTGTAATTGTGGATAAGAAGTTATGAAGACTGAAAACACCTGTATGTGATTTGTTGGCATACAATTGATGTAGTGCGTCCCACGCTTGCTTGGAGGTGGAAATCTTTGTGATTGCAGAGGTAATGTTTGGTCGATTGATGCCCTCAAGGCATTGTGAATCAACTGGTCCTGTCGAAACCTGATTTTGTATGTTGGGTGGGGTACCCCTGAAGCATTTTCGAGAATAGTCTTGGATGATGCTATCATGGTTCCATTGAGATAACCGTAAAGGTCTATTGACACCCAATCTTGACCCTTCTCCATATAAATTAATGTTCAAGCTTCATTAATTTCGTACGATTTAAAATAATTAGCTATATAAAATTCAATTATTTTTCAAATTATTTTAAAGTAATTTCAGTAGCTTTTATAATTTTCTAATTAGTAGATATGTCTTTTATATAATCAACTTATTATATAAATATTCGAAGATAATCTCGAAAAGATTTTAAATTTAGTAAGTATTTTATTTAAATTAGTTCAGTTTTATTTAAATTATAGTTTTGGGTTATTAGTTTATACTTAAGTTACTTATTTTATTTTGTTAAAATTAAGAAGCTCGTAAATTAATTATATTAATTCATTTTATTTAGTTTTAATCAAATTCACCAAGTAAATTCAATTTAACTAATTTTTCTTTTATTTCTATTTATTATTTTTCAATTTTTTGCTCCATCTCAATTTGGATTAAGTTTCTTCAATTCCCAAGCCCATTTTTCAATTCAATTCCCAGCCTTTATAACATTAAACCTAGCCCAATAACAACATTATCCAGCAACCTTTTTTCAGAAATCCCACAGATCCAATTCCTCTTTGCCCCGACCCGACCCGATTCCTCATCTAAAGACCCAGAACAGCGTACAAACCCAGAAACACACAACCAAGCAGTGATACACACGCGACATTGACGTAAAATATGGCAGCGACACGTGAACAATTCAGAACAACCCTACACGCACACTACTTTCTCCTCACGCCAATGCGGAAGGTCATAACGACTCCAAACGACGTCCCTTTTTCCGTCAAAATACACGGAAAGGCATACAATACCAGCAGTAGTCTGTGACTTTCTTGTCTTCTTCCTCCTACTTTTCTCCTTTTCGTACAACTTTATCCACAAAAACATCTGCAGCTTCGTCCTTGCAGCCTTTAGATTGAGCCGCGTGGCGCCGCAAGGATGATGAACACATCTCAGCCATCCAAGCCCCTGCCCCATCCGGATTTCAAAGGATTTGGGAGATTTCACGTACTCTATGGTGAACACAAAAAAAATTGAATTTTGGGACTAAGGGAAATCTCGATTTTCACCCCGAACTTTTTCAGAATTCACCCACCTCTTCCTTTTTCTTGACCCATTTTTCCCTCTCTATAAAGGGATGTTCTTCTCTGTTTAAGGGGTTTGTTGAAAAAATTTAGTGAAAAGTTGGGGGAGGGGGAGATTTTCTTTACTATAAAAAACTTTGAACTGATAGAGAAAAGTCGGGCAGAAGGTTGAAAAAGTGTAGGAGATTTTTTGAGATTCCTTTGCATTTTTTTCCTGAGAACAAGACTATCCATAAAAAATCAGCGAATACGGCGAAAAATACAAATCAAACACGTTTGAAACAAAAGAGAAATCACTGTGACTATAGTGTGGTGTTTCTACTCACCCACGAAGATTGCTCTGTTTATTTTTTGTGGTGGAATAGCTTATTTCTTTTGCTCCTCGTCCCGTCGCTGCATCGAATAAGGTAACACCTCTTCCTTTGTGACATTCTCTTCGTTTACTTCTCTATCTTGCTGTGTTGATTCGATGTTATTTGTGGTTGGGATGATGATGTTTTAGCATGAAGTATATATATAGTCTTAAGTCGTTTCTATAAGTTAGTTATAATATTGAGTAAGAAATTTTAAGGCATGAGTATCTTTTGTTAACTCCTAACAGCGTTCCATCATTTGTAGTCTTTTGTTTAGCGATAGTTTCTTGATTTTGTATATGTTCAGTTTGAAAGATATATTATTTCCCGTGGTTCAATTGCGGCTGCCTATTTGAGAGATTCACAGTTTTGTGTTTATGGTCTATTGCAACACTAGATTTGGGGATATTCTATTCTTTTATTACAATCTGATTGCTATTTTGCTGATAGAATTTTGGTTGTTATAATCTATCATGTCTTAAGTATATAGTTGTTCTATTGTGTGCCTTCATATTTTGAGTCTTACCTATCTAGTCATTCCCTTCGGATTCAAAGCATATTTTAATCTAGTTTTGTTTTTGATTTTGTTATCCATGTCGAATTTCGTCTCCCTGCTATTGCAAATTTCAGCCAAGAATGCTTACACTGTCCAGTTAAATCAATATAAAATTTGAGCTTCTTGTTTCATTAATCCCAATTGGAATTTTGTTAGAAATTAGTCATTAAGCTTACATGAAGCATGCCTTTTCCCGTGTCTTAGTTCTTTTAAGATTGCCTTAAGATTGTCTGAAGTGTGATTTGTTTGCAAGGACTATGGTGCATAATATGTTGATTTCCATAATATAGAGTTAATATTTAATAGTTTAGTTACATGTTACTATTGGTTTTGGTTTTAATCTTTTGTATTGATTGGTTGTTCCCCTGTTTACATTTCTTAAATGACATAAATGTTGGTTTAACATTCATTTGTACATTGGTAAAGGGCCTAATTTACTCACATATTAGACTTAATTAACACGACTAGTAAATGGAGCTCTGTTAATATTTTTGGACTATCATCTTTTGTGTTATCACCTTCTTGGTCGATTTGATTCATTTGGTGTTCCTTTATAGTTATTTTTGTTCGGCCTAAATATCGAGTTCGGTTATGTATACCTTTATTTCTTAGTTTTCGAATTTCCTAAATAACTCGACCTCAATTGAATTGTGCCTCGTTCAATTAACTTTTTTTAAAATTTATTTTCAAAATTCTAATTGTGTATATATTTTTGGTCATTGTATGTTATTTTTCTTGAGTTTACTGGGGACTCTCTGCCACTCCTCGCATATCAAGTTTGGGCCTTTAAGGCCAAATTTTCCATTATCGAGTCAAACCGTGTCAAGTGGAACCAAGGAGTAGAGCCTCAAAATAGACGAACAGATTTTAGAGTAGAAGAGTCTGAAGTAGATCGGAAAAGATTGAGCCGAAAGCCCTCATTTCATTTCTATTTTGTTTTATTTTGTTAATTTTGGGCCTAAGCCCTTATTATTTTGTATTATTACTTCGTTAGAATTTAGGACAAGTACAAAGTCGAGTGGGCCTAAAGACCCAAAGCAAAACAAAAGGTGGGTCCTAACACCGGTTCAGGCGGACCGAAATTGGATTTCAACTCAATTTCTCTCTATCTCTCCCTTACTTTACCAAATGCTTTATTTTTTGTTAATTGTTTCTAGTTTTAGGGTTAAAGGATTCAAATCTCTCGCAAAACACCACCTTGTTTTAATCACTTATTTAATTCAATCAAGTATAAATAAAAACTTTGAAAAATAAATTTTTTGCAAGTCTCAATTAGATAATAAAATTGATACTTCACCTTTCAAACAATCTTAAATAATTTTCATCTCAAAATTAAATTAGAATTTTAGCCAAACAAATTAGTTGTCGAATAATCGTGATACAACGAATATTTTAGGTGCCATAAAAAACTTCCTAAATGTGAACCCCTGAACCCCCTTTTAAATGTTTTCAATCGATTTTCCGTTTGAATCTTTTTAAAACAATGTTTTCTCTTGATTTTTCTCATAAATATTAAGTGGCTACTCTATACAAGTATCAAAAATAATAAAAAAATATTTCTTCTTTTTTTCGAAATAAAACAGAATGGCAAATCTGCTAGGTATTTAGAAGGATTCTAACCTTAAAACTAACATGTTTGGCTATGTGTAAATAACTGTTTACTTGTTTTGTATCACACTTTAAACTGTTGTGTTTTAATGGCATATCATAACTCCATCAAAAAACATTTGTTTCTATTTATCACTTAAAGGACGATTATGCGGCTTTGCACTCGTTCGTTAACCAAATTCTTTCTCAGGGCACCATGACGAATGTAGGATGTAGCAAAACGTGAAACTTTTTCTTAGCAAGCAGTGATACACACGCGACATTGACGTAAAATATGGCAGCGACACGTGAACAATTCAGAACAACCCTACACGCACACTACTTTCTCCTCACGCCAATGCGGAAGGTCATAACGACTCCAAACGACGTCCCTTTTTCCGTCAAAATACACGGAAAGACATACAATACCAGCAGTAGTCTGTGACTTTCTTGTCTTCTTCCTCCTACTTTTCTCCTTTTCGTACAACTTTATCCACAAAAACATCTGCAGCTTCGTCCTTGCAGCCTTTAGATTGAGCCGCGTGGCGCCGCAAGGATGATGAACACATCTCAGCCATCCAAGCCCCTGCCCCATCCGGATTTCAAAGGATTTGGGAGATTTCACGTACTCTATGGTGAACACAAAAAAATTGAATTTTGGGACTAAGGGAAATCTCGATTTTCACCCCGAACTTTTTCAGAATTCACCCACCTCTTCCTTTTTCTTGACCCATTTTTCCCTCTCTATAAAGGGATGTTCTTCTCTGTTTAAGGGGTTTGTTGAAAAAATTTAGTGAAAAGTTGGGGGAGGGGGAGATTTTCTTTACTATAAAAAACTTTGAACTGATAGAGAAAAGTTGGGCAGAAGGTTGAAAAAGTGTAGGAGATCTTTTGAGATTCCTTAGCTTTTTGTTTTCAGAGAACAAGATTATCCATAAAAAATCAGAGAATACGACAAAAAATACACATCAAACACGTTAGAAAGAAAAGAGAAATCACTGTCACTATAGTGTGGTCTTTCTGTTCACCCAAAAAGAATCCTCTGTTTATTTTTTGTGGTGGAATAACTCATTTCTTTCGCTCGTCGTCCCGTCGCTGCACTGAAGAAGGTAACACCTCTTCCTTTGTGACATTCTCATTGTTTACTTATTTATCTAGCTATGTTGATTTTATGTTGAATGTCCTAAATGACTCCACCTCAGTTGAATTGTGCCTTTTTTAATTTATGTTTTTAAAATTTATTTTCAAAATGCTAATTGTGTATATATTTTTGGTCATTGTATGTGATTTTTCTTGAGTCCATTTGGGACTCTCTTCCACTCCTCGCATATCAATTTTGGGCCTTTAAGGATAAATTTCCCTTTATCAAATCAAACTGGGTCAAGTGGAACCAAGGAGTAGAGCCTTAAAATAGACGAACAGATTTTAGACTTGAAGAGTTTGAAGCAGATCGGAAGAGATTGGGCCTAAATCCCTAATTTCATTTTCTGTTTTGTTGTAATTTTTAAATTTTGGGACTAAGCCCTTATTATTTTGTATTATTCCTTCGTTCGAATTTAGGACAGGTATCAAGTCGAGTGGGCCTAAAGGCCCAAAGCAAAATGAAACGGGGGTCTATAAACCAATCCAGGCAGACAGAAATCAAATTTGGACCCAATTTCTCTCTATCTCTCCCTTACTTTACCAAATGCTTTATTTGTTGTTAATTGTTGCTAGTTTTAGAAATCAATAATTCAAATCCCCCGCAAGACGCCACCTCGTTTCAATTAGTTATTAAATCAATTAAGTATAAATAAAAACACTAAAAAATAAAATTTTTGCAAATCTCAATTAGATAATAAAATTGATACTTCACCTTTCAAACAATCTTAAATAATTTTCATCTCAAAATTTAAGTTAGAACTTTTAGCTAAACAAGTTAGTTTTCGGATAATCGCGATTTAGCAAATATTTTAGGTGCCGTAAAAACTTTCCTAAAATATATTTGTGAATCCGCGACCCCCCTTTTAAATGTTTTCAATTGATTTTTTGTTCAAGTCTTTTGAAAACTGAGTTTTTTCTTAATTTTTTTCAAAAATTTATATTGCGACTCTAAACAAGTCTCAGAAATAATAATTTTTTTCTTTTTCTAAAACAATACAAGGTCAAGCCCTAACATGAGTGATTCAACCTGATCCTTTCAAATAACAGAATTGCTTGAACCCGTAACCTTTTTAGGTAACTGGGAGCCTGGATTAAATTGAACCAGGTAGGTAGTGTTATCAACAACAATTACTGAAGTGTTTTGAGTCACTATGATAGATGAACGAGGAAAAAAATAAAAAGATGAACATATAAATCGATACTTGTTGGAGTTTAGATGAGCTCTGATACCATAAAGATTCAGGATGGAAAAGATAAATTCTATTATATTTAACAATGTGCAGAAATTTTTTTTAAATACAAGTGAAGACCCACAATAAGTCATATACTATAAGAGTTGTATTACTAGTAGACTCTTAATAATGAACATGGAGTACTAAACCTATAAGCAGTAAACAATTAACTAACAACTACAATTGACTATGCACTATTACGGGGAAGATGCGCCGATCAATAGTCACATCCTATTTATATGGATCATTAGACTAATGATATTTTCATGAAAATCCCTCAAGCATTCAATGTTCCTGAAATATGTAAAATTTCGTAAGACACTTGTTCGATAAGATTAAATATATCCTTATATGGATTGAAATAATCAGGACGGATATGATACAATTGTCTTAGCTAATTTTTGCGAAAGAAAGGGTACAAAAATACCATATTTATCTTTATGTTTTCACAAAAAGGTCTGAAACTAATTTTGTTATAATACTTGTGTATGTTGATGATTTGAATATCATTGACATTTCAAAAGAGCTTTCAAAAGTTATTGAGTGAGCATTTGACAAATGAAATACTTTTTCATCACTCAACATAAGCATGAATGGTTCTAAAGTGATTTTACAATTACATCCACTGTGTCTGGTTATTTAATCTCTTGAAATACATAAAGATCCATTTCGACTTCAAGAAAATGATGAAGAGTTTCTTGGTGAAGAAACTCCATATCTTATTGTCATTGGGGTGATAATGTATCTTTCCAATAATACTCAATCAGATATATTTTTTTGCAGTATGTTTATTGGAAAGACTTAGTTCCTTCCCAACAAGAAAACATTGAAATGGGGTCAAACATATATCAAGATATCTTCAAGGGGGACCATTAATATGATATTATTTTATTCTAATAAATTTTTTTAAGAAATGATTAGTTATGCAAATATTAGATATTTATCACAGACTACTTATTTACATATGGAGGCACAACTATATCTTGGCAATCAAATAAAACAAACATAAGTTGCTACTTCTTCAAATAGTGCATAAACAATTGTTATCCATGAAGTAAGTGGAGAGTGCATTTTGTTGAGATCAATGACTCAACATATTCAAGAAATGTATGATCTTCCTATGAAAAAAAGGATATTTAGACAACATTGTATGAAGACAATCAGGCATGTATATTTCAGCTGAAAGAAGGATACATTAAACATAATACAATAAAACACTTTTCACAAAAATTCTTTTTCACTTGTGATATTAAGAAGAAAGGTGAATGATTCCCTCAGTTGATAATTTAATAGACATGTTGACCAACCTCAATATTTGAAAAGTTGGTATTCAAGTTTGGAATGTGTCGCCTCTAAGAAATTTAATGATGTTTGCAACGGGGAAGTAAACCACGTGTTGCACTCTTTTTCCTTCTAGTTTTAATCTCAATGAGTTTTCATTGCAAGGTTTTTAACGAGACAACAAACAATGAACATTACAAAATATGTGTATTCTTTTATCCTTCACAGAATTTGTTTCCATTGGTTTCTTTTCCTAGTAAGTTTATAACGAGACATATTATCTATCAATCATCCAAAGGGGATTGTTGTAAATATTTTGGTGGTTAATATGATGACCATAACTCCTAGGTTAATTCCATCCATTATGAGTAGTAGTGTTGTTGATAATGTGGTCAAATAGATGATTATAACTCCTAAATTAATTCTCTTCTTTATTGGTAGTAATATTGTCGATAATATGTTCAAATGGATGATCATAACTACTATGTCTATTTCTTATTTTATGGGTAGTTATTCTCAAGGTTTAATGTCAAATTTATGATACCCTTTGATATTCCACAATGTAATCCTTTTAATAGTAATATTGAGAATGCGTTGAATACATTTGAAAGAAAGAAAATTATCTTATATTCCTGTCTTATATTTTTCTTGTTTACATATTTATATTGCTCTTTTGTTCTTATGGTTACAACATAACTATTCCTTTGATATTTACCTTCGTGTTATCATTTTTTTATTGACAATTGAAAATGAAATAGAAATATGAGTTCAAATTCATACTTTTAGTATGAGAACCCTATAAACAATTTAAGCATTGAATTCTATATCAATGCTCTTAAAAATTATCTTAAATTATCCTATATCATATATATATGATTACTTTATGTTTTTCTTTATACTTTTAGATTATTACCCCTGCTTTATTTTTACCTTTAAACTCGGTTCTTCAACTCTTGTACGCGTCCTTTCAGACTGTTATATTCCTTTGTTGTGACTCTTCAAGAATTACCTATAAAAACTAGTTAAATCATACTCATTTTTGTATCTTCTTCTTCGTGAAACATTGCATCCCTAATTTCTGTAGAACTTCGGCAAAACCTTGAAGTATACTTTAGGTTTTCACCAAAAAAATAATGAAACCAAACTATAGTTATCTTGTAGTTTTTCCTCCATTAAACTCTCAAAATAAAAACTATTTCAAATGCTCAATTCTTAAACAACTTATTACAATCTGACGATATTTTATCCGTACATACTTTTTTGGGTTTTTCCCTTCTGTTATCACTCTGTTCGACAACTTACGTCAGTATTTCATCAATTATCTGTATAAAATTATCTTTTATGAATTTGTATTGAATTATTTTTGTACTTTTGGTTATGAAAACTTTTCAAGCATTCCTGATGGAACTAGGGTTGAGGAAGAGAAAATAAAGAGATAATAAAATCCGCCGCAAATTTATAAGGTAGTTGTACCTATTAATATATTTTATTGGGAGTTTAAATGTTATTGTATTAATCACATCTCCAAAATTTTATAAATTTTGTCAGATATGGAAAAGTCACAACCCTTTGGAGAAGTCAAAACTTTTTTAAAAAGTCACAATATATTGGAAAAGTCATATTCCTTCAATGTGAAATTTTCTTATTTTTAATATACTTATAATATAAGAAAGTATATAGGATTTGAGCTAAGACTTTTGTTTTAGTACTTATCTAACTTCTTTGAGATAATCAATAAATCATATCAATGGTCCATAAAGGCACTTAAAAAATATAGTATGAAATATAAAATATGTACTAAATTGGGTGTTTAGAAGAATAGAAAACATAGAAGTTTGTGGTTTAAGAATCTCTCATAATCCCTCTATTTATAGCCAACAACGGGTAGCATGACCATGTGTGTATTGTGCCTTATCAGAAAGTCACAATCCTTTGAAAAAGTCACAACTCTTTGAAAAAGTCAGATTCCTTCGGAAAAGCCACAAGTCTTTAGGAAAATAATAATCCTTTTGCAAAGTAACAATGTTACCACTCTTTTTCTGAATAATCACAACATTTTGAAAAAGACACAATACCCTTCAATATTAAAGGATGTCTTCTTTTAATATATTTTATATTATAGTATAGATAAATATAGAATATGTACTAAATTGGGTGCTTTAAGAAGAAGAATAGAAAACTTAGAAAATTCGTAGTTTAAAAATGTGAAGGAACTCCTCTATTTATAGACATCAAAGTTATTTTGAACATGTGCTTATTGATCCTTATTAGAAAATACACAACTCTTCAGAGAAATCGCAAACCTTTAGAAAGGACACAACTCATCCAAAAAATTACAATTTCTCAATAATGCCACAACTCATCAAAAAATTCACAATTCTTCAAAAAAGTCACAACTCATTGAAAAATTCACAACCCTTTGTAGTAATTGCAGCCCTTATGAAAAGGCGCAAACCTTTGAGAAGATCACAACTCACTAGAAAAGTCACAACTTTTTAAAGAAGTCGCAATCTTTGAATAAGCCACAACTCATTGAAAAAGTCTCAATCCTTCAATGTGAAAAGGTATATATATCTTTTTATGTTATAATATAAATATTTAAATAAGTATAATATAATAAAAAATATAAAATATATGTTTAATTGGATGTTTTAGGTTGGTATTTTATAATAGTTTAACATTCAATTTAGGGAGTTCACGCTTTTATAGATGGATGAATGGATGGATGGATGGATGGACGGACGGATGGACTGATGGAAGGATGTATGGACTGTTGGATGGACGGACGAACAAACAGACATATGGACTAACGGACAGCGTACAGATGGACAGATAGTAGGACAAACAAAGATAGATAGACAGATAGACATATATTCACATATTTATTTTCACATATTGCTTCTTAACCTTTTTCACATTCTTCATTCACAAAAGTTTAAAATTTTCAATTATTACTTTTTTGTTCTTTGTATTAGGTTGATATAGGAAAAGGTTGGGGAGTCTTATTTATTAAAATTGTTGTTTGTAGTTTTTCTTGATTTTCCTAATTACTTGTAATTTTTTTTATTCATTATATTTTTTTTCCATATGGTGCCCTCGAGAATATCAAATAGGGGTTGATATCATTCACATGATAAATTTATTATGGTATATTTAGGGGTATTCATGGAAAATGATATGAAAGTGTAAGGACATCTAGTTTCTATTGGCTAAAAAATTAATATAGGCCATCAAATTGAGTAACAATAGAGAAAGAGATAGTTGACTAATCTATGAAAAACATTCAATATTAAGAAGAAAATTATATCAAAGAACAAATATTATAATTGAAAATATATATGTAGAATATAAAATTCATGAAATAGTTATAATTTTACAAATTCAAGTTCTTAATATGTACAATACCTAATATTCCGATATTAGAAAATAATAATGATTAATCTTAATGATGTCATGGATTACCGTAGAATCGCGGAAAAGTTATCTAGTCTTATATATAAGAGCTTTTGAAAGAAAAAAAACATGTTTTTATAACACCGCTCATTTAAGCTTACCTTCTAAATTCAAAATTCACTTCTTCAAATTGTAGTGTAAAGAACAAATATTATAATAAAAAGAAATAGTGAATTTAAAAAACAATGATCTTATTATTCATGATTTGTACACGGAGTACAAAAAAGCAACATAAAATTATAACTAATAGGAAATAAATGGATTAAGTAATAAAACATCAAAGATAATATAATTAAGTTATTGTAAGGATTAATTAAGTTACTGAAGCTATTTCTCCATGAACAAGCAGTGAAAACAATGAGAAAGAAGGCCAGAGGAGAAGTTGAAGCAAAATGGTCCATGTCATTAAGTATCAATTTTCCAATTGTAAAATAGAAGATCTTGTTCAATAAATTAATTGATGATTGTTGCCATTGGAGTTTGAATCTTTCCCTCAATAAACCATTTGTGCATCAAATTGAAATCTGAATAGAAACAACAAAATAGAAGATTAGAGATTTATTTGGAAGAAAGAAAAGTCTTGTATAAAAAAAATCATCACAATTCAAATAGCTACTCACTTGATTGATTCGGGAGAATGGTTGAGCTCCTAGAAATACTTAGTAGTGAGTTGGAGGTGGTGGAGAAGCATAAATGTATGCTGGTGGAGCAGGTGATTTCACGGGTGGAGGAGGTGAGTTGTACTAATAGGGTGGAGGAGGAGACTTTACTGGTGGAGGTGGAGAGTGGTAGTAGTAAGGTGGGGGAGGAGAAGGCGATGGTGGAGGAGGTGACTTGTAGTAGTAGTGTGGGGATGGTGGAGAAGACTTGTAGTAGTAGGGTGGTGGAGGAGATGGGGAAGGTGGTGGTGGTGACTTGTAGTAGTAAGGTGGGGGAGGTGACGGGGACGGAGGAGGAGTAGACTTGTAGTAGTAGTGTGGTGGAGAAGATTAGGAAGGCAGTAGCGGTGACTTGTAATAGTATGGTGGAGGGGGAGAAGGCGATGGTGGAGGAGGAGACTTGTAGTAGTAAGGTGGTGGACGAGATGGTGATGGTGGTGTTGGTGACTTGTAATAGTATGGTGGAGGTGGAGATGGCGATGGTGGAGGAGGGGACTTGTAGTTGTAGCTTGATGGATGTGATGGTGATGGTGGTGGTGGAGACTTGTAGCAGTATGGTGGAAGGGGAGATGATGATGGAGGAGGAGGTGACTTGTAGTAGTAGGGTGGTGGAGGTGGTGATGATGGTGGTGGTGGGGACTTGTAATAGTATGGTGGAGGAGGAGATGGTGATGGTGGTGGAGGAGACTTGTAGTAATAAGGAGGTGGGAGAGAAGGCGATGGTGGTGACGGGGACTTGTAGTAGTAAGGTGGGGGGGGGGGGTGATAGTGACGGGGATGGGGGTGATTTTTATAATATATTGGTGGAGATTTTGGTGATGGTGCAGGTGGAGACTTATAGTAATAAGGAGGCGGTGAAGACTTAGTTGGTTGAGGCAGAGATTTGTAATAGTATACTGGTGTAGGTTTTGGTGATGGTGGAGGTGGAGTCTTGTAATAATAATAAGGCGGTGGAGAGTTAGTTGGTGGTGAAGGAGATTTGTAATAGTAAGAAGGTGGTGGTGGAGACTTTTAATGTATGTGGGGGTCGCGGGAGGTGGTGATTTATACACCTACTTTCGTGACGGAGGAGGTGGTGACTTATAAACATAAGTCAGTGATGGAGGTGGAGGAGATTTATGGTAATATGGAGTAGGTGTAGGCTTGGGCCTTTTTCACTCTGCATAAGGTGTCTTAGAGCCATAAGCAAATGGCTTTGAATAGAGTACAACTTCATATTTATTCTTTGACTTCACTTTAAGGTTAGCACCCTTTATTCCCCAGTGAAGGTTTGTAGGAATTCTACACTTTGAATCCTTTGGAGCATTGTGGAGTTTAGCTTTGCAAGTCTTTGCTCTATATTTGCTATATTCAAATCCTTCAACTGTGATGCTAAATTTTCCATTGATCTTAGAAGTACCATAACCCACAATTTTCTTATCACCAGCCTTGCAAGTTACTTCAACAACAGCAGCTAAATCCACGTGAAATAGTAATAATACATTAATTAATACTAAAATAATTAGTAGATCTTCTAACATATGATCATTTAGATACGTCCCTGCTTCTTCCAAAACTATGCCCTGTATTCATCATATTAAATTGTAATATCTTGTTTTTCTCATAATAAACACTCTTTCAAGCAAACTACTTTCATGCAATTGTAAAAATAATGCTTATAGTTGTTGCCTTATATATTTTTTGACGTTTTAACATCTTAATCTTAACGATAAAAGAGGATTGAAGATTCAAATAAAACAAGGACATTTATGAATTAAGATAAAAGCATATAGTACAAAGCAACAAAAAGGAGAATACATAGTTGGATAATTTTATCTTTTGAAATATTAAGAGAAAATAAAGAAAACAGGCATGATATAAACACCATGGTACCTTTCAGGTTCTTCTTGCCATGAGACATTTTTGGGTGCTTCCAATAATAGCATCTAAAAGAATAGACTTTTCCGACAACTTAGACCACAAATTGATGATGTGGAGGATAGTAATGAGTTGGAGTTGGATGAGACTTGTAGTAATATGGAGTTGCAGGTGATCTCTTTAGTTGTGGTGGCGAGGAGTAGTAGTATGTAGGAGGTGGTGACTTAACAGGTGGTGGTGGAGAAGTGTAGTGATATGGTGGTGGAGGCGATTTCTTTGGTGGTGGTGTTGAGGAGTAGTAATATGGTGGAGGGGGACACTTCACTAGTGGTGGTGGAGATAGTACGGGGGAGGAGGTGATTTAGTAGGTGGTGGTGGAGACTTGTAATAGTATAGTGGGGGTGGTGATGGGGATGGGGATGGTGGAGTAGGATACTTGTAATAGTCTGGTGGTGGTGATGATGGAGATAGAGGTGGAGGAGACTTGTAGTAATAAGGAGGTGGAGGAGAAGGAGAAGGAGGTGGTGAATATTTGTAATAATATGGTGGAGGAGGTGAAGGAGAAGGTGGCGGTGGAGACTTATAATAATATGGAGGGGGTGGTGATGGTGAAGGCGGTGGTGGAGATTTATAATAGTATGGTGGTGGAGGTGATGGTGAAGGTGGAGGAGGAGACTTGTAGTAATACGGAGGTGGTGGTGAAGGTGATGGTGGAGGAGAAGACTTGTAATAATATGGTGGAGGTGGAGATGGAGAAGGAGGTGGTGGAGACTTATTCACATAGGGTGGAGGTGGAGACGGTGAGGGAAGTGGTGGAGACTTATACACATTGAGTTGAGATGGAGACGGTGAGGGAGGTGGTGGAGACTTATACACATACGGTGGAGGTGGTGATGGTAATGGAGGGGGTGGAGATTTATACACATGTGGTTCAGGTGGTGATGGAGAGGGGGAGGAGGTGATTATCAACATATGGAGGTGCGGGAGAAGGTGAGGGAGGAGGTGGAGATTTGTACACGTAAGGTGGTGGCAGAGAAGGAGAAGGAAGTGGTGTTGACATATAATCATACAACGGAGGTGGTGGAGAAGAGTATACATAAGGGTCTGCCGACACTGCATTAGCAATAACCAATATGGCCAACGCCGTTAAGATTTGTGGCAAATACTGACGACCCTTGGCAAGGCCGCCACCTTGAATCCTCATTTTTCCGGAAAATTACACCACCTAGCCCCCCCAAATGTGGCTTGTTAGACTTAGAAGAAAGGAGATGAGCTTATGTTTTGAAGTTGAGTAGTGTTGCCTTTTGGGGATTCATTTTCCTATGTATTTATAGTAAAACACTTTGAGAGGTAGCTTTATCTAAAGGACCAATTAAAATGTAAAAGAATATGCAACATATTCTAAAGGACCAGTTTCTACTTTTACTTATCAAAACTCCACTTCTTGATCACTTTTGAATAATTCCATTGAATTATTTTCACATCATTTACCTGCAAAGAGACGGATCACTTCACATTCCACAAAATATTGCTAAGGGAAATGATTGTTAATTAATTTTCAATATTTCCATTCTCTTACAATTTTAGTTTGCATGTGTTGCCTCTCATGGACATTAGTGTTTGAGACCTACAAGTATCAATAATAAATTGAATGATAATCATACATATAGACTTAGTATCGGTAAAATGAGTTCATATTTTGGTGATCCGTCCAAATCACACATATTTTAATGGGTTGGGTGAGTGATATTTCACATGGGTAATATATGGGTTGATACCTTTATATAAAGCCACCTTTGATACTTGATAAAAGCATTTTAGTCTCCAAAATAAAATTTTCCAATGTTAATTCGGATAAAATGGACCCCAAAGCAAACATTAGACATCAAATGGATAAGAACCTTCCTTTGATGGATGCATGGCTTCAACTAAGTTGATTTTACTTGTTGCCAACTAGAAATGTTGATTTCTTTGACATTGAATTATTTCAACTACACCATTATATTTTGTGATATATATACTTAAAATAAGTTTGACTATTTATTTTTCAGAAAAGGGTTTAAAATACCCTCAAAGTATTAGAAATGGTACAAAATTACCCTTCATCCAATTATTGGCTCCAAAATACCCTTTTCACCCACCTATTGGATCCAAAATACCCTTTTCATCCATCTATTGGTTTAAAATTGACCACTTATTTAACGGTTTTATATTCAAACTATTTAAATATATTTTAAAATACGTGGCACTCAACTATTTGTTATAATTTTATTTATTAGTAAAATTTATAAATAAATCCACTACCCACCCAAAACTAATTAAACCCCTCCAAATTAATAAACCCGTCACATTATTAATGCAACAAAAGAAAATCTATTGCAAATTGAGTGTTTTTAAAAATTTGAGGCGAAAATATATCAGAAGTAAATTATCATACATACAAGTGTCTAAATAAAAATTATCAATAAACTTAAAAGTCAGACTATGTTTATCTTAATTATTCTTACGTCTCAATTATGTGATGTTACTTCATATGTAACTTTTTTTCTATATATTAAAGGTTTTAAAAGAAATCATAAGTATTTATAAAATTATATTTTTAAAAAGTGCATGAATTAATTCGGGATGTATTACTTCTTTACCTTTAATCATAAATTTCTAAATTCAATCAATCATATTGAAAGTGTCCTCCTAAATAAGCATCTCAATCTAAATTTAATTGGAGCTTCGATTCGGACTCGAATAATTTTAGATGTCATTTTCAGAAATATATAGTTTCATTGTGCTTTCGTAGTGTTTATGAAGATTTTTATATTATAGTTGGATTATTACTTGGGTGGGGTTTAGTTAGTAATGAGTGGGTAGTGGGTTAATTTATAAATATATTAATAAATTAAATTATAACCAAAAGTTGAACAGCAAGTATCTTAAAAAGTTTTTTAAGAATTTAATTTTAAAACAATCAAAGAAGTGGTCAATTTTGAACTCAAAGGTGGATGACAAGGGTATTTTAGACCCAATATGTGGATGAAAAGGACATTTTGGAGCCAATAGGTGGATGAAGGTATTTTGTACCATTTTCAATACTTCAAGGGTATTTTAGGCCTTTTTCCGTTTATATTTTTTTTGAAATATTTTTATTAATTAATTTCAGAAGCATTTGTTCATGAACTAAGTTTTAAAAATCAGTTTCTGTCGTTTTCAATTAATGCTAATTATTGATACTTAATAAGTTTATTAAAGAGATTGTTTAATTTTTTTTAGACTTGACATGCACTACTAATTCAAAAAGAAGTAGTACATATCCATACTTCAGATATTTTCCATATTCCCTTTAGTAGTATACATTTGTAAAATTAAAGCATTTCTGTTACTTTATATGAGGGTTTGATTTAGAGAAAATTTATACCTTAGAGAAATATGTAGCTCTTTGATATGTTCTATACTCTGGGAATCGCCTTTTTACTTCATACAATTAGCACATAAATTGATCGGAACATCACGATTGTTGATATCCGTTCCTTATCTCAAGCAAGGATTGGTATAGTAAGAGCGAAAAGCAGTGAAATATTGCGCTGTTTTCTTTTTCTTAATGAGAAATCACAAATTGTCCATGGCAAGAAAAGGTACAGAATTTGTTGCAAACCCTTAATTTTCAATTTTAAAAGGGAAAAAGTATCAGTTTTGGAGTTTAAATTTAAGACTTAAGTTCATAAACTATGGGATATAGTTGAGACTGCAATTCAAAGGGGAAACAAACTAGTGAGGAGGACATCCAAAGAGAGACTCAAAAAGAATGTTCACGATCAAAAGCTCTTGATGATAATCTTTCCTCGTATATAAACAGCTGAGACTTGCAAATAAGCATGGAAGATCCCAAAAACAATTGTTTACTTTGGATCTGATAGGCTAATTATTAATAATTGCAATCTCCAACATGATTTTGAAACAATTATCATGAACGAAAATGACTTTTGCAAGGATTTCTAGAAATTGCTATTGTTAGTAAAATGAGGTATTGGTGAGAAAATTGGTAATCAAGATTGTTATGTCCTAAGGTGTTGGACAAGTTTAACCATCAAATTTGAGCACCGGTGTTGCAACAACTGAGGATTTCTAGGACCTATTTACGCAGTTTTGATCAATTAATGAGTTTTTACTAGTCATGAAGATAGGTTTAAATAGATCCGTGAGAAAGTTCAAGAGAAGGCATTCTAGTTTAAGTGGGAGTTTTCCTACAAGAGAAAAACAGAAACTCAGCAACACACGTGGACTGACAAAACAATTTTTGGGGGTCAAGGATGTGGTGGCAACGACAGAGCGTTGTAGAAACTAAGTGGTGAATTCCGTTAGTCAAGAGCAATATTCAATGCCCAATACGATAAGAAATGTGGCCACAAAACAGTTGACTGTTAGACTAAGCGAAATGATGATCATGATGAAGCCAATTTCACAAAAAATGTGGAAGAAGAAAGAGAGTTATTTATGGACTATTCCCCAAAATTTGAAATATGAATGATGTAAGGTTCATTGATAGTGGATGTTCAAAATCATAGTCACGTTCGAAGTTTTATTAAGGGTCTGTTTGGAAAGTTACCTAATAATTGTAATAGGTATAAGTATAGGGTAGTAATTATCCACTAGTAATACACACAGATAGTAATACACTGACCTATTTTGTTGCCCACATGCAATTATACTTATCCAGATTGGATGCCACAATGTAATTACCATGTTTGTGTTTGGATGCACAATTTCAATCATAAAATATATATAAATTTTGAAAATAAAAAAATTAACTATTAAAATTTATACTAGACAAATAAGAAACTTTATAGCTATTAGTAAATTAAATATTTAAGATATATAATCTTTTGAAATATATACTTAATAAGATATGTTCTGAACTAATTATGAAAAAACTATTGATTTATACTTTTTTAAATTAATATATTTCAATTGAATTGATCATTAACTAAAAGTATGAAGTTTCTATGAATATCGGATGAAATGCATGTTTTGATAATAAAAAATTCGTATACAAATAGATGTCATAAATTATTAATATTAAACTAAAAGATAATCTATCAAATCTAATTAAAAATTAACTTGAAATTTGAATTCAATATCAACTAAAACAAATGAAACTGAAATATAAACATAAGTTATAATTCAAAACAAAAAAATTAACATAATACTCTTTAGCAAATTTGAACATAGAATACATAAATATGATTGTACTTTTAAAAAAAATTAAGTCTTATAAAACTATTTAAACAATAAATTCTAGTTAATTTAAAAATTAAACATACTAATAAATTAGCTAATGAGAAAATAAGCACGACATATAATAAATAAATATATGAAAAAATGCAGTAGATCATGTGAAATAAGCTCGAGAACGAGAAGACAAGAAAAAAATATAATAATATAAAATAAAATAAATTTCTAAATTTTGTATAGTAAAAATTAAATAGTACTTCAAATTATGAAGTGAAAAATAAATAAATAAATTATAAATAAAAAGTAATCAAGCTGATAATTACACCTTGTATTATGAACAATTACAACCAATATGCCAGTGAATTGTAGAGTGCAATCAATTAGTCGTCAATTACACCAATTACACAGACTAGAAACACCTCATATTACATGAGAATTTTTCATGGAAATTTTAAAGCAAAATGGCAGGCATTCAAAGTTTGTTGCGAATTTTCTGTCAATCAAAATCCACTGGAAATAGCATCGCTAGGTAATTATTACCTGCAATTTAAAAAATCACAAGATATGTTATTGGGGATATATAGTCGAAGTAATTACCTACAATTTTTTCACAAAAAGTTATGAAAATTCCACAACTAATTTTGGTAAAAATTTGTCACGATCCAAAACGGGTCGCGAGTGACACCCACATATATCCTAATATGTGAGCGAACAACAATCTAAACCCAACTAGTTCAACCCTAAATAAATAATATAAAAAATGAGGAAGACTTAAAAACTAATGACGAAATCAATTAAATAACTTCTAAAATTTAATACTGTATCATCCCCCAAAATCTGGAAGATCATCACCACAAGAACATCAATCTCAAAATACTAAATCTAAGAATAATCTAGGAACTAAAATAATAAACCAGCTAGTCCATGCCGGGAACTTCAAGGCATCAAGACATGAAGAAGAAGATCCAGTCAAGCTAGAAGCATTAGCTCACCCTGAGATCTGACGTGGATGAAGACTGGCTAGAGTTTGCGGTTGCGTTGAAGACGATGGCCGTTTGTGCTGCACTCCACAAATAACAAAGAAAAACAATTACAAGTAGGGTCAGTACAAAACACGAGTACTACAGTAGGATCATCGGCCAACTCAAAATAAAAAAAGCAATTATTTAGATAAAATCATAAAATCAACTAATATTCTAAGAGGTGATAGCAACAAGTATAAAAATCATTTATAACATCACCAACCACATCATGAGGACTCAGGCCCCACACCATACTCTTTTAGGAAACATGTTCTTTGGATTGAGTATATTAACATATTCAAGATCATTATCTTTATCCCTCTTGTGTCGGTACGTGACACTCCGCTCACACTACTACTATCCTGGTGTCGGAACGTGACACCCGATCCTATATTACTATCCTTGTGTCGGAATGACACTCCGATCCATATACTATCCTGGTGCCGGAACGTGACACTCCGATCCATATACTATCCATGGTGCCGGATGTGACACCCGATCCAATATACTACCCTGGTGCCAGAACGTGACACCCGATCCTCTATTACTATCTCATGTGTCGGAACGTGACACCCGATCCTTAATCTCATCTTGTAGTTCATCAAGCCTTTTTATACCAAGGCATCATCATTAACAAAGTAAATTAGGATTTAAGATTCACAGCATCATATGTTAGTTTCATACAATTATATAAAAACACATCATGCATACAGACAATTAAGCATATAGAAGGGTTTACATTACTACCCAATACATATCATTCGCTATTAAGATTAACTATGAAATAGCAATAAACCATAAACCTACCTCCACGAAGAATTGTGATCAAGCAATCTACTTTTCAAAGCTTTGCTTCCTCTTCGTTTCTCTCTCTCTCGAGTTTCTCTCCTCCTCTGTTCTTTCTATTTTCTTATTCAAACCCTTTTTCTTTACCTAATTAATATAATTAAGTATAAAAGATGATAAAATACCCCACTACTTGTTTCAAGGTTCTCCCTTTTAACCCCCAAGTAATCATAATATTAACATTAAACCACTAACTTTAAATTATAAGCAGGAAATAGTCCAAAACGCCCCTTAAAATATTTAACAGAAATCAGACCCAGTCAGGGTCACGCAGCCTGTGACGGCCCGTCGTGTCGCGACGGTCCGTCCTGCTGCTTCCGTCACAAAGTTCAAGAGACTCCAATTCATTAAAGAGTGTGACGGACCGTCAATGCCTGAGACGGTCGTCACTACCACCCCATCGTGACATTCGAGAGTCAATCTCAGTACCAAATTTCCAGATTCTAAGTGTTTTGGAAAGAGACCCCTCGAACAGTCCGTCGTGCCTATGACGGTCCGTCGTGGGATCCGTCGACTCAGCCAGTTTCCCAGAAATAAAACTGCTTCTCAAAACGACTAAACAGGTCGTTACAATAAATACCAATTTACCCATCGTCGTCACTCGAACGATCATAAGAAGAAAAACAAGGCAAAAGGGGAGTACATGAATCTGTAAAAGGTGTGGGTTATCTCTTGCATATAGCCTCTTCTCCCAAGTGGAACTCTTCAACTGGTCGATTCTCATTGAAACTTTGATGGATGCAATCTCCTTGATCTCAACTTGCGAATTTCTCTATCTAGAATGGCAAAAGGCTCCTCCTCATAAGTCAAATTTTCATCAAGCAGAAACTGAATCCCAACGAATGATGTAGTTTCCATCCCCATGGTATCTTTTCAACATAGACACATGAATACTGGATGCACTCTGACAGTCCTGGGGGCAAGGCTAATTCGTACGCTAACTCGCCCACTCGCTTAAGTACTTCAAAATGGTCCAAATACCTTGGGCTTAGCTTACCTCTTTTACCAAACCGAACACACCTTCATGGGTGAAACCTTCAGCAAAAATTGTTCACCCTCCATTAACTCCAAGTCCTTAACCTTTCGATATGATCTTCCTTTGCTACTTGCGCCGCTAAAAGCCTTTCTTGAATGAATTACACTTCTCTAATGATCCTTAAAAGATCCTACCCCAGGGTAAACCTCAAATGCATTCAAACCAACCAATGGGAGACCTACATCTCCTCCATACAAGCTTCGAACGGGGCCTATCAATACTTGAGTGATAGCTATTATTGTATGAGAACTTGCTAAGGGTAAGAAGTTATCCACAATGACCACCCAATTCTATCACACATGCACGAAACATATCTTTCCAACACCTGAATTGTTCGCTCACACTGCCACAGCGTCTGAGGGTGAAATGCAGTACTAAGGTCCAACCTAGTACCTTATTAGCATGCAATGTTCTCCAAACTTAGAAGTAAACTGCGTACCTATATCTGATATGATGGAAAGTGGAACTCCATGCAATCGAACAATTTCTGAGATGTAGAGTCTGGCAAATTTCTGCATTGTAAGTCACCTTAACGGAAATGAAGTGAGCAGACTTAGTCAATCTGTCCACATACCCAAATAGAATCAAACTTGCCCAATGTCTTTGGAGACCAACCACGAAGTCCATTGCAATTTTTTGCCCACTTCCATTCAGGAATGGGCATTCTCTGAAGTGTTCCTCTGGGCCTCTGTGTTCATACTTTACTTGCTGACAATTTGGACATTTGGCAAAAAATCAACAATGTCGCGCTTCATTCTACTCAACCAAAAGTGTTGTTTAGGTCACGGTACATCTGGTTGCACCAGGATGTATAGATATCCGGAACTATGAGCCTCTGTAAGAATAGTGTGAATCAAATCATCGACACGGGGTACACATACCTTCCTTAATTCTCAAACACCATCCTCATCCATTATCGCTTCTTTAGCTCTCCTGCAACACCATATCCCGAATTCGGCTTAGTTTCTACAGTCAAACTGTTTTCCCTTGAACTTGTCAAGAAAGAAAAGAGATCTCGCCTCCAAAATGGCCAAAAATCCTCCCTTCTCATTTACTCTAACCTCATAAGGTCATAGCCAGAGTTTGAACCTCTCTAGCCAATGGGCGTCTGAGAAACTGTTTAAGTGGGCCTAAACTACTCGATGCTCCCTGCTTTTCACTTAAGGCGTCTTCCACAACATTAGCATTCCTGGTGATACAATATGTTAACATCATAATCCTTCAGTAGTTCCATCCATCTCTCTGTCTCAAATTCAAATCTTTCTGAGTAAAGACATACTGTAAACTACGATGATCCGTATAGACTTCACACTTAACCCCATATAGATAGTATTCTCATTGCTTTAATGCAAACACCACGCATCCAACTCCAAATCATGGGTCGGATATTACGTTCATGCACACTTTAATTGCTCGAAGCATAAGCAATTACTTATTCTCTTGCATTAGCACGCACCCAAACTAGAATGGGATGCATCACAATAAACAATGAAGTTACTTACCCTCTACTGGCAAGGTAAGGATAGGTGCAGTAGTCAGCAAGGTCTTGAGTTTCTTGAAAGCTTTCTTCGCACTCGTAGACATACAAATGGAACATTCTGCTTAGTCAAGTAGTCAATTGGGAAGCAATAGAAGAGAATCCCCTTGGACAAATCGACGGGTAGTAGTGGCTAAACCAACAAAGCTCCTTACTTTGACACATTAGTAGGTCTTACCCCATTCTCACTATTTCAATCTTAGAAGGATCCATCATCACTCCATCTTGGAAACACAGTGCCCAAGAAGGACATGAATCTAGCCAATCACACTTGGAGAAATTGGCATAAAGCTTTTCTCCCTAACATTTCCAATACAATTCGCAAGTGCTCCCATTTCTTCTTGCTCTTGAGTACCAGTATATCATCAATAAATACAATGACAAAAGAGATCCAGATATGGCTTAAAAAATCCAATCATCAAGCGCATGAAAGCAAGCAGGGCATTCGTTAGCCCAAAAGATCATACTTAGAACTCATAATGCCCATACCTGGTCGAAAAGCAGTCTGGGCACATCCGTTGCCGTATTTTCAGTTGATGAAACCAGATCTCAATCAATTTTCGAGAAGGGCAAGGCACCTTGTAACTGATCGAACAATCATCAATGCGGGAAAGGGTAACTGTTTTAACGTTACTTTATTCATTGCCGGTAGTCTATGAACATCGAAAAACTCCCATCCTGCTTCTCACAAATAACACCGGAGCACCCCAAGGGGATGCCGAGGTCTAATGAAACCTTTACTTAACAACTCTTGAAGTTGGGCCTTTAACTCCCTTAACTCTGCTGGAGCCATTCTATAAGGAGGGATGGAAAGGGGCGAATACCCAGCTCAGATCAAGCAAAAGTCAATATCTCTATCCGGTGGCATACCAGGAAGGTTTGCGGAAGAAACACATCCAGAAAATCACGGATACCGGAACCGACTCAATGAAGGTACTTGGGTAGTATCATCCCTGAGGTGTGCCAAGAAAGCTAAATAACCTTTACTAACCATTCTCTTAGCACGAAGAAAGAAAGGAGATGATACGAACTAGAGTGAAGTGTAGTCACCCTCCCACAATAACGGATCGTAACAGGCTTGGCTAACGTTACAGTTTAGCATTACCAATCTAAGATTGCAAAATTTGGAGAAAGCCAAGTCATACCCAAAATTACATCGACAATCAACCATTCTAAGATAACCAAGTCTACATGAGTGTGCTCCCCACAAAAGTCACCAGGGAAGACCTATACACTTTTCAACTATCACAGACTCACCCACCGGAGTAGAGAGTAGAAAACGAATAGGCATGTCAAGCAATTAACAATGCTAAATTAAGACCGGTAGCAAAATGAGAAGATACATATGAAAATGTGGAGCCAGGATCAAATAATACAGAAGTCATGCAATCACAAACCAAAAGATTACCGTGATAACAACATCTGATGTCTCGCTCCGAACGCCCAGGGAAAGCGTAACAGGGGCCCTATCACCGGTCTGCCCATGCCTCTACCATGTTGCGCTCTTTGCAGTAGTTCCCATTGCCCGTCACCCCGGCCGTTTAGTGACCACCATTACCTCGGCCACCACGCCCCAGAATGGCGGCCTCTCCCCTGACCAACCTTACCTCTGACTATTTGAGGTTCGTAACCGTTTGGACATACCTTGATGTGCCAGTCTCCCCACCTCCATAACACTCTCTGGATTCAAGCATAGGTCTCTGTGAGTATGACGAAGTCTAGGGTAAACCTCCAAACTAGAGAAGTGTTGACGGTTTGCGATGGACCCACCAACTACAGTCTGCAGTGAAGACTGAATAGGTCAGCTGGATAACCTCTGAACCTGCCCTCTGGAGTAAGAACCATTAAACTTCAACTCCCTTATGAAACCTTTAGATGTTGATGCCATGGTGAAGTTTCATATGGCTTCACTCCCTCCACCTCTATCACGAAGTCTACCACTTCCTGAAAGGATTTCGCGGTAGCCGCTACCTGCAAGGCTGAAATCCACAAATCTGACCTCAAACCCCTTCACAAAACGGCGAATCCTCTCTTGTGGACTGAACCAAAGCTGGGTGGCATACACTGGATAATGCACGGAACTTAGCCTCATACGCAGTCACCGACACTCTGCCTGCTCTTAGGCTCAAGAACTCATCTCCTCTATCCTCAAGGTCGGGGGTTACTTCTCCCATAAATAAGCTAGAGCAATGACGTCCAATTCATTATGTGGTGCCTGTGCGGCGGTTGAACTCAAATGTGACCGCCACCACATTTTGGCATTTCCCGGAAAACTGATAGGTACAAACTCAACGCCAATCGTCCACTATGCCCATTTTATGTAATCATGACAATCAACCAGGAAATGTAGGCATCCTCAGATTCAGCACCCTTGAAGACTGGAGGTTTCAATTTCAAGAACTTACGAAAAGTTCATGTGATCACTTGTCATTATGGGACCTGTAGTCAGATGAGGGAAACGTGCCTATTCCAATGAGGCATCCAGGCGGGGAGCCTCAGCAGGTCCTGTCGTACTTCTGGAAACCTGAGGTGCTGGTGCAGAGAAGAAGAAACACGGAGGTGTCTGGCCTTGATCAGATAACCCGCTAAGATAAGCAAGCAACCTGATTAATCATCTCTGGGTAGGTTAGGTTGGGGTGGTAATACTCATTTGCACTTGCTCATTTTCCCCTTCCTCACCCTCTTTTACTACTTCCTCGTCGGTGGAGGGTCACCGCCCTAGTAACTAGATGGGACAGGTGCTTGTCTCTTCCTCTAGAGGAAGTCCTCCCACGACCTCTACCACGGCCCCTTGCCACTACTCCTCTTTGAGCTACAGCCCCAGTGGCTGGCTCAGGACGCACCTGTCCTGCCAGCTGGGGTTGGCGTAAATGGTTGCTCTAGTTCTACCATCTGCGAATAGAGTGAAGATGGTCGATTACAAATCGATTACACCAGATACCAATTGGTCCAAGTAATAGCGAAAGAAAGAAAGAATGAATTTTCTCTAAAGTCCTAAGCCTCTCAAAGAAAAGTAAAGGAGTCCCCTACGTTCCTTAAGACTCTACTAGATCCTTGGTGATGAGACCAACGAACTAATGCTCTGATACCAAGTTGTGCACGACCCAAATGGGTCGCGAGTGGCCACCCACACTTATCCTACTATAGTGAGCAACCCAACCAATCTAACAACCCCAATAGTTCAACCATAAATAACATAATATAATGCGGAAGATTAAACTCATTGACGAAATCAATTAAATAACTTCTAAATTTAATACTTATACATCCTCAAATATGGACGTCTCACCACAAGAACATCTATCTCAAAATACTAAATCTAAGAATCTGGAAAACTAAAATAATAAACAGCTAGTCCATGCCGGAACTTCAAGAGCATAAAGACATGAAGAAGAAGATCCAGTCCAAGCTAGAAGCATTAGCTCACCCTGAGATCTGACGTGATGAAGACTGGCTAGAGTTGCGGTTGAGTTAAAGACGATGGCACGTTTGCTGCATCCACAAATAACAAAGAGAAAACAATTCAAGAGGGGTCAGCTACAAAACCACGAATACTGAGTTAGGTATCATCGGCCAACTCAAAATAGAAAGCAATATATTCAGATAATATCATAAAATCAACTAATATTCTTAACAGGTGATACAACAAGTATAAAAATCATATAACTCACCAACCACATCCATGAGGACTCAGGGCCTCCACACCATACTCTTTTGGGACATGTTGTTGGATTGAGTATATTAACATATTCAAGATTCAATTATCTTTATCCTCTCTGTGTGGGTACATGACACTCGCTCCACTACTATATCCTGGTGTCGGAATGTGATACCCGATCCATATACTATTCTGGTGTCGGAACGTGACACTCCGATCCATATACTATCCTGGTGCCGGAACGTGACACTCACGATCCAATACTATCGTGGTGCCGGAACGTGACACCGATCCACTATACTACCTGGTGCCGGAACGTGACACTCGATCCTCTATTTATCACGGTGTCAGAACGTGACACCGATCCTAATCTCTCATTACTTAGTTCATCAGCCTTCTTTTATACCACCCGGCTCATCAATTAACAAAGAGTAAATTTAGGATTTAAGGATTCAACAGGCTCATATTGCAGTTTCGTCAACAATATATATAAACACATCATGCATACACACAATTAGCATATAGAAGGTTTACAATACTACCCAATACATATCTTCGCTATTAAGAGTTTACTATGAAATAGCATAAACCATAACCTACTCACACGAAGAATTGTGATCAAGCAATTACTTTCCAAAGCTTTGCTTCCCTTTTGCGTTCTCCTCTCTCGATCGTTATTCTCCTCTCTCTTCTTTCTATTTTTCTTATTCAAACCCTTTTCTTTTACCCTATTATCATATAATAAGTATAAAGATGATAAATACCCCACTACTTGTTAAGGTTCTCCCTTTTAAACCCTCAAGTAATTAATTATTAACATTAAACCACTAACTTTTAATTATAAGCAGAGGAATAGTCCAAAAAGCACCCTTAAAATATTTAACAGAAATCCGCACCCAGTCAGGGTCCGCAGCCTGTGACGGCCCGTCGTGCCTGCGACGGTCCGTCTTTTGCTTCCGTCCAAAAGTGAGAGACTCCAATTCATTAAAGAGTCTGTGACGGCACCGTCATGCCTGAGACGGTCCGTCCTTCCACCCCGTCGTGAAGTCAGAGAGGCGATCTCAGTACCCAATTTCAGATTCTAAGTGTTTTAGAACGGAGACCACCCCTCGTACGGTCCGTCGTGCCTATGAAGGCCCGTCGTGGGATCAGTCGACTCAGCCCAGTTTATCCAGAAAATAAAATCTGCTGCTCAAAACGGACTAAAACAGGTCGTTTACAATTTTTTGAGATGAGAAGCGATTAATTATTTTATATCTTTGTTTTCTCTATATTTTAATTTGTTTTTATTGTTCTTTATGTATATTTTTTCTCTATAATTATTTGTTTATCACCCAGCACCTCAATGTGTTTTCTTTATACTTAATTGTTTTTTTCCCCAATTTAATAATTTAAGGAAAAAATATTCGGCAAGACAACTTTTTAGCGTGACTTGAAAAAAAACAACAAATTTTAGGTTTTTTTGTAAATTAGCTGAAAAATTAGGGTGTGATGGGTAAGTTCATTTATTTCTTGTACCCAAAAAAAATTATCTCAAAAGTAAGACCACTACTCTTTAAAAGTAAAATCACTTCTGAAAAGTTCAACCTATAATTGTTATTTTAGTTCCACTACCCAAGAATGACTGAGAATAATATATATGAAATCCATTTATATTGTGTCATGTGGAAAGTGTTTGATTCCATTTTCATAAATGATCCAAACCATTTTTTCTTTTCTCTTTTTAACGATTTTTTTTTCCTTCTTCCCCAATTAATTAATTAAGGAAAAATATAATTTGGCAAAGACAACTTTTAGCGTTGACTTGAAAAAAAACAAAAAAAATTTTAGGGATTTTTGAATTAGCTGAAAATTAAGGGTGATTGGGTAAGTTCTTTATTCTTGTACCCAAAAATATTCTCAAAAGTAAGACCACTCTTTTTAAAGCAAAATCACTTCTGAAAGTTCAACCTATAATTATTTTTCAGTTCACACTACCCAAAGAAGTGACTGATACTACTTATATGAAACTCCATTTATATTGTGTCAACTGGAAAGTGTTTGATTCCATTTTCATAAAATGATCCAAAACCATTTTTTTTTCTCTTTTTAACGATTTTTTCTCTTTCTTACTTTTTAACTTTTTTTTTTTAAATTTCTTTTCCAATTAATGTTCCAAATTTCTCTACTTCCATACTTATATAGTTTTATTCATGGAAAATACGAAATTCAAAAAAGAAATATTCATTTATTTCTAACATTTTATATTATTTGCATCTCAAAATTAATTATTTATTTACTAAAAGTAGTAGATAAATTATTTGTTAATTTATTAAAATTAATTAATTACAATTTTTTAAATTTTACGATAGAATTTTTTTCTTTTTGTAAGGTAAATAAAAATTATAAATTTTAAAATTAAATGTAAATTAGTAAAAATATTATTCATTTATGATTATTTCGAAATTTGTAAAATAAAAATAGACTATCAATCTGAGAAACAAAGTATAACTTAATTTTTCTTTTTTTTTCTAAAAAATTTCCCGAATTCCAAAAGCACTTAAATCATCAAATATCTTCAAAAAGAAAGAGTCTATAAATCTATAAGAAGTGATGATTTTTTGAAGAGATTTATGAAGAATATTCAACTAGTTCGGAAGAGTGGATTAAATGAATAAAGAAATTCAAGAAAAGAAGATTCTGTACAAATTTAGATACAGAAGAAGAATCACCATGGTTATATGCTTAAAAGCAACTTTCGATGGAGAAATATTAGAAAATCCAAGGATTAAATTGGTATGTATTTTGTTTAGTAAAATTTTCCTTTAACTTATCCTTCTTGAGTTGTTTTTTCTTTTTAAAGGGTATATCATCACACCCCATTGCGTTTTTAATATAAGTAAAGCATGCTTATACTCATATTGTTCTGGTATTTTATACATTCTCATTTCATAAATGAAATAATTAAGTTTCCATATCTATAGTAGTCGTTCATTACTTTTTCCAACTGAGAAATTGCTTTTTTTTATGATGGAAAGCTATTTATGCTTCCATGCTCTTTTATTACGCTATGTAATGTGATGTGATATAATTCATTTTATGTTATTATGCAAATAGCATGATAGTTTATGCAAAACATGTTGTGAATCATAATATTATTATTCCTAATGTACTAAGTAGTTTTTATCAATGTTTACAAGATAATTACTTACTAACATGTATATAAGATTGTAAAAACGTAAGTAAAAGATAGTTTTTAACCTCCTCCTCTTGTTGATAATTAGTCCTATCAATGCTCAGCATTTCTCTCTTCGGCTATGAATAGCATTTTTCGCCTTTTCACTCAATAACGGCTACTTCTCGCTATTCCTCTAAGGCTGGAAATCGACAATTCCATTCTGATTTTTATCAAGTTTGAGAAAAATGATATATAACAAACTTTTATTTCATATTTCAAACAACATACATAAGATAAGTATTTTTCTTAGTAAACATTTAATAAAACACTTTTCCTAGGGGAGAAGCTAACTTACTCACTCATATCAAAATATTTCTCACTCTTATTTTTTCTTACTCTAAAACTCACTCCAACTAACTCTGCCTATTACAATGATTTGTCTCTCCACT
Source organism: Solanum habrochaites (assembly GCA_027704765.1). Classification (NCBI taxonomy): domain Eukaryota; kingdom Viridiplantae; phylum Streptophyta; class Magnoliopsida; order Solanales; family Solanaceae; genus Solanum; species Solanum habrochaites. Next base: position 57,012,459 of record JAKWJA010002500.1, read on the forward strand.
TATAGATCCTAAGGAGGGACTTATTTACAATTATTTATCTATAAAGGTCCTCCTTTAAAGATTCCATTATTGACTCGTCTGAGTCAAAAGTCTTTCTCTTTTTTCACATGGACTGCTGCTTTTGTTGTGGCCGACAGAGCATCTTCTTTTTCTTTTTCAAAAAAAAAGTATTTTGTTCTTTTCTTTCTTTTGTAATCGTAAGTTCTTACGTCTTTGTTGGACTACGTAAGTGCTTACGTCTATCTTGTTCATCATCGATTATGTTCATGTTCTAGCATTTTACATGCTAGCTTCCAAGTCTCCTCTGTTGCACCCAATCTATGGAGCTCAATATCGAGGATCCTTTCCTTAATTATTTTGACTGAATTTCCTTTAGTGATTAAAAAACAGCAGAATCTGATCAATTACCTTGAAATTATCTCGATAAAATCGCTTAGAACAGCATACATGGCTTTTATCCCTAACGCTCTTCTGGTTTGGTATCCACTTTTTGTTAAGAAAAAGAAGTTTTTTATCAACTCCTTAGCCTTAACGTTGAAATCTTTTATTTTTTCAACAGATAGTGTAGTTGAGAGTTGGTTAATATGCCTGAGAGTTTGACATTCCATTGCAAAATCTATATAATCTACAGTTACTCTCCATCGCCTTGGCTGTAATTCTTGATTGCATGTTGAACAATCTGGATGGTAGTTGTGATAATTCTTTGAGGTCTGGTCTTGTGTAAAATCGATCCAAAAATCTGAACTCAAATAATTGAGCTGTAAAGCTCGGAATTCCATTTGGGAATATGGAAATTCTAGGAAATAAACTGGTAGTTCCCAAAACTCCATAAGTTTCTCCGCTGTATTCCGGGAGATTGTAAATGTATTTAGTGAAAATTTTAATACTTCTTCTTTTTAGGATGTTGTTTTCCCTGCAAAGAAGAAAAAGTTTTTGTTCCAGAAGAATCTGGGTTAGTCTTGTTTTCTGGGTTTCAGATATTTTTTCAGTCTTAACTGATGATGAGCTTGAAGATTCATTTGCGAGGATTTCCTACATCCTTTTTGGACGAAGAAGATGCATATCCTTGCGTATTCGTCGAGATGTTTTTTGCAATAGGCGCTGGTGGGACCTTCTCATGCCACCTTGTTGAGAATGATATTCTCTTCATATTTGAATTCTGAGTTGGACGTGAGTCCAAGTGTTCACAGAGAAGTAAAAATTTCTCTCATGTTTTCTGCTTGATCAGTGCCCAAGTTGGTTATTTCGAAATGCGGGCAATTTTCGAGATTGTTTGAAGTTTTGAGCAGTTCATCTCTTATTTTGAACAATTTTGTCCTTTATCGGCGATGGATTTCATCCACTTTTCATCTTTCGTTCAATCATAATTAATTGGATTTTCGTCTGACTGTCCATATTGGAGTTTTGATAGGAAATCTACAAGAAGATTGTCAGTCTTTTATGTGTTCTATAGAAAAATGTGTAAAATGACAATAAAACTTGGCATCTGTGAGTCTTCTGTATGAGGTCAGAAGGACTATTATTTATAGTTCCTGCAACTTGAGTGTTATCAGTTCTAATAAATGAATCGTTTTGGTAAAAGAAAGTAGAAGAAAAATTTTCTAATTCCTTTACGGATTGCTAATAATTCCTTTTCGTAGTGGATTTTTGTTTCTGCGTCGTGAATGACCACTTGTGTACGTGCCAGATTTATTAAGATCTGTTTGCAAAATAGCACCCCAATGATAATCTGGGCATTGTTTGTAATATTGAATCATTTTTCATCAGGAGTCTTAATTAGGCAATTTTGCACATTCTTCTTTTAAATCTTTTACACATTTTGTGTGTTCTTTGTCCAACCAAGTTGTTGGATTTTCTTATTAAACTTTTGAAGTAAATTTCTTCTTTGCTAATTGGTATAATTCTCCTGCATAGTTTAAACAAACTAGAAATTTTGAACTTCTTGTTTGTTGTAAGTTATCAGGAAATTCTATGATCTTTAGCAATAGGTGCTTGGAGTTCTATTCCATTTTTTGATATTATCATTCCTAAAAATTTATATTAATTTTATTTATCTCAGCCTTTTTTTGACTTAAGATTATTCCATTTTGTAAACATTATTCTGAAAATTTTGCAAATGTTTTAAATGGTCTTCATATGTTTTAGAACATATTAATACATCATCAATGTAAAACTATCCAATAATTTTCTTCTGAGAAGATTTATCCATTTTCTTTGGAATATTGTGTGGTGCATTTTTAATCAAAAGGCATTACTAACCACTCGTAATGTCCATTAGGAGTACTAAATGCAGTTAATTTAACTGAGTTTTCTTTAATTTATTTGCCAAAATCCACCTTTACAGTCCAAATTTTGAAAAAATAAGTTTTTTCTTTTGCAAGGTTAGTTTAAATTGTTTATTTGGATAAAAATATCCATCAAATAACATTTTTATTTAATTCTTTATTAGTTTACTACCATTCTTGCTTTCCTCTTTTAAATTCAGCATGATTCTTACCAAGAATGCTAGACTACTATGGGATTTACTTATTCTTATGAGTTTAATTTAGTAATCATTAATTTGGACTTTAAATTCAATTATCTCTTCGTTATATAACATAGGTTTTACTCTAATTATTACGTTTGGATCTTTAGTACCAAACTTGCACTTTCATGGCTTTGTTCCCATTTTCAAATGGATTTTCACCATATGATTTTTGTAATTTTCTAATTTTTTCTAAATAAGACATTTCAAGTAATTTCTTCTTAAATTATCTAAGTATTTCTTTCAATTCATTTTTAGTTTTTCTAGATTATAAAATATTTTGTATTTTTGGAAATTTGATGTAATGTCCACAAGTGTTTCAGATTTATTATATATAATGTTGTGATAATTCTGAAATTGTTGTATGAAATATTTCCTAATATAAATCCGTTTCCAGTTTATCATAAGCAAACAATTTGTTTTTATAGAAACAATTTTTGATCATAAATTATTTCTACTTTTCTTTTGATTTTGTTATTTTTCTTATCTCTTGTATTCCTATCATAGAGATGTTATTTTATTTAAGTCCCATCTTTTATTAAAAAAGATTTGCAGACTGCTTCGATCCATTATCTATTTGACAAACAAATGTCAATTTTGTATTCATATATTGTTATTTCTATAAAAAACTGAAACCTTAAAAATGTTTCTTTCGGCAGTTCATTATATTTCGATAAGAAATAAGTTTCAATTTTTATAATTTTCTATTCAATCTTCCGATGTTATAGTCTTCTAAATAATTTAGAAATAAATTCCCAAAATTATTTCTTGATTACTTTCATGATTTATAATTAACAGAGAACTGTTGTTATCTTATGTGTCTAGTTGTATAGATAAATCTACCATATTTTACAACTAAAATTATTACCTTCAAGGTTTTGTATATGTATTGTTCTGCCTCGGTAAACTGTTAATCATTTATAAGATATTCTTTTATATGATTACAGTTGCTCCTGTTGTATAAGTATATCCGGATTTTTTCCATTCTAATCCATTGAAAATTTTCCTCTTATTTTCAAATATTTGAATATTGTTTTTATAGAATATCTATAGATATATTTTTCTAATAGTATTTCTTCCATATTATAATGAAAGTCTAGGATTACTCGTACTTCATATCATGTGTTTTTCAAATCGAAATTTCATTTTCGTCTGAAATTTGTGCTTGTTGAATTTCTGCTTCAATAATTCTAGCAATTCCTGCACATTCTTGATCTATTTCAATAGATTCTTTATTTTATACACATTCCATAATTTGAATTTGACTGTGTAAATGGTCGGTAATATATACTCATAATATGTACCTGGTTTGAATAGATCATTCCTTTGATCGAAAATGTAGACTTAATGCATCATAAAGTCAGCGTCTTTTAGTGATATACATAGTCTTGGGTAGTAAGTGAATAAAAAGCTTAGTATAAGCTAGATTTCCTTCATATATACCAAGATTTCTTCTTTGCATTCATAAATCTTTCGTCGGATAAATTTATCACTATTGGACAATTCATTCCTTCTTTAAAGGTTGACTTAACCAATATTTGAATTCCTCCTAAAGGAACGTAATTCATTTTCTTCCTTTTCTTTTCAGGATTTTTTCTTAAGATTTGGTTTATCATTGTCTTTGTTAACAGGTTTAACTTATGTTTTCATGTGGTCTGGGTAATTTCTATTACCTTTTCTACTTCTTGGTATTCATGATAAGAGATTTTATCTCTTGTAAAAATTCTTTGCATTCTGCTTAATAGATTATCTTCTAATTTAAGATTTAATTTTAATCCTTGGATTTTCTTAAATGTTTCTCATCGAAAGTTGCTTTTTAAAGCAATAACCATGGTGATCTTCTTCTGTCAATAATATTGTAAAGAAATCTCTTTTTTTGAATTTCTTTATTCATTTAATCAGACTCTTCTGAACTAGTTGAATTTCTTCATAATTTCTTCAAGAAATCATCACTCTTATAGATTTTATAGACTCTAAATCTGAATCTATTCTAATCTATCAATTTTTGAGATTTTAATTTTCTTGTTACCATTCATAAACTTTTGTGTAATTCTTCTTCACAAATTATAACATTTACATTCTTTTAGTTTTTACAAATCTCTTTTCTTTTATAATACCTTTTCATTGGTATGTATTTTGTTTAGTAAATTTTCTTTTAACTAATCTTTCTTGAGTTTGTTTTTCTTTTTTAAAGGGTCTTATCATCACACCCATTGCGTGTAGATGCTGTGATCTTTACAATAGATTTGTGTATTAATTCTTTTGCTTTTCTTTGTATATTATGGACATACATAATTGTTCCTAATCTATTATTTAGGAAACTTATTCTTGACACAAGAGTGTCTCCTTCTAGTTCTTTTTCATATTCTTATCTACAATATTTGGCCCAAAAGACTAGTAATTTTTTATAGTATTTTTCCAAATAAGGCAAACATTTCTTACACTATCAAAAATACTTATAGTAATATTCTTCGAATTCACAAAGTGTATTATGATATAACTCATTTTACATATCTGTAATTTTTAATTTTCTTTTGCTAAATTTTTTATTATTTCTTTGTTTTCTTTTCATTTCCCCTTGTCCTCCCAAGAATCATTTGTAATATATTGCTTAGGTTTTTATACTTCTTTGTAGAATTTTTATCCTATAAGGTATCATTTTAATTATATTTTCAAACATCTTCTGTTAATCCTGAAACCAATCATTTGCCTTTCCTGTAAAGGTATTTATCAGTATGAAGTATTTTTCTTCATCTGTATAATTTCTTTTCTAATAGCAAATACATTAACATATTTGAGACCAAAGGTCAGGCTATTTTCTGAATTCCTTTTACATTCTAATCTAAGAATTGTAGGACTAATATTCATGTTGGTAGTCTATTAGGCATATAATCTTATTTATCATATCATGATAATTTTTTAAAAATTCATTATTCTTTTTAGTTTTATGGAAAATTTTTATTTTCATTTCGTCTTGCCATTCATTTTTCATCGAAGTTTGAAGCTTCGAACTTTCCTTGAGGTTCTTCTGTTTCTCCTCTATTATTAGTACATTTATTCTTCATAAAGACTTAAGTCTTTAAAGAATAAACTAGCTCATCTATTTCATTCATTATTTTGTTCAATTGACTTTGAATCAATTTCTGTTACAGGATATCCATTATGATTTATTTCTAAATCATTTTCATTTTTATGCATTTTTTTTTCTTTTTTTTTTCAAGGAATTTTTGAAATTAGATTTCATCCATACTCCCCTTTGGTTAGTATTTTCACTAATTGATTTTTTGTTATAATTTCTTTAATATTTTTGACTTATTCTTTTGTCAATTTTTCTTGTTTTTCAATAAAATTTGTTATTTTTCCTGGAATATTTTCTTTAATATTTTATTTCTATTTCTATCATTTTTTCCTTCTTAATGATAATTTTATTAATCTCTTGAGATTTTTAATAAATCAGATATTGTTTTAGATCATTGTCTGAATTACCAATCTAATGAGCATATAGATCATTATACATAGAAATTACTATAGAAATTTCAATGGGAATATATATTTTTCTTCTGTCTTTTATGATGCAACATGAATATTTTAACAATTTTTTTTTTCATAGATGGTATATTCAGTTTTTAGATACAAATAATGTATGATACAAAATTGACAACTTGTTGTCAAATAGTAATGGATCAGAAGCAAGGTCTAGCAAAATCTTTTTTATAAAAGATGGGGACTAAATTAAAAATACATCTCTATCTGATAGTGTAGTAGACAGTAGATAGATTAAGAAAAATTAACAAAATCAAAGAAAAAAGTAGAAATAATTTAGGATAAAAATTGTGTTCTATAAACAACTTGTTTGCTTATGATTAAAATGGAAACAAATTATATTAGAANTTAAAAGAAAAGTGCTTGTAAAGTATACGGTGGCAAAGAAGAAATCGTGTGGTCTCATATATATTTCCAACAACAGACAATAAAATGTAACATTTAGTTGACTTGGCGTGAATAAAAAAAGATATACTTTATTAACTCTTTTCTAAAGTTAAATATTTTATATTTTTGGTTAACAATTGTGAAATGTCTAATCATATGAGAAAAGAATTATTAGGCCGCGGGTGGATTGATACTTTTTGGACCACATATTACCAAAAAAAAAGAAATGTAAAAACGAACCATAACATGATAGTTTAAAGATATAGAAATCCAAAATAATGTTTTTAATAACATTCGAATTATTTAAATATTTGGATTTTGTTGGTCCCCCTTGCTCCAAAAGGAAAGAATTGGTAATTAGGAGTGATGGTAGACAGTCGTTAAATTCATTAGTTTTTTGTAAATATATCGTTTTTAAAACATTAAAATAATAGTAGTTAATTGTGAGTTGTCTATATGGCAAGTGACCAATGGATCACTCAGGAAATAGTCAATAGAAATTCATTTACAAGAAATAAGGAATTGGAGTTAGTTAAGAGTTGAAAACAACAAAAGAGTTGTTTGATAGATTCAAAACCCAAAGAATATGTAACCAATATAGGATCCTTTACCATCCCAGCGAACGTCAGCAGAAGAAGGGAATCGGCAAAGTACGCGACAACGCGACCAAGCGACCGGCGAAGGCCAAGTTGAGGTCTATCGGAGGGCCGACTAATGCAATAGAATTAATTGTTGGCTAGTTCCAAAATCTTCGGGCACCGAGGTGGCTCAGAAATTTGTTCGGGGAACGTCCCGTGGTAACACTTCAGAAAGGATCCGCTGACCTAAGCGTAAGCGATTACAATGATAACTAAGCCTTAGCAACATTATTTAAAGCCTAATGTCACTAACCATGTGAATGTTATAATACGGAGTTGTTACGAAAGTCGTTAATGACGGATGGTAGGAAACCTACAGACCTCAATCAACTAGTTGCGTCCCTATGTTGATGGTGCTGTTTAGGAAGGATTCATATAAGTCCAACAACTTTAAAAATTCATTTAAATAGGTAAATTGTAAGTATTAAGGGTCTAAACATAATAACAACTCCCAAAGGACCTACCCGAAGTGGTCCTTAAGGAGGACCCCAACATGGCAAGCCACGCGCCAATAGCAAGCGGCTGCGAGGCAGGAATCAAGGTTGTGTGCACGGCCTTCGCAGACCACAGCGGAAAACTGGCCTCGGCTCGCTGGGTGACAACCATGAGGGGTCCACTATCAACGTCAAATCAGATTTCAAATAAAATTCAAAATCAGACCTCGCGACACGGAGACACTTCCAGATTCGTTTGAAATCGTATTTTAAGAACATTTAATGGACTTCTAAAACACCCCATTTAGTGATGGGTAGTTTTGGGTGATTTATGAGGTGAATATATTGGTGACTAAGGCGTCGTTTTGAAATCATTTTTCACTCCACCTAAACCAAAAAAAAATTCCCAAAAATAATCTAAAATCTCTCATCTCTGAACTTTCTTCTCGTCTCCCTAAATCCTCATTGAAGAAGAAAGATAATGCTGGAAGACAGAACACATTTCTCTATGATTTCACTCAATTGATCTTGGATTATAATACTTCATTAAGAGTATTAATTCACTCGTTGGGAATTCCTGTTCCCCAAGAAATCCTCAATTTGATTTCTGACTATCACTCGCAATTCCCGAGGTTTTTCCAATTCTAATGGATTTTTTGTTACAACTTAAATTGATGACATTGATAGGGGTGTCTAGCACTAAGTAAGGTTTATATATTGGTCACATTGATTTTATAATTATGCATTCCACGAGATCATGGTCCCCTTTCGTCCCCTAAAGTCCCCCCAAATCCTGGGATCTGTTTCTTATTTTGTATGGGAATATCAGAATAGAATTAGAAGGTTAAGAGTTGGGTTTTTTATCTATTCAATGCTCATGACTTGCCGTATGTGTAAGTGGTGTTGTTGTGAATGGATCGATTTCTTGAAGAATTTCATATCGGACATCCGTATGTCACCCTAAAGGCCCACCGATTATATGAAATGTTAAGTTTGGGGATCAAGGATGAATGGCAAATTTCCGGATAGCTATCTGGTTAATTACATGAATGTATGTGTACAACCATGTTGGGATGAGTTGGAAGGTGTTTGGATCTGGTAAAGGACATGATTGATGTGCTTGGTGTAAAGGATATGAGTGAATCTTTATGATCCTAGAAAAACTTTAACTTAATTATGACTATGTGGGCTTGTTAGAGAGTTAATATGAGGTCACCAATTATGATGAGATTGATTCAGGGTTTTGGTATGAGTGTTGAAATGGAAAGTTTTATCAATTCTCTGTTGAGTTGTTAACTAAGATGTAAATGATTATAGGATGGTGATTACGTACCTATGAGCCACTATAATGGCATATGTAAATGTGCTAACCTCAACATTTTCATCAATTGTAAGAAAGACAACAATACCATTTGCAATTCTATTGAGCTATGGAGGATGATTATATAATAGGGAGGACTCACCTAGTGAACTAAAACTAAGCTTATGATGGTTTAATAATTTCTTAAATTCTATACAAAAAGGAACTATAGACTTAAGCAACGAGGAACTTAACGATTAAGGTGGTTGGCTTATCCGTAGAGAAAGTACTCACTCTAATGGTTATGTCATAGTGCGGTGTTGAGCCTACACCTATGAGGGACCCAACCCTAAAATGGTGTCCCATGAGATAAGGATCCAATGTTAAATGAATCGTAGATATTCATACAATTGCCTTACTTACAAATCAACGATGTTCCCGGCCGCAATTAGCAAGAATGAGCTAGATGGGATCCACTAGAAAGTAGTTTATGTTTGTTTCTATTGTGCCAGTAAACCACCGACTATCGGTTGATAAAGGTATTACTACCCGGATTCAGCATTAGCTTGTCTGTGAGTCATATCGGTTGTAAGGAAAGTGTTCCAACCATAAACGTAGAAAATGTAAAGAAAGTAAACACACTAACTAGAGGGACCTAAGAGGTTTGACTTAGCCTAGGGGGGGTAGGGGATGAGACTCTACCTATGCTAGTCTTGCACTAGTTTTCCTTGGGACAGCCTTAGAGGTATGTTAAATAGTTGTTCTTGATGACTTATATAAGGATATTATGTAATAGGGTTGAGCTTTTTTACTAGGTCTTGATTCGATATATGGTTAGTTTTTACTTGTAACATGGGAGGTTTGATCTATATTTGGGGCTAAAGTAGAGGAGGGTGAATGTTGATGCCATTTATGTTGAAATAGGCAAATTGCTTATCATCTGTTGTAGGTGCGTTACTGCTTATGAAGTGAGGTGTATGGGCTTGTACTTTGGTCATTGCGACTTGTCAGAAGTAGAAATGATGAGGGTAGTAAAGGGCTTGATTGATATAAATTTATTATTGAATGAAATCCTTTATATTTGCTTGCTTCTGTGTGTGTCTTACGTTTGGGTGACTGGCTTACTGATGAAGTTTGGGTGATATCTTGGAAACTCTTAAGAGTATTCTCATGTTGATGGTTTTGTATGTGCACGGGGCTTTCAGTAGTAAAATTTAGCATGTTTGAACAAGAGTGCTTTTTAACATTGGATTGCTATGTTGGTTTATACTCGTGCCCATACTTAGTAAACATATATCTAAGCCCCATGTTATTTTCCTGGTTTGCCTAAACCTTTAGGTATAACCAGTCAGGTTGAACGGGCTATGTGAATGAATTTTGAAGGAAGACTTTTGGAGTTCGGACTGCAATATATTCTTCCAAGTCGGTAGATCCTCAATACGTTCGAGGCATAATGACATTTTCTAGCATGGTGATAATTTGGATTAGTAAATACATACCACATTTTCAGTCTCCTTTCATTGCACTACACAAAGATGTAAATAGCCTATATGTGGCTTTAATTGGTATTGATTATGGGCATATGCCCAAATTATGTGTACATTATTTAGATGGTTAGTGATATAGACAATCTGTTTTAAGACATAGTACATCGTTGTATATATACTATATTATATGTGTCGGGTGTGTGTGTGTGGTGCAGTTGAGTGCCGTGCAGTTTGTGGTGTGTGTGTGCGCGTGTGCGCGCGAGCGCAATAAAATTAAACGACTTAAGAATCTTCTTATACGAAAGGTAAACGTATGACACTATATATTGCATATTATATGTCTATGCGAGATGTGTATGTATAAACCCTCAATGAAGAAGTACACGAAAAGTTTTAGATTTTCCGCACTTTGTAAATATGATGAATGTATGAGTGAATGTTTAAGAGGTAGTCTTAGTTCCTCATGAGGACGACGATTTTGGTACATCTAAGGGTGCTCCGCGCGATGTGACATAACTTTGGTATAAGAGCATGAAGCTTATATATTTAAGGTAGAGTCTCATTTAAAACCAAGTCATGTAGGTTCTGATTCATAATTGTGAAGTGCGCCCACCACTTATGAGGAGGAGATATATGATGTTAGGAAAATATCATCTTCTTGGAAATCCAATGTCGTGCTCGAGAGTATACGTTATGTATGCTTTGCACCTAAACTTGAGATGGTTTAAGTATAAAATACTCGAAGGGCAGCTCAAAAAAGACTGGGTTGTGAAGAGATTGCTAATGCGGAAGTTCTCCATTGTGGCAATCAAGTTCCTTCTCTTGAGAAGTTTCCTAATGATGATCAATCCAAAGTAATCCTCCGGCCTTGACGATGGGGATTTAAGGCAGACTTCTCCAAATGGACCAAGACACTACTACTAAAGCAACAAACCATCATTCTCAGCTCAACGCCATGACGGCCCAAAGCAAAACGAAGAGGTGGTACATGAGGACAACCAACATTTATCACCATGGCCTTCGCTTGAAGGACTTAACAAGATGAATCCCTCCCTACTGTATGGGTCCAAAAGTGGAGGAAAAGACCACAAGAGTTCAGTGTTAAGTATACAAAATCCTCTATGATGGGGGTTTGGACTATAGGGAAGGCTGAGTTTTTAGCCACCTACAAGCAAAAGACGTAGTCCCAAACTGGTTACACCCAGTGGAGAGACAATAGGTCTTAAGGGGTGGACCAGTGACATGGGGGAGAGTTTAAAGAAAGTCTTTGTCTTGATCAATTCTTCTAAGGGAAAAGAAGGGAAACCAAAAAAACAAAGTTGCAAGAATGCATTAACTTCATCAGGAAGATTGAGTGGACGTGATAAGTCTTGAAATTTACATAAATTGTCAAAGTATGCTCTTCTTTGTTTCAGACCTAGGGATGAAAGAGTTTTCGCTCAGGACAAGAGTGTTAGAGAATTGAAGAAGAATGTGTTTGGCTATACTACGCTGTATAATGAGGAACAGTTCTCGTCTCATGGTTCTGCTCGATAGTGGAAGAGACTAGGGTAAATAGGATGGTAGGGACGCAAATAGGGCCAAGGTCGTTTGATGGTGGGCTTCGAAGGGAAGCCGTGCTATTGCCAAAAAAAAGCCTCAGTTAAAGAAAGAAAAGGCTCTAATCAAGTCCTTTGAAGTTCCCTAAGTCAGGATGATAGGTTGTCTAATCTTAAGTTCAAGTGGAAGGATTACTAGGTTCACCAAACAGAAGCCTAGCTGTGCCAAGTGTGGAAAAGGGTCACTTCGGTTGAATGCTTAAGTTGGAACGGTCAATTGATTAGTTTGTTGGTAAAAATTTCCAAGGTGAAACGGGATTTTCCAAAACTTGAAGGGTCAAGAAAAGGTAGTAGGAAATCAAAATGCATGTAGTTCTAAGTGAGCTCGAAGAAGAATCGTGTCTATGCTCTCCGATCTAGGGGGAGCAAGAGACTTCTCTCGTACAATGTGAACGGTTTCTGTTCAAGCTTCTATATGATGTATCTGATTACTTGATCGGGGGGTTTGATATCGTATATTATTGTAGCTTCTGTAGCTAGAAAGGGCTGATCTTTATTGCCGCGATATCTGGAATGAACCTTCAATGGTGTCCACCCCGGTGGTGGTGAGTCGGTGGTTGGCAAACAATGAGGGTATATAGAGATGTGCGCGAATGTTCCATAGAGTTACTCATGTTGAGTTAGTAGATTAGATATGGTTTATTTTGATGTATGTTTGGGTATGGATTGGTTGCATGCTTGGTTCGCTTCATAGATGTAGACAGATTGGTGATGTTTTAACGTCCTAGTGAACCCGTGTAGGGGAAACCTATTCCTAGAGGTCGATTCTCTTGGGGTTTGTGAAAAGTTTGTAAGATGACTTCTAACGGGGTGTTATATACCATTTTTTAGGAGCCCCAAAGGATTTAGACTCGGAATTCCCCACTATGAGTCGGTCCCCGTTAGTAGGAGTTTCTGGAGGACTTTCCTAATGCTCTTCCCGGTATTTCTCTGAACTGGATTATTGATTTGATTTGTTACTTGACTTTTTACCGGGAGACAAAATCCCATTTCAATTCATCCTTATCGGATGGCGCCGACCAAATGACGAGTTGAAGGCTCAACTCAAAGCATCACTAGACAAGGGTTTACTGGACTAGTATTCTCCATGGGGTGTCTCTGATATTTTGGTTAAAGAAGAAGGATGGGTCCCTTCGATAGACATTGATTATCGCCAACTCAATAAAATCACTAGTAAGAAAAAATTCCTCTCTTCGGATTGCCCAAGGGGAAAGTTATTTTTAATAATTGACTTGAGATCGGGGTTTGGTATGACAAACTTAATGGTTCAGATGTGCGGCTAGACAAAAAAGGACATTTCAAACGAGATAGGGTCACTAGGAGTTATAGTAATGTTTTTAGGCCTCAAATAATGCCCATGAGCATTTATGACTAATGGCATAGGGTAGTTTCGATTTATCCAGATTCATTTGTCATTGTGTTCCTTAACGACTCTTGGTATATTGAAAATGAGCGTGAAACACAGGACCATTGATAGTGTGTGTACAAGTGCTTCTTAACGAAACACCAAAACTTTTCAAGTATAAGCAAATGGAGTTTTGGTGAGGTTCGGTGGGTATTCGTGGCTATATCTTCTAGTGAGGGAGTGAGGTTGAGCCAAGGAAAATCGAGGTGGTGACAAAAATTGGCCTAGCCATTGGACTCCAATGATTATTAGAGTTTCTTGGGTCTAGCCAGATACTATAGGAGGTTTGTGGATGGGTTTTGCGTATATTGCATTTCCTGACTACTTTGACCCAAAAAGGCGTGTGAATGAAATCTGGTGGTCGTAGGTCAGTGAATGAAGCTTCCAAATTTCGAAAGTAGGCTTATATCCGCTCACGGTATGACAAAACGGAGGGTACCAAGGGGTGTTGTGTATTGTGTGCCATCCGACGTGGGCTTGGGTGTGTACTATGCAACAAGAAATAGTAGGCTTTGTTTCTAGACAATTAGGCAGAGAGGAATTTATACAAACTCATGCCTTGAGTTAGAGGCCGTGGTATTTGCCTTGGAAATATATGGAAGCATTATTTTTTATAGTGTCCATGTGGATATGTATACCAACCACAAGAGTCTTCAAGGGTTTTACTCAAAATGGAGTTGAGTTGAATTCGACAATAAAAGTGGTTGTAATGTTGAAAGACTAGGTCATGAATTGATCTACCACCCCTGCAAGGCCAATATGGTTGGGAATGCTCTAGGTTGTATGACATGATAAGTGCTCATGTAGAAGAATCCAAGAAAAGACCTAGTGAAAGCTGTTCATAGGTTTGCTTAGATTGAGTGTTCGATTGGAGTTCTACCGACTGGGTATTATGGTCCATCATGACTCAAATAGTTCTTTGTGGTGAGGTGGGTGAAGTTCCAAAAGCCACCACCTGATCAACCATTTAGTGAGGTGGTAAGCTTAATGATTCAATCTCATGGGGGGGATGGTTTTTTGTCTTAGTACCAAGGAAGTTGGCGTTCCAAATGTAGAGGATGAGGAACGCCTCTTGAGTCGGAAGCTCATGGATCCCTTTTACTCTATATCCGGGCTCGGACAAAATAGTACCCATGACCTTAGGAGGTGTGTTTTGTGGGAAGGCATGAAGAAGAGGACCATAGCGGTAATTTTTTCCACAGCCAACAAGTGAAGAAAGCGAGCAACAAAAGCCAAGTGGATTACTTCAAGAAATAAAATCCCCAGTGGTAGGAAGTGGGAATAGATTAACAGGATTTCTTGGTGAAGAACTATTTTTTTCCTTGACATTAGATGAGTGTCAACACTTCTATTGATCCGGTTTTTACATTCAACAACCGCCAGCCCACAATGACAATTCTTGGACCCACTAATCGGGGATGTAGACTCATCTACAAAGATGCCATGAGATATAAGAGCAGAGGATTCCAAAACCTTAATAATTTGAGGTAAGAGTTATTGACCTCTACAATTCAGATTACATTGAAGCATGACCAACATGTTCTGGGTACTAAGATTATCGTCATCATTATCCATGTAATACCTATCAAACAATTTTCACAATGTGACATGAAACAAGAGTTGGGTTGTTGTGTAATCGTATTGATTCCATTGATCATGCTGCAGAGTTTTGATTATTATAAGTTAGTAAAACATTCACATCAATGGGCTATACAAAACATGATAAACAAAATAAAAAATATATACTTCTAAACAAAGTAAATGATATAAGTGATACATTAAATGATTGATTTTAATTTTTACTGAATTAAGATTTTGATTACTTCATATAGTTTGTGATGTGGTGTGTTTGTCTGTTGACATGTCATTAAAACCTAAATTTTTGTATGGAAAAGCACAACACAGTATATCATCTTAAATCTTAAAGAGAGGATTTAAGTATCGTTCTGATGGGTCATAAGATAATTGTTGTATTATAATGGTTTATAAAAAAAAATATTTTAACCCAAAACATTTGCAAAATATATATATAAGACTACTTATTGTCAATAGTTTTGAGGAGTCCCCTGATAACCAATTCATATAATCGCAAGCAAGGTTTCAATGAAACTTCATCTGTAATCCCACACCTTTCAAATGGGAAATAGAGACGAACAACATCGTTAAATTTCTCTTTTCCGTTCTTGCTTGACCCAAAAAGAAGTTCAATATGTAGATTGATATTTCTCGAAGGTCAATTTTGTTGTAGGCACCAGAGTGAATTGAATCGTTCAATTCCCACTTCCGGCTATTGAAATGTTAGTGGGTAATTGATGATCTAGCAACAAATATGACTGATAGTAAATTCTGTAGATTGTAAACATATAATGGTTTCTAGAACGAATAGGGATTTTTCGAGATCTTTGATAATGTGAATCTAGTGATTGATGAGTGCTAGTTATATTGTTGTTGATGTGGAAGAATCATGTATAATATGATATAATGATTTTTTTAGTAAATTTTTTTACAATGAAAGTCTGTTCATAAAAGCATAATTGAAAAATCTACGATGTTTGCGTTGTTGTTTTATCGGGAAAAAATATGAGGGATTGTTGTGTTGAACCGTGTAAGCACCATCTTGATCCATGATAGGAGTCATTTAAATCTTTATGCGATTGATTGGGTGCTCACCAATCTGAATTAGACATTCACTGTGGTTCTGTATCATATACATAACAAAAAAGTAATCATATACTATGATAAAGTGGACAATGTATCAAACAAAATAAAATTAAATGTATAATGATTTAGGAGTGATACCTTGTAGGATTATGATCTGACGGTGTTAACATGATATTTTGATTTTTGTAGGTAGGTTTGAGTTCAGAAATATATACATTCATTTGTTGTTCATTACTTGATAGTAATGATCAATCTTTATTTAAAAATTTTTGATGGTTTAAAAAGTGTTAATATAATTTTTGCTGATACAATATTTAACATGATGATGAATATAAAAATTTAAGATATATATATTGCATGAGATATAATATTAAATTAATCAACTTAAACTTACCGACAGAAAATAACAGTGACTAGGATGTTGTGTTGAAAAATAAATATAACTTGATGACAAACATAGACATGTATCAAACAACTTGTTGTAACAAACCTTGCTTTAGTCGGTTCGAGCAGAGAATGTATTTTTGAAAAATAAACTAACTGGGTCGACGGATCAGCGACGACGTACATGGTAAAGACGGGGACCGTCGAGGGCTCCGTTCCAAAACACTTCAACTCTAAAAAATCTGTGGTACTGGGAGCGACTCTCGAACTCTGACGACGGAGCTGCAGCAGGACCGTCGTAGATACGACGAACCGTCAACAAAACCCTTACTGAATTAACTCTCAACTTTGTGCCCGACCTGGGGAGCAGGATCCGTAATAGACACGACGGGGGTCGTCCCAGGTGACGTAAACCCACCTGAGTCGGATTCTTCTAAAGGTTTTAAAGGGGTGTTTAGGGACTTATTCAATGACAAAACCTTATGAAATTATTTTGTGGGTAAGTTTAAAATTACTAATTGGCGGTAAAAGAGGTACCTTGAATAAAACAAGGGGTTACTTTTATCATCTTTTTTCATAAATGAATATATGATAAATTATTTTGTTTTTTTGGTAAAAAGAAAAAAAGTGGCAGAGGAAGAATAAAAAGAACAGAACAGGAGGAACAACGAGCCAGAGAAAAGGGAAGAAGCGAAGAGCAGAAAAGGCATAGAATAACTTGTTGATCGCGATTTTTCGTGTGGAGGCTAGGTTATGGTTATGCACTATTTCATAGTAAACTCTTAAAGCGATGATATTGTATTGGGTGGTATTGTAAAGTTCTTCTATATGCTTGATTGTGGGTTGTATGTTGTTAATGTGTAAGTGTGGTGAATAGAATGTTGATATTGTTGCAATCTGATTCTTGAATCCTCTATGTTAAGATGACGCTCGGCATACGGAAGACTGATGAATGAAATAAATAAAATGAGATGAGGGGATCGGTGTCACACGTTGACACGTTTAGTATTAGGGGATCGGGTGGTTGTCACGTTCCGACACGAGTATTAGGAGATGAGGTCAACGTTTGAACATGTAGTATTAGAGGCACTCAACCGGAAGTGGTGTCACGTTCCGACACGGTATTAATAAGGATTGGAAGTGTCACGTTCCGGACACGTTAGCATTAGGGGATCGGAGAGTGTCACGTTCCGACACGACAAGAATAAAGCAGAAGTGTAATCTTGAATCATGTTCATATACTCAATGTTCGACGAACCTATGTCCCAAAAGAGTATGGGGTGGAGGCTGAGTCCTCCATGGAGGTGGTTTGCGTGGTTGCTATAATGGTCTTGTACTGGACTTGATTGATACCGTTAGATATTAGTGATTTTTGATATTATTTCGAAATATATTGCTTTCTATTTGTGATGTTGCAGAGTGCATACTGTAACTCACGTATCGTTGTTATGTATGACCCCTACTTGTTATCTTTCTTGTTGTTTGTGGAATGCAGCAGTGCCGTCTTATAACTCGACCTGCACTACTAGCCAGTCTTCAGCACGTCAAGCTCTCAGGAGTGAGCTATTATCTTAGTTCTAGGGAGGATTCTCTTCTTCACGTCTTGAATGTCTTTGAAAGTTCGGACATGGACCTTCGGTTTACTTAATTTAGCAGAGTCTTAATACCTATATTTAAGTAATTGAGGATTAGAGCTCTTTGATTGTGATGACTGTCCATATTTGGGAACGTAAGTATTGAGTTTAGAAGTGATTCGATTTGATTTTCGTTAATGAATTTTGAGTTTCTGTCGCATTATATTTGGTTCACTATGTTGTGAAATATGTGTAAATGTTGGTGGTTGGATTTGTTGGTTCGACTAACTAGGAGAGTATGTGTGAGAACCACTCGCACGGCTCAGTTTGGGTTGTGACAAAACTTTGTATCAGAGCTTTAGTTAATTTTTGGTATCAACCAAGCGCGTCTAGTAGAGTCTTGAGGACGTAGGGGGACGCCCCTACTTTTCGTTGGAGGCTTATAGGAATTTAGGAAAACTCCATTCTTTATTCTTCGGCTATTTACTTGGGGTCCAATTGGTAGCTAGGTGATATAAATCCGGGATATATGACATTCCTCACATCTCGCAGATAAGTGAGAACTAGAGCAACAACTAAGTCAAACCACCAAGCACCGTGCAGGAGGACAGGGTGGTGCGGAGACAACCATTGGGATCGTAGATCGAGGGGGGCGGGAAGCAGTGGAATGATTTCCTCAACAACGTTTAGATTATCAACAAAACATTATATCTGATAAATTGAAAAACACCTTGTGGACATTACATCAAAGTTCCAAGAATACAAAATATTTATAATCTAGAAAAACATAAAAATGGAATATTGTGAAAGAAAATACTTAGATAATTTAAGAAGAATTACTTGTAAAGTCTTTAAATTTACAAAAAATTAAGGAAAAATTACAAAAAATCATATGTGAAATCCATTGAAAAAATGGGAACAAAGCATGAAGAGCAAGTTTGGTACTAAAAGATCCAAACGTAATATTAGAGTAAAACCTATTTATATAGAAGAAGATAAAGTGGAATTTAAATTCAAATGAATGAGTTACTTAAATTAAACACTCATAAGAATAAGTAAAAGTCCTCATAGTAGTCTGCATTCTTGTAAGAAAAAATCAGCTGAATTAAAAAGAGGAAAAACAAGAATGGTAATAAGAATATAAAGAAGTTAAATAAAAATGTTTATTTGATGGTAATTTGATTCCAAATAAAAACAATTTTAATTAAACTTGCAAAAGGAAAAAACTTAATTTTCAACATTGGACTGTAAAGTGGATTTTGGCACATAAAATTAGAAGAAAAATCAGTTAAATTAACTGATTTCGTATCCAATGGACATTACGAGTGGTTAGTAATGCCTTTGGATAAAAAACGACCACAAATATTCAAAGCGAATGGATAAAAATTATTCTCCAGAATATATTATTTGATAGTTTACATGTGATGATGTATTAATTGTTCTAAAAATATTGAGACCATTTAAAACATTGACAAAAAATTGTCAGAAAATTTTAAAAAATGGAATAATCGTAAGTCAAAAAAAGGCCTGAGATAAATAAAATGAAATAGAATTTTAGGACTGATAATATCAAAAAAATGGAAAGAAACTCAAGCAATTGCTAAAAAGATCATTAGAATTTCATGATAAATTACAACAAAACAAGAAATTCAGAAATTTTAGGGTTGTTTTTTAAAATATGCAGGAGAATTTATACCAGTTTAGCAAAGAAAGAAAAGAATTACTTCAAAAGTTAATAAAGAATAAATCCAACAGAATTGGTTTTGTGGACAAGAAGAACACACACAATGTGTAAAAGATTTAAAAGAAGAATGTGCAAAATTGCCTAAGTTAAGTACCTGATTGAAAAATGATAATCTAATATTACAAACACATGATCAGATTATCATTGGGGTGCTATTTTTTTTTGGTTTGCAAACAGATATTAATTAAATCTGCAGGACACAAGGGTACATTAAACGACGCAGAAGAAGAAAGAAAGAAGAAACAAGAAAATTCCCACTACCGAAAAGGGAATTATTAGCAATCTAAAAGAATTAGAAAACTTTTTCTTACATGTCTTACCAAAACAATTTCATTATTAGAATGATAACACTTCAAGTTGCAGGAATATAAAGAATAGATTGCCGTCTGAACCTCAATACAGAAAGACTTCAGAGATGACAAGTTTTATTGTCATTTACACATGTTTATAGAAAAACATAAAAGGAACTGACAATCTTCTTGACAGATTTCCTACAAGAAACGTCCAATATGGGACAATCACACGAAACATCCTAGTAATAGGATATATGAAGAATGAAAAAGGTGGATGATCCATCGATGAGAAAGGACAAAAAATTGTTCAAAATAGAGATGACTCTCAAAACTATCAGAACAATTCGGAATGCCGCAGTCGAAATAATTAAACCAACTTGGCACTGATCAAGCAAGAAAACATGAGCGAGAATTTTTACTTCTCTGTGAACACTTGGACCTCAAAGGTCCAAAGATATTCAAATATGAAGAGAATATCATTCTGAACAATGGTGGCAGGAGATGTCCCACCAGACCTAGTGGCATTAAAATAACATCTCGACGGTACGCACAGGAATGCCATTTCGTCCCACATAAAAGGAGTGTATAGAGAAATCTAGCAAATGTAAGCTCAAGTCATGTCTATCAGTTAAGACTGAAAAAAATATCTGGAAACCCAGAAAACAAGACTAACCAGATTCTTATTCTGGAACAAAAACGTTTCTTCTTTGCAGGTGTGAAGGAAAACAACATCCTAGGAAGAAGGGTATTTAAAAATTCACTTAAAATGTCATTTAAATCCTCCCCACGGAGAAACACAGCGAAGAAACTTAGTGTGAGTTTTGGGAACTACACTACTGTCTCATTTCAGCAATTTCAATTTCATTCATCCAAATTGGAATTCGAGCGCTTTGTTATTCCCGCTCATTAATGTGACGTTCGTATTTTTTGATCACGAGTTACACAAGTCCAGATTTTGACCATTAAGAATTATCACATACTACATATATTACCAGTTGTTCAATGCCATATCAAAGATTACATTTTTCAAGGCGCCATGGAGGGAGTATATGCCGTAGATTCTTATGCTATAGCAATGAATGTCAGACTATCAGGCAAATTATCCCCAACTCTACCAAGTTACAATCACGTTGAGGAAAAAAAAGTCTTTCAACGTTAAGGGCGCTACAGGATTTTTTGCTTGATAAAAACACTTCCTGTTTCTTATACATAAATTCGGGACTAGACAAACACCAGAATGAGCGTTAGGGAATACCCCAATATAGCCCTAGCCCCCTATGCTATTCTTACCAGCACGATCCCTTTACGATCTTTTTTGATAATATTTTCATTATCTTGGAATGATGTCAATGATTCATGACTGCCGTTGTTTTTAATCACTAAAGGAAAAGGAAATTCAAGCAGAAATACTTAAGGAAGGGATCCTCGATATTGAGCTCTATAGATTGGGTTGTGACAGAGGAGGACTTGGAGCTAGCATGTAAAATGCTAGGAAATGAACATGTATATCGATGTCATTAGATTGATTGATAGAAGATAGACATAAGAACGTACGTAGTCCAACAAAGACGTAATCATACGATTACAAAAGGAAAGAAAAGATTACAACTACTTGTTCTTTGAAAAAGAAAAAGAAGAGGCTCTGTCGGCCACAACAAAAGAGCAGCTCTATGTGAAAAAAAGAAAGGACTTTTGACTAAGCCCACGAGTCAATAATGGACATCTTTAAAGGGGACCGTAACAATGGGTTTGGATAAAAAATTGGAAATAAGTCCCTCCTTAGGATCTATGAAGGGAGACAAATCATTTTATAGGCCAGATGTTAGTTGGAGTGGTTTTAGGAGTAAGAAAAAAATAAGAGTGAGAAATATTTTGATATGAGTGAGTAAGTTAGCTTCTCCGCTATGAAAAGTGGAAAAGTGTTTTATTAAATGTTTTACTAGAAAAGGAAAAATATTATCTTATGTATGTAAGTTTGAAATATATGAAATAAAGTTTGTGTCGATATGCATTTTCTCAAACTGTATAAAAATCAGAAGTGCGAAGTTGCGATTTCAGGCCTTTAGGAGGAAAATAGCGAGAAAGGAGCGTAGTGAGTGAAAGGGGGGGGGGGGGGGGGAAAGAAGAAGGCGAAAAATGTTATCATAGCCGAAGAGAGAAATGTTGAGTCATTTGTAGCGGGGACTTAATATCAACAGAGGAGGAAGGTATAAAACTAATCTTGCTTACGGATTTTCAATCTTATATACATGTTATAAGTGAATTATCGTGATAAACATGAATAAAAACTACTAGTACTGTAGGGAATAAATAATATAGGATTCAATAAAATGATTTTGCATAAAACCATATCATGCGATTTGTATTAACTTCTTTTTTTTTTTTAATATTAAAATGAAATTTATACAATCACACTTCATAGCGTAAGAAAAAGAGCATGGAAAGCATATATAATTAGCCTTTAAATCGTATAAAAAATCAATTCTTCAATGGAAAAAGTAGATGAAAATACTATTATAGATATGGAAACTTAATTGTTTCAAATTTTGTAAATTAGAGGAATGTATATGAAATACAAGAACAAATATGAGTTTAATAAGCATGCTTTTACTTATATGAAAAAAATTAATGCTTTATACTGCATAATAAATGATTGCTGCAAAAACTTAAGTTGTGTTATCAATAATTGCGGTGCATTTAATAGTTTAACATGTTAAGATAAAACAGCAACACAAAATGGAGCATCAATATTGTTGACAAACGATTACACAAGTTAAGTTTGGATACTAACTTCATGAAATTTAAAAAAGCAGAAGCATCTATAAATACCTATATAAATACATATTCTTTCCGTCAATTTAAACTAAATTTTTTATGCTTGAAATTCATGCTAGGTGAAATTTTTCATCACTAACTTTTTTTTCTTGCTATTTGTTTTTTCTGACTATAAAATTTTGACAAGGTATATCTATATAAGATCCTTCAAAAAAATAAATTAAGCATTATCTAAGAGTTTAATCATTTTAGAGAAATATGATAAATTATTTCCAATAATTTTACTATTTTCTTACAATATTAAATATTTAACAACGATATATTAAGATGTCTTATTAATATTAGATTTAAATAAAGATAATCAATTAATTACGAGTCATATCAACATTATCAAAATAAAAGTATAA
Source organism: Solanum habrochaites (assembly GCA_027704765.1). Classification (NCBI taxonomy): domain Eukaryota; kingdom Viridiplantae; phylum Streptophyta; class Magnoliopsida; order Solanales; family Solanaceae; genus Solanum; species Solanum habrochaites. The sequence goes on from JAKWJA010002500.1 coordinate 57,035,613, forward strand.
ATTAAACTACGAAGTAAATGCAATAAAAATTGATTATCATAAAGAGAAACACATGAATACTAACAAAGAGAAAAAATAGAATATTTATAATATTTTTTCAACTTTGAAGAAGATTATATATAAAATCATTACGGACCATTTATTAATATTATAATAAAATGAAAAAAATGTACCCTAAAAAATCAATGTCTAATCTTTTATCAACGGACACACAAATTATAATATATGCATGATCAAGTTATAATTGTGTAATACAATTAGTTATGGTGCATGTCAATCTTTGATTAATTTATCTTCACATTTTAAGGGTTATTAAATTATATTTATTGATAATACATCATTTTAATTTTTCTTGTGATATTCATTAAACAATTGATATAAAGAGTAAATAAATTTTCTTTTGTTATTATGACCAAATGTTATCGCAACGCGAATGATTAAAGTTTAAACGAATAATCAATAAGCCACACGTTCGAATCTAGATTACGTCCCAATTTTAAGTATATTTTTTATAAAATTAGACACTTTAAAGCGTTTAGGATTCAAATAATTTTAATTTTTTGGTTTATGGTAAATAAGATTGTAAAAGTATATATTTGGATCCTTTTCACAAAAATTGTAGATTTTTCATTATTATAAGTCAAATAATTATGATAAAAATAAATGTAAAGGATATAGTATTATATGAGCTATGTTCCCTCACAAATACAAATCAATTGAATGTGATTATACATGCATGATCAAGTTATAATTGTGTAATATAATTAGTTATGATACATGTCAACATTTGATCAATTTATGTTAATATTTTAGGAGTTATTAGACTATACTGATTGATAATATCTCATTTTAAATTCTCTAGTGATATTCATTAAACAATTGATATAAGAGACTAAATAAATTTTCCTTCGTAATTATGATCGAATGTTATTGCAGTGCGAATGGTTAAAGTTTAAACGAATAGTCTTTAGGATTAAAATAATTTTTAATTTTATATTTTTTTGGTAAATATGATTATAAACAGTTAATATGGTGGATTGATAAACAAAAAAAATTTGAATATTTTTCACTATTAATAAAGTCGAAATTCATTATGATAAAAATAAATGTAAGGAGATTGGATTATATGAGTTATGACTCCTCACAAATTACAACAGTCAATAAATGTGATTATATATGACTGATCAAGTTTGCGTTGTGTAATACAATTAGTTATGGTACATGTCAACTTTGGATAAATTTATTTCACATTTTCTGGTTTTTAAACTATACTGATGATAATCATACTTATTTTTAAATTTCCTAGTGATATTCATTATAGAACTGATATGAAAGAGAGTAAATACATTTCCATTCGTAATTATGAACGAATGCAATTGCAACGCGAACGGTTAAACTTTAATAAATAGTCTATAGGTCACGAGTTTGATTCTAGGTAATGTCTCAATTTTAGGTCTTTTAAAAAAAATTAGACTCTTGAAAATTCTAGGATTTAAATAATTTATAAATTCATTTTTTGGTAAATAGATTGTAAAAGTTTAAATTTGGTTGGTTCACAAAAATGAATTTTTTCAATTATTAGAAAAAAAAAAACAAAAAAACTGTGGAATATTATGATGGAAAATAAACTGTAATGGATATTAGTATTATATGAGGTATTGCCCCCTCACAAATAACAGTTTTTTCTGCTAATTTGATGTGATGATCTTATGCAGATTAGTTTTAAGGGTAATACAATTAATTATGATTACATGTAACCTTGAGTACAATTATCTTAACATTTTAGTAGTTATTAGACTATATTTATTGATAATATCTCATTTTGAATTTACTAGTGATATTCAATAAACAACTGATATGAAAGAGAGTAGATAGATTTTCTTTCGTAAGTATGAATGAGTGTTATTTCAATACAAGTGGTTATAACTAAAATGAATAGTCTATAGGTCACGCGTTCAAATCTAAGTTTAGATTCCCAAATTTAGGTACTTTTTAGTTTTATTTTAAAAGTTTATATGTCACGAGAATTTTTTAGTTTTTTTTTCAAGCATATCATATACACCATCGAAATCTTCATGATTTTAGGACAACAAATATCATACTTATCTAACCCCAAAACAATTATCAATATTTTATTTTATTGAGTATTCTGACTATTCGGATCCATCCTCTTAAAATTATATAAAGCTAATAACAAAATAAAATTATGAACAACAAATGAACCAACAAAATAAATTTAAACAAATGAGTGAAGTAAAGAAGAAAAAAAGAGTAAAGTAAGAGAGAGAGATATATAGTAAATAAGAAAGAAAAAGTCGAGAGTGATTTTCTATTTTGAAGGAAAAAAACAAACAATTTTGAAGATAAAAAAATATTTGGTCATTTATTCATGTCTTGCCAATTCATATCAAAAAAATATCTTGCCATTTAACAATACTCTTAATTTTAGTAGTGCACACAAACTATTTAGTCAAACCCTAACTCATTCATAGTACTTATTATTTAGGTTCCTAATTTAGTTCCTAGCAGACTGAGAAATTAATTACTAATCAAATTAGGAGAAATCCTTATAAGGCTGAACTTCTTATTCTCATCCACCGATTTATGAAAACAACGATTCAAAAATTACATTTAATTTTTTCCCAAATTTTCTTCAATAAATTAGTGTATTTAAGTATTTATTTATTATCTATTTTTAATATGTGTAAAACCCTGCGCGGAGCCCACATGGAGTAAAGGCCGGTGTCGACCCGACAACTCTTGTCGAAAAAATTACCTTATGAAACTCGAATCAATCGATACAACTATTGAGAGAATTTGAAGGGACGTCTATGAACAGAAATGTGCTAATACCAAAATTTTCATTTATGAATCAGAAACACTGGTGCAAAATACATTACTAGAAAAATTACATTTGGACCTCTCTACCTTCGGGGACTGGTTAACCAAAATACATAAATAGTCAATGTAAGATTTACAGGAAAAATGGTTGACATTCAACCAGTCTTCCCACAAAAAACAAGGCTAAGGTTAAAACGATTATTTTTTTATGTTTTTAAAAAGGTATTATAAAAATATTTATATTAATAGATATTATATATATATAGATATATATATATAATACTAGATAGTTATATATATATTCATAGGCCCACAGCTGGCCTCTGAGGCTAGCGGGTTGGGCCTACGAGGCTAGCTGACCAAGTGAGACTGGGCTAAAAAGCCTCGTTTCTAAATGGGCAAAAAAAATTTGGCTCAACCAAATGAATTAAAAGGATGGGTGGGACCGCAATCGCGGGTCAGCGACATTTTGACGGGGCTCTTATGCCGTATTAAAACACAGTAATTGGGAACAATGCTAATAAAGATAAATTTTACTAAACTTAAAAAACAATTTCCATAGGTGTAATACAATAATACAGCATATCCCAATAATTTACAACTTTTAGAAAATCCACCTTACACCAAAGGCTGCAGGGCATTTTGATACAATGGCTTACCAAAGACTACGAGTAATGATACCACAGTAATTAAATAACTGTTGAGATAAAAAGGGAAAAAATAAAATAATCAATTCGATTTTTAAAACAATAGGGCCGTAAACGATTACGGACTAAATTGATCATTACAGACTCCCACTCCCTTTACAGGTAGGTTATTGAATCAGATGTTACAAATTACACAATTTAAGATTGAAATAATCAATTCGATTATTTAAAATAGCTTAAGTTACGACTAACTGATCATAAAAACTCCATATTTCAGTAGGTTATTGAATCAGACGTTACAAATTACATAATTTAAGATTATATCATCTACATTAAAGAAAAGTTTAGTGAAACACCATTGAATAAGCGAGAAAATACGAATTGAAATATTCTAGTTATTTTGGCTGATACGTGATGAAGACATCAACTTTACTTGAGGCATTAAAGAATTTGGGTCAGCGGGAAGTGCAGTATGAAAGGTACAAAAGAAGGATGACATCGTTGCTTGGAGATTAAATTTATCTTTTGAACTCTCAAGAAGCAATTGCAGCCGGTTGGATATCCCAATATATCAAGGAAAAACATTGAAATTCGGTTAAATCGGTAGAAGGTAATCATGTACGATAAAGCTGAAGAACGATATGGGTGTTAAAAACTATATTTAGACTTTGCAATGTATCCATTATGCATTGACAAAATTTAAAAGATTGGAGTTACTGTACATAACTTTGATGGAACATGTAGAGAAATTACATGTGTAGAAGGCACAACACACGATACACAAGCTCTTACGATGGTTGAATCAAGAATATGTGATTCGTATGATAATCCAAAATTTGGAGTCACAAATTTCATAATCGATTCAGAAAGTGTAGAGGTGAAGACAAGTCAGATATATAAGGATGAAGCAACATTCATAGATATGATGGCGAAAGATAATATAAAGAACAACTTCAATTGCAAAGTAAAGAGATCTGATCAATAAAGACATGAGAGTGTTTGGAATTTGTAGATCTATAAATAGTGATACAATTATTGTGTTTTAGTGACTGATACATTAGATAAAATCTTTGATTATGTTTTTTTATGTATATGTTGAAAATGAATTTTGGTATACAGAGTATTTCTTGATGCATTAAGTGAATATTGTTGTTAAGATAGCGCTGTTGAAACATTACTGATTTTTATAGAAATAGTCATGTAGTATTAGTTCGTTGATACTTCAAGTTAAGTCAGTTTTCATATATGATTCATTAGTTCGTTAATATTACTGATACATTGAATTAACTCTATTGATACTTTAATATATTATTGTTGATACATTAATGACTTATGTAATTTCAACAATCATAAAGTTGATACATTACAAAAAGTTGTGATGCGTGTATAAATAATTTTCTTCAAACATGATACAAAAAAATCCTAAATTATCATGCTGGTCTTTGAAAACAATTGATACATTCGTGTATGGCATTAGTTGATTACATTAAACATTATTTTTCTATATATTACAAGATGTAACTGCTATGTACATTAATATGATGAAAAAATGTATATAACTATGTGTTGGTATGCTTTTCGGACGAATGTGGTTGGACTATGAAGGCTTCTTGCAAAAAAAAGTCTGATGTTTTCATAGTTAGAAGTTTCAATAGTGAAAATACGTGTCCAATGAGGGAGAGGGTATTAACCTAAGTCCAAGCAACAGTTGGATTTGTAAGTGCTGTTACTGCTCCCAAATTGGTCAATCATAAACAAATTTATACTCCGAAAGATATAATTGATGATATTAGAGAATCCTATGGGGTTCAAATATCTTACCAACAAGCATGGCGTGCTAAAGAACGTGCACCAACAATGATTTAGGAAAAAACCATCTTCATGATATAGACGGTTGCCGCAATACATACACATGTTAAATACTGTGTATTCAAATTCTTATATAAGCATGTACAAGATTGAGGAAGATGAATTTTTGTATTTATTCGTAGCCTTAAGACCATTAATTAGAGGGTTCGATTACTGGAGAATTCAATAGTAGTGCGATGGGGCACACTATGGAATGGGATCTAACAAGGGAATTTTGTATCAGGAATGTCACCCTTGATGGGGCAGGTGGTTTTTTTTGTAGTAGTGATTTGTTGTTTACATGTTCCGTATTAAATGATATAATGTGGCCTGTAATAATGTTGCATATTCCATTGGCATAATGGGGTTGTTGAGGTACCGGGGGGGGGGGGGGGGGGGGGGGAGGGGGGGGGAAAATGACTGTTCGTGGACATGGTTTTTCAAACAATTCAAAAATGCATTTGGCAAGCGAAAAAATATGTGTGTTGTATCATATCGAAATGAGAGTATTATGAAGAGTGTAAGGATTGTGTTTCCAAATGTACCTCATTATGCATGCATATGACATCTTTGTAAGAATGGCTGTGACAACTTCAAAAGGAGCAGAAAAACCCAAAGTGATCTATTCTACTTTATGGCCAAGACATACCAAAAGAAGATTTTGATAAAATGATTGCTAAGGTTGATAGAGTTGATTATAGTGTTAAGGAGTACCTTGAGGATGCATGGTATGAGAAGTGGTATTGAGGTCAAATGATGACTTCGAACATTGTGGAATGTATCAATAGTTGTCTTGTTGAAGCATGACAATTGACTATATTAGAATTTTAGAAGAAGTTAGAATTCTATTTGGTTCTTGGCATTGCAAAAATAAAAAAAATAACCTCTTATACAAAGGACACATTAGAAATTTTTTTTGAAGAAAGTTCAAAGAAGGAGGTATGTATCATTATATATTATTTTATATTATATGTATCTAATTCATTGTATCATCCTGCAGTTTGAACATGATTTATTTGGAAATAATTATTTATTTGAATTTTTTTAATGTATGCAGGTTGTTCCATCATCTGAATTTATTTTCTCGATTTATGAAGCTGGAAGAAGATACATTGTTTGTCGTGAGCGGAAAGTATGTTTTTGTGGAAGATTTCAACTAGATGAGATACCTTGTGCACATGCAATCAGTGTGTTAAAAGAAAAGAATGTCAAAGATATGCATCCATATTGCTCTGATTACTACAAGCCTGATGCATTGACAAAAACATATGAGATTTCAATGGTACCAATGTCAGATAAGGCAGACTGATCAGCTCCTAAGAATGTGGTAGCTGAAACAGTGTATACACCTAGATACAGAAGATTATATGGACGACCAAGGAAAAGAAAAAATAATAATGCAAAGATACTACTCTATGTGAACCATATTTTCTTCTGGTAGTGGTGTGACTACACCCTTAGATTTTGGTGGATCATCATTCTCACTAACATATCCACACTTGCCTTCTCGCTGTCATAACTCCACGACAATGCTCCAAATCTTCTTCATAGGTATTCAGGACAACAATCAATAAATAATATTTCGATTTGGTAACTCAGATGCTCCACAAATGCAGCAACATGTGACCCACAGTCTCTACAAAAATGCAGAATATAAATTATAAACTTAAATGATACATTATTAAAAACAAAAAAGTCAGAATATTTACAGGCTTTCGATCTTTTTTGGTATAATGTATTGTGCAAACTCAATCATGAAAGGAATTTGAGTATCCAAAAGTGAACCAGTAATGTTGTCCTTGTACGCATGACAATCACCAAAGTTTGTTCGCTCAGTTTCTTCAAAGAATACACTGTTGAGTAGGTAAGTAGGAAACATTTTAGACTATTTTTATTTCGTGCGGAACTATTTTTTTCCTTGAGCATATTGATGAGTCAAACACTCTTATTACCCTGTTTTTCAATTCAACAACCGCCAGCACCCAATGAAATTCTTGACCACAGTTAATCGGGATGTAGACCTCATCTACAAGATGCCATGATCTTTAAGCAGCTGGAGATTCACAAAAAATTTGCATGATATTAATATTATGACCTCTTAACTACTACCATGATAAAATTGAAGCAGACCAACATGTTCTTGGATTACTAAGATTATCATCATCATTATCCATGTAATACCATCATACAATTTTCAATGTGACATGAACAAGCAGTGACTGTTGTGTAATCGTTATTGATCCATGCTGCAAAATTTTGATTTTTATGAGGTTAGTGAAAATCACATCAATGTGACTAAAAAAATATGATAACAAAATACAAAATTATATACTTCTAACAAGATATAATGATATAATTGATACATTAAGATGGATTTTAATTTATACTAACTTAATATTTTTATCTTCAATTGAATTTATTGATAAAAAAAAGGTTTCGGACTGATCATAAAACCAATTCTGTTTCATTGGAAAAGCAACATCAAAGCTCCATCATCTTAAAATCCTAAAAGAGAGGTTTTTATTTATGTTGATGGGTTCTTAAGATAATGTTTGTATTTTGAATTGTTATACAAAATAAATACCCAAACATTTGCAAACTATAAGTTATAAGACTTACTTATTGTTCCATATTATTGAGGAGTCCCCTTGATAACACTTATATAAATCATCAGCAAGTTTCAGTGAAACTTGATCTGTAATCCCACATCCTTCAAATGGGAACTAGAGAAGAACAACATCCTCAATTTCTCTTGTTTTTTTTTTTCTAGCTTTGACCCAAAAAAAGTATAAATATGTAGATTGAATCTTTCGCGGAAGGCATTTATGTTTCTAAGCACCAGAGTATTGGAATAGTTCGAATTCCAATCTCGGCTATTGAATGTCGAAGGGTATGGGATGTAGCAGTCAAAAAATATGATGCTAGTAAAATTCTGTAGATTATAAACCAATTACTGGTCTAGAAGGACTTGTCTTTTTCCAGATCTTTGAAAGTGCGTCTATTGCTGTGAGTTGCTGTGGATATTGTTGTTGATGTGAAGAATCCTGTATAATATGATATAAGTAATTTTTTTAGAAATTGTTATATCATGAAAGTCTGGTAATTGAAAGCACGAATTGAAAACTCTCCGTGTTTCGTGGTGTTTATCGGGCAAAATGAGATGGAATGTGGTGCTGACCGGTAAGTACCCTCTTGGATTCAGGATAGGTTCATTTAAATCTTTTATACGATTGAGATGCTTCAACAATTCTGATAAAGGACATGTTTTATGTTCATCTGTAGAATCAATAAACAATGTATAGCCATTATATATATCTATGTTATATATATATATATATATATTATATATATAAGATATGATACTAATATATAATCTATATATATATAAGTGCAATGTATCAAACAAATAAAAGGAGAATGTATGAAGGTTTTAGGATTAATACCTGTTAGGATTATTGGCTTGGGTATCAACATGAGTATTTTGTATTTAGATGGAATTATGAAAATCCGTCTTTGTTGTTAGTTGTTACCGATAGTATTGATCAATCTATATTTAAATTGTGAGGGTATAAAAAGTGTTAAGATAATTTTTGATGATATATTATTTAACATGATGATGAATATAATATTTAAAGTATATATCAATTTGATGCGATATAAGATATCTAAATATATAAAACTTAACTTTCCGACATGATACATAACAGGAATAGATGTTGTATGTGTTTTGAACATAAATAACTATTAATGACAAATTATAGACACAATGTATAAAAAACATACATTTGGATTAACATTAACTTGTTGTCCACCCTTATTAATAGAAACACCAATATCATTATCAACTACATCCCCAGCATCGTCAGTGACTTGATGTTCACCCTCGTTAACATAAATACCAACATTTTATCATGACATTATTTTTCTAATTTGTTGGATAAGTTTGTTTACCAAATTCTGTAAATTAAAGAACAATACGATTTAATAATTACCACTTTGTTCCCATATTTAACTTTTTGACTTTAATGTAGTAATATAATTCTATTTGACAACTTCGTATACATTATTATATGAAACACACGTGCAACGCACGTGCCGTGAAACTAGTATTCAAAATATCACCAAGTCAAAATCTGATATTTAAATCACATCCTCCAAAAAGGGGTAAAAAGAGACCTAGAAAAGAGATCTCATGAGGTCTCTTTTCGGAAAAAAGAGACCTCACCGGTTGGTCACTATAATGCATGTAATATTTTTGTAGACACCTCATGAGGTCGCCGAACAGAGACCTCATGAGGTCACTAATAAATTGTCCGATTATTTTTAAAAAGAGACCTCATGAGGTCAATATTTTATTTATTTTTATATTTTAAAAAAGAGACCTAGTGAGGTCTCTATTTTATTATTTTATTTAATTCTGTATTTTTAAAAATAGACCTCATGAGTTCCCTATTATATTGTTTAATTTAATTTTATATTTTTAAAAAAAGAGAACGTATGAGGCGTCACTATGGATAAGTATTTATTTAAGTTTATATTTCGTAAAAACACTGTCATGAAGTCACTACTATATAGTATTTCATTTATATCTTAAAACGAAGAGAACCCCGACGGTCACCCACTATATTATTTAAGCTAACTTTCTATTTTTTTTAAGGAGAACCTATTAAGGTCTCTTTTCTTGCATTTATGATAGCGACCTAAATGAGGTCTAGATCAAAAATTTACCGGAAAATATCATGCAAAAAAAAGACCTCATGAAGTCTCTTTTCTGCATTCTAACCCTAAAATGTTTTAAAATCGGACTCATGCAGTTGTAATCATGAAATTTCGGAAGGAAATTAATGCAAAAAAGAGATCTGATGAGGTATCTTTTCTGGAAAAAAATTGATCTGGCCAGTAAATATATTTTGTGGCTTCTTCATCCACCTTTCATTTTATCGATACCCAATCAAGCTAACAGAGCTTTTCAAAAAAAAAATCAATTAAACCAATCCAGTTTTTACTAAATATTCTCTTAACAACTCAATTGAAACTCACCTCCATATAATATATATTAAAACAAAACACAAGATATCCAGAAGTTATATAATACATTGCAATTTTATCATGATTCATAAACAAATAATTTCCATCACACCAAAAATTATAAACGTTAACAAATATCCATAAGTCAACTTGAAGATATCTATCACAAGTCTAAAGTCACCTATGTGGTAGTTGTTTGCCACATAAATCATCATTTCTTTATCCTACTAGACTCAATGTGTCATATTTATTTATTTTTTTGTTGACCATACACTGGATATTGAGTAGGTTGACGATAGAGGAGGTGAGGAGGGAAAGTGACTCACCGAAACAAGGGTTTAATCCATCCGAAAGCAAGCAACTTGCAGCTAATTGAGCACCTTAAGATCCATACAACTGTATTCCAACAGCCTTGCACCTAGCTCCGGATTCTTCGGCTTGGATAGATAGCTCTCATAATCTTTTGCTCATAAAAAATTTATTCATCAAGTAATAATGCGATGAACTATTTAGGCCTCAAATTAGAAGAAAATTTACGAACGGTTTTCGCGGCATTACTATGGCATACCGGTATCTACTCGGCCCACTGGTCAAGTATAAACCGAACTCTCTAAGCAGTTCTTGAATAAGGTGGGAATTACCTTCGCTTTTCTTTCCAAGCAGAATTTGTTCTAAATCTCCAAAGATTGACGATATCGATTCTAAATGAAGTTTACTATATGCGAATATAAAATTTAGAAAAAAGCAATTTTTTTTTAATTAGAGGCATACATAGGTCACTTTAGCTCAAGGTTCAACCTACACGTTTGGATCTTCAGGATTTTTCTTCTTTCTAATGTGTGTTGCCTTAAATGCCTTAGCCTGAGTTACCGGTCTCCTAGTTTCTTTTCCTACATATAAAAATAATAAAAGTTATAATCAAGAGTAATTAAATATTAATAGTTAAAATGTATAAAAACATAAAGAAAAATGATACACACTAATTTCGCCCTCACACTTCCTTGACTTTGGAATTCACTGGTGAGAGCACCCCCTTAGTAAAGTATCTTGTCTTTTTCCCGATCTCACTCATATGCATAATCTTGGATCATATGTCCAATGCACAAGTTAATGTTGCCCAATCCTTGACAGAACCCAAACTAGGTTTCTTATATCTTTACGAGCTTTATTAAACAAACAAGCAGATATGCGTTAAGCTCTCTTGTGAAAATTTGCACAAATTTTGGCCATGTTCAGGACGACAAGAAAGAACATTTTTTCTACAATCAAGTATAATTTTCTTTAATGAATAAGTTCAATGACAAGTTATTTAATAGTGTTAAACCAATAAATCTTGAACATGCTGAACCTCCAAAAATATTTGTCTCTTGAGATGCTAGGCTCTGCTCCATGGAGGATAACGATCTCTATAGAGTTATTTGATGCCTGAGAAATGATTCCAGTATCATCTGGATTGAAAGTAATAAAAAGTTTAAACACGTAATTTAAAAAACAAAGACAATTAAATGATATAATCATAAACATACATATTTTAAAAAAAAATCAACTATTGGTAGCTTCAAGCTCCGATGACAAGGTGTATATGCATATCTCTCATCCAACGCCAACTTGTGTATTGTCATGACCAGATGTCTGACTGATTTGTGGTAGGAGTGTTAGGCTCAGAACTATTGCCTTGAATGCGAAGACTGGACATCATAAGTAGTGAAGCAAATGATGATGATGGTTTTGAGTATGCAGGCTTGTGAGTATTAATGCGATAGACACTAGACGTTGGTCGATTATCCTTTGGAGGAAAAACATTGTATCCATGTGGGGTAGCATACTCTGATGTGGGCGTCATCACAGGTACTTGAAGGGGCAACTGAGTATATTCCTGTGGTGGATATATATAGGTCGAAGGAGGATTAGTATGTGGAGGCACGGTCGGCCTAGAATAGCAATGTGGCGGAGTGTCTCTTTGTGGGAGAGATGTTGTGTTGTCTGATCTTATATGTATACCTTTCTGTTTTCTATTAACCATACCTTCTTTTTTTTTCTTTTTTTTTGGGGGCCATTATCAATATCTTTATTGTTACATTTACCAGTCATCTAATTAGTAACAAAAACATTCAAGTCAAATAAGGTTACATATTGAAGATATGAGAGACAATTATCATCCAGTAGCTTATCTAGCAGTTCATCACTTTTTAACATAAAATAAAGCCACAAGCACAAGTACAAAATAATATGGAAAACAACATCCAACAAAAGGCACACGAAAACATATGAAGTTGAACTTATTGAACTAAGAATCATCTTTTTATTGAAACTAAAACAAAAGGAACACGAGGACGGATTAATAAATTACTCTCTGTATCATTAATAAATCTATAAAGCACTCAATACAGAGATACAAACAAAGAGGGACTGCAATTGTAATTACTAATCCTCCTCTTCCTCGTCCTTCATATTCATCATCATACTCATCCTCGTCATCATCCTCATCCTCATACTCATCCTTATATTCATCTTCATCCTCATCATCATACTCATACTCATCCTCATGAATTATTGCATTTGCCGCTTCATTTGTTATTTCTTCCATATCAACCTCTTCTAATATATGTTCACGATGCTCTATATCATTTTCTAATTCAACATCGACGGTGTGGTGAACACTTGATAAATCATCATTTTGGTATGCAACATCCAACATGTTTTCAACTTCCACTTGGAACATGGGTATGGTTTTAATCAGGACCCACCAATCAGCTTTATCTGGATTCAAGGGATTAGGAGCATAGTACACTTGCTTAACATTTTGTGCAATAATAAAAGGATCATAAGCTTCATATTCCCTTGTGTGCTTTACATAAATGATATTATATTGTTTGATTTCTCTCGTACCTCTTTTTGAAGTTGGATCAAATCACTTGCACCTAAACAATACAACTTTTTTGTAGGACAACTGGAGTACTCCATTTCCAAAACCTCCTTGTGTACCCCATAATAATCAACTCAATCAAGATTTCCATCACCACCTTTCACCCAAACTTCACTATTTTTAGTTTTTTTTTATATTTGGAGTATTCTTCAGTAGTAAATTTAAAACCATTAACAACATACTTATTCATTGAGTAAGTCTTGATGGGTCCCCAAGAAATGTCCTTCAAAAATTGGTCAAATTGACCATTTTTTAATCTATAAATATTTAAAAAGTGGTAAATTAGCATCAATTAATATAAATTTATTTAATAAAAATAGTATTATGAAAATATTATAAGTCTCACGTAATCTTGAAACCACTTTGAGAAATGGTCAAATACTCTTTCATTGCCATATAAATGCACAAAGTAAATGTTAAAGAAGATGGATATTGAGTTAATTGTTTTGTCTTGTAAATACATATTTTAGTGCAAAAAAATAAACTTAACAAATGTCTTAACTTGTGGGAAATTCAATAAGACATGTTTAGATGCAAACTGTAACTCAATGGTACTTAGATTTCTCCTTGTGTGTTTTTTTGAACCTTTGCCTGGTTGGTTGAAGATTGATAGTGTCTTCATAGTCTCACCACCATCGTCATGGCAATTGGGTCTATTCTGAAAGCATGAAAAACTTCTTTTAAAGTAATAAGAACCAAAACTAGTTCTCTCCTTACCAAGATGGAATTGAATCATTGAGCCTTCAACTCTTTGATTTTTATTTCATGTCCCGTTTAGACTTTCCAATAGTCCTACATTATAGATTTTTATTATTGATTTAAACAACATATTGATATAAAAATATTAATAGTTAAATATTTACCTCTCAAATCGATACATCCATCTATATTGAACCAGACCTCCGAGGCATGCTTCATACACTAGATGTACACGAAGATGCTCCATAACATCGAAAAATCCAAGTGGAAGAATCTTCTCCAACTTATTTTTAATTATAGGAATATTCTGATCCATCTGAACTAGGTTGTCTTCCCTTAACTTATTAGAACACGAGTCCTTGAAGAACAAACTGATTTAAGTCATAGGTTTCCAAATTTTATCGGGAAAGACACTAAATGCAATGGGGAGTAATGTTTCCATGAGGACATGACAATCATGACTTTTCATACAATGTAATTTTCCATGCTCCATATCGATACATTTTTCTAAATTTGAAGCATGTCCATCAGACATCTTAAGTTACTAGACCCATTCTCAAATTTTATGCTTTTGATCCATTGTAAATGAATAACTAGCCTTAGGCTTGAAGAACTTGTTGTTTTGTTTCTCTTGCAACCATAACTCTTTTCACCTGCAATATTCAGGTAAGTCTATTCTAGCTTTAACATTATCTTTTGTCTTGCCAGTGACATTCATTACTGTGTTAAATAAATTATCAAAGTATTTTTTTTTCAATATGCATTACATCAAGATTATGTCGAAGAAGATTGTCCTTCCAATATGGTAACTCCCAGAATATGCTTTGTTTTGTATGTGCAACACCATATCTATCAAATTTGTAGCGTTGTTCTTTTTTGACTTTTGGAATGTTTTGAACCCTCTTCCAAACTGTTCTCTAGTCAAGATTGGAGGAGGATAACCTTGTTCAACAGAATTCTTTATGAATGCATTTTTCACACTCCTAAATTCATGATCCATTGGCAAGAACTGTCGATGACAATCAAACCAAGATATTTTAAGACCATGTTTCAAAGTGAATGATTTTAGTATTTTCCATACAATAAGGACAAGCTAACTTTCCCGCTGTCATCCACCCTAACAACATTCCGTATATTGGAAAATCATTAATAGTCCACATTAAGGCAGCCTGCATATTAAAATTATGCTTAAGAGACACATCAAATGTTTCAACCCCTTGAACCCACAATTGTTTCAACTCATCAACCAAAGGTTGCAAGTAAACATCAATTAGTACTCATGGATTCCGTGGTCCAGGAATGACACAATTGAGAAATATATATGGACTGGTCATGCACATCTCAGGTGGAAAATTATATGGTGTTACAAATCAAGGCCAACAAGAATATGGTGCAGCTGAATCCATCTGAACATAAACCCAATCTAATGTTTCGTGGTTCAGCTGCAAATTGTGGATATGTTCTATTAAAATGCTTCCAAGCCTTTCCATCGAATGGATGACACATAACTCTAGGTGGTCTTCTATTTTAATGGTGACATGTTATATGAGGAGCAGATCTATTAGACGCATACAACCTCTTTAACCTTGGTATAAGAGGTATGTAATACATCGCCTTAATAGGAACTTTCTTCTCACTAGCAGTCTTCTTATAAAGAAATTTTCCACAAAAGTTACACGATTCTAGATTAATATCATCCTTATAGTATAACATGCAACCATTTTTACAATAATGAATTCTCATCGATGACATTCCTAACTTTGATACCAACCTCTTTGCCTTATAGAATTATCAGGTATCTCTAGATTTGGGTCAACTAAATCATGAATAAGGTCAATCACAAAGTCCATTTCCCCTTGAGGAACATTCCAGTCTGTTTTTGGATTCTTATAATCTAACCGCAATAGACAAACTGGTAGTGTGACTCCCCTACTCCCCTCATCTAAAAGGTCGACTAGACAGATTCCAATTGTTCAAAGAAAATTATTACATTCCGCAGGAGGAGCTTTTCACCTTTGATTAGCCAAATTAATTAAAATAAGAATGCACACAAAAGCATCTTGAACCATGCATCCCATTCTATAATTTTGTGCATTAGAATTCACACTGCTACTACTTTCACCAGGGAACATAATGGGAAATACATCAAAATTCTTATCAATTTCGCAATGACTAGTCACAAAAAATATATCTTTTTTAAACATTTCACTAGAATGAAACTCAACAATATCTGGGTTTTTCATAAGACCAAACATTGAAATTTATTACAAGGAAACTTAATCATACCACTACATGAAAAGGATCTAAGGTCTTTGCATACTCCACAAAACCAGTGATACCTTCTACAATTCGGTCTTAGGCCATGTGACCGAAATTTAGTTTGCATTTATACATCCAACTACGATCCATCTTTATAAGAATCATAAAATTAAATTTGTTAAGCACTCGATTATGTAATAATTGAACTGTGAAAACATGAATATGTAGCAATAATAGTACGGATTGGTTAACGAAGGCCTTGGCAAAGAATTTAATTGTCTGACCCTACTAACAAATTTATAATTTAATTAGTGTAGTTTTAACTAAATTATATCCTATAGAACAAGTGTAATTAGTGACCAACTTAAACAAATTTTCTAAGTCTAATAGTTAGTTTTAACGTAATTCCTAACCTATAGTCACAAATTAACTTAGTAATCCAACTTAACAAATTTCTAAGATTAATTAGTTGTTACTTAATTCTAAAACACTATAGTACAAATTTAACTTATGGACCACTCAAATTTCTAAGTCTAAATAGTTTAGTTGTTTAACTAATTCTAACTACTATAGTCACAAATTAACTTATGATCCTACCATACAAATTTTCAAGGGGTCATTTAATTACGTAGTTTTAACTAATTCTAAACTATAGTAAGAAGTTTAACGATTGACCAAACTTAATTATAATTTTCTAAGTATAATTAGTTTAGTTTTAAACTTAATTCTAAAACAAACTAGTTACAAAATTTAACTTAGTACACCAACTTAACAATTCTAAGTCTAATAAGTTAGTGTTGTTTAACTTAATTCAAAACAACATAGGTTACAAATTTAACTTATTGACCAAAGCTTAACAAATTTCTAAGTCTAATTAGTTTTAGTTTTCAAACTTAATTCTACACTAGAGTTAAAAATTAATTATTAAACACTTAACAACTTTTAAATTTAAGTATTTGAGTTTACTTAATTCTAATACTATAGTAACGAGTTTAACTATTGGACCAACTTAACAATTTTAAGTCTAATTAGTTTAGGTTTTAACTTCTATTCTAAACTATCGTCTCCAAATTTAAATTATTAACCAAACTGAAAAAAACTTTAAGTCTAATTAGTTAGCTTCTAATTTATTTTTAACCACTTAGTTACAAATTATTATGGACAAACGTAACAAAGTTCAAATCCTAATAGTTTAATTTAACTTACTTCTAACACTATACTCACAATTTAATTATTAGAATAACTTAAAAACTTTAAGTCTTAATTAGGTTAGGTTTAACTTAATTCTAATATTGTAGTAACGAGTATAAACTTATTGACCAAACGGACAAATTTTAACTCTAATTAGTTTAGTTTGACTTAATTGTAACATATACACACATTTAACGTATTAACCCAACTTAAGCAATTCTAATTCTAATTAGTATAGATTTAAAACTTTCATTCTAACAATATAGATATAAATTAACTTATTGATCAATTAAACATTTCTATGTCTTACTTAGTTTAGTTTTAACTTAATTCGAACACTAGTATTAAGTTTCACTTATTAAACAACCTTAACAACTTTCTAAGTCAATTAGTTTAGTTTACATTATTCTAATACTATAGTAAAAGTCTTAACTTATTGACTACACTTACTAAAATTCTCTAAGTCTAATTAGTTTAGTTTGTTTAACTTAATTTTAACCAATATAGTCACAAATTTATCTCATTAACCCCAAACTTACAAATTTTCAGTCTAATACGTTTAGTTTTAACTTAATTCTAATAATATAGTGACAAATTTAACTTATGGACCAACTTAACAAATTTCTAAGTCTAATTAGTTTAGTTTTTTGAACTTTAATTCTTAACGTTATCGTCACAAACTTTAACTTAGTAAACACTTAAAGAATTCTCTAAATTTAATAAGTTTAGTTTTACCTTCTCTCTACCTATGGTAACAAAGTTTAATTAATGACCAACTTAACAATTTATAGTCTAATTAGTTTAGTTTTAAGTAATTTAACCACTATAGTCCACACATTTAATAACTTATTAACCAACTTAAACAAATTTCTTAGTCTAATTTAGTATAGTTTTACTAATTCTAACACTATAGTACAAATTAACTTATGACCCAACTTAAAACAAAATTTAAGTAATAGTTTAGTTTTAAACTTAGCATTCTAACAACTATAGTCATAAATTTAACTTATAAGCAAACACCTTAACAGCCTGTTACTAAGGTGATTAGTTTAATTTAACCTTAATTCAAAATACTATAGTAAACAAGTTTAAACTTATTGACAAATTAACATATGTCTAAGTCTTATAATAGTTAGTTTTAACTTAATTCAACACTATAGTCCAAAATTTACTATTAAGCATCTTCAAAATTTGCTAAGTCTAATTAGTTTAGTATTTGACTTAATTGCACATTATAGTCACCAATATAACGTAATTAACTACTTAACACTTTCTAAATCTAAAAAACTAGTTTAGTTTTAACTTAATTTCTAAACTATAGTAACAAGTTTAACTATTAAACAACTATATAAATTCTAAGTTTAATTAGTTTAGTTTACCTTAATAATAAAACGATAATCACAAATTCTGTCATCAATAGGACGATAGTGTTGGTACTATGCTTAACAAATATCTTATTTCTAAATTTAAAGCTAAGTGTCAAAACACTAGATGGACAACAAATTGTTTTTTGAAGAAAATAAATTTTGCATCAATCGGATTAACTAGTTTGGTATTAAGCTAAACAAATAATTATTCAATTTAAAACTAAGTGTCAACCACTAGATGGACACAAATTGATTCAAAGAAAATCAATTTGTTAGCAATAGGATCAACTAATGTTAGTATTTAGCTTAACAAATAATTATTTAAATTAAAGATAAGTGTCAACCAACTTTAAAGCTAAGTATCAGATTAGATGGGTACAATAAAAATTATATAAAAAAATTGTACTTTAACTTTATAATTTAGAATTATCATACCTTATCTCCTACTTTGATAAAGAAGAAGTTATACTCTTGTATCAAATTTTTAGTGTTGAGCTTCCATAGTGGAAGCAGAAAAACACGGAAAATAAGTTAACACTAGAAAAATAGATTTTTAATTGATACATTCTTTATTCTGAATTCTTCGAATCCTTTTAGGGAACATGTGAATAAACATATAGCGCATTTGCATAGATTACTATCAAAAATGCATAAATAAAACAGCACATAAAACTGTCTTGAGGTTTTTCATTGCTCTCTAAGTAGTGAAGAAGCTTTTGGAAACCCATGCTTTCCACCAACGAAAATAAAAACAGAAAAGAAAAAGAAATAGGGAAGGTACAGAAATTACAATAAAACTAATTAATAATAACCAAGAAAACAGTAAGATAGGGACTATGAGGAAAAGAAGGTAATATAACCAACACCTAAGATAATAGGTCCGAATTTGCCACCTCAAAGCCGTGATGAAAGCCCTACCAGAAACACAAATCATCAATCATGATTTCTTGTTTACGCCACCTCTTGCAGCTGCTGAGGCCGACTGTAAGGAGAAGATGAAGGGCTAGCCGCGTCTGTTAGGAGAAGATGACTAAGAGAGGACGTTGAGAGAGAGAGAGAGAGGAGTAAGAGAGGGATAAATTAGACTAGAGTTTTCATATTTTTATTTTAAGAGACCTCATGTTGTCTCTCATATTTTAATTTTTTAATTAAACTAAATTTATTTTTAATTTAACAAGTAGAGACCTGAAGTCTCTAATTTTGTGGAAATCAGACTAAAAAATTAAAGAATTAAAATAAGTAATTTATAGGAAAAAATTAATTCAAGAAATTGACATTACGAGGTCTCTCCTACTTTAAACAAAATAAAAAATTATTGATACAAATAGCGACCTCATGAGGTCTCTTATTGTCGATCTATTTTTGAGGTCTCCTTTTCTGGATCTCTTTTTGCCCCTTTTTAGTAGTGATAGAGTTCCCCATAATTTCACTAATCCCAAATTCCAAACTTGAAATGTAGGAGAAATAAAATCACTAAACTAATTAGTTTTAAAAAAAAATATAACAATGAACATATTAGTTTTAATAAAACAGTGACCAAAAAGGAAAAAGAGCAAAAGAAAAAAAATGTAAGGAATACATGGATACCCAAGAAATATGGGTAAGCTAATTATGGTAGGGAAAATGAGAAAAAGATTTGAAATTTTAAAACTATCCTTAATAAAGCTTAAAAAAAATAATACATGGGTTTTTATATTTTTTGAAATAAGTCAAATTGGGAGTGTCACATGACAATTTTATGTTGGTCTGAAGTTGTATGAATAGTCCTTACGCGCTATGTCTTGACAAACATGAGTGCTGGCTTCTAAAAATTAGTCAAAGGGGTTTCTATAGTATGTTGATTTAATGTTTTTGATTGTTTTCCGGGGGTAATAGAAAACCATAAAGTTAAAGATGTCTTTTTGAAAATTCAAAACAATTTCAGTGGTGACTTTATGTCTTTTCTCTTTTCTTTTCATAATTTAGATCGCTTCCTCCATGTATGTCATTTCTCTAATATATATTTTATCAGTAGATGTATGGTTTAGACGCACGTCTGCAAAGTATTACCATGTTGCAGACCTTTGTAACATAATAGTTCTGTACTTAAGACATACAATCATGAAATTAATATGATTTTGAACATGTTCTGTACGGATTCGTTTATACAGACAACTTGATCTCTCAAAATTACTTACTTAGTATTTACCATGTCACAACCTTGCATTTGTTTCACTTTAATATCATTAAGCCTCTCTATTGCAGTGTAGTTGGATGTAGTATTATTCTTTTTTCTTGAAATAGGATAATGTTCCACTTTTTGTAACAGTTAGTCATGTGTTTAACATGTGTTTTGTAACCGCCGGTCAGCTTTGGATTTGTTTTTGTTTGGACGATCTTCTACCATGCATAACACTGCCATACATAGACTTTTCAGTCATACATTGCTTCCACTCAATGCTTCCATGTCAAGGTCACAAATCTATGTCATTGCATCATCCCTAGTTGGCATCAATGTCCTTTCATTGTTGCGTTAGCTTTACTGGTCACTTGTCCTTGTTCTTTCATTGAATATAAATGCCATGCCCACACAACATTTTTTATATTTCATCTTGTCAAGTCCTCAACAAGCTTCATTTCCTTCAAGTCCTTGGTCCTCACTTCTTGCTTCGAAATCAGGCCATGCTGCCATTATGCACACCTTAGCTTTGCCAACAGTTTGTCGTCAACTTAGCCTTACATGTTTGGTTCCTTGTCTTATGTAAGTGACAAGATCAACGTGCTTAATAACCTTGTCCATGCTGCCATATAACTGAGTGACTTAGATCAGGGGTCTAATAGAACACCTCCACTAATTTGATTAATCACCCTCAATGAAATAAATTGAGATAAAACATCATCTTTTTTGGCTAACACAACACTAAAAGGATTAACGAACACTACTGGTTTGACATCATCATTTTCAGCTAGTAAACAATAAACAATTTTTACCCGTTTTGGAGAGATTTTTGCCATGTGTTGTCCATCATAAATAAAGCAGCCATCAAACTTAGCTCTTTTTTTTTGCCTTTGGACGGTCAAGCCTCTTGTTTTTCATTGTGTTGTTGAATTTGTCTTCAACATTTGGATCTTTTTACTTTTACTTACAATTTTTCATTCTATATTTCCCATTAGACTTAGAAGAAATAGAAGAATTTTCATTATCATCTCATCCCAAATGAAAATTTCCCAACGCATCTGCCGTCGTAATTGCACTAGGAAGATCTTTAATGTTCTACTTTCGTAGTTCATTATGTGTCGACTTCTGTAATCCATAAAGAAAATTATGTAGTTTTTCCTCCTCAGACATGTTGTTAATATCCAGAACCAAAGAAGAAAATTCCTTGACATAGTCTTTAATATATCTGGTCCGCCTAAGAGTCTTCAAACGGTCCCCAGAACACTCCTCACAATTTTTTTCTAGAACCAGCAATAGTCAAACGCAAGATGCATAATTCAACATACAAGATTTCTTTTTCCTTCAACACTTTGTTAATTTCAGTTCAAATGTCTACATTATTCTTCATCATGCAATCAATATACAAAGTCACTGCCTCACGAACACTAAGGTTCTCTGCTGATTTTTCCTTGACATTAACGCGACATCCCCCACACTCCCCACCAACAACAACACCCACTCTACACCCACCTAGCTCGTCCCCCAACAACAACCCCCGACATACCCCCCCCCCACACCCCGACCCTAAAATCACCCACACATCTCAATCCCTCCTCAACTCGACCCCAACCCCCTACACGTTCCCCAGCCCCACAAGCACATAACCTTCTCAACCTCCACCCACCCCCCCCCACACCACCACCCACAAAAACACCCACAACTACCCCACACCGACACCCACCCCACCCACTCAAACGCCACCTACCCTTCCCACCCAGCCACACAACCCCACGATCTCCCCACAAACATCCCCCCACAATCCACTCCACACCCACAACCAACGCTACTCCTCCCCAGTCGCCACCACCAACCCTTTACAAACACCATCTACTACCCCCTTCCCCCACCACCAAGTCAACTCAATATACCGCAAACCCCCACCCCTACCAGACAACAATTCCCTGAGTCTCGCCCATTGATACTCAACATCCTCCATAGCAATCTGACCCCAACATCCATGTCTGAATAAAAAATTTCAAATAAAATTTTCATTTAATAGAAATGCGAGATAAGATTCACCAAATTTGGGTCATCCATCCGCTCAGTAGCCAATCCAACAAAAGCTTCGATCCTTATACATGTCTCGTATTTCAATGTTCGTCACCATTATCTAATTCATTGCAACATCACTCTATCATACCAATGGTAAAGGGGATGATAATTGAACACAAATAGTTTATTAATTTAACCCACTTTGGCACCCAACAACCTTGTTGACTTCAGCCTTCCAACACTTGGCCAAATTTAGGACTGTTTCAGTATTAACTCGAAAAACAGGCAAGAACGTTTTGAGACTAACTATTGGGCATTGTTAAGCAATATTAAACAGTAGACAATAATATAATAAAGCCACCAATATATAATATGATACTAAGGCAAACAACTTCACAAAAAACTTAATTTCCAACTTGTATTAAAAAATTGAATACAACAATACTTCTAGATCGTAGCAACCTTGGCACCTTAATATTACCTTAGACCTTGACCTAGATTTATCATTCTTATTATTATTCCCTAATACTTAGACAATCAAGCCCTAAGTATGCCCATAAGTTATCAACTAAATTGCCAGAGGGCATTCACTGTCTTTTGGAGGATTTCCTTGATGTCCCTATTTGGCACTTCCACCTGTCCACTAGCTTTGGGATAATATATTGTAGCCACTTTGTGCCTCACCCCATACTTATCTGACAGATTACGCACTGAGTTATTGATAAAGTGCGTACCTCAATCACTAATCATAGCCCTTGGCGTTCCAAACCTGGTGAACATGTGCTTTTGAATGAATTTGACAACCACTTTGGCATCATTTGTTGGTAATGCAACAGCCTCTAGCCTCTTTGACACGTAGTGCAGTGTTACTAGAATGTATTGATTACCACAGGACGATGGGAATGGTCCCATGAAGTGTATCCCCCAGACATCAAAGATCTCAACCTCCAATATACTTCTCAATGGCATCTCATTTCTCCTCAAAATGTTTCCCAACCTCTGACATTGATCACAACCTGTCACAAACAAAATAACATCTTTAAATAGAGTAGGTAGAAAGAAACCAGATTGCAATACCTTTTACGCAATTATTTCACCTCCATGATGTCCACCATATGGTGAAGAGTGGCAAATCTTTTGCTCGGCTATACACCTCATCATCATTTGACCAGGACACTATTTTAATAAGTAGGGCTCATCCCATATATAAAAGTGTGCAACATACTTCATCCTTCGCTTTTGATGAGTTGATACCCCCGGTGAATATAAACCAGCACCAGAAGTTCACATATCATATAACAAGGGTACGAAGCAATGTCCCAAAGCAGCAACGTAATTATCATGGAAAGTCTCCCGAATATGTCCTGAATTCTTTCACTGAGAATTACCCCTCTATGCAGAACAGCTGACGGCTATTTGGTTCTTAGTATCCTTCCTATCTCGTATCTCAAGGTAAAACTCTTGTAGCAATGGAATTCACCTAATAAACCTAGGTTTGTCTACCTTTTTATTAATAAAGTACCTAATAGCAACTTGATCATTGTAGACTATAACCTTGGTTCCCACCAAGTATGATATAAACTTATCAAATGCGAACACCAGTTCCAACATCTCCTTTTCAATAACTGTGTAGTTTGATTGGGTTGCATCAAGTATTTTGCTCGTATAGTATATGGAGTGAAAGATCTTGTGTTTTTCTCTACCCAACTGCTTCCCCAACCACTATGTCGGTGGAATCACACAAAAGTTCAAATGGGAGTTCCCAATTTGGAGCAACCAGAATTGGAGCTTCAATCACCTCTACCTTCGCTTTGTCTACTTCCAACCCATTCTTGGAGATCTTGTGCCCCAACACAATTCCCTCTCTGACCAGAAAGTGACATTTCTCCCGGTTCAGCACCATATTGGTCTCTTCACAGCTAGCAAGAACTCTATCTAGATTAATTAGACAAAGTTAAAAAGACTCACCAAACACTGAGAAATCGTCCATGAATACTTCAACAAAATCTTCCACCATGTCATGGATGTTTTCATCATACATATCTAAAATGTGGATAGGGCATTGCACAAGTTGAATGGCATGTGATTGAATGCATAACTGTCATATGGGAAAGTGAATGTCGTCTTCTCTTGATACTCTGGTGCAATGACGATCTAGTTATACCCTTAATAACCATCACGAAGTAGTAGTACTCTTGGCCAGCCAACCTCTCTAACATTTTATCAATGAAAGATACTGGGTAATGGTCCTTTCTGGCAGTTTTGTTAAGTTTTATAGTCCATGCATATCCTCCACCTCGTCACTATCCATGTAGGGATTAACTCCTTTTTTCATTGGTCAGAACTATCATTCTTCTCTTCTTGGGCACACACTATACTGAACTTACCCATTTACTTTCATATATTGGGTACACAAACCCTGCATCTAGTCACTTGATTACCTCTTTTCTGTTCACATATGTGCACTTGCCTGGTAACCTTCTTCTATATATATTTTATCATACACAGCGAGGGACTACCACCATGGATGCCAGAAATTTGCAACCCCGGACCTACATTCCTCCTTATCAAAATTAGTAGTCCAGTTTCCACCTGTTCGTCAGCTAATGTTGCTGAAAAAATAATCAGTTAAGTTTTATATTCACCAAAAATGCATATCGGAGGTGGGATGGCAGTGCTTTAAACTCCATCTTGGGTGCTTCTTCAATTGAGGGCTTAGGTGGAGGACCCAACACCCTATTTAGAGGCTCCCCACGATCTCCAGATGTCACTATAAGTGACACATCAAGGAATAGCACATTTTTTTATTCTACAACATCCCCATCTATATTATGACCCACCAACACTCACTCTAGAAATGATAAATGATCCTTAGATGTAATATATTTAGCTTTTGCATGAAGATCTATCACAGTTATGGTAGACAATTCCTCATACACAACTGACATTTTTAAAGCGTTGAATGCATCAAACCCTCCACTTTATCATGGGCCCGCATAGTGAGCTACCCAGTGGCCACATCTATCATTGCACTACACGTTGCTAAGAAAGGTATTCTTAAGATGAAGGGAACCACAGGATAAGGCTCAAAATTCAATACCACTAGGAAGATCAAAGATCTCACTTGTACTAACACATATTCTACAACACCCTTAGGCCTAGCCACAGATCTATCAGCCAACTACAAAATTATGGTGGTAGGTTAAGGACAACCCAACCTTAGTTTTTTGTACTGAGAAGTTGGCATCAACTTTATACTAGCTCCTACATCACACAATCATCACGCGTGGATGCTCTACCCTATAGTGAACTAAACAACAATGTAACAACCCTAAACTGACTATGTTAAGTAATGCTTAACGCACCTAGAATGCCTATATTAGACCGGGTTCACACGGATTGCTGCGCGTGAAACCAGACTTCTAAACCTATGCATAAGCTACCAACCAACTTAGTTAGTTAGTTGAAATAGGCAAGGTTCGGTCCATCCATGTAGGGAACCCGAATATTAAGATTCACCCGAATGAGTCTTAACCGGACTTGAAATGGGTAATCGTAAGTTTGGAGGGTCTAAGGGTAAAATGGTCTTTTCAAGGGTAAGGGTAGTACTGTAATTACCCTAAATAATTAATGAAAATAGTGGATAATTTGGGTAGAGTTGACCCTACTTGACCCATTTTCGGGAGTTAGGATTCACCCAGGTTCAATCCTTGGTGGAAGTAATGATTAAATTGAATTAAGTGGTAATAATGATTAAGGTGAATTAATTGGTATTTAACTTTTTAATTTTAGTAAGGGAAAATCAGATTTTTAATAAAAAATTTATAATAAAATAAATAAATAACAAAGATTCCTAGTTTGACAAAGTCTTCAACTAAAACTCCTACTCCTAAACTTACTCTCATCTCTCTCTACTTTCATTCTCACGTCTCTCACTCTCATTCTCAACTCCATCATCAGCAAAAAGGAACAAAAATCAAAATTCATCACTTGAAGAACTTGCACACAAAAACTCAAAAGGAAAACTAAACTAAAATTGAAAAGCGAAAGCATTTTTCAAACGGTTTATGCGAGAATCATTTGTTTTTTGTAGGAGTTGGCAGCACTTGAGACCAAATTTGAAAGGTGTTAAACGATGAAAAAAGGTATTGATTTTCTTCCTCTTGGTCCCTTTCCCAAGATACCCCTATGATTCAGTCGAATTCTAATCTGAAAACTAGGAATGTTCCCCTTTGCATGTCCCTATCACTAGCTCCCATCGATTGTTGTAGGTTGGGTATGTCTGCTGGTAGAAATTAGGGTTATAAGGTGTTTTTGTGATTATTATGTTCATGTATGTATGTTCGGATTTATGTGATGGTGAAAATGTGTGCAATGTATGTGTAGTCGTGTTCTTGGGCAAGTCTTGGAGCATGAAACTAGCATGTTTAAGCCTTGTGTTTTTTGTATAAGATTACTTGGAAAATATGCACATAATAATGTATGAAATATCGAGCGAATTACCTAAGAATCTAACGTACAAATGATGGGAATAAATGGACTAAAAACGTGATCAAAATATGGAAATTTGGTCTCGGCTAAGCAATAAAAGAGATGCTGAAATTTTTTTAAATAAATTTAAGATGTGAGGTCATTAGAGATTGAACCCAAGACCTCACCATATGCAAGCTATTAAAAATTCAATAATAAAAATGAGTTAAGGGGGATTCGAAATGGGGTAAGGCTCAAGCGAAGGAATGAAAGAGGAAAAGAATTAAAAAAAAATGAGGTTTGTGGGGATCGAACCCACAACCTCTTGGATAGGTGAGGAAGATAAGATAAAAATGAAAGAAAAATACAATGAGGGGTGTGGGAAACGATCCCACAAACTCTCGGATAGGTGAGGAATTTAGGAGAAAAATTAAAGAAATATAAAATGAGGTTGTGGGGGATCGATCCCACATCCTCTTGGTCTCCATCGAAAAAGAGAGGAAAGAAAAAGAAAGGAAAAAGAAGTATGTGTTGGGATTCGACCTCAAGTGTCCAATGTAAAAAATATAAACCAAAAATTTAATATGAAACTAAGTATTGCTCAAGGGATTCGAAACCGGGTTCCCTTGCCCAATTCCGCATTGATATATAAGTCTTACGTGAATAAATATTTAATGAATGTTGCACATAAGAATTGAACTCGAGACCTTGGAATACTTACAAGGTGCATAAGTCTGCACCACATAATCTTGGGTAAGTATGAGTCACTTAGACGAAATATAAATGATGCCTCATGGCTTGTACGTATGGATTCATAAATCCAGCGTACGTTTAAAATTAAGTGAACCTAAGATTAATATGATGAATTAATGTGACTCCAGAGGAGGGTTAAGTAAGAGTGTGGAACACACTAAAAGGCCAAGTGCATTGGCATATGACAAAATGAACATTCATGTACTGGGTGAGTAATTATGAAGAGCTAATATGCTAAAGCTAATGAAAATAGTGACAACATTATAAAGAGGCTAAGATGAATGGTGAGGCAAGTCTCAACCAAGCCTAGGAAAATGTTACCAAATGTACTAACCTATGGGAGTGTAGAATGCTGTAGATTCAAATCTCAAGCATACTCCAAAAGAAAGTGTTAAGAATGAATTCAAAGTTAATAAGCAAAGAAAGAGTGACTACATGAATATAGGCTAGTGCAAGATACACAAGCTCCATCTACACCTAAAAATCAATGTCACTAAATAAAGTTTCTAAGAGAGTATATTTATGTTAAACGATAAATAACCAAAGAAAGAGTGGCTACATGAGGATAGGCAAGTAAAAGTGAGACAAGTTGTATCTACGCCTAGAATTAATGTCCCTCAATGTAAATTGAAAGAGAGCATATGTATGTTATACAATGAACAAATATTGAAACTGAGTAAAGATGAAATGAAAAGATGTTAAGAAAGAACAGGGTGACACCACAATATGAGGCTAGTGCAAGTGAGACAAGTTGTACCTACGCCAATATAAGGTCACCAAAAGTACTCACCTAAGAGAGTGTTGAATATTAAGAGACAAGTCTCAATCACACTCTATATGTAAGTGTAAGGAAAATTCACACTTACTACGTAAAGAAGAGATGATAAATAATCTAATGAGCTATGACTACCTCATGCTAGAAGCAAGCTTCGATGATTTATGAGTTGAATGGAAATAGGAACATTAAACGGAGCACCAATAGGCTAGCTATGAGTGGTGATGCCTTCTTTCGAGAAGGGCGGAGATTCACGTAATTCTCATTAAATGAGACTGTCCACCAAGATGGGTATGTGTATCCCTAAATCTCCTAGTCTTTGAACTATGTTGCCAACATAAGAAACTAGCCAGTGGTTTTCCACTTAAGCGAGCTAGGGATGTTTTGGTTTCACCTTGGCCAGTGACTCAACCTCTTTTCAGTATGGGGAAGACACCGGATTTCATGATGCTCACATGATCTATGTCAGTTAAAGTTGAAGTTCCTCAAAGTATGAAAGATAATGAAATGAATGATACCAAAGGTTTTTGGATAGGATAATCAAGAGGTGAACTAGACTCATGTAATGACACTAGGTCATTCTTGGTCATTGAACAGTGAACCCGATGAGAGTCTTAAACAATATCCTAGGTATAGCTGGTGTTAACACCGACCTACGAACGAATGAAAATGAAGTAGCTCTGAACGAATGAAGCAGACTCTGAGTTTGCCAAAGAAGGCTCCCTAGTTGAGGTCCCATATGTTGAGACCTCATTTTGGGAAGTCCTAATGTTAAGTCCATGATTCCAAGGTCTCACGGCATATGAATGAATGATATGTAATATATGTATGTGCTATATGAAATATGCTATGTGTACTGTGCAATATGAAAACAATGATGATTCATGTTACTCTCATAGCATGCCTTTCCTAATCTGATTTGGCAAGTCCAACTGACTTGGCTTTCAATAATTCACATCGTTAGGAGAGATATCTTCTTAATCATGCATGTCCTTGGTGTGTACCTACATACACCGATACTTTGTACAAGCATGTACTGATCCCATACAATATACTATTTTAGGTGCAGATTTTGAAGGGTGTTGAAGACATTCATTGCAACTGTTCAGACATCAGAGCTTTACATCCGGACTTGGTAGGTTCTCATGTATTCGAGGTTACCTGTTGTTATGTTTTCAGCTTAGTAATAGGTTTAGGCTAGTGGATCATGTTCCACTAGCATTTCGTTCCTATTTTGTTCAGACTTATGTAATGGTGTCATTTTGGCAATTGTTACTTATGTTATAATACTATTTATTTCAAGATTGAATGATTCTTTATTAGATGGTTGATACACATGAGCAATGAACTTCTTTATACACATATGCATGTTATATCTATGAAGTCTATGTACACTTCAAACAAAACCAAAAAGTTTCAAATTTTTCCTCCAAAATTAACCTAAAGAATGTAATGATAATGTAATTAGGCTTGTCTGCAACCTCTGAGAGGTCAATGACGCTAAGTTCTAGACCCCGATCATGAAAAACTTGGTATCAGAGCCTTTGGGTTAAATATCAAAGACATCAGGCTCATATCAACCACGTTAAGTAATTTTTAAGTTATGGTAGTGAAGTGCACCACTATCATGAATTAGAGATTGCATAATGCTTAGGAAATTTTTCCTTCTTCTAATCTTATCGTGCCTTATGAAATTTTGATTTTTTGGTGTTAAGAGCGTATCTAACATCAACTATGGTGTTTCAAAAAGATGAGAGACCAGAGTTAAGAGAAACAATGAAGTAGATACACCTCAAGAGAGGCCACCTTGTAGAAAGTGTGGAAAACTACATGGAGGAGAGTGTATGATGGGCTCTAACACTTGTTACAGTTGCGGAAAACCGAGTCACGTGATGAAGGATTGTACGAATAGGAGAGGTCAAGAAAAAGGGAAGGAGAAAGTTCAGCCTATTGGTCCAAGTGAAGAGGATCCAAGGAGGCAACGATTTTTCGCACTCAAGTCTAGGGGTGCAAGGGAAGGCACTTCTGGTGATGTCTCGAGTGTGTTGCCTTAAGTATTCTTTCATGTGTTTGACTGTGTATGAGTTTATGCACTAGTATAAGGTTAATATGTTTAAGTCATCATGTTGGTTGTTGATTTGTTTGACTTATGTGTTTACTTATGTTGTATGCTTTAATGAGACTAGTTTAGGAAAGATTTTCCTCAGTCTATTAATGTGAAGCTGCTAGTAGGTTTCAAAGATGTGCACCATCATGCTAGTATGTTAATCAGATATTCACCAATGAAAAGTATTGAATTTCTTATATATGCATATGTTCTATGGATGACTGACTTGTTGTTAGTAAAGAGTAGTGTCATTCGGGGACGAACGTTTCTAAGGCGGGATAATGTAAAAACCCAAAATTAACTATGCTAAGTAATGCTTAACATACCTAAAATGCCTAGATTAGACCGGGTTCACACGGATTGATGCTCGTGAAACCAGACCTCTGAACCTATGCATCAGCCAAGCCAACAAACTTAGTGAGTTAGTTGAACTAGGCAAGGTTGGGTCCATCCATGTAGGGCACCCAAATATTATGATTCACCCGGATGAGTCTTAACCGGACTTGAAAGGGGTAATCTTAAGTTTAGAGGGTCTAAGGGTAAAATGGTCTTATCCAGGATAAGGGCAGTATTGTAATTGCCCTAAATATTTAATTAAGTCATTAAAATAGTGGAGAAATTGGGTAGGGTTGACCCGAATTGACCCATTTTCGCGAGTTAGGCATAACCGGGTTCGATCATTGGTGAAAGCAATGATTAAATTGAATTAATTGGTATTTAATGATTAAGTTGAATTAATTGGTATTTAACTTTCTGATTTAAGTAAGGGAAAATCGGATTTTAAATTAAAAAAATTAATAACAAAATATATAAATAAAGAGTCCTAGTTTGACTAAGTTTTCAAGTAAAACTCCTACTCCTAAACTTACTCTCATCTCTCTACACTCTCATTCTCACGTATCTCACTCTCATTCTCACGTGCAACATCAGCAAAAAGGAACAAAAAATCAAAGTTCTTCACTTGAATAACTTGCACACAAAAACTCAAAAGAAAAACTAAACAAAAACCGAAAAGCGAAAGCATTTTTTAAAACGGTTTGCGTGTGAGTTTTTTGAGGGAGTTGGCATCACTTGAGATCAGATTTAAAAGGTTTTAAACGAAGAAAAAAGGTATGAGTTTTCTTCCTCTTGTTTCCTTTCCCAAGAAACCCCAAAGATTCAGTCGAATTCTAATCTGAAAACTAGGAATGTTCCCCTTTGCATGTCCCTGTCACTAGCTCCCATTAATTGTTGTAGGTTGGGTATGTTTTCTGTTAGAAATTAGGTATATAATGTTCTTTTGTGATGATTATTTCCATGTATGTATGTTTGGATTTATGTGATGATGAAAATGTGTGCAATGTAAGTGTAGCCGTGTTCTTAGGCATGTTTTGGAGCATGAAAATGGCATGTTAAAGCCTTGTGTTTTTTATATAAGATTACTAGGAAAAGATGCACATAATAATGTACAAAATATCCAGCGAAATTACCTAAGAATCTAACGTACAAATGATGAAAAAAATGGACTAAAAACGAGACAAAATTTCCAGAAAATCTAGAAATTTGGTCTCGGCTAAGCAACAACTGAGATGCTGAAAAAAAATTTAAAAAATTTTAAGATGTGATGTCAATAGGGTTTGAACCCAAGACCTCGTCATATGCAAGCTATTAAATATTCAATAATAAAAATGAGGTAAGGGGGATTCTAAATGAGGTAAGGCTCAAGTGAAGGAATAAAAGAGGAAAAGAATTAAAAAAAAAATGAGGTGTGTGGGGATCGAACCCACAACCTCTCGGATAGGTGAGGAAGTTAGGAGAAAAATTAAAGAAAAATAAAATAAGGTTGTGGGGGATCGATCCCACATCCTCTTGGTCTCCATTGAAAAAGAGAGAAAATAAAAAGGAAGGAAAAAGAAGTGTAGGTGTTGGGATTCAACCATCAATTCTCCAAGATGAAAAATATAAATCAAAAATTTAATATGAGACTAAGCGTTGCTGAAGGGATTCGAAACCGGGTTCCCTTACCCAATTCTGTACTGATACATAAGTCTTACGTGAATAAATATTTAATGAATGCTGCCCATAGGAATCGAACTCGAGACCTTGGCATACTTACAAGATGCATAAGTCTTGTATAACATAATCTTGGGTAAGTATAAGTCACTTAGACGAATTATGATTGAAGCCTCATGGATTGTACATATGGATTCATAAGTCAAGCGTACGTTTAAAAGTAAGTGAACCTAAGATGTATGTGAAGAATTGATGACACTCCAGAAGGGGTTAAGTAAGAGTGTGAAACAAACTAAAAGACCAAGTGCATTGGCATATGACGGAATGAATATTAACGTAGTGGGGTGAGTTTTTATGAAGAGTTAATATCTTAAAGATAATGAAAATAGTGACAACATGATAAGAGGCTAAGATGAATGGTTAGGCAAGTCTCAACCAAGCCTAGGAAAATGTTACCAAATGTACTCACCTATGGGAGTTTAGAATGATGTAGAGTCAAATCTCAAGCATACTCCAAAAGAAAGTGTTAAGAATGAATTCATAGTTAAAGAGAAAAGAAAGAGTTACTACATGACTATAGGTAGTGCAAGTTAGACAAGCTGCATCTACGCCTAAAAATCAATGTCACTAAATGAAATTTCTAAGACAGTATATTTATGATACACGATGTATAAGCAAAGAAAGAGTGGCTACAAGAGGATAGGCTAGTACAAGTGAGAAAAGTTGTATCTACACCTAGAATCAATAACCCTCAATGTAAATTCCAAGAGAGCATATGTATGTTATACGATGAACAAATAATGAAAGGTAAGTAAAGATGAAATCAAAAGATGTTAAGAAAGAAAAAGGTGAGACCACAATATGAGGCTAGTGCAAGTGAGACAAGTTGTACCTACGCCAATATAAGATCATCAAAAGTACTCACCTAAGAGAGTGTTGAATATTAAGAGACAGGTCTCAATCACACTCTATAACTAAGTGTAAGGACAATTCACACTTAATACGTAAAGAAGAGATTATAAATCATCTAATGATCTATGACTACCTTATGCTCGAAGCAAGCTTCGATGATGTATGAGTTGAATGTAAATAGGAACTTTAAATGGAGCACCATAGGCTAGCTATGAAAGGTGATGCCTTCTTTAGGGAAGGACGGAGGTTCACGTAATTCTCATAAGATGAGGCTGTCCACCAAAGTGGGTATGGGTTTCACTAAATCTCGTTGTCTTTGAACTATGTTGCCAACATTAGACACTAACCAGTGGTTTTCCACAGAAGCGAGCTAGGGATGTTTTGGTTTCACCTTGGCCAGTGACTTCGCCTCTTTTTGGTGTGGGGAACACACCAAATTTCATGATGCTCACATGATATATGTCGGTTAAAGTTGAAGTTCCTCAAAGAATGAAAGAAAATGAAATGAATGATACCGAAGGTGTTTGGATAGGATAATCAAGAGGTGAACTAGACTCAAGTAATGACACTAGGTCATTCTTGGTCATTGCACAGTGAACCCGATGAGAGTCTTTAACAACATCCTAGGTATGGCTGGTGTTCAGACCGTCCTATGAAAAATGAAAATGAAGTACGTATAGATGAATGAAGCAGACTCTGTGTTTGGTAAAGAAAGCTCCCTAGTTGAGGTCCCATATGTTGTGCCCTCATTTGGGAAGTCCTAATGTTAAGTCTGTGATTCCAAGGTCTCATGGCATATGATCGAATAATATGTAATATATGTATGTGCTATATGAAATATGTAATGTGTTGTGTGCAATATGAAAAGAATGATGATGCATGTTACTCTCATTTTATGACTTTCCTAGTCTGATTTGGAAAGTACAACTATCTTGGATTTCCATAATTCATATCTTTAAAAAAAAGCTCTTCTTAATCACGCATGTCCTTGGTGTGTACTTGCATACACCCATACTTAGTACAAGTGTGTACTAATCCCATACAATATCTACTTTTAGGTGCAGGCACAGGTGTACATTAAAGCTTATAGTATGACGTTGTTGCTATCCGGACGTGGAGCTTTCATCCAGATTTGGTAGGCCCTCATGCTTTCGAGGATGTCTACTGTGATTTTCTAGCTTAGATGTAGGATTTAGCTAATGGAGCATGTTCCACTAGATTTTCATTTCCACTTTCATTTCAGACTTCGTGTTAGTGCCATTTTGGCAAAAAAAATACGTTTAATACAATTATGAACTATTTCTTTCATTTGATAATCTTAATATTAGATGGTTCAATGTGAACGTTTATGATTTTAAGTAGAATGACTTACATATTTTTTAAGTAACAAAAAGTTCAAATTTTCCGCTAAAATTAATCTAGATGAAGTAACAATGACGTATGTAGGCTTATCTGCGACCTCTGAGAGGCCAACGACGTCAGTCTCGTCTGGGGTCTAGATTCCGGTCATGACAAATTTGGTGTCAGATCACCAAGTTAATTGTCGAGGATAATAAGTTTGCATCAACCACATTGAGTAGTTTCTAAGTCATGGTAGTGAAGTGCACCATTATCCAAAATT
The DNA here is from genome assembly GCA_027704765.1 of Solanum habrochaites. Taxonomy (NCBI): domain Eukaryota; kingdom Viridiplantae; phylum Streptophyta; class Magnoliopsida; order Solanales; family Solanaceae; genus Solanum; species Solanum habrochaites. Next base: position 57,071,238 of record JAKWJA010002500.1, read on the forward strand.
AGAGACTGTATGATGCGTAGGAAAATCTCCCTTCTTTTGATCTTATCGTGCTTTTTCCTAATGTATGATTCTTGGTGTTATGAGCGTGTCTAACAGCAATTATTATTATTTTCAGAGAATGAATACTAGGAGGAACGTTTGTCAGAGGAGAGGAGGAGAAGCTGCTGGGGACAATCAGGTTAGGAGTGGTTATGCCGGTTAACCTTGCTGGGTTGATTGATGCGGAGGTGCGGGAATCTCTGGACCAGATGGCACAGTACATCACTATGCAGGCCCAGGCCAGGACTGACAAGGTCAACCGGCAGAATGTTCAAAGGGAGAACCCACCGGTTCATAGCATGGCTGACAGGCTACGAGATTTCACAAGGATGAATCCTTTTATTTTCACAGGTTCCAAGACTTCAGAAGATCTCTAGGATTTTATGGACGAGGTACATAAGATTTTGGTGGCCATGATGGCCACAGATACAGAGAAAACTAAGTTGGATTCCTATCAGCTTAAGGATGTTACACAGACTTGGTGCAAGATGTGGCAGGATAGCCGACCGTCGGGCGGAGTTACGATCACTTGGGAGTTGTTTAAGACATCCTTCTTGGAGAGATTCTTCCCTAGGGAGACGAGGGAGGCCAAGGTTGAGAAGTTTATCAACCTTAAGCAGGGATCAATGATAGTCAGGGAGTATTCCCTGAAGTTTGTTAAACTATCCAGGTATGCTACTTCCCTTGTATATAACAGGAGGGATGATATGAGTAGGTTCCTCACAGGAATCACCGGAGATATGGATGAGGAGTGTTGGGTTGAGATTCTACATGATAACATGACCACTCCAGGTTGATGGTACATGTCCAGCAGGTGGAGGACAGTCGGAAAAAGAGGGGCGTCCATGATGCTAGGAGTCCTAAGCCTCATGATCAGGCAGGTCCTAGCAACATAGGCAACAAAAACAATTTTGGCGTATGTGAGCAGCCCAGATTCAAAAACGGGCAATAGAGTTCAGGGAACTCTAACTTTCAAAGGAGTACAACACCTAGAGGAGGCAGACCCAAGACCAAGAAGGGCAATGGAGGTTATATGCAGCGTCCCAGAAAGAACTGTGCTAAGTGTGGTCGTGCTCACAATGGAAAGTGCAGATAGGGTACTAATGTCTGTTTTGGTTGCGGTAAAAGTGAGCACATTGTTAAAGACTGCCCACAGAACAGGGGTCAGGCTGGAGGTAATGCTCAACCTAACCTAATCCACAGGGTGCAGCAGCAGCCGAGCCTCCTAAAAGGAATAGGTTCTATGCCTTGAAGGGTAGGGAGGAGCAGGAGAAGTCCGTTGTTGTGGTCACAGGTATGTTGCAAGTATTCTCAACTTCCATTTATGCTTTAATTGATCCAGGGTCTACGCTTTCCTTTGTAACTCCTTTACTTGCTCTCACTTTTGAGATATTGCTTGAAGTTCTACATGAAACTATAGTGGTTAGTACACCTTTAAGAGAAAATGTAAGAACTGATAGAGTATACAAGGATTGTCCAATAGTTGTATGTGGTAAGACTATGTGTGTAGACTTGGTTGAGTTACCAATGCATGATTTTGATGTTATTCTTGGCATGGACTGGCTTCATAGTTATTATACTTGTATGGACTATCATAGTAGGGTTGTGAGATTTCGTTTCCCTTATGAAGAAGAGTTGGTCTGGGAGGGGTACTACTTGAGTTGTCCTAATCCGTTGATTTCGAACCTTAAGGCCAATAAAATGATGTCCAAGGGGTTATTGTGTCATCTTGTGAGTATTAATGATTTATATCATGACATTCCTTCCATAGACTCAGTGCATGTAGTGAATGAGTTCCGAGATGTATTTCCTGATGATTTTTCTGGATCTTGTCCCCCTCGATAGATTGATTTCGGTATCGACTTAGAACCCGATACTAAACCAATTTCAATTCCTCCTTACAGAATGGTTCCAGCTAAACTCAAAGATTTGAAACTGCAATTAAAAGAACTCACTGATAAGGGTTTCATTCAGCCGAGCATATCCCCTTGGGGCGCTCCAGTGTTGTTTGTGAATAAGAAAGATGGAACCCTTAGAATGTGTATCGATTATCGGCATCTCAACAAAGTCACTATCAAGAATAAGTACCCACTTCCCAGAATAGATGACTTGTTCCACCAACTCCAAGGGTCTAGTTTCTTCTCGAAGATTGATCTTTGTTCAAGGAAACATCAGCTTAGGGTTAGGGATGGAGATATCCCAAAGACAACCTTTCGTACCCGTTATGGTCACTATGAGTTCCTAGTTATGTCATTTGGTCTCACGAATTCACCTGTTGCATTTATGGATCTCATGAACAGAGTCTTCCATAAATACCTTGATTCTTTCGTCATAGTATTTATTGATGAAATTCTCGTCTACTCTAAGACCAAGGAAGAGCATGAACATCATTTTAGACTAACCTTGTAGGTACTTAGACAACATCAGTTGTATGCCAAATTCAACAAGTGTTAATTCTACCTAAGATCACTGACCTTCCTTGGTCATGTTGTGTCCGACAAAGGTGTGGTGGTAGATCCCAGGAAGACTGAGGTAGTTAAGAACTGGCCAAAATCTCTTACTCTTACAGATATTTGTAGCTTCTTGGGATTGGTTGGTTATTATTGCAGGTTCGTGGAGGGTTTTTCTTCCATTGCTGCCCCACTCACAACTTTGATTTGTAGGTTGGATGTGTTTGCTGGTAGAATTTAGGGATGTAACGTGTTTTAGTGATGAATATGTATATGTATGTAGGTTCGGAATTATGTGAGTAATGAAAGATGATTTCCATAAATGTGTGATACGGTTGTGTGGGTGCATAGTTGTGACTATTGGTCACGGATTAGAGCATGAAATGACATGTTTAAATCCTTGTATTTTATGTGCAAGAACGTGTGTAGATCATGATGTTCATATGAAGTGTAATGTGGCTTATTAGAGTGAACTATTAGCTAAATGAATCCATGAAAAATGCACCTAAATATGTACTAAATGATCCGTAAATTATCCTAAGAACTAACGTGTAAATGTTGATGAAAAGGAGTTGGAAATCATGACCAAATTTCTAGCATTGTGTTAGCTTAGTTTCGGGTAATGTTTCAAGTTTACGAGAGTTTGAAAATAATTTTTAAAACATGTGAGGTCAGTAGGGATTGAACCCCAGACCTCACTATAAGAAGGCTATAAGTAATTAAAATAAAAAGGAGTGATGCACACTGGATTCGAACCCGAGTGCCCTTAGCCGATTCCCCTAAAACTAACAGAGAATTAAAGAAATGAGAGGAGTGAGATTTAAACCCACCACCTCTTGATCATATTTAAGGAAAAATTAAAAGAAAAATAGAGGTTGAGGCGTGTGGGAATCGAATCCACAACCTCTAGGCAGGATAATAGGAATTAAGGAGAAAATTAAAGTGGAGTTGTGGGGGTTCGATCCCACACCCTCTTGGTCAAAACAAAAATGGTTTAAGGAAAAAGAAAATTAAAAGAAAATGAGGTTGTGGGGGTTCGATCCCACATCCTCTCAGTCATAGGACAACGGAAAAAAATAAAGAGAGAAATCAAGGGAAAATGGAAACAAGGCGTTGGGGCTCGATTTTGGGTCCCCAAGCCGTGTGGGTGAAACTAAATTAAATAAAAATTTAAGTATTGTCCAAGGGATTCAACATCGGGTTACCTTGCCCAATTTCGGTATTGATACATAAGTTATACGTGAATAAATGTTCAAATAATGTTGCCTACATAGATCAAAATCGATGATTTTGGCATACATACTAGATGCATAAATCTTGTATCACAAAATCTTAGGAAGATACGAATCACTTAAACGAACTATGAATGAAGCCTCATGGCTTGTATGTATAGACCCATAAGTCAACCATACGTTTAAAAGTAAGTTAACTTAAGATGTATGTAACGAAATGATGAACTCCTAGAAGGATTAAGTAAGAGTGTGGAACACACTAAATAGCCAAGTGCATTGGCATATGATGAAATGAACATTCACATAGAAAGGGGTGAGTAATTATGAAGAACAAATGTGCTAAAGATAATGAATGTGGTGACAACATGATAAGAGGTTAATGTGAAAGATGAGAGCAATTTCAAACGAGCCTAAGTAAATGTTACAAAAACGTACTAACCTATGAGAGTGAAAAGTTAATGAAGAGACCAGTCTCTATGAATACTTCAATGAAAGTATTAAGATTAATGTATACTTAATACTAATGATGAGATGAGAAATCATCTATTGATCTATGATGTCCTAATACTAGAAGCCAACTTCCATGACGTATGAGTTGAATGAAATAGAACTTTATACTGAGCACCAATAGGCTAGCTATGAGCGGTGATGCCTTCTTTTGGGAAGGCGGAGGTTCACATAACTCTCATGAGATGAGACTGTTCGGGATGCCGGATATGGGTCTCTTTATATCTCCTAGTCTTTGATCCTATACTACTAATATATGGATCTAGTAGAGTTCGATTCCCTATATACGCTAGCATGTTTTGGGTTAATTTGGCCGTGGATTCCACCTCTTTTTGGTGTGGGGTAGACACTGGATTTCATGATGCTCACATGATCTATGTCGGTTGAAGTTAAAGCTCACAATGAATGAATGAGGCCAGCCTCAAATGATGCATATAATGAAATGAATAATATCAAAAGTGTTAGGACAAGATAATCATGAGGTGAGATAGACTTAAGTAATGATAGTAAGTCATTCTTTTCCATTTCACAGCGAACCCGATGAAAGTCTTAAACTACATGCTAGGTATAGCTTTTGTTTACACTAGCTTATGAATGAATGAAATTAAGTACGTATAAATGAATGAAGCAGGCTCTGTGTTTGCTAAAGAAGGCTCCCTAGTTGAGGTCCCATATGTTGATCCCTCATTTTGGGAAGTCTTAATGTCAAGTCCATGATTCTAAGGTCTTATGGCATATGATCGAATCATATGAAATATGTTATGTGTTATATGCAATATGTTATGTGCTATATGTAATATGTTATGTGTTGTATGAAATATGATACGTATGATGATGCATGTTATTCAAATGGCATAACTTTCCTAAATCCAAATTTGGCAAGTCCACTGACTTTCCTAAACAAAATCTGGCAAGTTCAATGACTTTCCTAATCCAAACCTTGCAAGTCCACTAACTTAACTTTGCATAAATCATATTGTTAGGAAAGAGATATTCTTACTCATGCATGTCCTTGGTGTGTTTTTGCATATACCCATACTTAGTACGAGTGTGTACTAACCCCATACAATATCTACTTTTAGGTGCAGGCACATGTGGACATTAAAGCTTACAGTACGACGTTGCATCTATCCGAACATGGAACTTTCATCCGGATTTGGTAGGCCTGCATGCTTTCGAGGATGTCTACTATTATTTTCCATCTCAGATGTAGGCTTTAGCTAGTGGAGCATGTTCCACTAGTGTTTCATTTCAGACTTTGTATTGGTGCCGTTTTGGCAAAAAAATATGTTTAATGCAATTATGAACTATTTCTTTCCTTTGATAATATTAATATTAGAGAGTTGATTGTGAACATTTATGAGTAAGTAGAATGACTTACACGAATGTTAAGTAACAAAAAGTTCAAATTTTCCGCTAAAATTAACCTAGATGAAGTAACAATGACGTATGTAGGCTTGTCTGCGACCTCTGAGAGGTCAATGACGCCGGTCTCGTCTGGGTCTAGATTCCGGTCGTGACAGGTCCTCATGCATTCAAGGTTGCCTGTTGTTATGTTTCTATCTTAGTAATAGGTTTATGCTAGTGTAGCATGTTCCAGTAGTATTTCGTTCCTATTTTGTTTAGAATTATGTAATTGTGCCATTTTGGCAATTGTTACTTATGTTATAAGACTATTTATTTCAAGATTGAATGATTCTTTATTAGATAGTTGATATACACGATCAATGATCTTCTTTATACACATATGCATGTTATAACTATGAAGTCTATGTACATTTCAAACAAAAAAAAAGTTTCAAATTTTTCCGCTAAAATTAACGTAACGAATGTAATGACGACATAAGTAGTCTTGTCTGTGACCTCTGAAATATCAACGATGCCAGTTTCAGCTAGGGTCTAGATCCCGATCGTGACAAGTAAAACTACCCAGATCTTTCAATTTAGTGGGAAGGTTATTCTGGATTCTAGGATTGCACTCTTTAGTAAGTGCAACAATCTCATACTCTGTCAGCCTTCTTTCATTGGCTGGGATCACCTTCACATACTTCGCATACCTAGGTATATCCTGCAAAACATCTACCAACGACAAGTTAATGTTAACCTGTTTAAAGAGAGAGATAAACTTACCAAAAACATTCATTCTTCTTCTATTTCTTGAACTTCTGAGGAAATGGAGGAGGTGGTTTTAAAATTGGTTGTACTTTTTCTTCTTGTGCAACTACTTCACTCTCCTTAGGTTCACTCTCTTTGTTCACAACCTTAGTGTTTCTTTTATTGGGATCTAGCTCCTCCAATTGTAAACCATCGTGTGATCACGGCGTTTACCTATTTACGATTGGGGTCAGTATTTCCAGGAAACCCTCCTTGCGGTCGTGAGTTTTAGGCAATAGCAAACTGGTCGAATTGCTTGTCCATGTTTTGTGTAGCCAACTGGTTATTTCTCACATTTACGGCTAACTGAGTTTGATTAGACATGATCTTCTTTAGCATCTGTTCCACACTTATGCTTCCAGATTGTTGTTTTGGTTGCTCCCGATGAGCCTGTGGTTGATAACATGGGCATTGCCTTGAGGCCTATATTGGTTTTGTCCTTGCCATGATTTTTATTTTCACCCCAAGAAAAGTTCGGGTGGTTTTTCCAACTCGAGATATATGTGTTTCTATATTTCTATTGACCTCCTTCTCACTGGGCATTCCTTACAAAATTTACAGAATACGGGTTTGCACCACATACCTGCACTGTGATCTCTTCCTCGACAGATCTCACACTAAGATGGTGGTTGTTGATCTGCATTCACTTGTGAGGGCTACTGCCCCAATGCCAAATTGCTAAAGTTTGAACTCATTATATTCTTCATAACAGAAATCTATGCAGTTAAAGCAGTCATAGCATCTACTTCTAGCATCCCTGAATTTTTCTGTACCACAGGTTTCATTCCACCGCCATTCCATTCCGGATTTCCTTGAGAAATTTGATTCAACAAGGTAAAAAGTTTAGCATAAGTCTTTTGCAAAGCCTGAGCACTTGCAGCTGAATCCAGTAAAATCTCAGTGTTGGGCTTCAATCCTTTAATGAAGGTATGGACTAACACCTCTTTAGATTGATGATAATGAGGGAAGCTAATTAACATCGATTTAAACCTGTCCCAAGCTTGGTACAAGTTTTCTCTACCTTATTGTCTGAAACCTAAGCTATCACTCCTCAACTTAGCTGTTTTTCTAGATGGAAAAAATCTTATAAGGAACTTCTATGCTAAATCATTCAAGGTGGTGATTGAGTTCGCAGGCTCTGAATTTAGCCATCTTTTTGTTTCCAGCCCAGATAAAATGGAAATAAAGTGAGCCTTACGTAATCTTTGTTCACTCCAATTGCAGTGTAAAATTCACTAATCTCGAGGAAGTTATCTATATGAATTGTAGGATCCTTGTGTGATAAACCATAAAAATTGTCCATTTACATTGTGTGCAAAATTTGAATCACTCTCTGCTTCAATTCAAACCTCCGACAAGGTTCATATTTCTGAATGCACAAAGTCACATTGGTGGGGCATGAAACAAAAATTATTTCAGGTTTTTCTTCCTCCATTTTCGTTACAGGAGATTCTGGTACACTAATAACAAGAGGAACTGAATATGTAATTCATCTCAACCTTTTATGTAAGTGTAAGAATCATTTAGCTGATGATAGAGGCGATAACAATCGTCCAGTTTGGAGTTTCAAAACAACCTGCAACAATGAAATGCTAAGATCAAGTTGTCAACACTTGCGTTTTAACTTTAGAAATCAAAACAATCAAATACTTTCTAATTCCAAAGTCCCGGACACGGTGCTAAAAATTTGTTGCATCAAAAACACACAAGCAAGTGCATATGGTTGTACAAATAATAAAGTGGCTCTATTTGAAAGTCGGGTATCGTACCCACAGGGATTCACGCTTAGAAACAATTAATTCTTCTCAAATATCAGTTAAAAACAAATGAATGTCCAAATTTTACAGATTATTTATTTTCTACTTCTAAATTTATAATGAAATGTAACACACACGATTCAATTTTTAAGGTTTCAAACAATGATTTGGGGAAGGTACACGGATGTAGCTTCTATCATGACTCATGCAATCAATATCATTTAATGAATTATTAATAATTATTGAACCAATGAATTACAGGGTTAGATGTATGATTATGGTCTCCCAACCTCTAATCGCCTACGATAGATAACACTCTAATTACATCGTTGAGCGAGGATAGGATGATTACATATCGAGCATTAAGTTATCTTCATGTATCGTGACTCAAGCAAGGTTTCTAGGTATATCTCTATCCTAGAAACGAATTAAGTCTAGTTGTTTAGAGCTAAACAATCTCCTTATGCCCCACGTTCTATCCTTTTATTCCTCTTCCGAGTTTAATTGGCAAATTAAATTTATTTCTATGGTGATCAATCATGAAATACGGAAAATAAGAACATAAGAAAGATTTATGGGATAGTTCATAATAAATCCAATAGCAAACTCAATAGTTACAATCATCATGTAGTCACAACCCTAGAAATAGAGTATTTATCTACTCATAATTTGAAAAATCATACAATGTTTTTGAATCATCAAATGATTGAAAGAAAAAGAGTTTAAGAAATAAACTTAAAAACTCTCGAAAACGTACTCCAAAGTCGTTGTTCTTCAAAACTCAAAAAAAGAATATTTACTAAAATTAAATAATGACCTATTTATACTAAAAGTCGAGACGGACAAATCTGGGACTGAGGCGCGCGACGCGAAGGGACTTCTAATTCTGATCCCAGACATTTTGGTCTCCTCCGCGACGTGGGCACTCCACGAAGTGCTTCTTTGATTAAAACATGAGACTATTCTCCGCGGTGCGTGATCACATCCTACATTTGATTGGAGAGGAAATTGACTCCTCTGCAAAATTACGCGATCCAAATTATCAATCCATTCCACGACGCGCGAGCTATGTGGGCTTGCCTTAGTGCCTTTTTCTCCTGCTTCTTTCTTGCTCTCTTTTTACTTTAATCCTCTATGCTCTTCCTTTGTTCCTTTTTGTGTTCGTTTCTCCCATTAAGCTCACTTGCACAACTAATCATGTTGGTTAGCTTAAATACAACTAAAATACTCTATAAGGCTACAAACTAATAAATTTTGAATTCAAACTATACTTAGATGCGGGCATAATTAGAATTCTAGGCATATAAACATGCCTAGGATCAAAGGACACTTTGGTAATTGGATTTGGTGTAACTGAGTGTAATAACGCCGTCTTTCTAGTTTGGTTGGATAAGTAATTACTTGGTCAACAGGTAATTGATGTAATTGACAGAGGTAATTACACTCTACAATCTACCTGTGAATTGATGGTAATTAAATATTACTTTTAAATTTATTTTAAAAAATAGAATACTTTTTTAATTATTTTTTTTTCGTTTTGTTTAATTTCGCTTACTTCTACTATTTTAATTTCTTTTTTTATTTTTATTATTTTAAAAGTTCGTTTTTTATTTTATGTAATTATATTTTATTTTCTTCTTGTTCTCAACTTTAGTTTACGTACTTTATGCAATTTTTTCATATTATCTATTTTATTGTGTCATGCTTATTTTCTCATTATCAAAATTTTATTAGTATTCTAATTTTTAAATTAAAATAGAATTTATTGTTAAGTAAGGTTATAGACTTTTTAAAAAATATATAAATAAAATAAATCAATGTATGTTATGTTGAAATTTGCTATAAGAGTATTACGTTAAAAAATTTTGATTTTAATTTATAACTTATGTTATATTTTCAGTCTCATTTTTTTTGATAATATTGAATTCACATTGCATGTCATTTTTTAATTAGACTTGATAGAATATCTTTTGTCAAAAGTTAATAATTTATGACATTTTATTTATATATTAATCTTTTTTATCAAACATGCATTTCATAAAGTTCGTAGAAACTTCATATTTTTTGTTTTTATGATCAATTCAGTTGAAGTATATTAAATTGAAAAAATATAAATCAATTGTTTTTCATAATATTAGTTGAAGAATATATGTTTATTAATTAATATATTTTAAAAAAATAATGTATATCTTAAATATTTAATTTAACGTCATTTATAAAGTTTCTTATTTGTCTAGTATAAATTTTTAATTAATTAATTTTAATTTTTACAATTTAATATAATTTTATGATTGCAATTGTTCATCCAAAATGAACATGTGTAATTACACTATGTATCCAAATATGATGTGTAATTACAATGTAATTAAACAGTAGCAATCACACAAGTCATTGTAATTAATAGACAGTGTAATTACTACCACATTAATTATACCAATTCCAATTACTAGATGACTTTCTAAACATATCCTTGATCTAAACATATCTTTGGTATTTCAGATGAGGTGTATGGAGAGATACTGTTGCTAAAAGCAATGTGTTTTTATTTTCAAATTGTAAATGGTAAATATGCACCATTTATTAGACATCAGTATAGATGTCAAACACAGATATCCGCTCTAAATTGCAAAGTTAAAAAGGTTATAATCTCCCCTTTCTCCCTCTAGTTACATAAGACTTGCAACAATATCAGTAAAAAAAATAGTACCATTTTTCTTATAGTTCACCTTACCTATAATTGCAATAACTAATTTAAGACTTGATCATGAAAATCCTTGTATTCCACCAAGATAAAATGGATGGTTCAAGGAAAAAACAAATTCAGTTAAAACACAATGATTGACACCAAAAGCAAAAGAATCAAAAAGAGGAACAAAGTGAACAGTACATTTTTCACCAAGTAAATGAAGGCAGCACATATGTAGGATATGCATTGTTTGCCAAGGCAAGAGCATGTACATTATCATCATCCGCGACTTCTCCGAATTTTCCAAGTCCAAGTTCAGCAGCATGTATTCCGCCTGTGATAAACGCTGAAGCAATTCCAGCTACATTTGCGCCTTTGATATCATGGTGAAGGGAGTCCCCTATAGCAACACAATCGGAGGCATCCACAACAGAAGCCGTTTCCATAGCTGACTTGTATATTATCTTATCAGGTTTACCCATCCATTTCACTTCACCGCCAAGTTTCTCATACGTGGCTGCCAATGTTCCAGGCATAACACGCAGAGATCTAGCTTCAACGGTTACAAAATCAGGATTTGCTACTACCATGGGGATTTTCTTAGCAGCACACTGATCCAGTATGTTTACAAGTTCATCAAGATTCATAGGAACTGCGGCACCAGAAGAAAGCCCCAAGGCTTCAGTTCCGTGAGCCAAAATAAAATCAGCTTCCTCAACCTTCTCTACAACTTCTAGTCCGAGGCCTTCAAGAGATATAGCACCCCTGTCACTCCAAGTCATGTGAATACACGATCTTCCTATTGAGGCAAACCAGGCGTCATCTCTCGTTTGAAGATACTGATGTGTTAATTCACCACTCGTGATGGCACCAATAAAGAGCGACGGGTCAAATCCAAGGCTCCTCAATTTTTCCAGGGTTGTGGATGCTCTTCTTGAAGAATTACTAATGATTACCATCTTTGCACCATAAGTTGCCAACTTTTCCAAGGCCGAAATGGCACCAGGATAGGGATGTTTCCCATCATGAAGCACACCAAACTGATCCAGAAACCATGCCTTGAATCGACAACTTTCAGCTAGTTGTTGAATTCCATTCAAAGTTTGAAATTTAAGTTCGGTTGGGTTTGATGATTGAACTGATAAGCATCTTCCCATCATGGTTCAACTCTTCTCTGTATGTGAAATTTGTGTTTTAGGTTCTTTTTGTCCAATTACCCTATTGTTTATTCAGTATACTATAAAATTGGTTCAAAATCTGCAATACATAAGCTTACAAACATATCCAACATATTCCCACAAGTGCGGCATGGGGAAGACAGAGACCTTACCCCTAACTCTCCCGGATAGAGAGATTGTTTCCCAAAGACCCTCGTCTCAAACAACACATAAAACGACTGCTATACGGAGGTAGAACAAGGATACGCTAAACACGAGAACTGCGATAAACAACTTACAAGATAAAATTACAGCCAAAACATGCAATAATTAATTATAATTTTCAGACCAAGAAAAAAAAATTAATTCTCATCCAACAAAATAGACTTAGCATTCAATAACAACATATCCAGTAATCTACCAGTGAAGTCTGGAGTGCATAAAGTCTATCCAAACCTTAACCTTATCGAATTTTCACCTTGTTCGCTATGATTTAATTTTAAAAAATAAGTCAAATCAAGTGATTCAATCTATCCTTCAAAACCCAAAAAGTTCAAATTGAGAAATCTGAAGAAACTTGAAAAAAAAAAAAAAGAGCCGAGAAGGTAGAATGGGGAAAATTAGATAAAAAAAACTTTTACGAGGAAAATACCTGAAGTTGTAACAAGCCAGCTGAAAGTAAGGATGAAAAATAATTTTCTCGAATTGTATGCTTGAGGAATCCAAATCTAGATTCATGCTCAAATTACCAAAATGCCATCAGTGTTGATTTTAGGGGCAAGCTAAACGGACGTCTCCCATATAAATATGAGATTCTACTTGTCCACTTTTTATTTGATAAATTTCTTTTTTTAAAAAAAATAGAGATAATATTATCATCCTCCCTCTTTTTTTTTAATTATTTCTCTACTTACTTTTTTGTTATTTCTAATTATTTATTTATTCTAAGAAATTAGTACAACAATCTTTTTAACCTTTTATATTTCTTCAATTACTTTAAAAAACTATATAACTTGAGTCAATTCCCAAATGGTCATTCAATAAAAGAATATCCTTGAATATCATTTATCTTTCATTAGGAAACGCAAATATCACATAACTACACTATTTCCTCCAATCAACTTGACATTTTTAATAAAATATCATTCTCATCCTAGTTGACATGACATGTCAATTCGTCTTTTTTAATTATAGACTAATTTATTATTAAACTCATTAAACTAAAATAATGATAATATTATTTTTAAATTTTTTAATGAATTTAATAAGAATAAATTTTCATCTTTCAAATCTGTTACCATAACTTAACTTTTTATTTTTTTATGTTATGCTAAATACGTTTTTAAAACGTAGTGTAATCTCATCAATTTTGAATATTTACAAACTCATGCATTCAAAAAAATATTGATATACAAATCATTCATGACAACTAATTCACTTTAATTAATCATAAATTGTATGAATAAATAATATTAAAGGTCGATTAATTATTAAAAAGTAATTGTTTGAGTGATTTGAAAAAGAAAATAGTAAGTGACTAATATTTTTAGAAAATAAAATTTTGATCTTTATTTATCAGTATATTAATCATATTTAAGATGTATATTATTGAATTAAAATAGAATATTCAATTAATTATTAATTTATTGATGTTTAGTTGTTTGAAAAGTTATAACATAATATAATATAATATGAGTAAAGATAAAATTAAATTAAATTCCAAAATGTTAATAATAATTTTTCTCAGCTTTCTTCACAGCTTTTTGGTCCGCCTAAGCAAATTTACTTAAATATTTGTATAAAATAAATTTGCTTAAAAATTTTCAAATAATGTTTTGTTAGAATTTAACGTTGTTTACCTGACAATATTAAGGTTACTAGACTTTTTCAATGATTTTTCTTATAATCTTCATAATGCTTAGTGTATTATATATTTTGTTTTGTGAGAACATAATTTGATCAATTACATAGGTCTATCTTGTTTTAAAATTGAATTCATTAAAATAAGTCTCTCAAGTTAGACTTCAAGGAGATTTTTGAGGTATTTAGTAATATCTATAGATCAAAAAGAATAATATCATTCACTTTCTCTTTTCTTTCTTTTTTTGTTCAAAATAAAAATTGAAACATGATTTTCAAAATAAACAATTAATATCATTGTAATAGTTAATTGTGACCTTTAATTTATTGATTGTTATCCAACTTATGATTAATTGATGTAAAAGTAGCGTTCACGGTTATTTGTATATTAATTTGTTTAAATGTATGTGTTCCAGTATTCAAATTGTAAAAAATTATAGTACAAGTTACAAAAAACGTATTCTCATAAACATAAAAAAATAAAAGTTTAATTAATGAGAAAAGATTTAACGCATAAAAATTTATGCTTTAAATAAACTAAATAAAAAAATTAAAAATATATGATCATTATTTTAGTAAATGGTGTCAATGAATTAAAATTAGTTGTTATTATTGAAAAAAAAAGACTTTAATGACATGTCATGCCAACTAGGAGAGAGTAATAATTTTGAAGTGTCAAGTATATTTGGAGGAAAATAGTGATATTGAGTGATATTTTGGTTCTAAATGAAACATAAATGATATTTCAAGACAATTCTCTTAACTTGGGTGACCATTTAAGGAATTGACTCTATAGAACTTCTTCAAAATTATGTTTGTAATTCATTTGTTTCATAATTAATAGAGCTAAAATAGTAAATTTATTATGTCAATCATTATTTTCTCAACAGGTATTAAAATTCAAAAGTAAATAAATAATTAGGGACATAAGGAGTATTATTTTTCCTTTATTAAATTTCATGCTTTGAGAAATGTGTTACATAATAAATAATATTTAATAGTTAGGGTAAAACAGATACAAAATGAGAATTATCTCTTGATTTTTTAAATTGGATAAATATTTTAGATAGTTATTTTTAGTATAGTGAATAACTATTGTTGAGCAGCGACAGCGAGAATACTATAAAGAAGAACTCCATCCGTATAATAATAGTCATCAACTATATTATTTTGTAATGTTCAACAATACTTGTCCGACTCATGAATAAATTTCTAAATTAGAATGCTCATTGGGGAGAGAATTTGAAAAAAAAGGCATAACTCTATTGTTGATATTTAGAGCTTTATTTGGATTTTTTTAGGAGTAATATGGTTGTTGGTTGGGACAAAAATAATTTGGGTTCTACTAATCAATCACAACCTTCGACGTACCTATTTTAAGATTGGGACCAAATATTTAATGGATAGTATATTTGGCTCAAAGTATAATAAAAAAGGTATATTTGAATCGAAAGTGTAAATCGAAAGTGTAACGAATATATTTGGATCAAAACTACAACAAGGATATATATAAACTATTTTAATAGTCTATGATATATTGATAATTTTTCATTTACAATCGTACAATATCAGAATCTCTGTTTATGGATATATATATATATTAATATATATATATATAGTATATATATATATATTATATTATATATATATATAATATATATATAAAGCGCCTCAACTCCTAGTTACTTTAATTTGTTCTCTCTGTTTGTTATTGTTTTGAGACCATTTCATCATTTTAAATACATAAAACATTAATGTTTTGTATTTAATTTTCTCTTCATTAAAGAAAAAAAAAAACATAAAAGCTTCCGTTGGAAAAAAAAAAGTCACCATAAGGCATTAACTTTTGAAATATGTCACCTGTCACCTGTATTATCTCTTCTTCTTCTTCATAGTTAACATTTGTTAATATGTATTAATATGCATTAGTGTTGCACAATTGTTTTTTTTCCAGTAAGCTCATTTCAATCCCTTTCTCGCTGCCAATAATTAATATTTATTAATAGGTATTAATAAATATTGTAATTCTTCAAATTTAGGATACTCAAAAAAATCTATATATATTATAAAATATTATACTGTGGATATCCACTGCACCAAGAAGTTACTTATCCATAGATAACTATAACCTGCATAACTTTCAACTTTATAATCATTGTTTTTGTAACATTTTACTTTCATAACCTCCGCCATTATATTCATTTTAATGTCATGTTTATGACTAACCTTTTGTATGCCTTTATGTTACACTATAAATAACGCCATAAACATTCATATTGTATACACTTGAAGATTTTATGAATACTTTGAAAATAAGAAATGCTCTAATTTTTTGTCTCCCTATTTTATTGCTTTATCTTTTATATTCCTTGTCTTATTTTGCTTAAGTTTTACAACACGTTATCAGAATGGTTGTTCTACTATTGAAGGACTGAAACAGAGAAAATAAAAAGAAGGTAAAAAGTTTATTTTTCTCTCAAGGTAAATTACTATATAATTTATTTTAGATTATACTTTTGACTATGCATCATTAATTTTC
Source organism: Solanum habrochaites (assembly GCA_027704765.1). Classification (NCBI taxonomy): domain Eukaryota; kingdom Viridiplantae; phylum Streptophyta; class Magnoliopsida; order Solanales; family Solanaceae; genus Solanum; species Solanum habrochaites. The sequence continues at coordinate 57,087,619 of JAKWJA010002500.1, forward strand.
TTACCATCTCAAAATCATATGAGTTCAAAAAGTTGTTTTTACTTTTAGCAAACTTTTAATTTGATCACTTATATATTTAAAAGGAAAAATGCACAAGTACCCCTTCAATCTATGCCCTAAATTTCCGAAATACATTTATACTATACTAAGGTCGTATTGCCCCCTGAACTTATTTTATAAGTAATTTTCTATCCCTTTTCGGCCTACGTGGCACTAGCTTGAAAATAAAAATCAATCAGCGTTGGGCCCACAAGCTAGTACCACGTAGGCCAAAAAAGGGTAGAAAATTATTAATAAAATAAGTTCAAGGGGGTAATAGGACCTTAGTATAGTATAAGTGTGTCTCTGAAATTTCGGGTATAGGTTGAGGGGAAACTTGTGAAATATCCCTACTTAAAAGTAAAATTAGTTTCGCAAGCAATTAATATGTAAGAATTGTTTCTTTATAATCTTGTTTATTGAGTTTGTTGCAATATACAATTGATTGGATTATTATTGTTGGTTCACTTTTGGGCATTGCACTCTCTTTATTTTTTTCTTTACTAAACATTGACTTTGTTGAGTTATTAACATAATTATATGTAACTAACAAGCTTAATGTAACACCCTGTAGACAAAACAGACCAAAAACCAGCTTCACAGAAAAATTTGCACGTGCAACCAACAGTGGCATCGACGGACCGTAGCCTGACCCATGATTTGTCCTGCACTCCGTCGATGGGATTAGAAACTCCCAGAATTTTCTGCCCAGAAAAATAGGTTAAGTCTTGGACGACGGACGGACTTACGATCCGTAGGTCAGACGATTGTCTGTAGTCCGTGACCTTCGATCGAGACCCCATTCACCCACTCTCTACAAAGAGCTACGGTGACCAACACGGTCCGTGCGTGAAAAATTGTAGACAGTTAAGGGAAATACATTTGGGTCAAACCTTCAAATGTATAACTCTTATCACAAATGAATTGGTGACCATGACTACTAAGATAGATAATTGCATTAGCTTTGCTATAGTCCAACCGACCCTTGCACAAATTAGAGCTCCGAGTAAAACGTATGTCCTTTCATAAAAGGCCTGTCGAATAGGCCCAATCGACGGACCCAACCCACGGGGCGTCCGGTCAACAACGGACCGCATCCTGCTGTCTTGGTTTCAACAAAAACTTTCCCACGGGTCTTTTGACCTTTTCACTACTTCGTTTTAAAAACCCTTAAGAGACCATTTTTGAACCCTAAATCATCATATTTTAAGTCAGTTTAATGCCTAGAACATTAAACTAAAACATATTAAGTCAAATCATTTAAATCAAAACTTAAAAATTAGAACAAGAAGAGACAAAGCTCAAGAACCTATTCAGAATGCACAAGTTCCACAGCAGTTCAACCCCAAATTTAAGTCATGTTTCAGTGATTCATCACCAGGTATGGGGATTTCACTAGTGGGTTTCCTTTCAGTTCCTTTCACCCTTGGGCTCCTTAGTACACACGGTAGTCAGATTCTTGATTTCCCCTATCATGATTCGATCTAAGGGTTTCTAGAAGCTTCAACAGAACTTTTGAATTTACTAGTATTATGCCAATCAGATTATCGTGTTATTAGTCATTTTATTGAATGATTTCAGAACCTAATCTTTGTATTTTCTTTAGTTTTTTACTTCCACATGTTGGCTTCTATTCAGATACTTCAGATATACATGCCTCAGTCATAAATGCTATTAACCATATTAAATGGTTTGCAATTCCTCTCAGTTTGCATGTTTAGTTTCGAGTTATCAAGTATTTACACATAATCAGTAAATTTACAGAATTCATTGGGAGTAGCATAATATCGAGTTGGACTAGGGTTTAGCGTATCCAATAGTCCCAGAACTACTAGCCAATTATGTTGTAATTTCGCTCTGTGGGCAATTTGTCTAGTGATCACGCCAGCATGCCTTTATACCTATGGCAGAGTATATTGGGTCCTCACGATGGGGCGTATACATCGGACTCCATATTTAGCTCATGTGGTTTTATTATCGGTTATTAGTTGCTCTCACAGATCAGTCAGACTCTCTGTATTGATCATTTATCCGTATATTCAGTATTCATTTTCAACATGCTATAAATTGATCATTGAATTTAGTTAGCTCAGAATTTTAGTTTATCATGTCAGATTATTATACTTGCTTTTATGTTTTCCAGTTATGGTTTATTTCAGCTTTACTCTATCATACATGCTCGTACCTTTCAATTACTGACGTATACATGTGCTACATCTTCTTGTAATGTAGGTTCCGGTTCTCAGCATTCAGATCACGCATAGATCGATTTCCAATCTCAAGTTCAACAGTTTCAGTGGTGAGTCCTTATTCTTCGAGGATAACAGTCATGAGTGTCATTTCATTCTTTAGTCATTTAGTTTCAGTTTTTTCTAGATTTAGTTGGGGCTTGTCCCAGTATTCCTATGTTTGTCACGACCCAAATTTTGCAAGTCGTGATGGCATCCATGTTCCCACCCATAGGTAACCAACCCAACTTTAACCCAACTAAACCAACAAACGAGTAAAAAGAAACTAACAACTTAGCAAGAATCTCCAACATTGAGTTCCTTATAGTACGAATGCGGAAGCTAAAACATACACCCCAAGAATGTGTCTTAAGTAAGGAGCTTCTTCTAGAATACGATGCAAGTCTGAAACTAAAATGACAAAATCTACTTAAGGATATATCCTGTCTGAAATACTGATAACAGAATACGTAACTCGAGGAGGTGTGGCCACGCACAGCCAGCAAGCTCACCACAACTCCAAGAACTTTCAGCTGGATCACTTTGCTCCAACGAGATTGGCTTCTACTCGGATCGATCTCTGCACCACAAAGAGTGGCACAAGCGTAGTATGAAGTAACGAAACCATGTCCAGTAGTGTCTCATTGACCGACAACGAAGAAGTAGTGACGGAGTTTATCTAAAAAATAAATTCTTAAATTATATAGGTAATATATGTATTACACTCACTATTTAAGTTCATCATAAAGGTATCAAACATCAAGTCTTTTTCCAACCCAACAAAACATAATAAATCCTCAAAAATAATGATGTGATTAATGCAATGCAATATTAATACCATTAATGAATCCGTTCAAATACCCAAGGACTCACTCAATCGTATATAACATTATACTCCTCGGAAATAACATGAGGATATCATGACCCATGGGGGACTCGCGAGGTCATATAACCGCGACCTAACTGGACAATCTCCACGTGTCTGTGCTGACGTCTCAACGCACTATCATAATATCAACAATTTCGCAACTGTCACGTTCTCCACGTGCCCAAATTACATCTTAACTCTCACCATCCCCAGCACGGACGATCTCCACTGGCCCAATTACTCAATCTCATGTCTATGCACATGCACAATATTATTTCAATATCGGGATGATGATGCATCTCATCAATCAATATGAAACAAATCCATAACACCTCATAATCACAACTATCCGGGTGAAATCAATAAACCCAATACACAAGGAATTTAAAAGTCCATAATATATCACTAAATGCCATATGCTTTGGCATTCTCAAATTTCAGTCCACATTCTATACTAGTACTTTTCCCTTTTATAACACCGATACTCGTACCATGCCCGTCACCCATTGAGGCTATACCACATCGTCCCCCCTTACTACCCCTTTGTTTATTTCCTTTTGTATTCTTAATTAGAAAACGTCCCTTAACAAGTCTAAAAAAGGTTCTTATAATACCTCAAGTGCCGAACTCGTGCCACGAATCCTCAAGGTAGTTCCTTCCCTTTTTCGCGAAATTTCGGAACGTTCACAGATCTACACCAATAATGCAATCTTCGTAATTAGCGAGTTTATAATCAAATCAATTATATGTACTACATCGACCTAAAAAAATCCTCATATTTCTAATCTCGCTCAAACCTTGATAAAATTTGTAATGCCAACTTTCTCATATTGCTAATTTCAGTCAAGAATTTTACTTTATCCCTCCACATAACCCCCACCAGAAAGGGGGAAAAAATTTTGAATCATCATACTATACACCTAAAATTAATTCACCCATCTCATCTCTAAACCTATACTCCTTAATTTTGTAAATGAATACAATAAAAACTAATTCCCACCCATCGATAAAATATTGGAACATGGCCATTTTTTTTCCTTAAGCTATTCTGCAACTTGCCAATATTTCCTTAAATATTACCAAAATTGCCAATCATTGGCATATGATTGCCTAATGATTGGCAATCCAACTATAGTCCCTCATTATCCTAATGAATTTAGGAACAGAACGTCCCAGCCATGCAACTATCCCAAAATTCAAATCGTTTTCTGATCTTAAGAAAATCTCTACTACACTTGGTATAACCTCACTTATAAATATACATATTTCTACATTATTGTAACTTTATGTTTTATTCATTAGCACTTGAATTTAACCAGTGACAATCCTCAGAAACACAGTTTTTTTTTCTTCTCTTCATTAATGCGCTCCCCCCCAATATGACCCCCAATTTTCATAATTTACGACAATTGTACTGCCAATTTTCACAAGGATCAACGGTCCAAATCAAAGAAAATAGTTTCATAATTCTCACCCATCTATGTCGGTACTGTACCCATGAAACCATTACTTTAACATTCCCCATCTAATAATATAATAGCAATACTCATATACGAAGAAATTTCATGTGTACCCACATGAATGAAAAATTTATTAAGATTTTCTTACCTCTAGGAAGTCGACTTTCTCTATTACGCCCGCCACCAACTTTGCACGCTGTTTCTTTGTTGTCTTCTTTTTTCTAAACAAGAGTATATTACCGTGAACCCCCACTAACAACCTATTATCTAATTATTTATTTCTAAAAGTTTTTCATCAATTGGGTACTCATGAAGTTAAGTCTAATTCTGTTTAAAAATATACCCTTTTCAATTTTCAAAGGTCAAACTAGTCCCGCTAGTCTCTCAAAACTACCTAGCGGGTCGTACAAATACATCACCTCCCCTTAACAAATGTTCTTCCTCGACGGAAAAGAAAAGAGCTAAATCTGCGAAGCTCAAAACAGAGTTTAGGATATTTACATGGGGGGGGTGGCGCGTAGCAACAGCCAGCTGTCATTCCATCTTTCCTCCCAAAATGTCACAAACGCCCTCCTCCACTGTCAACCTACATGACATTCCACATAACGTTACTGAATCATCTCTTTGACTTAGCTTTCCGAATTTGCCTATCCAAAATGGTGATCGGCTCTTCCTCAAAGTCAAATTCCTGATCAAGTAACACTGAATCCTACTGAATCCATTGAATCACATATCACACCCTGATGATACTTCTTAAAGCATTGAAATCTGAAATCAGGATGGACCCCTGACACCCCAGGTGCAAAGCCAACTGTATCCACCTCACCAATACTCCGACAACCTCGAAAGGACCAAGTTACCTTGGACTCACTTGCCCTCTTTGCTCAATCTCATCACACCCTTCATGGGTGAAACCTTAAGTAAAACCCCTCTCTCCAACCATAACTCCAATCACGAACTTCCTATCCTACTCTTTTGCCTGCTCTGAGGCCATGAAAGTCTATCTTTGATCAACTTGACCTTGTCCAAGTACTCCCTCAACAAATCTGTACCCCAAGTCTAACCTCAATGCGTCAAAAACCAACCAATTGGAGATCGCATCTCCTACCAATACAAAGCTCAAATGTGCCATCTCAATTCTCGAATGATAACTATATTGTAGCAAACTCCGCTAATATCGGGCAAGAATTTATCCCCATCTGACCCACCAAAGGCAATTCACAAACAATCGCCGCACATGTCCTCAAACCTGAATGTCCGCTATCTGACCATCATCGGAGGGTGAAAGGCTGTACTACAAATCCACCCGAGTGCCCCAACTCTTTCTTTCTGATAGACCGCCAGAAATGAGATGTAATTGGGTGCCACAATCTGAATAATAATATAGGAACCCCCATGCAACCGAACCTATCTCCCGAATAGAATCTTGGCTAACCTTTCTGAGTTATAGTTAGTCTGAACTGGTACAAAGTGTGCAGACTTTAGTCAGTCTCCACGATGACCATATATCATCAACTTACGCCAAGGTACGGCAACCCTACCACAACGTCCAATAGGCATGCGCTCCACTTCCACTCAGGTATGGCATCCTCTGAGTCATACCTCCAGGCTTTGGTGTTTCATACTGCACTTGCTGACAATTCAAATCATCGAGAATAGACAAAATCTACTACTATTGTCCCTCCTTCATACGAACACCACCAATAGTGTTGTTTTCAAGTCAGGAAACCTCTTATAGCCCCCGGATGAATAGAGTAACCTCGACTATGAGCCTCCTCCATATTTCATCTAGTCAAATCACCTGTACGAGGAACCGATATACGACCTTTAATCCTCAAACTCCCTCACTATCAAGAATGTGTCATCCGTTGGCTTCTCCTTTTTAAAAACCTTGTCCTATCTTACATAAATCACCATCTTAAAACTGTTTGAGCCCGAATTGCTCCAACAAGGATGACCTAGCCTCCATATAAGTCCAAACGACCTTACCGGATTCTCTGAAATTCAAGTCTCACAAGCTATTGGCCAGGGATTAGACATCCCAGCTAAGGGACGCTCGCCAACTTGTAACATGGCTAGGCTATCCCATACTCCCGCTCCACTCCAGGCATCTGCTACAAACATTTGCTTTGCCTGGGTGATAAAATAGTCATAATCGTAGGCTTGAGGCAACTCCAACCCTCTCCTCTGCCTAATTTAGATCCCTCTGATTGAATATAACCTTGAGACTACTGATCCGTGAACCCTCACACATGCACACCATATAGATATGCCCTCCAAATCTTTAATGCAAAACAGCCCCAGCCGCCAACTCCTAATCATAATGGTTCGGTTTCTTCTCATGAACCTTTAACTGGCCTCGAAGCATAAGCCTATCCCCTTCCCCCTTCTGCATCACAACGAACCAAGACCAACCGAGAAGCATCACATAATACGACAAACCCTCTCCCTCCACGAGTAGGGTCAAAATTGGAGCGTAAGTCAATAAAGTCTTGAGCTTTTTGGAAACTAACCCACATTCGTCGACCACTGAAAAGTCACCTCCTTTGTGTCATCTAGTTATGGCGATGCATGGATGATAAACCCTCAACAACCGTCGAGAATACCTCTGCAAGGGTAGGCCCAAGAAACTCCAATCTCAGTAACTGAAGTGAGGGTTGACACCAATAATCTAACCGCCTCAATCTTCTTAGGAGTGCACCCATGATAACCCTCCTTGGACCTACATGTCCCCCCAGAATGCTACTACCTAAGCCAAAACTCACACTTATGAAAACTTTCATAAAACTTCGTCTCTTTTAGAATCCCCAGAACATCCTAAATGTGCTCATGCTCCTCCTTAGTGCGTGCGTATATCAATATATCATTTATGAAGACAATAACAAAGGAAATCTAAATAGGGTCTAACACTCCATTCACATCAGTCCATAACAGCTGCTGGGGTCATTAGTCAGTCCAAATGACCTCACCAAAAACTCGTACTGACCATAACGTGTTCGAAAAGCCGCTTAGGGATATCCTCCGCCCTAACCGTTCCTCTGTGATAGCCAATCTCAGTCAATTTTTGGAGAAAACTGAAGCCCCCTGTCAACTGCATCAAATAATCATCAATACGAGGTAAGCGGTATACGTTATTTCTGATGGTTCCTTGTTCACTGTCGATAGTCAATACACTACGCATAGATCCATCTTTCTTCTTCACAAATACCACTGGAGCACCCCAAGGATATACCTTGGGCGAATAAAACCTTTGCTCACAAATCCGGCAGCTGCTCTTCAACTCTTTCAATTCCAGTCTGGTGCCATAACTATAAGGAGGATGGAATTGGCCGAGTGCCTGCTCCACAATCAATACAAAAATCAAATACTCGATCTGTGAAACCTGGCAAATTGGCGGAATACTTCGTGAAAATTCACTCACTACTGGAATAGCCTCAAAGCATAGGAGTCTCAAACGGTATCTCGAATGTGGGCCAAGTAACCAAACATCCTCGCTGTGCTGAGGGGACTGCCACGTGTAGCTGAGCCTTAAGGAATGATTCACAACCCTATAAGGTGACTAAGTAGTACCCTCCATTTCTACTATAGGAATCCAGCATAGCTAAGTGTGGTCTTGGCATGCAATTTAAAATTGCGTGGTAAAATTAACCAATCCATACCAAGATCACCTCAAAATCTATCATTTCTAAGACCTTGTACATTTGCCAATGAGTGTCATACCCCATCAAAGTAACAGTACAAATAAACGTACACTTGATCTACAACTAACTACGAATCACCGACGGAGTGAAACACGTATCGGGCAATCAAGAGACTCACACAATATATCCATACTAGAGCAAAATATGTGGACACATAAGAATAGGTAGAGCCTGGATCAAAATAATATAGTAGGCGGTCTGGAATAACAAACTGGAATAACCCTGTGATCACAGCATCTTGAGGCTTCAACATCTGGCCTACCTAAAAGCTAACAGTGATACGCTCCATCAGATGTAACGCTCCCATGGACTACCACCACCCTCGACCAGAAGGAGAACCACCTCTACCTGAAGGAGAACACCTCACCTCTTGGCACCTCCCTAGCTGGAGGTTGTGCACGCCCTGTAAGTCGAAGCCGTGAGAACCTGAGTGTAAGCCCCCACGTCTGGTCTAGGGCAGTCTCTCACAAAGTGTCCCATATCACCACACTCAACGCAACCCCTACGAGACGCATGCTGATGAGAGGAACCGTAATGACCAGAAATGCCTCCACGAACTACCGTCCCTATAAGATGACCCCCTGCTAAGTATGTAGCTAGCTCGAAGAGTTTTAGGCCCAACGTAACCAGCCTCTACGCTGGTATAGCAGCATGACTGGTCTGTGCTGGAACTGAGGGTGATAACCTCTACCTAAGTAACCGCCCGGCTCCTAGGCGGATCACCACCATGAAATCACCTGCATAACGGTCCTCTTGCCCTCTCGCTGCTACAAATCCTCACAGTCGAATCATCATTCATCTCTCCCACTCCTTGCATCCCAGCAGGCATTACCGAATTTCTGGAATGGAACACCAGAATCACAACTTGAGCAACTCCTAGATCCTAGACGAATTGAATAATCATCACCCTTAACAACCTCCTCATCTGTCAGCCTCTGTGGGAAGTATCATCGAAGCAGGCCTAGCCAAGGGCATGAAATTTAACCTCATACTCTACAACTTACATAACCATTTTGCTGCAAACCCTCAAACCTCGCCCTCGTGTCGCTCCCTCTCACTGGCGTGGAACAAATTTGTATAAAATACCTGAGTAACTCAGTCCATGATAGTGGATGAGATCCCAGCTGGCTACTACTACTAAATCCCTCCACCCTTCTTAGGCAGAGCCAGTCATCTGAAACGTGTGTAGTCCCACTCCATGAGACTCCACTAATCCAAATTAGGCAACCCTGCATACAACTAACTAAAACTCATATGCATCCTCCCTCCCCCAGCTAAGTGCACCAGTATAAGTAGGAGATAATTAAGTCTGAACCTCCCAAATATCCTTTTGCTCATCAATAGTCATGAGAGGCCTGTTTTCACCAAATGTGATTTCATATATGGACACTCCCTACTATCCAAACGCGGAGCTACGTCGGCAGCTGTCTGAGTCCTGATCTGAGACTCTGGAGCCAACTATCGTATCTGAGTTTACCACCCCAACACGGTATGTTAAGCCATCGAAGTGACAGGCAAATGCCTCCTGCCTGGGCCATCCCCTCTAGGATTCCAACATACGATCAGGGTCTCTTTAGCCTTTGGGGACAATAGTACTGGTTGGACCTGAGCTGGCCCCGATCCCCCTCGACAACGATCTTGCACATCCCCATGAATAACCTCTGCTAATGAGTTACGGGTCCTATCTAACAACGACCCTGGTACGTAGCGACTGGTACTTGAACATCCACAAGGTGCTGCAACCCCGGCCCCTACCCGACCTCTAGCTCGTCTCCTACCTCTAACCTCGGACAGTGTTCCCAGAAGCCGGCGCAGGAAGAGGATCCTGACCAGCCCTTGCCGATGTACATTCCTTCTCGCCATCTAAGAGAGAATGAGATATCAAGATGAAAATTTCTACAAATGTCAAGTGTGCACGCTAATGATAAAAGAACAGAATATTTTCCTAAATGTCCTAATATCCGCTCGTAAGATAGATATGGACGTCTTCATACTCGATCTGCAGACTCCTCCTAGACATTGCTCGTGTACGCTTGTACCGATTGAACCTAAGGGCTCTGATACCAAATTTGTCACGACCCAAATTTGCAAGTCGGATGGCACCTATGTTCCCACCCATAGGTAAGGCCAACCCAACATATTAACCCAACTAAACCAACAAACGCTTAAAAGGACTAACACTTATCAAGAAAGAATCTCTCACATTGAGTTCCTTATAAGTACGAATGCGAAGCTAAACATATCACCCCCAAGAATTGGTTCTTAGTACAAGAGCTTCTGAATACGATGCAGTCTGAAACTAAAATGACAAATCTCACTTAAGGGATCCCTGTCTGAATACGAAATACCAAATACGTAAAGGATCGGGGCGGTGTGGGCCCGGAACAGCCAAGCAGCTCACCACCAAACTCCAAGAATTCAAGCTGGACTCAGATTTTGCTCCACGAGATGTGCTTCTACTCGGAATCGAATCTCACCACAAAGATTGGCAAACAAGCGTAGTATGAGTACGAAACCACGTTGTAACCCAGTATTCTCAATTGACCGACAACTAAGAAGTAGTGCGGGCGTTTTAATATAAACAAAAAATTCTTAAATTATATAGTATATATGTATTACCCTACGTTTAATTTCATCATAAAGGTAAGTCAAAACATCAAGTACTTTTCCAAACACCAAACAAAACATATAACATCAAAATAAATGATGTGATTACATGCAATGCAATATGATACCATGTAATGAATCGTTTCAGAATACCCAGTACTCACTCAATCGTATATACATGATACTCCCTCGGAAATCCAAATCGAAGATCAATGACCCTGGGGGACTCGCGAGGTCATATACCGACACGGACAATCTCCACGGGTCTGTGCGGAACGAACTCAAAACGCACTAGCAAATATCAAACAATTTTCCACCGGACGAGTCTCCACGTGCCCAAATTACAATTCTTAACATCCTCCACCATCCCCAGCACGGACGATCTCCACGTGCCCACTTAATACTCAATCTCACTGTCTAGCACATGCACAATATTATTTCAATATAGGGGATATGATGCATCTCAATCAATCAATATGAACTAAACCATAACACTACTCTCAATAATCACAACTATAATACGGGTGAAAATAAATGAAACACATCACACAGAATTTAAGTCAATAATATCTCAGACTAATGCCGCATATGCTTTGGCATTCTCAAATTTTCAGTCCATCCACATTCTATACTGTCTTTTCCTTTTATAACCCGATACTCGTACCAATGTGCCCGTCACACCATTGATACGAGACCAAAGCCACCATCGTCCCCCTTACCCCTTTGTCTATTTCATCATTTTTTATTCTTTAATTAGGGAAAAAACGTCCTTAACAATTCTAAAAAGTCTTAATATAGCGCAGTGCCCGAACTGTGCCACGAATCCTCAGGTGTGTCCCCTTCCCTTTTTCGGCAAAATTTCGGAACGTTCACGATCTACCATAAGCAATATTCGTATAAGCGAGTTTTTGTAGCAAATCTTATATTCTATCATAGACCCTAAAAAATCACTCATATTCTATCTATCTCCAAACCTTGATAAAATTTGTATGCCAAATTTATCATATTTGCTAAATTTCAAGTCAAGAATTTAACTTTAATCCCTCCAACAAGATTGAATCATATAATATACACCTAATAATTAATTACCCATCTCAATCTATGAAAACTAGTACCTTAATTTTGTAAATGAATACAATAAAAACTAATTCCCACCCATCGATAAAATATTGGAACATGGCCATTTTTTTTCCTTAAGCTATTCTGCAACTTGCCAATATTTCCTTAAATATTACCAAAATTGCCAATCATTGGCATATGATTGCCTAATGATTGACAATCCAACTATAGTCCCTCATTATCCTAATGACTTTAGGAACAGAACGTCCCAGCCATGCAACTATCCCAAAATTCAAATCGTTTTCTGATCTTAAGAAAATCTCTACTACACTTGGTATACAAACCCACTTATAAATATCATCTTTCTACATTTTGTAATTTTATGTTTTATTCATTAGCACTTGAATTTAACTAGTGACAATCCTCAGAAACACAGTTTTTTTTTCTTCTCTTCATTAATGCGTCGCCCCCCCAAATGAACCCCCATTTTTTCATAATTTACGACAATTGTACTGCCAATTTTCACAAGGATCAACGTTTCCAAATCAAAAGAAATATTTTCAATAATTCGCACACCCATCTATGTCGGTACTGTACCCATGAAACCATTACTTTAACATTCCCCACAATAATTAATCGTGCAATACTCATATACGAAGAAATTTCATGTGTAACCCACATGAAATGAAAATTTTATTAAATTTTCTTACCCTCTAGAGTCGACTTTCGCTATACGGCCGCCAGACCAACTTTGCAGCACGCTGAGTTCTTGTTTCTTTCTTTTTTTCTAACATAGTAATATTAACCGGGAAACCCCACTAACCTATTATCTAATTATTTATTTAATAAAAGTTTCATCAATTGGGTACTCATAGTTATCTAATTGTTTAAAAATACCCTTTTAAATTTTCAAAAGGAGTCAAACTAGTCCTAGTTCTCAAAACGACCTAGCGGGTCGTTACACTAGTCCAGTTTAGAGGCTTATTTAAGACATTATTAGTTTCAGCTTAGTAGTGAGTTCATATTTTCTTTGTATTGAACTCATCATTTTTCATATATCTTAGATTTAGCATATGTGTATTTCTCCATCTCTTCATTTTAAGTATGATTTAGCTTATGCATTAGTTTATTTTCTTTAGTATTCTCATGATCATGCTGTCAGGTTTAGCTTGGGATCACTTGTGGTTCTAAGTTCTGTATCCGCGTCTCGGGGGTTGCTCGGGGCGTGACAAAACTTGGTATCAGAACACTAGGCAAGAGTCCTAGGATGTCTGAAAAAGCTGCACTAAGTAGAGTCCTTTTCATGGGTGTGAAGTGCAACACATATAATGAGAGGGAGGCTATGAAGTATTTTAGGAAAAATTTCACTTTATTGTTAATCTTATCGTGCGTAAGGTATGATCATATTCCATTCTAACTTGACGTTGTGCGCTTAAGATCATGCCTTCTTGTAGAGCTTAGGCATGGAATGCTAATGCACGTAATGTTAATGCAGTTCCTCTAGTACTAGATAAAGAAGTTAAAATGCAGAGTTTCAGAACACCAATTTTGCTTTTTGCTCAGAGTATGACCAACTAGAATAATCAACATGTTCTAGTTCCCACTTATAGAAATGACCGATTAGTGGCAGCTAGAGTTTGTCATTTTTTTAGGATGATTCTGCTTAAGTTTTTAGGGTTGCAAGTTGGTAAGGACCCATAAAATTTCATTTATGAGGTCAAGAAAATATTTGGTGTGATGTAAGTAACTGGTAGTGACAGGTGAGACTGACATCCTACCAACTCAAGGATGTTACTCATATATGGTTCACTCAGTGGAAAGACAACAAACATTTGTCTTTTGTACCTCAGTATAGCAGTCCAATTCAATGTCAGTCCATAAAGTATTTCAGAACCTTTCTTAATCTCTACTCTAGTCGGTGACCTAGTTATAGCTAGACGGGTATACAAAAAATTGCCCTTCACATCTCCTCAAAAGTCACCGTCAGCAATCTATACTGTTAGAAATGGTAAATCGATGTCATTCTAGGCATGATTGGTTCACTCATGTTATGCCACAGTCTTTTGTAGAAATTAGGATTATTCATTTTCTTCATTTTCAGGCAAACTAAGCTAGAATGGAAGGGTATAGGGCATAGCGCCTATGGGTCGATTTATTTCTTTCTTACCTTATGACAAAACAAAAAAGATGATAGGTAAAGGTTATCTCTATCGATCCTAGTAGGGTTAAGGTTCTACCCTTGAAACCCCAACTCTTGAGTCATTTGGCAGTAGTCTTTTTTATTTCCAGAAGATCTTCTCAGAGTCCCTCCTAAAGGAATCGACTTTGATTGATCTCTCAATACAACCACCTATTTCTATTTCTCCTTACAGAATGGCTCCAACAAGGAGCCTTAAGGATTGAAAGAGCAATTGAAAGCCTCTAAATAAGGTGCTTCATCATACCTATATTTCACCATGGGGGCACCAGTGTTGTTCAAAGGAAAAGATGGTTCTCTTAGAATGTGTATTGCTATTGAGAGTTTAAACAAGGTCCAATAAAGAATAAGTATCACATCCCCCAGGATTGATGACTTGTTTGAACCACTTCAGGTGCTTACCATTTCGTCAAAGATAGACTTCAGATCGGGTTATCATCAGCTTATGAGTCAGAGATAGTGACATTTCTAAAAAAAACCCTCCAAACTTGGTATGGTTCATTATGAATTTGTAGTTATATCATTTTGGACTAACTAATGCTCCTGCACTTTCAGGATTGATGCACAGAGTTTTCAACAACCAGTACTTGGACTTTGTTGGTTATCGTCTCATTGATGATTCCTCATTTACTCTTAGGGTGAGGAAAACATGCAAGGCATTTGAGAGTTGTCTCGACTCCAATGATCGCCATTTTGGCTAAGTTTAGTAAATGTGAGCTATGGTTGCAATTCGTTGCTTTTCATGGTCACATTGTATCTAGCGAAGGGATTCTATTGGATTCGCAGAAGATAGAAGCAGTGAAATAGTGGACCAGACCTACCTTTGCTACATATATCAGAATTTTCTTAGGTCTAGCGGATTATTACAGAATATTTGTGGAAAGATTTTCATCCATAGCCTCACCATTGACTAGGTTGACTCAGAAGATGGTCAAGTTCCAATAATCGGATGATTGTGAGAAAAGCTTTGCAGAATTGAAAACTAGATTGACTATAGCTCTTGTTTTGACTCTACCAGAGGGTTTAGATGGTTATATTATCTATTGTGATGCATCAAGATTTAGCTTAAGTTGTGTGTTGATGCAGCGAGATAAGGTTATAGCGTATGCCTCTAGACAACTTAAGGTGCATGAGAAAAAGTATCCAACTAATGACCTCGAGCTTGCAGCACTGGTATATGCACTCAATATATGGAGACACTATTTGTATAGTGTTCATGTAGATGTGTTCACTGACCATAAGAGCCTTTAGTATGTGTTCACCCAGAAGGAGTTGAATCTTCGCCAGAGGAGATGGGTTGAGTTCCTTAAGGATTATTATATGAGTGTGCATTACCATCCTGGTAAGACGAATGTAGTAGCATATGTTCTTAGTAGATTATCTATGGGTAGTGTAGTCCATGTTGAGGAAGAAAAGAAGGAGCTAGTGAAGGATGTTCACAGACTTGCTCATTTAGAGTTTGCCTTATGAGCATATCAGACAATGGTGTAATAGTTTAGAATGGGGCAGAATCTTCATTGGTGGTGGAGGTTAAGGAAGCAAGACAGTGATCCAATATTGCTTGAACTTAAACGTGCAATCCATAATCAGAGAGTGGAGGTTTTCTCCCAAGAGGGAGATTGTGTACTTCGCTACCAAGGTAGATTGTGTGTTCCTGATGTGGGAGAGTTAAGACAACATATACTTGCAGAATCCCATAACTCTAGGTATTATATTCATCCAGGTGCCACTAAGATGTACCACGATCTCTGCGGAATCTAACTGGTGGAATGCAGAAGAGGGATATAGTCCGCTTTGTTATAAGTGGCCCATTGCCCCGCAAGTCAAGTAGAACCTCATAAACCAGAGGGTATGAACTCCAGAGATCGATATTCTTACTTAGAAGTGGGATTGGTGATCACTATGGACTTTCATCACATATTACCAAGCGTCATCACAGACACATGACTCACTTTTGTGATAGTGATAGTATACTAAGTCTTCTCGCTTCTTGGCGGTCATGACTACATATTCGGCAGAAGAGTAATGCAAGGCTTTACATTAATGAGATTGTGAGGTTAATGAGTTTTCCTTTGTCTATCATCTCAAATGGATTCCTCGGTGACCTCTTATTTTCTGGAAGGTCATTTCAGAAAGGTCTTGGTACTCAAGTAAAACTTGTACATCATTTCACATCCACAGACCGGATGTGCAGTAGAGCGTACCATTCAAACCTTTACAAGATATGTTGAGAAATTGTGTGCTCGCTTTCAAAGGGTTGGGATGATCACCTTCCTCCTATTTATTTTGCCTACAATAATAGATATCAATTCCATCCGCATTAAGATGGCCCCTTTATGAGGCTTTAATAGGAGCGTATATGTCGGATTCATGTTGGCTGTTTGAGTAGGTGAAACAAACTTTTATATAGGTCTATATTCACTCGCTTTATGCTATGGAAAAAGGCAATTCATTAGAGATATACTTAAGACAACCCAAGTCGTCACAAAATTTATGCAAATGTAAGGAGAACGGAACTAGATTCCAATGCTGATCTTTTGTTTTTCTGAAGATCTCACGCTATGAAATGGGTGATGGATTGGAAAGAAAAGGAAATCTAGTCCCTAGATATGTAGGCCCTACAGAATCTTGAAAAGGGTTGGCAAGTGGAATATGATCGATAGTTGCCCAGCAGAATTAGCAGTAATGCATCCGGTCTTCCACATCTCACTCTTGAAGAAGTGTGTGGGTGATCCCGCTTTTGATTGCCATTAAGACTGTGGTGGTGAAATAAATCTTTCTTATGAGGATGCCCAGTTGAGATTCTTGACCGTCCAGATCAGAAGGTTAGAAACAAGAATTCGCTTCATCAGTCAATGTTTGTAGAGGAGTCCATCCGTAGAGGGAGCTACTTTGGGAAGCAGAAGCAGACATGAAACCAAGTATCCTCCCTCTTTCCTTCCTTTTCACATACCACCTTGAGGTAATAGTTCCTCTTTAGTTTTCCAGTCATTCATGCATGAATTCAGTTTTAGAATCATGTTCCCATAGTTTGCACTTGAATTTTAAGCGTAATTGCATGTACTTGGAACTTAATTCAGTCAGAAAATAAACTTAGTTCTCAGTGTTTACTAGTAGGGTTTGCAGCTCTCTCCCTCTATTTTAGCTAGTTTAGTCTTCATTCGAGGACGAATGTTCCTAAGGGGGAGATAATGTAACACCCCGTAGTCAAAATACACTAAAAACCATATTTAAAGAAAAATCTGCAAGTGCGACCAACGTTGGCATCGAAGGACCTTAGCCAAACCCACGGTCCGTCCTGCACAACTGTCGATGGGGTCAGAAACTCCCAAAATTTTCAGCTTAGAAAAAATGGTTAAGTCTTGGACGACCGACGGACTTACGATCCGTAGGTCAGATGACGGTCAGCAGTATGTGAACGTCGATCGAAACCCCCATTCACTCACTCTCTGACAAGAGCTATGGATGACCAACACTATCCGTATGTGGAAATTTTACAAACAGTTAAGAAGAAATGCATTTGGGTCAACTTCAAATTGTAATAACTATTACCAAAAAATAAATTAGGTGTCCCATTACCTACCCTCAGATAGATAATTGAATTATCTTTCCATAGCCACCGACCTTTCTAAAATCAGACCTCCGACTAAAAAGTTATGCCCATTTTAGTAATGGTCTGTCGAACAGGCCTAGTCGATGGACCCAACGATAGGGCAATGGTAAGATGACGGACCGTCAATCCTACCCGTCGTTTGGTGCGACAACAACTCTCCCAGGGGTCTTTTTGACCTTTCCACTTCGTTTAAACCTTAAGATACGTCGTTTTGACCCTAAATCATCAGATTTAATCAGTTGCAAGCTAGACTAATAAATATATCTCTCAAATCATTAAATTATTTCTTAGAAAATTAGAAGCAAGAGAGGAGAAAACACCCAAGAACATAGTTCAGGAACACATAAAGTTTCAGCCGTTTCATCCCCGAAACCTAAGATTTTTTTCGTGAATTTCATCCCAGTTACTGTGGATTTCACTAAGTGGTTCCTTTCAACCCCTTGGGGTGTCCCTAGCTTGCAGTGCATGCTTCTTGATTTCCATATCATGATTAGACATTTAGGTTTCTAGAACTTCATCACATAACTTTAATGAAATTTTTTTCGTATTATGTTCTAAATCAATTATCACTGTTATTATTTAGTTTTATTAATAAATTTGCAGAACCTAGCTTGTATTTCTTTCTTTAGTTCTTCTGAATTAAATGCTAGGCCAGTATTTTCAGATACTTCAGAGATACATGCCTCAGTCATAAATGCATATACCGACATTAATTGGTGCTTCTCAGTTTGCATGTTCAGTTTTGAGCTATCAGTATTACAGAAATTCAAACATAATCTAAATTTTAGAATCATTGGAGTAGCATAATAACCAAGTGTGGACTGAGTGTTTACCATACCCATAGTGCAAACACTAGCCAATTAGGTTGTAAGTTTCCCCTCTCTGTGGCAATCATTGTTAGTGGATCCCGCCAACATGCCTTTATCCCTCTGGTGGGGTTATTGGGTCCTCTCGATGTGGCGTATCATCGGACTCCACATTTAGCTCATGTGGTTTTTCTATCGTTATTAGTTTGCTCCCACAGAGTCAGTCACACTGCTCTGCGTTGACCATTGATCCGTATTCAGTATTCAGTTTCAACATTTCTAACATTGGGTCATTGCTATGCAGGTTAGCTCAATTTAGTTTATCAGGGCAGATTATATACTTCCTTTTATGCTTGTTCAATTATATTTTATTTCAGCTTTACTCTATCCTACATTCTCAGTTTCCTTCAAGTACTGAACGTATACGTGTTGCTATATTCTTGTGATGTAAAGGTTCAGGTTCTTCAGCATCTAGTATCACCATAGATCGATTTATCGATCTCCAGTTCAGCAGATTCATGGCGAGTCCTTATTCCTTCGAGACAACCGTCTGAGTGCATTTTTTTTGTTTAATTTTTAGTAATTTAGTTTCATTTTTGGCTAGATTTAGTTGGGGCTTGTCCTAGTATTATAGTCCAATTTGATGGTTATTTCAGACATATTTAGTTTCAGCTTAGTAGTAAGTTCATATTTTTTTTGTGAATCACCACGCATTCGTTTTCATATCGTCTCTAGAATTTATCCATATTGATATTTTTCCCATCCTTTTATTTAAGTAGATGTAACTTCCGCATCAGTTTATTTTCTTTTAGATCATCATTATGCATGCCAACAGGGTTTAACTTGGGATCACTTGTGGTTCAAGTTTCGTGCTGCCGTCTCGGGGGTAGTCTCGGGCGTGACAGTTTTGTAGTTATCTCTAAAATGTTAGGTAAATTTGAATAATCTTCATAACAATGTTTTAGAGGGACTAATTAAATGTTTGAATTTATTTTAGAGAAAATTGTCTAAATCCCCCCCCCCCATCCCCTTCCCCCCCTTACCCAATCTATACCTTAAAGCCAACTACACACTCCAACTTTATCGGTGGTCCTAACCACCCCCTTGAATTGTTTAAAATTAAAATTATTTACTCCCTAGAGGCTTACGTGACACATTGAGTGTATCAGCCAGCACAAATAATAAATTTGTATTTTTAGTTGTTAATTTTCTTTCTTCTCCATAACAACAACATAAATCAAATCTATGGCACCACCAAAGTTCTTCACCATCTTGAAACCATTTCTATCACTAAATTAATTGATACACCAAAATCATTTATAGAAATTTCATCCATTACTCTCTAAAATCAAGAACTATATATTAAAAATCTTTGATATATTTTTTTTAAAAAATCAATACAAACTAAGCTTGTATATGCTTGATACCCAAATGATTTTATTCAATAAACTTTGAATATTAGATAATATTTTATCTTATATTGAATAAACAACAAATCCACGACTAATTTTAATAGTTTTTTTTCTTTTCCTAGGCATCTAAAAAGTTAGCTTATATTCTTCATCTTCTTTATTCCATTACTCTAAAATTTGATGCAAAACCACCCTAAATCATCTAAAAATTTCCTTAAATTTTTAGATATACATTTCCCTCAATGTTTTCAACCTTTTGATATATTACCCACTTAAAATGGTGCTCGTCTGTGGCAAGTCAAATTGTTAGCTCAAGGTTTTAAATTAATTTTAGTGGAGGTTTCAAGCTCATCGATTTTCATACAATTTCGGGTGTCTCTCTAAATTTGAAAATCACAACCATAAACTCAATCAAATTCAATGTATTCAACTTCAAATAATAAATAATCATCTATGTTATCACCAATATGTTTCAAATTGAAGATCCAAAATACATTCATAAACTTTGACTTTTTGACATTACATTGTTTTTAAAATAATAAGTCAAAAAGGAAAAAGAATTTTAAAAAATTTAAAAATAAAAGTTTTACACAGAGAGTGCGTCTCACACCCACCCATTAGCATCTGATGTGTTATGATGTTTTTAGGGGTGTAATAATGCGTGTTTTAAACAAGTTCAGGGGGGTGATAGGACACCGCGAATACTAGTGTGTAGTTTATATTTGTGCGTATAATTGATGCGTTTTAAGACCATTTCTCTTATTTCACTAGGGGACTTTTTATAATATAATTCTAACATGCATTTCTTCCTAGGTAATTGATTTTGGTCATTTTTCTTGTATATTAAGTCAAGTAACAGATTATTTTATATTTTACGCTAATTATTTTTTGTGTTAATGCATTTGATTTTCTGAAGGCATTGGTTGAGGGTAGACGTGAATTCCAGTTTCACCGCACCAAGTGGGTAATACATCGGTTCACGTCTTGGTGCACCATTATAATAAGAAGTTGGATTCAGTCACATTAATTTATGACCAAAGTGTCTTTATATTGTAACATTGGGTTTAAAGTCCTAATGCATTATAGGTATGATGCTTTCATGATGACTACGCATAAGTTTATACTTTTGACTGAAAGTCAAAAATGTAACCAATTAATTTGCTCCATTCTCTTATATGAAGTGGTAGCAGTGTATTAATATATCTTAAAATGACAATTGATGAATGTATAAATAGTATGTGTAAAATATTATGGTCATCATTGGTGGTAATACCAAAAGGAAACATTCATGGGTTCTTAAAGATGGTCCTTCAAATTGAAGGTAATTTTTATATAATCTTTTAATCCACTACGTGGTATGAGAAGTTTGGGCACATTGTTGTTGGTCCAAACCAATTTAAAAAGTTCTTAACTCAGCCATCAAAGTATGAATACAAGTGGTATTACATTTTTTTAGGTACATTTAACCTCTTTAAATTGAGGTTGAGGTGAGTCCAAATGTCAAATACGTTACCTTGATTTCGAATAAAAACTTATGGACATGTAACAATTTTATGACCATTTCTGAAGAAACTTGACTTGTGTTGTATGGAATATAGAACCATTTTCATACATTTTTGGATGAATGTCACATCTACCTCTACGGGAGGTTTGAGAGATTGAAAGAAAATATTTTGTGAAATAGATGTCATTTAGTCATATAATTTTTAAGTACTGCACAATATTGTGTATATCTTACATCTGAACTATTGCAGGACAAAAGAAAGAATATTTTCTTTCTATAAAGGGTTGTGCTATGACCAACAATTTTGTGCATTGATTGTTAATAAATAGCTTTGGATGTGATAATTTTTAACCATTCCAGATAATAAATAATTTTCTCCTTGAAGGAGAATGTCACCATAAGAATGGAGTTGTAAAATTTTTGGTAGTACACAAAATTAGTTGAGAGTTTCGAATGGGATAATTTGTTACTATCCGGAGGAATGAAATTGTTCATAATATTGGAGGTGTAGTAAGTCTCAAGAGAAACTTTTTAAGTTTCAGTAGATTTGGAAAGAAAAATATTATATTGAGACTATAAATCATGGGAAGATTTAATATCTTCAAATTATTACAATAAAAGTGGGTTATAAATGTTTATGTATAAGATTATTCATTTTCCCCCTCTTGCTTGTTGTATACAAACATGGGCATGATGATGGAATCATATGCAAAGTTAAACTAGAAGTTATTAGAATAAAAATCAGTTGGCATAATCGGTTGACTATTTCGGTTCAAATGTGATGCAAAAGAAATTGAGAATTCGAGTGGCTATATGTTGAAGAAATAAAAGATTCTTCAAGAATTCTCTTTTTTAACTTGTTCTCGTGATAAAATGATCATTGTACTAGCAAAGGTTGGGATTGTATCCCCTGAAATTATTTGAAACATACAAAAAGGTGAATATAGGCTCATTCACCTGCCATGTGGACCATTTATTATTTTGGTTTAATAGATGCATCTATGGTATGACAACATGTGCATTTGTATCAACTTACAAATTGGTTTTTGTAAGATTGTTTTCTCGAATTATTAAATTAAGAGCACAATTAAACTAATAAAAGAGATGTGGCATATTGGTTGGTTTAGCGAAATTGTAGGCTCCAATTAAAGCTAGACATTGATTATGAGAACGGATCATTCCAAATAAAATTTGGTATGAGATAGTTTATTTACATGTAAATCAAGACAATCAACACAGGTTTCTCCCAACACAATTGGTTGAGGGGAGGAACTACAAATAATTTCCCTGTTAAAAATTTGATGTGTGCCATATGGATTTTTATTGATCAAGTCGCACGCACAAAGAATGGATCCGCGATTGAGGTTTGAGGGTGAATGTTAGAATTCCAAACAGTAGGATGAATATGTTGTAGCATCTGAAATATATGTGTGGGGGTGAGTTTTTCTAGATTCCTCATTCAAAAATGTGAAACTTGAAGTTCAAGGGATAAATTCAATTGCTGAAAAAGTGTTGCAAGTATTTACATATGTATTTGCTGTAACTAATATTTTAATAAGTTGCAAATGCTCCAATAAATAGTCACTTAAGGACAGAGTCTATGGTAAAGTAAATAGTGATAAAACCATCGATTGGTTCAAATGTAAACTCCTTGAGAAGGAGAAGAGCAGAAATTAATCACAAATTTCATGATAAGGAGGTTAAGTGAATTTGAAAGAGCACTATGACATAACATTTCATAAAACCTTGGTAAAGTTCTGATACCTGAAAATGATAAAAAATGAAGACATCTCGATAAGTTTGTTGTACTGGAATCAATATCAAAATGATCGTCGACGATACATTTGATATGAAGTAGCACTCAATGCTATAAATGGCTACGAGGATGTTAAATTTGAACTTGTCATATATTGTAGACAGATAAGTGATTAGCCAAATAAAATGCATTATTCAAGAATATTATGTTTCACTTAGAAAAGTGATATTTTTGAACTTATAGTTCATAGATAAAAATATATGTCAGTGGGGTACAAATGAATTATTGTGCGAAAGTATAACGGTAAGATATAAATTACGATTTGTGTCTCGGGGCATATAGGATTTTCGCAAAAATTCTGACATTATTAAATAGAAATATATTCTCTATTGATTGATGTAATAAGACTTGTTTCAGTCTGGCAATAGATGGAATACTTTAATATGCATAATGAATGACTATTATGTCTAACTTAATGATGAAGGTTAAATGAAAATCTTTGAAGGATTTAAAAAGTATTAGTGCAATTGGTGCACTTATAGATTGTTGGTTATGCAAATATTAAAAGATTATTTCATATACAGAACGAAAGTTTTGTTAAAAGATTGTAATAGTATCATTCAAGTTATGACAAGAAACTAGTAGAAAAAGTGACTCAACACATAGAAGATGTGTGACTTTATTTCCGAAGAAAAGATGAGCTTCAAAAATTGAAACGACTTATTTCCGAGCCAGAAATGATTTAACTATGCAGATGCAAAATATTTATTTGATCTTCTGAAAGCTCGATCTCAAATGGACTAATATTTACATATGGAGACACAACAATATCTTGAAAATTCAAAGAATTATTAGTGGCCGCTTCTTCATCATGCAGAAATAATTTTGAGTAATTAAGTCGGTAGTGTGTTTGGTTGAAAACATGATCTATCATATTCAGGAAATATGTAATTTTCTTTTGAAAATGATATTCCAGCCACCATATACGAAAATGATATATAGCTCAATTGAATGGAGGATATAGTCAAAGGAGATAGGATAAAATATATCTCACCAAAAGTCTTTTCCACACATGATCTTCAATAAAATGCTGAGATAAACGTTCAAAGATGCATTCAAGTGATAATCTTGTAAAGTTATTTACTAAAGATTGCCAACATCAATATTTGAGAAGTTGTGATACAAGATTGGAATACATTATTTTTGAGATATCAAGTAAATTTTTTAAAAGGGGAGAAAAATCTGTGTTGTACTCTTTTCCTTAGACATGATATTATCCCAATGAATTTTTCTGGTAAGGTTTTTAACGAGACAACATTCAAAGCGTATTAAAAGATATATGTACTATTTTTCCTTCACTGGAATTTTTTTTCAAACATACTGATGTCCACAACATTCGAAGTTATTCCCTCATTATTGCCATTACTTCTTCCATTATGAAGATAACCATAACCATCCATAACATATCCCCTTTATAACATTATTCATTGTAACCTTTCACTTTCATAACACCTCCATTATTTTCATGTTAATGTCATGTTTTATATAAATCTTTTCTATGCCTACTATGTTACGCTATAATAGATGCATAAGGCTCATATTAGATCCACTTGAAGATTTGGTTAATACTTTGAAGAATAAGAAATGCTCTCATCTTTTGTCTCCCTATCTTCTATTGTTCATCTTTTATATTCGTTGTCTTACTTTGCTTAAGTTTTTACAACTATATATATATATATATATAATATATATATATATATATATTATATATATTAGATATAGTAATATAATAATATTATAAAACCAATCTGATATGGCACCCTTCTATTACCAACATTCTTTTTATCTATCTTCTTTTTTTTTGACACTTTATATTGTTTATATTTTTTATTTCTATTTTGAAAATACTGAAAGTGTTTAATTGCATTTTCCAATTAATCACATCACCTAAAACATTCATTACATTAAAATACATTTCAGTAAATGACAAATGAAATGAGTAAAAACTTTTCATTTTCTACGACTACTTATATTTTAAACTATAAAAATATTTCAGCATCCATAAACAACCACAATAACAATATACTTCTCTTTTTCTTCTTCATGTCAATTAATATTCGAAAAACAATTTGAATATATACTTCTTTCAACAATAAACTTCGTATATTAGATATTATATATGTGTTGTGTCATCGTCATGATTCGTGAGCAATTCATAATTCTAATAGATTTTGTCTAACTTCGTATTAGAGTGTTTGATCACATTAATACATAATTCTATTCTATCCAAAAAGAAAAAAGAGAGTGACTACATTTTGTAATAAGAAAGATGATGCAACAACAATATCTCCTCAAAATAAAAGACTTTTTGAAAGAATGTTGGACCATAATTCTTCCTATAAAGTGATATGTATCTGGAAAAAAAATTTAGTTAGCTAAGAAATTTATATGAGTGAAGATAGTTCAAAAGACAAGAAAATTATTTTGAGAAAGAATTATCATATGTATGAAATTCATAGAGAATGACAATGAGAATAAGAGAGAATTATTTGGAAAAAAAATCAATTTAGTTATGCAATTTTTATCAAATTAGGAGGATAATAAGCGAAATTTGTTTTGTGATTTGAAAAGACCCGGGATTAATGTTGGCATTATTTTCCACTAATCCCTTCTTCTTTAAATATGTTCTGTTTTATTTTTTTATTTATGAGCCTTTAATTAAATTTATATGTAATATTTATTTCAGATGATAGAATTATCACTACTAAAAACTATCAAAAAGAGACTGGAAAAAGTGATAGACTACGTCGCTTTTTCGATCATAAGCAACGGAAACGGGATACAATTAGTTTCGTCGCTTTTTGGATCGATGCTTCCCAAAAGTGACAGATTGCATTGCATTGCATTTTTACTAATTTTTTAAATTTTTTTTAACAAAAGCGACGGACTCAATTACTCAATTTTAATTTTCATTTTTTTTTAAATTTTCAAAAGCCGCACAATCCTTCGCTTTTATGGAATTTTTATTTTTGAAAATCCCCCAAAAAAACCAAGGACAAAAGGACCCTATCCATCGCTTTTTTGGGTTTTAGTTTTTTTTAAAAACCCAAAAAGTGACAGACAAAACCACTATCCGTCACTTTTTCTATAACTTTTTTATAGCAAAAATTGTTAGTTTCTACCACCATATAGAAATTTAATTCAATTCAATTCTATACTATTCAGCCTAATCAAACACACACAATTATAAACATATACACAAAACATAAAACAATAAACTTAATATAACATTGAAAAGCATATAAATCAATATTTAAAGACTTATAAAATCTTTCAAAATTCGTTCCAAAATTTCAAAAAATAGATAAATGTCCAGAGATCAAAACTAGGGAGTGGGATCTACATAATCATCCTCATCATTACTATCGTTGTCGGTTTCTCGGGAGTCGAAGTAGTAGGTCGACGAGAGAGGTTCATCACTTGTTTTTTGATTTGTTGAATTGTCTTGCTTATGCTTTGTTATTCAAATACTGTTCTCCGCTCCAACACTTCCTATGCCGATGTAAGTTGTGCTATTTGAGCTTACATAGAAGCAATATGAACATTATCAAGTGTCTTTGCTTGATCGGACGATCTAATACCTTCTAAGCCTGACTCTAGTTGTCTTACATCGTTTCTAGATCCTAGATCATATAATCTAACTTTGTGTGTCCCCTACCACTTTTTTAAAAAAATTTGGGTGGACAGTTCACATGTCAATTAGATAAAGCTATCTAAATTCTCAGGGATGTACTGATGAAACTCATTCTGCATATTAAATCAAAAATTTACATCAATATATACATGTCATAAATATATTCACTATTAATATATAATATACATATTAAATAACATACAAAAGTTCGTTCAAACTTTCCTCCACCCACACATCTGGATCCAACTCATTTTCTTTCTTCCTTACATGAGTCTTCTTGAAAAATTCTGGTTAAATGGGAGTGCATCCCAATTCTTTTTCCTATAAATTAAAATTAAAATTTATAATGATATATATAAATCAACTAATTGTTTATTTAAAAGTTTGAACTAGAACTTACCATCTATTGCAATTTTTCCAACGTACTTGGTCGTCCACGCAAGTGCACATGATCGTTCAAGTAATAAAGTGGCACTTTTAAGAGCCGAGTATCAGACCCACAAGGACTTACGCTTAAAATCACTCAATTTCTCTAACTTAAAGCTAAACACAAGTGTATTCAAGAATTCAAAAATGATTTATTTTTTAGTTCTACAATTTAGACAAAATTTAACAAACACGACTCAATTTCAATTGTTTTAAAACAATGATTGGGTAAAGTCCTGGGCTGCAGCCACAAGCGCAACCAGAATTTCAATAAAGGGGTCCAAAATATGTAGAAATTGACACATGAAGTAGCCGAAGGGTGTTCGACATCTACTACATATACCTATAAAATTATTATAATCATTTGCAAATAATATAATTTTCCGCCGAAGCGGGTTTGGGTACAAGGTAGCTCTGCCCCTGGATGCAAATTTTATCAGGAATCATGAAATAAATATCACATATATATAGGTAATTATCAACTATTGAATCAATGAATCACAAGGTTAAATGTATGATCATGATCTCCCGACCTCTAATCGTCTACGATAAATAACACCATCAACTACATCGTTGAGCGATGATAGGATGGATTAAACACCGAGCATCACGATTTTTTCATGTATTGTGACCTAAGATAGTTCTAGGTATATCCCTATCTGAGAGATAAATTAACCCTAGCTATTTAGAATTAATCGTGCTCCTTATGTTCCCGCATTCTATACTTTTATTCCTCTCCCGATTTCAATTTGAACAATAAATTTATTTCAATGGTGATGAGTCACGAAATACGGAAAGCAAGAACATAAGAAAGATTCATATGATAATTGACATTAACCCAATGAAAAATTAATAGATTACAATCATCATGTAGTCACAGCCCTAGAACTAGGTTTTTTAGATAGTCATATTCAAGAATTGATCAAACAATGTTTAATGAACATAAAGAGATCGATAATAAAAGAGTTTTAGGAAAGAACCCAAAAAATGGTGAAAACGTTCTCCCAAGTCGCCGTTCATCAAAACCTAGAAAAAAAATACCTAATAAAATAAAATTTTAGCCTAGTTATACTAAAAATTGAAACGGCTGAAACTGGAACCAGGGGCGCGTTACGGAGGCATCTTCAACTTTCACTTTGCGAATCTTTTCTCTTCTCCAAAAAGTTGTCTTTCCACACACCACTCTGCCTCAAGAACTTAATTTTGCAACCACAATTATACTCTCTCTCCGCGAGATGGAGATAACACGGAGGGCTTTGACAAATAATCACTTCTCGCAAATTAATTTACGATCCCCTCTTTGCAATGCAGATAGCATACTTCATTGCCTTGGTATTCCTTTATTCCTCTTTCTTCCTTGCTTATTTTTGCCTTGAATATTTTGTGTTTTTCACTGTCCATTTTCGAGCTTAATTATCTAATTACACTCACCTACACAACTAATTATGTTGGTTAGCTCATAAACACACAAAAAACGATAAACAAAAAATATTGAGTTCAAATTTAGCTTAAATATGGACATTATTAGATTTCTAGGCATATAAATATGCCTAAGATCACTAACCCACACTTAGAGTTTTGTTCGTCCTCGAACAACTTACTAACTACTCTTAGACCTAGACTCACTACTATGGTATTTATGCATCATCTAATTTCTTCAAAGGATTTGTACTCAATTAACACAAGCATGTGTTCATTCGGAATCTGCATGACCCCTGTAATTGACTTGACAACTTTTAGCAACCAATGTATGCAACAACATGTGCACCATTACATATCACCTATCCTTCATACAACAAGTTCCCTTCACTCCATAGAACATTCCACACACTCAACTCGGGAAATTGAATATGCATTACGGACTTTGTAAACAAGGTACGCTCTCACTCAACAACAACATCAAACATGTATGCATTGAGAATCATAAGCTTGCTCGTTACGTGCATCTCTACTAATAAAATGTATAGTTCTCAAAATCAAACATGAGTTGCTCTGGTTGTAATGTAGGCTTAAGGTAAGGGATGATTCGTTTAGAAAAAATTAGTGACTTGTCCTCCCTAATGGAACATGTTCAACGTTCCTCTTACATTCACAACTTTTTCTTTTCGTTAGCCCCATCCTTCTTCACAAGTTTCCACTACTTTTACTAAAACCTTTAATTTCCCCTTTATTTCTTATTTTTTTGACACGCAACAATATCCACCCTTGACTTAGAGATTTCTCTCGAGTTAAGGTGCACCATGCCCTTGTTAGGGTAGGGGCCATTGTTAAGTTATTCACCTTCAACTTGGGTTTCTCCTAGTCGAATTTAACAATGTCCTAACGACCAGGGCCAAACTCAGACTCACACTCATGGGGTATCTTTTTACCTCTTTTCAATCTTTCCCAACAAACTACTATTTCCACACTATTTACTCTTTCCGTTGTTTTCACTTTTCCTCCTAACATAGTGCAATAGGGATCGGGATCAAAGCTAATGGTATCAGCAAAAAAGGATTCAACTTAATTATATGTGTTAGACAAAATTCAACGTTAAGACGACTCAATTGGGTATACTAGGGACATTCTTTCTAAACAACTACATTTCAAGACAAATCAAAGAAAGTCTATTATCATCTTTTAAACATACTAACACTTGTATTTTGCTTTAACAACAACCTAGGGAAGTTTTAGAATCCGATGCATTCGTGGATATAACAAGCACTCACCGCTTATGGCACAAGTTATACTCAAGAATGGATCAATTATAGCAATACAATCAGATCATGTACAAGGTCCAAATTAAGCTTAAGTTGCATCATTCAAGTCATATACAAAAAAAAATCAACAGCATTCATACATCCATTTCAAACATGTTTTTCATACATAATCCTTCAAGAATTGCAGCTTCAGCACAACTCAACCTAAGATTCAATGACGAAACTTCCCTTAAGATGGCCATCATCCATTTATCATTGGGCAACCTAACTCAACTACGACTAGAAACTCAATCATATAAAAGACAAAATATTTTTGTATTTTGTATGTTTCAAAGGGACTATCCTTGGCCAATGAACCGAAAACAACCTCCAAGGAACCCAAAATAAAACAACAGGAAGACAAAATTAGACTCAAAAAATATATATACAGACCAAATATTTTTTCACTCTCACCCCACACTCATACAAATAACATTGTCCCCAGTGCTATACGATATAATCATAATAGTATAAGAGGTAAGGTGAAAATACTCCCTAATCAGTCTTCCATCGCATCATCCCTGTCGGCCTCATCAATAGCATGAGCGGATTTTATCTCCTCCTCTGAGTTAGATTCAAAATCTGAGATGGTACGCATGTTCTCCTCATCACTTTGAATATCATTATCGATCGGCTCCCGAAACTCAGGACCAATTCCAAGTAGTGCTTTTGCATGGTAATTTAGAGGGTAGAACCGCCCGAACTCACCCAATTGTGCATCACTATAAACTCGACAACCCTTTTGGTGTCTCAACATCTATAGGTTGTACATCCTCCCAATAATCAACTCATCCCTCTAATGGCGTTCGAAAGTGGTGAGCGTTGGGCCAAACTCAGTGTCAATCTTCTTGGTGCGAGTAATGTCCAACGGTGCTGGATACAGGGGTTCCATATATTCTACAGTTTCCTTAGGTACACCTGCATGATACGTCTAGGTAATCAATCCACCAAAATCATACTTGTTCCCTTTGTCCACTCGGGCCTTGCGCATAACAGATTTCACAATGGCTCCAATATTAAGTTGTGTAACGGTCATCAAGTCATATACCAAACACACTCTATCATAAGTAATGTCAGTGTAGTGTAGCCTGGATATCAGATAGTGCATCACAACTTTCAACCAAACATTCATCTCCCGAAGCATGTGACCCTAGGGAAAAGATTGGTGATATCTCTTCCCGCTATGCTTAGTCCATTGTGCTATGGACTGTGGACTGCATAGCATGTGTCAAATGGCCTGATATGGAGGGCGTATGTTCAACCCTATCAGAACAAGTGGGTTTGTGTATTGTGGTGCACACAATATATCATTTATACCTGTGGGTGTGATGGACGCATTCCTATCTATCACTATCACATATTGAGATCTTGCTTCAGGCACTCCATTGGTGTAATACTCTTGTACCATGTGAAAGTTGCACTCTGCCGGTTCAGTATAGATGAACTCCATCCCTAGCTCCCTAATTCGCCTCAGAATCAGTGGGAACTCACGTGCCACACTGTCCATGTTGATATACACATTTGAAAAAAAAGATGCCTCGGTATGTTTTTGTACCAATCCTTGCCCACCTTGGTAACAACTTTAATTCCAAGCTGCCTGGTTTAGCCCTTGGGAACCGCAGTTGCGGGTTGGACATTTCCACTCCAGACACGTCTCATATGCCTTGATGTGGCCAGTTCCTTGCCAGTTCGTTGAGAACTCGACATGATCAACTGCAAGCAAAACAAATCATCCCATTACATATGTCATTGATTCACATTTGGGTGGTGTGCACATACCGCCCCACACTTATCTTAAGACAGTCACAAGCTTAGGTACTTAGACCTCCCTCAAGGGTACACAAGTAATCCATAACAAAAACCACCGACCTCACACTTTGACAAGTTAAACAAGAACATAACGTCTACTCAATAATTCAACACTATGACATTTAGGCACAGAGACTATACTCTCTACACATTGTCTGACCAGAAATACATATATACCCCTATTAGGGTCCATCTACTAGCCTAATTTTCATGCAAACAATGCACATTTTGCCTTAGTCAAAATCATTATACCTCCACATTCATACAAACCAAAGCAACTCACTTCAACTCTGCATCAATTGTTACCCATTCATATAACAATCCCGCACAAGCATGCATGACCCACAGACCATTACCCAATCAATACTAAAATAACAACAATGAACAATATGGGACTGTTACTCAAGAATTTAAAATCACCTATAACCACAATATAGCCCACAACAACAAGAAACGATTAACCAAGGCACATTATACTTAAAGAGTCGCACAGACCTATCAAAATTGGACAAGTATTCCAAACCATGTATAACCCACAAACTACCCCCCCCCCCCCCCATCATATGAACACGTAATGGTCTCACTCAACCCCACCAAGTTCATAGTACACCCACAAAACAGAAACAATATTACAAAGAATGATCCCAACTTTGCTGAAAAGAATTGTAGAATACATACCTTCGATGCTTGAGAAGAGTGAATTCGCAAGGGGACAATGAAATTTTCCTCCTTGTTACGCATGAGACACGAAAAATAACCAGGGGAGTAAAAGAGGAAAATTATCGGGGTTTAAGGGGAGTAATGGGGATTTAAATGGGTGATTTTAGGGATTAAAAATGGATGGGTCGGGGTATTTCCAAAGGAAACGGGTTAAAATCCATTTATGTAATGAAAAACAAAATTTTCTTACATGGGGCTTGACACAGAGTCTATTGGAAATTTAATTCCAGGTGAGGGCAGTTTTTATCCTTAAATTTGCGAATGCGGGACTGTCACGATATTGACTTCTTTGACATAAAAGTAACATACCATCGAAATCAAAATTCCAGAACCCTCCACGATGCGCTAGGTGCACGAATCGTTTTACCTTGACTTGGAAAATTAATTCCAAGAAATGAAAAACTACTGCCTCCCTACACGACGTGACACCTTCAAGAAGCTTCCTTGGACCAAAATGTCTATTTCTTGCACATTTGAAGCTTCAAATTCGTTAGTCAAAACACGATGGGTTGCCTGCCGTCAAGCGCCTTAGCTTTGGCCGTGACTCGACTCATCTTTTTGTATTTTTCTGAATATTTCATTTTATGGAACTAAACTAACAAAACAAAATAAAATAAATCCTAAGTATTACAAGGGTTCATGGGTTGCCTCCAATGTAGCGCCTGATTTTACGTTATGACACCATCCATCTCATGACTCAATTGCTATTTAATGTGAGCGCTTCAAACTCATGATCCACATCATTCCCGAAATAGTGCTTGACCGTTTGACCATTCACAAGGAAAAATAGATCTGTTATCCTTATTTTTTAACTTCACAACACCATGTTGGGTCATTCTTACCACTTCAAAAAGACCACTCCACTTATATCGAAGCTTTTTGGCGAACAAATTCAATGTTGAATTGAACAGCAACACTAGTTGACCAGGCTTTAATGTGTGTAACATAAGATGCTTGTCATGTTGCTCTTGGTTTTCTGTTCGTACAGCTTAGCGTTCTCATAAGCGTGAAGCCTAAACTCCTCTAATTCATTCAGATGTGTTATTTTCTTCCTACCGGCTAACTCGGCATCCAAATTCAGCTTTTTGATTTCCCAATATGCCTTATGCTCCGATTCATCTGGTAGGTGACAAGTTTTACACACACCATTCGACAAGGATAAGTCCATATCGATGTCTTGTATGCAGTCCACTACGCCCACAAGGTATCATTTAGATTATCATCTCAATATTTTCTTTGGGCATTTACCATTTTTTGGAGGATCTTTTTTACCTTCTATTAGACACTTCCACCTGCCCACTAGTTTGGGGATGATATGTTGTAGCCACTTTGTGTCTCACCCCATATTTGGCTAAAAAATTATGCACTGAATCGTTAATAATGTGTGTACCTCTATCACTGATCATAACCCTTAACGTTCCGAACTTGGTGAAAATGTGTTTCCAGATGAACTTCACAATTACTTTTTCATCATTGGATGGTAATGCAACCGCCTCCACCCATTTAGACACGTAGTCCACCGTAACTAGGATGTATTGGTTTCCACGAGCTGATGGAAATGGTCCCATAAGGTCTATTCCCCAAACATCAAAGATCTCAACCTCCAATATATTGCTCAATGGAGTCTCATGCCTCCTCGAAATGGTGCCCATCCTCTGTAACTGATCACAACCTTGAACAAACAAAGCAACATATTTAAACAGAGTAGGCCAAAAGAAAAAATATTGCAATACCTTATGCTTAGTTCGTTCGCCTCTATGGTGTCCACCATATGGTGAAGAGTGAAAACTCTTCAAAACTTGTGTCGCCTCATGCTCAACTATACATTTCTCATCATCTGATCAGGTTCATGCATGAATAAGAAGGATTCATCCCATATATAGAAGTGTTCATCATATGTCAGCCTCTACTTTGGATGTGTTGAGGTCCCATGTGGAAATTAACCACCCACTAGAAAATTCACAATATCAGCATACCAAGGTACTTGAACAATGTACATAATAAGCAATTGATCATCAGGAACTTTTCAAGAATATGCCCCTCATTTTTCACATGAGTTGAATCCTTCAAACTCGACATATGATCAACTATCTAGTTCGCAGTCCCCTTCCTGACCCTTTATCTCAAGATAAAACTCTTGTAGTAGTAGATTCCACCTAATCATTATCGGCTTGGGATTCTTCTTGTTAAACAAGTATCTGATTGCAACATTATTAATGTAGATTATAACTTTGGTTTCCACCAGGTATGATTCGAACTTATAAAATGTGAATGCTAATGCAACATCTTTTTTCAGTCACAGTGTAATTCGATTGAGCGGCAGGAACTGTCTTGCTCATATAATATATGGAATGGAACATATTTTCTTTTATCTTCCCAAGTACTTCCCCAACCTCTATGACACTAGAATCACACATAAGCTCAAAAGGAAGCTCCCAATTCGGAGCAATTATAATGGGAGCTTCAATCAACTTCTTTTTCAATAACTCAAATGCCTTTAAACATTTTTCATCAAAAACAAACTTCGTCTCTTTCTCTAGCAAGATGCACATTGGTCTTGCAATCTTTGAGACGTTCTAGGAACCTCATTAAAGTGAACCACCATAACCAGCTATGTTACCAAGGAAAGCTAAATTGCCTTTTACCATGGGTGGTGGAAACTTCTTGATAACCTCCACTTTAGCTTTGTCAACTTTTAGCCCACTTTTGGAGATATTGTGTGTAACACTCCGAAAGTACATGACTTAGTCTAGAGCCTCACATGATGAACTAAACTCTAAAACAGTATTTCTAAGCCTAAACAAATGTACTGGAACTAAATAGATGTATTAGAGTCAAAACGTTAAGAAACGACCATGACGTACATAGACGTTGTAAAAGAATGGCTAGTGATATGCCACTTGGATTGTTAGCAATGGCGGTTTTAAGAGCTCAAAATTTAAGTAAATGTTGGGTAAAAATATAATTTTAAATATATAATAAACGCTGTTGTTTTAGGGTCGAAACTTCAGGGTATGACTCCCCAAGGACCACCGTAAGGGTCCTTGAAGAGGACCGTAAAATTTGACCCCAAAACTGTCATTTGACAGTGGCCAATGACAGAACCAATCGACGAGCCGTCGATGGATCAATGGACCGTCGATGGTGGTCGTTGGTGAGGACTTATCTGTTTTGGAAAATGTCTTCAAAACCAACTCTTTGAATCAAACAACGGAGTGCCAGTATGGGGTCGTTGATTGGTCTATGGACCGTATGTGGGCCTTCGTAGGACATGGCAGAGAGAGTGTGGTCGGCAGAGCGAATGAGGCGGGGGGTCCCAATATCGAGCGACACGACGCGAAGTCAGGAAAATGGGCAGCAAAAAGCGCGGACAGCGGACGACGCAGGCGGCCGCCGCGCCGGCCGCCCAGTGGCTAGCGTGTGCGGACACAAGGCGCCAGGCGCGGGCGGGCCTGGCCGCCCGCTGACGAGTTGGAAGCGACAGAACGTGCGCGGGCGAGGGGGTGCACCCCACCTGAGTCGCCGGGGCGCACGGGCGGGTGCATTATTTAAGTTAAGTTAAGACTATGATAAGTTACCTTAAGGTGCACATAAAACTACTTAACATCTGCAGTATCCCAAACATCATGATTATCTCCACACTTCTCTCTACTTTCTTTCTCTATTCCAAAACCCCATTGAATACCAAACATAAAGGTTCACTAGGTATTCAAGACTCAATGTTTTATCTATAATTCTTCAAGGAATCCTAAGGTATGGAAGCTATTCACTCTTGGGATCTCTTTCGTAAGAGGCTCTTCAAAATTGGTTTCTAATGATGTCTAAAATATAGGTTTTCTTCCAATTTCGTGGATGATCTTCCAAATTGATTTGATGTTTATTTATTTTGGTTATTATTGATATATTATTATTGTATATTGATTAATCATTTTAATTATTAGTCTTTGACCTAGTTCGATGGAAGAATTCAAGATTAAACCTTTTTTCCCTAACCCTAGGTTATGAATAGAGGTTGATTTGATTAGTGATGATGCAATTGACTTAGTTATTGTATTTATTACTATTATATGATTATAATAAGTGAATTTATGGATGAATATTTTTGGATTGATGGAAAAATATTAAAGGAGGCTTTTTTAGGCTAATTGGTAAGACTTTATGATATTGAGTTTTGTACTTCAATGATGATGGCTTATACTTGATGATGATGTTCAATTGATGTATTATAGGTGAATATATTAGGAAGATGATTATATGATGAATGTGAGAATATGTTATGGATATATTGAATTGTGAGATCTTGATAGGGGTATAATCATGCAAGGATGAATGTGTATCTCTTGTATGTCCAATCATGATATGACTATGATGTAACCACACAAACTAAGGGTTAATATGAAAGGAAATTCTCATGCAATACCTAATGATATAGTGACATGGTTATACAAGGGGTTAGTCTGATTTGGCTTATATTAAGATATGATGATTGAGAAAGGCTTAAAGGCATTTTAAAAAGGAAATTTATCTTAGCACCAAGCAAACAAGATAAGAGAGGTGTCACTTCCCAATGTGGGAAGGTAGGTTCACGATGATTATCATGAAGTAAGGACTCCAATGCTAATGTGCATGAAGAGGGTTCAATGTTTTGGTCTACCTTTGCAGGGAGAGCACCTTCTTTCTATGTAGGGTTTCATGACACCGGATTCCATGTTTAGCTCACATTGTCTATTGTTGGCTAAGGAAATTATTCTCGAAAGTAAAATGAATGAATGAAAGTAATGAAGTGAACACTAACTAGGGTGACTTAAGAGGTTCTACTTAGTATAGGTAGGGGTATGGGACCTTACCTATAGATGTCACAAGTTGACCTTGAGGGGAGTCTGGAGGTGTGAATTCTTAGTTCTTAGAACTTATGTTATGAAATGAATGCAATAATTGATTTAAAGTGATGTTGACCGTAATGATGGGTTTTTGGTTTTTTATTTTTTTTTTTTTTGTGATGAACATGGATATTGGTCTAATGGCTAATATGATGAGGTATGCATGATATGAAGATATATTGAAATGTAGACATTTCTTATGGTCTCTTGCTTAGTTTACTTGATTATGTGGGGTTATGAGGCTTCACATAAGCATTGCACTTGTAGGCTTGGGAGGGGATTGTGAGTCAGGGTCTTATGTGCTTTGATGTTATGAACTCTAGTACATGAATTGTTGTTGTGGACATTATGTTGGAGTTATTCATGTTGATATGACCTTATGATGATGTTATTCATGTTAATATGACTTGATGTGAATGTTGGTCTTGTGTTCGATATGAACTTGTCTTAAGTGATATTATGATCAATGACTTGCATATGATCTTATATGTGCATAAAGGCTTTTGGAGGTGAATTAGCATGGTTTTGAACAAAATGTCCTTTTAAGCATTATTTCAATGGTTTTACTTGCATATGTTTTCATACTTAGTACATGTGGTATGTACTAACCCATATTGTTTTCCTTTTCGCAAACGATGTAGGTTTGGGCCATTGAAGTGCAGGAGGCCACTTGGAAGGAAGAATTGGAAATATTTCCCAAGTTATTGGTAGGCCCTCAAGTTCATAAATGTTGTCATTCTTCTATTCTAGCTATGATGTTGCTTATGTCTAAAGACACTTATTCCTTCCTTTATCATTTTGAGACTATAGTTGCAAGCCTATATGTGGTATATTGTATTGAAGTAAGGGCTATGACCAATATTGTAATTCTCTATTAGATGGTTTAATGAGACACAAATTATTAGACTATACCTTATGAATTAGTTATATTGCCTAAGCGAGAAGTCTACCACATTAGCCTTGCCTGGATGGTATTCAATGATGACATCATAATCTTTAAGTAACTCCATCCACCTTAGCTGTCTCAAATTCAAATTCTTTTGAGTGAACACATGTTGCAAACTACTATGATTAGTAAACACCCCGCACTTAACACCATAGAGGTAATGCTGCCAGACATTAAACTGATGAAAGTTTCAAGCGCATTGGTCAAGCCAAAAAACATAACAAAAAAGTCATAATTCCCATAGCGAGTCCTAAACGCAGTCTTGGAAATATCCCTATCAAGAAACTCTTGGGTTTGAGCCTTAAGCTCTCTTAATTCTGTCGGAGCCATGCGACATGGAGGGATGAAAATGAGAGGAGTATTAGGATCTAAATCAATGCAAAAATATACATCTCTATCCGAAGAAATATCAGGCAAGTCATTAGGAAATAATTCACTATATTCAAATACCACAGGAATAGACCCAATGGATAGAGCCCCAATCTCCACATCGCTCATATGAGCCAAATAAGACAAACAACCATGCTCTACTAATTTACTAGCCCAAATGGAGGATATAATCTTAGCTTCCTTAGGCTTGTATACCCCTTCCTACTCTAATTTTTCCCTTCCCAAGTTATAGACTTAGTATTACAATTTAACACAACGTAATAGGGGACAACCAAGTCATGCCTAAGATTACGTCAAAGTCAATCATATCAAAAATCACCAAATCCGCCTCAAGTTTGAAATACCATAAATAAAATAGGACAAGAACGATGACATGGGTAACTATGAATGACTCTCCAACTAGGGTAGAAACAGGAATAGGGGCATGAAGTACATCACAAATCATATCAAACTCGGAGGTATATCTCACGAATGCATAAGAATAAGTAGAACTCATATTAAATAAATCATTAGATACTCGTTCACAAACAAGGATAGTACATGTGATCACCACATTAAACACTTCTGCCTCATTCATGCCCAAAAAAGCATAACACTGACCCCTATCTTCTTGACGAGCCACCTCCCTACATGGTTGTACGTTACGTCTGCCTGTATTACCATTTACTCTACCTCCATAGCCTTGTTAATTACATCCTCGCCCACCTTGTGGACGTCCTCTACCATTATTACCATTCCTCGCAGGTCCACTCTTTGGATAGTTGTTGCGCGAAATAAAACACACGCTGATGGGGGAAATCCCTCGTCATATGCCTAGGTTCTCCACAACTATAGCAAGTACAATCAAAAGATAGTATTATGCCCGTCAAAGGCGCGACTCCCTAGCTATCCTAAAAATTATAAGATGGAGTTCTCGAGTAGTTACCCATAGAGGCGGGCATAGAGGACTAAATTGGCTTCCAGTGTTGGTGTACCAGATCCTCTAGTATAGGAGCCCTAAAAATTTCCAGAATTCTTGGCTCTCTTAGCCAAAGCCTTAGCTTGTCTGTCTCGCTTCACTCTCGGCATTTTCTTAACATAATATGTCACCTCATTAAAGATCCTCCGTACATAAGTCATATGTTCTTATAATACTTGCGATTCAGAATTTAGTCCCTGAATAAATAAGTGGATCATCTTCTCCCCTGTGGTCACCAATTGAGTAGCATATCTAGATAAAGCATTGAACTTGGCCTCATACGCAATCATAGGCATACCACATTGCTCCAAGGCCATAAAATTATCTTTCTTATGATCCCTCACAGTTCTAGGCATATATTTCTCCAAGAACAAAGCATAAAATTGGGTCCAAGTGGGTGGAGGTAAAGTAGAATATCTACACTTCATATAAGCTCTCCACCATTGTTTTTCCTTACCTTAAAGTTGGAAGACACGAACTCAAACCCATGATGGTGAACTATACCCAATAAATGCAGCCTCTCATTGAAATCCAAAATGAACTCATACACATCCTCACTCTCAGAAACCAAGAAATACCAGAGTCTTAAGCTTCGAAAACTTAGTCAACATGTCATGCTTATTGCCAGTCATAACAGAACCCAACAAAGGATATTAGAAAGCATAATTACCTCCCGTTCCACTCACCGTAAAAGCAGTGCTAGTAGTAGGAGAATTGTTGAGAGCTTGAGTTGCTTGAACATAGGGAAGCATCCCAAGACCAACCAAACCTTTCGGAATGACATGATTTGTTACGCTAACACTGGATCCAAGGGAAGAACAAATGTAGTCTCCGCTAGCACCTCTTCCTCTTGTCCAACTTCCTCAACATCTCCAACCTCAATATCCTCTTTTATCTCCTCATTATGAGCAGGAGGGTTCTCATTCACATGAGCATTTTCAAT
Source organism: Solanum habrochaites (assembly GCA_027704765.1). Lineage (NCBI taxonomy): Eukaryota > Viridiplantae > Streptophyta > Magnoliopsida > Solanales > Solanaceae > Solanum > Solanum habrochaites. The sequence goes on from JAKWJA010002500.1 coordinate 57,128,373, forward strand.
CGATATCTCATTTTCAGCAGGCATACTCTTCCACTACCTCTACCGTAGCTTCTCCTCTACCTCTGCCTCGACCTCATCCTCTCGGTGCAAGTTCTTTAGTTGGAGAACTGATGGTAGCGACGAGATGATCACTGCTGAATCTAATGTTAACCCTCTGTGAACAGAAGAGTGAGGAAGGTTAGATACCAATTGGAATTAAGTTATAGCACGAAAGGAGACAAGAGAAAATAGAGAGATTTCCTGAAGTCTTATAACCTCTTGAAGAATAGTTAAGGTGTCCTCGTACCGTTCCACGAGACTCTACTAGAATCATTTTGGTACATCGAGATCAACGAACCTAGGCTTTGATATAAAATATGTCAAGATCCAGACCATCGTGATTGGCACCACACTAACTCTCTTGTGGAAAAATCACTACTATAACCCAAACCGAACAATTAAACAAAAAATTAAGGCATTCAAGTTACCAGAAGCAAGTTAAATACTAAGGAAATAAATAAAGTTCCAACTAAACTCTAACAAAAGTCTATCAATTAAAACAAACGCGGACGAATTAACCTAGAACTTGAAAGTCAATGTACCAAAACTACTGACGATAACAAAGACTAAAACAAGATGAGTAACAACTCCAACTAATATAGAAATGTCTAAAGAACTATTCTACATAGACCCCAAGAGGATCCAAAGTATCCCGAATGATGCTTGCTCACCCTTGAATTTGAAAGCAACACTTCACAAATCTTCGAAGTGAGGTCTGTCCATGGCCATTGGAAGATGTCCTGTACTCAACAAAAATAAGAGTAAGTGTAGTATTAATACACAACTACTTTATAATGGTAGGTACACGCGGCTATCCCACTAAGTGCAACATAAGCAAGTCAAACAACATTATAATCATATGCATATATATAAACATATACGATATTATCAACATTTACGAATAACAATTAACTTCATATTTCTCAAATTACACAATTATGTCAAGTAGTTGGTCCTCTAATGGAACTCAAACCCAAATTGTTAGTGCACCAGAATGTAGTACCCTATCCCATAGTTATGCCGAAATGTGACAATTTGATCTCATTTTTATACCGAAACGTGGCAATTTGATTCCAATTAGTTATGTCGAAATGTACATAATCTGATCCATCAACACAGCACAATCACAAACACAAGTATACTTTTGAGTCATACAATTATGAGTGATAATGACATATAATCATTTGTCTATATCATTTACAATAAGTGTGATCAACAATGCAACATTCATATACATACAAGTAACATAACAAAGCATGAACATGCATACATCACACACTCATAGAATTACAACCATCGCCTACCTAAAAACAGTCTTGAAATCCTAAGAATCTCGATCCTTCCTTTTTCGATTCGTTCAGCTTGTTCTTGATCTACAAAAAATCATAATAAAATGGAAATCAATAAACAATCGTTAATTACCCAAAACTATAACAATCCTATGAATCCTAGATCAAATCCATGATCCCAATTATCTAATTTAGGGTTGTTTTCACCATCGAATCAATATCCAAAACCCTTCCTCATCATTATTAACCTATCCTATTACGTTCTACGAATCGAAATATGGATTCGGAGAGTGAAAACTAAAACTTAATTTTAGCCTCAAGAATGGTGAAAATTGAATAGGAGTTGGTTGGTCTTGTTCTTTAACTCTAATAATAAAAAAAACTGTCAAATAAGGTTGTTTAGGGGTTTGTTAACAACATTAAGTCGTGTATGGCCAGCCACAACGGCCACCATCCTACTGTAGCAGCTCCGTCAGAGCAGCAAAATTCCTCGCTAGGGCGGGATTCTCGAACCAGTGAGCTATTTCAAGAATTCCAAAATCCTCATTTCACAACACACCTCTAACCCATGACGCGCAAAAAATACCCTTTATGATAAGATCGATTACGGGAGTTCTACTCACCCAAATTGAATTTCATAAAGTCGTACGAATTCTTTAATGAGTTATATATCTTAACGTAAATCAAAATCATAAATCATTCACCTAATTTCCACCATATTTCCCTGCACTTTAATGACTCTCATTTTATCCGAATTTGGACTAGGTTGGGAATTTCCAAGTTACTACCAAAGAATTTTCCGACCCCACATTTTTTCTCGTTGACTTTTCTATTTCGACGGAACCCATTCGTTACAATAAAATTTATAAGTATGATGTTTTTATTTCTTCCACTCTATTAGTTTCTCTAATTGTTCATGTAGTCATGATTTTCATTTTATTTAGATTTTAGGTGCAGTGATTAAGTTAGCTTTGGATATTTCAATATTTGAATTCCATTTATTTGTTTTCTTTATTAATTGTGTCTACCCTATGAATTTTACTAATTTTTCCTTTGAAGTATAATCAACATTCAAAAACATTTGTGGAGGATTCAAGATTTGGTTTGGCATAGCACAAGTGTCATGAATAGGTAAGAAACTTTTATCATTTCATAACATATGATTGTGATAATTACTCGTGAGTTTTAAAACTTATTTTTGAAGTAGTTAATGATTTAATGGTTGCTACTGTAATATTAAACATTAATTTCTTCTTCCAGGAATTCAAATATCTCATTTCAGGATTTGATGGATCTATCAAGGTATAGCAAAGAATATATTGTTGGTGTTGAATCAATCCTAGATTTTGCTTACTCTTATGGAGATCCTCAAGGAGAGGAAATTAAGTGTCAATGTGCAAAATGTTGTAATATTTGTTGGACTTGAAGGAATATAGTGTATGATCATCTAATATGCTATGGATTTGTTAAAGATTATACTAGATGGATCAATCACATGGAATGAGATATCAAGTTGAATGTTGACAATGATATGGATTACTCGCATGATGATATTGATGGGTTGCTGAATGATCAATTTAGAAATGTTGCACACGCTGAGGAGTTTATTATAGTCCAAATGAAGATGCCAAGAAATTCTACAACTTAGTTGAAGAGGCAAGCCAAGAATTATATACTGGTTATACATGATTCTCTAAATTATCATTCACATTTCGTTTATATTTATTAAAGTGTCTACATGGATGGAAATATGAATCATTCACTTCTCTTTTTTAGAGTTTTTAAAAGAGGAGATGCCCCAGTTGAACATGCCTCCGTCTTACAATAAAACCAAGTCTATTTTTAAGAATCTCGGTCTTGATTATGAGAAATTGTTGCATGTCCCAATGCATGTTGTTCAGGAATGATCATAAGGATGACGAATTTTTTCATACTAGTGGAGCTTCACGATATATTAAGTTTCTTTAAGTTGATAGTGAGCTTGAGCCTTAAAAAAACATCGAGTTTCAACAAAGACTTTGAGACACTTTCTATTAATTTCTAGACTTAAAAGGCTATTTATGTGCTCTAAGACGGTAGATTCTTTAAGGTGGTGTCAAGCCGTATTTTAACTATCTTTAGAAAAATCACTTTTTGAAATGTTTTAGTATAAAACAATTTGAGAAAATACTTAAAAAAGAGTCGTCGGTTAATTTTTTAATAAATGAACAAAATTTAATTTAAATATTTTAACAAGTTAAATTTTTATAAATATAGAGAAAATGGGTAAAAGATTCTTATTACGCTTCAAGAAGATTTTTAAGAAATTTGAAGCGTCCGCTAACATGCGGTTATCCTACGACTTGGTTAAATATATATTGACTATTTTATAGGATAATATTTATAAAATTAATTTACAATAAACTTGAAAGAATAGTTACACAAGAATAACTTTTTTTTAACTTTTAAGAAAAGGAGATCTTAATTGAAATATATGAATTAAAGAAACTATTGGAATTTAAACAAAAAACTAGATTAATTAAAATTTATTTAATTCATTTTTAAATAATAATTTAAACCAATTTGAGTAAGTAAAGCATGAAAATCGTTTTAAATTAAATGGAGGATAAAAGATTTTGCCTAAATATATTCAATAAAAATAGAATAGTTGGTAAAAAAAAAATTACTAACATAAAGAGTATAGTTCGTCTTTTGGTGGATTAATAATTCTAAAGTTAGAGTTAATAAAAATTAGTCATCATAACAAAACATAGAGTAAAAGAGATATGAAATTGGGCCCCCTTTTTGGGGGGGGGGGGTTCCAAAGTGTAATTAAAATGTGTGATAATGTAATTATTCATCATTAAAATTCGATTTTAAAATTGAATAATAAATTGGTCTTTTGTAATATGTTTTAAACTTGTATTATACATGGACTTAAAAGTGGAAAAAATATTATTGCTATAAATGGTAAATATTTTTTTATTATAATTATTTAGTAAGTTTCCCTAATATAATAATTCCTTAATTATATCCTAAATTTAAGCCAGTATGTCCTTTCAATTTAACACTATTCGGCCAAAACTCCAAATATCTATAGAATTCATTAGTTTCTCTATCGATTATCTAACACTGGGAATGATGTGGATAGCAGCCGTGTAAACGAATACTTTTCTTTACTTTTTTTTCCTCCGACTTTGATTCATTTTGCCTCACTTTTACTTCTTCTATCAACTGCTATAACAAAAATGACGACAAATTAATATTATATTTTTTTTAATAGAAGTCATCAAATAATTTGAATAGATAATAAAAATTCTTATTAGCAAGTTATAATTAAAAAATTAACTAAATAAAGTGAGTAACTTTGTAACTAAAATTTTCATTGTTAAGTGACTTTTCGAGAGAAAAACACATAGTTGAGTGTCTTTTGGGTTAGAAATCGTAGATGAATCACTTTATGAGATTAAAGTCCATAGTTAAGTGACTTTAAATCACATATACAGTTGAGTGACTTTTGCTGTAAAAATCATAGATAAATGACTTTTTGAGGTAAAAATTCATAGTTAAATGACTTTCTACGAAAAAAGTTTAAAGTCGAATGACCATAGGAGATATTATCTCCCTTTGAATAAAAGGAAATCAATTCAAAACTGGAAGAAATTGTGTTGGAGGTAAAAAAAAGAAAAAGAAATCAAGTCAAGTAGCAGTAGAATTGGATTCTTAACCAGAAAGAAAGACCAGAACACTAAAAGGTCCATTTGATTTCCAGATGGTTAGCTGGCTCAGCTTGAATATAAAACTGAATATATTTGCAAATAAAACAAATCAGGACTGCTAATATAAAAGTACATATTTTTCTCTTAGCTCGCAATCTAACGTATAAATGAGAAAAAAGTTTTAACAGGACAATTAAATGAAGAATGACGGGTTGCATGTACAAAACAAGAAGAATGAACCCATTAGACTGTGTTTGAAGAAAAGAAATATTCTATGCTACAATTTTCAATTAATCAATCAATCAATTTATTTTGCTTTTTAAGTCAAATGCAAGTTTCATATGTTCGATTGATGTAAAAATATTCTTTAGCAGCTTTTTTTTTCTTTTCTCAATATAACCTGGAGAGAAGATATAAAATATAATTGACATTATTGAAAACATTAGATATGAAAAAAAGAGGACGTGGTAAAATATTATTTTTTCTTCATCAAATTTAAACATTTTCACTAGAACTGTAGGAATTCTATAATGAAAATAAAAGCAACATCATGATATAATATGGAAGCAAAGCGTAGAAAAAGAAATGATAATGTACTTATGATAAACTAATATTGTTTAAAAAGTCATTCGATTTATTTGATTATTTTTTATTAAAATTTTATTTAAAATTAAAATTTTAAGAAATAAAAAAATATCTATTTAAACTATTTAATGACTTTGACTAACTAAAAGCATAATATTTATTTATAGTTACTCGGTTATGATAATTTTCTCCGACATTGATTCATTTTGCCACACTTTTACTCCTATCAATTGATATAACAAAAGTGACGATAAATTAATATTATATTTTTAATTGAAATCATCAAATAATTGAAATAGATATCTTTTTATTTCTATAAATTTTATTTTAAATAAAAAAAATACATAATAGGAATTTTTCATTAATAAAATCAACTAAATAAATTGAGTGACTTTGTGAGTAATATTTTCATAGTTGAGTGACTTATGGAGAAAATATCACATAGTTGAGTGACTTTTAGGTTAAAAATCATAGATGAATGACTTTTTGAGATAAAAAAAATCACATAGTTGAGTGACTTTTTGGTTAAAAATCATAGATGAATGACTTTCTGACATAAAATTTCATAGTTAAGTAACTTTTTTAGAGAAAAATTTAAAATCGAGTGATCATATAAGATATTATATTCTTTAATAAAAATAAAAAAAATTGAAATCGGAAGAAATTATGTTGGAGGATCGAAAAAAAAAAATCAGTCAAGTATAGTAGAATTGAATTCCTTAACCAAATTCATGGGATTTTAGAGAAGAAGCTTTAAGAAGGGAAAATTATTGAAGTGATGTTATAAAATCCAAGCTCATGGCAATATAAATATAAAAGAGTATGAACCAAGAATTAAGATGGAAAGACAAGACTTTTTCTTATTCAAGTGTAGACTTCAAATGGTGAGTGATGTCCTCTATTTAATTAAAGTGTTGAGATATCACTCCAAAGGCACCAAATTAATAGATACATGTTTTATCCATAATGATCATATCCACCTTTGGTAAATATACATACATGAATCAAGTAATTCATACATATCCAATGGACACTCCACTAAGTAGTTTCAATGGATTTGTAACACTCTCCCCCTTGTCAAAAAATGTCCATAGATAATGTGCCTCGTAAAAACCTTAATGGAGAAAAAAACCCTGTGGGAAAAAAATTCTCTCTAGTGAAGGAAAAAGAGGTCCACACATATCTTTTGATACGCACTATTTATTGTCTCATTAAAACCTTGCCAGAAAATTCAGTGGAAAAAAACCTCGGTCAAGGAAAAAAAATTGCAACGCGTAGTCATACCCCCACTAATTAAACATCACTTTACTTTTCTTGTGATGATGTCTCCACTATTCGTACATTGTGGTTGACATATTCTTTTTTCAAAGAAGAAAAAACCCACACATTTCCCTGAATATTGTGTTCATTTATCTCAACCATGACGCATTTTCGTCTGCCTTCATCGAGGACTTTATTTCTGCATCAACAATTTTGCTTCATTGATTGGCCAGGAATATTTTTGTGCCTCCACATTCAAACACGTAGCTTACTTGAATAGAGCTTTAATGCGGGATTATAAATATTCTGCATTTGCGTAACCAACCATTTTGGTCCTTGGATTTCTCGAAAGAATAAACACTAACTATGGGTCCCCTTTTCGAGGATATTCAATCATTGCTCAACACTTCAATGCACTTTTTAATCGTGGAGAAATTGAATCTTGCCAGAAAATTTTCCGCAAAACAAATAATCTGGTCCAATATTGTTAGTAAGATGGCACCAGTTCCCAGATATGGAGTTTTATATCACAAGCAGTTCTCATCCTTCTTTTTGATATCAAACTTTATCATCATTTATGTCAAGTGATCCATAATCATTGGTGGTACTCAATGAATGTGATTTATCCATATAACATTGCATCAAAACTATGTGCAACTGTTAGATAAATATTTCTTTCAAAGTATCAATCTGTAGGTCCAGAGAAAATTCTTGTCTTACCAATACATTTTCATAAAATAACAAAGACAATTAGGGTCATTCTTTTGTACCCTTTTCCTTTCCTTGACTAGGATTTCATCATATAAGGATCTTAATCTTTTATTGAAAATTTCTTTCCCAAAAAACTCTTATATGCTTCAGACACCCCTCGATTGTTTCAAGGATTTTCATATAACCTTATCTTTCTAGCTAGACATTACAATTTATTTAATATGCATTGAAGTTTTTCATAATTTTGCCCAGATCAAAACAAACCTCACTGCATCCACCAAAGGAGAAAACCTCTCCAATAATGTCAGGATTTTGCGATAACCTTTATGCCCCAAGGCACAACCGTATTTGATTATCTTACGGTTTATACCTATCGGCATAATAATTTTATTTGTAACCCCACTGACATTAACCTTGATTTATGGACTACCAGTCCAACATATCACTTTTCTAAGTGACAACAAAACAAATATACTTGAATTGTGCATTTTACGTGGCCAACCATTTATCTCTCCACACTATATGACAAATTTGAATTCAAGATCCTCATCACACTTTATATATTGAGCGCTATCTCTATATATCAAAGAATACCGTCGACGTTTAATTTGATCCATCGATTCCAACAAGACATAACTTTCAATCTCTTTATTTTTTAAGGTCCCTGAATCTTTTTCAGATTTTTATGAAAAAGGTGTTATGTCAATGTGCTCTTTATAGCCTTGCCTCATTATCGATGACCATATTGATCATTTGCTCCTTCCTTCTTCAAACAATTTTGATATTTGGAATTCCGACGATTGGTCTATTACGCTTTTCTGGCGTTCATAGTACCTCTGTCCTTCAATTACTTTACATTGGAGCATTTGCAGCTGAATTATATCATACGTCATTGCTTCATCTGGCAACTGATTTTGCCAACATTAATGCAACCTGAATTATCCCTTGGACTTTAAGTTCACATATTTTATTTAATGAGAATCTTGATAATTTATAATTAACCTCACAAATAATTTTCGCTGTCATATCATCTCTCCCCCTAATGTTCAGAAAATTTAACTTCATTCCAACCTTATTGGAAGTGTCATCTTTGTGGCGTGGTGGGTGGAGCAATTAAAATCATAACCGCACATTTAACCTTTTTAGATGAAATTATTTGGTTCCCTGACCCTGACCATTTTAATGGGAGAAACCTTGTTGGCTTTATGCATACGTGGTTGTTTGATACATGTTACTTATCTCATACTAAATCTCATTTGGGATTTTTATTCTCATAACCATGATTTAGCTATAATTGAGGGCAAATAATTTGCTGCTAAATGAACCGCATTATCACTATAATTTCATAGTTTGAAATTGTGGCTCTTGAATTTTTTTTTTTTTTTTAAACAATTCGAGCCAACACTTTACAAAATCAATTTAAGTAACAACAAAAAAGCATGGGAACCATCGCAAGATGCATCGATCATATAGAGTTGCAAATGATACACATGGCAAGGTGAACAGCCATATTCACCCTTTTATATGGGGTATTACAATCCCCAACCTTAACTGGTACAAATGACATTTTCATCAAGAGAACAAACAACACAGAGAATTCTGAAGAATCTTTATTTCTCTCATATAAATCTCTGAAATTCTCAAATTCCAGTTGGCATTACATTTGTAATTGGAATGTTCCAACCCAGTCCATGCCAACTGATCTTTATTTTAGTACACTATACATTTTATTTTTACATGGATTTCATCAGCATGTACCTATTTGTATGGAACAACAAGAGGAAAAGTGGGGTAATCTTTTACCTAACTATCTATACCCGCTTTCGGTTGTGTGATGTATAGTCCAATATTTATTTTTAATTCATCCGAAAACTGAAAAAAAATAATTTTAGACTTACTACAACCGCCAATATATTCCTCTGATAATAGCACAACTCGTTAGAGCTTGCATTATTTTGTGTACTATCACATATTGCATGATCCACCATCCTATGGTGGAATTCAATCTCTTTTCAAGAGAAATTAATATTATCATTGTCATGGGTAAAAATCATTACAGTCTTGGCTTTACTTTTGTTGTACCATAGGTACATAACCAATGACAATTTGTATTTGCCCCACACAATCAGACCACAACCCTTATAGGCAAGAATTTATTTCTTTCTTTTTCCCTTTCGGTAAGTTCATAATAAACATACCATAGTGACTTATACATGTTACAATACGATTAGCCATTTCTGCCAAATAAAATTTTAAATTTTCCTCTCAAACCTCCCGTAGAGGTGATTTTTGACATATATCATGTTTTTTCTCAACCTCCATAGTGGTAGTTGGTGGCTATCTCCAAAACCCGATCCTGATTTTATCACATCTGGACCCATTCTCTTATAGAATGGTCGAAATTCACGATTACTCATCACAAGCCATTCTCTCTTCAGTAAATGGACTAATCATTTTACATGTACTTCATAAATTGTGAATATAGTAGCATTGTCATGATTTAAAATGCAGCATATTTGCATGATACCCGTAACATTCACTTTGTAAAGATAGGTGTACATCACTTTAACTTCTTGTCTTTTTGATGGGATTTTATAAACTTGGTCCCAAATTATTGGGTCGGCAACATTCACAAGTCGAATGTTCCTTTTCATTTTAATTTTTAATAATGAAAACTGCCTTCACATTCGAAGGAACTATTTGGAGAACCCTAGTGTTCTTTTCCTTTTATAATTACCAACAATGATGATTATTGATAATCCGCCCCTTCAGGCACTTTTTAATATCGTTAATATTTGTCATCTTCAGACTTATTATTCCCTGCAACCACATTCGTATGATAAATGGAGCAGTGGGCAGATTCAAACTTATCATATACTGCTACCAACATTCGTTTTAGGGCATGGAGCAAATTCATTATACGAATTTCAAGAAATTTCACATTAAAATTAATTATTTTTGCAACCTTAGTCATCATTTTATGCATCACTATGGGTTCATTGACTCAACTCATTCTTACCCATATAAGGCGTGTTACTCAATAATTCTATGGGCTTGAACCCATTATGGTGCATCAAAAACTCAAATTGGTGTCTTACCCTCTTTTGGTGCGATAGAACATAAATCTACTATCTACTACCGTCTTCCCTCAATATTTTTTCATTATTGGCGATTCCAACTTTAACTATGATGTCTTACCCTTTTGGTGCGATGAAAACTTGAATCCGCGTCTTTACCCTTAACCAACGGTATAAATAGACCGAAGTACAACATGATTTACCCTTGAGTCTTGTCAAACAATCAAAATAATATTCAACTCATTCTATTAAATTTATACCTTCTTCTTCCATTTAAGTGATGAATTTTGTACAGTATGTCATATTCCACCATCACTAGTAGTACATGTCTTCGGTTCCTGAATATGTAGTGACTAATACTATTTTGTTCTAAATCATAAAATATTTTTAGAAAATACATACCTGATTTTATAATGACTATAATCTTTGATCTTCATAATGAGACCAACCAAAATATGAGCTAAAGAAAAAACAAGAACTCACTCTCAATTGGATAGAGTCTCGTGCTGATAACGTGTTATAAAATCAAGCTCATGGCAATATAAACATAAAGAGATGAACACAAGAGAAGTAAGATGGAAGATAAGACTTTTTTCTTATTCAAGTGTATACTTCAAATGGTGAGTGATGTCTCTATTTATAGTGTTGAGATATCACTTTCAAAGGTCACCAAATTAATAGATACATGTTTATCCATAATGGATCATATCACCTTGGAAATATACATACATGAATACAAGTAATTCATAAATATCCAATGATCAATCTAGTTAATTAGTTCAATGAATTTGTAACAAGTAATACATTTTATTTAATTGTTGTTCTAATTTTTTTGTTATTGTAATAGTATTTCCCACAAACAACATTTCTTTTGACTTTTCTAGCCCACTGAACTCCCAATCAGAAATTTTTTGATTTACTCACTTTTCTAGAGTAATATAAAATAATTCAAATTATATATATTTGACTTGAAATTCATTTTGTAGTACCCAAAAATCAAAGTTTAATGAATTTTATTTTCGAATGATAAGTTTATTTTTTATCTGGCTTCATATATATATATATATATATATATAATATATATAGATATATATATAATAGGATAATATAATTATGAGGGGGTTGGAGCTCGGTCTGAAGTATTTGGATACAACTCCAAATTTATTAACGAGAAGTTTTAAAGTATTAAAAAAATTTTGTTCACAATTTAAATGAAATTGATTAAATTTCATTCCTCGTCAGAACACCGCATGTTTAAACAAATACATAACTATCTCTTTAATTTGTGAATTTTATTTAATTTTTCTAAACTCTAAATTATTAATAGATATAATTTTATATTTAAATTTTCTTATTTGATAGTATTATTTATATATGATTTATCGCAATTGAGTGAGATACACCTACTGATCACATATATATATTTTGTTCATGTAATAGTTTTTAAATTTTATTTTATTTTTTAAAATTCAATAATTTTTAGATATTTTTATAATAAATTTTTCTTGAAATAATAATATTAGAAGATTGAAAATGTTTTTTCGGTAGTTTATAACCTTGGTGCAGTTGTCATAATTAAATCTGTGATTTGATTTGATAATATAAACAAATGTCATACTAAGTATAATATATGACATATTTTGCATTATCATATCAATAAAGAATATCATAGAATATCTTCAAATAAAGCATGACAAATATATGTATGATCATAAAGAGATGTGAGAGGTCGGATGTAGTAGATATGAGAGAGAGAAAAAAGATGTAAACGAATTAAGTATATGAGAGAGCTAACTAGATAGGAAATGACGTAACTTCAGGTTATTCAAAATAAGATCTTAGATATACGAGTGTATAGTTAGATTAGAGTCTATTTTATTATTATTGACAATGTTTTACATTGACGTGACACACATGTGCATCACATGTACTCTAAACTAGTTAAAAATAAAAGAAGATTTATAAATAGATAGCTTGAGGAGGAGTTATTGATTAACTTTATTTGATTGTTTATTTTACTTCTTTTTAAGTTTGTAAATGTCAAAAAATTAACCATATAACACTAAATAGTCATTTATATCATTACTAATAATCGATAACAATCTTGAAGTTATAATTATACAAATATAACCAAGAAACAGTATTATCATATGCTCTAGTCATATGTATATATTTTCAGACTTTCATTTGAATTTTCAATAGTGGCAGTTTTAATTATTGGTGATACTTATAAATCTTTTTTGGATCACTGTAATTGTTCTTTTGTTATTTTAGTACAATCATATTCCTATTAATTATTAATTTAGCTGCAATTCTTTTCTATTTCTTAGTCAGAATGATATAAATCGATAAAAGAAAAAAATTAGCATACAAAATTAATTAAAGGTCACATAAATTCTAAAATTAGAAAATATCTACCTTTGAAGTATTGGATTTTGTAATTTATTATCTCTATTATATTGACATTTCAAATTTTCTTCTTGCTATATATTATTTTGAACACATAAATAAGACTAAATATATGATATGCACAAGAGGTTAAAAATCTAATCACCTTACTTGAACGCTATATATATATAGATATATATATATATATATATGATATATATATATTATCTCTTTCTTCTATCTCTCATATACTATCTATATTATATATCTATTAATAAACTCTCTCTCATCTCCTCTTATCTCTACTCATCTCCTCTTCCTCTCTATCTATATATCTATCTTAGAGTCAGGTACTTAAAAACGTCTTTCATGACTATGATTGTACAGGACTTAGGAGGATTATTTCCGTATTAATTTTAAAATTAGGTTTCTATATCTTGAATTTTGTGTGATGTATTACTTAACATTAGTATAATTTTGTTTTAAAATTTTAAGTATCATTCATCTCATATAAAATATAAAATTAATATAAAAAAAAACTTGAGTTTGAATCAAATAAAACCTAAACAAGTTAGAAAAGGGGTGTATAGGAGCAAAAAAATAAAATAGGGTGACCTCTATGCCCCCTTGTCTCTTTATCTTTTTTCGTAATGTCTTAATTTATGGACTAAATTGTAAAACATATCACTATAAATAACAAACAGAAATGTAAAATCAAAACTTAAATCATTATCGTGATGAAAAAATTAAAAGATAGAGCAAAAAGTGAGTCCACAAATTAAATAATAAATCTTTTACATTAATTATTAAAGTGAGCAAAATGACTCTTTTCTCCTCTTAGTAAGACGACCATGAGCATGACTTAGTTTCTTTACATCACGAAACCTCAATTATTGTCTTGGAAGGAGTCTGCAAATGCACGTTTATTGAGTTATCGATATCAGTTATCGCTTCAGAAAAATTATTTTAAGAAATTGAATCAATAATAGAACCCTGTTACTGTTCCCCTTATCCATCCACTTTATTTTTTTTTTCTTCGTGCTAGGGAGGGGAAGAATATATGTACGAAATTTTTTTATGATGTGGGGTTGGAGATGGGGTGGGGTTATTTGGTGACAACTCAATTTTTATTAGGGGATGTCTTAAACTATTATTAAATTTTGTTGGCAATTTTACTTCATTTATTTTTGTTATTGTACATTTATTTATTTTATAGAAAATTAGGATAAATTAATTTAATCAATCATAGATGAAATTGACTAAATTTCAATCCTCATTAGAACATTCATGTTTAACAAAATAGTCAAAGACCTCTATAATTTGTGAATTTTATTCAATTCTTTTTTAAAATCTAAACTATTAATAGGTATAATCATTTGCTTATTTGATAGTCCAATTTTATCGCTGAAATACACATATGCGTCACATATAAAACTGCATATATTTAGCTGGCTTAACTTCAACATAAAACTGCATATATTTGCAGATGAAAAAAATCAGATGGTGCTACTAATGTGGACATCAGGAGGGGATGGTTGCAAGTACAAAACAAGAAAAATGCACCCTTTAGAACTATTAAGAAATATTCTATGTTGCAAGCTAAATGATCCAAACAGTTTTATTACTAATTCGAAGCAGTAACAATAGAGAGCTAACTACCCGACATGATGTACCAAATTCCTCATTCCTACGAGTTGATTTTGAGGTTACCTGTAAAAGAATTTTTGACCAAAATGAGCTATTTTAAAAATCAATTTACCTAATTAATACGTTTTTAATTTTTTTTACAAAAATAGTATAAACGTATTTTATGGTAACGTTTTAGGCTTTATTTGATTTTAACAAAAACAACGCCGTTAACTTAAAAACGTTACTGGCGGTAACGTTTTTATACTAAAACGTGACAGGCCATATCCTCACTAAACGACGTCACTTTGTTATCCTCATTAACTTTTTATACTAACATGACAGCTGCCAAACCCTTTCATCCCTTTCACCATTTCAACCCTTTCCCTGTAAAAACAAAATTGGCAGCCGCGCCATTGTCACTTTGTAAGCTTTCATATTCCATTTTCGATCGGTAATTTGTGGACGAAGAGGAGGCGTGAAAGAACAAAAACAGAGGAAGACAATGAATGGATCAAAATCTTCATTTCGTTGGATAAAACGATGGCTGTAGTTGTTTCAAATCAATTTTGGGGTTTTCGTGTTTATAATCGGAGTTTTCACTATAACGTGTGGCTATCACTCTTCTGGCAAGCTGGGAATCAGTTAATTTCCTGTGTTTCGAGCCTTGAAGTATGTTTTTTTCCCTTCCCTTACAAACTAGTAGATGAAATGCTTGAATTTTAGAATTTCCGATCTTCTCGTATTTATAATCGTTTTGGTTATAGAAATCATACTCAAGAAATTCTAATCTGCATGTGTTCTTTTTTATTTGAATCATGCCTCTTGTTGATGCAAATAAGAAACAATGAAAAGAAAAACAAAGAAAAAAAAATGTTCACGATGAAAATGGGGAGGAATACTATAAATAGGGTTGACCTGCAATGTGCTTCTCTGAGATTGAATTTATTTTTCAATATTTTAAATAAACTTTGGTGACATACATTTACTTTTGATTTGTGGTTGTTATATTTTGACTATAATTATATTTACATTTACTTTCAATGAATTTTTCAGTTTAATAGATTAACCGTATAGGACTGGTTATAGTGCATATCGATGGATCCCCCCGTTCCCCTGACCCATCGGTACTACTCAACAACTTACCCATAGGTCACGGGATAATATGAATGGAAGTGTTAATATGTTTTTAAATACGAGAGGTGTGAATGGAAAATTTTGGGAACCTCGTCAAGAAATATCCCATTCCATCCACGATGTCTTAGAAACTAATTGAATTATCAGGACTATATGGTGTTTTAATAGATCAATCACCTTCTATTGATCGTAGCCTTGATCACTTCACTAGTAGAGAGATGCGTCCCGAGACTCATACAATATTCACTTTAAAGGTGATGCGACAATCACCTTGCAAGATGTTAGAGTTTTGTCTGCTTACCTTGAATGGGTGATCCAGTTACTTGGTGATGAGCCGATAAGGCCATAGGGGATTGCAAAAATATTTGTCAAGAGCATTGTTAGGTTTTATTCCACGTCCGCAAGACTTCAACCCGTAGTAGCCTCAAGGTAAACTGCCACTTAATGCGCATATGCTGCAACTACAGTTACCTAACTTGACAGACACAATAATGATCGATCAAATGGCTTAGATGTACATGTTTTGATGAAATTGCTGGTATATGATTGCAGAATACTCTGGCACTATCTAAAGCTTTGTACCCTTCCTATGCTCCGAGGATTCTCATGTAGTTTAGCTCTTATAGTTGGGGTAGCGCAACCTTACGTGCCTTGTATCGCTTTCTTTCCTCTGTAAGGCCTCACAGAGTACCAAAATGAGATAGCTGCTGTTTCTACAGCTATAAACCACTGCTTACCATCAGTATACTTAACACTTTACATCAATTCTTTATAAATATTTCCTTCTAGTTTTCAGAATATCCATATTATATATTTATATATTATGTTTAGATTTGGGGGGCCATGGGAGAGAGTAAACCGTCCTCCAAAGACCTTCAGGTAATAGCCACAAAAGGGACATCGAAATTAATTTTCTGCTTGTTTACCTAGGGGCCCACGTGCTACTAGATGGTTTGTGATTTTGGTTCCATTTCAAGGGCCAAACTCAAGAATCCTCCCGAGCATCAGTCTGAATATCAACAACCAACAAATACTGATATTGTTCCATACACGACATCACAAATATTAAGGAATTCTAGTCTTTTCATCACTTGAGAAATGTATTTTTTGGTTCTCGACCTCAACATTTTGAGAATGCCCCCAACTTTAATTCATCACCTGGGCTGCCCAATGTCCATTTAGAACCCCTGGTGGTTTTTTAATCATTTAGAGGACTCCAACGATGAAGTGAAGAATGCAACGAATGTGGTGAACCTCAGTAAGGAGAAGCGAGGATTTTTCCTAAGCGTTGTGGGACTGGTACTATTTAACATCTTTAATTTTATTTTTTTTTTACATAAAGGAGCTCCCCTTTTAGGTCGACAACTGAAAATTAATTCTTGTGTTTGTCAGGGAAAGTCCACTATCTTTACCATTAACCAGCATGGCAAAAATAAATCACAACGCAAACAAAGAACTGTAATTGATAGGTTCCAGGTATCCAAATTTGGTACTCCTTCTTCTTCTTTGTCAGTCTTAGGTACATTGGATATGATTTTTTCTGTGTTTTGCTGCAGCAAAACCAATTCTGACATAATGGATCATTGTTCAATATGCTTTTTATCGAACAAAGAATGCTATCGCTTACCAACCAAACCATAAGGAAAAATGAACACCTAACTATAACGTATAGTAAGAGTAAGGGAATTAAGGTTTATGTGATCCATAGCACTGAATGAAGAGTTGCAAGCAAGTGCTGCTCCCCTTTTAGTAAAGAAAGTTTCCTGCTACACTAAAATGGCATTTATCTTTTTGATTTTCAATTTATTGTTTCCTATTAAATATTCTAAACAATTTCTTCTGAGTTGGCGTATTGTGAGGAGTAGTAATATAACATATTTAATACACGTTTTAGTACAATTATTAAGTCGTATAGTTTAATACTTTTTTTGTTGTCGATATGTTATAATACGTCACAGGTTGTTTCTTCCGTGTTTTTTGTAAACAGAGTTTTCTAGCAAATTGTTGCTTTTTTTTTGTGGGCTAGCAATATAAGGTTTTTAGAACCATGTCTTCATCATTTTCTTCTTCATAACCGTCCCTTTGCTAGCTGTTCATAGATCCTTCACGAATATTCAAGTCCTAAAATAATTGAATTCCCATGTCTAACAAGCAGTTAACAGATGAAGATGTCCAAAGCTGGAGGAATATTTGACTTTATGGTTTCACTGTCAGTCCCCACTTTCTTGTAAGATGTTTAGATTCTCTCGATAGATATTGGAAAATTGATTTGCGTCGAGTTTTAGCCTTTTGAAAAACTGAAATTCTTTAGTTTTTCCAAGTTATTTGAATGCTTGCGTCGTTATCCTTTTAGATATCTTGGAAATTGTTGCTTTTTGTGTGCTGTACATCAAGTTTCCATCCATACTGCTGATGTACTCATCAAAGTTTTCTTAATCATTTTTTCTTAGGTTGATGCAGCTTGTTGATATTCTGGATAACCCTTGGTGAATAGTAGAGATTTTTTGTGAAGAATGAAGCTACTAGTCATTATTTTGTAAAGCAACATGTTCTATATATATGGGTGATTTCAGGGAGCATAACAAATCTCCTGCTGAGGTGAAGAAACAAATTTGTGGCTTTTATACATCAACTTCAAGGATGTTTTGCCTCATTAGCATACATTCAGTGCTTATTTCCTACTTATGCTCCTGCTGGTTCTTTGCTTTCCTTCTTGTTATTCTTTTCCACTTGAGAAAGTGTGATTAAAAGATAATGCCTGAAATCTTAGTATAGCATCTCTTATTGACATAAATAATAGGTAGCTCATATATGTATTCCGGGTAAATAGCAACTATCTCAGGTACCACCCTGACCTTTAATTGGGTCGTTTTGGATTAAAGCAATTTATAGTGGGAAATTAGAACTGCTTGGATGGCAATGTAGAGATGGTCAACGTAGGGATTGAATGCAAGGTTAAGGTTATAATACAAGAGCCTGTGTGAAGGATTATTTACTCAATGGATGTTAGATTTGTTATACTCAAAGTGCATATTAAAAAAAATATTTTTTAAAGCTTTTACAAAATAATATTGGATAAAACAACGTGAGTTTATTTTTGTCATCTCCAGTAATTTTCCTCCATATTATACTATCCCCGCGATTCTTATCTTTGCATAAAATAATATATCGATACCCGATAACTTAAGAGGATTCAGTTTTTGCCTGAATTAAATATTTTGAAACATGAAAAAAAATTACAACAAACATTATTTTATTCTCTTTTTGGTCCGTTTGAAAATGGGAGGAATCTGGCTTAACAGGTGTTTGTTAATTGATAGCAACGTTTTGTAAGGTCAACGTTATAGCTAAATTATATTCTAAAATTTGGCAGAAGTCGAAGGCCCGGATTGGATTCTTAAAAGAAACGGGACTCAAAGTAACATTTTAAGTGTAAAACGTTACTCCATAGTAACGTTGTACAGTTGAATGATTTGACTCCGCCCTTTGCATGATTGGATTAGTGTCCGCGTGAGATTGTATTTCTCCAAACTTACTCTTGAGTAACGTTTTATAACCTAAAACGTTACTCACAGTTACTTTATTGCGTTTAAACGCCGCCAACCCGTTAACTTTGTTTGGTCCGTGAATTTTTATATGACAATATCCTAAAACGTTACCATAAAGTACGTTTATATTTAGTTTTGTGAAAAAATTAAAAAACATATTATTTTGGTGAATTGATTTTAAAAATAGCTCATTTTGGTCAAAACTTCCCTGTAAAATTATTCAATTAATCAACTAAGCCCCCAACCCTAACTCACGGGTTAAATACATAAATGGGAAAAAAACAAATTTGCAGGGTGGGGAACATGGAACAATCCTCACAACAGATTTTCCAATCAGCAATCTCGGTGGAAAACGCAATTGCAAGCTATAATCTTGAAGCAAAGTAAAATTCTATGTTTCAAGCTAAACGATCATAATCGAATAAACCAAATTCCTCATTCCTACGAGTTTATTTTGAGGTTACATATAAATTATCCAAATAATTAATCAGTCAACTAAGCCCCCAACCCAAAATCAAAGGAAAAGTACCTGAATACGAGCACTGACATCCAAATGGGATTTAAGAAGCATACCAGTGTATCTCCTCATTTGCCTCACAACCACCTCATTCTTGTCTCTTGTCTGCTGCATACCCACGCGAAGAAGTACAATTGAAGGTTCTGCAGAAGAGAGAAAACACCCATGTTCATCGCTTTGAGAAGAGCGTGTGTGAGAATGATTGTGAAGAAAAGAACATAGCTTTGCATGTGTAACGGTCGATTAGGTTTTAAAAGTGGTCTTTAAAATTTTATTCATTTGGAGCAATGATTTTATTTTTCTTGTCCACTTCAAAACACATTAGATAATTATTTCAATGATAATAATAATAATTTTCCCCAATTAAATGCTCGCCAGTATACAAGATATTCACATTTTATTTATAATTTTATTTTGCTTTTCAAATCAAATGTAAGTTTATTATGTTACATTGATGTAAAAATATTCTCTAGAAGCCTTTTTTTTTTTAATATAACCTGAAAAAAAGATATGAAGTATAATTGACACAATTAAAAACGCTAAGTATAAGAAAAAGAGACACAATTAAATGTTTTTTCATCGAATTCAAACACTTTCAATAAAAATGTAGAAATTTTATCATGAAAATAAAAGTAATTTCATTATATAATATGGAAGCAGAGTGTATAAAAGGAAATTTTAGAATACTTGTGATAAGTTACTATCGCTTATAAAGTCACTTAATTTTATTTAACTATTTTTCACTAAAATTTACTAATATGAAATTTTATTTAAAATTTAAATTTGAAGAGATAAACAAATATCTATTTAAACTATTTGAATGACTTTACCAACTAAAATTATAACATTTATTTATATTTATTATTTTTATTCTAACTTGGACGGTACGCTTCGTTATTAATTAATGCTATTCAGCCAAAAAATCCAAATGTCTACACAGAATTCATTAATTTCTCTATCAACCATCTAAATGTCTTTTTTTCCTCGGACTTTGATTCATTTTGCCTCACTTTTACTCCTCCTATCAACTGATATAACAAAAGTGACGATAAATTAATATTATATTTTTAATTGAAGTCATCCAATAATTTAAATATATATCTTTTTTTATTTCTTAAAATTTTATTTCTAAAAAAAATTCATATTAGTAATTTTAAATTAAAAATCAACTAAAATAGATTGAGTGATTTTGTAAGTAAAACATTCATGGTTGAGTGACTTTCTAAGAAAAAATTACATAATTGAGTGACTTTTGGGTTAAACATCATAGATGAATGACTTTCTGAGATAAAAGTTCATAGTTAAGTGACTTTCTGAGAAAAAATTCACATAGTTGAATGACTTTTGGATTAAAAATCATAGATGAATGATTTTCTGAGTTAAAAGTCCATAATTAAGTGACTTTTAAAAGAAAAATTCAAAGTTGATTGACCATATGATATATTATCTCCTTAAATAAAAGAAAAGTGATTTGAAAATAGAAGTAAAGTGATTTGAAAAAATTGTGTTGGAGGTTAAAATACGAGATAATATCTTCTTAAATAAAAGAAAAATGATTTGAAAATTGAAGAAATTGTGTTGGAGGTTAAAATAAAATGAAGTCAAGTAGCACTAGAATTGAATTCTTAACCAAATTCCGATGTGATTTAGAGAAAAAAGCTTTAAGGGATCGTTTGGTTATTGGTTAGAATTATTCAGGTATTAATTATGCAGAAATTAGTTATGCAGAATTTGTTAATGTTGACTTAAGTTATGTATGTATAAATTATATTATTTAGTTATGCAGAGATTATAATTCACAAATTATTAACTATTGAATATTAAATTTGTTGTAAAATAATATATATTATTTACAAGCAAATGACCAAGGAAATAATATAGATTCTCCCTATTTTTATAAAGAAGTAAAGAAAAAAGATTCCTCATATATATGTAAGTGAGAATTATGTTTTTTTGTTTTCCTATTTTATTTTTAACTTAAACGTGCACTAAAAATTAAATTTCTTGATTTATCGAAATCACAAATAAATTCTAATAATCTAAACGATAACAACTCTAACTCCTGAAGCACCACAGCCACCGTCTCTTGAAGAGCAATCACTGCAATGGTCATCTATTTAATATTTTCTGTAACTTACTTTTAAAAAAATAAAATATCCAATATTGCTATGTCAATAATCTACATAGTTAGCTAACATTCTCAATATAAAGACATAAAAATAAATCAATAGGAGTAAATGAGTAATTTATTATTTAATAAGGAATCGTTTGATTACTGTATAAGAGACATTTTATATATGTATTAAAAATTGCATTAGCTTTATTATGTTTGATAGAAGTTTTGTATTAGGTATAAAAGTCAACATAACTTATACAATGCTTGGTTGATAATAATTTAATGTTGCATAAAAGTTATGCATGTATTAATTTATACGATGTTTAGTTACAATTTTTATAGTCCTACATAATTAATATCGACACACTTATGGGGGAATCTATGTATAAAGTTATGAAGAGTAGTTAGTGGAATAAGTTATGTAGCTATTAGTTATACATGTATTAAAATGATAAATTATAAATTTACCCTATAAATTTATTTTATTTTTTTAATTGGAAATTCTATTGTTCTCCTATATATGTTTTTTTTTTTTTTACATATATCGAGCATTTTCATTTCTTTAAATTCTTTTAAAACTTTACTACTTTCTATTATATATAGACTATTTTCATTTCTTTTTTATATAGTTACAATATTTATTTATTTATGCAAATATAAATATTTTTTTAATATTAAAAATTTAGTTGCATACATTTTTTATGGTACATATGCTACTCAAATATTAACATGATATATTATTCAATATATTTCCACATTTTATAAACATGTATTTTTAGTTTGTATATAATAATATTAAATAATTTAAAACAGTTAATTGTTTTAATAGTTTAATAATTCTGTATATTATCTTACAATAACTAAATAATACATATATAACTAATATCCACATAATTAAACTCAACATAACTAATAACTGATAGCTATATCTACATAACTAAACCATGTAGAACTAGTACATGCATAACTCTAACCAGTAATCAAACAGCCCCTAAATGTAAACTAACTAATACCCACAAAACTTATTTCACCTTCTACCCTGGATAACTTATAGAAAGATTTCCTCATACATTATGTTGGTATTAGTTATGTAAGACTACAAAAAATACAACCAAACGCCAAATAAAATTAATACATGAATAACTTTAATACGATATTTGTTGGGTTTTAAAAAGGTGTGAATGGAAAATGTAGAGTTGCGACTTTTATGAAGAGTTTTGTAATCTTTTTATGAAAAGTTTGCGACTTTTATGAAGTTGTGACTTTTTATGAAAAGGGTGAGATCTTTTCTGAAGATTGTGACCTTTTCCAAAGGTTTGTGGACCTTTCTGGTAGGCACCAGAAGACCTTTCCGCACTACCCTTTGTTTTCTATAAATGAGGGATTTCCTCTCATTTTAATAATAGAATTACATCATGACTTCTTCTTCAATCTACTAAATCTAGTAATTCTAAGTGTACTTTACTGTCGCTTATTGGTTCGATAAGACTGGATTTTTTGGTACATCTATACCGGGTGTGATTGAGATCATTTTACCCCGGGAGGTCAATATTTCAAATCAACTCGATACTAAGATAGGAATAATGTCCTTAAGAGGACACTGTGAGTTCGTGGACTTTGATCTTTTTTCCTATAAAATTTCAGATCTGACGTGTTTTTAAATTTTAGATATTGGTGAATTAATTCATTTCTTCCCCCCCCCCCCCCCCCCTATTCTTTTTGTTCTTCACTAGTTCATTAAACTTGATAACTTCGT
The DNA here is from genome assembly GCA_027704765.1 of Solanum habrochaites. NCBI lineage: Eukaryota > Viridiplantae > Streptophyta > Magnoliopsida > Solanales > Solanaceae > Solanum > Solanum habrochaites. Next base: position 57,152,120 of record JAKWJA010002500.1, read on the forward strand.
GTTTCTGCAAGTTTGTTTGAAATTGGTAAGAATTAGGTATACACATTTTAACAACAATTGTTCTTAAAGAAGAAAAATTCGTATATTTTTTTTAATTTGTTTCTGAATTCTAGCGTTCGCTACTAGCTTTCATTTCTAGTTGTGAAAATGTTCTTAAACTTTGTTGTCCTTACAAAGATGTTCAAAGTTTTTTTCTATGTATGTTTGAAATCAAGATAACAACAATCTTAGAGAATTAGTATACTGTTAGTTATATTTTGTATTCTATTCTACTGATTGTGAGAAATCTGATCATGGAAGTATAAGATAATGCAGGTCGAACATGTCAGCGTGGCATGCCATCATCGCCTTTTGGGCGAACACCACCACGGTCGAACGACGTCGGCGTGGCATGCCATCATCCGCCTTTGGGCACCACATCACCACGGTCGGGCTTGTCGGGCCGTGGCATGCCATCATCTCCTTGGGACAAGCACATGACCATACGGTCCGTCCTCGTCGGGCGTGTCAATGCCATCATAAGCCCTTGGACATCACAACGGTCGTCCGTCGTCGGACTTGCCTGCACACAACGGTCGCCGTGGCCTGCCCGCATCGTCCGTGCCTTGCGCAACATTTTTCGAGTTCGCAAACAAACATGCGGATGTTCATGTTCCATGCCGTACATAAATCAATGGCTTTTGAAACACCTCCATGCATAATAAAAATTTCATCTACTTTTTCATTATCCTTATTCTCTAACGTTCCGCCTAACGTGGCTCTTTCGCATCATTTTCATTACTTTAAAAACGTTTCGTACGATATTGGAAACATCTTTTAATTGTGCAAATATATATGTATCAAATTATTTGACATGTTTTAGAAGTGGTTTTTCGGCATTTCCATTTTTTCTTTTTCTGACTAATTTAATCATTATTTTAATAAGTTATTTTTATCGCTTTTTTATTTTTAACGTCTCTTTTTAAAATTAAAATTTATTAATTTATAATTTTAAAGGTTCCCATATTTTATTTGTGAATTTTTCCCGGATTTGATTTCATTTTTTTTGATATTTTCCCTATTTTTTATTATTTTTTGATGGCATGCCACGCCCGACGTCGTTCGACCGTGTGTGCTGCCCAAAGGCGATGATGACATGCCACGCCCGACATCGTTCGACCGTTTGTGCTAGTCCAAAGGCGATGATGGCATGCCACGCCTGACGTCGTTCGACCGTGTGTGCTAGCCCAAAGGCGATGATGGCATGCCACGCCCGACGTCGTTCGACCGTGTGTGCTAGTCCAAAGGCGATGATGGCATGCCACGCCCGACGTCGTTCGACCGTGTGTGCTAGTCCAAAGGCGATGACGGCATGCCACGCCCGACGTCGTTCGACCGTCTGTGCTAGTCCAAAGGCGATGATGGCATGCCACGCCCGACGTCGTTCGACCGTGTGTGCTAGTCCAAAGGCGATGATGGCATGCCACGCCCGACGTCGTTCGACCGTGTGTGCTGCCCAAAGGCGATGATGGCATGCCACGCCCGACGTCGTTCGACCGTGTGTGCTAGTCCAAAGGCGATGATGGCATGCCACGCCCGACGTCGTTCGACCGTGTGTGCTAGTCCAAAGGCGATGATGGCATGCCACGCCCGACGTCGTTCGACCGTGTGTGCTAGTCCAAAGGCGATGATGGCATGCCACGCCCGACGTCGTTCGACCGGGGGGTGCGCTGCCCAAAGAGGCGAATGTATGGCATGCCACGCCCGACGTCGTTCGAAACCGTTTGTGCGCTCAAAGGCGATTATGGCTTCCACGCCCGACGTCGGTCGACCGTGTGTGGCCTCCCAAAGGCGATGATAGGTCATGCCCACCCCGACGTCGTTCGACCGTGTGTGCTAGTCCAAAGGCGATGATGGCATGCCACGCCCGACGTCGTTCGAACCGTGTGCGTTGCCCAAATGCGATGATGGCCATGCCCCCCGACGTCGTTTCGACCGTGTGGCTGCCCAAGGCGATGATGGCATGCCACGCCCGACGTTCGTTCGCCCGTGTTTTTGCCATCCAATGGGCTATTTTGCCAGTCCAACGCGCCGTTCTCGCAGCCTTGGCAGATGCCAAATTTTTTTGTGGACGTCCATCAAGACCTTGTCTATGCATCCGGTTGGCCTTCACGGCCCGTCCGAAAGTAATAGCATGTACAAATGAGCTGGAGATGATTCAGACTGACATGAGATTAGATCGCTCTAATTACCCAATAATGAAGCAGACAGAAGTATTGCTTAATCTAGATAAATGGTCTATGATAAAGGGTGACTTGGATTTCTCTGGGAGATGCTAATACAAAGTACTTCTCTGATGTCATGAAGGAAAATAAACAAAGAAAGCAGATACTAAATCTCACCTTTATTGATGGAACAAATTTGAAGGAGGCGGAGGATATCAAACTAGAGATCATCCAATTTTATAAGGGATTGATGGGTACTGCTGTTCAGAGCCTTCCTGCTGTAAATGCTATGATTATGCAACAAGGGCCTGTTCTTTCAAATGTGCAACAATATGAGCTGAATAAAGATATTACAGATGCTGAAATTCTAGAAGGTCTTAATCAGATTGGATCTGATAAATCTGCCGGGGTTGATGGCTATAATGCAACTTTTTATAAGGCTGCACTACCAGTGATAAAGGCAGACATCATTGCAGCTGTCCAGGAATTTCTTTGCACAGGTAAAATGTTCAAACCTATTAATTGCACAGCTGTAACTTTACTCCCTAAGACTGCCAATCCAATTACATTCAGGGATTTCAAGCCTATAGCATGTTGTACAGTGCTTTACAAAGTAATCTCTAAGGTTTTGGCCAGGAGGATACAAAAGGTTATAGCTAATATTATTTGTGAAGCACAAGCTAGATTTATTCCTGGGAGAAAGATTGGTGATAATGTCATTCTAGCGCATGAGCTGGTACAAGAATATACTAGAAAACACATTTCTCCCAGATGTATGCTAAAAATTGATTTCCAAAAAGCCTATGATAGTGTTGAGTGGGTATATTTGAGGAAGATATTGGAGTATATGAAATTCCATTCAAAAGTGATTGGCTGGATCACGGAATGTGTGCAAACGGTGAGCTATACTATTAGCATAAATGGGAAATATACCGCTCCTTTTGATGCAGCTAAGGGGTTGAGACAAGGGGATCCGATGTCCCCTTATCTATTTGCTAATGCAATGGAATATCTTAGTAGGGGGCTACATGAATTGCAGCATGATAAGGGTTACTGGTATCATCCTAAGCGTGATAAGGTAAAGTTGATGCATCTTGTTATGCCGATGACTTACTCTTGTTTGCTAAAGGAGATCTCCAATCAGTAAGTGCATTGCATAGAGTTTTTGAGCAGTTTTCTACAGCTTCTGGATTGAAAGCAAATCTAAACAAAATCAATGTCTATTTTAGTGGTGTCTCACTATATGATCAAGATCTGATTTTACAACATCTTGGGTTTGTAGGTGGGGTTTTGCCGTTTAAATACTTAGGAATTCCCTTATCTACCAAAAAAATCAAACTTATCCAGTGGCAACCACTTACCGAAAAGACGTTCAGTCGGAATCAACTTCTTGGACCGCAAGAGTAGTTAGCTTCTTATTGCTGGTAAAGTTCAATTGGTTAAAACCACCAGTGCCGTCTTTGTGGAATCAATCTATTGGTTGCAGATGTTCCCATTTGCTGTAAGGGGTTATGTGGTCCATAATAATTTGAATTGGATTACAGTAAGTGTGTTTTGGGCTGGGACTAACACCACCAACTATGAAGGCTATATTGATGCTTGGGATACTAGGTGTTGAGCTTCAATTAAGTTTGTTGGTTGGGTTCAAGTATCAGTTAATTTTGCTTCTGTGTAACAAAGCAACCATTGCTAAACTTTGTGTATTGGACGTGTTACATCAGTAGGAACAAGTTTAGCCTTTTTGATTGTATCTATTTTCAAAGACTCAAGAAAAAAACCCTGTGTCCACTATGACGGACCAAATAAAAACAAGCATGTTGGATGATAAAGAAGATTATGGAGGCTAAAAAATTTTGGGCACTGGATAGTGGGTCTAATATATCTGGCAAGCAAAAATACTTAGAGGTACTGGGAGACAGAGCTAGCGTTCCTTGGAAGGCTACTATGTTTAGTAATGCTGCAAGACCCAAAGGTTGGGTTTTCTAATGTGGGTTTTCATATAGATCATGCTAAGATGAGTAACCAAAGATTAGGCTACGGAATAAAATGGGGGAAATGGGAGATCAATTACATACATGATTCTACGCAATCAGGGTGAAGATGAATAAAGGAGACAACAAATCATATTTGTTTGGAGCAGTGCCAAATTACTAAAGAGGTTGGGCATACGGATTATTTTCTTGGATGCAGAGTGACACGGCAGAACCCTCAGGCTACCAATTGGAACGAGCATCTTCAGTGGGGTGTTATAAGGATTCCAAAGGGTAAATTGGCGCAGGGACAATGTTATTTAAGTGTTTAAATGGTTTTATGATAGGGACGTCTATGCATTGTGGATAGGATAAAGAAAAGAAATCAAAAGGAAGTTGTTTGAACGCGCGGAAAAAATGAAACATAGAGAGCTGTATCGTTGTAGAAAGAGTAGCTTATATATGCAATGTTAGAGCTACCACAACAGCAAGACCCCATATACAAGCGTGGTTATTGTAAATAGGAGATGTTGTTAGACTTTGAGTAAGACGGGACTGGGAGGGAGAAGGGGTACACGGACGGGACGAAGGGCGGTACGAGGGGGATGGGGGAACGGAACTCTGGCAGACCGGCATTGTGTGGTGTGTGGGGGGGGGGGGGGACAAAAGTATGTCCCATCACCGTCTCACTAGATATTGTGGCGACCGCCCGTGGGACGGGGTTTTGGCTTGTGAAGGGACAGAAGGGGGGACATTGGATTGTGTTATTTTATTATACTGTGATTTTTATTGCCATTGAAATTTATATGTTATTTGAATAAACATTTTTTAGTTTATGTTAGGCAACCAAAATTTTGGTTTTTGAAGGACTAAGAAATGTAATGCTTAAGTTTTCAAATTCAAATTTGACATTTTAAAATTTCATAATACAATTTGTTGCAATATGTAAATTTTCATAGAAATTCAAGTTTCAAATTTCGATTATATTTAAAATATTTAAAGAATTTAAAACTTATGATTTCAAAATGTCCAAGTTTGACTTTTAAATTAAAGTATTTTAATGAGTTTTCACATTTCAAATTTATATTTTAGTTTTGATAATGTATTTTTGAAAAAGTTATGTAAAAACATGATATTCAAATGTCTAATTTTTATTTTTAAATTAAAGTATTTTAAAAGTGTCAAATTGTTAGAAAATTGGCATAATGTCATAAATGTTCCCTTTATAAATCTTGCCTTCGAATCTGCATCACTTATGCCCTTAAAACTTTGGGTGTGTTACAAGTAACATGGAATACTTGTATAAAAGTGTTGAACAAAATAGAGCAAGCGATTTGTCCTATCGTGCGTCATTCTAATGTCCATTTTGTCCTAAGTGGTGTCCTACGTGTATTGTGCCACATGTTAGGACTCAGTTTGTATTTATTTAAAGTGGATAGGTGTTAAAGGGTTTTGGTTTGCTTTATTGAAAGTTGGAGTGGTCAAAGTTTAAATAAAAATTTGAAGGGCCAAGTTTTGGGTCTTCCGCAATATATGTTAAAGACCCCTAGGTCGTTTGAGACTATTGGACTAGTTTGACCCTTTTGAAAAATTTATGTAAGGGTATTTGTGTAAACCAATTAGATTAAAATGACTATGAGTTACCCAATGATGAAACTACTTTTATAACTAAATAATTAGAGAATAGATAGGTGGGGTTCACTGTGTTAAAAAACTACTCTTGTTTCAGAATGATGTAAAAATAGGGGTGGGTGTGAGACAGAAATGCTTCATTACCGTATAGCTGGTACGACGAGGATGTTGGATGGGAGATAGGTAGAAAAAAAATCATTAGCCATTTCAGTGGTAAAAGATAGGTATGAGATATTCGTTCTGTTTTTCAAGTCTATATTAGTTAATAGATGTGTTAAGGCCGTGTTTTGGGATTGTATAGGTTGTTGGGATCTTGATGTTATAGTTTTGTGCTATTATGATAAGGGGTGATTAATGAAAAGTAATGGGAGTTGGTTGATGATTGACCAAATTATATTACATTGTTTTACAATTGGGGTAGGATTTTCACATATATTATATATATGTATTCTTATATATATATATATGTTATAATATTATAGTTTGTTATTATATGTTATATATATATAGATATCACTAAAATTCGAGTTCGAAACGAAAGAGTTGGAATTGCTGCAGTGTTTAAATGTTGTTTCTGTGATTTTGTCAAAAGAATCAAAAGAAATTTATTATACATATTGGTTGAGTTGCAGAGGTTAGGAAATAAGATTGAGGCCATCATTGGCTTGGGATGTGTATGGTTCTTATTTTATGCTATATGGAAAATGGGGGATGCTTGAATGTGGATGTGTAGCGTTTGCCAACGAAAGAGAAAGAAAAAAAAAGGGGAGGGGCGTTCCCACTTCTTTGCCAATGGATTGCAAAGTTTGTGGTTCATGGTTTTATTCGTATATTAAAATGCTGGGTTTTAATTATATATTTGGGATTGGTAATTAATAGCTGTAGGTGTTATTGTTATATGATTCCTAACATTGAATTTTGTATTAGTCCATTTAAAGAGGTTTAGAGGTTTAAGTTCTTGGCTGAAAATTTAGAAGTATGAAAAATTGGAATACCAATACATAACAAGATTTGGAGTGAGTTGAAAAAAAGGAGTGAGTTTAGCGCCTATGTGACATATAATAATTGATTGTTACAAAAAATTGGCCTTACATACGAATAATGCAAAATTGGTAGATGGGAAACGTTCTTGAAACCTTGCGAAAAGGAAAGGAAAAATCAAATCTTAAAAGATTCGTGTGGTGGCCACCAAGTTCGATATCTAAGGTATGTTAAGACTTTTTAGACTTGTTGATAGGACGTGTTCCCTAATTACAGATTAAAAATGAAAAATAGGACAAGAGGGTAAGGGGGAGGAATGAGGGGGAAAGATGGTGGTCTGTATCAATGCTGTGAGGAAATTGGTTACGAGTATCCCGGTGTTTTATAAAAAAGGAAAAGTACTATTATAGAATGTGGACTGAAATTTGAGAATGCCAAGCATATGGCATTAGCTGATTGATATATTCTTGAACTTAAATCCTGTGGGATTGGTTATGTTTTATGGATTTGCAACCCGTATAGTTGTGATTATTGAGGTGGTATGTATTATGTTCATATTGAGTGATTGAGAGGTCATCATCATCCCTATATTGAAATAATATTGTGACCATGTGCATAGACATGAGATTGAGTATAAGTTGGGCACGTGGAGATTCCGTGCTGGGGATGGTGAGATGTTAAGATTGGAATTTGGGCACGTGGGAGATCCGTCCACGTGTGCGAAAAATTGTTTGATATTAGTTGATAGTGCGGTGAGACGTCCGCCACAGATCACGTGGGCTCGTCCGTGTCGTTATATGCTGACCTCGCGCGTCCCCCATGGGTCATGAACTCTCGATGTATTTCCGAGGAGTCAGTATCAGATATACGGTGGTTGTAGTGTGGGACTGGGTATGCTGAGAACCAATTTCATTATATGCTGTATATTGCATTGCATTTCATCACATCATTATTTTTGATGATTATGGTGTTTTGTTGGTTGTTGGAAAAATACTGATGTTTGATTACCTGTATGATGAAACCTTAAATAGTGAGTTTTGTAATATAAGATATAGTAATTATATATATATATATATATATATATATATATATATGCTATCTATTTATAATATATTATATAATTTACGAATTATATTTTTTTGTTTGTATTAAAACTCCGTCACTACTTCTTCGTTGTTGGTTGTCAATGAGACATACTAGGTACACGTGTGTTTTCGTAATTAATACACGCTTGTTGACTCTTTGGTGGTGCAGATTCGATTCCGGTAGTAGGTAGCATGTGCTCGTTGGAGCAATGAGTCCGGCTTGAAGTTCTGGATTGGTGGTGAGCTGCTGCTTGGTTGTTAAGTTGGCCACACCTCATCTCTATCTTTACGTATTCTGTTCTTCTAGTTATCAGACAGGATATCCCTTAAGTTAGATTGTCATTTTAGTTCAGTACTTGCACGTTATTTTAGATAGCTCGTGTACTTAAGACACCAATTCTTGTTTGGGTGATAGTTTTCAGCTTCGATTTGTTACTGTGTGTTAAGGAACTCAATGTTTTGGATATTCTTGCTTAAGTGTTAGGTCGTGTACTTACTTTTTACTCAATGTTGGTTTAGTTAGGTTATGTTCTAGGTTGTTAATATGAATTGGGTTGCTTGACCTATTGGTTGCGGAACAGATATATGGTGCCATCACGACCTGCAATTGGGTCGTGATTATAAAATTGTTAGGTATCAGAGCACTAGGTTGTCATCTGTGTGTTCTCAAGATACAATGAGGCAAGCTAGTAGTAGTCTTGTGGAGTCGGGTGTTATTTATGAAGACGTCCAGTACCTATCTATTGAGAGGACTATTAGGACATTAGGAAATATTCTGTCTGTGGTGATTTCCTTATCGTGCACACTGACCTTGTAGAAGGATAGTATTCTAATCTTGATATCTCATTGCTCTATCAGGATGGTGCTGAGGATATCGCTCGTCGGCACATGTTGTTATGTGTGGTAAGGTTCAGGATCCTATTCCTGCGCCTGCTTCTGGGAACACTGTCCGATCTGGTGTATGTAGGTAGGATGACGACTCGATGGTCTGGTGTAGGGGCCCAGTGTTGCAGCACCTGTGATGTCATAGTACAAGTAGTAGATTACCGGGTTCGTGATTAGACGCACTCATAACCTCCTAATGCAGAGGTGATTCACGGGGATGTGCAAGATTGGCGTGTCGAGGGTGGATGGCCAGCTCAGGCTCCAACTAGTACTATTTCGTTTCCCTCAGTGCTCTTCAAGATACCTGGCCGTATGTTTAGGAATCCTAGAGGGGATGGCCCAGGCGGAGCTTGCCGGTCACTTCTGATGGCTCACAGACCCGTTTTTGTTGTGTGAGGTCAAACTCCATGATCCGAAGTGCTCAAGATTTCTCTAGATCTCCAGGTCAGCAGTAGCTTGCCGCTGTGTTGTGTGTTAGCCTCCTTGTTGGGATAGTATGGGAGTTTGTGTTTCCAGATATGAAAATAAATTTGAGTGAAAATGCCTTCTATGACTATGATGAGACACAAAAGATGTGGAAGGTTCAGACTATGAATCTGCTCCTAATTTATAATGGTGAAGACTCTTAGCTGAGGATGCATTATGAGTTTATAGTTAGTATGTTCATGAGAGTTGGCATTAATCTTGAGATTAGTGGAGTTCTCATGGAGGGTTAGTTGACTTACACAGCGTTTTAGATGGATGGCTCGTGCCTAAAGACAGTGGTTGGAGGGATTATATTATTAGTATGCCAGCTGGATTGCTTCTCACACTTCCGGACTGAGTTTACTCAGGTATTTTCATCCAAATTGTTTCCACGCAGTGAGAGGGAGTGCAAGAGGGCCGAGGTTAGTTTGAGGGTTTGCAGCAAATGGTATGTCAGTTGCCAGAAGTTATGAGGGTAAATTTCATGCAGCAGCTGGGGCTAGGTGAATGCTTCGATCGATATCTTCCCATCAGAGGCCTGAGAGAGTGAGGAGGTTGTTTAAGTGTGGATCTTGATTATTCCATTCGGTTCTAGGAGGTGTGCTCACTTTTGCGCTTGCATTCTGGTGTTTGAGAGTGTTCCAGAGAAGATAGAGATACCGGTTTAGATGCTGTCCTATAGGAGTTGGAGATGATTCGAAGTGAGGGATTTGAGCCAGCGATGAGGGCAAGAGGACTCTTTATGCAGGTGGATTTATGGTGGTGCTCCGCCAGGAGTCGGGGGTACTTAGGTAATGGGTTATCACCCTCTTAGTCCAGTCAGACCATTCCTGGCTTATACCAGCGTATGATGGTTTTGGATTTACGTTGGGCAATAACTTCTTCGAGCTCGGTTGGGTGACATTACTTTCGCAGGGTTCATGGCTTCTAGACCGTAGTTCGGTGTAGTGGCATTCTGTCATCTTCAGGTTCCTCTCTATCAGCCGCGCTCATAGGGTGCTTTGAGTGTGGTGATATGGGACACATGTTGTGAGAGACTGCCCTAGGACCAGACTGGTGGCTTCATCAGGGTTCCTAGGCTGCGACTTCCTGTGGGGCGCACGTAACCTCCAGCTTAGGGGTGGTGTCACAGTAATGTGGTAGAGGTGGTCTCATTGCAGGTAGAGGGGTTTCCTCTTGGTCGAGGTTGGTGTGTTTCGGGGAGTTCACAATCTGATGGAGGTCGTTCTCACTGTTATGCTTTTCACCAGGTAGGCCAGAAGGCTGTGAAGCCTCAGATGCGGTGTTATGTTCACCGTATTAGTTCTGGTTTGTCATCGACCAGCTAAGTTGTATCTTTGATCCAGGCTCTGTACATAGTTCTTTATGTTTCCACATATTTTGCTCTAGGCTGGATATATTGTGTGTGAGTCTCTTGATTTTGGCGGCGATGAAAGAACGGTGTTTCTTATCCTTGTCGGGGATTTTGTAGTTGTGTAGATCAAGTGTATCGTTCATGTACTGTTACTTGATGGGGTTATGACCATTCATTGCATAATTTAAAGCGTCTTAGAAATGATAGATTTTTGTGAATCTTGGTAGGATTGGTTATCTTCTTACCTACGCAATTTTAAATTGTCATTGCCAAGGATCAATCACGTAGCCTATGCCTGCGAATTCCGTATAGATAGAATGGAGATGGTACTCTAGATCATCCTTCAAGGGTGTGATCTCCACCTAGGCTCGTCAAGTGGTACAGAGAGGATGTGTGGGCGTACTTGTCCCACATCGAGAGATGATACCAGTATTGAGACTCCTATGCTTGAAGTCTTTCCAGTGTGAGTTGATTTCAGAGGTATTTCCGACCGATTTGCCAGTCTTCCACCAGATCGAGATTTGATTTTGTAGTGATGTGGAGCCAGGCACTCGGCCTATTTCCATTCCTCCTTATCGTGTGTTCTGGCCCAGCTTGAATTGAACGTAGTTGAAGGATAGCAGCTGCAGGATTTTTGTTGAGCAAACGGTGTTTTATTAGACCCATAGTGTATCTCCTTGGGGTGCATCTAGTTTGTATTTGTGAAAGAAAGATGGATCTATGCGTATGTGTATTGTTGTTGTATCTATCGGGAAGTTCGTGAACACAGGTAACCATCAGAAAACAAGATCCGAGACCTCGTATGATGATTATTTGCATCAGTTGCAGGGTGTCTGAGTGCTTCATTTTTCTCCAAAATGTGAATGAGATCTGTGTCGCTATCATCAGCTGAAGGGTTTAGGGCGTGTTGGAGGATATCCCTAGACGGCTTTTCGAACAACGTTTTTATGGTCATTACGAGTTTTGTGGATGTTCTTTCGGATGACTAATGCTCCAGCAGCTTTTATGGACTTGATGAATGGAGTGTTCAGACCGATTTAGATTCTTTGGTATTGTCTTCATTAGATGAATATTATTGAATACTTACGCACGTCACTAAGGAGGAGCTATGAGTAATCATCGAGTATTGTTTGTTGTGGATTCTAAGGAGTGAAATGGTAAGCTTATGCCAAAGTTTTTCGATGATAAGTGTTGAGTTTTGGCGTTATGTCTGGTAGATTCTTGGGACATGTTGTAGTGTCCGGAGGGTATCATGGTTGGGATTCCTAAGAAGTTGAGGCTGGTTAGAGATGTAGCGTCAGGGACCTATTTCGGTTACTGGACTCGGGTGTAGTTTCTGGGCCTTGCATGGTTTATTATCGACGGTTTGTGTAGGGTTTTTCGATGAATCATTGACATCTCTCGTAATAACTAGATTGGTACACAAAAGGAGGGACTTTTCATGTGGTCTGACGATGATGTGAGTTAGTTTCCAAAGAGCTCAAGACTTTTTATGACTACTGCCTCCAATTTTGACCCTTGTACACGTGGAGGGAGAGGGTTTTGTCATATATTGTGATGTTCTCGGGTTGGTCTTGTTTGCGTGTTGATGCAAGAGGGAAGGGTTGATAGGTTATGCTTGCGAGGCAGTTAAAGGTTCATGAGAGAGAACGTACCCATATTCATGATTTAGATTGTTGGCGGCTGTGGTTTTTGCAGTAATAGATTGGATTGGCATTATTATAGGTGTGACATTTGTGAGGTGGTGCACGCGATCACGTAGTCCCAGATATATTCATTATCAGACAGTATCTAAATTTTGAGGCGGGGTGAGATGGTGTGGAGTTGCTCAAGGACTCCGATATGACTATTCTTTATCACCCAGGCAAAGCAATGAGGTTTTTGTTGTGTGTTTTGTAGCAATGCCTTGGCGTCGGAAGGCGGGTCTGGGAGATGGGTAGCCTAGCCATGTTCCAACGTTGGTCGAGTAGCTGAGTCCCTGTAGCTAGGATGTCCAAGTCCTGTGCCAATAGCTTTGTAGACTTTGATTATTCAGTAATGTTGTAAGGTGTTGGTTTATATGAAGGCTAGGTGTCATCCTTGTGAGCAGATTCGGGCTCAACAGTTGAGATTGGTGATTTATGTTAAGTTTAAGTATTTAGGACAAGGTTTTAAGAGGAGAAGCCAAGGGGCTGCATGCTTTCTTGATAGTGAGGGAGTTTGAGGATTAAAGGTCTGTATATGTTGTTCCTCGTATGTCAGCGAGTGATTTGAATAGATTGATCATGGCTGGGAGTTCAGGCTGTTCATGTTCGACATTGGGTTGTGTACTCGTGATACATCCGGGGGGCTACTAAGATGTTTCCTTGTGTGACTTGAATGACAACACTATTGTGTGGTGTCGTTATGAGAGGGATCATAGTAGATTTGTATGAGCGGTTGCTGTTTGAATTGTCAGCAAGGTGAAGTATGGAAACACCAAAAACCTGGAGGTTATGACTCCAGGTGAGGATGCCCATAACCTGAGTGGAAGTGGTGAGAGCATAGATATGGATGCTGTTTGTGGTTTCGTTGTAGGGTTTGGGCCACGTAACCTGGGTATATCTTAAGTTTGATTGTCTGTATATGGGTCATGGGGATCGATTCTGACTACAGTCTGCCATCATTGGTAGCAATGATCGACTACCTATACTCAGAAAAAGGTTAGGCCAAGATTTATATCGGGAGATAGTTCGGTTTGCATTGGTGGTCCTATATCTATTATTCAGATCGTGGCACCCAATTGTACAGATTCTCAATTTCTGTGCGGTTAGCAGAAGAGTTCGCAAGAGAAAAGAAGATTTACAGAAAGATGGAGAGAACAGAGTTGGGCGTACTTCGGGTGTGGATTGTTTATGTAGCAGATGATTTGCAGCATCCCTCAGACTGATGGTCAGTCTGAGCGACTATTCAGCGTTCTTTGAGGATCATGTTGCGGTCGGGCGTTGTGATGACTTTGGATGGTCAGTTGGGATCAATTGTTGCCTGTAGTGTAGAGTGGCGTTTGCTACATAATAGTGATCATTCGCAGCATTGAGATGGCTGATGCCATTGAGGCTTTGGATGGTAGGAGATGTCCGATCTCCAATTGGTGGTTTGGAACATTTGAGGTTAGGACCTTGGGGTGATGAGATTTTGTTTGGCTTTGAGTGGAGTCCTTGGATCAAGGTCAAGTTGATCCAAGAAGGACTTCTCAGGCTCAGAGCAGGCAAAAGAGTTACGCAGGATAAGGAAGTCGTTTTATTTTTATTGGAGTGTAGGTTGGAGATGAGTGGGTTTTACTTAGAGGATTTCACCAGGTTGAGGGTGGTGATGAAGGATTTGGAAAGAAGGGCCAGTTGTAAAGTCCAAGGTACATGTGTCCTCGAGGGTTTGTGGAGCGTATTGAGTTGAGGTTGGTGGCATATCAGTTGGCTTTGCCACCTGGTGGTTTGTCAGGTGTTGTCATCCTGTATTCATTATGTCAATGCCTAAGAGTATCATCAGGGGTGTGATCATGTGATTCAATGGGATTCAGTGTTACTTGCTCAGAATTTGACTTTTGATGGAAGAGTTCCGATACCATTCTAGATAGCCAATTCGGAAGCTAAGTGTGTCCCAAAAGATTGCTTCAGTAAAGGTCAGTTTGGAAGCATCTCCAGTAAGAGGAGGCTACATGGGAGACAGAGTGCAGACTGTATGTAGGAGTAAATATCCTCATCGTTTTGAGCGTCCAGGTTAGCTGTCTTTTCTTTTTTCGTTCGAGGCCGAACATTTTGTTTATAGTGGGTTATGGTGTTTTTGTAACGACCCGCTAGGTCGTTTCGAGAACTAGGACTAGTGTTGACCTCCTTTGAAATTTAAGGGCGTATTTTTAAACATATTAGCTAAATCTGAGTACTCATAATTGATGAAGGACTGTTTATTTAAAGAGAATAATTATGATTAATAGATTAGTGGGGTTTCAAGGTTAACATACTCTGGTTCACGAAAGTAAATAGTGGGGTGGAGGTGGTAGGTGTCAGAAAACTTACCGTTATGTTAGCGTGTGTACGTACGAACGCGAGGGAGGAAAAATCATAGCCATTTTCAGGTAAAGATATGTAGATGGATTCGTTCTTTTCAATTCATATATTAGATCTAATAGATGGTCGGAGTTTTTGGTGATGTTTGTTTTAGTGTGTGGGTTATGTTATATTTGTCGCTATATGAAATGGGTGGTGAAAAAAAAATGGGGTAGTTTGGTGATGATTACGAAATGTATGTAATTACATTGTTGTAGCAATTGGGTTAGTATTTCAAAATATATATTATACTATATTATATACCCCCAATCAGTTATATTAGTAAATTTTTATATGTATCTATAATATATATAATGATTAAATCGATCGAAGTCGAATAGTTGAATGCTGCAGTGGTGAAACTTGTTTTCTGTCTGATTTTGTCCAAAGGAATGTATCATTTATTGTTAGTGTTCAGAATGGTAGGAATAAGATGGATGCCATCATGGATTGGGATTGATGTTCTATTTTATTGCTATATTGTAAAATGGGGATGCTTGCATTGTATCGTGGTCAGTGCCAACGAGAAGAGAAAAATAAGGGGAGGGGCGTTCCACTTCTGCCAATGGATGAAAAGTTGGTTCATGTTTTATGCGTAGAGTTAAAATGTAGTTTTTATTTTATTATTGGGTGATGTTTGGAATTAATTATTAGGTGGAATTTTTGATATGATTCTGAAATGAATTTTCGTCCCATTAAGAGGTTTGTTTAGAGTTATAGTTGCGCTTGGTAGTTTTTGAAATTTAGCATAGTATTGAAGTAAATTTGGCATATACCAATTACATTTATCAAGATTTGGAGTTTTGGTTGAAATAAAATGTGTGAGTGTTAGCGCCTATGATCGGCCCTATAATAATTTGTTAGTACATACAAAAATTGCTTACTTACGAATATTGCAAAATTGTGTAGATGGTGGGAACGTTCTGAAACCTTGCGAAAAGGAAGGAAAAAAAAATATCTGAATAAGATTCGTGGCACAAGTTCGGCATCCGTTAGGTGATGTTAGACTTTTTTAAATTGTTGAATGGACGTTTTCCGAGATAGAGATTTTAAAAAATTGAATGTAAATAGGACCAAAGGTGTAAGGTGGTGATGGGGAAGATGGTGGTCTCGTATCCAATGGGTTTTTCTTGTGTTTTGTTTGTGGCGTGGGCATTGTGGTACGAGTATCGGTGTTTAGAGTAAATAAAAAGGTAAAAGTACTATTTAGAATGGTGGACTGAATATTTTGAGAATGCAAAGCATTATGGGCAATTAGCTGTGATTATGTGATGTTTGATTGATTAAATTCCTTGGGTGATGTTGTTTTATTGATTCACCCGTGGTATTATAGTTGTGATTATTGAGGGTGGTATGTATTCTGTTCATATGATTGATTTGATGTGATGCATCAAATCCCTATATTGAAAATATATAGTGCTGTCATGTGCATAGAAATGAGATTGAGTTAGAAGTTGGGCACGTGGAGATCGTCCGTGCCGGGGATTGGGGAGGTGAGAGTTAAGATTGTTGTGTAATTTTGGGCACGTGGAGACTCGTCCGTGCGAAAATCTGTTGATATTATGATAGTGCGTTGAGATCGTCCGCCCATGACTACGTGGAGATCGTCCGTGTGTTGTTTGTCGGATATGGATCCCGCTGGATATGAGTCCCCCATGGGTCATTGAACTCTCGATGTATTTTGCCGAGGGAGGTTTTGTATCATGTATATACGGTTGAGTGTGGACTGGGTATTCTGAGACAATTCATTATTATGGTTATATTGCATTTGTGAATTTCATGTCAATCATTTATTTTGATGATTTGGGTTTTGTTGGGTGTTTGGAAAATACTTGATGTTTTGATTACCCTTTATTGATTTGATACCTAAATGTGAGTGCGTTCCTTGTAATATTAACTTATAATATATATATATGTATATATTATATATAATCTATATATATGTTATATATATTATATGATATATTTATATATGTATATATTATAGTTATATATATACTTTAGTAAATTTTACGAGATTTAATGTTTTTTTTTTGTTTATAAACTACAGCTCACTACTTGTCTCAGTTGTCGGGTCATATGAGACATACTGTGAGTACACGTTGGTAGATTCGTACTCATACTACGCTTGTTGCACTTCTTTGTGTGTATTTTGTAAAGTGACAGTGTGAGCAGAATCGCGTAAAGAGGAGCACATCTCGTTGGAGCAAATTGAGTCCCTGCTTGATCGTTTCTGGGAGTTTTGTGGTGAGTGCTGTCTGTGTTGTTCCGTGGCCCAGCACACTGTATACTCTCGACTTGTACGTATTGGCTGTTTATTCAGTATGCTGGACAGGATATCCCTTAAGTGAGATTGTCATGGTTTAGTTTAAGACTTGCACGTATTCTGTAGTATATTCTAGAGAGATTTGACTTAAGACACAAATTCTTGGGTGATATGTTTTAGCTTCGTCATTTCGTTTACTTATAAGGATACTCAATGTTGAGAGTATTCGTGCTTAGGGTTAGTCTCTTTTTTTTTACTCAATTGTCGGGTTTGGAGTTAGGTTAATATGTTGGTTGGCTTACCTATTGGTGGGAACATAGGTTTGCCACACGACCTGCAAATTTGGTCGGACAATATCTATGTCTTTGCCTTTAAAATTGTATTGTTAAATATTTGAAGTAAATTTGACAACTTGAAACGTACAAATGTCAAGGTTCGTGTATTTTAAATCAGTATTTTAAAGTTAGTTAGTATATATGATTTATAACATGTATGTACATATAAAAGAAAATGAATGGAAATCATTGTGTATAGTTTTAAAAGATTTGAATAAATCTTCAAATTTATTAAATTAAAAGCTAATTTGCACAACTTTAGAACTTAAAATGGTTTGCCAATTTAGACAATAGTATATAGTATGAGAGTACTAATTTAAAGCTACACACCTACTAGGAAGGGTCGTTCTGTTTCAATTGTTCTCGATGTTAATCTAATATCTGTGGTTCCTTTAAAGCTCAATTCTAATTGTCGCATCATATCGATAATGTTCCAACTCCGTGCTGCCATAAACTGTAAAAACCTGCTATTCATATTACTAGATTTGAATTTACCTCTTTTAATCTAAGCTTGTGCGTGGGAATTAAACTTGCAAATTATAATTCCTCCTCTCGGCATTGACTCAATCTCTAAATAAAACTAATGTTTTCAAATTTTCTTTCGCCGATAAATGTCTATGATCGCAAATTTGAAACCTTACCGCACTAAAAGCAGCCTCCGATGCAACTGATGAAACTTGAATAACTAGAACATCACAAACCATTTTTCTCAAAATTGAAAATGCAACGCTCCGCCTCCTCCACCATCCTAAAAAATCTTCATTGCCATCTTTGTCTTCCACTGCTTTTAAAGATTGATTAAGATATTCTTCAAAATCATCACAATCAGTAGAATTAAGAACAAGAGAACCTCGCATATAAGTTGAAAATCGAGCTTTACTCTTAAGATTAGAAGTTTGACCAACTTTTCCTTGAGCATTTTCCGTAGTTCTATATTTTTCATACAAAATATGCGGTCTTTCTACATTTTATGCTATGACTTATCATTTTTCACGAGTAGTTTGAATATTTCTTCCTGATAAAATATCTAAAGTATCATAAATAGTGTCAACAAGGTCCTCTGTCACACCTGTTAATTGTGGACTATGTAGTTCAAATTAAAGTGTAGGGAAAAAAAAATATTTTCAAAATTTTTCAATCATACCTTTCATGTTTGGCAATCTAAATTTTTCAATTTGTTTTATAATTAGAAATTTTAATTGAAAGAGCACAAAATTATTAATATGATGAAATAGTAGGATCAATAAATTCAGACAAAACATGTGTGTTGGTGACATTAAAAAAAGTCTTAAGAATGCTAACAGTTCATTAGTTTCTTCCCAATCTTCTTCATAAATTTTATCTAATGAGTCAGAATTATGAGCATTAAACACCATTTGTATGAGTCTTTTATATTGGTAAGCAACTGAAAGCAAATCCTAAAAGAATTCAACATTGTTTTAACATGTCTTGGAATTTTTCTTGGTGGCAATTCAAATAGTAAACAACACTCATTAAATTCCCTAATTCTAGCATCTTTATGCGTATAAAAAATTCAGGCAACAAACATATTTAATTTTCATGCAACCACAATCAAATAATGAAATGCCATTGTGTAACACATCTAACATGAAACGTTTTACCATCAATTGGACATAATCTAACTTTAACATACTAGTAATGTTTGTATGATTAGATGCATTATCTAATTCGACAAACATTACTCTATCTATAAGCATGTAATAATCTAAAACACACAAAATATTTGAAGATAAATATGCACCAGTTTTTTTCTTTACACATTCTATATAACTTAAGATTTATTTTTGCAAATTTCAATGATGATTAATCCAATGTGCTGTAATAGTTAAATAATCATGTCCATTTACACTACGATCCATGTTCGAAGTTATAGACAATCTACAATTCAATATGCTAAACAAACAACGAAGATATTGACAATGTTTACCTTGATATACAAAAATATCATATTTAATAGTATTTCTTGCAATACCTCTAAAAGGAGGATTATAAGTTTGTTGAATATATTCAATAAAATTGAGATTTGAAGGAAAACTATAAGGCAAACCAAAAACAGAAATCATTTAGCTAAAATTTTGCGATCTCTTTCTTTATTATATTTACGTTGTGTTAATGGACCATCGGGGTTAGAAGAATCTAATGTTCCTTGAACCATGTTAGATGCCCCTATCGATTCATTAACACTAATATCAAAATCACTAACTGGAATTCCTCTTTTTCCTATCGGCTAGTGCTTTAGATTCTTTATATTGAATCGCACACAATATAACAAATGTCTGTTTAAGCCCTCCGTTTCACCTTGACTCCCACCTTGTCTATGTTTAAAATGTTTCTTACACGATTACCAAATAAAAAATTGTTGTTCTGTTTTAAAAAGTACATAAATTTAATCAAATAGAAGGTTTTAGGGCATTGATTATTCAAAAGTCTCCCTATGGGAGGGATAAGGGGTGAACGCCACAAATTTTGTGCTCCGTTAAAATTTATAGTTTCATTGGAACTTGTGTCATCTGACTAGTAGGTGTATCTTCCTAATTCCTCTTCCCTGAATCACTTCTTCACCTAAATTTTCAGCAAGATTAAAGATTAATATCACCTTAAAGTCGAACTAAACTTGCATCATCGAGAAGGTCGAAACATTTGGAATCAATATCATAAGAAGTATCCTCAACATAGTAGAATCATTTGTAATGAAATCTACTCCAAGACATGATTTAGAAGAATTACACCACTTTACTCTTTTTTTTTTTCCTTACTAATTTTTTTAAACCAACATTAAGTATTTTTAAAATGGCACCTTGTTCTTTCTCTTTTCCTTTACCGATATTTTCTAGTGCTAGAACTCATATTTGATTATATGTAAAATTTAATATAAAAATATTTATAACATAAATTAAAGACGAAAAATAAAATACAAAATATAATGAAACATATGTACCAAACGTCTGCATTAATAGTAGACGTTAAACTGATTTTTGAACCTTGTAGTTTGTTGTAAACTTGTAATTTGAAACTCCAATACTTGATAGCAAATATGAGAATTATATATATATATATATATATTATTATACAATATGAAAATTTAGAATTGGAATATATGTGTTATAGTAATATGAGACTTAAATGGTATAAAAATTAAGAGTTAAGAATTAAGTTTGAGAGGATATAGAAAATAGATGAGAGAATAGATGATTTTGTAAGAAATAATAAAGGATAGAGGGATATTTATACTATTAAAAATGGGTGAAAGCTTATTTATGATAACTTGATGGTTTAAATTAAAGTATTAAAAGTAGCGGGGTGGTAGGGAAGTAAAAAAGTAAAATAAATCAGTTTGGAGGGGGGGGGGGGGGGGGGGCACTAGTCATTTGCCCAACAGTTGGCAAAAAATAAATTTCAAATAATTAAAAATAAAAATTAAGAGGGGAGCCCGTGAAATCGATTGGTTCAGCCGGGCTGGGTCGATGGGGAAGAAAGGGTGAAACGGCCCCTGACCAGTCCCCTAACCCCAAGTACCCCCAACCCGCGAAAATCCACGGGACTGGGTCCGGCAAGATGGTTCTCAAGCTGATCGTGGGCTGGGGCCGACCCATCCCCTTGCCAGCACTATTGCTGGTTAGACTAAGTTGACTGAGTGGGACAACTATTTTATAATGCTTTCACAGGTGATTAATAGAATAATTAGTTATCTCAAAAAAGTGACTAAACTATATATGTGTTAGTTGCTCAGAATAAATGATTAGAAAGTTAGATTTATGATATAGTTAACCAAATCATCATTTTGCAGGGGTCGTTTGGTAGAGTGTGTTAAAAAAATAATGTCTGCATTAGCCTTGTGTATTACTAGTACCTTGTTTGGTACTCTTTTTCAACCTATGTATAAATAATACCCGCATTAGTTATACACTCTATTATGCATTAATGTGTGTATTGCTCTCAACTTCTAAGTATTAACAATGCAATGATGTTAATGCATCCATTAACTCAATTAAGTATCCAATTGCCTCTCAATACCTTTTTTTATTATATATTTTCCACCATAATAGTGAAGGGCATCTTAGTGAATAATTTTTTAAATGTAATGCATTCTATTTTAATGCATCAAACCAAACAATGCATAAAAATATTCTATGTATAATAATGCAAGCATGACTAATAGATGCATTGCTAATGCAAGTATTACTAATACACTTTATTTTTCATTATATTAATACACTCTATCAAAGGACCCCTAGTGTAGATACCACACTTAACTTTTTTTTTTACTATAAAAAGAAATTTTTAATTACAATCCAATATCTTAAATATAATAAAAAGGTAAAAATTAGTTTATAAATGAAAAAGTCAACATTTTAAAAGTGCTTACAATAGAGGTAAATTTAGAATATTTAAATTCTATAAATTCATAATTAAGGTATCAACCATATAATACAACCACATCTGCGTAGGCTCAAGAGAGTAGCTATAGCCATCCTAGGGTGCCCTTTCAATAGACCCCAAATTACTATATATATATATATCAATTTATATTATACATATATAAAGTCACGACCCGAGCCATCGGGCACCTACTCTAGAATCTAAGTAGGAGAACCCTCGTATCTTAAAGGTTTTAACATGTGAAAATTTAATGAAATACAAATATAGTAGAGATAAAAATCTTTATAAACAAACTCTTTTCGCGAAATAGTTACACTTGTAAAGTAATTAACAACCCCCAAGGATCTAGTCTAACAGGAACAAGATCTTCTAAGAGTAACAATTGGACAAATTAATAAAAGACACAACTCCCACTATGTAGAAAGAAAAATAGAAGCTGCAAGAGAATTTTCTTCCTCTTCACCAAATGGAACATCACCAATTCTGCATCAAGACTATGTAAAAAAGACATAGCAAGAGTAGTATCAGTACAACCACACATGTACTGGTAGACATCATCGATCAACCCGACGACCACCTTATAATGTAAGAAATCAATAATAAGATCATGAATTAAACCACTTATTTCTCCACTTCAACCCTCTCTTAGGACACATATAATTTACCTATACTGAATACTAATCACCTTCTAAACAACTAAGACTCCAATTCAATTAGATCATAGCCTAAACATGTTAAACCCATAGAATATTCCCAAGTACCCCCACCTTCCTTTCCTACTAGCTGATCATATCATACTCTTAATTTCTCGCCATCCTGCCTAACCAAGGCCACATAAATTTGTTGCATCAATCTCCAACCCTAACACAGTCTCTCTTACAACTTACATACTCAGCACCTCGCGATTCACCACTCATCCCTTGAACACCTTGACCTTTCACTATGCCCAACAAGTACCACATCAAAGAAAATCAATGCCACCACATATTTTCATGCATACACATAGATCAACATACACCCAACCATCAAGATTACATGCACACACAATATTGATTATCATATGTTTCACAATAAGTATTAATCGCAAGTAGTTTGTCCTCTCACGGAACCCAAACCCAAACAGTTAGCTTTTCGGAACGTGGCAATACGATTCTAAAGTTATGCCGAAGCATGGTAATTCAATCCAATATTGTACCAGAACGTGTCAAGTTGATCCAAAGTTATGTCAAAACGTGACAATAGATCCCAGTTAGCTTGTTGAAACGTAGCAATCCGATCCAATATTGTGCTAGAACGTGGCAACCCGATCCAAAGTTGTGCTGGAATGTGCCAACTGATCCTAGTTAGCTTACTGGATTGTGGCAATCCTATCCCCATTTGCACATCACAATCACAATCACAATTTTATCATCAAGATCATATATTTACATCATGATTTTCATGGCAACATCATTTATCTATGTCATTTACAACAAGTGTGATTAATATTGCAACATTCATACATATGTAAGTATCACAATCAAGCATGAAATACATACATCACACAAACATAGAATCACATTGATCATAGAATCACAATGATCACCTACCACCGAATATTTCTCACACCTTGTACAACCCTAATTTGAGCATACTCATCCTAATTCATCGTCCAAGCCTTCTTTCAAAGGTATAAAACATAAATCAGTTGTTGCACGAAGGCCTACACATTCATACTACCATGAATTCACATATATCACGCAGTGGGCACATATTTAAACTACTTAATTCATAAAACCTAATCTACCTGGGCGCCATGCGATTACACAGAGTTATCGACTTTGATTTTTACTTTTAGGGTTCATGACGATAGTTTTGTCTAAGAATTCCTAAGCTTTCTCCATTCCCAAGCTAAGAATCTCCCTCTCCTCCATATCCGAGCTTAGAGTAACTTTGCTGAGATTTCTAGGGTGTTTTATGACTTAATTAGCTATTTTAGGAATATGGACAAAATGGGATTTCTCGTAATTTTTGTGCTGCCTCGCCTATCTTACTCTAGCACCAGCTTGTCCCGACTTGGCGGCATCCATGTTGCTCTAGCGGGACAAGGCCAAATTTTTTTTCTCGGATTCTTGTATTTAGTAACTAACGACGGTCTATATAGTTACAATAGATATCAATTTACCCATCGTTCTTCCCTAAACGACTAGTGCACGGACCTCACGCACCCTATCTCGATTTATTTAACATATGGAATCATGAGGAATGGCGACTTCCTAGTTTATTGAGTTATTCGAATTACTGTTGTCAATCACTAAGCAAATAACACAAAGACGTACGAAGGAATGAAAACCTTTACAACTTTTTGTTGCCTGTCTATCCAGGTTCCTATTGTGGCAGGGCCGCTCTAGCGAGAGATCTTCCATTGTGTCGGGAGATAAGGAACCGTATAGGGGAAATGGAAGAACAATTTACCCTATTTCTCCCTCTTCTACACTTGAAACTCCCAAACCGTCTCATTCACTTTATCTAATTATCAATTTTAAGTAAATTCTCATTACTTACTCTCACTCAATTCACTATATGTTTAACGCCTTTTCATGTTATTATCTAGTTAATCAGAATTGTTTCAGGGCGGATCATTTTTGAATTTGAAAATGGGTGGCTAATTCGATCTGGTTAACATAGCATGAACACTTCTCTTACGTCCCCAACGTTTTCAAAAATGTCCTGAATGTAAGAATTTTGCAATTATACGGGCAAAACAAAGCAAGAGCGAGTGGGGGAAGTTGAAGATTCCTTTTAGCATAAACTCGAGTTTAACATTGTTTTAGGGATTTATTTGCTAAAACGACCGCATATTAATTCTCTAGGGTAGTTTATATACTTTAATCTGCTGAAATTTCGTTAAAAACAAAAGTTTTGGGACAAAAAGGCGCCATTGTCGTTCCAAGAGTTCTTCCTAGATGAAGGTCGCTCTGGCGGCCTCCATCCCGCTGTGGGGGCCTCCATAATCTCGGTGGGATTATGGCTATTGTGGAGGGATTCACTAGGCAGTGTCTTGTATCTCTCAACATAAATTTTTCCCTATTTTATTTCCCTCCTAGACTTACACCGACTGCCCTATCTCATTCTAACTTATATTTAACTTATTGCAGGCTATCTAAATGGCATGTCATAACGAAGAAAATTTTCCCTTTATCCATTTTCCAGATGCTGCTAGTAGAGAGAGGCATCATGACTATCGGACCACGGGGTTTTTCTGTGAGAGGGGTTTCGTGCTGCACAAGTGGAGGAGAAAGAGCTTGTGTTGTATGCCTAATTGGTAAAGTTCGAGTGTCTTCCATTGACTGAGGCTCCCTCGAATGCACGCTCTAATTGGTTGAGTGAGTTTTACACTGTTCTTCCTACCGTGAGATGGGATGACCCTCATCTCGTCATTCCTATCAGGGGAGTTGACATCCCTCTAGACTCTACCACTATTAATTAGGCCCTAAAGTTACTGGATGTACCGAACTATGTCTTTGAGGACCAAATTAGGGATATCAAATTTTAATGGATCCGAGACACGCTAGTCGAGCTCACCCACTGGGATCAGGTTTATTAGGCCACTGTAAAGGGCATCACTAGCACAAACTAGTCAACTAATGCGCTTATAGGTGGCTACATTTGGTGGCTAGGAGGATCTGCCCATTGGCAAGCTGCACCGACATGAATTTTCCCCAGGCCTTGGTGGTGGCATGCCTCGTACAAGGCATCCAACTAAACGTGGGAGCTCAAATTCTCTTCTAATGGAAGATGTTCTACAGTGGCAACAAATATGCATTCTTTCTCGTAGTCTTATCATTGCCTTTTGCAAGCGCGCAGAGTGTTTTTGCTCGATACTGATATGGTACTTCCCATGGATCTCCCCCTTCATCCTCTTTTTGTTTGGCCTTGCTCTATTTCTAGTAGCAAGAGAAGGAGGAAAGACAAGGTTATCAGCAGCAGGGCTGCCACTATTTCAGATGAAGAGGACCCACTCTCAGGTGCATGGGTGAAGAGGATCTGGAAACGGTCTGAAAGAAAATGGGCAAAGCTTATGCTGATTTCACCCTGCTCCCACCCATAAATGTCTGGGAGGTCGAGATTATCCATCGTCGGCTGTTCCAGGAGCAGAAGAAGAACTTAGTAAGGGATAGAGTGATGATTCGGCTTTGGAATGCGGTGAAGACTATCTTCACCTGCATCGCTCTTGGGAAGGAGTTGCCCATAGCGTAGCCAGACTATTATGTTCAGTTTTGGGAGACAAGGGAGGTTGCAACCATCCTAGTTCCTACAGAGGAGTTAGACTTTGACACTGACATTTCCCACTGGCAGGGTTCATGAGTTGGTTATTGTTTCGATCCTTTTCCATTTTCTTGTAAATTTTAAAACAATATAGTTTTAATCCTTCGTATTTACTATTTTTTTGTAAGCACGTTGATTCTAGTTTTTGTTGTATGAAACATCTCATATTTAATCTCAAAAATTTATAATCTATTACTTTTGTTGTTAGACGCTGAATGGATTTCGGGGGTTGATTTAGATACCATTTAGGGGTTGGAAATTGCAACAGGAAACATAGGTCAGAGTGGGTTCTGCCTCACCCTGTCCCACTGTGGCCGCTTGTCTATGGCGAGATTAATCCCGCCCCAGCGGTTCCGACTGAAGCAAAACCCAATCACTAGTTTCTAGAATCTTTTCCCTCAAAGAATCCAAGTTTTTACCCAGTGAATTTTTGAATACTCATCACACTAGGATAGTTATTATATATCATTTGGTAAAATCCCGTTATACACGAACCAATTGTTTTTCATGGGGCTCGCAACCTAGCCAATTAATCGCAGAGGAAAAAAATTATTACTAATCCAAAACTGTCTTACGGAAACGATACCCCACTGGTCCATATTAATTCAATGTTATTTCCTCTCATCCCAAGATACACCCAAACATTACAACTTGCACAATTTACACATTTATTTGACATATTGCGCATACTAAGGGTTCAAGTACACATAACCATGTGTTCACATACTTACACTTTAACAAGTCACCTTTAATTTCGTCAACTAAGCAGCATATACTTCCAGTTCCGGTTATTTCAAACAACAAGGAATATACAAGCACAATTATAATCACATATCACGAAAATTTCATTTTATTAGTTAGTTTGTTCCATAAATGACCATTACTGCTCATCCATGCTCCTTATAGCGCCTAATGCTAGATACCAGTTGGAACCTTCCCAATCCAGTTAACCTGTTGGTGTCCTTTCGGTCATATCAACAACGTCTAGTTCACTTTATTAAGATATCAATTGGACTCAATCCATACCCCAAACAACACTTGTACAAATGGAGAGAAGGAGTGAAACAATTCTTAAAATGCTTCCTAGCCTCTTAAGATTAGATGTGGACGTCAACACACAAATCCGCAAGAGTCTAGTCCACATTTTGCTCTTGTACTGGGATACCATTAACGTAGGCTCTGAAACCAATTTGTCACGATCCAACCCACCGGGCTGTAAGGGCACCCACTCTAACACCTAAGTAGGAGAACCCTCGTATTCCAAAGATTTTAACATGCAAAAACTTAATTAAATACATATATAATATAGAGAAAAATCTATATAAACAAACTCTTTTTCACGAACTAGTTAAGACTTGTAAAGTAATTAACAACCGGCAATGATCTAGTCTAACAGACACCATAGCTACTAAGATTAATAATTGTACAAGTTAATAAAAGACACAACTCTCACAATGCACAAAGAAGAATAGAAGCTACTAGAGAATTTTCTTCGTCTTCTCTTAATGAAACATGACCAATCCTGCATCTTGACTATGTCAAAAAGACATAGCAAGAGTAGTATCAGTACAACCACACGTATTGGTAGGCATTATCGGTCAATCAGACACCCGTCTTATAGTTTAAGGAATCTATAATAAGATCATGAATTAATCACTTGTTTCTCCACCTTTACCCTCTCTTAATGCATTTGTAATTTACCAAATACTCCAACTACTAATCACCTTCTCAACAACTAACACTCGCGGCTTTATTAGATCATAGCCTAAATATGCTAACCCGATCAAATATTCCCAAGTACCCCCACTTTCCTTTCCTGCTAGCCGATCGTATCATACCCTTAAGTTCTCGTCATCATGCCTAACCAAGGCAACAAAATTTCGTTTCATCGATCTCCAATCCTAACCCACTCTCTTTTACAACTTACACACTCAACAACCCTTGCTATTCACCACTCGCCCCTTGAACAACTTGACCTTTCACTATGCCCTACAAATACCACATCAAAGAAAATGAATGCCACCACATATTCTCATGCATACACGTAAATCAACATACACCCTATCATCAAGCTTACACACACAAAATATTGAATATCACATGCTTCACAATACATATAAATCACAAGTAGTTGGTCCTCTAATTTTTAAATATATTTTAAGAAATTATTCATATATATTATAGGACAATAAGGAGATATGAGAGGTCGGATGTAATGAATATAAGCAAAAAATTGACGTAGACCAAAAAAGTATTCGAAAGAGGTATTTATATTGATTGTGAAACAACTTTAGATTACTAAGAATGTGATCATAGACAGGAGAGTGCGCATATCACATATTAGATTAGAAGGTCAGTAGATAGTTCAACTTTGATTCACTATTTGGTGGATTTAACCATGTACGTGAATTTTCTCATTTTTTATCGTCAATCGCTATTTTAAGATAATCTATTCTTTTTGTATTAATTAGTGTTAATAATTCGACAAGACATATACGTGTAATAACACACGTAAACAAAAATTAGAACAACACATATTTCATTTAAATAAAATTATTATTGCATATCTTGTAATTTCATTTAAATAAACATATTACACATTCATTATAATCTATATTGTTATTGTTTGTAATATTTTATATTGGTGTGATATACACGTGCGTCACACATGTTCTAACCTAATTAAAAAAAAATAAAAGAAGATTATCAATTATATAACTTGAGGAAGAAGAATTATTAATTTTATTTGATTGTTTGTTTTACTTCTCTTTAAAATTCAAAAAATGTCAAAAGTTAAAAAAGGGGTACATTAGCAAAAAAAGATTTCGAGTAACATATTCCCCCCCCCCCCCTTCCTCCTCCCCCTAATAGACCTCCTTTCACATCGTTGCAACTCATGAATTCCATTGTAAAACATAGCAATATAAAGATCAAACTAAAAAAGTGAAAAAAATTAAATCATCAAACTGATTAAGGAATTAAAAAGATCAAGCAACAAATGCATGTTGAAATTAATTAATATTTATTTTACATTAATTATTAAAAAATGCAAATGACTATTTTCTTCTCTTGGTAAGACGACCCATAAGTCTAATTGGTCTCTTCACATCACGAAATCTCAACTATTGATGAGGGAGCTTGCTAGACAAAGTTGAAGGCGGAGACTAGGACTGTACATTTGCTAAGTTATAAATTTAGATAATTTTATAAAAAATATCTCTCTTAAAAATATTGAATCAACAGTAGAATCATCTTATTGTTCGCCTTGTGCGTCCATTTTGTGTTCTCTGTGCATTATTCTAGGAAGAGAAAGAATATAAATATAAAAAGTGAGGAAGCTATGGGGTAGGATGAAGTTATTCAAAAAAAAAACTCAATTTTTATTAGAATGTTTAATGCATTATAAAAATATATATATTATTGCATCTACTACAATCTATTTTTATTAATGTTGTAATATTTTATATTGACGTGACACACACATGCATTACATATATTCTTAACTAGTAAAACTATAAATGAAGATCATCAAATACATAACTTGAAGGACTAGTTATTGATTAAAATTATTTGATAAGTACAATAATTGATACACAATTGAATACAAAATATTAAGAAAATAAAAATAAATACTGAACAAAACAGATTTTGCTAATACTTCTTTCTAAATAACAATCTAAACACTAAGAAGCAATTTCGTTGTCACAACAACACTTCTGGATATGACCTTACGAATGAAAGACATATATTATATTTATAAGGACTAATAATCAATAACAATCATAAAATATTATAACTATACAAATACAACCAAGAAACAAAACTATAATATGCTCTAGTCATACATACATATATTTCCAGATTCAAACATAAGGTCATATAGATCTTTTTTGGATCACCATAATTGTGCTCTCTTGTTTTTTTTTTTTTAATCTATAGTACAATAATAGTTCTATTAATGATTAAACTAGTTGCAATTTTTTTTATCACTTAGCCGGAAAGATATAAGGCCATGAAAAAAGAATTAAGTGGACAAAATTAATTAAAATTCACATAAAACCTAAAATTTGAATAATATTTGCTTTTGAAGTATTAGATTTTGTAATTTATCATCTCGATAATATCAACATTTCAATTTTTCTTCCTGATTTGAACTCATAAAAACACGTTGTTTTATATATATATATATAAAAAAAATTAATGGTGAAAAATTATTAAATTAACAAATAGAATGACAATTCATTAGAGTAAGGAGTAAAAAATAAAATCTTAATGAATAATTTGATACAAAAAAAGTAAACGAATTATTTCGATATTAATTTTTAAAATTAAATTTATACATCTTGAATTTTGTGTGAAGTATTTATTTCAAAATTTTATAGTATCACTTATCACATATAAAATATATAATTAATTTAAACTTAGGATCAAATAAAACGTAAAAGAGTAAGAGAAGGGGAATAGGAAGAAAACAAATAAATTAGGTGCGGTATAGACTCTCCCTAGACTAAAGAAATAAAAAAATGGAGGGAAGGCGGACAATAACAGAGTTTTACTATTATCATACCTTATTATCAAATAAATTAGGTGCGTTATGTATAAATATAATTATTTATTTGAATTTGCTTATATGATAGTCTATATTTATACATAACATAATTGCAATTCAGTAAGATACACGTCTGGTAATTTATAACCCTGTTGCAGTTTGTCACATGATAATAAATTTGTGATTTGATTAGATAGTCTAAACAAACGTTATATTAATTATAAAATATGAAAGTTTTTTTACATGATTATATCAATAAAAATAAAATAGAAAATCTTCAAATACATGTATGACAATAAAGAGGTGAGAGGTTGGATGTAGTAGATATGAGACAAAAACAGATGTAGACTAAAGAAATATTTGATAGACGTAATTAGATAGGAAATAGATCTTTAGATATGAGAGTTGTAGTTAGATTAGAATTTATTTTACTATTATTGGCAATATTTTGTATTGACATGACACACATGCATTACACGTACTCTAAACTTGTTGAAAATAAAAGAAATTTATCAAATAGATAACTTGTGGAGGAGGAATTATTGATTAATTTTATTTGATTGGTTATTTTACATCAGTCCCTCAATGTCAAAAAAATAACCATAAAACAATAAATAATAATTAATGCACTTACCAAAACACCATTGAGCACAAAATATAAAAATAAATAAATAAATCATGAAACAGACAAATGTCTGCTACTT
Organism: Solanum habrochaites; assembly: GCA_027704765.1. Classification (NCBI taxonomy): domain Eukaryota; kingdom Viridiplantae; phylum Streptophyta; class Magnoliopsida; order Solanales; family Solanaceae; genus Solanum; species Solanum habrochaites. Next base: position 57,183,320 of record JAKWJA010002500.1, read on the forward strand.
CTTTTAAAAGAGAATATGAAAAATAAGGAGATACATTTTGTTTAACATCACTTCTAAATACTCCCTTGATTTCTAATTACTTGTCTATTTTTGAATTGACATATCCATTAAGAAATCAATTATTGATATACCGAGTTTGTCATTTTACCCCTATTAATTATGAAGTAGATGAATTAAAAATAAGATTTTCAAGAAATTCTACCCTTTTAAAGTAATTAATAGAGGATATAATATGTAAAATTATTTTTTCCTTCCTTGATTTGTCAAAATGGACAAATAATTAGGGACACCTATTGATAAAAAAATGAACAAGTAATTAAAAAAAGAGGAAGTATGATCTTAAAAAACAAAGACATATATCATTTATATCATTACTAACAATCAATAACAATCTCCAAAAAAATGTAACTATACAAATATAACCAAGAAAGAATACTATTATATGCTCTAGCCATACATACATATTTTCAGACTTATCATTAGAGTTTTAAATGTTGGTAGTTTTAATCATTGGGGCTTCTTATAATTTTTTTTTGATCATTATAATTGTGATCTCCTGCTTATATTTCTAAGATAAAATAATATTATATTAATCATTAATTTTTCTTCATTCCTTTTTTATTTCTTAATCGAAATGATATAAGGCCATGAAAGAAGAATTAAGCATTCAAAATTAATTAAAAGTTACATAAACTTTAAAATTAGAAAAATATCTACCTTTGAAGTATTAAATTTTGTAATTTATCATCTCGATGAAATTGACATTTCAAATTTTATTTAAAGTATATATTGATTTGAACTCATAAATAAAACCAAACATGCATGTTGCAAGTGTAAGAGGTTAAAATGTTAACCACACGTTACTTGAATGCTATAATTATAAATAATAATTAGTGGTTGAAAATTTATTAGAGTAATATTTTAAAAAATCTTTAATGAATATTTTAGTACAAGAAATTAGGTGGATTATTCTAGTATTAACTTTGAAATTAAATTTATATATCTTTGAATTTTGCGTGAGGTATTGCCTAAAATTAGTATAATTTTATTTCAAAATCTTATAGTATTACTTATCTCATCCAAAATATAAAATTAATATAAATATAATGTTGAATAAAATAATATCTAGAAATAGTAATTGAGAGAGATAATTAGATTGATCGTGACAACTTTGGGTTACTAATGTTGAAGGAAACTTGACGACTGATGGAACACGTCTAAGGAATAGGTTCATCAAAGCAGACTGACGAGTTAGAGTTAGAGTAATACTAGGATTAGACTACTAAATCCTAAGTTATGTACGACTAAGCTACTAAATATTATAGGAGTCGACTTGGATTAGACCATAAAAAATTGTGTTTGTTATGGTCCTTATTAATGTATTTCACTTGATTGAAATTGTCCTTATTGCATAAAAAAAAGTGGTCATTTACCCTAAACCTAATAGATTTATCAAAAAAAAAAAAAAAAATTAAATTTGACCGTGAACCTTATGTGACTAACAAAGTTCACATTGTTGTCTTCTTTGTTAGCTCAAAAGAAAGACCACTATAGAATCTAACACCATTTTTCTCTATTTTCTCCAACAAAATTTAGTATGTGCTCTTTTCTAAAATATTATTCCACCCGACTAATAAGTAATACTCATGTTTTAAGCAATAGAAAATAATAATTGTTGTTAGAGAAAGTAGACACTATGAAGTTATATTTCATGAAGTTCTTTCTTTGGAACTAATAAAGAAGATAACAATGACCGATTTTGTAAGCTATGTGAGGTCCACATTTAAATTTAACACATTTATTGGATAATTTATGAAAATTCTACTAGTTTAGAAGTTAATACTTAGATGAATATTAGTTTGCAATATTATGAATCTTACTAAATTTTGGTGTGACGAGATACATCCAAAAACATGTGTATCGTGATACTTGCGATAAATTTAGGTGTAATTTGTTCTAGATACTATGTATCTAAGTGGATTCACATGTATTTAATATACATAAACAAATCTCCTTCTCCTCCTTCGCCTCTCTCATATCTCGCTCGTGTATCAGTATCCCGATTACATGCAAATAACACCAAAATACATGTATCTAGTGCGATTCACATGTATTTGAGATATATAGATCAATCTCCCTCGCCTCCTTAATGTTCTTGCTCATCTTTATCCCTACTTAATATCTGATATGAGATTATTAATTAGTGAGACAAAATACAATTATTTCAAACTATAGAGACAATTAATAAATAAGATAGGATGTTGTGTACTTAGATAGTTTCTTGCTTTTTATTTGGTAAATTTGTTAAGTTTAGGGCTAACGGTTGAAACGAACACCTTTTACTATTTAGAATCATTCAAATCAAGTGAACTGAAGAAAAAATGAAAATAAATGACTGTTTGGCTATTTCTGTTACCAAAATTTTAGCTTAAATCTGGGAAAGAACATAAGTACCTCCTACACTATGACTGAAATTCTAGATACACATTTTAATTAAAGTAAGGTCCTATTACCCCCAAACTCATTATTTTTGTAATTTGATATATATTTTTTTCTTATATGGTACACTCTATTACTCCACGCAATTGAGGTGTGTTGAAAATGTTTGGCTTACATGGCACAATACAAGTAAAAGATGTTTTTTTAAAATTACACAAAAATGGGCTCGGGGGGAATAATAAGACCTTAGTCTAAATAAGATGTGTCTTTGAATATTTTTGGCCAGAGAGTTAGGGGTGCGGTTACTTATACATTACCCCGCGTAAAAGTCAAAATATTAATTGGCCACCAAATATTTCTACTCTTTTTGTTCCTTCTAGTTTCGCCATTAATAACTTCTTTTCCTTCTTTATTCCTGATAACGCTCAAACTTACTTCTCAAATAAGAAGTAATTGGTTCGTATCAAGTGAAGAAACCCCACAATGAGGTTGGAGATCGTTCCCCACGAGAAAATAGTGTCAGACTTAACTTCAATCTATTCTTATTACTATTATTTAGTCAATTATTCCTTAGAAAACAAAAAACAATAAAAGGGGAGTTTTATTTCTAATTACTAAAGATAACTAACTAAATTAAAGTAACCAAGTAACAGAATCAAACCTTGAGTTTTTAATCAAGTAATAACAGTAACTAGTGTTTCAGTGTTCCCACATGTTCCTAACTTGATAATTCCAACTATAACAATTCTTTCCTTTGAGTATCTTGCATGCAAAAGTGATAAGTTTATGTATTTTAATTCTTGGTCCGGCATCTAAGAAATTTCACTCCGCACCTTTTTGTCGGACGTGTGTTTATATACTAACCCGTACCCTTTAACCTCATTATGAAGCATGGTATTCGATATTGATAAGTATGACCTGTACCATCAATAATAGCCTAATAGATAGTATATACTAAATCTATGTTGATCATCTTTTCCTATTATCTACCTCCTTGGCGCGGCAAAGTAGCATTAAGGCGAGTTCTAACGCTGGGCATCCTTTTTAAAAAGATTTCTAACGAAAAGAATTATCCAATACAGCAAGATACTATTCTAGAATTGTTGATTTTAGTAGATTTTACCTTAGTATCACCCCATGGTTTCCCACAAACCCTAGTTATGGAGTTTAGTTGCCCATATTATAATCACACATATTCATAAACGGTAATATATGTAATAAAAATAATTCATGCACTTCTTCAATGAGAAAAAATAAAAATTCAAAAGTCCCTTGCTTAATCAAACAAGGCACCAACAATCAATCCAGAAAAAGGTGTCTCAATTACCTAAACCCCCCCTTAATGAGGGACTAAAGATCTTCAAAAGTTATAACCAAATCACAAAGTCTAACTAACAAAGAGTCTTAACATAAGAGAATTCTAAATATAACGAGAGTCTACCAAAGAGAGTTTTAAATTATAAGAGAGTCTAACCCCAAAAAATGAGGTTTTTCAGACTATTTATAAAAAAAAACCTAATAAAAGAAGGACTCTATTTGCTGAAAATCTGTCAAAACGCGGATGGGTTGACTGATACGCTCAAAAACTTACTTATCAAATAAGAAGTACAGTTGTCGTGTCAAGGAGTAAATAACCCAAATAGTGAGGTTGGGATCTTCACAACGTGTTGGAAAGGAAAGATTCTAGACTTAACTTCAATCTATTATTACTTTTGTTTAGTCAATTACATTCCTTGGAAGAGTAAAAAAAACAATTAAAGGGGGGGTGGGGGGGGGGGGGAGGGGTGGTCTATTCTAAATGAATGAAAATAACTACCAAATTAAAGAGACATTAACAGTTTGAAGGTTGGATTTTAATCAATTAATCAAGTAACTAGGGTAGTGTTCCCACAGATTCATATGAAATTCTAAACTATAACAATTCTTTTCCTAGTATCTGATGCGAATGATAAGTTAGTATTTCTAAATATTGTCTGGCCATCTAGAGAATCTCACTCCGCACACTTGGTCCGGCGACGTGTGTTGCTATCCTTAACCCTTACTTTACCTATATTAAGCATCGTATTCGAGATTTGACTAAGTGATTACCTCGTACCAATCAAGACTAGCCTATTAGTATAGTATTTTAACTAAATCTATGGCGATAATTCTTTTCTATTATCTACCTCCTTGGTCGGGCCAAGGAGAATTAGCGAGTTCTAACGTTGGCCATCCGTATTTTAAAAAAGACTTCTAAGCGAAAGAATTATTAATACATGCAAGACACTATTCTAGAATGTTATTTTTAGTTAGGTTTTTATCTCATTATTTGTCCTATGGTTCCCACCACCCTAGTTATGGAGTTTAGTTACCCTATGGTCATAATCACAATTCCTATATATTATATAGAATCCATTGTACTTACTTCAATGAGAAAAGGTAAAATCCGAAAGAGTTTGATTTAATCACCAAAAATTACTTGCAAGAATCCAAAGTAAGTCAATCCTCTCACAAAAAAGTCTAATGATAATCAAAGGTGTTAACAATACTGAAAGTCTAATAAAATCCAGAGTCTAACAAAAGGTCTAGGAGTTAACATCAAAAATGAGTTTTTCAAATCATTTAAAAAAATAAAAACCTATTAAAACAGGACTCTATTTGCTGGAAATTGCCAAAACGCGGGCGGGGTCGACGGACCTCGCGACGGATCGTCGTTGGTCACGACCGGACGGTCATGGACCTTGGTTGTCGTCCCCCATACTATGGCAATTTCTTCTCTGCTCTCGTCTTACCCTCGACGGTTAGTATGACGGACATCAAGGCACAACGTGTCGAAGGTCTTCGTTCCAAAAACTTCAACTCTTGCGAATAGGGGTACTGGGATTACTTCTTTGAACTTCATGGATGACCTACAGGACGGATCGTCATAGACACGACGACCACACCAGCTTTGTAACCCCACACTGGTCAGGACTTCACCATTTCCTTCAGCAAGCTGCACTAAGCTGCCACCTACGGACCCGTCACAAGCACGACGGACCGTCACAAGCTCCGTAGGTGGTCTCTTCTACATTTCTCTCGCTCAAAAATCTCCGCATTCATTCTATTGAAACAGATTCCTTTTTTGCAAAATAAAGAGACACTTGATAAATTTAGCCACAAAAGGCTTTGGACACACTTTAAAATTAGGAAAAAGTATTAATAATACGTGAAACCACGGTAATCAACACCCTAAAGTAAATTCGTTGTTTTTCCTCAAGCGACGCATATGAACCAATCAAAATCTTTCTACAATGATCCCTGTTTTATCCTTGGCAATCATTTGGCTATCAATCCGATTAATTCATCAAAGCTATGCATACTATCACTATTAGGCTGGAAATTATGTGGGATCAGACAACATGACACAGACTCACCATGCACTAACACCTATCCTCTTCAATTTCTCATCGAGGTTTGCTAACAATTCCGTATGCAAACTAGTGTCCCACTCTAAAACAAAAATCCTCATTTTTCAAACAATGATTTATTTGAGTTTTGAGTATAAGGATTACTTTTCAACACTCGCTCTCAGAAACAAAGTAAACACTCATTCATACCTATTGGCCATTAAGCTTGTCCTATTTTCACTGCCTTAAGTGGCTATACAACCCTTAGGTCACGATAGGACGTCTTAGCTTGTACTAGACTCACGGTCAGGGTAGGGGATATTAGGTAGATAAATTTAGTGGACTTTTCTAAACCTTCCACTTTCTATCATTATATCGCCCAGTTTCTCATATTCGTTCACCTTGCTATTTTCTCTTCTTTCGTCATTTGTGTAGTGACTCTTCTTTTCTTGCTTGTATTTCTTGTATATTTCTTTTCTTTACTTCTCTTTCAACTAATTCTTGAGTCACTTTACTTTTGTTCTTTCTCCTCTCTTTGTTCTTAAACCCCACTTTCCAGAGTATTCTCATAATAGCCACCCTCAACATTATGGCTTTGCATGATCACAAGGTACACAACACCCAAAGTGGGGGTGTCAGGGCCATAACGAAGGTTGTTTAATTGCATTAGCCACCCTCAAAGTATGGCTTTGGCAAAGCTGAGGTGCACATTGTCCAAGGATGACCAGGGCCAAAACATTATTCCAGATAAAGATTAGTTGGTGGAGGTGGGAAAAAGAAAGGTCAATTTAGGCTCAGATCAGTTGGATCAAAGAAGGATACATTTCATTTGGTTTTCTTTATTAGGTTTAAAAATGAGCATATTGAATAAGGGCCTATGATCCTTTTCCTAATTGTCTATTCTAGCTTATTTTAGCAGGACTAACCGGCAAGTTTAGCTCAGTACAAATAGTTGTACTATTCAAATCTTCCTCGCACTCATTGACATCTCATCACTCTCCCAGATTATCTAGACACTCTCTCGAATTCACAGACTTAGGGTATGCAAATGGTGTACCTCTATGTAATGCTACAGCCACATATTAATATGCCTAGTCATGCATCATTTCCAATTTGTTAGGATATCATTTTAGCCATTCTGCTCCAGCATAGACATTACAAAAAAGATATAGGACATGCCGGTTCAACAGAAAAAGTAATCATCTTTTTGGGGGAAAAAAGAACACAGGAAGAAACCCCAAAAGAGGATAGTGAATTGGGCTACTCAGGGACCTTACCCTAACAACTCACTTTCATTTACCCCACCCCCAACAACAAAAAAAACATGCAATTGTCCCCAATGCATAAAAACATTAAATACTAGAGTGGTAGGTGAAGCAAACCTGTGCGCCAAGCACCGTCGATCAGCAAGCTGGTGGGTTCTGTCTCCGGAACCCACGCCTCTGGCAAATCTGGACACCCTCGTGGTTAGTCTCAGCAACAACCGCACTATCAAAGTGCCTCATGCTATTCTCCACAGGTTCGGGAGCTAGACGCCCATCTGCTCTCTGATTGCTCTCATCTATGCGCCTCTGCCTCAGCAAGTGCGGCTCTCCTCGCAACCTCCATTCTTCTCGGCGCTCCTTTTTCTATGCTCGAGCCTCGTCCTCTGCTCGACCCCTACCCTCTTGCATGGGGGGCTTTTTCTCGAGAAGAGGAGGTTGTGAAATCTCTGAAGTAGCGATCATAGGCACCAACACTGTGTGTCTTCAGCAGGACGACCAGAAAGGGCCTCAGGACTCCAGCACCTAGCCTTTAAGATAGTGTCAATATTGCGGGAAGGCTGTCGAATGAATCCGGACGAGTCGACACATCCACTAGAGGGGCTGGCCGGGCTAGCACCTCAAACATTTCAAAAGGCGTCCAAGAGCTGTGTGAACCTCAGAAGTGATCTCCGCTCTGTATATGGACCATTTTCCGCTCTAGCGCTCTTTGACTCAGTCATAGACTTATGCATCCACGGGCGGGTATTGGATATGATGCAGAAGTGTAAGCCATTTGCGCTTAATTGTTGGACCCTAGAAAGCAGGAGGCAGGTTAGTAGAGGGGCTGTGAGAGGAGGAGCCGGGGGCGGTGCTAATAACAGGGATTAGACCGACAAGGGAGTGTCAGTCAGTGTCAGTGGACGCCGACCTGTTGTAGCCGTTGCGGGCCTGGGCTACCGTAGCAATCAAAGATCATCAGCAAGTGGGGGGCAGTCTGGCGGGGCCCTCTGCATGAAGCCAACTCATTGGCCTCATCTCTGGATGACGGCCGACGTCAACAGTGCCTGCGGGGTCTTGATTCTGTCTACGTGCCATATTATAGGCACATCTGCGGACCTACAGAGAGAAAAGATCATGCACGGGAAGGGTAAGTAGTAGTAGGATCTTCTTGAAAGCCTCTCGTGGCATGATGCCTGTAGAAGCCACGCAAAAATCCACCTCGAACCCAAAAAAATCACGCCACCATCAAAACTGCTTGATCCCAGTAACGAATTATCAAGCGGCTTTAGGTGAAAGGCAATGGCGGGGACAATCAGCCACAAAGAAATTCACCGTGGAATGAAAGTTAGGTTGGCCTTCTTGATGGCCCCTTTGGCTCCGTCACCAGTCGCACCCTCTCCATCCAACTGATAGGTTCAGGGTCATTCCACATAATCTTGGTGGTATATCTAAGAAATGGCTCGAGCAGGAACTGCCCATCTTTAAAACACCCCCCTATCTGCCATAGGTAGTCAAAACTCGGCAGGTGAAGGGGTCCGAGAGCATCAACACCTCGCCATATAGAAACCGGCGGATAGCAGGCAGGGAAATGTCAACCTGCCATGCCCCGTCTCGGAACTGTGCTCCAGTGGGCGTTAGGCGGGGCAGCCGCTATCTATCCGGACAGGAGAGTCGCTACGTAGGATGCGTAGAACTCGCGGACAATTTCTTCACTGTAACGTCCCAACGGTCATGTTGTCCACTCCAGGGCGATACCTGGTGAAGCATTGATGATCTCAAGAATCGTCGGGAACTCCTTGTAAGGATCCGCAGCTCCAAGGGAGGGTTTTGAGTCATAACACCTTCGGTAGTGAGGAACTTGGCGTCGCGAGTAGAATTGAAATTGCCCGTTGACACATTCACCGGTTGGGTTGGTTCGTGCTGGGGGTGAGGGCCTGAGCGGTGAACCGGATGTTGGGATTCCAAACTGTAGACTCATCCACGAGGAAGAAGAACACAAAGTTGAAGGGGTGTGGCGGGTACAGCGAACCTCGCCAGAGCCGGAGGCTTCCTCCGAACAGGACTACCTCCTAAGGAGTCAGGACTCTCTTCTGCATTGTAGGCGATTCCAGAGGGTGTGCCGGTCAGTGTGCGCTCCTCATCAAACTGGGAGAATTGACTACGTGAACGCCACCTTTTTGGGTCTGGCACGGGAGCACATGCAGCACGGGAAGGGGTTGGAAGTTGCTGGGGGCACGTTACTCGGGGGTCACGCTCATTATCAGAGCCACAATGACATGCGGGGCAGACGTGGCGACATACTTCGATCGCCCTAGTCTCGTTGCATAAGATTCGATTTGTTTGGGGGGTGCCATAGTAGATAGTACCTATAAAGGATCAATATTTAGTACGAGAAGTGGCAAAACAAGACAAGCAAAACCACAAAAAAAAAGTAAAAACAAGGCAATTTCATGGTAACAGTGACACACGACTGGCTGGTGACGGGCTCGTGTTACTATGACGGACCGTCATGGGCCGTCGGTGTCTTACTTAGATAGTATATATGGAGAACCCTGAAGGAGAGTCTCGATTAGTATGATGTATGGCAGGACGGACCGTCACAGGTATACGATGGTCCGTCGTAGGTGTTGTCAGAGGAACTTAAAAAAAATGCGAGACCCTTAGGAGAGGGGTCTCTTACCGTAATAATGGTCATCAGAAGGACCGCCGTGGGTACGACGGATTCCGTCCCCACATGTGTCCGTTGAAGGACACTTAGAAAAAGTGAGAGACCCTTAGGAGAGGGGGAGTGTCTCTGACCGTCATAAACGGTCATGCAGGACGGACCGTCGTGGGGTTACGACGAGTCCGTCACATGTGTTCGTAGAAGGACACTTAGACAAAGTGATGAGACTCATAAAGCTGGTCTTTGGACAACCAGAAATTGTACAGGATCGGCCGTGTGGGATGACGGTCTTGTCACATATGTCCGTTTTGCAAGGACAACTTAGAAAAAGATGGACAATGGGGTGTGTTAGGCGCTTTGGAAGGACCCTACGATGGTCCATCTGTGGGTACGACGGTCCATCATCGGGTCTCGTTGGTATATCAGGGATTAGAAACTGGGGTAGCCCATGCATCCACGATGAACCCAAATCAAAATTGGGGTTTTGGACATTACAGTTAACTAACCCAAAACTACCTAGGAAAGGCAATGCAAAAGCACTAGGTCTAGGGTTTTTGAAACACGACAATATTGAACATTTTTTAACCTAGATTAGACAGCATCTTATATAAAATAAACGAATTATATCACAAGGAATAAGGCTAATACTTAATAATAAACAAAAAATGACGGATAAATGAGTGAGATTAGAAATTAGAGACACATACCTTAAATGGAGAAGAAAAACAAGATGGGACAAGTACTCGGTGACCAGGAAGGGAGACAACCCACAGCAGCAACTCCGACTAGTAGGTTATAACTGTAGGCTTTGGAGAATTTTTGGGGAGACAATGATCGGTGATAGAGGGCGAGATTATGAAATAGGGGGGAGTAGAGTACGTGAAGGAATGGGGGTGATGATGATGAAGGCGGCGGTTGGGGATTTTTTTAAACGGTTTGATTTGAAAAAGACTCCAGCCCGCGGGTCGGTAGGTACGAATCATTAATGACGCAACGACTCCCCGACGACGGTCCCTCTCAGTTGGACGATCCGTCGTGGCGGTAGTAAGGTGTTGCCCTAGTTTGAGAATTACAGAAAAAGACGTTACCTGGTACGACCGGAGGCATACGAAGGTCCATCGCATGCGCAACGGTCTGTCGATGTTATCCGTCAGGGAATGCTTGCAGAGTAATTTTCGGCAGAATTCCTGGTGGATGTGCCTGAAATTTAAAAAACCCATTAGTAGAAAAATGCTACCAGTACTAAAAAGACTATACAGTACTGGGTTTGCCTCCTAACAAGTGCCTGATTAATATGCGGCAGATGGGGACACTTGATTACGCAGACTTCATCAATATTGTATGCCTCTATCATTTCACTTCCCCGATGACTTATGCCCAAAATAGAGTTTATTTCGATCTCTATTCATTTAAACCGCACTCCCTCCTGGCTTTTAACTCAACTGCTACATGAGGGAATACTGGGGTAAGCAAGTAAGGGCCATTCCACTTTGGACTGGAGCTTTTTTCCGCCCGGAAGACAAGGCGACCCAGAACGTGTCTACAAGAACCAAATCCCCAACCAAAATTCTGTTTTGCACTTTTGTGTTAGTCTCCTTCTTCATCTTTCTTGTGGGGGGGGATATGGCGGATGGATACTGATGGAGCTCACCAATCTGCCTCATATTCCTCACAGTGAAAAGGTCGCTTCTTCAATTGCTCAACCGAAATTTCAGCTGCCCTTTCCATATCAACTAAGGCTCTACCTGTAGTCAAAGGAATTGTCCCCTTCCCAAGAATTAATGACACTTCAAAATTGACTTCACAATCAAGAATAACCAACTCAGCCTGAAAAGCGAATGATCCACTTTTACTAGCACATCATGGAGTATACTATAGGCAGGTTTCACTGTCCGATCAGATCAAGCCATCACTAGCCCGCATAGCATTGGGGTTTTGGGTCACCCAAAACACAAAACTTCTTGTAGATCGAGAGGGGCATGAGATTTATGCTTGCCCACGGCCCCGGGATCACAATAATGCTTTCGCAAAATTGTAATGACCCACTGTACAAGGAATAGTGAACGCACCCGGATCTTCTTTCTTTTTTTGTACGAGGGATCCTTGTAGCAATAGCACTACCAATGCTGACAGTTCTATATCACCTAAAAGTGACCGATTTTTCTTTGTTTTGTGACCAGATCTTTCACAGGACTTGGCATATAACAGGGCATTTGTTCTAGAGCTTCACCAAAGGGACATTGATAGAGAGCTTCTTTAGCATTGTTATAAATGCCGATATTAACCATCCTCGGTCTTTTGCACTAATCTATTAGGGTAGGGAAGGTTGGTGGTGGTCTAGGCGGGAATTACCTTCATTTTAGGGATTCTGCATCTTTCCATTGCTCTCTTCTTCACACACTTACCCTTTACCACGCATTCAACAACCTTTCACATTTTCCTTATCAGACGACTGGTGGGTCAATGGTTGCTTACAACCCGCGTAGTGATCGCCATACAGTGTGCATCATTTTTTGGATTTTGGATAGTGTTGCTGGAAGAGTGCCCGGTTGCCGTGTGTTCACGCAGAGGGATTAATTGGGCATTTGCAATCGATCTGTTTAATCGATATTGCATGTGTATAAACTTTTTTGCCAAATAATGTTAAACACCACCTTAACCTTAAGTGTCGCTCATCCTAGCATCGAACCTTCCTCATCATTTGTGCTGAACATAATCCTCAACTTGCGCCATACATCTCCACCATCCCTAACCCCGAAGAGTAACTTCACGATTTGAGGAGGGAATAGGCCCCCATTTCCTATCAATTTGGTTACCGAGTGACCCTGTTGAAGTTGTTGTCGCGGGTGGTTTTGAACTGAAGTGTGAAGTTGCCTCTAGGACATAATGACCCTCCAGGTTTTATAGTACCATAGTTCGACTTGGTCCCTGACCTTGCGCCAAGTATCCTGATTTGAAGCATTGGGCGCTGGTCGGAAAACCCCCCCAACAAGCAAGAAGGGACACAGGAACCCAAAGAGGAAACAGACCCTCGCCACCACAAGCCCACCGCGTCAACTCATAATGCCAACCCCAACTCCACACACTACCTTCCCATATTCCTACTTTTTCCAACTCCTTCGACCCACCCACCAATCCACTCATCACAACCCACACCCCCCACCAACACTTACCATCGTCCCCCTCTCTCTCCCACCCACCCCCTTCCCCAACAACCGCCTCCGCCCATTTGCGGTTCAGAAGAGCAGGCGAGGGGACCAGGGTGGTAGTTTGTAGCCAAGTAGTTGAGGGCATTATGTTTTATGCACCCCCAGTGACAGTTTTAGTACCAACCCAAACTGATTCTCATTTGTGAGCCAGTTTCACGAATCTCATCGTGGCTGGTTGGTTTGTGAGTGGACTGCACTGCGAAGGTGTTTTGTCTCAATGATCAGACGTCCTAGTACTCCACGCCTTTATTATTCCGGGAGAGTTTCTCTAATTTTTTTGGGTAAAATCTCATGCATAAGCGACATCCCCATAGATCCAACAGCTTATAGTATCCAACACTACTGTGCTTATGTATCATTCTGTCCCCGATTTAGAAGTAGTCCTTCAGTACTAGTCATCCTATAAGGTGTGATTTGAACACTTCTCAAGAATCAGGGTGAAATCTATCACAAGAACTTACTAACTGACTCTCCTGGTAGTGCACAAATTTATTCACTCTGTAATTGTGGTTTATTTTTGGAGACCGCGGATAGTAAGCGGCTAAGAAAGGACATTCCCTAGTTGCGAGATCGAAGTGAAGATTGAGTTTGACTATGGGAGAGCTCACCCGTTGAACCACTAGCACCCTCTCCCGTCAGTGAAGAGAGGAAACACTACGAGGACCTATTACATATAAATCCAAATCAGGCTCCCTTACACAGCTTTTACACACTGCCCTTACCTTTCAGCTATATGGGCATGTGGATCTCAAGAAAGTAGGCCCTTGAAACCAAACCTCTGGCAGTGAGAATTTGCATCATGCTACTAGGTACACAAAAGTATGTCTGTGGGTAAGGAGGGCAAAAACAACAGTGGCCCATAGGAGTCTGCTATGTTATCATAGCCTATTAGAATGTTGGGCCGTGGAGCGGGATTTTGTCCCCTCTGTTGGTGTTCACCGGAGCATGACGGGGTGGTAGCGTAACAACTAACATTGAACTCAACGGACCGCTGGGATGGTCTGGTTAGGATCATCATCATTATTCCCAAGTTCGATTCATATTGCGCAGTGTACGCTCTAAGCGTGATCGTAGGGAAACAAGGGTTTCTCTTTCCTCCCGTGTGTATTTGCATAAAGGAGGATAGTTGCCATAAAAAAGCGGAAGCAAAAACAAGAAAAAAAAAAGGAGGGAAAAGCAAGAAAAGAGCAAACGGAAAACGAGAGGAAGAGAGGGCACGGGAAGCGAAAAGCTGAGAGGCCCGGCAGTCCCGGACGGCCCAAAATGATTACGCTCAAACTTACTTCTCAAATAAGAGTAAAGCGGGTCGTGACAAGTAAAATAACCGAACTAGGAGGTTGGGAGGTCCCAGGAGGAAGGGAGGAAAGGAAATAGTCTAGACCTAACTTTAATCTATTACTACCTTGTTTAGTTCAATACTTCCTTGGAAAGTAAAACAATAAAAGGGGGGGGTTTTCTATTTCTAAAGAATGAAATAAAAAAACAAACACCTAAATTGGAAAAGGACACTTAACAACTTAAAGGTTGGATTCTAATCCATTAATCAAAGTAACTAGGGTTTACGTTCCACACAGGTTTCATTTAACTTGATAATTCTAACTATAACAATTTTTTCCTAGTATCTTGCATGCAAAGTGATAAGTTATGTATTTCTAAACTCCTGGTCCGGCCGGGCATCATAGAAAATCCACTCCGAAACTTGGTTTGGCTACGTGTGTTGCTATCCTAACCCTTATCTTTACCTCATATTAAGCATCGTATCGAATATTGACTAAGTTATTTACCTCGCTACCAATCAATACTAGCCTATTAGATAGTATACACTAAATCTATGTTGATAATCTTTTTTAGTATCTACCCCCACATGGTGGGCATAGTAGCATTAAGGCGAGTTCTAACGTTGGCCAGCCGTTTAAAAAAGACTTCTAAAGCTAAAGAATTATTAATATCATGCAAGACACTATTCAAGAAGCGTATTTTAGTTAGGTGTATCTCATTTATTTGCCTATGGGTGTCCCACAATCTAGTTAGGGAGTTTAGTTACCCATGGTCATAATCTTAATATTCAAATATATTATATAAGAATTCATTTTGTCTTACTTCAATTAGAAAGAGTAAAATCCAAACGTTTGCTTGATTAATCACTAAAAATCACTTGCAAGATCTAATAGTAATCAATATCTCACAAAAAGTATTAATATAATCAAAAGAAGGGTTCTAACAATACGGAAGTCTAATAATTAACACAGGAGTCTAACAAAGGTTCTAGAGGCTACCTCAAAAATGAGGTTCAAACTATTTATAAAAATTAAAAACCTAATTAACAACGGACTCTCATTTGCTGAAAATATGCCAAAACGCGGCGGGTCGACGGCTATCGTCTCGGTCACGACGGCCGTCATGGACCCGTTCGTCCCATTACTTATGCCAATTTCTTTTGTGCTCTCTTATTACCTCGACTGGTAAGTATGACGGACCGTCATCGGCACACGGTCCGTGAGGGTTCTTAGCTTCCAAAACACGCTCAAACTCTTGGAATAGGGTACTGGGCATTATCCTTTTTTTTTTTTTTTTTTTCATTTCTCTTATCTGAACTTCATGACGAAACCTGAAGGACGGGACAGCATAGACGACGACCGTCGTACGTCCAAGCTTGTAACCCCTACCTTGGTCATTCTGATTTCCCCATCTCCATTCAGCAGCTGCACTACGCTGCCCCTACGGACCGTCACAATGCACGACGGACAGTCAAAGCTCCGTAGGTGTTCTCTTCTGCATTTCTTCGCTCAAAATCTCCCGCACTATATTTGAACATATTTCCTGCAACATAAAGAGAAATTATATAAAACTTAGCAACAAAAGGCTTTTGGACCACACTAAACCTTAAGGAAACAGTTATTAATAATAACGTTGAAACCACGTTATCATTGACGGACGTAGTGTCACGATGCGCCGTAATGGTCACGACGGGCCGTTATGGTCACACGACGGGACGTAATGGTCATGACGGACGTCAGGCCTCCGTCTTTATACACAAATCAAAATTTGCTGCTCTTTCTTCATTACCCTCGACGGAACATGCTATAACGGACAGTCACAGGCACGACGGTCCATCGAGGGTCTTGTTTCTAACCTTTTAAATCTTTGGAATTTGGGGGTACTAGCACTATTCTCTGATCATCACGATGAACCAGGCTGGACGGGGACCACGTGTGGGCATGAGGTCCGTCTTTGAACGAGTAAATCGACTCATAGGTCAGACTGCCCCATCCTTCTGTACGGTGTAATTTCTGCATTTTTGCTAAAAAACTTCCGGGTTCCTCTTTAGACAGATGTTCCTGCAAAATAAAAAGAAAATAAATTAAAAATCAATACAAAAAGCTTTTGGGACCACAACCACTAAAACTTAAGGAACAAAGCAATAAAATACTGGTGGTGTCTGGTGTGAACCACGGTAGGTATACACCCTCAACTTATAATTTTGTTCCTTTGTCCTCAAACCGATACGCCACTATTGACTCACACAAAATCTTTGTAAAATAGTATCCATTGTTTGTTTAGCTTTCCAATCATTGGCTATCTATCCCAATCAGTCTCATCATGTGAATGACATGTTATCCACTATTAGGTTGATTTCTGTGGAATCAGCTCATGATACAGACCACCACGCAAACTGACACATGTCCTCCTTCAATTTATCACGACGGGTGCTATATTCCGTATTGCAACTAGGTCCCACCTTCTAAACCAACTCCTCATTTTTCACCAATAATTTAGTTTGAGTATCACAAGGACTAATTTTCAACAACTGACTTGAGAAACACATTTTTACAACTCATTCATACATTATTTCCATACATCTTGCCCTTATTTTTATTGCTTAAGTTGGACTATAAACCTCTTAGGTCACGATAGGACTTTATTAGCATGTTTTGTTGTTAACATAGGCTCAGGGTAAGGTCATAGGGTATATTTAGGTACCCAACACTTTAGTGACTCTTTTTTCCTCATTGACATATCAGATAAACATACCACTTTTTATTCATGTAATTTCGCCAAATTTCTCTTTATTCTTTCAACCTTTGTATTTATTATTTCTTCATTTGTTAAGTACTCTCTTCTTTTTTGCTTGTATCTAATTGTACTTTTTTTATTATTCACATTTCTTTCAATTGGTCTTGAGTCACTTTACTTTTTGTTCCTTATCTCTTTTTTATTCTATAAAACCCACTGCCAGAAGCATTCCTGTATAAATGCCACCCTCAACTCATGGATTTGCAATGAGGCAAAGTACACAATACCCAAAGTGGGTCAGGCCATAACGGGTTGTTACTGATTGGCCACCCTAAATTTAGCTTTCGGCATCAGCTTGAGGGGCACATGTCCAGGAGGGGATCCCAGGGTCTTAAACATTTTATCCCAGAAAAGATCCGTTGGGCGTGAAAAAAGAAAGGTTTCCTTTTAAGCTCAAATCCCATTTGAATCAAAGAGGCATTAATTTCATTCAGTTTTTTATTTAGGCTTAAAAATTGGATAATTAAACAAGGGGCCTATGATTTTCCTAATTGTCTATACCAATTACATTTTGCAGGACTAACAGCAAGTTTTAGCCTCAGTACAAAATAGAGTGATATTAAAATCTTCCTCACACCTCACTTGACACTCATACTCTACAATGATTATCAGACACCGTTAGTTCAATTTTAAACTACACATTTATCAATTACTATGCCTAGTCATGCACCTCATTTCATTTAATCAGGATATCATTTTATCAGTCATTCTTCAAGATTTAAAACTATGTACACAAGATATAGACATTGCCGTTGGTGTCAAGCAATAAAAAGAAGCACCTTTGGGAAAAGAAAAAGAATACATGCAAGAGAAAACCCCCAAAAAGAGGATAGGAAGTGGGGCTACTAGACTTCAACCCTAGCAACTAACTGTCCATTTACCCCACCCCACCATCAAAAGAAGGAAAGTGTCCTAAATGAAGAAAAAAAATCTGAACATATCGACAGTGGTAGTGAAGCAACAAACCTGGGGCCGAACAACGCAAGACGATCAACAAGCTGGGGGTTTGGTTCCTCGGAACACACGAATAAATCTGTCGAACCCCTGTGGACACAAATTAGTAGTGTAATGATTGTCCCAGCAAAAAAAAAACACACAAAACCTAGAAGAAGAGCTCGCACCAATACCAAGACTATAACCACCAAAATAGTATGGGATCGCGAGAGAGATGCCTCCCACAGCACGAGGAATACCGCAGCCTGATCAGATGCGCATACTCATAATAAGAAAGCGAGGCTCTCCTTGCATCAATCCATCGCACTGCACCCAAATACATGGAGCCTAGGGCTCCAGATCCATGCCCTCATCTCAAACACCATTATGAATCTGGTATGATCTCAGAGGGGGAGTGGTGGAATCTAACTAAGTGTCAATAAGGCCACCCACTCACTGTGTCCTCAGCAGGATCTGCCAAAATGAGCCTCAGATCAGGCACCCTAGCCTCTGGATCACTATCAATGTCCGATCGAAGGACTTTCGCCGCAGCCTGACAGGAGTCGACCATCCTAACCTGAGAGGCAAGGCCGGGCTAGCACCCGCACATAAACAGATTCCAAGTGCTCCGATAATACTCAGCGATTTCCCGCCTCTGTGTAGGAAAAGTGATCATCCAAGAGAGCTCTCATCTGGACCCCTCTCAGCACAGACCTCTTGCCATAAAAGGCTGGATGGTGATGCATAAGTGTAGCCATCTGGCCCTAAGTTCTAGACCCTAGCAGCGGGACCATAGTGGCGGAAAGAGATGAGCGACGACGCGAGACCCCTTTCGAGAGCCTACGTCCCCACATCCCAATGCCCCCATCATCACTTCTACCCCCCTCAACCCGGACCACCCCCCACGACCCCGGAAACGAGCCAGCCCGGACGCAAAGAAAAAGGGAGCAGAAAACCGAGAACCACGGCCGGGACCATCAATCCCTTTCCCGGGCACACGCCAGGATACGTGCAGCCGGGCTCCGGGCCCTCGCGGTATCCTCTCCCTAGCAGAGGAGGGGGGACAAACCGATAAGGCAAGGGGACCGACAGGCCCCCCCCCCCCCCCCGCCCTAGTAGATATCTCCCCTTTCCCCTTTATCTAGCATGTGGGGATACCATTAAGCCAAGCACTTAACCAAGTGTGACCGGGCAATATGGACGAGGGCCCTCTGAAGTCGAGCCAACCTCATTGGACCCTCATCCTTGCTGAGGCCGATATCAACCAGTTCCAACGGGGACCTTCTTGAGCTTAAAAGGTGACACAATGGGCCATCATCTGCGGACTGCAAGGAACACAAGATTTAGGCAATAAAACACCAATCGCGGGCAAATAGTTGTGTGCCCTTGAAAGCCATCTCGCTGCCTGACCGCCTTATAGAGCCAAAGCGAAAAGCTCCACCTAAACCCGGGCACTATCATCGCCAGACCCTTCTCCACACCACACAGACCCTTCATGAACTAACCGACGCAAAAAATACGTCAACCCGCCACATTTAGCAAAACCCCCCACACTACTTCCAGGGCCGCCAACCCTTCCAGACGTAAAGAGAACCCTCCCTACCCTCCCCCCAACATCCCTCCCCCCTTATTCCTTACCCTACCCTACCCCCCACCCCCCTACCCCTCCCCCCCCCCCCCGACCCTCTGCTCACGGTAGCTCCGGGGGAAACTCTGCCACCACCAGGTCCATAGTGGCTGGAGAATCCAAACCTAACCGAAACTTAGAAGTTAAGACAAGTTAGCCTTATTGATGTTGCCCGTTGTGCTATGTTACCTAGTTGGCACTACGAGCCACCGCAACATAAAAGCCCCAAAAGTGCACAGTGCGCAAAGAACCACCACAGACTACCTGTGGCGGAGTTAGAAGAGAACTAAGCCTAAAGTGAAAGAATTAGCCCATACTTCGGCTTAATTTCTACACCGCCTTGCCCAGGCGCAACATCGGGCACTGTGTGCACAGGTGTACGCGTTTGGTATCCCATTTGGTGTAATCCTCGCCATATAGGTGGTCCAAGCCGGATGGCAGACAAGGGGAGATATCAACCTGATGCACCACGTACTTGGAACATGCTCAAGTGGGGCTTGTGTTGGCGGGGGGCACGCCCGCCATCTATCCTGTGATCTGAGTAAGTAGCACGTAAGAGACGTACAACTGTCCGACCAACGCATTTATATAAACGGCCACAAAAAAAAATGCGCTGTTGCACTTCAGTCGACACCTCCTGGTGTAGGTGACAGAGACCAGAGCACTTGTTGGATCATTGGAATACGCTGCGGAGGAGACACTCGTTAAGGAGCCCGACTCCTCAGCTTGTAAGGGTGTCCAATGTCATGATCACTTTATCATTCAAAAACAAGTCCCAACGGAGGCTGAATAAACTTGATAGCTGACCACCTAACCAACAAAAACCCCGCGTCGGATGGGATCGGAAACTGAGGTAGAGCAACGACCCGTTGGTGGCCGCGAGGGGAGTGGAACTCAGAACTGTCAGCCTCTCATGACGAGGGGCTCAAACTATTGCAGTTCTATACCCCTGTCCCCCTGTCGGCGGGTTTTGGTGTTTCTTGACCGGGATCGCGGACTAGCAGGCCTTCCTCTGACTCACGATAACTCCTAAGGATCAAGACACTCTTTTTTATGTGTAGCGACCCAGACAGGTCTTGTGTCCAACTAAGTGCCTTTGTGCGGTCTTCTCCTCATCGAGACTAGGATACAGTGACTACGTCGTACAACCACCTATGTAGGCGTTTCCAGCTATGCGTAGCATATGTGCAAACTGTGAATAGAGTGGCAGTCCGGACTGGGGCCACGTACTCGACGGTCATGATTTTATCAGATCCTCTTGAACAAGCCAGAGGGGCTTACGATGGTGGCTTCCGCCGGCGGTTGACAGACTCTTTGAAATGTCCACGTGCTGTCAACTGATCTGTTTTGTTGCCAAAAGAGATAGTACCTAAAGTAATCACCCCATTATTAGTACAGAGGAAAAGAGCACACACCAAGACGAGCACCAAAAACAAAAAAAATAAAATACGCTACCGCTCCTCCGACAGTCCAAGCTGGTATGAAGGTGCGCCATGGTTCACCAGCATCTCCCCCCCAGTACCAATGTGAAAAGAAGACCCCCAGCTAGGAACAGGCCCGGCCCCCGGGGGACGGCTCGTCATGGAGCCGATGACACATCATGTCTTAATTCAACTATGTTGATGTGGAGACCGCTGAAGGAAGTCTCTGACAAGTATGAAGGATAAGAAGGACGGACCATCGTGACAATGAAGGTCCGCCATTGATGTCCGTCGTGGGAGACTCTTAGGACAAGGGTCTCTGATAACCATGACGGTTGTGCAGGACGACGGTCCGTCTTAGAGGTCTGTCAGAGGACACTTGGAAAAAGTATGGAGACCCTCAGAATATGGGTCTCTGACCGACATGACGGTTGTGCAAGTCGGTCCGTCCAATGTATCCGTTGGTGGACACTTGGAGAAAACGTACAGTGGGATGTTTGAACAGAACCTATTACAGTCCGTCATGGGTACGACGGTCCATCATCGGGGTCTATGTCCATCTCAGTGACGAACTTGGGATGGCCCCAAGCCATCCCCATATGATCACATAAATCCTTAGTGATAACCTATATGTTCAAACCAAATACTAGTAACTAATGCTAAAGCACCTATTTCTAAAGTTTTAACAAGGCATTTTTGAGGATTCTCAACCTAGGTCATACAACCTTTGGATCCAAGAATGAAGACCCATCAATCAGAATAGGCGATACTATTGGTAAACAAAAATGTGCATATGTAAATGGATAGAAATCAGAGACACATACCTGAGAATTTGAGAAAAACAAGAAAGGGAGGCCCTTGGTGATCAAGAAGAGAACCACAACAACCGAATCCGACCAGTATAATGAAGATATCCAGAATTTAGGGAATTTGGGAAAGCGATCGATTGATAGAGAAGGTTTGGTTTGGGTCGGGTACTCTCATTAATGACGCAACGAGAAGATGGTCTGTCGCAGATGCAACGGTCCGTCATTGGTTCCGTCATGTGTGCCCTAGTTTTGAAAATAAATTAAAACTTCCCCTGGCCACGACGGATTCTGCGACGGTTCCGTAAGCGTGCATTGACGGTCCGTTGATGTGTCCGTCCCAGTGACTGTTGCAGTGTATTTTCTGCCATAATTTCCTGGTATGTGTCGGCAAATTTAAAACCCATTAGTAGAAAATGCCTACCAATACTAGAAAAAAAACTATAAGTTGGGGTTGCCTCCCACAAGCGCCTAATTTTAACGTCGCGGTACGACTGAAGACGCTTGATTACTCAGACTTCATCAAGATGGTATGCCTCGATTCCTTTACGTCCATTCCTCATGCCCAATAGGGGTTTTATTCGTTGTACCTGTACCTTAAACCTCACACACTCCTGGTTTCTAACTCCACTCACTGCTCCATGAGGGAATAGTTTGGGTAGCGTAGGGCCCAAAGTCATTTGGACTTGACTTCTCGAAACCCAACGACAGAAACCTATAATTGTATAAAAGCACCAATCCCCAACCAAAACTCTCATTTTTTCACTTTTTAGGTCATGGGGTGCTTCTTAATATTTTTTGTAGGATATAGCAGATGCCGATTGGTAGCTCACCACTCGTGCCTCATGGACTACAAAGTTGAGTCTCTCTTCATTGTTCAACCAAAATTTCATCTGCCATATCAACTACGGCTCTAACCATAGCAATGGAATGGCCCCCCAAGAATAGTAGCCACTTTCAAAATCGACTTCACAATCAAGGATAACAAAATATGCCTGAACTATAAACGACTCCCTGTTACTAGCATCGTGAGTCTCCCTATGGCTTTTTTCACTGTTCGATCGACCATCAATAACTTCATCGCACCTAAAAAAAAAAAAAAAAAAAAGGGCTTTGGGTCACCCAAACTCAACTTCTTGTAAATCGAAATGGGCATGAGATGTATGCCTTGCCCCAGATCACATAATGCTTTCACACAAAATGTAATGACCCGACTGTACAAGGAATAGTGAACGCACCCGGATCTTCTTTCCTGTTTGTACTAGATGATCTTGTAGCAACAGCACTACAAATGCTGGTCATTCAATCATCATCCCAAAAGTGCCATCTTTTTCTTTGTATCAGATCTTTCATAAACTTGCATAACTGGATTTGTTCTAGAGCTTCTAACAACGGGACACTGATAGAAAGCTGCTTCAAATTCAACACGTTATAAATGCTGATATTTATCATTCTCGGTCTTTGTTTAACAACACTAATATTTTGAGGAAAGGATGTGTTGTCTAGGCAGGGGAATTACCTTATAGGCACTGGGTCAAATCTAAATCTTTTCCAGTGTTTTAATCTACTTTCAACCACTACCATCTACCACCTTATCATTATTTTTATCATCTTTTCCTCTTATACGGCATAGTTGGGTCAATGTCTGCCTTACCACTCTCAGTAGTGATTGCATACAGTGTCCGTCATTTTTCAGATTTTGGACAGTGTTGCTAGGAAGAGTGCCCGGTTGCCGTATGTTCACAGTCACAAATAATTGGGCCATTTGTAACTCAATCTGCTTAATCGATATTGCATATGTATTGAGTTTCTGCCAATACCCGCTAAATAACTCCTTAACTCTTAAATGTGCTCATCATTAGCATCGAACCTCCTCCTCCTCATTTTATGCCCATTCCTATCATTTCTGTTACCATAGTTACCCCTGTTGAAGTTGTTGTCGCGATTGTAGTTTCCATATCGGATATAATGACCCTTCCGGTTATAGTTACCATAGATCCAACCTTGGTTTCCTTGACCTTGGCTCCAATTCTTCTGATTTGAGCCTTGGGCACTCAGTCAGAAACCCCCTATCTAATCATTTACCGCATAGGATTTCTCCTCATAATAGCATTCATTATTTGGTGGTGGTGGTTTAGACAAATAATTAACTGCATTTATCTTTTCTGCACCCCCAGTGATATGTTTTAATACCAACCCAAGCTCAGTTCTCATCTGATCCATCTCTTCACGAATCTCATCTATGGATGGGTTTTGAGCGGATTGCACTGTGAAAGTATTTCTCCCAGTATCTGACTTCCTAGTACTCCAAGCTTTATTGTTCCGGTTGATTTTCTCTAACTTTTTGGCAATCTCAGCATAAGGATACTCCCCATAAAAACCACCCGCTATAGTAACCAACACCGCTTTATTATTATCATCTTGTCCCTGATAGAAGTATTCCTTCAGTGACTCATCATCTATGCGGTGATTGGGGACTGTTCTAAGAAATGAGGTGAATCGATCCAAGAACTACTAACTGTAACTGACATCTCCTCGTATGCCACAAAGTTGTTCACGTCTGTCTTTTGTGTTTTAGTTTCTTGGAGACCGGTAATAACGTATAAGAAACGTCCGTAGTTTGGTTCCAAGTGAAAATTGATACATTAGGGAGCTCATTGAATCCAATAGCATGCTCTCCCGTGCAGGAGAGAGGAAAAACTCTTAGCCCTATTACATCCCAATCCCAAATCAGTCCTTACATAGCTTTTACACACTGCCCTTACCTTGCTATATGTGCATGTTGGATCCTCAGAAGGTATCCCCTGAAAACAAACTCTGGCAGTGAGCATTGCATCAGCCTACTATTACGCACAAAAGGTGTGGGCCTGTGGTCGAGGATGTCAGACAAGTGCCCATCGAGTCTTCTACATTGTTCATCCGCCTCTGTAGTATCGTGAGGACGTGGAGCGAGATTTTATCCTCCTAATGTTTGGTTTTCAACAATCCATTCACACCGATCATTCGGGTACTAACTTACCATGAAACATCAAAAACCGACTGGGATGTTCTGGTTTGGATCACATCATAATACCCAAGTTTCGTTCATGTTGCGTAGTGTAAACGCTCTGATTCGGATCGTAGGAAACAACGGTTCTCTTCTCTTCCGTGTATTTGGCATCCAAGGAAGATAGTTCTACCCGATCAAAACAATAAACAATAAAATTAAAAAAATATTGACTAAACTATAGTAATAAGTATAAGTTATTCTTAAAAGCTACTATTCCCCGGCGCAGCGGCGACAAATTTTATAACGCTCAACGACTTCTCAAATAAAATTAAAAGCGGTCGTATCAAGTAAAGAACTCAACTAAAGGTTTGGGATCGTTCCCTACGATGAAAAAGGTCATCTTAACTTATCTGTTTTCCTATTATTAGTCCAATTATTATCCTAGAAAACAAAAGATATAAAAGGAGGGTTTTATTTCTAAATTACTAAAGATAACTACTAAATTACGTATCCAACTAACAGAATCAAACCTTGAGTTTTAATCAATTTATAACATTAACCTAGGGTTTAATGTTCCCCACAGTTCCTAGGTGCAATTCTAACTATAATACGATTCTTTCCTAGTTTCTTTTCATGGAAAAGTGATAGTTTTTGTATTCTAACTCCTTGGTCCTGCATATAGAAACTTTCAACTCCGCACCTTCGGTCCGGCTACGTGGTATCTATACTAACCCTTACTTTACCTCAAATTACAATGGCATTCGTATTTGACTAAGCTATTCCTCATACCAATCAATACAGCCTATTAGATAGTATAGTACTAAATCTATTTGATAATTCTTTTCCTATTCTCTACCCTCCTTTGGTCCCGCAAGTAGCTTAAGTGATTCTATACTCACGTTGGCCATCCTTTAAAAAGACTTCTAAATGAAAGAATTATCAACTACATTTGCAAGATAGTATTCTAGAATGGTTTATTTTAGTTTAGATTTTACCTTATTATTCACCCATGATTCCCACAACCCTAGTTTTGAGTTTAAGTTACCATTTCTACTCACAATATTCATCAAATATGCAATATAAGAATTCATGCACTTACTTCAATGAGAAAAAATAAAATCTAGAAGTTCACTTGATTAATCAACAAAGACACCAACAATCAATTTCAGAAAAAGTATCTCAATTACTGAAATTAATCATGGACTAAAGATTCTTCAAAAGTATAACACAATCACAAAGTCTACTAACAAAGAGTTTAACATAAGAGAATCTAAGTATATGAAAGTCTAACCATAAGAGAGTCTAATCCCAAAAATGAGGTTTTTCGAACTATTTATAAAAAACAAAACTTAATAAAAGAAGGACTCTATTTGTTGAAATTTTTTAAAAATGCGACTGGGTCGACGGACCTCGTGAAGGGCCGTCGTGGTCACGATGGGCCGTTATGGCCTCCGTCATCCTATACTTTACAGATCCTTCTGCTGCTTTCTTCATTATACCCCTCGACGAACAGGTAATGACGGACCGCACAGGCACGACGGTCCTTCGAGGGTCTCCGTTCCATAAGCCTTAAACACTCTTGGAATTTGGGTACTGGACTACTTCTCTTCTCTGAATCATCACGGCACCCACCACGAACCAGCAATACGGAAGGTCCGTGGCATGATGGTCCGTCATGAAAACTTCATAATTCCCATACTTAGGTCAGACCTTCTCCATCTTCCTTCAGGGCAGCTTCACTGGGTGCCACCTACGGTCCGTCAAAAGCTCGACGGACCCGTCAACGCTACGTAGGTGGTAACTTTTCTACTTTCTTGCTTTCGCTTGCTCAAAAACTGTCTGCGTTAATCTTTAGACGATTTTCCATCAATAAAAAGAAACTTATATAAAAATAAATACAAAAACGCTTTTGGACACACACTAAACTTAAGAAAAAAGCATTAAAAATATTGTGAAACCACGGTATATCAGTTCCCTCTCCTCCTCTTTTATATTTTCATGTTTTAGTTGTTTTTTTCCCGTTCTTTGAAATTTGGCGTACTTTAAATGTGGATAGTTTCGAGTAAAATATATATTAAAAAACTCAAAACATCGAAATGATAACATATATAAAATTTGGGACTATTTAGCGATAAATTCGAGTTGATCAAGATTGAATTGTCAAAATACACTTCATGTCTATTCAATGTATATTTCATATATAATTAAACTATATTTAATTTTTTTGAGTATATCGTCATGTATAGCTACTCTAATAAATAGTCACTACTCTTTATATACTTTATATGACTTTTAATAAACTATATGATATAAAAAGTCAATGTATACTTCCAATGATTTTTTAATTATATGACTATATTTATTGTATACTAATTACTAATTTATTTTATATGATTGAAGTTATTCCTAAAATATCTTTAAAAGACCAAAATAAAACATTAGTAGTAAATTAAGCACCATTTGTCATTTTCTCAAAAAATCTCACATAAAGACAAAATATTTTACTCATATCCTACTCACACTCTTCAGTTAATTGGTACCAAAAATATTTGAAGAAGCAAAACCTGTCATTAGAGGGTTAAGATCACAATCATTTCATTCTTTGCCAATTTGTTATTACTTTGCTTCAACTCACCTCCGATTCGATTTGAGAGTCCTAACGTTGCGAATCTGATGATTCATGTAAGATTTTTTTACTTACCACCGTCGTACTGTTTCTATTCTAAATGTTTCCCTATTTTTTTTAAAAAAAAAACTAAACATAATTGAGATGTTGAAGTTTTCATTTTTTTTCGGTTAATTGATCAGGGGGAGGATCCTTTTTTAGTTTTCATTCTGTTTAGATTTGACAAATGATGATGAAGACAAGATTTTATTTTTCTGTTTGTTTTTGTATCCTCAGTTTTGTTTTGATGAAACTAGGGTTAGTTTTTTTTTTTTTTAGCGTGAGTTTGTGTAGAGGAGTGCATTATTTTGCTAATAGATTTTATGTATAAGGGAGTTTGACCATGAAAGTTCAAAGAATTTAAATTAAAAACTTTTTTCACTCCAAATCACTCGCAAAACTCAAAAACAACTCCAATTTATGCTCACAACCAAACAGAACTCTGATTTTCAATCATCGTTATTCACTTTTGATAGTGAGTAAAGATTGAAAATTCGAGTTGTGTTTGGTTGTAAATATAAATTGGAGTTTCTTTTGAGTTTTTGTTAGTGATTTAAAGTGAAAAAAAATGTGAAAACAACTTGAATTTTGAAATGAAGTTATAGAATGAATTAGATATAAAGTTTCTTTTCTAGGTAAAAACTGAATTTGAAATAATGGTATGAAATTTGTAGAGAATCAAATAACTAGTGGAATTAGTGATGAATATCAGCTTCTTTTTTTTTTGGAAGTTATTATTTTCCTTTCCTTTTACGTTTGGGTGTTTTTCTTGAGGATATGTTGCCTTTGACTAGTTGTCAGAATTGATAAGAGTGAAGAAGAGATGGTGGTTGATAGATCAAAGGACGCTCAGAAGAAGACAAATGCTACAATTGTTACCGCTGATGATGATGCTAGGTCTGACCAATTTTCGAAAGTGACAATCCAAGTTAAGGATTATTCTGCATTTATAGATGAGGATGATGAAGGATCCCATGAGGATCAAGCTGCATTTATAGAAAAACTAGGCACCTTTTACCGGGAGAAGGCGGTAGAATTTAAACTACCTAGGTTTTATGGTCATCCACTTAATTGCCTAAAGTAAGTGTATCGTTTTTTTTTATCAATGAGACTTTTTATTTTCATATTGTTCCTGATATATATTATATGTTTTCATGTTCTGCGTGATAGGTTATGGAGATCTGTTATCAAATTAGGTGGCTATGATCGGGTAAGACTTTTATTCTGCACTTGTAGTTTACTTTTTAGATTGAATCAAGAACTGCAGAGGATATTAGTCATTTTCCCAAAATGTCCTCAACTAATAAGAAGCAGTGGATCAACAATCTAGTGCAATAAGTCAAGGAATTATTTATGTAATAACCATGATCTTGACAAATATCACAGTTTGAACCTCGAGTTGTTAGAGAGGGTACCTTAATTTATTTTTAGGAAATAAGCAATGTAGCTCCATAGATTATTGTATAATTAAAAACAATTCAAGCGGTGGTTGTCTATTTTTTCTGTTACAATATGCTATGAGTCTGCGAGATAAATTTTATATTATTCTCACGTACTTTTGATGGTGTACTATTAATCTACTTTGTATCTGTAGGTAACTGAATACAAACTCTAGACGCAAGTGGGAGACTCCTTTAATCCTCCCAAGTGAGCATTTAGTTGGGCCTGATTTTTTTTTTTTGCAACTTGATATAAATAATTCTCCTTTTCTTGTCAAACATTAACTTCCCCAATATATACTATGTAAGGGAGATGTTGTCTGTCATTGTTCTACTGATGATGTGACAAGATTTTGAAGTACGATATATTTTGGGTACAATTTATCAGAAGGTGGTTGAAGAAAAATTATTCATGATCTATATTAAACCTTAATAACTATTCCCATTGTTTCAAATATTTGTCTGGTTTTGACTTGACATAGAGTTTAACAAAGTAAATAATTTTTTTTGAATCTTGTAGCCTTGGATCCAAATGGTACATTGTCTAGTTATTTAACTTAAAATTATAACAATTTTTCGAAATTGAGAATTATATGAATTTAGGGAGAAACTCCATGAAAGGAAAATCAATGATCCATATAAATAGCTTAGGTGGAAATGTCCCAAAGAAATCCACTGAGTAACATAATCTTGTTAAATAGAAAAGAGCAACTTTTACCTTTTTCTAATGGATCATATAGTTTTGCGATTTCATCGACTAAAAAGGTTATCAAATGAAGGGTAATTATGTAAATATATGGCACCTCGAAGCAACTCAACCCCAGCTCATGAGCGATGGTTTGTCCATTTCCATATAAAAAGTCCAATTTCTCATCCATCTTTCGATGTGGGATTTCTTAAAATTCCCACGTATGCCCAGACCTCAACTAGATCATGAACCGTTATAAATGGGGATCCAATATCGATGAACAACAAAATGAGATAAGTCTAACTCTAATACCATATAAAGATATGACACGTGAGTCTACCACAACCTCAAAAGCTAGCTCGTGACGGGAGGTTTGTCCAAGTCCATATAAGGAGTCAAATTTCCCATTACTCTTCCGATGTGAGAATTTTTAACAATTTAAATTGAAATAATCGAAAAGGAAATGTGAGTTAATGTATGCTGCTCAAGGTTCAAAATATCACTAAAAACTTTAAAAAGAAGAGTCCCTTATTTACATAATTTTAAATGGAAATTGAGAATTGAATTCATTATAAGATCTATTTATCCTTCCAGAAGTAGTATTTCTAATCATTTTCGCCGTAGCAACCTGTTCTGGACTCCCCATAATAGCATATTAATAAGCAATTGGTCGAGAATTGAATCAGCTATTTTGTTTATATGAACACTAAAAGTTTCAATAGAATTTTAGGTTGAAGGTTCATTTCAGATTTCAGTTTAGATAAACCAAACATGAGTAGGATGTACCAAAATTCCCTAAATCTTGTAGTCTTGAACATGTCATGTGAGTTGTGAAACGTCGAAATTAAAAATTCCTCAAAAAGGGAAGAGACGTTCTTTTCGTTGAAC
Organism: Solanum habrochaites; assembly: GCA_027704765.1. Taxonomy (NCBI): domain Eukaryota; kingdom Viridiplantae; phylum Streptophyta; class Magnoliopsida; order Solanales; family Solanaceae; genus Solanum; species Solanum habrochaites. The sequence continues at coordinate 57,213,775 of JAKWJA010002500.1, forward strand.
ATGGTAACTTTGGAAGGAGGCATTCTTTTTATTGCAGATAAAGCATTAAAACTACTAAAATTAAAAGTACAAAGAGAACATGAAGTGCTTTTATATATAGAACAACACAGATTCCAACATCAAGCTATAAGCTGTGTTGCTATGACTCTACTTGTGACACACTGAAATTATGAATTGCCAAAAAAGAAAGAGGCATTCTTTTCTTTGAACTAGTTAACTTTGGAAAGAGGCATTCTTTATATAGCGCAGAGAGTATTAAAACTATTAAAATTGAAAATACTAAGAAAATATGAAGTGCTTTTGCAAAAATAACGATATAGATTCCAACATAAAGCTATAAGCTAAGTCGCTCAGACTCTTCACTTTTGGTGCCACACCCGTGTCGACACGAAATTGGTGTGGGATCCCTGACCAATTTGGTCGATCAATTTCAGGTGCTTTGACCAAAATCGATGGGGTAAGTGTGGACAATTTTAATAATTCTCTGTAATCAATACAAAAGCGAAGGTGAAATTGAATAAAATGAAGTACCTTTTATCTAGAAATTTCTGTATCACTCCTTTTCCATTAATATCCTTCGAGATTCTCCTCAAGTTCTCCCATAATATCTCATATTTTAGGTTTTATAAATCTTCTTTTAGATATTTTAATGATTCATAGGTGAATACTTCCACCAGTATCCTTGCATAGAGTCATATCCCAGAATCTTATTACAAAGGATTCAACATCTATATCCACACCCCAATTGGACATCCGCACCGAGTTCAGGCAAATTTTACTCGTATTTGAATGGTGAAAATTAGTTCTGGAGTTAAGCATGCAGGGACTTGAAGCCTAAAATATTTACAGATGTTTCTAAATAGGGAGTCTGGACTTTATGAGATACTGACGGGATGATTCGTTATGCTAGATTTGCTCACTGTGAAATAAGTGTCAATGTCTGATGTATCCAATTAGATGAGTAACTTAGAATAAATAATGTGGTATACTGAGCAAGATATCCTTTGATCTCAAATAAGACAAGAATTTACTAAAATGATAATCAACTAAATATGTACAACAATTAATACCAATATAATGCTTTCTATCTACTTATTATAAACGGACTTCTCTAATGTTTTTCCTGGGGGGCTCTAAATCTCTTTCTTCAGGACCGCCCACTATTGTTTCTGTTTCTCTTGGACATTCCGCGGCTTCTATGAGAAGGTAATAACCTGAAGTTCTCTTCCCTTGATAGTTATTAGCATATTTTGACTACTGTCCAGTACGCTGCTAATATTTAGTATATAGTGATTTTGAATAGAATTTGTTCTAAAAAGTTATCTATGTAGATTATATTATCTCATGATTTCTCTATATGTTAGTTACTTCTCAAATACAAAAGGCATACGACACAAATTGGAGTGTTTCAACTTCCCAGTGCTCCTTCTCCTGTTGACAATGAGGTAACACTGTGTTTACTTTGTTGTTATGTGATGTACCTTCACATTTGTTGTATGTTGTAAACCTTTTAATTAATATATGGGGAATCCTATTACCTTAAGTAGTTAGAATCATTGACTTATTTTGACTTTGCTCAAGTTCTCAAAGTTTATTTGATTATTTACAGAAGTTGAGCATTTTTTTTTTATAAGAATTAGGTTATGGAGTTGGTATTTACTTCATCTAAATGTCGAATCAACTAATGTAGAATTGTTGTATATGTATATATATACAAATATAACTATTTGAAGTAGTTATGTAGGGAAGTGGTTAGAAAAATTTTGCATCAGGAAGGGCAGTAAGAGATTTCGCTGCTCGTTGTAGGCTAGGCTGGCAGGAGCAACACCTTCTTGGTTATGGTGAGGTTGTTGAGCAAATTGTAAAGGTTTGCTTTTGGATCCTTGTAGAGGTCTTTGGGCATTAATTTTCTATTGTAATGTATAAGTAAGTTTGGTGTTTTTCATCTTTTATAGGACGGGAGTGCCAACAATATGCCAAAACGTGCGAAGAACAAAAAACCAGTGGTAAGATTCTTCATACATCTCTTTCATTGAGCTATTTTCTCCCAATATAAAGTCTGGCACTTCCAAAACTTTGGCCTTTCGTGTCTGTTAGTTAATATTTTAACTATATCAAGATCATCTTTCGAGATCTTTAGTTTTTGCTTTAACTCATTCGCTTATCAAAAAGGAATAGTGACCGCAGCAGAACTTCTTGTTGTATTTAGGTTCTCTTAAGCACGAGGGAAAAAATGAAGAGGAGCAACCAATGAAAGCTGCAGAAGCTAAAACATCTCAGTCATAAGTCGTACTTTATCTTGATCCTTTCTTCTGATGTTTTCATCTCTTCATTTATCTTGTATACCGACATTTTTTATTACCCAAAAGAAAAAGAGTACTCAGAACTTCAATAGTATTTCTCTATCTTTCTCTGTTTTTGGCTCCTCCCGTTTCTGATGTAAAGATAAATTGCTTTCCATTTGCCAGGTTGGATGTCCAAGTTGTTGATGTTGGATCCCCCGCTGATTGGGTGAAAATCAATGTTCGTGAAACAGTAAGTTCCTCCAGATTAAAAGAAGTAAGAACCTCTAGATTATGCATTCGATTCTCTCATGTGATTTGTAATGATTTTACGCAAACAGGATGATTCCTCTGAGATCTAAGCAACAGTGCTTGGGCTTTTACTGGAGGAGGTATAATACCAATCTTGCTACGTGTTTCAATCAAGTGCATTCAATTTGTTTTCGTGTTTTTACACCATCTCAAAGCTCGAATGCCCTTATTTCTTTATAAACATAGGTACGGGTTCAAATTGATCCAGCTGGTCTCCTGGTCATTACTGGTCAGCCAAACCAACTTGACAATTTTTGGGGTGTTACTGCCTTAAAGAAGGTACACACCTTACTATTTATTTAACTGATTTTTACTAACTCTGGTAAAGAGAAACTGTCATGCAGAAAACTTGATATTTCTTAAATGAATCTGAAAACTATATCGTTGTTGCGTTTTTATTTGTTGCTCACAACCTCTTGAGAAGTCTGCGACACTCAAAAGGTTCTCCATTTGTAAGTTGGCCTCACATAATTATTTTATTTAGGTGGTAATCTTACCGCTAGAACTGATCAGCTTCGGACCAACGCTAATGTCTCCCTTCATGCGTGTCTTCATGTTCATGTGCCCTTTGCGTAGCAGAATATCTGAGTCGACAATGCAGAGTCATGGTAGTGAATGCTTGGCCATAGTCGTTTAGTTGTTGTTGTTGTTCAGCCGTCCTAGTAGAAACTTAGATTGCTTTCCAAAGACAGTTGGATATGTGATGAATGTAGCTTGGAGTAGTATGGCCCACATGCTTGGAAACTGGGAAAATTTTTGCGGCTAAAAAGTAAAATACGAGGATTTTTATGTCCCAAATTTAAAAAGTACAATTACATAATAGCTAAGTACAACATTATTTAAGCATTAACATTAAAAGAATATTAAAAATTGTTCATATTAAGATGCTTTCCTAGCCTCTTATATATTAGATAGATATAATGACTTTTATTTTGATTTATTTAATTTTTAAATATATTTTAAGAAATTATTCCTATATATGTATAGGACAATAAGGAGATATGAGAGGTCAGATGTAATGAATATAAGAAAAAAATTGACGTAGACAAAAAAATTATTCGAAAGAGGTATTTAGATTGATCGTGAAACAACTTTAGATTACTAAGAATATGATCATAGATAGGAGAGTGCACAGATCACATATTAGATTAGAAGGTTAGTAGATAGTTCAACTTTGATTCACTTTTTGGTGGATTTAATCATGTACATGAATTTTCTCATTTTTTATCGTCAATTGTTATTTTAAGATAATCTATTCTTTTTGTATTAATTAGGGTTAATTATTTGACACGACATATACGTGTAATAGCACACATAATTTTTTTTTAGAAAAACACATATTTCATTTAAATAAAATTATTATTGCATATCTTGTAATTTCATTTAAATAAACATATTACACATTCATTATAATCTTTATTTTTATTGTTTGTAATATTTTATATTGGTTTGATACACACATGCGTCACACATGTTCTAACCTGATTAAAAAAAATAAAAGAAGGTCATCAATTATATAACTTGAGGAAGAAGAATTATTAATTTTATTTTATTGTTTGTTTTACTTCTTTTTAAAATCCGAAAAATGTCAAAAGTTAAAAAAGGGGTATGGAGGAATCAAAAAACGATTTAAGAGTGACATATCCCCCCCCCCCCCCTCCTCTCCCCCTATGACCTCCTTTCATACATCGCCTGCAACTCATGATATTCTTTTAAAACATACAATATAAGATCAAACCTGAAAACTGAAAAAAAAAATCATCAAACTGATTAAGGAATTAAAAAGATCAAGCAAAAAATGCATGTTGAAATTAATTAATAAATATTTTACATTAATAATTTAAAAAATGCAAATGACTATTTTCTTCTCTTTGGTAAGACGATCCATTAGTCTGATTGGTGTCTTCACATTATTAAATATCAATTTTTAATGAGGGAACTTACTAGACAGTTTAAGGCGGAGACTACGACTGCACATTCACTAATTTATCAATTTTGGATAATTCTATACAAAAAAAGTCTCTCTTAAAAAGATTGAATCAGCAATAGAATCATGTTGTTGTTCGCCTTGTGCCTCCATTTTGTTGTTCTCTGTACATTATTCCAGGAAAAGGAAGAATATAAATATAAAAAGTGAGAACTTATGGGATATGGTGAAGTCATTCAGAAACAACTCAATTTTTATTAGGATGTTTGCATTATAAAAATATATATTATTGCATTTACTATAATATATTTTGTTGTTGTTGCAATATTTTATATTGACGTGACATACGCGTGCATCACATATACTCTAAACTAGTAAAACTTTAAATGAAGATCATCAAATACATAACTTGGAGGAGGAGTTATTGATTAAATTTATTTGATTAATACAATAATCGATACACCATTGAATATAAAATATTAAGAAAATAAAAATAAATCATGAACAAATGGATGTTTCTTACTTCTTATAAAATAGAATTTAAAAAATAAGGAGATGCATTTCGTTTCACAACACTTCTTGATATGATCCTAAGAATCAAAGACATATATTATATTTATTAGTACTAATAATCGATAACAGTTATAAAAAAATATAACTATACAAATATAACCTAGAAACAATACTATAATATGCTCTAGCCATACATACATATATTTTCAGATTCAAACATAAGGCCGTATAGATCTTTTTTGGATCATCATAATTGTGCTCTCCTGTATTTTTTCATCTATAGTAAAATAATAGTTCTATTAATGATTCAATTAGTTGTGATTTTTTCATCACTTAGCCGGAAAGATATAAGGCCATCAAAAAAAGAATTAAGTGGACAAAATAAATTAGAATTCACATAAAACCTAAAATTTTGAAAAGTATTTGCTTTTGAAGTATTAGATTTTTTAATTTATCATCTCGATAATATCAACATTTCAATATTCCTTCCTGATTTGAGCTCATAAATACACGTTTTTGGTATAAGATATTAAAAAGTTGACTACACGCGTTACTTGAACTCTATAATTATATATATAATTAATGGTGAAAAATTATTAAATTAACAAATAGATTGACAATTCATTAGAGTAAGGAGTAAAAATAAAATCTTTAATGAATAATTTGATACAAAAAAATTAGGCGAATCATTCCGGTATTAATTTTTAAATTAAATTTATACATCTTAAATTTTGTATGAAGTATTTATCTCAAAATTTTATAGTATCACTTATCTAATATAAAATATATAATTAATTTAAACTTAGGATAAAATAAAACGTAAAAAAGTAAGAGAAGGGGTATAGGAAGAAAACAAATAAATTAGGTGCGACCTCTCCGCCCCTTTGTCTCTTTATATTCATTTGTATCATCGTAATTCATGAATTCAATTGTAAAACATATCAGTATAAAGATGAAACAGAAATTAAAAAAAAAAACATAAATCATCTAAGTGATAAAGGATTTAAAAATCAAGCAACAAGTGTATGCTGAAATTAAATAATAAACCTTTTACATTAATTATTATTAAAAAGGTGAAAAATGACTCTTTTTCCTCTCCACTAAGATGATACATGAGTATGACTAGTGTGTCATATCACGAAACCTCAATTGTTGCCTTGGAGGGAGTCTGCTAAAAGAAGGTTGCGACTGCACATTTACTAAGATATTGATGCCACATACCTCTTCAAAAAATTATTGTGAAAATATATATATATACACGAAGACCTCTATAATTTGTGAATTTTATTAATTTTTTTCTAACCTCTAAACTATTAATAACTATAATTATTTATTTGAAATTGCTTTGATAGATAGTAATCTATTATTATACTAACGTATCGCAATTCAGTAATACACATCTGGTATTTTTATAACCAGTGGCAGTATGTCCATATGATTTAAATTTGTGATTGATTAGATAGTCTAACGAATGTCCATATAATTATAAAATATGAAGTATTTTACTCGATCATTCATAAATACATAGAAAAAGCTCAAATACATTATTACAATAAGAGTGTAGAGATTGGATGTAGTAGATATGAGAAAAAAATAGATGTAGACTGAAGAAGTATTTGAGAGAGGAAATTAGATAGAAAATAGATCTTAGATATGAGAGTTATAGTTAGATTAGAATTTATTTTACTGTTATTGGCAATATTTAATATTGACATGACACATGTGCATCACACATACTCTAAATTTGTTGAAAATAAAAGAAAATTATCAAATAGATAACTTGAGGAGGAGGAATTATTGACTAATTTTATTTGATTGGTTATTTTACATATTTTAAAGTCCTTCAATGTCAAAAAATTAACCATAAAACAAAAAAATCATAATTAATACACTTACCAAAACACCATTGAGCCCAAAATGGTAAACAATAAATAAATCAAATCATGAACAGACACATGTCTGCTACTGTCTTTAAAAGAGAATAGACAAATAAGGAGATACATTTTGTTTTCAACACATCCACTCTAATATACTCCCTTTGTTTTTAATTATACTCGTCTACTTTGAATTGACTACCATAAGAAATTAATTATTGATATAACCCCATACCGAGTTTTCCATTTTACTACTCCTATTAATTATGAGTAGATGAATTAAAAAAAAGATTTTCAAGAATTCTACCCTTTCAAGTAATTATTGATGCTATAAGTTTATAAAAAAAAATTCCTTCTTAATTTGTCAAATGGACAATAATTAGGACACTATTTAATAAAAAAGTGAAAGTATTAAAAAAAGGGAAGTATATCTAAAGAAACAAGAAGATATCATTTATATTCCCATTACTTGAACTAGTGGTGGGTGCAAAAAAACCAAACCGACCAATAAACCGAACGATAAAATGTTCTTGGTTATCGTTATTGTTTATTGGTATTGGTTTTTATGTTTAGAAAAATAATATTGGGTTTTATTGAGGTCGGTTCGATTTTTTCTATTGGTTTTGGGTAAACCGATAACCCAATAAGACTACAGTTATTTCCTACTTTACCCTCTCATATTAATATACATAATTTATACATAATTAGATTCAATATTGCTTTTTCAGGCTATGTGATTTTTTGGTTAGGAAATTTGTGAAACTTTGTTGATTAATCTGTTGGATCAAGCGTCAGATTGTCTCATGGAAATATTTTATTTTCGTTTTAATTCTAGTTCGTAATTGTAGGCGATAGCTTTTGCAAGTTTGTGATGTTAGTAATTGATCAACATTCATCAAAGTTTTTCTATTTGTTTGCTGTAAGTTTGGAACATGTAATTATCCATATGTCCTATTATATATTATTTGATCGACGTTTCTTATTGGGTTAACCGAACCCGAACCGATAACATCAAAACACGATAAACCAAAAACCAAAAACCGATAAAAAATTCTTATTGATTTGTTATTGGGTTAGGCATTATTTTAAACCGAAAACCGATAAACCGAACCGATTAAATGTAAAACCGAACCGAACCGACCGATGCACACCCCTATTACTAACAATCAATAACAATCTCAAAAAGAAAATGTAACTATACAAATATAACCAAGAAAGACACTATCATATGCTCTAGCCATGCATACATATTTTCAGACTTATCATTAGAGTTTTAAATGTTGGTAGTTTAGTCATTGGTGCTACTTATAAATTTTTTCGGATCATTATAATTGTGCTCTCCTGCTTATATTTCTATAATAAAATAATATTATATTAAATCATTAATTTCCTTCATTCCTTTTTATTTTCTTAATCGGAATGATTAGGCCATGAAAGAAGAATTAATCATACAAAAATTCATTCGAAATTGCATAAACTTTAAACTTCGTAAAAGTCTACCTTTGAAGCATTAGATTTTTTGTAATTTAGTCATCTCGATGATATTGACATTTAAAATTTTTTTGAAGTATATATTGATTTGAACTCATAAAATAAAACAAACATGCATTTGCTATTAAGAAGGTTAAAATGTTAACCCACTTTGCTTGAATGCTATAATTAATAAATGAAAATAAAAAAAAGTTAGTGGTGAAATGAACATTTATTAGAGTAAGGATTTTTTAAAAAATTCTTTAATGAATAATTTAAGTACACAATTAGGTGGATTATCTAGTATTACTTTGAAAATAACTTTATTATATGCTGATTTTTTGTGAGGTAATTACCTAAAATTAGTAAATTTTATTTTCAAATCTTGTAGTATCACTTATCTCATCTAAAAGATAAAATTAATATAAATATAATTTTGAATCACAATAAAATCTTAAACAAATATTTTGAGGAGAGTAATTAGATTGGTCGTGACACAACTTTGGGTTACTAATGTTGAAGGAAACCTGACGACTGATGGAACACGTCTAAAGATTAGGTTTATCAAAGCAGACTGACGAATTAGAGTTAGAGCCATACTAGGATTAGACTACCAAATTCTAAGTTATGGACGACTAAGCTACTAAATATTATAGGAGTCGACTAGAATTAGACCATAACAAATTGTGTTTGTTATGGTCCTTATGAAGGTATTTTACTTGATTGAAATGGTCCTTGATGCATAACAAAAGGTGGTCATTTACCGTAAACCCAATAGATTTATTAAAAAAAAATTAAATTTGACCGTGAACCTTATGTGACTAACAAAGTTCATCATTGTTGTATTCTTTGTTAGCTCAAAAGAAAGACCACTATAGAATCTAACACCATTTTTCTATATTTTCTCCAACAAAATTTAGTATGTGCTCTTTTCTAAAATATTATTCCACCCGTCTAATAAGTAATACTCATGTTTTAAGCAATAGAAAATAATAATTGTTGTTAGAGAAATTAGAGACAATGACGTTATATTTCATGAAGTTTTATCTTTTGGAAATAAGAAAGAAGATAACAATGACCGATTTTGTTAGCTATGTGGGGTCCATATTTAAATTTAACACATTTTTATTGGATAATTTATTAAAATTCCACTAGTTTAGAAGTTAATATTTAGATGAATATTAGTTTTGCAATATTATGAATCTTACAAAATTTTGGTGTGACGAGATATGTCCAAAAACATGTGTATAGTGATACTTGCGACAAATTTATGTGTAATTTGTTCTAGATACAATGTACCTAAGTGGATTCACATGTATTTACTATACATAAACAAATCTACTTCTCCTCTCTCACATCTCGCTCGTCATTCTCTATATCGCTCGCGTATTAGTATTCAGATTACATGCGAATAACACCAAATACATGTATCTAGTGTGATTCACATGTATTTGAGATACATAGATAAATCTCGCTCGCCTCCTTCATGTTCTTGCTCGTCTTTCTCTATACTTAATATCTTAAATGAGATTATTAATTAGAGAGACAAAATATAATTATTTCAACTAATAGAGACATTATAATACGGTAGCATGTTTTTACGGTAAAGTTTTTCTTCTTCTCTCGCTTTTTTTTTTTTTTATTGGTAAATTTGTTCATTTTACGGCTAACGGTTGAAATGAACACCTTTTACGATTCAGAATTATTCCAATCAAGTGAATTAAAGAAAAAAAATGATAAGAAATGATTGTTTGGCTATTTCTGTTACCAAAATTTTAGCTGAAATTTGGGAAAGAACATAAGTACCTCCAACACTATGACCAAAATCCTAGATACACATCTTAACTAAACTAAGGTCCGAGTAATCCCAAACTCATTGTTTTTGTACTTTGATAAATATTTTGGCTTATATGGCACACTCTATGACTCCACGCAATTGAGGTGCGTTGGAAATGTTTGGCTTACGTGGCACAATCCAAGTAAAAGATGTATTTTTAAAATAACACAAAAATGGGCTCGGGGCATAATAGACCTTAGTCTAGTTAAAATGTCTCTTTATAATTTCGGTCAGAATCTAGGGGATACTTATACCTTACCCCACTTAAATTTCAAAAATATTAAAATTGGCCAAATATCTACTCTTTTTCTTCCTTCTAGTTTCGCCATTAATAACTTCTTTTCCTTCTTTGTTCCCCCTCCTCGTCTTTTATCTTTTCGTGTGTTAGTTGTTTTTTTCCTTTCTTTGAAATTTGGCGTTCTTTAAATGTGGATAGTTTAGAGTAAATTATATATTAAAAAACCCAAAACATCGAAAGGATTACATATATAAAATTTGGGACTATTTAGAGATGAATTCGAGTTGATCAAGATTTAATTGTCAAAGTATACTTCGTGTCTAGTCAATGTATACTTCATATATAATTAAACTATATTTTAGTTTTTTTGAGTATATCATCATGTATAGATACAGTATTAAATAGTCACTACTCTTTATATACTTTATGTGACTTTTAATAAACTATATAATATAAAAAGTCAACATATACTTTCAATGATTTTTTAATTATATGACTATATTTATTGTAAAATAATTACTAAATTTATTTTATATAATTGAAGTTATTGCTAAAATTTCTTTAAAAGAACAAAATAAAACATTAGTAGTATATTAAGTACCATTTTAATCATTTTCTCCAAAAAAACTCGCACAAAGACAAAATAATTTTCCTAGACACACTTTCCGTTAATTTGGTACAAAAAAAAAATATTTGCAGAATCCAAACTTTCATTGGCGGGTTAAGATCAACAATCATTCATTCTTGTACATCTACTTTACTTCATCAACCTCCGATTTCGATCTAAGAGTCCTACCAGTTGCTGAATCTAATGGATTCCTGTAAGATTTTTTACTTACCGTCATTATTTGTTTATATGCTAAATGTTTCTCTATTTTTTTTAAAAAAAAAACTAAACACATTTGAGATGTTGAAGTTTTGATCCTTTTTTAATTGAATTGATCAGCGGGAGGATCCTTTTTTAGTTTTCATTCTCTTTAGAGTTGACAAATGGGAATGAAAACAAGATTTTATTTTTTGTTTGTTTTTGTATCCTCAGTTTTGTTTTGATGAAACAAGGGTTAGGTTTTTTTTTTGTGTGTGTGTGTTTGTGTAGAGAAGTGCATTCTTTTGCTAATAGATTTTATGTATAAGAGAGTTTGACCATGAAAGTTCAAAGAATTTGAAAAACAAATCACTCCAAATTACTCGCTAAAACTCAAAAACAACTCCAATTTATTTTCACAACCAAACAGAACTCTGATTTTCAATCATCGTTATTAACTTTTGATAGTGAGTAATGATGATTGAAAATTGGAGTTGTGTTTGGTTGTGAATATAAATTGGAGTTTCTTTTGAGTTTTTGTGAGTGATTAAAGTGAAAAAATGTGAAAACAACTTGAATTTTGAAATGAAGTTATAGAATGAATTAGATATATAGTTTCTTTTCTAGGTAAAAATTGAATTTGAAATAATGGTATGAAATTTGTTGAGAATCATATAACTAGTGGAATTATTGATGAATATCAGTTTTTTTTTTAAGTTTTTATTTTCCTTTCCTTTTATGTTTGGGTGTTTTTCTTGAGGATATGTTGCCTTTTACTAGTTGTCAGAATTGATAAGAGTGAAGAAAAGATGGTGGTTGATAGATTAGAGGACCCTCAGATAAAGACGAATGCTACAATTGTTACCGCTGATGATGATTCTAGGTCGGACCAGTTTTCGAAAGTGACAATCGAAGTTAAGGATTTTTTTGCATCTATAGGTGAGGATGATGAAGGCTCCCATGAGGATCAAGCTCCATTTATAGAAAGACTAAGCACCTTTTACAGGGAGAAGGCGGTAACTACCTAGGTTTTATGGTCATCCACTTAATTTCCTAAAGCAAGTGTATCATATTTTTATCAATTAGACTTTTTATTTACATCTTGTTCCTGATACATATTATATGTTGTCATGTTCTTCGTGCTAGGTTATGGAGATCTGTTGTCAAATTAGGTGGCTATGATCAGGTAAGCCTTTTATTCTGCACTTGTAGTTTACTTTTTTGATTAAATTAAGAACTGCAGAGGATATTAGCCACTTTCCCAAAAATGACCTCAACTAATCACAAGCAATGGATCAACAATCGAGTGCAATTTTTAAGAAATAAGCAATGTAGCTCCATAGATCATAGTATAATTAAAAAAAAATTCAAGCGGTGGTTGTGTATTTTCTTCTGTTACAATATGCTATGAGTCTGTGAGATAAGTTTTATGTTATTCCCACGTACTTTTGACGGTGTACTATTAATCTACTTTGTCTCTGTAAGTAACTGAATACAAACTCTGGCCGCAAGTGGGAGACTCCTTTAATCCCCCCAAGTTGCATTTGTTGGGCTGATTTTTTCTTGCAACTTGGATATAAATAATTCTCTTTTTCTCGTCAAACATCACTTCCCAATAGATAGCTATGGAAGGGAGATGTGTCGTCCTTGTTTTATTACTGATATGTGCCAATATTCTGAAATACTATTATTTTGGGTACATAATCAGAAGGTGCTTGAAGAACATTGTTTCTGGGAACTGTATTTAAACCTTAATAACTACTTTACCTACCCCATTTTTTTAATTTTGTCTTGTTTTAAAAAATTTTAAATTCACATCGAGCTAATCAAAAGGTAAATTATTTTTTTGAATCTTGTAGCCTTGGATCAAAACGGTACATGGTCCAATTATTTTACTTAAAATTATAACAATTTTTTGAAATTGAGAATTATATGAATTAGGGAGAAACTCCATGAGAGGAAAATCAATGATCTATATAAATAGCTTAGCTGGAAATGTACCGAAGAAATCCAATGAGTAACATAATCTTGTTAAATAGAAAAGAGCAACTATTACCTTTTTCTGATGAATCGTATAGCTTTACGATTTCATCGACTAAAAAGGTTATCAAATAAAGGGTAATTATGTAACGATATGGCAACTCGAAGCAACTCAGCCCCAGCTCATGAGAGGTGGTTTGTCCATTTCCATATAAATAGTCCAATTTCTCATCCTTATTCCGATGTGGGATTTCTTAACATTTCCATGTATGCCCAGACCTCAACTAAAGCATGAACCGTTATAAATGAGGAGCCAACATCGATGAACAACAAGCTGGGATAAGTCTAACTCTAATACCACATAAAGATATGACACCTGAGTCTACCATAACCTCAAAAGCTAGCCGCGAGGGAGGTTTGTCCAAGTCCACATAAGGAGTCGAATTTCCCATTCCTCTTTCGATGTGAGACTTTTTAACAATTTCAATTGAAATGATCGAAAAGGAAATGTGAGTTATTGTATGATCAAGGTTGAATATATCATTAAAAAAAAGTTAAAAAGAAATTCCCTTAGTTACATAATTTTAATGTGAATTGAGAATTGAATTCATTTAAGACTATTGTATCCTTCTTAGAAGTATCGTCAGTTCCTCGCACTCGAGCCGAGATGCATAAGCACTGCTTCCTAAGAGCAGTGTTTCTATCAGTTTCACCATAGAAGCCTGTCTTGAACTCATAATAGCAATCAATAAGCAATTGTCGAGATTGAGTAGCTATTTTTGTTTAGTAATGACAATAAAAAGTTGTTCAAATAAGGATTTTAGGTTGAAGGTTTATTTCAGATTTGAGTTTAGATAAACCAAATATTAGTGGAATGTACCAAATGTCCTTAATCTTGTAGTCTTGAACATGTCACATGAGTTGTGACACGTCGAAATTAAGAATTGCAAAAAAAGGGAAGAGATGTTCTTTTCTTTGAACATGGTAACGTTGAAAGGAGACATTCTTTTAATTGCAGATAGAGTATTAACAACATAGATTCCAACATCAAGCTATAATCTGAGTTGCTCCGATTCTACTTGTGACACGCTGAAATTAAGAATATCCAAAAAAGAAAGAAGCATTCTTTTCTATGAACTAGTAAATTTTGAAAGAGGCATTCTTTTTATAGCACAGAGAGTATTAAAATTATTAAAATTGAAGTGCTTTTACACATATAACAACATACATTCCAACATTAAGCTATAAGCTTAGTTGCTCGGACTCTTCACTTTTGGTGCCACACCCGTGTCGACACGACATGGTGTGGGATCCGTGTCCAATTTGGTCAACCGATTTTAGGTGATTTGACCAAAATTTATGGGGTAAGTGTGGACAATTTTAGTGATTGTCTGTAATCAATACAAAAGCGAATGTCAAAATGAAGAAAATGAAGTACCTTTTATCGAGAAATTTCTATATCACTCCTTTTATTTTAATATCCTTCCAGATTCTCCTCAAGTTTTCCCATAATATCTCATAGTTTAAGTTTAATAACTCTTCTTTTAGATATTCGTAATGGACACCCGCACCAAGTCTGAGCAACTTTTACTCGTATTTGAGTGGTGGCAATTGGTTCTGGAGTTAAGCATAAAGGGACTTGAAGCCTAAAATATTTACAGATGCTTCTGAATAAGGAATCTAGACTTTATAAGATACTGGCGGAATGCTTCCTTATGCTAGATTTGCTCAATGTGAAATGAGTGTCGATGTCTGACGTCTCCAATTAGATGAGTAACTTAGAATAAAGAATGAGGTATAATGAGTAAGATATCTTTTGATTCTCAAATAAATAAGAAATTTAACTGGATGTAATCACTGAATGTACGACAATTATACTAATCCTTTCTAATTATATGTACGACTTTCGCCTCGTGAAAATGCTTTTTTGGGGGCTTTGAGAATCTACTTTTTCAGGACTTGCACTACTGTTTCTTGGACATTCCGCGGCTTCTATGAGAAGGTAATAACCTGAAGTACTCTTCCCTTGAACTTATTAGCATATTTTGACTACTGTCCACCATGCTGCTAATATTTGGTATATAGTGATTTTGAATAGAATTTATTCTAAAAAGTTATCTCTGTACATTATATTATCTCATGATTTCTCTATATGTTAGTTACTTCTCCAATATGAAAGGCATACGACACAAATTGGAGTGCTTCAACTTCCTAGTGCTCCTTCTCTTGTTGACAATGAGGTAACACTGTGTTTACTTTGTTGTTATGTGATGTATCTTCACCTCTGCTGTATGTTGTACACCTTTTAATTGATATATGGAGAAGCCTATTACCTTAACTAGTTAGAATCATTGACTTATTTTGACTTTGCTCAAGTTCATAAAGTTTATTTGATTATTTACTGAAGTTGAGCATTTTTTAAAATAAGAATTAGATTATGGAGTTGGTCTTTACTTCATCTAAATGTCGAATCAACTAATGTAGCCTTGCTGTATATGTATATATAAACAAATATGAACTATTTGAAGTAGTTCTGCAGGGAAGTGGTTACCGAATTTCTGCATCAGGAAGGGCAATAAGAGATTCCGCTGCTCGTTGTAGGCTAGGCTGGCAGGAGCAACACCCTCTTGGTTATGGTGAGGTTGTTGAGCCAATTGTAAAGGTCTGCTGCTGGATCCTTGTAGAGGTCTTTGGGCATTAATTTTCTATTGCAATGTATAAGTATTTTGGTGTTTTTCATCTTTTATAGGACGGGAGTGCCAACAATAAGCCAAAACGTGTGAAGAGATGAAACACTAGTGGTAAGATTGTTCATACATCTCTTTCATTAAGTTGTTTTCTCCCAATATAAAGTCCGGCACTTCCAAAACTTTGGTCTTTCGTGTCTGTTAGTTAGTATTGTAACTATATTAGGATCATTATTCGAGATCTTTAGTTTTTTCTTTAAATCATTCGCTTATCACCGCAGCAGAACTTCTTGTCATATTCAGGCTCTTAAGCACGAGGGAAAATGAAGAGCAGCAGCAAATAAAAGCTGCAGAAGCTAAAACATCTAGTGTTTTTATCTCTTCATTTATCTTGTATATCAGCAGTTTTTATCACCGAAAAGAAAAAAGTACTCTGAACTTTAGTAGTATTTCTCTATTTTTCTCTGTTTTTGGCTCCTTCTGTTTCTGATGTAAAGATAAATTGCTTTCCATCTGCTAGGTTGGATGTTCAAGTTGTTGATGTTGGACCTCTGCTGATTGGGTGAAAATCAATGTTCGTGAAACACTAAGTTCCTCCAGACTAAAAGAATTAAGAACCTCTAGATTATGCATTCGATTTCTCTCATGTGATTTGTAATGATTTTACGCAAACAAAATGATTTCTTTGAGGTCTATGCAACGGTGCCTGGGCTTTTATGGGAGGAGGTATAATACCAATCTTGCTACCTGTCTCCATCAAGTGCATTCAATTAGTTTTCGTCTTTTTACACCATCTCAAAGCTCGAATGCCCTTATTTCTTGATAAACATAGGTATGGGTTCAATCTGATCCAGCTGGTCGCCTGGTCATTATTGGTCAGCCAAACCAACTTGACAATTTTTGGGGTGTTACTACCTTCAAAAAGGTACACATCTTGCTATTTATTTAACTGATTTTGACTTACTCTGAACAGAAACTGTCATGCAGAAAACTTGATATTTCTTAAATGGATCTAAAAACTATATCGTTGTTACGTTTCTATTTTTTTGCTCACAACATTCTTAAGAAGTCTGCGACAATCAAAAGGTTCTCCATTTGTAAGTTGGTCTGGCATAATTATTATTTTTTCAGATGGTCATCATACCTGCTAGAATTATCAGCTTCAGACCAACGTTAATGTCTCCCTTCATGGGTGTCTTCATGTTCATGTACTCTTTGCGCAACAGAATATCTGAGTCGACAATGCAGAAGTATTGATACTGAATGCTTGGCCATAGCCGTTTAGTTGTTGTTGTTGTTGTTATTTAGCCGTCCCAGTAGAAACTTAGATTGTTTTTCAAAGACAGATGGATATGTTATGAAAATAGCTTGGAGTAGTATGGCCCACAAGCATGGAAACTGGGAAAATTTTTGCAGCTGAAAAGTAAAATGCTAGGATTTTTATGTCCCAAATTTGAAAAGTACAACTACATAATAGCTAAGTACAACATTATTTAAGCATTAACATTAAAAGAATATTAAAAATTGTTCATATTAAGATTCTTTCGTAGCCTCTTATATATTAGATAGATATAATGACTTTTATTTTGATTTATTTAATTTTTAAATATATTTTAAGAAATTATTCCTATGAATTATATATATGACAATAAGGAGATAGGAGAGGTCGGATGCAATGAATATAAGAAAAAAAAATAGATGTAGACAAAAAAAGTATTGGAGAGAGGTATTTAGATCGATCGTGAAATAACTTTAGATTACTAAGAAAATGATCATAGATAGGAGAGTATGTAGATCACATATTAGATTAGAAGGTTAGTAAGTAGTTCAATTTTGATTCACTTTTTGGTGGATTAAACCATGTACATGAGTTTTCTCATTTTTTATCGTCAATTACTAATTTAAGATAATCTATTCTTTTTGTATTAATTAGGGTTAATTATTTGACACGACATATACGTGTAATAACACACGTAAACATAAATTAAAAAAACACATATTTCATTTAAATAAAATTATTATTGCATATCTTATAATTTCATTTAAATAAATATATTACATTATAATCTATATTCTTATTGTTTGTAATATTTTATATTGGTGTGATTCGCGTGCGTCACACATGCTCTAACCTAATTAAACAAATAAAAGAAGATTATCAATTATATAACTTGATGAAGAAAAAATATTAATTTTATTTGATTGTTTATTTTACTTCTCTTTAAAATTCGAAAAATGTCAAAAGTTAAAAAAGGGGTATAGGAGCCAAAAAAAAAAAAAAAGATTTGGAGTGACATATCCCCCCCCTCCCCCCTCCTACCCCTTATAGACCTCCTTTCACATCACTGCAACTCATGAATTCCATTGTAAAACATAACAATATAAATATCAAACAGAAAAAGTGGAGAAAAAAATCATCAAACATATTAAGGAATTAAAAAGATTAAGAAACAAATGCATGTTGAAATTAATTAATAAACATTTTACAGTAATTATTAAAAAATACAAATGACTATTTTCTTCTCTTCATAAAGACGACCCATAAGTCTGATTGGTGTCTTCACATCACGAAATCTCAATTATTGATGAGGGAGCTTGCTAGACAAAGTTAAAGGCGGAGACTACTGCACATTTGCTAAGTTATCAATTTTAGATAATTCAATAAAAAAAACTCTCTTAAAAATATTGAATCAGCAGTAGAATCATGTTGTTGTTCGCCTTGTGCCTCCATTTTGTTGTTCTCTGTGCATTATTGCACGAAGAGAAAGAATATAAATATAAAAAGTTAGAAAACTTATGGGGTTGGGTGAAGTCATTCGGAAACAACTTAGCTATTATTAGGATTTTAATGCATTATAAAAATATATGTTATTGCATCTATTATTATCTACGTGACACACACGTGCATCACATATACTCTAAACTAATAAAACTATAAATGAAGATCATCAAATACATAACTTGGAGGAGGAATTATTGATTAAATTTATTTGATTAGTACAATAATTGATACACCATTGAATACAAAATATTAAGAAAATAAAATATATCATGAAACAAACAGATGTTTGTTACTTCTTATAAAATAGAATATAAAAAATAAGGAGATGCATTTCGTTTCACAACACTTATGGATATAATCTTAAGAATCAAAGACATATTATATTTATTAGTACTAATTGTTGACACCCAATTTTGACTCTATGCATATATATACATATTGTAAATCTCTTCGAATTATGTATCGAATGGGGGGGAGTTCGTGTGCATGGACTAATATGCTGATATAATGATACGGGGTCGGTTTCTGGGCCGTGTCATAGGGTGTTTTGCATGCGTGGTTTATATAATATTTAATAGATAGCGTAAATGTAAATTGTTGTAGTAGAAATTGGGCGGTATTTATTTTCACTTAAATTATGAATTTGGGGTATATTTTGTATTTTAGAGTACTGAACTTAGTCTATAATTATTTGTTTATTTGATTAGAATCTCAAACATTTAATCTATAAGTATTCATCTTTTAATGTTATTATTATTATTATTATTATTATTTTTATTTATTCTTATTATGATTAGATTATATTATTATTATATTATAGTTATTTTTTATTTTTTAGCCAATTATTCTTGACTCAACGTGGCTTATATCTAAGTTTTGATTTTGATTTAGAACAATAATAAATTTGGACACAAATTTTCACAGCCTTCACGTGTGCTTCTTCTCTCACTTTTCTTCTCCGAAACCCAAAGTAAAAAAAAAAAATTCTGTCACTCCACTAATAATTATTATTATTATTATTTTGTTATTATTATTAGTATATTGGGTATGTAGATTGGGATTTGATGATTATTATTATGGGGGGTGGTCTTGGTTATAAGTATAAAAAAGTGCTGGTTCTATTATATTATTATTGTTATTTGTTATTATTATGCTTATTATATTATTTTGTTAAATTCTTATGATTATTCTTATTATATCAGATTAGTTCTAGTATTATTATTTTTATCATTATTATTAATTATTGTTGTTGTTGTTTGTTGTTGTTGTTGTTATGTTATGTGTGTAGTTATTATTGTTTATTGTTATTATTGATTATTATTAGCATTATTATTATTATTGATTGTTTGTTGTTGTTGTTGGTTGTTTGTTATTATGCTATTATTATTATTAATCATTATTATTATTAGTATTATTATTATTAGTTATATTATTATCATAATTTTCTTAGTCTTCCTCTTGGATTTCTTCTTCTTCTTCATTGTTGTATATGTTGTTGTTGTTCTTCTTATCTTTTCTTCTTCTTCCATTCTTTTCCTTCTTCTTCTTCCTTCATCCTTTCTTCTTCTTCCCTTCTTCTTCTTCCTCTTCTTCGTAGTTGTTGTTGTTGTTCTTCCTTCTTCTCTTCTTCTCTTGCTTCTTCTTCTTCTTCTTCCTTCTGTTCTTCTTGGTTCTGTATAGGGGAATTCTTCGGCACCCCTTCTCTTCCATTCCTTCCTCCTCCTGCTATCTATTCTTATGGATCTTCTTCTATACCTACCTTCTTCTTCTTCTTAGGATTCTTCCGTCTTACCTTCTTTCATTCTCCTTGCTTCTTGTATTTCCTGGGGCGCTAGTTACGATTTTCTCCTTTTCTTCTCATTCGGTACTTAACTTTTTACTTCTTCTCCGGTTGCAGCTTCTTCTTCTTCTTCTTCCTTATTCTTCTTGTACTTCTTCTTCTTTTTCATACCTTCTTCTTGGCCTTCTTCTTCTTCTTACTCACGCCTTCTTATTTCCTTCCTCTTCTTCTTCTCTCTCTATGTTGTTGTTGTTTCTTAAGTTCTTCTTCCTCCTTTTCGTTCCTCATCTTACCTTCTCTATTTTCCTTCTCCTCCTTCCTCTTTTCGTTCTATCTTCTTCCTCTTCGTCTTCTTCTTCCTTTTTCCCTTGCTTCTTCTTGGTTGTTGTTGTTTTGTTGTTGTTGTTGATATGTCTTCGTTTGGTTTTGTTTCATTCTTCTTCATTTTCTCTTGCATTTTAAAGTGTTCGGTTCTATGACTGATTCGTTAGTCTTGCTTCTTCTTCTTCTATACTTCTTCTTGTTCTTCTTCCTGGTCTTCTTCTCTTCTCCCGTCTTCTTGTTCTGTTCTTCTCCTTCATTGTTCTTCTCTTGTTCTGTTCTGTCTTCTTCTTCTTCTTCTTCTTCATTATCTTCTCCTTGTTCCTAGTTGTTCTTCTTCTTATTGTTTGCTCATTCTTCTTCATTCTTCTCCTTCTTCTTACTTCCTCTTCTTCTTCTGCTTCCTCGTACCCCTTCTTCTCCTCTTCTTTCCTCCTCCTCCTCCTAATCATTCCTTCTTATTAATTCTTATTACACTGTTGGGGAAGCTCACGGCACCCTTCACACACCTTTCGCCAATTTCCTTCCTCTTTTAAGCTTGGTTTCTTGTTCATGTTACCTCTATTGTTCCACTACACGCGAGTCCAACTGATCGACCATTGGTCCATTAGGTTTTTTTTTCGACCTCTTTCCCGTCCTCTTCCTCTTCCTCTTCCCCTCGCCATTTCCACCTTCACTGTGCACGTTAACTAACCTGCGCCGAGAGCAGTTGGAGAGTTATTATTATTATTATTATTATTATTATTGTAATTTTCTTATCTTCTCATGTTGAATTGTGCAATTTCCTTAATTTGATTTCTTATTGGTAGCTTCCATTTTTGTAAGTTGGTTCTTAAATAGCATTAGAATATGACCTTTTCGATTCATATATTAATTATGAAATGAATTTCTACATTAAAGTGATGATTTGTTGGAATTTATGTAGTTTTGATGATTGACGAAGAAAGATAAAACACGTCAGTCAACATGGTTCATAGATGCACTGTCATGAGTAGTTGATTTAAAGAAAGTTGTTAGAAGTGAATAACACAGAGTGTGAATAAAATGGGGAAAGAAAACAGATATGTTCATTTGTGAGAAACACCCAGTGAAAATAACACATATAAATTGATAATCAATTAGTTTGTTTGAAAGGGAGTCTAACGAGGCAAGAAAGTTTTAATGAGATAGGAGTTTCACTAAAGTAAACTCTTTTCGAGTTACTGTTTAATTGAAGTGTTGAGTTTAAAACTGATAAGTACGAAGAATTAATTATTGTCATTTGAAGGAGTCTAAGAAGCAAGGAGTCCTACTTAAGTAGAACACTAGAGTCACGTACGTTTATATTGAGGAGTTTTGAATTGATTATACCTCTAGCATGAATTTTTCTTAAACAAATTTGAAATTCATTTAGAATACTAATGGCACTATAAGCAAAGAGCGATTAATAAATTTACGTCGCAAGTTGCCCCCCCCCTCCTGAGCGAACTGAAGGAACACATCAAAGAACCTTGTCCTTTTACAGAGTTTATGGTTAGGAGGTTTTTCTTTTTTGAATGAATCGGGTGCGTATTGTTGAAGTGAGTTATAAAATCAACCTAGGAGTGTTTTTCTTCAGTTGTGATAAATCAAGAGTTGGAAACACTCCCCGGGGAGGGGGGGGTTTTTAACATTGAAGGTTTAGGAATTTAGAGTTCTCTTTTCCTAGGATTACAAGAGTTGTAATCTAAATCCATAACTTGAAGTTAATTTAGGTTGCAAAGTTTGTCATCTATATCTTTGGAGGCTCGTAGTTGATTAGTGAAGTTGGGATAAATCCTATTGTGGAAAAGGTTATGGTTTTTACACCTTTTGAACCAGGTGTTTCCACGTAAAAATTGTGTTCTTACCTTACTGTCCTTATTGCTTTGTCGGAACACGTTAGGCAACTTAGTTTTCACTTAGGCGAAAAGTTAAAATCAGTAAACTACTAAGTCGTGCATATTATCAATTGGTATCAGAGCAGGTTTTCTTGTCAAAAGTTTAACTACTTAAGAATGACCAAGATGAATTTTGCACCTCTACTCGGATATTGTGAAGGATAAGATATCAACAAGCCTCTGTTATTCAATGGTCAGTATTACTCATGGTGGAAAGCAATGATGGTAACTTTTATTCAGGAAGAGGATTATGAACTTTGGAATATAGTTATTGATGGACCAGAATACCCAACTAAAAAGGATGTTGAAAATAATGACGTACAAAGAAAAATAGTGAATATGATAAGGATGACTATAAGATTGTGGAAAAGAATGGAAAAGTTAAGTTTATTCTTATTTATGTCATTGGACCAGATGAGAATCGCCGAATATCTAGTTGCATGACAGCAAAACAAATTTTGGATACTCTCATGGACGCACATAAAGAAACAGGATCAGAACATACTAGTGATGGGAAGGTAGATGAGATTGCTGTCATGGCTATTGGAGATTCAGATTTGGAAGAAGAAGAAGAAGAAGAAGAAGAAGAAGAAGAAGAAGGAGGAGGAGGAGGAGGAAAAAACTATGAGGCTAGTACCATTGATCTTAAAGAAAAACTGCATCTTCAAAAATTAAATTAATCAAACTGTTGAATGGGCTAATTGATGATTTTGAAGAATTAACATGTGAAAGAGATCATTTGTTTAACACCTTTCCAGATCAAAAATTGAGTACATGGAACTCAAAGATGACAAACCGTAACTGTAAACAAAACAACTCTCTGAAGAAACATGTTGAAAAACTTGAGTCATCCAACCTAGATCTAAAATGTGAAATCTTAAGGATGACAGTTACTGAAAAAGGAAAAGGAAAAATGAGTGTAGCTGAAGAAAACCTGGAAAAAGAGTTGAAAAAAATGCAAAATTGATCATCTTTATGAAAAAGAAAAAGTGAGGAAATTAAATATAGAAATCTCTCAGATAAAAGTAAAGCTTGAGAGGGCCAACAGATGGACTCACTCCTCTAGAATTGTCAATCAATTGAGTGAGAGAAATCACAAAGGGAGAGCATGCATTGGTTTTCATAATGACAAGGCTCTTGCAACTGGCTTGTGCTATGTTTGTGGTAAAATTGGTCATACAACTACTGAGTGTCTAGTTGCTAATGATTTTAGAAAAAGAAATATTAAATTGGCAAATGGAAATAGATTTATACCTTTTGGCAAAAGCAGGTCTACTAACTTGTTGCCTAGATGGGTGAGAAAAAATTTGATTGACCCTTTTGATCAAAAGAAAGGACCTAAGCTTGTATGGTTTCCTAAGACTAACCTTTAAGATATTTTGCAGGTGAAGATGAAAGGAAGCAAGTGATTTAATTCATAGATATTTTTTGATTAAGTGATATTAATGAATACAAACAAAAGATCCTTTCGCTCACTTCAAAAAAGGGGGAATTTTCATTTAAAAAATGGATCTAATGCATGTGTAAGGGGAAAGAAAGTGAGACTACTTATAAAAAAAGAGGCGTGGAGGGGGGGAGGGAGGAAACAAAGTG
Source organism: Solanum habrochaites (assembly GCA_027704765.1). Taxonomy (NCBI): domain Eukaryota; kingdom Viridiplantae; phylum Streptophyta; class Magnoliopsida; order Solanales; family Solanaceae; genus Solanum; species Solanum habrochaites. The sequence continues at coordinate 57,238,074 of JAKWJA010002500.1, forward strand.
AGGATTAAAGTGAAATTGATGAGGCTGCAATCGGTCATGTTGTACAACATGTTTCATTTGTTCATATTGATAGAGGGAACAATGAATCTTGAAACTGATTTATCCATAAAAGTATCTGGTTGATGGATCACGTTGTTCTTTATGAAACAACAAGTGATGTATTGTGACACTAAGTAAGGAGCATTATGAAAAGAATAAGTTAGAATAGGGATGATTAAGATTGCATGAACTCACCTCAATGATTGGATAGATAATTGTTCTTAATTTAAGAGCTAAAATGTTATTTAATTCACTCTCACACATTTAGTTGTGCGTCCCAATTCCAGTTCTTTTACTTATTTTAACCTAATTTTGTATTAGATTGTGCAGAGAAACGATGCAAGCTATTAATGATTATTAAAAGAAGTGCTCTTAGCAGGTATGTTCTATATTGATAAGGGTTAATATTGTCTAAAGTGAAACAATTGTGCACTCATGTTTCATGTATTAATTGTTCTAATATAGAATAAAATATTTGTCCAAGCGCAAGAATCTCATTCTTTCAAATTGTTCTCTCTCACTTTGTCTTCTTGGATATTTTTTTTTTGCAAGTTTATATCATATAGCTCCTCATTTTGAGTTCATGAGGAAGAACCAACTCCAGAAACACATCTGTTTTTCTATTCCACAATGAACCCCTATCTAGGAATCATAAGTGTCACTATCATGTCATATTAAAGAAGATATTAGAGCTAGCATGAAAAATACATGATTATTATAGTGATTTTTGACGAATATTCAATTTAAATCTAGGCATGGACTTTCCAAATGAAAAAGAAAAAAGAAAAAAAGGTTATTCAATTGATTAACCATGTTGATCTACATGCCTAATGAGGAAAATTTATACTCCAACGAAAATGTAGAAGTAATATTTTCACTGATAAGATTATTGAATGGAGGTTGGTCTTATTGATTTTAAAAAAATATCAGAGAAGAATTTAAAATCTACAGACTTATCTTGATGAAGAAATGATTGAAAATGCTGAAATTATTTGTTGGTTGACACAATTATTACCATTTTCCATTCTTTTCTTCACTCTTCAATAATTTTTGCTTCATTCAGTATGACTTCGATCTTTTATAGAACCTTATTTGGTAGTTTAATGGAACGATTCTTGATTGCTTGAATGACTCAGGTTCTTGCTCTCTATAATACATTATTATGTTGCATGAAGTCATTATCTGATTGTCTTGGTGATAACCAGTGTCATGAATAGTTTAACTGATCTTCTGGCTCGTATATTTTAGGAATGACATAGCTTTTCAATGATGCCAAAAGGGGGGAGATAAGTGTCATGCAGTGTTTATAACCCATTGACTTAACTTGTTTCATGTTAGTATTTCATGCTTCAGTGTTTATAGATAAAATTGTTTTGAATGGACAAAGGAAAGAGGTTTGTCATCATCAAAAAGGGGGAATTGTTGGGATTTATACAATTTTAGTGATTCACAAAGAAATATGAAACATGTAAGTCGAGATGGTCCAAAGGTGCACTGTCACTAAAAGTTGAATTCGAGAAAACTATTAGATGAATAAAGACAAGAGTGCAGAAATAAAGAAATGGATAATGTTAATTTCGTGAGATAACCCAGTGGAAATAAACATCTGATTGATTAAAGAATCAACGAGTTTTATTTGAAGAAAAAGTCTAAACATGAAAGGTGTTTTAATTGAAGAAAGAGTTTCACTTAAAGTAGAACCCTTCAAGTTACTATTGAATTGAAATGTTGGAGTTTGGCTGCAATACAAAAAAATAAATTAATTTAATTTGAAGAAGGATTCTAAAGAGCCATGCTTTTTGAATTAAGAAACGGGTGTGAGGAAAAGGAGTCCCCTTACTTGAGTAAGACTCTAATATTCATAGAGTTAAGTCAATGAAATTGTAAGGTGCCAAATAACTCTATGAAGAATTGTTCTTAAATAGAAGTGAAGTCGTTCAGAATACTTGTGCACTTAAAGAGCAAAAGAGCGACCGAGAAATTTACTTCGCAAGTGTTACCAGCTAACTGAAGGAACACATCGAAGAACCTGATCCTTTTACAGAGTTTATGTATTAGGAGTTTTTCGTTCTAAATGAGTTTTGACGTATATTTAGTTCAATGAGTTATAAACTGAACTAGGAGTTTTGTCTTCAGGTTGTGATAAATTGAAGAGTTGGGAATACATACCTTAAGGGGTTTGCATTAAAGGTTTTGAATTAGAGTTAATTCCTAGTATTACAAGAGTTGTAGTCTAAATTCATAACTTGAAGTTAAGGTAGATTACAAAGTTTGTAATATATCTTCAGTGAAGGCTCGTAGGTTATTAGTAAAGTTGGGGTAAATCCTATTGTGGAACAGGTCGTGTGTCGTTTATTACTGTTGTTCATATCCTTGTATTCAACATAGATAGAACAAAAACTTTATAGCTTTGTAGAAAACAAAGTTAGAACATTTTCACAAATAGAAAATTAAAACTAGGAAGCGCAAACTAGATCGAAACAGATTTTAAAAGAATCTATATGACATATTTCTTTAAATAAAATTGTTTTGTTATATGTGTCTAGAATCTTACTGATTCCAACAACTTTGCCAGAAACACGAAGTTACCAAGTTTTAATGAACTATTGGAAGAACAAAAGAAAAGAAAACTGAAATTATTCACAAATCTAAGTTTTGGTAAAACACTTACCAGAATCTTGAAAAATGTTATAGGAAAAGATCAAGTCCCATGAATTCACAGTGGTCCTCTTAAGGAAATTATTCCCTCTAGTATCCCGAGGTTTGATTTGGAATATACTCGCCAGGGTAAAATTATGCTCAATCACCAGATATTGCCTACCAAAACTCGTGTCAGCGAACCACACTCAACGGCAGTAAGTACCCTTAGAACTGATTTAGTAGTTGAGAGAGTGGAAAGTCCCTCGAATTCTATTTAAATGATAGGAAAATCCCTATTTAAGAAAACAAAGGATAGTTCGAAAAGGTTCTTATTGTGCCTTACCGGAAGGTCACAAACCTTTGAAAAGTCACAATCTTTCAATAAGTCGTCACCTTTCATAAAAGTCACAACTTTCCATAAAAGTCACAACTTTCCATAAAAGTCGAAACTTTTCATCAAAGTCACAACTTTTTTCATAAAAGTCGAACATTGCATAAAAATCCCAACTTTTCATAAAAAGGTCGCAACTCTTCATTTTCCATTTACACCTTTTTAAAATCTAACATTTACATCTTTTGAGACGTGTGTTTCCACGTAAAATATTGTGTTCTTACCTTACTATCCTTACTACTTTTTCGGAATAGTTAGGCAATTTGTTTCATACTTAGACGAAAATTTAAAATCAGTAAACTACTAGGTCGTGCAAATTATCATGAATGACTTTCCATATAATAACTTTTCCAATTCTTCCTTTTTGAGATTTATGATACGATTAAAAATAATATCAATGTACTCATTTATCAGGAAAATGATAATTTAATTATTAAAGGTCATGAGGACTTCAAATTCTATCATTATGTAATTAAAATATTTATATTTAATCACATTTTAATTCACGATAATTCAACTTTTTACTTTGGATATTCGCACTTATAATAATAATAAATGATCATTTAGATTAATTAAGTCATACAAATCCTAATGACGTTGAACCTCTTTCAATCTCACAGAAATTGGCATATAACAAATAACACAAAGACCTCTATATTTTTTGAATTTTTATTCAATTTTTTCTAAACTCTAAAATATTAGTACATACAATTATTTATTCAAATTAATTTATTCGATCGCCTTTATATTAAACATGATTTTATCGCAATTGACTGGGATACACATATTCATCACATATATATTTTTGTTCATGTGATATTTTTTAAAATTATATATTACTTTTTAAAATTCAATAACTATTTAGATACATTGGGTAAAATTTACAATTAAATTTTCTTGAAATAATAATAACATTACAAGATTGATAACGTTTTTTTGGACAGATTATAACCCAGCAGTTTGTCATATGATAATTAAGCCTTAGATTTGATTCGAGTGTTATATTGATAATGACATACTTTTACATGATCATATCCATAAGAAATAAAATATAATAACTTTAAATAAAGCATGACAAATATATGTATGACAATAAGGAGACATGAGAGGTTGGATGTCACGATCCAGACCGTCATGTCACCCACACTACAACTCAGTGGGAGGACTAATATTTGCAACCAACCAAAGTAATAAATCTAAAAACTAAGTCATTTGAGTTATGAAATCAAGTTAAATAACTAAGCTAAGTTCCATTACTAATTACAAGAGAGGGAAGGTCGAGGAGAAGGGAGAGAGGGAGGAGGCGGGGAGCAGAGGTGGGAAGGACGGGGGGAGAGGGGGAAGATTTTCACATGAGGGAGGGAGAGATGGAGGGGGAGGAATCAAGGGGAATGATGATGGGGGAAGAAAAGTGGGGGCGGTAGAAGGGGGAAAAAGAAGGTGGGAGAAAAAGGGAGGAAGGGGGGATGGTGAAGTAGGGGGGGAAAAAGTGGGGGGTTGAAAGTGGAAGCTAAAGTTTGGTAAGTGGGGGCACGGGAGGGTGGATTGTGGTGGGGGGGGGGGAGGAGCCGGGTGAGGGGCGGTGAGCGAGGGGGGAAAAAGGGAGAGAGAAGCAGGGAGGGAAGAAAGAGGGGGGGGGAAAAGGGGGGAGGGGTATTTAAACAAGAGGGATGGAACGAGGAGTGAAAAGTGAGGTAAATGGGGAGAGGAGGGGGGGGAGGGGGCGAGGGCTCGGATGGTTACAGTGAAGGTGGATCTAATAAATAACCTACATGTGGAAGAAACTCTGAGTCTGAAATTTAAGTCATATCCAAACTAGAAATGTAGACAAAATCTAACAAGAATTTCTAGTGAAGGCTATCTAACTAAAACTAAAATAGGTTTTAGTCGGAAAATGATGACGGCGACTAAAGGAATGCTATGGCAGGCCGCCCGAAATATTTGGTTCACAACCACCTTGAACTCGAACGATTAACCAATCTCCTAAAGCGAGTCATCAACGGTCGTTTGAAGATGTCCAATTTTACTCACAAAATAAGAGCAAGTGCAGAAATCAACTACACAACCACTATATCTAGTAAGGATCAGTGCATCCCTTTGAGAGGCAAGGGTCTACCGGGGGGCATCTATCCCACTAGTGTAACATAAACAAAGCAATTAAACATTATGAACACATGCATCAATATCACCTAGCAACATAATCATCCCATCATAAGACTCTATATCGACACATTCCAATACTATCATAAGAATATCGTCACAATTCCACAGCTTCATCCCATCATTGGTCCTGGGAACCCAAGTAAACTTTAGCATCCGACGTGGCAACGATCTTAGTTACATTTCGAATCATGGCAATCTGATCCCACTCACACCCATCAACTAACATATCAAGATCACCCATTCAAACATGAATTTCTATATATCTATATATATATATATATATATATTATATATATATATATGCGGTATATATAAATTTTATCATTTACCTATGATCAAAATTGCAACATGCATACATATACAAGTATCACAACCAAGCAAAGAAAGTTTAATAGTCAACATAACATAGAATCACAACCATCACTACCTCGAATAACTTGAACCCTTAGACAACTGATCTTCCTTTCGAATTTCTTTTAACTTGTTCTGTTCTACAAACAATAAATTTATCATGGGAGTCAATAAAAAAAAAAAACTAACGCCTGGAATACTAACAACTATAAACCGAGTTCAAACCCAGACCCTAAACTATCAACTTGGCTAATTCCACCATAGAATTATTTCGGAACCTTCCCCCGTCAATAATAACCCTATCTAAACATTTAAAAAGATCCAAACTAATTCCCAGAAGTGAAAATCTTACTCTAGTTCACTAATGAGAAAACGGCGTTGGAATAGCTAGGGGTTGTCTCTTAACTCAAAAAATCAAAAATTATAAAATAAGGTCATCTGAGGGTTTTATTTACGATTTTAAAACTCTTCATACCGCTACAGCGGCACCCATCCCACTGTAGCGGCACCAATCCCACTATAGCGGCACAAATCCCACTGCATTGGCACTTTTTGATCAACTTAGCTCTGTCTTTAAAATCTCAAAAATCCTATAATTCAGTATCCGCCTCTCCGCTACAGCGATACCCATCCCGCTATAGCGGCGTCGCTGCAGCAACAAGAATCCCGCAGCAGCAGCACGAAGTGAGGCAGTTAGCTCCTAAGGTATTTTAAATTTTTACCTTTCACAACATACTTTTAACCCACTACACCCAAAAAGTACACTTAACGCTATGGTCGATTTCTGGAGGTCCATTTATCCAAATTTAATTTCATAAAGTCGTATGGATCCCCTAACGAGTTACCTAACCAATTATTTAATCAAATTTCTATTTACTCCACCCGATTGATACCCGATTTTCCTATACCTTGATGAGTCCAATTTCCTCCAAATCTGGACTAGGTTGGGTAGTTTCAAGTTACTACGAAAGAGTTTTCTGGTCCCAATTCTTTCTTACTCGACTTTTCCACAACGACGGAATCAGGTCGTTACATTGGATGTAGTAGATATGAGAAAAAATAGATGTAGAAAGATGTCATAATCCAACCCACTCTAACACCTAAGTAGGAGAATCCTCATTTCCAAACTTGAAGAAAATTTGATGAAAACAAAGGCAATAATCAAAATATGACTTTTATAAATAATATCTTTAGACACACTTTTAATAAAAACTTGTAAAGTAATTAACAACTCCCATGGATCTAGTCTAACATGTACAAGTGCTACTAAGAGTACAACTGGGCTTGAAAAATAAAAGAAACAACTCCCATCATGCAAAATAAAGAACAGAAGTTGCAGGAGAATTTCATTGTCCTCCCTAATAGAACATCACCAATCCTTTATATAGACTATGTGCAAAATATATAGCAAGAATAGTATTAGTACAAGCACACATACTGGTAAGCATCATCGGTCAACCCGACGTGCACCACATAACATAAGAAATCAACTAGTATACTCATGAATTAAAACACTCACTTCTCCACCTTTACCCTTTCATATAATACTTTCAAAAGTACACCAGTACTCTGACTAATCACCACCTTCCCAACAACTTACTCACCAGGTCCTTGATCATACCCTAGACATGCTAACATATTAACGATTCTCCAATTTCACCCACGAGCACTTCAACTAATCTCCCACCACGCACTCTTACTTCATGGTCACATTACTCATTCATGATCACATAGTTCATTACGACTAAATTTCTTACCACTAAACCCAACCTCACTCCCAAGGTGAAACCCACCTAAGAATATTTCATCGGATATGCTACCTCTGCTTCTCTTCGCAATTACTCTGCAAGAACAATCATTGTTATCCATTACCCATATTTTGAACACTTTACTCTTCAACTATACCTCAGGACTCTGCTCCATCACAAGGACAATCAAATATCAATAATCACAACATATAACCACTAAGTGCAACATATACGATTCAACACAACCATATTATCACATTAAGGTATAGAAAATATAAAACAACATCGACATGAATGGAAATAACGTATTTCACAATTCTCAAATATCACAATCATGTCGAGTAGTTGGTCCTCTCATAGAATCCAAACGCAAACTGTTAGTGCAACATAATATGGTACCCAATCCCATAGTTATACTAGAACATGTCAATTGAATCCTAGTTAGTTATGTCAAAATATGGTAATTTGATCCATCTTTTATGCCAGAATGTGGCAATTCGATGCCAGTTAGTTATGCTAGAAGTTTCAATCCGATCTATCAACAAACCACAATTTGAAACATAAGTATACTTTGAAGTCATACGATCAAAAGTGATTTATGAAATATAATCATTCGTCTATGTCATTTACAACAAGTGTGATCAATAATGCAACATTTATATACATAGAAGTATCATAATGAAGCAAGAACATGCAAACATCACACCATCACAACCATCACCTACAAAAAGGGTTCCTCATAATGCACCTCATACAAACCTTAATTAGACCATACTAAGACCTAATTCATCCTCCGAGGCTTTTTCTAGGGTTTAAATCATAAATCTCTCGCTGCACGAAGGTCGATGAATAAATCCTAACATCAATTAAAATATATTACGCATGGAACACAAATTTAAACTATTCCAATCTTAAAATCTAGCCTGCCTGGGCGCCAAGTAGTTGCACTGAGTTTTTGACTTCGAATCCTATTTTTCAGGCTTCGTGACAGTGAATTAGGCCAAAAATTTGCAAGATTTTGTTATTCACTTGCTAGAAATCTCCTTCTCTTTCATTCCTAGCATAGAGAACTTTTTTGAGGTTTACAGGGTATTTCTTGACTCAAGCGGATCCTTGTCCTGACTTACTTACTTAGTAGAAGGCTTAAACACAAGAGATAAATTAAAAGTAATAATAAGAACAAAATGGAAACTTTAATCTTAAATCATTTACAAGTGAATGGAAAATACTAAAGAAACTAATACTATCTGTCTATGAAGCCTCTAAAATAAAGAGGGATGTTGGAACAGGACCCTCAATCATCCTAACAACTGGAAACCAAAAAGAGTAAATGAATGATAAGATATCCTCCGAAATAAAGGGAGACCCATTAATTGACTCTAACCTACTCACTGGATCAACGATACGCCGGATGCTAATCCTAGTTACTGCATCTGCATCATGATATGATAAAGGCCAACTAGCATCAGTACATTGAATGTACGAGTATGCTAGTTGGAATGCTAAAATAACTTAAACTTGAAGAGAGTAAGAAGGAACACATAACTTGACTCTACTCAACTCATGAATAACATAACTCAATACAACAAACTCATTTCAATATAAAGGAATTTTAAAAACAAGTGCAATATAAAGAAAAGTTGTTTGAGACATGTTGTAAATTCTGAATGTATACAAAGATACAATTAATTCTGAGATGTATGTAAAAATACAAATAAACTTATGTATATATATAAATACATTTAAAATTTTTGGGAGTTTCTCTAACTGACAATCATCACTTAAGAGTTATAGTGATGATACAAAGATCTACCTCACGTTGCCAGCATATCCTATACCCGGCCAAGGGTAGAAGACCTGAACTGCCTACGGGATCTACTAGTCTACTGTGAAAAGGGTTCATCTAAAAAGTATGACTATTTTCTACCCATGGTGGCTACATTTTTTTATGGAGATGTGAGTTATTTGAACTTATACTTGTCCCTAATTTGGTGCTCAATATTACTCCCAAAATATACAGGCTATTATGTTTTTAAAACATACTTCTTCTATGATTTGAGATACTGTTCAAAACTCAGCTCAAATGTTATCTTGGAAATTTTAATTTCCCTGCTTGCTTTATTTTATAAAGCTATTACTCTTTTCTGAAAACTAGCCCGAAAGCTCCTTAGAAATATCAGTTTTCGTTCTTATTTAGATGTGAAAACATTTTAAATCTCTTTGGAAATACTTAGTCCCCATATACTTTTGAAGAAATGAGTTTCACATTTAATCTTTACTCTTTACTTAGCTTGAAACTTGAGGTCTTAAAACAAAGTTAAAAAGTTGTTAAAGAACCTTGAGAACTCGTAAGAACTTTTCTTTGACTTGCTTCTTAAATTCTAGACTTGACTCGCAAATTCTTTAACCTTGATATTAACTTTCCTTCAATTAGATTACAGATTCAAGGTTCATGATCTCATGTTAAACTAAAGACCAACGATTATTTTCTAAGTTTAATGTACTTAATTGTTGGAATCACTAAAACATATTACATAAAGTAGGAAAGAATGGGATGAACTGGCGTCCTTGGCGCTCTGAGAGGCGTGGGGCGCTAGGCCCCACCCAAGTTGGGGCGCTCTGTCTGACGAAGCGCCCCAAGGCCTTATGGACAGAGATTGACCTGTGGGGCTATGGGAGGCATGGTGCCGCAAGGCCCTACGGACAGGTGTTCTCGACTTTTCTCCTCCGTTTTCATCTCTAAACTCTTTAAATTTCCATGATTCTTTCCCCAAAATTTAGAATCATTAGTACACTTGATATCCAATATATTTAACTCAAATAACAGCCCGAAAACATGAATCAAATCAACACTATGTATTCAACAACTCAATCAATAAGAATTCAACAAGGTTCTTCAAGAACTTCACTTTTTATCATTCACCCAATTAGAAAATCAATTGATATTTGAAAAAACAAACGTTTTGGTGTGTGGGTGAAACTATCAGTACTTAAAAGATCTCACATTTACTTGATAGGGTCTTCTACCCCGACGAATTCCACTCGCAAAGCTTGACGTTCTTGGCAAAATCTTGACTTCTCTCCCTTTCTTTCTTCTTTTCTCTCTTCTCCAAGTCCTAAGCATTACTCTAACTTTTCTAAACTGATCTAAGACTTGTTTTTACCCCAAATAAATCTCTAAAATGAAATAGGAAATTAATCGGTGAAAAGACTAATTTGCCCTTCACTAAATCCAGATTGGGACTTTCCTCCTTCCAACAACCCAACTTTGAAAAGGCATAACTCACTCATATGATATCGAAAGCGTGCAAATTCGGCGGTGTAGAAAAGGCTATTGCAAGAATTTTCCACCCATAACCAGAAGCACCTCTAAAATCATCCTGAGCTAGAAGTAATGACCGTTTGAAAATGACCAAAACTCACTTTCTTAACTTAGAAAATTTTTCTAGATTTTCCCTTTTCTTACCAAAAATGATTATTTTTAGTTTCTTAGGTATTTCAAGATGTGAGATGTTACAAATTAGATAGGACATGACGCATGATAGAGTGTGTGGTTAAATTAGAATTTATTTTATAATTATTGACAATATTTTAGTTATATTGAGGTGGACACTTAAATGTGCAAGCCACATAAACCTAACCCAAGTTAAAAAATAAAAAGAAAATGTTCTGTTGGGGGGGGGGGGGGCTTGTTTTGGGGTTTCTGGGGTTGGGATTATCAAAAAAAAAACCAAACAAGGGATTAACTTGAACAGGAGGAGTTATGGATTAATTATATATAATTGCATATTTTACTTCTTCTTATGTCCGTAAATGTCAAAAAAATAACCATAAAATAGTAAGTAATGATAAATACACTTAATTACCAAAACACCATTGAGTACAAAATGTCAAAAATGAAGTACAAATAAATCAAGAAAAAAACAAATGTCTACTACTAGTTTTAAAAGAGAATATGAAAAATAAGGAGATATATTTTGTTTAACAACACTTTTATATATAATCTAAGGAAGCAAAGATATAAATCAGTTATATTCGTACTAATAATTGATAAAAATCTTCAAACAAATATAACGATACAAAGATTAAGAATTATCAACTGAGTTTTCAATATTGATAGTTTTAATCATGGATGCTACTCATCAATCTTTTTTGGATCATTATATAATTATGTTTTCTTGCTTATTTTTTTCTATAGTAAGACTACATTTCTATTTATTATTAACTTCGTTGCGATTCTCTTTTATTTCTTATTTGGAATGATATAAGGCCATGAAACAAGAATTAAGCATACAAAATTAATTAGAAGTTGCAAGAATTCTATAATTAGAAAAATATTTACCTTTGAGGTATTAAATTTGTAATATATCATCTCGATAATATCGAAATTTTAAATTTTCCTCTTACTATATATTGATTCGAAATCATAAATAAGACCAAAGATGTTACAAGTACAAGAGGATAAAAAGCACGCTGAAGAAATGAATTAAAGGAGAGAAGAAATACGACATTTTTTAGTCGGTTGCTGCAAAACAACACTGGATTAAATGTGTAAGATATACCAGGGATTGTTGGATCAAACCTTGTTTCACATATGCAAGTAGCGCACAAGCTGTAATAGGCCAAAATATGCCACAATCTTTCGGGTCAACTCATGATTTGTCCCTTCAAAAGGTAATTTGTGTGGTTCCTTCGTTTCTATGCTTGTTTTGGTGTCTGCAGTAGAGTTTCTTGGTGTTGTTGGAGTTGATTTTCCTCTTTTTTCCATGCTTTGTTTGGTGCAACTGCTATCCTGATTTACAGGACCCATCTTTGTAGTAGAGTGTATTAATCTTTTGTGATTGCGACTGCTACCCATCTTGGTGTCTGCAGTAGAGTGTATTGATCTTGTGTGATTATGACTCTACTTTGCGAGAATTAGGTGTGTCATCTTACCCTTTTTCTACCTTGATTTCAGCTTTATTGTTGGTACCCTTCTCCATAGGGGAAGTAAAAGCAAGAATTATATATCCTTTGGAGTTTTGGAGAATTTCACCAATTCCAGTTCTGCCTAGGTGATAGAATATATGCCTTCACTTAACAAAGTAATGGACCAGGTCCCTTACTACATTAATGAGTAAAACCAGAAAGTTAAAAGCAGTAAAATCAACACAATGATTTTACAGGGAAAACTTCCTTGTTGCTTAAGGGAGTAAACCACGGACCGTCTCACAGGATTTTTCAATCGTTTCACTAATCTTCAAAAACCAAAAGTAAACCACGATTACACAAATGTGAGAGAAAGTTTATCTCACGTTTAAGCAAATAGTCTCTATTGCTTAACAAGACTAAGTAGAAAAATACATTACCCACTAAGCTATCCCACTTAGATAACTAGAATTTCAACACTACCCACTCGATTCCTTTTATGGTTTAAGGAACGTTACAATTATAAGAAAAGAGAATATATTCCTAAACAGCTACACTAAAAGCTCCAGAGATTTGTGTTTTTGGAAGATTCGCCTTTGCTTGGGGTAGTAGACTTTGCAAGAGTTCTTGAAAAGTTTTTACAAGTTGCAAAAAACTACCAAAGATGTTTAGGAAGTTGCCCATTTATATGGGACAAAGTGCACTTTCCTTCCTTAAAACTCCTTTTCCATTGGTGAGCTAGTCTCAACTTTCTGACGCCATCAGGGAAGGTGCACATACTTTCTGTACAGTCTCCACTGGCAGTCAACGGCTCGGCACCATGAGAGCATGGTACCTCTACTAGGTCCCGGGGTTTGTTTCATCTGCAACATCAAGTTAAGAAACCTGGTACCTTCACAAGGTCCCTACGTTTGACAAATCATAAAACTACAATAAAGTTTCCCCCTTGTTGATGATGACAAACAAGGATGCTAAGATCTTCTCTATCTGGTTCCCCCGCTTGTTGTATTCTTCTTTTTTCTGTATCATCCCCGCACTGTATTCCCCCACATGAATAAATCATTGAGCGACTTACAGTGGTCCTTCCCCCTTTTGCATCCATAAAAAATATAGCAGTAAAACCAAGTGCTGTCAATAGAAATACTGAACACGATCAAAGCTAATTAAGCAATCAATCAGTAAAGGGAAAAAAAACTTCACAAAAGAGGGATAATCAGAACAACAGAGGAATAAGTTAACCAGCCTGCCATCAAACAGTCATACATTAAAATCAAATTGAAATCCATCAACACAATGATAAGCCACACAATAAAGGACGAACACAGGGGAATGATTGTTTAACAGGCTAGAAGCGGGGGGATGGATGAGACAGGGGACCTGGATGACAAGAGTGAGTCGTGCATTGGCAGCCATTCATTATCTTTATAGCCTTTTCCTTGAAAGGCAGTTATCTTCGCCTTCAACTAAACCTTCTCTCTCCCAAGAGCTTTACCACTGAGAACCAAGGTCCCTCAATCAGTGCCAGTAAGAAGTTCGCTTTGAGGAAGCAATCTCTGCCTCTTTACCACTACGCACAGTGAGCTCTTCAAAACCGCGTGCTTTAAGTTGATCCTGATATTGAGGAAGTTTGAGCCATTTTGCTCTTTGGATAGCCTCTTACTTCAATGCACTCGCACTCACCCAAAGGTATTCTCAGAGATAGTACTGCTAATCGTTCACAACCTTTCCACACTACGAGGAATTTGAAAATGCTGAATACCTCCGTGAGAAAGCAAAAGTAATCCGGAACCCATTCTATGAACAACTCTTCTCTCATGCAAATTTTTTGGAAAATGCCAAGCATTAGACCAAGGGGAGATTCAGGGCTTCGAAAGCTACAACAACATCTCCATACAAACAAATCAGCAGCAGGTGCTACTATCCTCTTTTCAGTGCGGAGGAAGGAGAACTTGTTGATGAACTCAAAGACCAATGGTACTCACTCTTCATGATTTTTTATAAATTCCCAGAACCTTGGTGTGGATGTCTAAGAAATCACAGAAGGCAAATCAGAAGGCAAGTTCTGCCCAGGACATACCGGGGGGGTCCCCTCTTCGAGGCAACCATGAGAAAGATATTTTGCTCAAACACACCCTCATTAAATTAAACAACAATGTCATTTACCGCGTAGAGGATGGCTTCCATAGTCCTTTATCTGAAACTTAGAGTAAAATTAGCGCACTTCTTGTTCATGAAGGATGGGGGATTCCTGTCGAACAAATGTAACCAAGATGGATCTCGACCATATCGTGAAGAGAATCCAAAGTGCAGGAAGAGTATGATTCCCATATCAAAAACTCTCCGGCCAAAGACGCTTGGTTCTCAGGATGTCAACAACTTCCTACAATGGTTGACCCCTTCATCTCTACTGGCGTGAGTACCAGTCCATGTGGACGTCCTTCATTTGTCCCCCGAACTATTCTTTTCAACTTTGTGTTTTCCAACCGTCTTTGAACCTTTACCTTTTTCTTCTCAAAACTTTCTTCTTAGTTTTATTTTCCTCTTCCTCACCAGGACAAATCAAACCACATTAGCCAGGCAATTTGAAAGTGAAACCTTGAAGGTTCTGCAATTCTAAACTGCAAGCAGTAGAACGTGGCACTGGCTTCAAGGCATCAACCATCAAACTTTTGAACAGCGATACTAGTAGTAGGTTCTCTTCACTAGGGGCGTACTCTTCGGCTACCTTCTCTTCCATTTCATAGATATTTCCCTTCTCTTCGTTCAACCTCCATTTACAGGTTCCTCCTCACTTTCAGATCAGAGGAGGAGGAAGAAGGACTATATTTCAATAGGCGTGCTTTTATCAAAAGGGTGAGTGTTCTTACCTCGTCCCTCGCGAAACCTTCGTTTCTCTGCCTGCTTCCTCTCTCATCATGGCCAAGAGCTTTTAATCACCAACTCTGTCACTTGCGGACAATATATTGGACTCAGAAGCCTTTTCTGGGTAAATCTCCCTTCAAAAGGATTGTCAGCAACATTCTTGAAAACGGGACCAGGTTCCGGTAGGGCACACAAGAACTGTTTAGATCTATGGCAAGAAAGGATTATCGGGTGTTTCTGTGTCTTGCCAGAACTGGAAGGGGGATTTTTTTTGATTGGGTGTTCAGTGGTCGGAGAATAAAAAAAGCAAAAGGTCTATTGTCACTTAAAAGCATTCCAGCATCTGTTTTAGAGGAAGATAAGGAGAAGACATGTTTTACACCCAAGAAATTGTTTAGTTGAATCAGGAGAAAAGAAGAAAAAAGGAGAAAGAAGAAACCAAATTTTGCCTTTCTAGCTTTTGCTAAAAACCCTTCGTGAACAAGAAGAATTTAAAGGGGAAGATGTGAATTTCAAAACGAACGTACTGGTGGTTTTTTTTAAAAGGCGTAAAAAGGTGCCAGGTCCGGGATTAGGACCCCATGTGTCGTTTGAGGGGAAACGATGGGGACCACGGTCAGAGTTGACCGATGAAGGACCACGTGCTTATCAACGGTCAATATTTTTCAGTTTCATTTAATGTATAAATGCTAACATGGACAGGTGGCACCAGGTGGTTACCATAGCACAGTTAAATTCATCCTCAGTTTTTATAGTTGCTTCCCTCTTGCGCAGGTCCTTATTAGAGTATACATACAAAAAGGTACAAAAAGTACTATTGCTTCAAATATTTATATATTCACACCCAAGGATACCTGCACTTGCAATTTAGCCATAAGGGAGTCAAACGTGGGCAAGCTAAAAGAACAAGATCAACATGCCCAACTCAACCGATTTCTCTCAAACTTGATACTTGCTGGAGCTTAGTGTGAAGAATGTCTGCAATTGATCCTCCGTGGGAAAATGGTGAGCACAATATTTCCCTTCTCAACAATATCTCTAAAAAGTGATGTCTACATCAAATATGCTTTGTTCTCTTATGGTGAACTGGGAATTCTTTCCCCATATACAGCACTAGTATGTCCACATAAGAGGATTGCTTTGATGTGAATCCCAAAATCTTCAAGGTTGCCTGCTTCACAGAACGAGAACAATGGCTGCAGCAGCTCATATTCAGCTTCAGCAGTTGAAGAGCACAGAGGTGTTCTGCTCTTGGTCCCCAAGAAATAGAGTGATGACCAAGGAAATGAGCCATTACAGAGCGGTTATACTCTCCGTCAAACTTGATAACCAGCAAAATAAGGCATACTGCAAAAAACCAACCAGATCAAAAGTATCACCTGCAGGGATAGAAGAGAACCAGGTCCCCTATTTTCTTCAAAGTATCTGAGAATACGTTTTGCAGCCTTCAAGGTGACTACGAGGGACATGCTTTGAAAACTTGCAACATTCCACCACTATACACAATATCAGGGCCTGTAGCGTAAGATATAGCAGGATCCAATGATTCCCTTGTGCATGTTTGATTCACAAGAGGATCAGTTTCCCTCTACTACCAGCTTGGAATTTGTTCCCATAGGGAGTTTCAATATGTTTATAATCAAAACTATTGAATTTCTTTCAGTAGCTCCTTCATGTACTTCTCCTGACAAATTTATTAAAATTCCCATTGATGATGCTTGTATATGCAAGACCTAGGAAGATTGTCAATTCAACCCATCATGCTCATTTCAAACTCCTTTCCCATTAATGATGAGAATTTCTTCACATCAAATGTCTGAAGTAGCTCAAAATTATGTCATCACATATAAACATGAATGATAAGCAATTCTTGTTTCTCTTTTTAATTTCAGAACAAAATTGTCTATATTTCCTCTTTGGAATCCATTCTTTCAGCAGGAAACTTTGCCAGCCTTTCATACCATGCGCTTGGAGCTTGCTTCGACCATTAATGTGCTTATTCAATCGAAACACATGATCTGGTAGCTCTACATCTTCAAAACCAAGGAGGTTCTTGCACAAACACCTCCCACTTTGAGATCTCCATCAGAAATGCACTCTTCACATCCATTTGATACAGCTTTGAAAACCCCAGAATGCAGCAAAAGCTATTAAAATTCTAAATAGCTTCCATTCTGGAAAAGGTGCAAAAGTCTAATCATAGTTCATTCCCCTCTTCTTGTTGTATCCGTGCACCACCAACCTGGATTTATTTCTGGTTTAAGAATAATTTTCATCAAGCTTGTTGTGGGGTTCTGAAAACCATCTAGTCCTATTACTGTCTGCCTTTAAGTCGAGAAAAAACCAGGTACCATACTTTGCATTCTTTCAAAACTGATGGAAGTTTTTCTGCATAGAGTTGATCCAGTCTGCATCACTAATGCTTCTTTCACATTTTGGGCTCAATAGATGTTATGAATGTGAGAACACCTAGATTCTTGTTTTGATTATAGTATGAATTCCAGAATTCAAAAGGAGAAATGAGAGTATCAGAGGATGTGATGAACTAGCTTCCATTTCATGATCTTGGACAGCAGACTGATTGAGAGCTGATCATCAGTTCTTCGTCATCACGAGTGACATTCATTTTCTGCGAGGTCTGATTGACTCTGGCTGGAATTTTGATCAGTACCAGGTTACCATATCATCCTTTTCCAACCTCAACAGCCATCTTCAGGATAGACTATGGTTAGATCACATAGTCATTTTTCAGTTGTTGTCTGCATCAAGGCTTCAACTCTTAGTTTTCTTTGAATTGAAAAAAACAGTTTCATCACATAATCTTCAATTCAATTTATGCCATCATCTTCAAGATTTCATCTTCATCAAAAGACAACATGAATGCTTTCGTCAATGCATTGGTTGTTTTCTTGAATATTTCTGTACGCCTTGTTGGATGAAGAATATCCAACAACACTCCTTCCTCACTCCTAGGATCAAATTCCCAGATCATCCTTTCCGTATTCCAGCAACAAAACATCTGCATCCAAAGATCTCGATAGCTCAGGCATGAGCTTTCTGTTGTTTAAGCAAGCTCATAGGGGGTCTATCAAAATTGCTCTTATTAGACACCTGTTTGGTAAACAGGGACATGCTGTTTGTTAACGAAATTAAGCCTTAGAAATTTTGAGGAAGACTTGATTCACTAATACATAGTTTGGCAAGGTTTTTTTCACAAGGTTCTGTTTTTTCTTTCCACTACTCCATTGTTGAGGGAGTTCGGGAGAGCAAAAACAATTTATGGCTCGTACATTGTCCATGCAGAATATTAGTGTTGAGTTCTACAAAAAAGTACCGATGTCAGATCGAATGCTAATTGCAAATGATTGTCTTGATTCAATTTGGTTTGAATTCATTTTGAAAACAATACCACCAACTCTTCAGCGGTTGTCGCCTTTGATCTAAGGATCTTGTCCAACGTACTTGCGTAATTCATCAAAACAATAACCAATAATGGTACATTCTTGCCATTATCTGCTTGACTTCAGAAGGGTCAAACAAGTCCATATGAAGCAATCTAGTGTTCTTGATTGATGTTACTTGTTTTTTAGGCTTAAAGGATTATTGATTTGTTTTCCTTTAACACAAGGCTTCACAGAGATTTGGTTTTCAAGCAACAAATTTAGCTTGGGCAGACCTCGGACGCGTCCTTAAGAGGCGAGGAGAAGAAGAGGAACATGACAGTTGTTGTATTAAAGGGAGAGAGGAAAGAAGAAGAGGACGGCTTGTGCCCCCCACCCCCCCCCCCCCCCCAAGTGACCCCCCCGCCAACACACAAACGAAAGAAAGGAGAGCGGCAGAGAGCCCCCCGGGGCCACCCCCCCCCCCCCCGAAGCGGCCGACTCAGAACATGATGAAGCAGCATTCTCATTCTGAGCCTAGGCCACGATGATAAGGATATTCAACCATTGAACATTTCTAAGTTGGCCACATACATTATTTTACTTCTGTGTGCAGTGAGAATTACCTTCTTTGTATTTTAGACTCACCCACCACACGCACTACATTTCTCAAAAGTAAAATTTGACTCATTTCCTTTGTCACCCGATGTGAGACCCACACTAAACCCCAGATCTGTACTTCAATCCATCCATATGATAACACATTGTCAATTGAAATCTTCAAGAGCATCTTCAAACTTTGCCAAAACTACCAAATGTACCATTCCTTATCCATCACCAACAATGAGTACACCTCCTCCTTGAAGTATCTTGAGTGAGAGAAGTTTTTTACAGCACAGTCATATGGCTTAGAGCATCCACCCCCCAACGTCCCACCTCTACCCAGCACCACCCCCACCACTCGCCCCACTGCTGCTCCTATGTCTCACTCATCTGCACCAAGAATCTCTTGTTTCTAGCTTGGAACCATTTCCAATTTGAGTTCCCAGAAGGCAGACAAAGGAGTGATTAGATTGCTAGTAGTACAATAGGAGAGACTTTTGAGCCTTTCTAACAAAGGAACATGGGAGAGGGACAGATTTTTCTTTGAAAAAATATGTGAGTGGGTTGAAACATACTTTGGAGACCAGGTCTATCGTTTGGTTTAAATTTTGCCTTCAGCATAATTAGAGAGCCTCTATAGGAGTTTCTGCCAGCTAGCACACTCACCTTCAAATGTCCAGTTCTCACCAAGACAGTGAAGGACCTAGCCGAATGTCAGACACAAACACATACTACTATGAGGTGTAAGGGGGAGTAGTGAGGTTCAAACTTCCTAGTCCTTTTTTATTGAAAGTACTCGATTTGTTGCATTGGACAGTAAACTTTGAGGATTTGTCCGACTTAAGGGATTTTTCAAGTCTTTCCTTAATTGAAAATCATCCTGTTCTAATTTGTTATCTTTCCAGCGACGACCAAGATGTTCTCAGAGTTTTTCAATTTTCTGAATTTTCGGCTTCTGTAAACCATTTTAATTCCATTCAGTTTTAGATTCTTCAGTATTCTGTTCAATGAATTCTTAAGTTTCAGAGTTATTTGACTCTAGAGACACCATTCTTGACATTTTCTCTTCAAAGTTTAAACTTGTTTTCAGTTTAAACTGTCAGTTCAGCCTTCATGGTGCTGATTTCAGATGTTAACCTATCACAGAATCAATCATGGACCTTTTTCCAAAAAGTCTCTAAATGATTTTTTAAGAGAGAATTTTAGAGAAAATTATCCAAGTATTAGTTCATATGCTAGAAGGTTACCTGATTGTCACTCTTCTTCATTTTTCTGTGGTGAGCGATTGAGGAGCAAAACATTTCATTGAAGACAGTTTCCTCCTCATGTACAGCCCACCTCGACACATCCTTTTGGTTTCATAGGGTCTCTGAATCACTTGAAGATCAACCCATGCAGCAAGATCCTTTTGGACACCAAAATCTCCAGAGTTTTCGACTCTACTCCCAGGAAGCCGATACCAGGGGTATCCCCTTCTATTCTCTTTTAGTCACTCCTTGGCTTTTGATGTTCTTGGTTTTCATTCTTGAGCAAAGCAACTCTCTGATGACGTGCCCGCTTTCACACACTTGTAGCAAGTATCACCTTGAGTACGCCATTTCGAGTACGTTTGTTCCCTTTTTATCAAACTTTGGTTATACTCACAATTTTTTCGGAATGCTGAGAGATCATGCACCATATCATCATCACTGGAATCTTGTATGATTTAACCTTCAGGCATTCAATGACTTGTCTCCTTCTGACTTCCTTCTTTGATGAATCCATAATTTCGATTCATCTGAGTGTCTTCAGATTTCCAATCAAAGCATCCATAAGTCAGCACCTTCAAATTTTTGGCTTCTGTAGTTGTAATAGCATCAACCCTTGCTTTCCCACAAGATTTTGAGAAGAATTTAGACGCACTTTTCATGGACCCTGTTTGGTTCATGGCTTATAGGTTCACCAAGACTTCGCAACTCATTTGTAAGGAAGACAATTTCGTGAACATGTCATGAATTGTTTCTCCTTCCTTTCATTTTGAAGTTCTCATACCTTGAGGTAAGCATATCATTCTTTGATTCCTTGACTTGTTCAGTTCCTTCATGGCAGTCTTCCAAACAGTCCCAAATCTCCCTTAGCAGGACTCCCAAGCTGACACTCTGGTTGAAAATCATCGGTCCTATCCCACAGAATGAAGAGTTTTAGCTTTTTGTAGCCCTTTTCAATCTTTTTCCTATCAGCTTCGTCGGTATTTCTGTCTAGGCTTTGGACAAGATAGGTTTATCTCCATACTTTTTTCCATCATCGGAAAAAATAACGGTCCATCAAGTCCAACTCCAATAGCTCGCTGTCTTCAGCATGAGGGGTAATCATTAAAATTCGAACTTTTCCACCAATTGTAAAAAGTCCAGTGAAAGGGGAGGTCTTGTTGACGACTACTTCTTAAAGATTAAGTGAGCAGACATTCTAGAACACAATAGCACTTCCTTGGTGTTAACCAAATAGGGAGTGCTGCTTGTGATACCATTGATAGAATATATGTCTCACTTAACAAAGGTAATGGGACCACCAGGTCCCTTCACTAACACTAATGAGTAAAACCAGAAGTTTAAAAGCCAGTAGTAGTTTTGTAAAATCATACCACATGATTTTCCCCGTGGAAACCCATCCCTTGCCCTTAACGGGAGTAAAACCAAGACATGTCTCACACCCGGATTTCATCCCCCCATTTCACCTACCCATCTTGAAAAAGCAAAAGTACAACCCGATTACAACAAATGTGAGAAGAAGTTTTTTTTTAATCTCACGTTTAGCATATAGTCTTTAATTGCTATAACACGCCTAAGTAGCAATGAGATCTATCCCCCCACCCCCCCCCTTTGCACACATAAGCTTCCCACTTAGATAACTTAGAATTCAACACTACCCAATAGTTCCTTTATTAGTTCAGGAATAGTTTACCAATATAAGAACAAGAGAAATATATTCTAAAACAACTACACGAAAAAACACTCCAGCAGATTCTTTTGGTTGTTCTTGCCAATGGATTATCGGCCTTTGTTGGTAGTAGCATTGCAAGAGTTCTTGAAAAGTTTGATCAAGTTGCAAAAACTACCAAAAGATGTTTAGGAAACGTGCCTGTTATACTCGGACAAGGTACTCTTTTAAACTCTGCCATTGGTGGAAGAAGTCTCACCTTCTGACGCCACGGGAAATGTTGCACCTACGTTCTGTACCGTCTCCAGCTGGCAGTCAAAGGCTAGTCACATGAGCCTGAAAACCTCTACTAGGTCCCTGGGTTTGTTTCATCTGCAACACTCAAGTAAGAAACCTGGTACCTTTACAAGGTCCCTACGTTTGTTAAATCATCAAAACTACAAATAACACTAGGTTACCAAGAGAATATCTTGGGATTTTCTCTATCTAATTCTATACGACTTCTAGGAGCTCTAAGATAGATTAAAGCTTCATTTGAAAGTTCTATGCTACACAGAAAGTAAAACAAAAATGTTTTGAGCCTTTGATATTTTGGATGTGATTGTTATTATCTATAAAGCATCTCAAGTTCCTCTTTTTCCAAACTGTCCATCTACAAAATTGTATACTGTTCACCATGTTATCTTTCTTCTGTTTGAACCTGCCCTGATCCAGCTTCTTAAAATATCAGCAGTGTTGTTTTGCAGGGCCATTTGACTCCCAGAAAGTACCAAAACAATTGTCAAATGAGATATGTAATAGGGCAATAAAAAATCAGTGTTTGTTGCATCTCTTCCCCCATAATACCTCTTCTGTATAGGTTGTCCTGGGCTTAAAAGACATATTTTCGCAACCAGTCATCGTCATCTTGTTAACATAGACACCTGCAACTCTCTGATTTGATCCTCATTATTTGAACTGTATTTTAGTCTTAAAGTGCTAAGCAAGACTTGTTATGTCGATGGGTAGTGAGACGTGATGGTTCTCAACTCACTTCTTTATGTAGCTCAAATTCACTATATATACGTGGTTTATGCAAGTTTATCCATCAATTCTCAGTGTTAATTGTTGACTCCATCACTTTACAACTTAAATGAATCGCCTCATATTTTTAACCCTACCCGTTGTTAGCTCTGTTGTCTTTGAAATGCACCTTGACTACAGCTTATGGGGTCTCTGAGAATATCTTGGATTTTTCTTCTGCTGCCCCTGCATTTTGGCTTGAACTGGACTACCAAATTCTGAATGTTTTTTGGCCATTAAATTTTAATTTTAATCTGTAATATGCAATCTGCAATTTGAAACCTGCAATCTTGAATTGTAATCTGGTATCTGGAACATGCAATCTTGAACTGTTATTTGTAACATGTAATAATCTGAAATCTGAAACTGTAATCTGTAATCTGCAATGATATGAAATTTGGAATTGTAATATGTTATCTGCAATAATCCGTAATTTGTAATTTGCAATCCGTAATATGGAACATGCAATCTTGAATTGTAATCTGCGATCTAGAATCTGGAACCTGTATGTAGAACTCATGGAATCTGTAATCTGAATTATCTGGATCGGGGAATGGGAATCATATTACTTAGGTATGAACAAATGTGGGATATATATATATTAATATATATATATATAATATATATATAATACTCCCTCCGTTTAAAAAGGAATGCCTAGTTTAACTTAAACGGGTTTAACAAAAAGAAAGAGACTTGTTAATCCTTGTGATTTTTTAAATCAAAGTTATGTCAAATGCACCAAAAAGTTATATATATAGAAATAATAATATTGAAGAAACGATATATCTACTTATACCTATCTTTACTATATTTTATAAGCGGAAAAAATTTGTAAAGATATGTACGAAAGTACGTTATTATTTTCGATTAAATTTTAATAAGTTATTTTCTAAAATTTATAAATAGTTTTTATGACATCGTGAAACACCACCCCAAACTCCGTTCATACGTTCACTTTAAAAAAACCCCAGACTAAGAAATGAGTAATGTATTACACTCTCTGTTTCAAAAAGAATGATATGCTTTTTTTTTAATATGATTCAAAAAGAATGATCTCTTTCTTTTTTAACTAACATTTTAATTTCAGTTTTCTACTTGACATTTTAAGGCCACAAGATTAAAGGCAATTATGTATATTTGACCTAACTTTAATTTTGGACCATAGGATTCAAAAGTCTTCTATATACTCTCAAACTACGTGTTAAGTCAAACGAGATCATTCTTTGTGAAACGGAGGGAGTAATTAGTTCGAATTGTTTATGAAAAATTTGTTTTTATCTTTGATTATTTCAACTTATTTTCTTTAAAGAAAATTTGTGTATTTTATTGATTTCCATTCATTATACTATTTATGATTTCGATCCTCTTTTTAAAAAAGCTATTATCATTTAACTCTTTTTAAAATGTAGTTTTTGTTAATTTAGTAGTATTTGGTACTTTGTTTAGAATTTGATCTCTTAGTGGTTTTATTATTTATTTTATTTTAAAAAATAAATTATGCACGTATAATGAAATAAATTCCAACAAACAAATACTAAAAATGCAAATATTATCAAAAATCCATATTAAATTTATGGCAGGTTAAAATTGGTTAATTCACATCAAATATAACGAATATCTTTGGTATATAAAGGGTATATAACTCGATTTCAATGGGTTCAGCAATCCATATACACAACTAATCTTGTGTATATAATAAGTTTATAACTAGAATTTCATGGTACAAAAAATAGGGATACGAAATTGCTAAATTTATACCATCACTAATTGGTTGTGTATAAAAAATTATGTAACTGGACTTTCACAATACACAACTTTATAGTAGGTTGGTCAGTTTGAGGTGATTTTGGATGTGTACGGGCTGCCGTAGCTTTGCTTTCTTTGTATATTTCATAATTGTTGGTTTTGCTTTTTCAGGCCTCGGATTGTTTTCAATTTTGGAAAACAAGTTTGAGGCATATTTTAGGACTTCTTGAAGGGGTCAATTTGGGATATTCTGGGATGGGTCCCATAGTTCCTCTTTCACTTCAAAATTGGCCCATTTTTGTTTTATGGATTTTTACGTCTAACAGATCAAAATTTTTTATCAAACTAAGTCATTATATAAATTTATCAAACTAATACATTTTTTCAAAATACAAAACTCGTATAAAAGTATTTCACAGTAAGGTAACGTTTAGGATATATTGCATATTTTAAAAAACATAACAGCGTAGGTTAATATCGTACTGTGAGTAATGTTTTACTCCTAAAACGTGTTTTGAGTAACGTCTTACTCCTAAAACCTTACTTACAGTAAGGTTTTAGGAGTAAAACGTTACTCGCAGTAACGTTTTAGGAGTAAAACGTTATTAAGAGTAACGTATATCAATCTGACGCCGTCAACTTTTAAAAAATAAAATATACCCTAAAACGTTACTGTGAAATACGTTTATACTAGTTTTGTAAAAAAAATTAAAAAAACATATTATTTTGATGAATTACTTTATATAATGGCTTAGTTTGGTCAATACTTCAACAGATCATATTAATGTTGTGATCCTATTTTCGATAGTGGAATAATGTTTGGAGACCATTCAGAAAGGTAAAGCTCTGGCCTTTTGGGGGATTTTTTTTAATTGATTTTTTTATCACACAGATATTTTACATCTTTAAATGGCTCCATTCAGAAATAATTGGCTGGTGACAAAATTATGGATAGTGGGATAATGTTTGGAGACCATTCAGCAAGATAAAGCTCTGGCCACTTGATTCGAGCGCGCACGGTGGAACTATAGGTAGGCTACGATTTATACTACAACAAATTTGATCATTAGTAATAAATTATTTGACACTCAAATATCATTTTTGTGAGTAAAATTTTTGTATGACAAAAAAAAGAAATTGTCAATTATTCATCTCTAAGAATGGGTTATTAAAAGTATATAAAGACGATTTAGTGTTTCATCGCCAAATATGATTTATTAACTACGGAAAAAAGAATTCGTCCCTAAATTCATAATATTTGTGACAAACTTATTTGTCGTAAAAAAATTATATATTATGCCGTTAAAAGAATTATATGGTTGCTAAAAAAGTCTAGAATATTGACAAATATAAGTTGTCTCTAATTATAATCATAATTCGTGACGATATCAATTGTTCTTAAAGCTATGCAAATCGAAATTTTGTCTCGAAATCTTTATACTAGTGACAAGTTTGTTGGTCTTAAAAAGGCAAAAAATTAAAGTGGAAAACTAGTTTTTACCTTAAAAATGATATGATATTAGTGACAAGACTAATTCAGTAATTTGTCTATATGATGTATTAATTAGGGACTATTTCAATTGTCCTCAAATATTAAGTTATGTGGTTGAATTATAGTTATGGTATTAATAAGGCCACATAGGACGAATAATTTTCTTGTAACATGATGGATAATTTGTGATAAATGGTGATACAGAAATATGATAAATAAGATGTTTTGTGATATTATATGTGATTTTCTTAGAATGTCTGAATAATTATAAACAAAAAATTAAAGATTTTAAGAATAAAATTGTTTGAAAATAATACTGTAAGCATTAAGATTTTATTTGATTTAAATCTATAAATTAGTTTGGATTATAATAAATTCAAGAAAAAAGTAGACGTTAGGTGGCAATCCAAGTCAAATTAAATAAGCCACTAAAGTCATATCACGTGTCAAGGTTATGTAGCAATTCAAGTCAAAATAAATAAGCCACTAAAATCATGTCATATGTCAAAGTTATGTGGCAATCCAAGTCAAATGAAATAAGCCACTAAAATCATATCACGTGTCAAGGTTATGTAGCAATCGAAGTCAAATTAAATAAGCCACTAAAATCATGCCACGAGTTAAGGTTATGTGGCAATCCAAGTCAAATCAAATGAGCCACTAGAATAATGACATGTGTATTTGCGACATGTTCCGACCAATCAAATCGCACCAATAGTCCACTCCTACTATAAATAGGGGTCATCATTATTCATAAAGGGAGGGTTTTTCAAGAAAAAGAAACAAGAAGAGAGCTCTTGGATCAAAATCTACAAATTCTCTGCAAGTTACAAGTTGCAAGTTCAAGCAATCAAGTTTAAAGTTCAAAGTTCAAGATCAAGTTACTTGTTCATGCTAACTATTCGTCCTAACTATACAAGTGTTCATGACGAATAATTCACTCTAAAGTTCAAAGTTCAAGATTCATGATCAAACTATTCAAGCCCTTGACTCTAAATCAAATTAAAGTCCTACATATTTCATATTATTTTGAAGAATTAGAGGATTAGCTTAGAGATTGTAACACGCACTATATTTTGAAATCAAATGCTACACTTTGTTACTTCTATTTTCCTGTCTTGATTATTTATTTTTCTCCGCTTGAAAATTTGTTGGTTACAAATTTTGGCATGCCCTGTGGGACAATATCTAACTCTCATATCTTTACATCAATAATCAAATTTCAAGAACACTAAAATGGCTTCTAAGAAGCTCAACTCCAAATCTATTATTGCTAAGACTGTAGATTCTAAGTTTTCTTCGGCGGTGAAGAACATACTGGATGCTACTATGGAAAGTTTGGGACCCAACATTAGGAACAAAGAAAATGTACTAGGACAACGAACACTACAAACATCCTTTATATCAGTTCCTACGCTAGATCTCCCATCTTCAAAGGGGGCAAGATTCTCTTCGAATGAATTAGTAGATAAGGGAATATAACAGAGATTATTAAGACATTGGCCCAACTCAGTCCATTCAGTAACAAGGATCATAGTATTCAAGATGAAGATGATGTTTTCGTCACTAGATTTGCCCCACTCACTCCACGTAACTTGTTCCAATCAGATTTTAGTTTGAGGGAAAATTTGTGCTTTACTCCACCACTCATAATGGAAATTCAAGCAATGATAACTAACACCTCAACTGTTGAAGAACAATTGACAAATTTGACAAAGACAATTAAAGGTCTAGTAAAGTATGTGCAAGACCAGGACAACCGAATTGTTAAGTTAACGGACAGGGTAGAAAATATTATGGAGGGAGGCTCAAGCCATGCACCAGAAAAATGCCCCATGGTACAAGAAAAGGGAGAATCCTCTACAAAGAAAACACGTGTTGATGAGGAACTGCAAGTATCTACTGAAGGGGGAATTCCCATTCATCAACTAAAAGACTTCATAATGGGAACTATCAAAGATAAATACGATGACCCTTCAAAGTCATCGTTTATATATACCAAGCCATACACTTCAAGAATCTATGTTTTGAAGATGTCTGTAGGTTATCAACCTCCAAAATTTCAATAATTCGACTACAAGGGATGCAAGCCTCAATTACAAATATAGACTTAGTGAAACCTCTGGAATAGAAATGTGCATCCAAGGAATGCATTGGGGACTTAGTTACATTTTACAGGGTATCAAGCCCAAGTCATTTGAGGAACTAGCCACACGAGCTCATTTTATGGAGTTAAGTATGTCTTCAAGCGAAAATGAAGGACCACCTATTTATGAAACTCTTAAAGGCAAGTACAAAGTGGAGGTAAAGAAAGGGGGAAAATTTTCACCAGAAGTCTGGAAACAAAGAGTCAATGGATGTTAAGGAGGCACCTTAGAAAGTCGCCACAAAGCTAAGCAACAATCAAATTGTGAAGAACACGACCTCTCAAAAAACGTCAATAGAAAGTTATCTTTGAAGGAAATGCAAGCAAAAGGTTACCCATTCATGGACTTAGATGAACCAGCAATTTTTAAAGAGATCGTTGCATTGAAACTCTTTGAGTTGCCTGAAATAAATTGCCCAGACAAAGCTGAAAGGATTAATGATCCTACTTACTGCAAATATCATCGTTTGATGGGTCATCTCATTGAAAGTGCTTCATATTTAAGGAAAAGATCATGGACTTAGCTCGTGAAGGAAAGATATTACTTGAGATGAGAAGGAAAATTCAAATCAAGTATCTATCACTTTTGGCTCACATGATCCTACAGTTCTTTGCAACTTTATGATGATTTCCTAACCTCATTACCACGAATGATGATCAAATTTTGTGACTTTGAACCGATAGATGTCAGCAAATCATTGTCTCTTCCATCGATGAGGGAGGAAATAGTGATAGAGAACTCTTTAGTAGAAAATAAATCTAAGTGTGTTGATGATGAAGGATCGATTTTGGTAACACGACGAAGACGCTGTAAAGCGAACTCGCAAAAAGATCCAAGCAAGGAAGTGACAAGACGAAAAATGAAAAAGTTACTCAAAACTCTAGGAGTGAAGAAAAATGTGAAAAAATTGAGAATCATGGAGAATCAGTATTAAATATGGCGTTCTCCGGTGACATTAGAGAAATTGTTGCCAAGATGGTTCCACACTAAGATTTCTCATTGTGACACCAACGCCTCATGTTGTAACATTGAGAAATAAGAAACAATAGGGGAAGAATCATCACCAACCTTACTATCGTCGCATGAAAATGCCATCGAGTTTCTCTCAAAACAAGTGAATACTTGTGACGCAAAGTTCACATTCACTAATGATGATCTTTTGTTGGGTGAAAAATCACATCATCGTCATTTATGTATGACAGGTTTTGTGCGTGGGCATAAAGTAAATATATTTATGGTGGATGATGATTCTGTGGTAAATATCCTTCCTGTTCGAACTTTGAAGAACTGGTAATCTCGATGAATGAATTATCTGAAAGTCGTTTAATGATTCAGGGATTAAACCAAGGGAGAAAACAAAGATCGGTTTGATAAAAATAGAGATAAAAATGGAAGATATGTGTTTGAGTGAATGGATGCACGTTATTGACTCAAATACCTCCTATAATATCTTGTTAGGAAGGTCATGGATCCACGAGAATAAAGTAGTGTCATCCACGTACCATCATTATTTTAAGTACTTTGAAGATGGAGTTAAGAAGAAGGTAGTCGCTGATGATGAACCTTTTACCAAGAAGTAAGCATTTTGCAGATGCAAAGTTCTACTTAAAGGATTATGTCTCAATGGAAGTCAAAGTTAAGAGCTCGATACCAATTAGAAAGGCTGATGTCATAATGAAAGTTGATGTAGAAACTTAAAAGGTAGGGGTTATGATGAAGAAAAATGAACTACTTTCATGTATGAGCACAGTACTCGAGGCAAGTGAGACATCTTTAAGTAAGAAAGTGTCTCCCTACTGTTCACTATATCCCAGAGGCAAATAAGGTCAAAATTAAAACCTTTTGAGTTGCAGAGTAAACAATTAACATTTCCTATCAAACAAATTGATGCAATCAAATCACCTTCAAAAGTGATTAGAGGATTTTTCAAACCATCAAACCATGGTTCATATCAAGTACTTCCTTATAAGCGTACAATTGAAGGTTTTGACCCGAATTATTATAAATTATTAGTGATAGCGGGATATAATCCCAATGAAACCTCTAAATTAGGGAAACTCTCATGTGAAGTTGTTGAAAAGGCAAATTATGGTTTGAATTGTACTCAAAGGATGTTGATGGAAAGATGGTACATGGTTAAACAATCATGTGAAGGCTTGGGTTTTAAAAAATCATCAGCAGTACGAATGTCTATTAGAAGGATGAGCATCAACTACATTACTATGATAGAAGAACCAGTGATGTCTAAGGAAAGGCCTACTGTGTTTGATCGACTTACTGTCCCAACTTCTAATGTTTTTGTATTTGATCGTCTAGCCAATTTAACTCAATAAACTACACAGTTTGATTGTTTCAAACCGATGCAAAGAAAATATAAACGACAAGGAGATCACATAAAAATGAAAGGACACATTCATTCTCAAGAGCACGGTCCACCCGATAATTATCCTATTTTGATCTCTTCTAGAGTGAGGTGAGAAGAAAAACTTGTAGTTTCATGTGGTAACGTTCTGAGATAAAGAACACATACTATCATTCACACTAAGGAGTGGGACGAAGATGAAGAAAAGGTAGGATCATCACACTATATTACAATTTTTGACAAGGAAAATGCTTCACCTCATGCAAGGATAGAGGAAAAATTTGTTGATACATGTTATCACATATCATTCGATGATGGTGATCCTCAATAAGATGAGGATTCAAAAGATATACCCCCTGAACTCGAGGAAGAGATGAAGAATACTGTTCATACTTTAAAAGAAGTGAACCTTGGGATTGATGATGATATGAGGCTTACATATTAAGTTCCTTATTGAATGAAGATGAAATAAGGAAATACATTAAGTTAATTATGAAGTTTAGAGATGTATATGCTTGGAGCTACAAGCAGATCCCTGGATTAGATCCTAGAGTTGCAGTTCATCGTCTTGCTGTGAAATGAGACGTTCATCCTATTAAGCAAGCTCAGCGTCGATTTAGACATGAACTAGTTCCTTTGATCAATACTGAAGTCAACAAGCTCATTGAAGTAGGTTCCATTCGTGAAGTCAAATATCCTACATAGATTTCAAGCATTGTACCGGTAAGAAAAAAGAATGACCAAATTTGAGTTTGTGTTGACTTTAGGGATCTTAATAATGCATACCCTAAGGATAACTTCCCTCTTCCAATCCCTGAGCTTATGATTGATGCCACGACTGGATATGACACAATGTATTTTATGGACGGTTCATCAGGATACAATCAAATTGACATTACACCAAACGATGAAGAACTTACTGCAGTCGTACTCCTAAAGACATAAATTGCTACAAAATAATGACATTCGGTTTTGTTGGAGATACTTATCAACGAGCCATGCAGAATATTCTTGATGACATGCTTCATAAAATTTTTTAGTGTTATTTTGATACAAACTCAAAATGAACCCTTCAAAATGTGCCTCGGGGGTTACTTCTGGATAAAATTTTCTTGGTTTTATTTTCCGACATCGAGGGATCGAAATTGACCAAGAAAAAATAGATGCTATTTTAAAAATGCATGAGCCTAAATACATTCATAAGTTGAAAATCTTGCATGGAAAATTGGCACACTTTAGAACGTTTATCTCGAATCTAGCTGGCAGATGTCAACCATTTAGTCGTCTTATGAAAAAGGATGTTCCTTTTGAATGGGAACGGGCTTGTACCAATGCTTTCAAGAGCATAAAATCTTATTTGATGAAGCCTCCTATACTTGAGCTCCTATACCTAGAAAAACATTGATATTATATATTGCCGCACAAGAAAGGCCAGTAGGAGCACTCTAGCACAAGAAAACAATGAAGGGAAAGAAGATGCCCTTTATTTCTTGAATAGGACGATGACACAAAATAAGATAAAATATACGCCTATTGAGAAATTATGTCTCGCCTTAGTATTCTCAATTCAAAAGATGAAACATTACTTTCAAGCTCATGTTGTACAACTTGTATCTAAAAAAAATCCTATCAAATTTGTCATGTTCAAACCTGTCTTAAGTGATCGATTATCAAGGTGTATCTCCAATTTCAACAATTTGAAATCACATATATCTCTCAAAAGGTAATAAAAGGACAAGTCCTAACAGATTTCTAGCCAATCATCCAATTCCAAACGATTGGGAGTTAAATGATGAGTTACCTGATAAAGATGAAATGTTAATTGAAATCCAACCATCTTGGAAGATGTATTTTGATGGAGATGGGCATAGTGAAGGAGCCGATGCTGGAGTAGTGTTTGTAACTTCATATGGAGAAGTCCTACCATATTCCTTCACTCTTACACAACATTGCTCTAATAATGTTGCTGAATATCAAGCACTTTTACTCGGGCTTAAATGGTTGTTGATATGAAACAATTGCAGTTGCAAATTTATGGTGCTTCCAAGTTAGTGATTAATCAAGTATTAGGGAATTATGAAATGAAGAAGCCATAGTTACTCTTATTTTGCAACTATGCTCAAAAGATGATAGGTTCGATTGGGGAGGTGACTATTCAGCATATCCCGAGAAAGGAAAATAAGAAGGTTGATGTGTTACCAACTTTAACTTCTGCATTAGCATCACCCGATCAAATGCAAGTCGATGTTTTTCAAAAATGGATAGTTCCACCACCACATGAACATATAGAAGAATTTGGACAAGCTATTGCTTTTTCCGAGGATAAAATCAAAGACTGGTGGAAATCGATAATTGATTACTTGTGTTATGGAATATTGCCAGAAAATCTTTGAAGGAGGACCAAAATGAGATGACGAGACCCATGTTTTCTTTATTATAAAGATACCCTCTACAGGCGGTAATTTGATGGGGGTACTTTTACGTTGTTTGGGGGCAGATGAATCTCTTCAATCCATAAAAGAAGCACACTTTGGAGTATGTGGAGCACATCAATCGGATCGAAAACTTCATTTTAATATAAAAAGGACTGGATATTATTGGCAAACTATGGTAAAAGATTGCTTGGATTATACCCGAAGGTGTCAAGCTTGCCAATTTTATACATCAACCCCATGAAGTGTTACACCCAACTATTGTTTCATGTCCATTCGAAGTTGGGGTTTGGATGTTGTTGGGTCATCGCCTAAATCCTTTGGTGGTCATAGTATATCCTTGCAACGATCGATTATTTTTCAAAATGGGTAGAAGTTGTTTCTCTTAAAGAAGTGAAGATTCGAGTCAATATTATATATTTTTTTAGCATTCCTCGATATATATTGACAGGAATCAGTTTTTCCACTCAAGCATCAAATTCCATCATTATGTCTTGACATTCAAGAAGGACTCACTGACCAAGAAAATGCTTGGTTACGTCTTGAAGAATTGGAAGCTCTTGATGAAAAAATATTAGAGGCTCAACAAAGTTTAGAATGCTATCAAACTCGTCTATCACGACCTTTTAATAAAAAATCTCATCTTAGATGTTTTCAAGTCACTGACCAGTTTCTTGTTGTAATAAGTCCCATTATTACCTCTCGTCGATCTGGAAGCAAGTTCTCTGCTAAAGGGCGATGGGGGTCAATATGTGGTACAAGATCCAGTATATCATAGTGGTGCTTACAAAACTTGTGCTGTTGGACTCGGAAAGATGTGTGTGGCACTATGCCTATTAATGGGTTGTTCATGAAATGATACTATCCTTGAAGGGAATGAGCTGCCCCTTAAGGTACGAGCCTAAACTTCATGTTACTCCTAGCCCGAAAGAGTATAAAATGTGTACGACACAAAAAAAATCACTTTAGTCTCCCAGAACTACGTTGTTACTTGATCCTCATCACTGAGTAACGAAGGCAGTTAGAATTATATTCTAAGTTCAGTTACAAGAGTCTAAAAAAAGGAAAAGCAAACCATTATATGCACATCGCAATATTCCTTTCAAATGTCGTAGATTATCATTCGAGCCGACCATCAATGAAATATCTGTATCAATTCATAAAACTTTTAGGCATCATTTTTGTACATGTTATATCAGTGAAAGTCGTCTTTCCGATAGTATAAAAAAGGGCACATCATTTCAACCTTTCTGCGTTGAGATGTGATTTTTTAAAAGAAAATCGGGGTCATGCAAATCTGAAATGGTTAGCATTGCATTAATCCAGAACAACTTTGAGAGATTTAAGCTATGAAGTTCTGGACATGTTTTAGATTATGAAGTTTATGTTGATACAAAAATCAAGTTCTTTCCGACTCCTAGTTCTAACATTATGATATATCGATGTATGGTTTAGAATTATGTAGTTTATTTGATAAATGACGTCTTTCATGACTCCTATTGTTCTACATTTATGATATATCTGTTGTATTGTTAAGACAAGTTGATAAGGACAAATTAAATTTTTGAAGTTGAAAGTATTAAAAGAAAATAATATGAACACATGGACACAATATTAAGGCGTCAAAGTCAACATGTTTTTAATTTGCTATTAATATTAAAGAAATCATCAATTAATCACTTCAAATCTTTTTTAAAAAAAAGGGAAGAGCGAACAAAGCTAAAAGAAAAAAACATTATTAAAAAATAAGTTGAATCTTAAACAATAGTTTATAATTAAGCTAAATCTTGAAGAGCAACCTCTAAGACCCTCTCTTCTATTACATCATCTGAGGTTTTTATTGTACTTTAAAAACACAGCTTATTTGTTGAAACTCTTGTTCACGGGTTCCAAGGACTTTAGACCTTGCTTTCAAACATATTATTCTTTTTTCGGGCGGTCATCTAGAAGAAAATTTTAGGCTCCTTGCTCTTTTCTTGCTTTCCTTAAGGGATTGAAAAAGCCGATCCGGTAATTCCCTCATATTTCTCATTATTTTCATGGAAGACAAGATCAAGGTGTTCCTTAGCGTTTAAATAAGACTCGGATTTCTCAAATTCTCCGACCTCGGATTTCTCAAATTCTCCGACCTTATCAGCAAGATCTTATTGTGCTTGGTCATAAGAAAAAGCAAGTTTAAAGAAAAACTCCAGTAAAGTTTTTAAAGGGGAAATGTCCACACCCATGGAATTTACATCTTCAAGAATTAGTTGAGTCTCATCCGAAAAAAGAAGCAGGTTTGATTTAAGGTCAACAAGTTTAGAAAGAATCTTAGTACAAGCTCCTTTTCCAAAATCCTTTCGAAGTTCCAGCACAACCTTTCTTTCATCTAGAACAGACTTGCATGTTACTGGTTTCTTGGGGAACCTGAATT
The DNA here is from genome assembly GCA_027704765.1 of Solanum habrochaites. Lineage (NCBI taxonomy): Eukaryota > Viridiplantae > Streptophyta > Magnoliopsida > Solanales > Solanaceae > Solanum > Solanum habrochaites. The sequence continues at coordinate 57,273,732 of JAKWJA010002500.1, forward strand.
CTACATTTGTCGTGGTTTTGTAATGAGAAATATAAGTAACCTCTTGTTCTTCTAGAGGAATAGAAGAAAATTTCTTTGAATCTGGACCTTCTACAGACTCAGTACTATCTTGAGGCTTTGTTTCCAACATGTTAACATTGCTTGGCTAACAAAAAACGGAAAGATAATAATTAGTGAAGGAACTTGGTTTACCATGAGAAAATGAAAAAGTTTAAATATTACCTATTGATTAGTGTTTTTGTGTCAAAAAGTCCCCCTTCCTGAAGAAACCTAAACCATTGTTGTCAGTGACCTCCGTCTCATGCAAATCATTATCTTTTGACTTTTCTGGAGGTGGTCTTTCTCTTCCAACAACGATTGCTATGGGTTTCACTACTCTAATCTTGAAATGGCCTCTTGTGAGAAGGCTGGTGAGCTTGAGTTGAACAGTTATCCTTTTAGAATTTTTCATTGGGAGGTACCTTGACCTTGTCTAGAATACCAACCCTACACTGTAAACAGGAAAAAATTGTTCGGATTACTCAAGACCTTCATTCGTTCTGTTGAAGGGACATCAAAGTCGAACCAATAACATTCCCCGAAAAAACTTGCACCCATGACTTTTCAACGCGACCTTCCGTGCACCTTTTCCCACCAGGACTTATAATTCTGGGAAGCGAACTTCTTCATGTTAGATCCATGAGGAGGTAATGTTGGTTTTGATCTAGGTTTTATCAATACACAAATACGTGCAAGCCTTAACTCCATATTCTAACGAGGCCTCACAAATCTTGATCTAGTTGATCAGGAGAATCTTCAAAAAAAAGGCCCTCTAATTGACGGGAATGAATCTAGGAGGGGACCATTATTTGCATCATGATATAAAGCATTTCCCTCCCTTAAACTGGATGAAGATTTGAGAGATTAATGCTCATGACAGAATATTTGATTGGTTATTCTTTGTCAGTTCCCATCATCATGATATTGGTGTGCATGAGGTCTATGAACAAATGTTTCATCCCAAGCAATGGTTCCTCTAGGTCTATGAACAAATGTTTCATCCCAAGCAATGGTTCCTCTTCCATGTATAAGCTTTCTTGTATCTTCCTTTCCAAAATACCTAGCATCCCCTTCACCCGAAAATATAGTCATAAGGGGATCAAACGTCCTACCAGCTAATGGGTAATGGATTTTAATGTTAAAGGCCAACCAACCATACACATAATGGATAAGGAAACATGTTTGAACGAGATCAATTCGCGAACATCTCAAAATTGTGTTTAGACCCTTCTAAATGCTGGCTAAAACTAGAATCGCAAAGCTAACTCTCCTACCACAGGACAAATGACAGGCGTTTATAAAGACACCTGGGTGAATAAAAACGACTCACATAGTAGGAAAAAATGAATGGAATATTACAAGCCAATACGAAACCCAAAAAAAAATGCTGCCAAATATGTTCATCCCATCTCTGATCTTTAAATTGTAACGTGTGGAACAATGCTTCTAATCAGAGACCACTTAAAGACTCATCAATTGCCCAGTTGGATTTGGGAGATGATCTAAGAAGAGCAGATTTCTTATTTTCTGGCGGGGCTTCTGGTCCATAATTTTATATCCTTCGTACACACAAATTCCCCACCCACTTCTCCCAAAGAAAACATCCAATATTTTCTGTTTGTAACTGATGATGTGGAAATAAGGCACGGCAACACGATGCTCACAAGATTGAGGGAGGAACATTTTTTTTCATTTTTTTCAAAAATGTGTTGTGAGTCTTCAAACGTGTGGCACGAACTCTTCATTAAAGGCAGCCTTGATTGGGTAGCCACCAAAATCCCGTTTAAGGTACCCAAACTAATATGGATAGTTTCCACGAATGAAGGTGAGAAATGTTGTGTAGTAGGAACCAAGCTTCGCAAAAGTGCTGGCATTGATGTTAGTGTTACGATAATAAGTAAAAAATGAGGCTCTACACAACCCATTGTATAGTTTTTGCTGTCCTTCATAAATTTGGCGACTCCTACCGAAGTAGATCAGGGTCAGCCCACTCCCTATACCCCTGGAAATATAGCCAAAACTCTCCATCAAAAGGAAAAGTAATCATTCCAGTGGATTTCTCTCTATTTATTTTCGTTCCCAAAACATGGTAACAGAACTTGCAACCATTTGGTAGGATATTAGGAGTCCAAAGTACCCATGCCTTGGGAGGAGGGACAATTAGTATTCTATAAGTTCAATTCATCTAGGAGGGTTGTTTTGTTTGTTTTTTTTTTTTTTTTCCCCCCCCCCTAGAGAAGGCCATGGAGAGGGCATTTACTGACCAACCTAATGGGCTTCTCTACAAGTAATTGGTATTCCACCTTTCCCTGTTTTATGATCCGATATTTTACAAGTATCGTGAATTAGAAGAGGGAATTCAAGGTCTTTTTAAAGTGACCATTTTGGAACTGCAAGAAACAAAAAGGAAAGGATAAGGTGTTTTATTCATCACTAAAATTAATAATTCAATAATAAAGGGTATAAATCTAGCCAATGAGGTAAACTGTTTCTTAAGCGCAAATTCAGGCAATTGTAAGGATCCAGATCTGCCTACTCATGCAAGTCTTGGACCGAAGGGTGTGAAGTCTTGGGTGAAAAAAACGATGTGGTTCTTCGAGTTCAAGACTATAATCTTCGCCAGATTGATGAAAAATCTTTGGCTCCAAAACGTTTACGAATTATGAAAGACTTCGGGCTAAAGCCATGTAAAGAATTTCCTTGGCTAGACAAACCATAATGTCATTCATCTTAAGCCATGTAAAGTCTTGCCTTAGAAAGGTGTAAAAATTCTTGGGCTAATATGACAGTGCTTTGCCTTAGATGATGATTGTAAAATCCTGTGGCTCAAATGTATCATGCCCTGGGAATCAAGCCAGTTGTAAGTCTTTGTTTCTTATACGGGATATTAAGTTTTTACTCGAACCAATACAATTTTTTTGCCCCAACGTGTAATGTATTCCTCAAAGAAATGTTAAAGTTCGGCTGCCATGTGACACTTTTGGCATTTCAAAGAAATGTAATTGTCGGCTCAAAACCTGGGAGTTTGTGACACTTTTTGGTACAGATAGTGGCAAAAAAAAATATAATCAGGATTACGGATATAGATTGACTTCTGATTAATAAGCTACTTGAATTTTAAGTCATGAATATAGTACCTATTGATTTAAGTAAGTTATTAACAAATCAATTGTGGAAGATATCACGTTTCAGTAACTAAGATGACAAAACATGCATTTCGGAAAAGGATAAGTATTTACAACATGTGACTAGCATAAGCAATTCATCAATCAAAAAGTTACTTCTTCCTCTCCATACCTCAGTACAGCTTTTCGTCAAGCAAATCACAAGAAAAGCATATTGAAAAGTTAAAAAGAAAACAATTTAATCACTTTCACATAAGTACGTTGTACTTGCTTGACCTTTTTTTAAAAAAAAATCCTTTGAAAAGTCAACAAAAGTGGCTAATTTGTTTACTATATTATTAAAAGTTCAACAATTTAACTCCAATTTTTTTTTATGACAAAAAGAGTTAACAGAATGTTGTAGCGTGAAGAAGGCAAAAGAAAGGTCATTCTAGAAGCTTACCAGGATAATTGATAACTCTTCACGTTTTCTTGGTGAAACTATGAATAGTTTGGAAAAAATTAACCATTATTTATAGAGTAGCTGAAAAGGATATTAGAGTTCTAAATTGAAATAAATTCAACAATTAATAAGTTAAATATTTTATTTTTTGGGATAAGAAGATAATATTTCTTTTTAAAGTATAATTCTAAGGACTCAAATTCTTTCTTTATACTTAAGATATTTAATGTTTTAAATTTAATAAAATCTTAAATAATTCTTTCTTTAAGATATTTAAGGTTTTAAATTTAATAAAATATTAAATATAAAGAATTTTTGTTTCTTTTGATGATCAAGTCTCTTGACTTTAAAATGTTAAAACGGAGTTTGAGTAAGTAGAAGCTGAAGCTGAAAATAAGATTACTTTCTTACGTGACTTGCTTTTCTAGTAATGGACAACGGAAAGTAATTGCCAATTGTTATTGGGCCAAGTAATTTTGAAGTATCTTAAAGAAAGTGATTGATTATTATTTTATTTTATTTGTTTATTTATTTTAAAAATAATAATAATAATAAAATTGTTATAAATCTATATAAAATTAAAAGACGAATAAAGTAGAGAAAAAAGAAAAGATTTCTTATTCATGTTAAAGTATATTCATGATTATTGATCTTCCTCAAATCTTATTTATAATGAAGGAAAATCTTTTATTTATAGGAAAAAACCTACTTGCTCCTCAAGTAGGATTCCTAATCATATCATTAACAACAATTGTTTATAATACACTAACTTGAATGTCAGTAGAGTATGTGCCCTCGTACAACTTCACTAGATAAAACCAGTAGGAAAAAAATCTAGTTGAAAGGAAAAAAGAGTACACATATTTAATAAAGCATTATGGATTGCCTCATTAAAAACCTTACAAGGAAAAATCAAGCGGGGACCAAAACCTTTGAAGGAAAAAAGAGTACATCGCCGTTTATTAAACTCCCCCTAATGACAACATCGATTCAGAGACCTAGAATTTCGTTTTCCAAGCTTGTGCACCATCTTCGTGGAAACGTTATAGTTTGGTTAGACTTGGTGAATAAATCAAAACATATTATTACTTGAACAAAACCTCTTGCATGTTGATATTACTATTCTTGGGGAGCATGAGTGTAGAAATAGAAAAAAAAAAAACCGTGACGAAATATGTTTTCTTTATTGGCTTTTGTATGAAATTTTTCTCGTCACGGATCAATTTTTTTGACAAGTTTTCCTGACTTTAAACTTTTTTAAGCAAAATAATCTATTGTCTTTTGAAAACAAGTCTTCAACGTTTCTCATCAATTTGCATAATAATACTGTACATGCTCTATGCTTTTGATCTATTTAATCATTATGGGGATGATAAACAAGTTTTCCAAAACTTCGTACTTGTTTCTAGATTTCGCACCCATTGAATATTTTCATATTGTTTTGGCAAGTGACAACCATTCAAATATTAGATGTATGACATTTCTAAGTGCATTAATTTGCAACGGAAAATAAGTTATTCTTCGCTTACCAAGATTTGGAATTCATTCCATTTCCATTTTATTAATTATTTCTACACCCAACAGCTTTAATAGATGTAGAATTCATTGCCTCCGAAACTTTTGCTATTGTATCAAAGGATTCATTCAACGATATATCATTTTTGTTTCAATGCACAATAGACATAACTTCTTAGATTCTAATCCCACTTCATTTATTTTTAGTAAGCTTGACCCCACTCTCATTGAGTCTTTTTAATAAAGTTATGTCGTTCACTGATTCTCCAAGAGCACATTGATCCTTATTATGATCATTTTGATTCTGATCCTCCCTTTTTTTTTCAAGGATTATTTATTTTCGAATTGATTATTATATGATTCTTAATGCGATGTCATAGACTACTGGACTTCAATAGGAGTATCTACAAAAACTTTTGTGTTGATTCGAATCCCCCCATTCTGTAGACAAACTAAACATATATCTCAATCTTTGACTATATCTTTGTGCATCATAGTATATTCATTAATCATATATTGCAATCAAAAATTATCAGATGAAAACTATTTGGTCCCTGACTGGAAACCAAATTGAACAGAAAAAATTGGGATCAAAACTTATGATGTTATTCATACAATTACGTGTATGAGTAATATCATATTTCAGGTTCAAATTACATAAAAAATTTTATTTTAATAAGCAATGACTTCACTATGTGTGACAATTTAATATCCACATCCATCTAATATATTATAATTATTATCAAGATAAAATGGTCTGATAATATTCTAAAATGTGCTCTTAACTCAATTTTTTTAGGGAGAAGAGAATAAGATTTCTATTCATCTTGAAAGTTATTCATTGATTCATTAATCTTCATTCAAATCTATTTACAATGAAGGAAGGTGAAGGAAAACGGTTTTATTTATAGGAAAAACCTTAATTTTTTGGTCCCCAAGGTAGGATTCCTAACCAGATCTTACAAGAGACTCACAACATAATGAGGACATTTTACTATTATTACAAATTGTTTACAAACATAAAATAAAAATTTCCAGCGTACATTATTCAAAATTCTCCTACAATTGAAGTTATTTTACTAAGTACTTCAAAACTAGTCTAAAAGAGAAATATTTTGAGAGACTTGAAAGAGGTTAGGGGGGCATTGTAAGCATTAAGATTTTATTTGAGTAAATTTCCATTAAAGTAATTTGGATTATGTAAATTCAAGAAATTAGTGGAGGTAGGTCACCAAATTCAAGCCAACATTAAAATAAACCATAAAGTCATGCCACATGTCAGGTTATGTGGCCATCCAAGTAAAAAAATAAGTCAATTTAAATCATGCATATGTCAAGGGTATGTGCAATCTAAGTCAAATAAAATAAGCCATTAAAGTCATGCCACGTGTCAAAAGTTAGTGACCAACCAAGTCAAATTAAATAAAAGCCCACTAAAATTCATGTCATGTTGTCAAGGTTATGTGGACAATCCAAGTCAAAATCAAATGAGTCATAGGAATAAAATGACATGCATATGTGGGACATGTTCTTGGATTAATCCGATCAAAGCTTTTCTACGGAGCAATGTGATGCGTCGGTCAAAAAACCAAAACCAATCAAAATCACACAGTAGAGCGCTCCCTAATACATAAAATAGGGTATTATTTCATAGCGGGAGGGGAGAGGTTGTTAAAAAAAACAACAAGCAAGGAAGAGAGCCGTGGTCAAAAAGCTAAAAATTCTCTACAATTTGCAAGTTCAAGCAATCAAGATCAAAGTTCAAGATTCAAGATCAAGTTACTTGTTCATGCTAACTATACAAGTGTTCTTGACGAATGATTCACACTCAAGTTCATAGTTCAAGATTCAAAATCAAGTTATTCAAGCCCTTGACTCTAAATGAAATTCAAGTCCTGCATAATTCATATTTTTTTGAAGAATCAAATAATTATCATAGAGATTGTAACACGCACTATATTTTGAAATCAAATACTACATTTTGTTACTTCTATTTTCCTATCTTGATTATTTATTTTTCTTGACTTGAAAATTTATTGTTTACAAATATATATTGAACAAATCATATATTATAATTGTAATTATCATAAAAGGTCTAACTTAAATAAATGAATATTAGTAAATTAGAATATAAAATGGTGTGTTGCTTCACATATCTAATTACTTCACTCTTGAATCAATTTTCAGATTCATGTACATGTATATATAGAAGAAAATACTTACTTAGACATATACTTTTTCATACCTTGATTTAAACAAAACAAATCATCACATGTCAATAATAAATCTGATAAAGTAATAATTAGTTATTGTAATAGTCACTGTACTCATCTATTGGCATATTCTTGTTAATGTTAAAAATAATAGTAACAAATTCATTAAAATTATAAATCATAGTGTGCTTTTTTTCTTCTTAATAAGTATGGCTAGTAAATAAAGATTATTTCAACAGTCACTTTATAAAATTATTCCATCACATTTACACAACACTAACAAATAATTAATAAAAAATTGAACATGATCTTAAACAAAAGACTAAATACATTAAACGATGACATAAAATAAATTAGAAAAATTATAAAAAGAAATTATAACATACAAAAGAAAAATGTTGAACCTAAAAGGACGAAAAGAAAGCCATACAACAAAAAAAATGGAGTTACAACTTTGGGAAAACAAAAATGTTGTGGAAATATGAAAACTTAACTAAAATATATGGGGTGGGGCCTGGGAGTGTTACACTAAAATATTGGAGGGAAGGTAAAAAATTAACTAAAATATATTTGAAGTCATTTGTACAGATACTAAATTATAATTATTTAATTAGAAAAAAAAAGGGAAATATATTTTCCTCAAGTATTACAAATATTTTTAGAAAATAGACACGGTATAAAATATCTTCAATCATCTACCAAATCAGAAACTGTCAAGATTCGAGCCTATATCTTGGACGTGACTGACACTCGAAAATCATTGCTAGTCCCAAACAGACTCTCATCCTAACTGACTACAAGCGAAAGACTAACTCGTTCATATATATAATCAACAAATTGAAATAAATATTAAATCAATAGTGTATTAAATGTCAAAAATCAATGAATGTACTGAGTATAAAAGAAGGACCTCTAACAAACTGAAAGATCAGCAAAAAACTTTCTCAAATGAAGCATTGTTTTGTAAAAAGATGGAGATGAAGTCAAGAAAACAAGGAACGACTCTTCAAGAGAGCTACTACTAACAACTCATAAAACTAGAGTTCTCTGAAAGTAATGAAGTCTCACTCAAAAGATGACGAGCGGATTAAGTTGTATTTTCATCATTAGAAGATGCAGATTGAATGACATACATTTATTGAAGTATGTAATATAGCTAAATAAAAAATAACTACATGAAATAGTTGCAATAGATAATATATATTCAACTGAGTGTGAAAAAAACAAATGAGTGAAAATCATAAAATTTTACAAAAAAACTTACTCTCTCTGAACTCAACATTTTAAGTGGTACAATGAAAATACATTTTTAACCCTATTCGGAAGATTCTCTAATCGAAAACTATCACTATGAGCTATGTGATGACGCAACAACTCGCCCACGTTGTGAAAACATTCCTCTTCCATGCCGGAGGATAGAATCTTTCTTGAAATTCTTGAATTAGTTTCTTGAAATCTCGATAGCCAAGATTTATAAATTTCATTAGTGATTCATGATTGTGTGGATGAATTTAAGTTGGAAAGAATGGAATTCTTGGAAAAGGACTTACCTTGAAAAAAATTCTTGAAAAAGATTGAAAAAAGTCTTGAATGGAAATCACGTGTATTGATTTTTCCTTAGGATTTTGCTTTAGGATTTAAGAGATAAGAGAATGAGGGATTAAAAGATAAAAATCTGATTGTTTTTGGCCTTTAATTAGATAAGAAATTTGCTTATGGTTTTCGTAGAGCTTAAAAGACAAAAACGACCTTTTTAATTTTTTTTCCGTTGGTTAATACGTACCTGCACTGTATGAGTTTACTAAAATGATAATTTTTACTCAAAATTCAGATTGTTGCGAAATTGGTGACGTTGAAAAGATGATTAAAATACATTTAGTTTAAAAGGTTATGAGCTACATAACTCTTTAAATTCTAAGAGATATGATCATTTTAAGTTAATCAAGTAAAATCTTTCGTCAAAATTTAATCGATATGGAATCTTTCAACTCAACTTTATTCTAGGGGATTCCAGTGAGTCTAATTCATATACAAATCCATTCCTACACTAAAGATTTGACCTTTATACATATGGGCATTTTAAGGATCACTTGGTACGATCTTGTTCACAAATGAAGAATTGTTCGTGTTTTAACTAACTAATTTTTAGCGTTTTACAAACTTATGATTCATCTAAATAGTAAATAATATAGAAAACTATGATATATTAATTCATAGTTACAGAAATAAATCTTCAAAGGAGCACAAAATGGGAGTGGACATAAATAAATCTTACAAGAAGCAGGGAGAGGGGCAGAAATAATTGAGTATGGGACTTCACATCCTCACGTAAATTAAGTTCAAATATGCAAAATCAGAGAAACATTAATACAATAGAAAACTATGTTAAAAAATAATTGAATCAATAAAGCTGAGAACTTCTAAGATATAAATTATAACAATCACAATTTAAAATACCTAAAACACAAGAAGGAAAAATCTCTTGGATACTTAAAACATAATCTATGACAGATTATGGTCAGGTTTAAAAAAAATCAAAATTCAAAGCAAAATAATATAACATAGAAAAGAAATGAACGCAAGAAGATATATCAAGAAAGATTTTTTTTACAAAAACTCCTAAAAATAAAGACTGACACCAACCTCAGTGCGAATCTAGTGTTGAAATGTTTTGGCGACAATGAATGTAAATGGAAGAGAAAAAATGGGTGAATATGGGCTATTTAAAAAAAGATTTAGACAAAATGGGCGATCCAACCTTATTCTAACGGGTAAGAGAATTGAATGGGTTGGGATGAGTTGACCTTTTGAATTAAAGAGCCTACAAAATAGTAGTTCAATCCAGTCCTAAGAGCCTATAAAATAGCAGTTCAATAAAATAGCAGTTCAAAGAGCCTATAAAATAGTAGTTCAATTCAATCTTAAGAAAACCACGGATGTTGTCAGATTGACCCTTCAACAAAAATATGGATAATATTGGCCTCTTAGAAAGAGTATGAATGTAAATGTCTCATGAACATGATATCAATAGATATAAAGATTCATTCATAAATTACATATATTTCAGAAAATATTTACAAAACAAAAACATAATAATCAATATACAACATTCATAATATTCATCCGAACAAAAAATGTTACGTGATCACTATTTCTATAAACAAGATAATAAAGGAGATGTAAAAAATTAAACACGAAGTAGAAAAGGTGAGCTTGAGCTAATAAGAAAATTAGTAATGACCATAAAAGGTAAAAAATATGCAAAGAATTTAGACTTGATTTTATGTTAATAATTTAATAATATGTAAGGAAAAAATATTAACAAAATTAGCAAACTAGTCATAATCTCTAACTTAATTAGTAAAAATATCTATGCTTTAAAATAATTAACGAAAATGTAAAAATAATTTGTATCCAAATTTTATTTCTCAAAACAGTCCAACATCGGACCAAATTCTAGATCCACTACCCATTTACACTTCTTCTTAGGCTTTAATATTATTAAATTTATTTTTGCATCTTTCATGTTTTAATTTTTTTTCTCTTTCATCAACTTTTCAGTTTTCAATCCTCATTATTCGGATTTTCTCTTTTTTTTTCTTACATCAATTTTTCACCATAATTCTCTCCCTCGTTGTTGAAGAAGAACTAATTCTTCAAGTTCATATTAATTTGTTCAAATTTATCAATTAATCAATAAATCTCTCAATTGGTAAAGGTATTTTCGAAGTCATCATTTATTTTTGCAAGTTTTCATGAGATTTTGCTTTCTAAATCACACATTATGTTGAAATTCGGATTGTATGCATTAAGGTTTTTCCGTTATTTTTTTTGATTTTATGTGAGTTTGTTAACATACTCATCTAATTTTTATGTATTTCAGATTTTTAGTATTTTAAATAATTTTTTTGATCTTTTTTTATGATTTGTTTTTATATTTCAGATTTAGTAGAATCTACATTAGCATTTAGGTATTTAGTTGTTTCAAAAAAATATTTGAAAATATTTTGAATGTTCTGTAGTTTGTAGTCAAATTTGTTTTTACGTGTTTATTTTTTATGTATAAGTTGAACTAATATAAACAATTTTATATTTTGTATTATGTTTTTTACTTAACCAATAATTGTATTCATAGTTTACTTGCATAATTAAGTGTGTGGATTTTTTTTCACTTCCCAAGACTCTTTTAAGAAATGGTATTTATTAGTAGTTATGCTTTTAGCTACATTGCATATCATGAGTTAGTGATGAAGAAGACTGTATTCAATTAGCTTTATTATGTATCCCAAATTAGTTGTATCCTCAAAGAATTATATTACATTCATTATGTAGTTGTTTAATATTGTATATAGTTTAAATTTTCTTTGATGTTTTCGATTCAATTAGCATCCAAAATGAATTGTATTCAGTATGTATCCTAAATTAGTTTGTATATATTATATGAAATATAATATATTCATTACATATCACGTTTATATATTCTAAATTTTGAATTCCCTAGTTTTTTTAAAAAAAATCAATTATCCAAGATATTATATTGTCATGTCGCAATTGAACAATTACATTGTACATGTATTGCATTCTGACTTTGTGTCAATGTCACATCATTCAAATTTTTTGTGCATTCAAAAAATAATGAAAACCCAATGGACTAGAAGAATAGAGTAAAGTTCAAAATCATGAGCTTCAAGGTGAAAGAACCGATGAACTATGTACTTGAATTGTTTAGTTAGATTTTTTTGAACATAAATATGAAATTGTTGGTTAATTGTGAATCCCCTTAGTTGTTGATCCTTACTTTTTAAAACTTCTTTAGATATAATTTTATTTGAAATGTACTTAGATGAACTTCTTTAAATATGATTTTATGTAAAATTATTTTAACATGTAATTGAAATATAAATTGTGAGTGACATACAATTAAGAACCGTACGTAATAATAAAGTAATACAGATTTATTGGCATTCGACTTGATATGGAATAGTGATATATCGTGGTTTCACGGTATTTTTCATGCTTTTCCCTTAAGTTTAGTGTGTGTCCAAAAGCCTTTTTGTATTGATTTTTATGTAAGTTTCCCCTTATTTACAGGAAATCTATCTAAAGATTAACACGGATGTTTTTGAGCAAGAAATGCAGAAAAGTTATTACCTACGGAGCTTGTGACGGTCCGTAGGTGGCATCGTAGTGAAGCTGCTGAAGGAAGATGGGGAAGTCTGACCAAGTGTGGGGTTACGAAGTGTATGATGGACCGTCGTAGCCATGACGGTCCGTCCTGCTGATTCGTCGTGATGATCAGAGAAGTAGTTCCAATACCCAAATTCCAAGAAGTTTATGTGTTATGGAACAGAGACACTCGACGGACCGTCATGCTTGAAACGGTCTGTCATACCTGTTCGTCGATGTAATTGATCCACTTTTTTTGGAATTGATTGTTGGTGCGTTTGTAGATTAATCAAGTGAACTTCTGGATTTTATTCTTTCTCATTGAAGGAAGTGGATAAATTCTTATATTACATATAGAATATTTTTATTATGACTATTGGTAACTAAACTCCATAACTAGGGTTGTGGGAACCAGAGTGGGACTAATAATGTAAAAAAATCTAACTAAAATAATATTCTAGATAGTGTCGTTGGCATGTATTGATGATTCTTTCGTTAAAAGTCTTTTTAATGGAAGGCCAACGTAGAAACTCCTCGCCTTAATGCTGACTGTGTCGGACCAAGGAGGTAGATAATAGGAAAAATACAACATTGATTTAGTGTATACTATTCCTAGGTTTATTTGATTTGTACGAGGTAATAACTTAGTCCAAATATCGAATACAATGGCTTAATATGAGGTAAAAGTAAGAGTTAGTTAGCAACACAACACGTAGCCAGGAACCAAGTTGTGTATTGAAAGGGTTTTCTAGCTGCCTGACCAAGGATTTTTTTGAGAATACATAACTTATAACTTTCATGATGCCAATATACTAGGAAAGAATTGTATAAGTTTAGAATTATCAATTAGGCAACCTGTGGGAACACTTAACCCTATTACGTTTATTAATTTGATAAAACTCCAAGTTTGCTTCTTTTATTGGTTACTTTACAATTCAGTTAGTTATCCTTTATTAATTTAGAAATAAAACCCCCCGTTTTAGTTCATTTTTTATTTTCTAGCGAAAATAATTGACTAAATATAGTATAATAGATTGAAGTTAAGTTTGCTATTGTTCCCTCGTGGAAACAATCCCAACCTCATTAGTTTGAGTTCTTTACCTTGTACGCCGCTTTATACTTCTTATTTGGAAGTAAGTTTGAGGTATAATTTTGGCGCCGCTGCCGGAGAAGTGCTTTTAGCTTAAGTTAAAACTTAGTACTATATTTAGTCGATATTTTACTTAATTTTACAACAAAATTGTTTATGTTTTTTTGACTCTTTGCAGAACTAATCCTTCCTTGTAGGGGGGGGGGGGGGGGGGGGGGGGGGGGGGGGGGGGGGGGGGGGGGGGGGGGGTGACAAATACACGGATAGGAAGAGAAAACCTTGTTCTTCCCCCTTCGATCACGAATTAGAACGACACTACACAACATGAATCGAAACTTGTTATTAATGATGATGGGGATCCAAACCAGAAACATTTCATCTCCGGTTTTGATGTTTTTCATGGTCAGTTATTACCCGATGATCAGGTCAAAACAACAAGGGGACAAAATCCCCCCCAGTCCCCAAAAAAGCTACAAAGGCTATGAATTAGCAGACTCTGATGGGCCACTTGTCTTGCCCCCGCTAACCCACAAGACCACAACCTTTGTGGTAACCAATAGTCCTAATGCAAATGCTCACTGCCAGAGGTTTGTTTTCAAGTCTACCTTCTGAGACCGCGCCACAGAACCATATAGCTAGGTAAGGTGCGTTGTAAAAGCTGTATAGGGAGGCTGATTTGGGTTTTAAATGTAATAGTCTAAGAGTCTTTCCTCCTCACTGATGGAAGAGGGGGCCTATGCTATTTGGTTCACTGACTCCCTTATATAGACTCAATTTACACTTTGAACAACTAAGGGACGTTTTCTCGTTAGCAAGCTAACTACCCGGTATCCAAGAAACTAAACCCCAAAGACGAGTGAACAACGTTGTGGCACTACCAGGAGAGTCATTTCGTCAGTTCTTGGAATAATTCACCTCATTTTTTAAAAAGCGTCCCCATCAAACCACTCATAGATGATGATTCATTGAAGGAATATGTCTATACAGGGGACAGGATGATAATAATAAAGCTCTCTTGGATACTATAGAGGGTTGGGTTTAGGGGAGTGTCCTATCTTGAAGATTGCCACAAAGTTAGAGAAATCTCCCAGAACAATAAGCTTGAGTACTAGAAACCAGATACTTGAGAAATCCGTTCTAAGTGCAATCCACTACAACCCAGCACAGATTATTCGTGAAGAGATGGCTCAAATGGAGAATTGAGCTTGGGCGTTGGTATTAAACATATCACTTTTGGGTGCAGAAAGATCATGCATTTAACTACTTTGTTCTAACCACCACCACCACCAAATATGAATTGGCTATTGTGAGAAATTCCTAGCGGTAACTTAACGACGGGGGGTTCCGACGAATGACCAAGGCTCAAACCAGGAGAATTGACGTCAGGTCAAGGAAACCCAAGGTCGGATCTATGGTAAATATAACCGTGAGTCTTATGTCCGATATGAAAACTATAAAAACTATGAACCGCAAAAAAAAAACTTCAACAGGGGTAACTATGGTAATCAGAAATGTTAGGAATGGGCCCTATGTCTCCCCTCCTCAAAATCGTGAAGTTTACTCCTAAGGTGTGAATAGTATGCTTTTATTTGCGGATATGTGAAACAAAATGATGAGGAGGTTTGATGCTAGTGATGAGCACATTAAAGAGTTAAGGAGTGATTTAGCGGGTAATTGGGCAAGAAAGTCGATACAAAGGCCATATATCGATTAAGTAGAATTGAGTCGCAAATGGCAATTATCTGTGACGTAAAGAAACTGCAACCCGGGCACTCTCCCAAGGCAGCGCAACTATCCACATCCAAAATGAATGGATGTTATATTGCAACACTACTCGAGGTGGTAGCAAACTATTGACTCACTTATGTCGTCTAATTAGAAAAGTGACAAAAGATAATTATAAAGTGCTAGAGGTTAATGGTGAAATAGAAGATAACAGTGGAAAAGATGCCGAAGTGCCTACAAGGTGATTCCCATGCCTTACCAGAAACCACCACCCCCCTTTCCTGTCCCTCAAGATTAGGTGAAAAAGACCGAGTGGTAAATTCAGCTTTTTTATAACAAGTTGAAGCAGCTTTCTATCAAATGTCCCTTCGTAGAAGCTCTAGAACAAATGCCCTTTTATGCCAAGTTTATCAAAGATCGGTTACAAAGAAAAGATCGTCACTTCGAGGATATGATAGAATGAAGCATGTAGTGATATTGCTAACACTACAAAAAGATCTCTCGTACAAAAGGAAAGAATACCCGTGTGGCGTTCACTAGTCCTTTTACATGTCGGGTCCTTACTTTTGGCGAAGCATTATGTGATCTAGGGGCAGCATAAATCTCATGCCCCTCTCGATTTACAAGAATTTGGGTTTTGGTTGACCCCAAAACCACTGCGCTGGCTACTGAATGGCTGCTCCGACGACAGTTGAAAAGCCTATAAGAGGATCTCCACGATATGCTAGTAAAAGTGGGTTGTTCTATTCCGACAAATGTTGTTATTTTGATTGTGAAGGTCGATGTTCATCAATTGCCTATTATTCCCTTGGGAGGCCATTCCTTGCCTACGTAGAACCTTAGCTGATAGTGGAAAAGCGCAAGATGAAATTTTCGGTGAACAATGTAAGAATCGACCTTCACATGTGCTAGTTCCATGAGGAAGAGTGTGTGAGATCCATATCGGTAACTGCTATAATCCTACAAAGAAAAGATGAAGAAGCACCATGAGTCTAAAAATTGAAAAACGAGAGTTTTATTGGTTGGGATGTGGTGAATTTTATACATTAGTGCGTTGGCTTTTCCGGGCAAGCTCAAGGTCCAAAGGACTGGCCCTACTTGATTACCCGACTATTCCCCCATTGAGCAGTTGAGTTAGAAACCAAGAAGGGTGTGTGGTTTAAGGTGAATGAATAACGAATAAAACTCTATTTTGGGCATGCTGAATCGGCGAATGAAATAATCGAGGAACACCAACTGGATGAAGGTTAAGTAATCAAGTATCCTCAGTCATGCCGCGAGGTTAAAACAGGCGCTGGTTGGGAGGTAACTCAATACTTATAGTTTTTCTTTCTAGTAGTGGTAACATTTTCTACTTATGGGTTTTAAATTTGAAAGCACATCACCAGGAAATTCTGCAGAAAATCACTCTGCAATAGTCACTGACGGACACATCGACGGACCCTCATGCATGCGTCATGCCAGGTACGTCTTTCAGTTATTTTCAAAACTAGGGCACACGTGACGAAACCCATGACAGACCATCTCATCTGCGATGGACCATCGTTGGGGACTCGTTGTGTCATTATGAGCGTACTCGACCCGACCCGACTGGAGGTATTTTAAAAATTCTTAACATTTAAAAACCCCACCTCTTCACTTCACCCAGTTACTTCCCTCTTTCTCTCATTTCCCTCCCTTTTCAACTTCTAACTTCCCTACCTCTCTTCTCTATCAATCGATCGCTTCCCCAAGTTCCCCAATTCCGGATATCTCCTTTTTACTGGTCAAAGTCGATTGTTGTGGTTCTGTTCTTGATCACCAAGTACCTTCCTTGCTTGTTTTTTCTCAAATTTTCAGGTATGTATCTCTGATCTCTACCCATTTACATTGCATTTTTGTTTATCAATTAGTATTAGCCTATTTCTTATTGATGGGTCTTCACTCTTTGATCAAATTTTGTCTGACCTAGGTTGAGAATCCTCAAATTGCCTTGTTAAAACTCTAGAAATAAGTGCTTTAGCATTGCTAGTTTACTAGGTATTTGGATTAGAAACATATAAGTTATCACTAAGTGTTTTATGTGAGTCACAGAGAATGAATGTGGCATCCTCAGTTCTTACACTGAATGACAGAATGAGACCCCGATGACGCACCGTCGTACCCACGATGGACCGTCATAGAGTCCGTTCCAACACCCCCAACACCTCGCTGTCCAATTTTCTCCAAGTGTCCACCAACGGACACATGCGACAGACCGTTGTTCCCACGACGGTCCGTCCTGCACAACCGTTCTGGTTGTCAGAGACCCTATTCCTAAGGGTCACTAACTTTTTCTAAGTTTCCTCTTACAGACATCTACGACGGACCGTCATACCCTCGACGGTCTATCCTGCACAACCGTCATGACGGTCAGAGACCCATCTCCTGAGGGTCTCCATACTTTTTCTAAGTGTCCTCTGACGGACATCTACGAAGGACTGTCATACTCTCGAAGGTCCGTCCTGCACAACCGTCGTGACGGTCAGAGACCCCTCTCCTAACTTTTTTCTAAGTACCCCATGACGGACATCGATGACGGGCTATCATTGTCACGACGGTCCGTTCTGCTTAGCCGTCACACTTGTCAGAGACTTTTCTTCAAGGGTCTCCACATCAACATAGTTAAAGTAAGACATGACGGTCCTTCATACTCACGACGAGCCGTCACCTGGTCCGTCGGTGTTTCACTGTTACTGCAGAAAAGCCATTACAACTTAGTTCTTATATTTATTTTGTGTCATTTTTGCTCGTCTTATTTTCTCCTTCTCGTACTAATATTGATTCTTTATAGGTACTATCTCTAATGGCACCAAAACAGATCGAGTTTACACATGTGGGTATTCAGATTCTGTCGCCCCGTCTGTCCGCCTGGTCATAGGCCTTGATGATGACCATGATCCCAAGTACGTGCCCCCAGGCACTGCCACTCCATCACGAGCTGCACGGGCTACCAGAGCTACGCCCAAAAAGGTGGCATCCGGCGTAGTCACTGCCTCCCAGTCTAATGAGGAACACACACTGACCGTCACACCTTCTGGGTCAGCTACACATGAAGAAGGAGCGTGTGACTCCTTAGGAGTTTCGTGGTCGGAGGAAGCCTATGGGTATTCCAAAGTCCCTGCCCCCGCCACATCTGCACAGTCTTCCTCTTCTGATGAGGCTGACAGTTCTGATTTCACTCCAGGCTCACCGACTCGTGCTCTCACCCCGGTTGCCGACCAGCCCAACCGGTGGTGTGTCGACGGGCAATATCAAGTGTATTCCAACGCCAAGTTTATGAATGATAAAGGCGTCATGACACGGACCCTTACACTGGATAGGCGGTTCCTTACGGGAAGTCTCTCCACCATGCGAGAGATCCACAACATCTTCACCAGACATAGGCTGGAGTGGGCAGCTCGTCCTTTAGGCCGTTATAGTGAGGAGTTTGTCCGAGAGTTCTACGCCTTTTACGTGGCTACTCTCAGAGCACAGATAGATAGGTGGGCTGCCCCCGCCAAACATGCCCCACTTGAGCATGTATGAGTACGTGGCATTCAGGTCGATATCTCCCTACCCGCCATTCGCCGGTATTTATACGGAGAGGATGTTGATGCCAACAGGACCCACTCCACCGCCCCCGAGTTTAGACTACCGTTGGGAAAAATTGAAAGATGGTCAATTTTTCGCAGTGAGCAATCGCTGAGAGAGAGAGGACAACCAAGAGGTGGATGGACCGGCATTGATGTTGATGGACGAGGGTGCCGACTCAGTAACGGAGCATAAGGGAGCCATCAAGACAGGCTAAATGGACATTCACGGCTAAGTTTCTTATGGTTTGAGTGTCCTTGTGCAATGCCTTTCCCCCACCGACAGCCAGATATTATAGTCACATGGGATCGCTGCAATTTTTTGAGGAGGCGATGATAAATCGGGTTTGAGGTGGACATCGGCTGGGGCTTTCTACAGGTGGTCCATGCACGAGAGGGCTTTTTAAGGGCTCACAACTACATTAACAACCCTTTTCCGTGAATGATATTTCCCTATCTATGCCGATATGCAGGCCGTGCACCATCTAGCACCATGGATCAACTTAAGGACTAAACCTGGGCACTGTTGATACTCCCGGCCTCATTAAAGGAATGAGGGCAATTGGTTCGGCCCACAGCGAGGGCCCGTTCCAGGAGTGCCTCTACTAGTGGAAAAATCGGTGATACGGTAGGCACCTGCTACGCCTGGCACGGCATGCTGCTTTGAACCACTAAACACTACCCCGGTCGAGTCTATACCTGGGATGGTCTACGCACTCGCCCCAAGATCCCTTACGCCCAGCACCTTTCTCGCCTGGTCCGCTCTTCTAGGCGTTCAGAAACTAGAGGCACAGATGGATATGTCTTCTGCATCACATCCAAACCTTCGTGCAGAGGCTAGTGAGCAGAAGAGCGCCTTGGATGGTTTTTAAATGGTCCACACACAAAGCGGGGAGACGATCATTCGACGTCTAAGTAGCGCTTGCGACGCTTTTGAGTTAGCGGGTTGCTTCTCGGCCATCCCCTCAGGTGGACTTGTCGACCTGTCAGGCTCGCGGGCGAAGAGTCCGAGCGTTACATTGATATGATCTAGCAGGCTAGGGGGCCTGAGTCTGAGGCCCCATTCTGTAGAGCCTGCTGAGGACACAGTGATGGCAACCTATTCGCACTTTGATATTCCCACACCTACCCCTCGAGAGAGCAATAGGAGCAAGGGGCGAGAGGAGGATGAGGGCTATAGAGCACGGAAGAACGGAGCGTCGTGAGATGGAGGCTGCGAGGAGAGCCTCGCTTGCTGATGAGGGGGCTTGTCGGATCAAGCTTGTAGAGTCAAATACTGGGCATCTAGCCCCAGGAGATGTTGGCGGGGTTTCGCGGAGGCATGCGATGGTGCTTGTTGATGAGGAGGCGACAATACTGAGGTGTCCAGACTACAGAGGTAGTGGTTTGAGGAAAACCAGACCCACCAGCTTGCTGATGTCGGCGCTTTGACGCCCGAGGCTTGGCTTGCACCTACCACCTCGTATTTCAATTTATTTATGCCATTGGTTTTGGGGAATTGCATGTATTTTTGTTGGGGGTGAGGTAAATAGGAAAGTGAGATGCATAGGGGGAAGTCTGAGCTAGCCCAATTCACGTATAATCCTTTTGAGTTTTCCTCGCTTGTGTTCTTTTCCCAAGAGACTGATTACTTTTTTATGTCGACCGGGCAAGTCTATATATTGTGTCCACAGTTTAACTTTTGAAACATGATGGCTAAATGATATCCTATGAAATGAAATGATGCAGGACTAGTACATAGTAAATGATAAAATGGTGGCTCTAAGCGATGACATAGGATACACCATGCATGACCCTAAATTCTAACTTGAATTGGTGTCTGATTTAATCTAGCAGGTAATGAGATGTCAAGTGAGTGTGAGGAAGATTTGAATCATTCCACTATTTCTGTAGAAGCTAGAATTGCCTGTTTAGTCTTGTAAAAGTAAGCTGTAATAGACCCAATTAGAAGGATCATCGGCCCCTTTATTCAATATAGCCAATTTTTAGCCTAAATAAACAAAAACGACTGAAATTAATTCTTCGTTGATCAAAATGATTTGAAGCTAAGATAGACCTTCTTTTTCACCCAACTGATTCTTTTCTGGAATACGTGTTTTTTGGCACTAGGTCCCTCTGGACATGTGCACCTCAGCTTATGCCAAAAACATAAGTTGAGGATGGCTAATTAGTAAACAACCTTTCATGGCCGTGACCCAAATTTGGTATATTGTGTACTTTGACTCATGGAAAAGCCATGCGTTGAGGGTGTCTATATGAGGAATGCTCTGGAAAGTGGGGGTTGTAAAGAATAAATGATAGAGAAACAACAAAAGTAAGTGCCTCAAGAACCAATTGAACGAAACGTGAAAGCAATAATAATCATAAATACAATAAATAACAAGCAGCAAGGAAAGAAGAGAGTTCACTACATACCCACATGACGAAAGATGGGAAAATAGCAAAGGTGAAAGAATATAAGAAATTGGGCCGAACTAAAATGCTAAAAAGCGGTATGTTAGACGATATGTCAGGAGGCAAAAACACCAGAGTATACCGAAATATACCATAACTGAACGTGTACCTTGTTACAAGCTAAAGAACAATCCTATCGTGATCTTAATTAATGTATAGGACGAATTAAAGCAGTGAAAAATAAGGGCAAAATTATGGCCAATATGCCTGAATGAGTGTGGAATTTGTTGTGAGAGTGGTGTGAAAAGTAACCGTTTTATACTCTAACTAAAATCATTGTGTGAAAAAATGAAACAATATTGTTTGAAAGTGAGGACATAGTTGCCAATACAGAAATATTAGACTCAGTGAGAAGAGAAATGAAAAAAGGATAGAGTGTCAGTGCGCGTTGCGTCTGGTGTCCAATAGATCTGATAACATAATTAAGCCCAAATCGTGGATAACCATGATAAAACCTGATGAGGACTAATCAGGATTGATAGCCAAATGATTGAGAAAGCTTAAAACATGGATACGATAGTACAAAGATTGTGTAGTGAGTTAGTGTGTCGGTTGCGGACCAAACACCGAATTTAAGTTGAGGGGTGTGATATACCTTGTATCCCGATAATTTTAATATTTTTCCTTAAGTTTAGTGTGTGTCCAAAAGACTTTTTGTATTGATTTTTATGTAAAGTTTACCTTCTATTTGCAGGAGGAAATTTGTCCTCAAGATGAGCGGAGTTTTGAGCAAGAAATGCAGAGAAAAGTTACACCTACCCAAAGCTGGACGGTCTCCGTCGTGCCTGTTGGACGGTCCGTCGTGCAAAGGTTGTGACGGTCCGTAGTGGAATTTTGAAGCGTGTTGAGGGAAGATGGGAAGTATGCCCAGTGAGGGGGTACGAAGGCATGAGGACCGTCGTACGCCATGACGTCCGTCTGCTGGTTCGTCGGATGATCAGAAAGTCACTCCAGTGACCCAATTTCAGAAGTTTTTTACAGTGTTAAAGGAAGGACAGGAGACCCGCGACGGACGTCTGCTTCGAAAATGGTCCGGTCATAACTGTTCGTCGAGGGTAATAAAGAAAAATAGCAGAAGGATCTATAAAGTAATAGTGATGAGGGAGGACGAGTGACGGGCAGTGTGACCACGACGACCCGTCACGAGGAGTCCGTCGACCCAAACCGCATTTTGACCGATTTCAATAATTAGGTCATCTTTATTAGGTTTTGTTTTTTATAAATAGTTTTGAAAAACCTCGTTTTGGGGGTTTGATTCTCTTAGGTTCGGACTCTTTATAATTGTTAGATTCCTCTTATGTTAGCTCGTTGTCAGTAGACTTGTGATTATTATAATTTCTTGGAGACTCTTAGTCTTCGATTAATTCTAGTAATTGATCCACTTTTTCTGGAAAAGAATTGATTGTTGAGGCATTTGTTGATTATCAAAGTAACTTTTGGATTTTTGATTTTTCTAATTGAAGTTTAAGTGCATTAAATTTTATATATATTACATATATGAATCTTGCGATTATGACTATGGGTGGGTAAATAAACTCAATAACTAGGTCCCTGTGGGCGGAAATTGGGTGAATAATAAGATAAAATCTAAACTAAAATAACAATCAGAAAGAGTGTCTTGAATGTATTGATAATTTCATTTAGAAGTTCTTTTTTTGAAGGATGAAACGTTATAGAACTCGCCTTAATGCTAATTGCCGGACCAAGGACTTTGAGGTAGATAATGGAAAGACATTGTCAACTAAGATTCAGTGCATACTATCTAGTAGGCTAGTATTGATTGTACGAGGTAATAACTTAATCAAATACGATACATGTAATATGGAGGGTAAGGTAAGGGTTAGGATAGCAACACACGGTAGCCGGACCAAGGTGTGGAGTGTGAAATTTAGATGCCGTACCAAGTCTTTAGAAATACATAATTATACTTTCATGCAAGATACTAGGAAAACAATTGTCTATTAATTCGAATTATCAAGTTAGACACTGTGGGAACACTTAAACCCTAGCTAGTTACTTTTATTAATTGATAAACTCCGGTTTGATTTTTTTAGTTGGTTACTTTAATTTAGTTAGTTATCTTTATTTAATTTAGTTATAACCCCCCACACCCCCCACCTGTTATTGTCTTTTGTTTTCTAAGGAAATAATTGACTAAATAATAGTAATTATAGATTGAACTTAAGTCTGAACTATTTTCCTCGTGTGAACGATCCCAACCTCATTAGTTGGATTCTTTACTTGATACTACCAGTTTACTTCTTATTTGAGAAGTAAGTTTGAGCGTATCAAATACAAAGTGATGATGAAATATAAACTGAGCACGATAAATACCAATTTCAATTGAAAATTAGACCAAACAATATAAAACCTGTTGGTATACTATTTGATATTCAAATTGAGATGAAATACAAAATGATTATCCAAATACAAACGTGTAGTATGATTATTTTAAAATTGTGAATGAATACAAAGTCAAAGATAAACTAGTTGGTATAAACACATAATGAGCAAAATAAAATACAAAACTATTTGACTGATGCAATTAAGATGACTGTTATCTAAGAATAATAAATAAACTGTATTTTGGGAGAGTTATCGTTGAGAAATGAATCCGAAACCAAATAAATTACAAAAACTTTATGGATCTATACATATAAAACAAATACGAAATCAAATCTAAATACAAACTATTTGATATACAAAATGATAGTGAAAATACGAAATAAGCAAAATAAAATACATATGTAAGATGGATGAATATCTATACATTGAATACATGAGTGTTTTATTATGAATACTAAAAAAATTCCTAAAAGGAGATACCATCACACATAAACTTCATAACATTAACATGATAACCAAATAGCTTCATAAAATTCTAGACGTTTTTAAAGATAAATTATAACTTCATACTGTTAAAACGATGCCTTAGCAGAATAAACTGCAAAAAATATGATTATGTATGGTAAATAAAAGTTTCTAGAAACAAAAAAAATTAAGAAAATTGGATAGTGAATTTTTTAGAACAATGGTGAAAGGCGGGTTTTTTTAGAACATGGTGAAAGAAGAAGAAAAAGATGAAAGTTGGTGTATTTTAATAAATAGCCTATTAGTTTTTTGTTTTTGAATTTTCGTAACTGATGAAACTTTCAAGCAATTGTTTCTTTTTAATATTTTTCTCTCCCTTTAAATTCTCCTTTTTATTTTTTTAACAATTGTATTCTTTCAATTAAAACAAATATTAAAAATTTAATAAGATACACAATAAACTAAAGTTTTGACATTTTTACTAAATATTGAAAGTATTGACAATGAGTCCTATTAAATGTCAAAATATTAATATTTTAAAAAAAATTCCCAAAATATACATGTAATAATTCTTAAAAAAATTCAGCCTAAGGCTGAACTCTAAGTTTTGTGGGTTGAACCAACGAGACTAACGGATCAAATGAGGCTGAGCCAAAAAATCTCGTTTCCAAATAGGTTTAAAAAATTAAATCAAACTCCATTCAATTCAGGGGTTATGTTTGACCGGCCTAGCGAGCCAACTCCATTTTGAAAGCTCTAATCACAGTAATCAAGATTCATAAATTAAGGATAAAAACAACCTTGAAACAAGATACTATACAGATCAAAAGTTAATCACTGAGAGTAGTAAAAAATTGAAAAAAGAAATTATAACAATCCAATTATTCAAGAATTGACTATTAGAAATATATTAACTAATTAACAACAATTATATAAACACAAGGAAAAGCATAGACATGAGGAAGTGGAGCTTCTTGGCATTTCAATCAAATTTAATAAACAAAGGAAAAATTATAGATAGTTCATGAAAATATTCCTTTTTATCATATAGGAAAAAATTATCATATATAACAAGGATGTGAAATATTTTTAAAGTTACATGTACCGATGTTAATTATAACTATTTAATTGAAAAGAAAAGGTAAAATAATATTTGCCCCAATAATAGCAAATATTTTTTAAACAATAAGACCTTTTTATCATATAGGAAAAAATTCCATAGATAAAAGGATGCTGAAA
This sequence comes from Solanum habrochaites, assembly GCA_027704765.1. NCBI lineage: Eukaryota > Viridiplantae > Streptophyta > Magnoliopsida > Solanales > Solanaceae > Solanum > Solanum habrochaites. The sequence continues at coordinate 57,299,141 of JAKWJA010002500.1, forward strand.
TATTTTAAAGTTACGTACCGATGTTATTATAACTATATTTAATGAACCAGAAAAGGTTAAAATAATACTTTGCCCCAATCATTGTGTCATTGAGATCTGGTTTAAAAAATAAGACACGATATTATCAAAAAATATTTAATCGTAAATAAATCAAAAACTTCTTAATAGGCTAAACAAAAATCAATATATCCCCTCTATATATAAATCTTTAATTCAAAACCGCCCTGATGTTGCGCAACTCTATACGGACCTCATTGTTTCTGCTTCTTTTTGTCTTGCTTTTTTCATTTTAAAATATTTTTTTTATTAATTATAAAAATTCAATCCATATTTAATAATGAATCATATTGAAATGAGTTACAAAACACCCCCATCTATTGACATTCTCTACTTAAAAACATAGTTCCTTTTCGATTCCCCTTTTTAACCATTTTATTGATTTATTTTATTATAAATACCATCACTATGAGCAGGTTTGCATCTTCCTTTCCATTTTTCATTCTTTCTTTTTAGTTCGCTATTAATCTTTTAATTTTATTTTCTTCACAATCAGGTAGTTAAAGTAATAAAAAACGAAGACATAGAAAAGTATGAGTCACGATATGATCTTCACTGTTGATGAAGATCCAGTGGTTATATTCTTGAAAGTCTCAGCACCATTTATTTGGTACAGTTCAACCCAAAACTTAAGAAAAACACACCTAATTATCTTGAGGAGATTCACGCATAAAGAGGTGTAGTAGTATAAAGTTTGATTGAATTTTCAAAACTTTTTGAAGATATTGTGGAACTATTTTGATTTCCCCATTAATATTCTTTTGTTCTATTCTTATTTATTATTTCATTTTGAACAAAAAACACTACACTTATTCCATTCATTGTTGGGGGTCTGGAAGATGAACGATGCACCCTATATAGATATATATTATATAGATAATATATAGATTCTGATATAATATATATATGATATATATATACGAGATATATGATATATATATTAGACTTATATATATATATATATTATCAGATATACTATATATACCTTATATATATATATTTAGCATTTTTTCCATGGCTTGATCACAATGGTATACTACCGATGATACACTTTTTTTCATCATCTACTGAATTATTTTTGTCGCTAAAAAATTAGTGATTGGTCTAGTCATATTGGTAATCAATACAAAATAAAATGAATAAATATTTCTTTTAGTATCGCATATATTTAATGATATATTCAATTTGAGCACACCTGGTATTCACTTGGTCGAATACACACCATTGTTGTTGTTTTAAGAAACATATAAAGTTTGTATTTTTTAAGTTAGTAATTGAAACCATACGAGACATATGTAAATTTGCTGCCTAATTACCAAATTAATTTCGATAGAGAGACTTTTTTGTTATTTTGTAATTTTCATATAAAATAAAATTTTAACGTTCTTACACCTTGTCATTTTCTCCTTTAAATAGATAAGGGAGAAATATCTTTACAACATACTTGAAAACTTTGAATTTAGCATTTCCATAATTAATCTCATTAATTTTCCCTTCTTAAACTCAAGAATATGTATTCTTTTATCTTCATAACTTATATTCTATAATCTCCTATAACTCCTCATAACTATCAAAACTTTTAAATTGTTGTTAAACTTATCGATAATTATTGGGTTTCTCAAGCAGATCTAATATAAATGTGGTATTCGTCAAGACCCCTGCCTTTTTACGCAAATGTTATCGATCTCTAATTCTAGTTGATTGTACTCATGATAGATGAAATTATTATGAATGATGTTATAATTGATTTTTCGGGGTTTTTAGTTAGTCATGTCAAGAGAGAGATTAATTCTTGACCACGGAATCTTAGGCCTAATTTAGATTTCCGTATCTTTATACTCCTCATAACTCTCAAATTTTAAAAATGTGGTTAAACTTATGATAATTTCTTGTGGTTTTAATAATATCTAATAAAGGTGTTACTTGTTAAGAAAACCCTTTTGACGGCAAAGTTTGTTAAGTATTTTCATGTCACATTTGAGGTACTTCATGAAGAGAGTTTTAGCATTATATTATTCTTTTATATACGATATATTACATACTATAATAGATGATACTATATATATATATATAATTATATATATAGATATATAAGTTGAGATATATATATACTATATATGATATATATATTATATATATAGATAATTAATCTATACTATATATTCTTGAATATGATAGAAGATGTAAGTTATTTTGCAAAATAAAAAAACAATTGAAAACAAATATAGTATAATTGGAGGAATCCTGTTTCTTGTTATTTATTATTATTTTTTTAAATCCCACTTTCGGTGATCTATTTTTTATTTCACGTTTTATTGAATTAATGGACCAAAAAAACAAAATCTAATAAATAAAGACTGTGATCATAATTGAATTTCGCTACAATGTTTTTTAGTCAAAATTGTTTCTCTTTTTGTTGGTATACTTATATGTTAATGACGCTCATGCAAATATTTTGTTAAAGACTCCTACTGTTAGTTTATATCCTATGAAAATAATATTTTGTAAATCTTGAAGTATAATTAAAAAGTAGCGATCAAAAAATAAATAAATTCTTCAAAGGCATGAATTAACAATGAAAGGTGGACCCTAGAAGAGGAGAAAATCTACTGACATGTTACGGATCTACTTTACTTTCAAACTTTGAGCATTTCAAACTTATAAAAATTCGTGAAATAATTATTTGAGATACAATTTTATGAAATTTCAAAATAGGAGAAACATATATGCCACAAAAATTTATTCATGCCTTTGAGAATTAACTTTAGTTTTGTTACACTAGTTTCTTTTGAAGCATTTTAATAAAAGATGAATTACAAAGACAATACGATGATTTCGATTTTTAAGATGTTTTCTAGAAGAAATAAACACAAAATTTTGTACCAAAAAAACTTTCATATGAGGATGCTCAAATCAACCACGTGATTTTGTTTTATTCACTCGAGGCAGACTTGTTATGTGTTGACAATTCACACGAGCACACTTCCAAGTTCCCCTACTATACTAAGTAATGAAGTCATATATATTAGGGTGTTTCATGTATAATTTATATAGAAACGAGGTGCATGCAATCATTGATTTGAAGGTTGCTATATGATTCATTTAATAACTTTTCGAAATTTCTTCATTCTATAACATAATATGTGAGAGGTTTATTATCAATAAAAGCATTTTTACTAGCTTATATGATTTATTTATCTTTATATTTATTAAAATTATAGATTAAAAATATAGTAAACGCCGTTGATAATTTTTTAAATAGGAACATATCTTCATCGAGGGTGAAGATATTGAAAAGCTAATAATAGGTACATTTGGATACATTTAAAACATCAAATTTGACCAAATGATAACAAATCTTTGATATAAATGCAACTAGAGAATCTAAATACACATAGATGTGATTCATGCCTCACAACAATCTAACAAATTAAATTGTCTATTTGAAAAAAGAAAACAAAAACGATCGAAAATGCCCCTATGTAAGGATTTATCTATTACAAATATGAAAAAGAATAAAAGAGTCAAGATGGTTTTCTTAATATTTTTCACGTTACTTATAATATTAAATTTTTTCTCTATAGTACTCAAGAAACAAAGCTACATCGGAACTATGTTGTAATATAAGATTCAACTCCTTGATATTCCAACAAAAATGTTAGAAAGGACATATTAACTACGTGTCCAAACAAAAAATTACTAAGAAACACTATATTGTGACATATTGATTATAATGTAAAATTTGTTAAGTTTCATTTCAATCATCATCTCAAAACGATCTTTATAATTAATGTATAAGTAAAAAAACTCAAGTGATAATATTACGTTTGAAAATAAAGAGAACTATATAATTGATTTTAAAAAAGTAATCTTTTAATATTATTTTAAAGAACGCGCGAAGTGCGGCCAAATTTCCTAGTAATATAGAAAATTGTGATATACTGGTAACAATTACATAATTGAATCTTAAAAAGAGCACAAAATTGGGGAGGGCATATGTGAATCTTTCAAGGAGCAAGGAGGAGGAACAAAAATAATTAAGTAACGGACTCCACATCATCACCTCACCACTAGAATTTCGTTAATTGCCGATTGCAAAATTACTTAGAATGCAGTTGGAAAATGTGGTCTTTTCGTACATTCTAATAAACAAACACATTCTGTTGTAAAAATGGGAGCGAACGCTAAAAGAACATTTGTAATGAACCTCATATTTCAAACTGATAACAAATAATTTGCTAACCAGACCTCTATTACTGCTTTTCATGGACGGTAAATGACTCATTCCCTTATATTTCTATAAAGATTTCAAGATCAAAGGGTGTAGAGCAAACAATGACCATTATGCCCGAGCTAAAAAAACAACACAAAGGAAAATAAGAAGTATATACTAAGCTAGTTCATTCAAACAATATGTCAACTAGACTCGAACTTAGGCCTGTTAGCATTTTTTATTAATGCTGATATGGTCCGTATTACATGGGTCCATTATCTAACTTCATGGATCTATTATCCCACTAAAGGAAAGGTAGTTTACTACTCATTATCCCACTAATGAGAAAATAGTTGATGTTGATTATCATTATCCCACTAATGGGAAGGTGATTAACTATCCATTATACCACTAATGAAAAGGTAGTTAACTACCCATTATTCCACTATATGGACCCACTATCCTACTACTCTAGTGGTTGGTAACTTCTCATAACCTCTTAACCATTCTTGATGGAAGCACGGTTATCATTTGGTTCAAAGATCCCTAAGCACATTATCTTCTAAGACTCCATACCATCTATAGTGATTTTGAGTGCTTAGAAGATCTTTGAAGAAAAGAAGAATTGTATGTCGATCAAACTATATTTTCGTTGAGCCATTGCTCTATCATGTCTTACACTTGACATCAGAGACATTGAATTTCCTTAGCTTTGTTAGTTTTCGGAATTCTTTAAAATCTCTCAAAATGGTTCTTAAAAACTCAGATCTTATTTTGAAATTTTTGAAAATATTTTTTCTAATAAGAAAAGACAATGAATTTGTTGTTTTGTTGATAATGTGCAACCCTAATCTTGTATATGATGTTGATTAATATTTAGTATTCCATATAATTTTATTTGATTGAGATTTAGTACACAACAATCTTAATTAAATTATCATTATATCTTATATTTTTTTATCACTTAAGAATTGATGTCTAATGATCTAAAATTTCTTTGATGCAAAGTTGAGCCCACAACATCTTTAATTGAATAAAATTTAAAGTTAACAATCAACATAAAGAAATTCTTAGACATTAGAATTGTAATTAATTAATGCATGATCTGAAACTTAATTTCTTGATTATTAAAGTTGCATAATTAATTACGGTAAAATATTAAATACTTTTGTAATAATGCCTACAACGAATTTGAATAAGATTATTGTTTTGGGTCATAAATATAGAATATCATGCTATTAACTTGAATATTAATATTATAAATATGGGAATCTAATGAATTAAAATAAACTCACAAACCATTTTTATGGTCAGTAGATCTTTCATATTACTGCCCTCCTATTTAATGTTAGGGTATGTATGTAAAACTTTTTTGCATTTCCAACATTCATAATTTCCTGTGACTTTGTGACATTCCCGATCTGAAATGGTGAGAACTATAAGATTTGGAAAGAGATAATTCTCCTTTACTTATGGATATTGATTATGCTATCAAGAAAGATGAGTCACCTATGAATGAAATAAAGACTCAAGATGAGATTTTTCTTCATGAACCTGTTTGAGTATTATATTCATTAAGACTAAAATCTCTGCTGGTATTTGTGGTTCTGTTGAACATCATAACAATGTCAAGACATTACTGAAGGTTATTGATGAACAGTTTGAGACTTCAGATAAGACACTTGCCAGCACCTTAATTATGAAATTCTCATCAATGAGGCTCACTAGTGTGAGAAATGGGCATGAGCACATTATGAAAATGCGAGACTTAGCGTCTCAACTAAAAAATCTTGAGGTCGAAATGTTTGAAACTTTTCTTGTGGCACTTAACACCTAATTATGAATTCTCATCAATCGAGGCCGTCACTAGTGTGAGAAATGTGCATGAGCCACTTATGAAAAGGCGAGACTTAGCGTCTCACACTAAAAATCTTGAGGTCGAATGTTGAACTTTTTTGTGCACTATAACCTTTAATACCTACTCACGGTATGGGTCCCTTAAAGATCTCATATAACACACATAAATAAATTGGTCCACTAAAGAACTCATGACCATGTGGTCTCAAGAGAAAGGGTCCGACTACTGATGGAACAGGGGAACGTGCATTCATCAATATCTAAGGAAAGAAATAAATCAGTCATCAAGAGGCTAAAAAAGGCACATGTGGGGGGGGGGGGGGGGGAAACAAACCATGTTAAAAGAACCAAGTGTCGCTTCTTGTGAAAGACGGGGCACTAGGTATTATTGGTCAATTTTCAATTTTAACAATCTTTGTTAACACACTACTTTTATCTCTCTTGTTTGTTATGAAGCTAATATGATTGATGTTAATCATAACACACATAGATTGATTCTACTTCTATAATCCATATTACAAATTCCTTGCAGGATTTAAGAAACCTACGAAAGTCAATGGGAGTTGATCGAAACACCTATTCTGAAAACAAGATGCAGTCGCATATGTAAGCTATTGGGACATGCAATTTAGTTCTTAGTAGTGATTTAATTTTATAGTTTGAAAAGATTTCCTCATTATTCTAGGAATTTAATTTCAATATCAAGACTTGTACCTTTGGAATATTCCTTCTTTCTAGAAGGTGATTCCAAACTATTTTTATAAATCTAAACTTGTTGGATATGGTACATTGTCTGATAGTCTTTTCTATCTTAATTTATAAAATGATTCCACTCATACTATTATGCATGTACAAGCTGGAAATAAACGATGTGTTATAAATGAAGATTCCTCTATCTTATGGCATTGTAGACATGTAGGGAGCACCCCCTAAATGTAACCGGAGTCGTTGTCCTCTTTCAGGACTAAGACTAGCCTCTTAGCTTATATCATTACATTCATAGGTCAAAAATACGGAACTATTTAATACTTTTCTATATCTATCTTGAGGTTTACATAGACCTCTCGCATACACATAATATAGTCATATCGAGTATACATAGACCCTTCGTATAGGAAGATTACATAGTCTTCTACTTTTATTGCACATAGGTATATAACATATAACATAGTCTTAAAATCTGATGTCTTATCTCACAACCAACTAAAATACGAGTATATCAATTGGACATATCCCATATATCAATGTAATAAAGCCACAGTTAGGCAATAAAATGCTTAGTACTCAAATGAAAAGGAAGAACTAAAAGTCTTATACTAAAACAACAATATAAACTTGATAGTGGAATTGCCCTCGGAAAGTGATGACCTATCCAACTCGGATGAGTTAGAATTCCAAGTCTTCCTTCAAAGTCGTTTAAAAAGTCCTTCAATGAGAGAAACCTAAAATGTTTAGGAAAAAGAGAGAAAATGAGGTTAGTACACCACTTGTACTAAGTATAAACCATATGCATGCACATCATGAAAGCATGCTAAAAAGGGACAACTCATTAAAGTAGCCATTTACTTTGAAAAGGCCGTAAGGCACATTCAAGAACACCATAAGCCTATCATAAAATATTCCTTAAGTCAAGAGCATGTAACATGACAGACCACCATACTAATCTATCAACCAACATCATATACTAATTGAACACTTAGTCAACAATTATACATCATTTTAATATCACTAATCCTGGTAGATTCATTAACACATAACCAAAGCAGATAGAATTACCCATGACCCATTTTAGTCACTATTCAATGACTAGCACGCCCCATAACTTACTCAATCAGTCCCACCCAATAGAACCCTGACCAATATCCAACTTCACACAACATATCATTTAAGAGTAGGTACATCAGACTTTAGAATTTGAGACCCAACACTGTTCGTAAGTGGAACCAATTCATCATATAGCCACCGTCAGGTATAAGATACTATTATTACCTTTACCACCAAGCCTGGACATTAGACATCCAACCCCCTAAAGCGCAACGACCCAATTGCAAGAGCGGAGCTCTACCACTGAGTCTATATCCCCCCGTCCAATGGCCTAATTCACTTCCACGAAGATCATCCAAACAACGGTTTTTGACAATCGCATGATACATTTGGCTTTCACATTCCAGGAAAGGTCATAACTCAGACAAAGATCAGTCTAGGTCGAGATGAATGGAAGATGCTTCTGGAACTAGTTTTTGATAGGATCCATCTTAGCTCGAAGGAAAGAACAACCAATCAATGTGCAAGATCATAATATACATATCATATACCATTATAAGCATATAAATATCTAAGAACATCCTCCTAAGACTTTCCTCAAGGCTAACTAGTGCAATGTTTAGGTAGAGTCCCATACCCCTACCTAAACTAAGCTAAACCCCTTAGGTTATCCTAGTTAGAGTTCATTTTACCTTTTGGGAACATCTTTCCTTAACTGACATAGACCACATGAGCTAGTGTGGAATCCGTTGTCATAGACCCTACACTAAAGGAAGGAGGACTATTAGCCAAGGTAGTACCAGAACATGAACATAGCAACTACGTGGATCCACTAGCTTGTAGTCCTATGGGAACAACATAGTTCAAGAAATAGGAGAAATAGTTGGGACCCTCTTTGTTCTACATGCATTATAGTCTCCAATCTTCTGAGTACATTAGTGATCCTACCTTCCCTATGTGGGAAGGGACACTCCTCACACTAGTTCACTCGGTGCTAATCGAGAGCCTTTTTTGAAATGTCCTTTAATGTCTTATTTATCATCATAGCTGAATGTATGTCATATGGTCTATAACTTGTAGCATCATCAATCATCACAACGCAATAAGAGATTGCATGAGTAATTTTTCCTTTCAGTACAATTCAATATAAGTGAGAGTTAATAAACATTTCACATCACATCATAATCAGGGCAAAATGGTCAATTATCACAATCCTTATAAACATTTACATCTTAGCCAACAACTCACAATTCCAATATTCAAGACAATTCAATATCAATCATCATCCAAACCTATCAATCTTAATATCAAGGTATACTTCCAACACAACAGCCATCATTTAATTAAAGTTAACCAAATTGAAGTAAAGAGTTTTAGATCCAGACTTACCAGTCATCCTTCATAAGCCAACAGTCCAGTCTTAACATCACCTTAAACTCAACCCAACACTGGTGTAATATCGTCACATAAGAGTAACCAACCTAAATGAGTCAATTGAAACACCATACAACAATCATAATCATCACTAGGTCCAAGCTTAAGATTAGAGCTTAGGGGTCAAATTCATAGAACTACTTTCACACAACCTAGATTCATTACCCCAAATACATATGATAGGAGTACAAATTCATACAAATCTTCGAAATTGATACCATACACATAGGTAGTAATTCCCACCCACATAACCAAGTCATTGAACAACACACAACAATCACTCAAGATTACAAACTTTTGGTTAAGGGGAAAGGTCATCTTCTACAAACTAGACTAATCCATCATAAATAGTTCGATATAGTCATAATTCATCATAATCTAATCAATACAATCAAAATAATCCATAAAAAATCAGTTTGAAAGATCAATTTCGAGTTTGGAAACGACCCACATGAATTTGATACTTTTGAAATTAATTTGATTGAACCCTTTAGGGAAAGAAGTGCCAAAGGTGAAAGGAATCTCATACCTTAATGTTTGATGAAGATTTATGGAGGAATTTTTGTATTTATCAGCCCTAGAACACCTAGAATTTGACCTTCTATGGTGTTCTTCAACTTGGGAGAGAGAAAGAAGAGAAAAGAAGGAGAATTTGGGTTTGGAAAATTATGAGAGTTAGGTTAGTCTAATTAAGTTAGGGTATTTATATAGGTTGTTAATAAATTAATTAGACCTCCATTAACCCCTAAATAATTAACTAACCCCTAAATTAATTAACTCAAGTCACTTAAAATCGAGCAGCCAAAACAGACCCTCATAGACTAGACCACGACAAAGGTCCGTTTGTCAAACGATGGCCTAGGGACCAACCATCTTGTTTGTTCGACGTTTAGATAAGAGAGTTTTCAAAATAGACCTCCCATGTATTTTTTTAAGTTTTCATCGACGGTGGCCATCGATCCCCCATCGATTGACACATGATCCGTCTATTTCACTCGTTTGTGCACACTGCCTTGGGCATCCTTCAACCCACATGCAAGGGAGTTTTATCCAGACGTTTCAAATATGAACTAACTCTAATACATGTTATACACCTTTTCACCAAATTTCATCAATTTTTTACTCCTAAAACTAAGTTAAATATGCTAAGGAAAACTACACCTCATTGAACTAGTTTCCGAACGTCATAGACGTTCCTTGACGTTTTGATTCCTAAAAGACTTATATAACTTTAAATTGACCTTAAAAACAATATCTAAACCTTTTGACACCTATATTAGGGTCTATAATACGTCTTGGACTTTTGAAGTGTTACAGTAGATTGGGACATATCTCCATAGATAGAGTTAAGATATTAGTAAATGATGGAGTATTTAGTACTTTAAATTTATTGATTTTGATACTTGTACGGACTACATTAAAGGCAAGCATACCAACAAGTCAAAGAAAGGTGACAAGAGGATTTCAAGCGTATTAGAAATGATACATTCAAGATATAGTTGTCCCAGACTGGACGTAAGATGTGAAATACTTTATCACTTTCTATGATATTCCTCCCATATATTTAAATCTCTGCATGCTTTATAATAAGAGTGAAGAATTAGAAGCCTTTAAAGTTTCAAGGCTAAAGTAGAGAAATAATGCACAAAAATAAATTAAGATTGTGAGAACTAATGAGTATTATCGTATAATATATAGAAAATAGACAAGCACAATGTTTTTTTGCAATGTTTGTTCAACAAAATGGGATTGTTGCCCAATATACTATGTCTGGTTCTTCGAATTATAATGGTATAGCAGAAAGAAGAAACCGAACATTATTGGACATGGTGCGTAGTATGTTAAGTAGCTCAAAGCTACTTAAGTCCTTGTTGATTGAATCATCTAAGACAACAGTGTATATATTAAACCGAGTTCCAACAAAGGTTGTTCCAAAAACTCCTTTTGAGTTTCAAAGGTTGGAAACCTAGTTTGACACATATATGTAAGAATTTACAACCGACAAAAAAAGAAACTAGATCCTAGGACCATTAATGGATATTTCATTGGATATGCAAAGTCTAAAGGATACAAATTCTACTATCCATTAACAGTACTAGGATTGTGAAATCAAGAAACACAAAATTTCTTGAAAATGACTTAATTAGTGGGAGTGATCAATTTCAGAACATAATTTATATAAGATATCAACCTTTCATTTCAAGTCAAAAATTGATTGTTGTACATAATACCCCTCAAGTTCAATTGGGTGTTAAGTCACAAATCAATGAGATTTCACAAACTGCTGAAAACGTGCATATAGATCAAGTTGTTCAAGTAATTCCTGAAATTATTGAACAACATGATCCACAGAAAAATATTGGTGTAACATTGAAAAGATCTACTAGAGAAAAAATATCAGCAATTGCTAGGTGACTTGTAAGTATTTTCAGAATTTGAACATGGGAGTTGAAAAATGATCCCGAGTTCTTTTTCATAAAACCTTAATTCTAAGTGAGTGTGGTACAGGTCATGAAAGAAAATTGAAATTGTATGAAAAGTAACAAGTTTGAGATCTGTCGATACCCTCATGGTGCTAAAACCATGGTATGTCAATAGTCTGTAAGACTTAAAATTTCATCCGTTAACATAGAAAAATATAAAGCAGACCTTTGCTAAGGATTCACTCAAAAGGATGAATTGATTATACGCGACAGTTTCTCCCTGTCTAAAAATTCCTTGCATATAATATTGCATTTAGCACACTTGGAACTTAGAATTTCAACAAATTTGGGAAAACAACATTTTCTTAATTATCTTAATGTGATCTTAGAGAAGAGGTCTATATGAAAAAAACCGAAAGGAGTCTCCTCTAGTAATGGTGATCACTTGGTATAAAAGTTAAACAAACATATACGGACTAAAAAACAAGCTCCATCACTGGGATTAAATTTCATAATGTTAATCTCTTCATTTCATTCGACTTTGTTAAGAACATTATGGAGCCTGTATATCCACACAAGATCACTGGGAGTAAACTGTTTCTTAGGTCTATATGTGAATGCTATCTTACTTGCAATCCATGATAAGGGAATGATACCTGAGGTGAATTCATTTTCTCTCGCAAAATTTTTATATAAAAGATTGGGGTAACATATTTATTATTGGTATTGAGCTAACATTGAGACAGCATCAAGGTGCTTAGTTATACAAGAATCCTATAGCAATAAATTTAGAGGGTTTTCAAAAAGATTGTTCACCAAGTTAGCTTCTATCGTGAAGGGTACAAGTCAATTTGAATCAGTGCCCGAAGAACGATTTGAGAGGGAACAAATGAAGGACATGCCTTACATTTAGATGTTTGAAGCTTGATGTAGCTCAGTTGTGTACCAGACCTGATGTACTTTGTTTGTTTGAAGGTGTAGGAAGAATCTAGCCTAATCCAGGGTTGGAGGTATTCAAGAAATATAAAGATATCTTCAAGAAAAATGACTACATGCTTATGTACAAAAGGGTCATATGACTTGGAAGTCCATTGGCTACTCTAATTCAGATTTTGTTGGCTGTGGTTTTGATTCACTAATCACTTTAGATCTATTTATTTAGAGCTGTGTAGCATAGCCTTGAGGAGTGCCAAACAGACTCTATTTACTACTCCACAATGGGATGAGGTTTGTGTCCTTTGTTTTAGAGGCTACCTCACTAGTGGTATGGTTAAAGCTATTCTATTTCTCTGGACATAGAATTTTGTCGACTCTTAGCTAAGGCATTAGTTAGGTTGTAAAATTCAGTTGTTTCTTTATGGTTAGGAATGATAAAAGTGAAAGTGGAGCACAAGCAATCAACAGAAAAAATATCTAGCCATAAGAGAATGTATTAAGACAAGGCAAGTGGTCATTGAACACGTCATCACACTGATAATGTTTAGGCTGAATCCTTAACTAAAGCATGTCACCACACCAATTTAAGGATCATGTAGTCACAATGGGACTAGTCCCACTATGTAAAATTTTATTGTAACAATGGATGTGAAACTCTATTTTATATGATATTTCTCGTTAATTGTGTGCACATTCAATTTTATTTTCAGAAATGTCGCTAAAGTATGGACCTTGAATAAATATTGAGTTTATTCATTAATTATGTGGGTTAAAGTTTAGAGATATAGTGCATTGTGATACATGGAAGATACTACTCACTGCAAGAGAAACTATCGCCATGATTCATGTATTATATTTCATTAATGGGATTAGAATATACGTACCAAGTGAGAGACTGTTAGCATTTTTGTTAATGCTGATATGGTCCGTATTACATGGGTCCATTATCCCACTTCATGGACCCATTATTCCACTAATGCGAATGTAGTTAAATATCTATTATCCCACTACATGGACCCACTATTGTCACGACCCGAGTCTACACCCTGAACGTGGCTAGTACTCAAAGACCATTGTTGGTCCACAAGTGAACCCTCATCCTGGATGACTACAAATGGAAGACTAACTTAAGCATGCAAAAACTTAAAACTGAAATAAGATTCAACAAACTCAAATGAAAAACTTTGAATGATACAATATATTCAACTAGACATAAAATAGGCAACTCAAGTCTTTAAAACCTTTAATAAAATAAATGAATTATACAGACTCCTTAACTATATTGACTATCTATGGAGACTCTAACTGATAAATATGGAAGTCGAGACAAGACCTACGACATCCTGACTAAACTTGAAAAGAAAAGGAATCCTCCAGAAGCAAGGAGACTCACCATAGCTAACTCAAACTCTTGGATGTATCAATGAAGCTCATGTTTAAGATCCTGGATACCTGTGTCCGCATCATCAAAAGATGCACGCCAAATGGCCCAGTACATGGAATGTACGAGCTAGTAAGGGGAATTATAAAGTATAACATAATCTTGATACTTGAATAAACAGGAAACATACTTACCTCTTTTTAACTCAACTCAAATCAAGAATAAGATACTTAACTCAAAGATTATATACTCAACTCAATGAACTACAAATTAACTCAAGACACTCATTGAACTCATTTCAATATTAAGCAGTTTAAAACAAGTGAAATATAATGAAAAAACTGTTTAAAAACATGATGTTAACTCAAGATAATAATAATATCATAAAAACATATAATGCTCCCTCTCCAAGTCTACTTGTGCAATGCATGAATGAAGTCTCATATCCCCATTCATACTAAGCAGAACCCCTTGAGGAACCATGTAACTAATACTGTGGGATTTTCTCTAATAAACAACCATCACTTTGAGCCGAAGTGATGATACAAAGTTTTACCTGACATTTCCCAAGAACCACTTAATACCTGCCATCGTATCGGACCTTACTTCAACTTAGTTGATCCACCTAGATCAACTTACGTGGATCATCGAAAAAGATGCACCCGTCAATTCCCCATGATGGCTTCATGGCTTACATGAGACTTGAGTTAATAGAACTATCATCACAAACAGTGTTTCAATACGACTCCCAAACATACTTTAGCTCATACTTTTAAAAAAGTTTCCTTCCTTTGTTTCAGATAATTTGGTTGAACCCTAGTTTAAAAGCTCCTTTTTGGAAATCAGTTCCCCTTTTGGTTCCAAACTCTTTGAAATCTTAGCTTACCTTACTGTAAATGTGAAAACTTTATAAACCTTAGGAATTCTTAGTTCCCCTTATATCTTTTTGAGAATGTAAACTCACTTTTTACGCGTTGCTTTAACTTGAAACTTAACTCTTAGGAAATACTTAGTTGCCTATAGAGTTGAGAACTTGATCTCAACTCTTTACTCTTCTTGACTGAACTTTAATCTTTTTAAAAAAGTGAAAATGTTTGTGAAAGACTTTGAAAACTTTATCAACGTTTACTTGACTTGCTTCTTAACTTCTAACTTGACGCTTTAACTTTCCTTGAATTGAAGTATGGATTCAAGGTTCATGATCTCATGTGGATGATTTTCACAATTTTCAACTTGGAGGGTTCATGCGGAATTATGAGCATTAACTACTCAATACGAGAACTCAAAGATACTTCTCAAGTCAAGATTGTTCGACTTGTAGGGTTCATTCGAAAATTATGGGCATGAACAACTCGACTTGACTCGAAGGTCTAAGTAACAAGATGGAACTCATGTATATGACTCTCTCATTCTCTTATTTACTTCCTCAAAACTTAGTTCAAATTAATGATGGATCTCAACGAATTCACAATTTAACTTAAGACTTTCTTGAACTCTACTCTTAACTCTCTTTTGAATGTGAATTATGAATTCAAGAGTTATGGTTTATGATATTAAGGATCTAGGTGATATTGTAGACTCATGAATACATTTTACTCACTCTCATGCTCAATTAGTTGAGTCTTGAAACAAGTTACTAGAAGTTGTAGAAAACTCCTCAAAAAAACTCGAAGGGACTCTCTCAAAAGGTTCGAAAGAACTCTTAAAATTTAAATCTTAACTTTACCTTAAATTTGAATTAGTTTTTCAAGGTTATGATTCATGTTATGAATGATTTACTAGTGTTTAGAAGTAGTTTAAATTATTTAGAATCAAAAGGAGTGAAGATACACTTTAAATGATCTCAAACGGAAAAACTGGGGGCAAACTGAAGGGAGCTGGTGACCCTGGGGCTATGGGTGGCACAGAGCGCCAGACCATGAAGCACAGAGATGGGTTTGGGGCGCTCTGGCATGCGCGCCACGCTAGGCCCCAACCCAGAAAATTCTGCCGAACATTTTTGCTTGTTTTCTCGCCTTTAATCGCCTAAAATTGAACGCTTTCTCCCCAATCACTTGTATTCGATTATTTAACTTAATTTCACTCTAATATACTGGAAAAAAACACTAAAATTACTCTTTTTAATTTCCATAAATCATCAAAACTCCAACACAACAGGTTTTTAGAATGAACTTCCTTTCAAAAACTCATCAAGAACTCTAATCTTTAAACTTGAAAAATGAAATGTCGTTGAAAAATAACATGATTGGCGTGTGGGTGAACAAACTCAACACTATGAAATCTTACATACCTCTTAGGGGTTAAACCCATGGCGAGAATCTGCAACTAAACTCAAGAACGTTGACGAACGCCTTCATCCTTTCGTCTTTTCTCTTCTTGTCTTTTCTTGAACTCTCAACTAAAACCCTAGGTGCTTATTTTGATTGTAAGACTGAACCTAAAAGTATTAGACCCCTAAAATATTACTAAAAATGAGTTAAATTTGATTGGGTAAGGAAAGGACCAAAATATCCCTCACTATTTTTGGCTAACTTTCCTTAACTAGACAGCCTAACTTCAAAAGGTCAAATCTCACTCATCCAAACTCAAAATTTAGCAAACTCGACGGCTTTGGAAATATTTTTGAATTATATTTTTAATGGTATCTTTAAAAACACCTAAATCATCATGTACTGGATTTATGGTCGTTTGAAGTTGACCTAAAATTCATACTTAGCTTAACTTGCAAAATTTCAAATTTTGCTATTTCCAATTTAATACTATTTGGAACTCAAGGTGCTAAATCTAGTGAGCTGACCTTAATACATGAGAAAAATTTAATTCCTTTGATAAATCTCACTCACTACGATTAACGACCCAAGTCTTAGTTGATTTTTTTTTTGGGTGTTACAACTATCCTACTACTCTATTGGTTAGTAACTTCCAATAACCTCTTAATTGTTCTTGATAGAAGCACAATTATAAATATGTCATTTGGTTCAAAGGTCCCTAAGCACATTACTTCTAAAACACCATACCATCTAAGAGTGAGGTTTTGAGTGCTTAGAAGATCTTTGGAGAAAAGAAGATTTGTAGACTCCAACTATATCACTAATAATGATTGGACGTATGTCGATCAAACTATATTTTTCACTGCACCATTGTTGTGTCATGTCTTACATGGCCATTATGACGTTCACTACAACCCACCTAGTGGACAAGTATAAACCCAAGATATAAGATGCGGCAGACTCAATTAATCAAGAACATAACCAAATGAAGCGGAAAGACAAGAATAATGTATATAGAAAATAGGGTCACACATACACTAGTTTTTCGACATGTGCGTTGCATGTGATTACCAATTCAGAAAATATATGCTATCGTAAATAGTATTGCCTATTTAAGCAAAAATTTGAATAATAACCTTTGCATAAAACAATATTGCAAATTCTTTTGTGAATGTTTAACGTGGACTATCATATATATCTCACATTCACGCGAACATATGAAGATGGTCAATGAATAATTTTATTA
Source organism: Solanum habrochaites (assembly GCA_027704765.1). Classification (NCBI taxonomy): domain Eukaryota; kingdom Viridiplantae; phylum Streptophyta; class Magnoliopsida; order Solanales; family Solanaceae; genus Solanum; species Solanum habrochaites. The sequence goes on from JAKWJA010002500.1 coordinate 57,316,722, forward strand.
GTTAAATGCAATAATGTATATATTTATTTAGATTTGATGAGTTTCAATCGTGAAATTAGTTGTATCTCACTATGTTAACTTATAGACGATATTTGTTAAGTATTTTTTTTGTCATCTAACCAGATGTTGCTTTTCACGTGTATTCCACGTTCAACTATTTCAATGTCATATGAACATGTGAAGAGTATAATATATTTTTTAGAACTATTTTTGTATATTACTTTTTATTTTGTTAGTTATAAAATAATAGATGATGTTTTTGTTGTTGTCTCTCATATTTGACTTCTCGATTGACTGTGTACATAAATCATAGATAGTTATTTGACTGTCCATAGTTAAGTGTAAAAGTTTTTTTTTTAATCGAAAAAACAAACAATTAAAATTAAAGAATTTGCACACACACACATTTGATAATAACATATAGATACAAGTAGTGTTAGTTATAAAGTTGTTAAATATATATCTTAACAGTTAAGTTAGTTAGAAAGAAGTTAGTGCATCTATTCTATAAATATCATAGATCATTTCGCTTGTAACACATCTTGGAGAAGACTACTATTAAGATCTTTTCTCTTCTTATAAATAATCTTCTTTCTCTGTTAAAATCTTCATGGTATCAGAGCAGGAAACCCATCCTGCATATCTCATCTTTCTAGAGCAGGAAACCCATTCTGCATATCTCATCTTTCTCATCTGCATTCAAAGCAGTTTTTCATCTTTCTCATATGCATTCAAAGCAGCTTCACATCTTCATTCGAAGTCTATTCCGTCTGCATTTTAAGCAGTTTTCTAAAATTGATTCAAGAATTGAATCAGCTACAATCAATCACTAAAAATGGAAAGTTGGAATGAACTTGCATCGATGTCTTGTTAATCCAGCCACAACTCCAGTTATTCCTCAACGTATAATGTCTATTCAAACACCAAATGTTAACAACCATCCTCTATATCTTGTTGCATATGATGTAAGTGGTGTTACAATCCTATCTTTTTAATTGTCTGGAGTGAAAATTATGTTGTATGGAGTAAAGCTATGAGAATAGCTCTACTAGGTCGAAATAAGTTGGCTTTGTGGATGGCACTTGGAAAAAAGAAGCATTTTCTACTGAATATTGGAATCAATGGAAAAGTGTTAATGACAAAAGTATTATCTTGGCTAATGAATGTTGTTGCTAGTAATATGATTGGGGAGTAGTATATGCATCTAATGCTAGTGGTGTATGGGAAGATTTAAAAGAAAGGTTTCACAAGATTGATGGATCAAGAACCTTTAACATTCATCAAGAAATAGCTTCTCTGACTCAAGGAGTCAACCTGTGTCTGTGTATTATTCAAGGTTAAAATCTCTATGGGATGAGTTTGAAACGATGGTACCCTCTCCAACTTGTGGATGTGAAAAGTCAAAAGATTTCTTAGTATATCTTAAAAGACATAAGTTAAATCAGTTCTTGATAGGACTTATTGATTCCTATGTACAAACAAGAAGGCAACTGTTGCTCATGAACTCCTCTGCCTATGGTGAATCAGGCTTATACCATAGTTGTGAGTGATGAGAATCAAAGGTCAGTTGCTCAAAGTATAAGCAGTATAGGGTTGTCGGGAATGAATCCTTGTGTATTTGATGTGATGTCTATGTATACAAGAGATAGAAATCAGAAAGGAAGAGGAAACTACAATTCTAATTATAATCTAAATGTGATATGCGTCCATTACAAGCTAAAATGGCATTAGAAGAAGGATCGCTACAGATTACTGGTATATCTACCCGGTCCGCCTGAGCATAATGAACAAAGATGAGCTCTAAAAAAATTAGAGTTACGATTGTAGAGAGAATGTTGATAATACGAATAAACAAAGGAGGACAAGTTCTGGTTCTCAAGATGTAGTCGCAATGATTGAACAAGGGGATGCTAAACCTTCTTAGATGGTGTTATGAACAAGCTCATAATGCTCCGGGTATGAACACAACAGAAAGCTATGTTAAACCTCAAAGATTCACTAATGAACAATATGATCAAATCTGCAAGATGCTGGATCAGAATCCAAGCAATTTATGCTCAGTCAATGTTGTATATATACAACGTAACAGCAGAGCCTTGATGGTGCCTAATGGTCCACAATACTTGATCATTGACATAGGGGCTTCCAATCATATAGCTTCTATGATTGAATTGCCTAATAAGGAGTCTATAGTAAAAAACACTATTCCTAAACCAGTATAGTTACCTAATGGTGACACTTCACTAGCACTGGTACAAGTAATATATCAAATAGAAGCACTTTACAAAATGATTATCATGCACCTCAGTTCAAATATAACTTGTTATCCGTCTTTAAGGCAACTAAGCAATTACAATGTTCAACTACTTTCTTTCATGACTTTTGTGTATTTCAGAATCTTAATAATGGGAAGGTGAAGGAGATTAGTATAGAGAAGCATGGATTATACTTCTTAGTCAATCAAAGGTTTCCTAGAGTGAAGAAAGCTGAAAGTGGCTTATCAATGAATTATAGTTTTACAACAATTTCATCTGCTCAGGATAAAAGTAGTGTTCGTCTATGGCATCTAAGGCTTGGTCATGTTACCTCTAAGACTCTATTAAAACTATTTCCTAGTCCAAGACAACATGTAACTTAAGTAGTAGACAAGTGTACAATATGTCCTTGTGGTAGGCAGACTAGAATACCTTTCCCTTTAAGTACTTCTATTAGTTCAAATGAATCTGATTTGATTCATATGGATTTGTGGGGTCCCTATAAAGTTGCTAGTTGTGATGGACACAAATTTTTGTTAACTATTATTCATGATTTTTCCAGACTAACCTGGATATTTTTACTAAAACTTAAACCGGTGTAGCTATTGTTATCAGGAAGTTCCTGGCATATGTACAAACTCAATTTAATAGGTTAGTAAAGATTATTAAAATAGATAATGGAACTAAGTTTGTTAATTCTCTCTGTGGTGATTTGTTTGATAGTCTAGGTATTGTTCATCAAAAGTCATGCTCCCATACCCCTCAACAAAATAAGGTCGAAGAGAGGAAACATAGGCATATCCTAGAGATTACTAGAGCAAGCAAATTTCAGGCAAAAATACCTCTTATATATTGCGAATATTGTGTGAAATTTGCATTGTACTTGATTAATAGATTACCATCTTATATTTTCAATGGTATTTCACCATATGAAAAGCTATATAAAGAAAGCCATCATTAACACATCTGAGAGTTCTAGGATGTTTATGATATGCTAAGATAGGTCATGAAACTGATAAGCTTATGCCTAGAATTAACAAGTCATACATATGGTTTATTCTAAAACACAAAAGGGTTATGTGTTATATGATCCAACTAATAATGGGTTTTCTATAAATAAGGATGTCACATTCAGAGAAAACATATTTCCAATTGAGTCACTAAGTGATCAATTTTCACAATTATTTCCTGAAGGCAATGTACATGATTATAAAGGAGGTGGTGAAACTAATGAGTTAACAACAAGTGTTGTGGAGCCAGTTCAATCTACAATAATAGTTAGAAAATCCACTAGAGGAACACATCCACTAGGATGGATGAAGGATTTTATGTCTCTGAATGTTCATACTAATGTCCCTTATGCATTGTCTAATATATTTCCTATGATTTCATATCTGTTAAATATCAAGCTTATATGTCTACATTTTCTATTGATGTAGATCCTACAACCTATGCAGAAGCAGTGAAGGATCCAAGGTGGGTTGAAGAATGCAAGTTGAAATAGAGAAATTGGATAACAACCATACATGTACAATTATACCACTGACTGAAAGGAAGAAACCATAGGCTGCAAATGGATTTACAAATCAAATACAAAGCTACAAGAGACATCGATAGATTCAAGGCAAGACTAGTTGTCAAAGGGTATAGTAAGACAAAGGGTATTGATTATCAAGAAACATTTAGTCTAGTAGTGAAGATGGTAACACTTAGAACAGTGCTTGCAATAGCAGCAACCAAACAGTGGCACATCTATCAAATGGATGTATATAATGCATTCCTACAAGTAGACTTACCCGATGAGATCTACATGGATCTTCTACAAGGATTCAAGTGCAAGGGGGTGTAAAAAAGTATGGGGGCTCTCTAAATCTTTATATGGACTTAAACAAGTACCAAAACAATGAAATGCTAAATTGTTTGAGGCTTTGACTACATGTCAGTTTCAACAAAGTCAGTATAATCACACTTTATAAACAAAGAAAACAGAAGCTTATATGATTATAGTTTTGGTTTATGTAGATGATATTCTTATTACACGTGATAATCTACAACATATCATAGAAACCAAAACTAGTCTATAAAAGGCATTTAAGATCAATGATCTAGGTGAACTCAAGTACTTCCTAGAAATTGAGTTTGCAAGATCAGAAGAAGGCATTGTTATGCACCAAAGGAAGTAAGTATCCACTTGAACTCATATCTGAAGTTGTTCTGAGTGCAGCCAAACCAAAAAATGGTCCTATGAAAACTATCACCAAGCTCACAGCTCAAGAGTATGATAAACACACAAAATATGGAACAAAAGATGATGATGATTTATGGACTGATCAAGGTACATATCTAGATATAGGTATAAATACTAGATGAGTGTTGTCACTGCTAAGCACGGGCCCAACAGTTCACACTTTAAAATAGTGGCGACATGAACACATACACAACCATAAGGATTTCCATCCAATATTAAACCATAAAGTATGTTTAATAAGTTTATGTCAGAGAATGGCTTCATATAGGTATAACAACATTTTTTGTTCCTTTTACACAACTAGAGCGACAAAATTAGATACAAGCATAAATAATATATGTAGAAGGTTAAAAACAAAAACAACAACCAAAGCTGCTCCCATTGACATTACAAATATGACAAAATTAGATACAATCATAAATAATATATGTAGAAGTTTAAAATAGTGCATTATTGACAACAAAAATTGAGCTAGCAACATACTAAACAATGAAAAAAAACACCTCATTTGTAAACATCCTCACCAACAGGATTATTAATGATAACTTCTGTTTTGGATTCTCTTCATCGTAAGTAATGCATGTCATCACACATGAACACAATAATATTTTCTGATAATTTTTCCTTGACAGCTGATACACAAATAGGAAAGACACATCAAGGTTACCATTTCCATCAGGGCTATTAAATGGAAATCAACCATATCTAAATGATATTATTACCTCGTCGTGGTAAATTAGGACCAACCCAGTGGGATTGGGGATCAAGTGCTTGTTTCAGAATGCTTGTGGTTTTTCAATTAGCGTGGTAGTCAAAATCAATATGAAGTGGATACATTAATCAATTACCATAAGAATTTTCTGTATCAAATGTGTATTTGTTAGCTTGGAAAAGACGTTTTATGTGAAGGTTCAAATATGGCTTTGACATATAGAAGTGTCACGACCCAAACAGTTGTGATTGACACCCACCCTAACCATCCAGTGGGAGAACCATTACTACCATAAAACTAAAGCAAATAATCTAAAATTAAGGTATTTAAGTTATGAAAGCAAGTTAAATAAACTAAAAGAATGCGAAAAATACGCCTAGAACCTGAAAGTCATTGTACCAAAATTCTACTAGCGACAAGTCTAAGAACAAGGGCTACAACCAAAAAATTGACAACACCTTAACAAATAGTTTGATTTCGAAAAGAGTGGACTTAAACAAAGAGAACTCAAGGCAGCTCGGAAGAACTAGCTCACCCTTGAACTCAAAGTGATAACCGATCTCCTAAGCGAGGTCTATCAACAGTAGCATGACGTGCCCTTTACTCAACAAAAATAAAAGCAAGTGCATAGTCAGTATACAACCAGCGTGTACTAATAGGATCACACGGCTATCCCGAAAATTAAAACATATATAAATAATTACAACAATGTAACCATGTAATATATTGAATATCAGCAACATTGATTTACACATTCTTCATAGCATAAGAGAACCAAATCACAACAACTCGTAAAATCTACTTGTGCAATGCATGAATGAAGGCTCATTCCATCATTTACACTATGTAGAACTCTTTGAGAAGTCAGAAGTCATAGTACGTACAAAAAGAGTATAATTATCATAAGTAGTTGATCCTCTCACAGAATCCAAAGTAAAACTGTTAGTATGTCGAAACGAGGCCATCCAATCCAAGTTAGCAATCTGAAACATGGCAATCCGTTCCAAATTTTATGCTGGCGTGGCAACTGATCCCAGTTAGTATGTCAGAACGTGGCAATCTGATCTCAATCACACATCACAATCACATCATCAAGATCATACAACAAGATGTGATTCATGACTTAAAATTATTCGTTCATTCTCATTTACATAGTGTCTGATAAATAATGCAGCATTCTCATACATACATGCATTATAATGAAGCAATAACAAACATATCTCACTCCAACATGAAATCACAACCATCACCCACCTCGAATCAAAGCTTGAATCCCCTAAGACACTTGAATCTTCCCTTTTTTGATTCTTTCCGCTTGTTCTAGATTTACAACAATTAATATACGCAAGGATCAACAATAAAAAGGTCTAATTATTCGGATTATAACAAATCCAATAACCCTAGACCAAACCTAAGATCATAATACCAAAATTAGGACTTTTTCCACCATAATTATTAGATGAAAACTCTTCCCCATAGATGATAACCCAAGGAAATAAGTTCTACGGATTGAAAAATGAATTCATAGTTAAAACCTTACCTTAGCCTCAAAAATGGTGAAAAACAGTTAAGAACTCGACGGGGTCGCCTCCTTAGTCGTAAAAGTTGAAAAGTACCAAATAGGGTTGTCTTAAGATTTATAAAAGACTTTAAAACCCGTTTGTCCCTCTCCATAGGACCCATTCCGTTGTAGTGGCGCCGCACCAGCAACTTAAATCTCGCTACAACGGCCTCCACATGGACAGAATGTACTAATTCATAAAAAGATCAATTTTAGGAGTTTTACTTATCGAAATTCAATTATGTAAAGTGCTACGGGTTTTTTATCGTCTTAATATCCGCTCATGTAATAAAATTCACAATTATATCTCTTATTGATTACTATATTTTCTCTACACCTTAATGAATACGATTTCTTCTAAATCTGGACTAGGTTGGATAATTCCAAGTTACTACGAAAGAGTTTCCAAGCCCCAATTCTTTCTTTATTGACTTTTTCATAACGATGGAATCAGCTCGTTACACAGATGTGCACACCACTTGAAATAGGATAAAGAAAACACCACTAATTAATATAAAATCATTATCTTTAGCTAGAGAGCGCACCTCATAACACATATAGAGTAGAATGACATTTCCTCATGCCTGCACGATATAAGGATCTTCGATCCTTTTCGACCGTAATAATTAGAAACGCACAAATTAATTTCTACAGTGATGAGGAGAAAATCATGTAAGCGTCTCTTCACAAGAAAAAATATGAGAACTACAGTAAGTGAGAGAGAGGAACTTACTTGAATTTCACCGCGAGCTGACAATGAAGAGATCAAAGTCATCTTGAAAAGTAAAACCCGAGGGAATAAAATATTGGAAGTCATACTTGTTGAAATTACTAGCCACAAATGTGTAAATTAGTAGCCACCAATGTGAAATTTGGTAGCCACATTTGTGGAAGAAGGTAGTCAATGTTCAGTAGAATTTAGGTAAAATTTGGCAGCCATATTTTGTGAAAATTGGCTGCTACATTTCTGTCAAAATTGTTCACTTACAATTTTGAATAGTTAGTTTTCATTGATATCATTAGTGAAATCAAATGAGCAAAAGTTTTCTTATAAATAGAGCATTTATGCTCATTTGCAAGGACACACCAAAATAGAGAAGCAATAGAGAGTAGAGAGAGTAATCCACAAAATACTTCTTAGTTTGTAAGAAAATAGTGTACGAATAATATTATTGTGAGTTGTAAGAAATAAAAGATTGTTGAGTAGTATTCTTTTGAGACTATCAAGTTTTTCATCAATATTATTATATTACTTAGTCGGGTATCATATTTACCCCTTTATATATTTGAAGCCTTGTTAGTCTTTTCCTATTGCTATTTAATTTTGACATTATCCTGATGTAATTATCATTGTCCAACAAAACCTGGTACTTGATTAAATAATATATGTTTTTTGAATGGTAGCTTCTTTATTACATTATCTACAGCCTCTAAACATAGCTTATTGTAAGACATTGACAAATTCCAAATATTGATGCCATTGAGCATGCGATCCTGCTGGCAAAGCACAAGTTATATGTCTTCATTTAAAACATGTATACAATTTTACAGAAAAGAGGGAAAATGTTACAACATATATATTTTTCGTTTTTATTACCTCTTTATTATATTTATAAATGGAAAGTTCTTTGTAGCATTATCCATGACAAAGAAGCAAAAATATAGTAACATCTTTTACTGAAAGTGAAATTTTATTTGATATTTCTGGCAAAACTCTTTCATAAGATCATACTCAATATTATTTGCTTCTACTTAAGGAAAGTGTATGCAACTTCCAGGACTCAAAAAGTTAGCAAATCTAAATTATTGTGACTATGAACTTCTAGAGCCATGTGATGGTAATCCTACAGTTCAAGCACTGATTTTGTTCTATGCTTTGCATATTTTCAATTTTCAAGACCAATGTTCTTATATAGAATGCAACTTTGATGTGCTTCATCATGGGAGATAAAAACAGTGACATTGATACAATAACAGTGTTTTCTGCCATAATATAGGTAAGCAAACATGCAGTTGATGAAGTTGAACATTATTTGGCGCTCTATCCCTCCAATTTGCCTGGCTTTGAGATGCCAATGGTGGATAAAATCTTACAAGGTGGTCTATATTTCATATCTAATAGATAAAGATCTCCATATCCTTGCAAATCAGATACAGGAGTTAAGACCTTTACCAAACTGAAATAAAAATAAAAGATAAATTATAACTACGTAGACCTTCATATACTACACAATGCACAACTTGACAAAGCATTATTATGTATTAAAACTCATAACTTGGACAAAAAAGAATCAAGTTTTCTGGAAAATTATATGAAAATAAATAGAAAAATAATTCATTCTTTTAATAACTATTGATTTATAACTCAACGTCTAGATAATAAGTAGCATATGACCATGTCCATATAGAAAAAATGTTATTATTTCAAAAGAAATATTAAATAATATTTTACTTTGACAAATTATTTTTTCATCTCTTGACAACACATTAACATGTGTTCATTTGCATGGGGAAGATTGGACAAGTGGCAAGCCACTTGTCAACTTGGTTACAACACTTTAACACTATATATACTCTTTTCTCAATTGAAAAAACATGCAGTGAAATATATTCTATCTTTCTTCCCCAATCTTTGTTTCCCTCTTTTAATTTTGGTTTTCTACTTTTTGTTTTTTAATTTCAGTTAATGATTATTTTATTTTTTGCTAATAATTTGTTAATATTAATTAATTTGTTGATTTCTATCATCTCTATTTAAGATAATAAAGTGCTTATTTAATTTTGAAAAAATATTTTATATCGTTGAAATAGTTTTTTAGAACAGTATCCAGCACGATTCTAATACTAATTTTATGTACTGTTATTATATATTATCATAGTAATTTTTATCTTATTTTTAGAATTATTTTTTTGTTAAATAATAAAGTTATTTATTATTATTATCATGAAATGCTTATTATTTTCCCAACAATCTAAGAAACTATGACATGTAATATGTGTTCTGAAACTATTTGATGATATTGATGGTATTGACGATACAATCTAAGAAACTATGACATGTAATATGTGTTCTGAAACTATTTTATGATATTGATGGTATTGACGATACTAATGTTGCTGCAACCCTAACATGGTACTCTTCAAGTCATTCTCCCGAAGGCTTACGGTAAAGAAAATTACATGTATCCAACTAGACATGGTTACAAATTCAATGCAAATAATAAAACCTTCATAGAAAATACACCTCAATGCAAAAGAATATTTAAAAGAAATGACAATCTCACTAAGATAAAAATAACTTTGACTTATTGCATTCATTTCAGAAATAAATATTGTGGCTACTGTGAGAAACTGGGTGATAGATTCTGGTGCTACTACACACATTTGTACAAACAAAAATGATTTTGTATCATATACCAAAATTGAAAAAGGAGAAGAAATTATTTATTTTGGTAACTCAAGAACAACTAAAGTTCTTGAAAAAGAAAAAGTTCTTCTCAAATTCACATCTGGTAAAACTTTGACATTGGGTAGTGTAATGCATGTTTCTAATATTCAAATTAATTTGATTTCTGTGGGAATATTGAGAAATGTTGAATGAATATTTTCTGAAGAGGATGAGGTCATATTGATTAAAAAATAATATTTTTGTGTCCCAACGAAATTTGTCACGGCTTATTTGTGTTTAATAATTGTGATAATCTTAGTGAAATTGTATCTGCTTCTGACTTATATGATTGATCCTATATCTTTATGTCATGCTACATGTTAATGTGTCATATATTAAAAATATGTGATATCTTGATTTAGATTCAAATAATTGTGATAAATGTGAAAATGTTTGAAGCTAAAATTATTAAAAAGTAATACTTTCCAGTAAATAGAGAAACTGATTTATTATCATTGATTCACGTTGTTGGATGATTGGAAACAGACTATGACTACAGGTGGTAAAAGATATTATGTGACTTTTGTTGATCTTTTTCTCATAGATTTACTAGAATTGTATCTGCTCAGAAATAAAAATGATGCATTTGATGCTTTTATTGCTTACAAGTTTGAAATTGAAAATCCACTTGATAGGAAAATCAAAAGAATTCGAACTGATAGAGGTGGAGAATTTGTATCTTTTAATAACTTATGTGAAAAAGGAGAAATTATTCATAAAGTAACTACTCCATATTCACTTGAGTCTAATGGTGTAGCCAAAAGGAAAAATGAAACTGTGAAATTAATGATGAATTTCATGTTAATTAGTTCTAATGCTTCTGATAATTTATGTGGTGAAGCAATATATCTGCATGCCACTTACAAAATAGAATCTCTCATAAAAGAATTCGTAAAACTCCTTATGAATTATGGAAAGGTTATAGACCTAATTTGAAATATTTAAAAGGGTGTGAGTGTCTTGCTAAAGATCTTTTCCCTGAACCTAAGAAAAGAAAAATAGGTTTTAAAATTGTTGATTGCATGCTTATTAGATATGATGAACATAGTGTTGCATGTAGAGTTCTTGTATTGAAAAGTAATGTGCATGATTACAATACTATTGTTGAGACATAGAATGCTGAATTTTTTTAATATATTTTTTCATTGTGTGATAAAAATTTTCATGCATCTGTTGAAAGAAATAATGAAAATACCTCTAATGTTGATGAACTGAGAAGGGGGGAAAGGCCAAGAAAAATACATTTTTCTTAGGGAAGTGGTTTTCAAAACTTTTCTTATTGACAGTGAACCATTAAATTATTTTAAAGTTATATCTTCTTCTGATACTAAATTTTAAAAAAGAGGCAATAAAAATTGAAATTGATTCAATTACGAAAAAAAATAAAAGATGAATTTTGACTGAGTTTGAAAGATATAGGTGAATTAAATATGATTTTGAAAGTTAAGATAATAAGGAGTGACAATGATATAATGTTGCACAAGAACATTATGTGGAAAGACTTCTTAAAAAGTTTGAATATTTTGAGGTGACATCTGTAGTCACTCCTTATGATGCTAACTCTAAATTAAAAAATAATTACGGTAACTCAGTTGCTTAGTCTAAATATTCTCAAATTATTGGAAGTCAATTGCATTTGATGAATTTTACTAGGCCAGATATTGCCTATGTAGTGTGTAGATTGAGTAGATATACTCATAATCTCAATAATGAGCATTGATTTGCGTTGAATAGTCTGATAAAATATTTGAAAAGGACCATGAATTATAGTATCATGTATATTGGACTTCCTTCTACTTTAGAAAGGTATTTTGATGCAGCCTAAATCTCTGATTCAGATGAGACAAATTCACTAATGGATATGTGTTTACCTTAACTGGAGTGTAATATCCTGAAAATCAGCTAAACATATGATTATTGATAGAGATTAGATATGGAATAAGAGTTTTGTAGCTCTAAAGGGTAATTTCTTAGAGGCGATGGCTAAGAATTTCTTAGCGACTATCTGTGCGATGAAGGAGCATTGTCGATCCCTTCAATTGGAATGATTGAATTGTTAATCCCTTTGAATAAAAGATTAATTATTATCCCTTTGATAATGGTTGAATTGGTGATTCCTTTGATAAAGAATGCATTGTAGATCCCTTTGATAAGGATGAATTGTCTCGTGTGTTTATACAGTGGGATTGTGAAGTCGCAATTAATATTGCGAAGAATGAATCTTACAGTTGTAAGATCATATACATGAAATTGAAGCATGATGTCTTAAGCAGCTGCTGAGAAATTATATAATTGCAATTGATTATGTGAAGTCATAATTAAATTCGACCGAATCGCTGATGAAACCCATAGGAAGAAAATAATTTCTTCAGAATTCAATAGAAATGGGTTTAAGGCCAATTGGTAGGCAATAGAGATGGGAACTCAAACTATGTGATTGGAGATCCCACTATGTAGGTTCATATACGTAATAACAAGTCGATATTGACACTGCGCACTAACTGAGAGTGTTTGAAACTGCTACTAAAAATAAGGGATGAGTTATTAACTCTTAATGAATTCATAGTCTTTAATTAAGGAAGGTGTATATAAAGCAGTGTAAACTTGATGAAGTCACCCATATGAGAGTTGGAGTGTCGCCGATCCTATGAGACTTTGCCCTAGTCTATAGAGCTATCATGAATACCAAGCACGCATATGACCTATAGGGCAAAACCGCATTGATTAGCAAAATTAGTGTGATCAAAATGTGAGTGATAAAATGTCTTATTTACAACTAGAATTATTTGGTTCATAAAATATTATATTCTCCAGTAATTCTATGAATTAAATTTTATCAATTTAAATTTGATTCATAGTCCGAAATACATTAAACCTATTGCATTATATCCTGAAAATTCAACAAGTTAAATTATATCATGTATATTGGACTTCCTTCTACTTTAGAAAGGTATTTTGATGCAGCCTAAATCTCTGATTCAGATGAGACAAATTCACTAATGGATATGTGTTTACCTTAACTGGAGTGTAATATCCTGAAAATCAGCTAAACATATGATTATTGCTAGATAGATTATGGAATCAGAGTTTGTAGCTCTAAAGGTAATTTTTTAGAGGCTGAATGGCTAAGAAATTTCTTAGCGACTATCTGTTCGATGAAGGATGCATTGTCGATCCCTTCAATGAATGATGAATTGTTAATCCCTTTGATAAAAGATTAATTATTATCCCTTTGATAATGGTTGAATTGGTGATTCCTTTGATAAAGAATGCATTGTAGATCCCTTTGATAAGGATGAATTGTCTCGTGTGTTTATACAGGGGGATTGTGAATAGTCGCATTATATTGCCGAAGAATGAATACTACAGTTGTAAGGAGCACAGACAGAAATGGGAAGGCAGGAGGCGGGAAGCAAGCGTGCGGAGTAAAAGGAGATGAAGGGCAAGGGATGGGGGAAGGCAGAAGAAAGTGCGCCGAATCGCGATGAAAACCCATAGGAGAAAATATTTTCTTCAGAATTGCAATAGAAAGGGGTTTAAGGCCAATTGGAGGCAATAGAGATGGGAACCTCAAAACTATGTTGATTGGAGATTCCCACTATGTAGGTTATAAGATAATAACAAGTCGATATCTGACAAGACGCAAACTGAGAGTGTTTGAAACTGCATACTAAAAAAAAACTAAGGGATGAGTTATTAAACTATTAATGAATCATATCTTTTAATTAAGGAAGGTTATATAAAAGCAGTGTTAAACTTGATGAAGTCACCATAATGAGAGTTGGAGTGTCGCCGATCCTATGGCTTTGCCCTAGTCTACGAGCTATCATGAATCCCAAGCAAGCATCTGACCTTAGGGCAAACAACCGCATTGATTTTTTTTTTTTTTCGGGGCCCCCAAAAAATTAGTGTGATCAAAATGTGAGTGATAAAATGTCTTATTTACAACTAGAATTATTTGGTTCATAAAATATTATATTCTCCAGTAATTCTATGAATTAAATTTTATCAATTTAAATTTGATTCATAGTCCGAAATACATTAAACCTATTGCATTATATCCTGAAAATTCAACAAGTTAAATTATTGTAAAGTCTTGTGATATAAGTGGGGGATTATAGGAAAAATATTATTATTTTAAAAAAATTATTTAATGATCTTTTACTTTGGCAAATAATTTTTTCATCTCTTGACAACACATTAACATGTGTCCATTTGAATGGGAAGATTGAACAAGTGGCAAACCAACACTTTTACACTATATACTTCTCTTTTCTCAATTGAAAGAACATGCAGAGAAATATATTCTGCCTTTCTTCCGAAATCTCTCGTTTCCCATTTTAATTTTGGTTTATTTCCCCCTTTTTTGTTATTGGTTTATTTTAATTAATGGTTATTTTATTTTTTGCTAATAACTTGCTAAGTAATTTGTTAGCTCATGTTTACCTCAAGTACACCCGCACAACTAGGGCAATTGCTTCTACTGAAAATCCATCTAATCTACGCAATTGATGGCTTCACCAGTACGGACCGTGACTCAATCCACGGTCCGTGAATCTCCCTCCGTGTTCTCATACTTATTGTCTTTAAATCAGGTACCAAAACACCTCCTCTACATAATTTGACGAATTTGTAGTAAGGTTCGTAGAACAAACTACGGTTTGTCATTCCTAGTCATAGTTCCATACTTAGTCAAGAATTCCTTGATTTCCTCTCCAAGCTTCGCCTATTATCTACGCCCTTCACCTACGGACTATGAATGGACCTACCGTCCCTAGGTCATGTCCATAGGTGGCTCTTTATGCAACATTTCTTCAGCTTTCTCCTAACTCTCATGTCCGAACTTATTTCCTAAAACAAGATAAAGCACATTAAAATCAATATAAAGGGGCCCAAATGAACATAACTTTTAAGTGAAATGTATTAAAAATATCATAAATTCACGGTATATCAGTAGCTCTCTACACACACTCAAGTCTTGGAAGATTCAATATTATATTGTCTGTGTGGCTCTACTTGGACCTTGAGGACAAAATTCTTATTGAAACGAGAGTATTGTCATTAACCAAGTCCAACCCAATATTCTTATTGAGAGCAAGCAATAGGGTAGGTTAATTTGGGATCTGAGTCAAGTAGTGGATGTGAGAATGGTTCTATCTCTATCTTAACGTACTTGTTATTTCAATATTTTCAGTTTTTTTGTTGTTTGAGTATTGCCATCACAATTCTAAAGTTATAATTGTGTTTTAGTTCTCTACTTAACATAGTGAGGAAATCATGTTTGTTACACTCATTGCCATCCACATTTGATTGGGTGCATCGTTGACTCATGCACATTCCTCCCGACAATTGCAAGCATTTTTTAAATTTTTTTTCTAGAATTCTTTTCATCTTGGTACTTGTTCGTTATTGACCTTTAATTCGTAGTTAGCCTTTGGATGAAATTTACCGTCTACCAAAATGGTAATAACTATTTTACAATAATACACATAAAGACCATAATATAATTATCCAAGAAAAGATGGAGTCATGATTGAGAATTTAATTGTGGAATCTCAATTAACGCCTTGCAATAATAATCTCTCTAGCATTAGGGTTATTATCACACTAATGTTGTTAATAGAACAAATTATTACGTAAAATGGATTTTATTTGATTATTTTCCTGAGTTCCATTTGTACGTGTTTGCCCATTGAATTCACAATTAACTGTTGTTATTTTAGATGTTTTTAAACTATAAATATTATCAAAAGAAACTAATTGTTATGAAATTATATAAATTTAGAAGAATAAGAAAGTAGGGAGAAGAGAAAAGACTTCTTATTTCTCTTGAAGTATATTCAAGATTTATATATCTTCCTCAAATTTTATTTACAATGAAGGAAAATCATTTATTTAAAGGGAAAATCTTACTTGGTCCCCAAGTAGGATTCCTAACCATATCCTACAAGGATTCCACATAATTAGACATTCACTATAATACAAATTGTTTATAACACTCCCTTGAATGTCGGTGTAGATTATGTGCCTCATAAAACATTACTAGATAAAACGCTCAGTCGGCAAAAATTTATGAGGAAGGAAAAAGAGTACAACATAATCTAATAATACGCATTATGGATGCATCATTCAAAAATCTTACAAGGAAAACTAGTGGGACAAAACCTTGTGAGGGAAAAAAAAGAGTATATCGCGTTTTACTTTCCCCTTATGAAGAACATCAATTAAGAGGACTTACGAAGAATCTTGTTTCCAAAAGCTGTACACCATCTTCTTGAAAACTGTAGTTAGTAGAGACTTTGGTAATAAATAAACTATAAATACTGTTGACAGAACTCTTACATGTTGATATCACATCTTGGGAAGCTTATGAGTGTAGGAAAAACCTGACGAACTAGTTTGTTTCTATCTGCTTTTTATAAATCTTCCTTTCGGGTCCAAACAGATTTCTGCAACTTTTTATGTTCAATTCTTTAAGCAAATAAATTATTGCCAGAGTTCCAATTCTAGTCATCAAACTTGCATATAATACTTGTATATGCTTTAGGCATTTTGAAATCTATTAATCCTTAGAGGGATGGAAAACAGGTTTTCAAAAACTTGTATATACTTTAGGGATTTGGAACCCATGTATATTTTCATCTCAATTTGTCAAGTAACAATATTCAATATTAGATGTTGAATACTTTTAGTGCCTAGATTGCAAGTCAAAAATCTTTAGCTTACCAAGATTGCATCACTCACTTTTCACTTGCTAATTATTCTACACAAGCCTGCTACCTTACTCATGCTTTATAGAGTAGAATTCATCTCCTCATAATCTTTTACAATAGCGCACTATTGTATTCAAAGATATCGTCAAACAATATACCACTTTTGCTATTGATTCACAATACGACAAAACTTATTGAGATCTCATCACTTCATTATATTTAGGTAGCTATCCCTCTCATAAGCTCTATAAATGGTAGTCGTATGATCGGCCAAGAGCACATTGTATCCTTATTATGATCATTTTGATTTCTCTGATCCTCCCTCTTTTCAAAGGATTATTTTATTTAGAAATTGAATCTATCATGCTTCATGCATGTGCATAGACTTTATTCCTTAAGGGACATTCAATAGGAGTACTTACAACTCTGTAGTTGCTTCTAGTCTCCCCCTTATGTTAGACCAAACGAAGCATTATCTTCAATCTTTGGGAGAATCTATCTTGTTCATCATTGGATATTCTTGATTATATACCATATAACAAAAATATATCAGATGAAAAATATTTGGTTCCCGACCGTAAATCAATTTTGAAAGAAATTTGATCATTAATTTATCGGTCTGATGCGTACAAGTATTTTGTAGGCAATATCGTATTTCATATCACATCTGAAAATCTATTTACATAACACAATTATTTTACATTGAGACATTTAGTGTCACATCATCTTTAGATTTATCACAAATATCAAGATAAATGTCTTAATTACAGATCTGAAATTGTGTTCTTAACTCATTATTTTGCACAAACAATTTTTTGTGAAATGTCAAAATACATGTTGACAACAAAAACACATGTGATTATTTATAGATGCATCTTTTTTATCATATCACATGATAGGTTGAACGGAATAATATCTCACCTTTTATATTTTAAGAATTGAGAGATTTAATCTTAACATTAGTTGATCCAATCAACTTGTCATGGAACACAAAACTACAAAAGAATTTCTGAGAAGTTTCTAGTTTTTCAATATAGTCCATACAATATGCATAGATTTGGGATGACCAAATTATTCATGCCAACTAATAAAAATTATTAGTACTCGTAAACTCCAAGTTTACTACGCATGTGCCTTCGGCTTAGTAAATGTTCTAATTGATTATTATTGAGGAAATTGTTAAATTTTACTAATCCAAAAAGAATTTTAAAATTTACTGTACTTCTGTATCTAATTACTTTACCCTTAGGTGAGCATGATCTCATTATGAATGAACTAATATGAGAAAATGGTGCATGTAAAATATTAATGTGCAACATTTTTGCAAACATTAAGGTGCGAGATAATCTGAACACAACATCAGACCATATAGAGAGACATGATTAGGACCATTAAAATCTTAAACGACCATCAGTGATGACTAGGTCCACAAAATCTGTATACGTTACTAAGAACGCCAGAGATTCTAATCTCAAAAAAAACCTTTTTTTCTTTTATGATGGTCTCACAATGAACTGCTTGTTTTAACAAGAGTCAGTACAAGAAAATTCACGTCTAGCTTGCTGGCTTATCACTGTATTCATCTAAATAAGGGATCTGTATTTTTTTACCATTTATCCAAGAACTTCATTTTTCATGAATGAAAACACAATTATCTAAGACATCAAATTTGAAACTTAATATTCATTCCATATTCATGTGCCTTCATTAATCAATTGTCGTCTTTTAAGAAATTTATGCACTGGCTACATCACTTGGGAAAATGGTCTGCTTCAACGAAATATGATTCATGGACTAATTTTATCAAAAAATTCATTATTTCCCCTTAATCATCATAATATATCAATAGTGCATGGGGGACTAAAACCCCAACGGGCTTATGCCCATAAAATCAATTGAGGGACTTGAATAAAAACATCTTTCATCACAAGCATCAAGACTTGTGATGTCTTTACCCTCTGGTGCGATTAAGTAAAATTACATCGTCTTATTCTTTTGGTGCGATACAAATTAAATGCATGGTCTTACCACAATGAGGCTCAACTTTAATCCTTCAAAAAAAAATAATTGTTAATTTTATCACTTTGGTACATTTATATGATCGTTATACATTATATTACACAACAAAATAAAGATATTGATTTATATAACAACCGTAGTAGTTAATCAATATAGCTTAATAGGTCACATACCATATTAAATGTTGTGGAAAAACATGCCTTGCCCTAAATTGTGCTTATTTATTATTAAAATAAACTAAGGAATTATTTTTCCTAGTCAATTAAATTAAACGTTATAGAAAGTCGACAAGTCTCTTTAAATATTACTTATAGGGCTACCTCCAGATCTTGTTACATAAATAATTATAACATAAAGATAAATCCATACCTTGAGATATAAGCATCTTATGCTAACGTATGCGAAGATACTCTTTTGCATTTCATGTCGTCCTCAATCATTCTTTGAGAATAGAACAATGGTATTGATAACGTGTTATGAAATTATCTACAATTTATAAGAAGAAGGAAAGTAGGGAGAAGAGAAAAGACGTCGTATTTCTCTTGGAAAATATATTCAGGCTCATTGATATTCATTCAAATCTTATTTACAAGGAAGGAAAATCCTTATTTAAAAGGGAAAACCTTACTTGATTCCCAAGTAGGATTTCCTAACCAAATATACAAGGACTCCACATAAATTATGAAATTCATGATAATACAACATTGTTGTATACAAACACTAATGAAGTTATCTGATTTTATTTTCACTCCTAATCATAGGTCGTAGTTAGTGGAGCTACGGTGGGATCGCAAAATTCAAAATATTTAAATAATGAATTTTAGTTTTTAAAAAAAGACTTGACTAAAAATCTTAAACATCAATGTATAGCTTTTTTTTTAAAAAAAATTGTAAATATTGTGTCTAACAAGTTTATCAATCCACGTCTAATATTCTCTCATGAGATGTTAGAATTCACAATTGATTAACAAAAATGGTAAAATATTTAACTTTTAGAAAATAAATAAAGATATCTTGTTTGTATTGGAACAAAGTCAGCTAAACAAATAAATACGAAGAGATAAAAAACTAAATAAAAAATTAATTTATGTTTTATTTGAAATTATAGAGACGGTTGATTTTCTTTGTCACGGTATTATGATACAAATCATTTTATTTTTAATAATCATAATGTTTTGACCAATGTGCAACTAATTGTATAAAGTAAAAATTAAGCTAGCCATAAGACAAATCAAGAGGCGATATGTGGAGTGTAGAACAGATCAAAGAGCTAAATATTTCTTACTTTGTCAATACATATAATTTAATCTCCAGCTTAAATTCTCATACAAAATAACAGAAATACTTTGACTTTACAAATGCATACTGATAAAAAAAGAGTAAATATCTCAAAAGATCTGTGAAATTATTTGAGAAAGTCACTTAACTCAATAAAGTCAACCAACTT
Source organism: Solanum habrochaites (assembly GCA_027704765.1). NCBI lineage: Eukaryota > Viridiplantae > Streptophyta > Magnoliopsida > Solanales > Solanaceae > Solanum > Solanum habrochaites. The sequence goes on from JAKWJA010002500.1 coordinate 57,337,125, forward strand.
ATGATATTTTTCTAGAAAATCATTATAATCAAAAAATTGAAAAAAAGAATTGCATAAACCACCCTTCAAATTTAGTTTTGTAATGCTTACTTCTATTTTAGTTTATAATATTATGTTTTATCTCTTATTTTATTTTATTTTTAATTATTTTCTTAACTTAATTAATAATTAATATCAATTCAATTGTTTAAGAATTAAGCGTTAATTCAACTTGGCGCAGGTTTCATCATATTTTACCATAATTAATACCCACCAAACATATGTACTTGCAATAATATTTTATTATGACAATAAAATACATATACATCAATATTTTAAAATTAAAATTTGATGATGTTAGAATCTATGCATTCACTTATCAGGACTAGGTCCCTTGACACAAAACCAAGTATGAACAGAAAGTAAATGCAATTTAACAACACAATAATTTTACGTGGAAACCTCCTTGATTAAGGGAGTAAAATCAGACCTGTCTCACAGGATTTTCACAACTGTTTCACTAATCTTCGCAAGCAAAAGTAAAACCAGTTACACAAATGTCAGAAAAAGTATTTAATCTCACGATCAAGCAATAACTCTATTGCTTGATAAGCCTAAGTAGAAGTTATTCTACCCACTAAGTTATCTCTCTAGACAACTTAGAATTTCAACACCCACCACACTGATTTCTTTATAAATTTAGGAACAGTTTACAATGTAAGACAACAAGAATATAGTCTCAGACAACTTCACGATATGCACCTGAGTTTTCAGTTGTTATTGAATAATTATTCACTTTGATTTTCTATAGCCTTTGCAAATGTTCTTGAGAGTACTTTTTCAAGTTGCAAAAACTAAGAATGATTTTAAGAAAAGTGACATTGTATAGACAAGTTCCTTTCCTTAAACTCTTGCCATTGGTTGGAAAGGTCTGACTTTTCTGATGCCGTTGGGAAATGTGCACCCACTTTCTGTACCTTCTTTAGTTGGCAGTCAACAGGATATTCATGTTGAAAACCTGGTACCTTTACTAGGTCCCTGAGTTTGTCACATCATTAAAACTCATGTCGAGAACCTGGTACCTTTACAAGGTTCCTGAGTTTGTCACATCATCAAAACTACAAATAACATTTTTCCCCTTTTTGATGATGACAAACAATGCTCCAGACACCACTCCATCTTCATAACAAGTTCCCCCTTAATTACTTATCCACCCTCCTGAATATTGTATTCTCCTTCACAAACATGTCCAGGTACAACTTATCAATTGAAATTCTCCCTTTTGGCATCATAAAAAAGAGATACAGTAAACCAATAATATCAACAATAATATCAAAGAAGACCAAAGCTTTACAGCAATCAAACACAAAGGAAAGCATTCACAAGAGATAGTAGCTCGAACACCAGGGGAATAATATAAATAGCATTCCAAGATAAACATTTAATACATTAATAGCAAACTGAGAGTACAATGACAAAAGGACAAGCCACACAAGGAAGACACAGAAACAGATTGGGACAGACTAAGAAGGAGGAGGCTGATTAGAAAGGGACTGAATAATGAGAGTGAGTCTATCATTTGCAGCATCATTATCCTTTATTATTTTTTCTTGCAAGGCAATAACCTTGGCCCTCAGCTCTACATTTTCTTTTTCCAGGGCTTGAACCACAAAAGTATCAGGTCCCTCTGTCTGTGCAGTGAGCAACTCAGCTTTGAGAATAGCAATTTCAGCATCTTTTCAACTCAGTCACATAGTTAATTCTTCAACTTCATGCATGAGTTGGTCCTGGTCTTCTATGAGTTGAGTCATTTTGCTCTTGGAACTTCCTTTACCTTCAATTCACTCACATTCAACCAGAGTATTTTCTGAAAAAGCTTTTTTCACTGTACCAACCTTGCCAACGCTAAGTGGAATGTTAAATTATTTGAATACTTCAGTGAGTAAGTATCCATATCCCATTCCATGTATTCCTTTCAGCTCAATGACAGTCTTTTACATATGTTTAAGCATGAATCCTGGAAGATTCAAAGGTTCAAATTTGCACAACAACTCCATCACATACAAATCAGCAGAAGTAGCTAAGGTCCTCTTTTCAGTTCGAGGAAGTAGAGTTTTGTTGACAAACTCAAAAACCAACTGATACTCACATTTTATCACCTTCTTAAACACCCCTGCACACTTTGTTGTGGGAAGCTTCGAGACCAATGCCACAAACTCAACTGAACATGTTTTCCCAATCACAGACCTGGTACCATCTCGAGGTACCTTAAGAATTTTCCCTAACAGAAACTCATCCAGACGCACTGCAATATCATTCACTCTGGTATGGACACTTCCATCTTCCTGAAATTGAATGTTGTAGTAAAATTCACGCACTTCCTCTTCATGAAGAATGGGAGATTTTTTGTTAAAGAGATGCATCCATGACTGAATCTCCATCATGTCATAAAGAGAGTCCATTCCAGGAAGGTTGATTATTCCCATGTCAAAAACTCTCCCAGCCATTACAGACTACTTTCTCAAATTGTCAACGGTTTCTTATTTGTTGACCTCCTCTTCAACTTTTCTTTGGGCACCAGGCCCTGTGACCTTTTCCTTTTTCCTTTTGAACTCTCCTCTTTGGATTTTGTTTTCTCAACCTTTTTCGGATCTCTTGACTTTGTTTTTCTTGATTTCTTCTTCATGTGCCTCTTTTCTGTCTCTTCAGCAGACACATCTATGACAACATGTTCAGGCATTTTAAAGTTTGACACTTTGAATGTTCTGGCCCTTCTGATTTCTGCTGTAGACCTTGTACTATCTTTCAAAGCATCAGCCAGCAACTTCTTAGCATCAGATCTAGTAGTAGGTCTCCTTCTAGGCACTTCTTCCACTACCTTTTCCTTTCCCTTTCTTGACACACTGACATCTCTCCTTTCAACCTTCCATTGAATAGATTCATCATCACTGGCAGAATCAGAGAAGTTAGAAGATGGATACCTTCCAAAGTCTGGAGTTTAATCAAAAATAGGTTGAGTCTCTCTGATCTCTTCACCTTGAAAGGGTTCGTTTTGTTCGACCCTGACTTCCTCTTTCAGCATGGCCAGACTTTCAATCACCAGCTCTTCACTTGCAGCAAGAATGTTTGGCTCAGAAGATTTGTTTCTTGGAAAATCTCCTTCAAACAAAGCATCTGAAAGCATCTCATGATGAGGACCAGGTCTAGTAGGAACATTTGAGCTGTTCAGATCTATGGAGTGAAATGGATTTTTGGGAATATCTTGGGAATAACTTGAAGAAATATTAGACCTAGACCCCACTGCTGAAGGAGAATAGAAAGCAATAGGTTCATCTTTTCTCTTCTTCCCTTTTCTTTTATAGTGGAGGAATATTGCAAGAAGGATTAAGAATTAACAGGAAAGAAGAAGAGTTTAAAAAGAGTTGAAACGGTGTCAGGTCCCTTGATTTGACGCGTTGCTTGAAAAGTAAGCAATGGGACTAACGGTCAGAGTGACCGATGATTGACACGTGGCTTTATCAATGGTCATTTTATTTTCAGTTTAAAATTAAATTCAAATCTAAACTCGAGTGGGACCAAGTCCCATAACAACTTTACAATCATTCCTCAAACTATTCTAGCCATGTCTTATGCTTTGCTGGTCCTGTCCTGAATGTATACCCTACAGTAGCACAAACAATTATCTAACTCGATAATATATTATTGACACACAGGTACCTGCACTACAAGTTTATTACCAATCAAATTCAACTATTAAATATCTGGAACTCAGTGTAAAGTTCAAGCATGCCTACACTTCAACCTATTACTCTCAAATTGATCTTTGCTAAGACCCTTGGTGAAGATCATCTGCAATTTGTTTCTTTGTCTTCCGTTGGGCAATATATTACACCATTTTCCCTTCGCAACATGGTCACTCATAAAATATGTCTACATCGAAATGTGCTTAGTTCTCTTTTGGGTTGAACTGGATTCTTTGTCTCATACTAACTGCACTATGCTTGTCACCCATAAGTGGGAATATCCTTGATATTGCACCAAAAATCCTCCCCCCCCCCCTAATTGTTGCTTGATCCTACGAATGTGCACAACATGCGCAACTACTACCTATCAGCTTCAGTTGTTGAAAGATCTCAGAATTCTATTTCTTAGTTCCCCTAGAAATGGGTGAAATCGAAGAAAATGAGCCATCAGAAGTAAACTCTTCCTGTCCACTTGATAACCAAACAAAATCAGCATCTACAAAACCAACAAGATCAAAAGTGTCCACCTGCCTTGATAGACACGAACCATGTCCCCCTATCTTCTTCAAGTATCTTAGAATACGTTTTGTACCTTCAAATTGTGATCACGAGGACGCGTGGAATCTAGCCACACATTCCACCATTGTATATCAATATCAGTCTCTAGCAGTCCGATACAACAAGGATCCAATGTTCCCCTCGACATGGTTTGATTCACAAGAAATAAGATTCATCTGCTATAGCGCTTGTCGTTTTTCGCCATAGGAGTATCAATCAGGTTTTAGACTAACATATTTGACTTGCTTCACCAGCTCTTAATGTACTTCTCCAAAACTGGTATGAGATTCCATTTGATGATGCTTGATTTGTATCCCTAAAGGAAGAATGGTCAATTCACCCTCATGCTCATCTCAAATGGCCCCTTTTCCAAAAAAATTAATGCTAAAAATTAAAATTCCTTCCACAAATGATCTAATGTGCTCCAAAAATTATGGTCATCACATACACCTGAATTATAAGCAATTCATGTTCTCTTTTATAAGAACAAGTAATGTATCTATTTTTCCTCTTTTTGAACCCATTTTCTCACAGAAACTTTGACAATCTTTCATCCAAGCTCTAGGGGCTTGTTTCAAACCATATAAGCCTTATTCATGTTGAACACATATCTGGTAGCTCAGCATCTTCAAACCCATGAGGGTTGTTTAACAAACACCTCCAGCTTTCACTCTCCATTTTAGAAATGCACTTTGACATCCATTTGATACAAAGCTGAATCCCATGAATGCTGCCAACGCTAGTAGAATTATGATAGCCTCCATCCTTGCAACATGAAGCAAATTTTCATCATAATCTATTCCTTCCTCCGATTAATATCCTTGAACCAACTAATCTGGATCTGTTTTTCTTCTAGTAAGCACAAGCAAAAAACCATTTTCATCAAGTCTTGTGTCTGAAAACCCCATTTTTTCCTAACCACTGTTCCTGCTAACAGGCTCGAGAACCAGGTACCACACCTTATTCTTTCAACTGATGAGGTTCTTCTTGTCATTGACTTAATCACATCTGCATCACCTATGCCTCTTTTTCACATTCTTAGGCTCAATATATGATCTAAAACGCCAGACTGCCACTATATTCCTTGTTTTTATCCGATGTAAGTCCTGATTAAATGGTAGGTTGAGATAAGATATATCAAGTGGATGTGATGAACTATGCTTGCCATCCTGGTCTCAAGTCAACTGTTCAGTTTGATCCCTATGTTCTTCTTTCCTTCTTCTTCAGGAGCTCCATCATTTTTTCTGGATAGTTTTTGATGTATTCTGAGTGGAGTATCAGATGGTACCAGTCTGTCATCACACTTTTCACTTCATCATCTTTTCAGAGACACTATGATTAATTATCATTGTCATTCCTGAACTGATCTTTGCCTAGCTTCACTGTCCTTCAATTTTCTGTGAAATTAAACAGTTAATCAACTCATCTCTCATCATTTGATGTATCACTTTTCAAACTTCGTCCCAGCTTTATCAAACCAACATGATACTTTCGTTCAACCCAATTGAGTTCTTTTGTTGAAAAACTCTTATGCTTGACTTGAAGAAGAGTATCCAACAAATACTCTTCATCACTTCTAGATCAAATTTTTACTGATCATCTTTATTCCATTGTCCAGCACAAAATTGCAACAAAGCCCTAAATAACTCAACACAGGTTTTTTGTTTTTGTTAGACTCATAGGGAGTCTTATTCAATAAGGATCTTATCAAAACAATCTGTTGTAACGACATGCTGTGTTGACACTTCAAGCCTAGAAGCGTTGAGGAAGATTTTGACCTCAATAATCATGTCCTTGGCAAGTTTAACCAATGTTCTGTTTTTTCCTTGTCCACGACTCCATTTTGTTTGAGTAGTTTCTGGAGCAGAGACTAATACCATTCTCCATGCAGAATTACTCAATTTTGAGTGTTCAAAACTCAGTTCCCATGATCAGACATCTAATTCCACAATCACTTGATTCAATTTTGTTTGAATCAGTTTGAAGAACACTACAATGCTTCAGGTGTTTTGTCTTCCTTCTGCTTGATCTAGGAATTCTTGTCACCGTGGTACCTTGAAGTAGTCATCAAACTATCACCAGAATGTATTTTCTTTCCATAATCTACTTTGAACCTTCAAAGGTCACCATAAATCCATGTGTAACCTCAGTATCTCTTGAGATTTACTTGCTTCTTTGACTTGCATGATTATCATTTGTTTTCCTTTGACACAGGACACGCTTCACAAGAATTTGTTTTCACCAGAACTTTAACTTTGGGGCAAACAAAGGTACCGGGTCCCTTAGAAATCAGTTATTCTTAAAGATGAGCTCACATGCCCTAGTCTTCGATGCCACAGATTAACATTTTTATTTTGAGCACTAAGACATATAAGATCATCTCTATGAAACGTTTCTAAGTTAGACACATACATGTTTTTACTTCTAAAGGCAGTAAGAATCACTTTCTTTGTAGTTAGATTAACCACAATGCACTTCTCAGAAGTAAACTTCACTTCATTTCCCTTGTTACAAATTTGAGATACACTCAAAAGACTGTACTTCAATCCACCGACATGATACACATTATCAATTGATTCTCCAAGAGATTTTTTACCAACTCCCAAAACATACCCCTTCTTTCCATCACCAAAAGAGACACCTCCTCCCTGAAGTGTCTTGAGTGAGAGGAAATTTTTGATATCACCAGTCATATGTTTTGAGCATCTACTGTCCATAAACCAACATTGAATGCTACTCCTCTCACTCACCTGCAGCAAGAATCACTTGTTAGGCTTGGGAACCCATTTCAATTTGAGTTCCCAGAAAGCAGACGAAGGGAGTGATCAGATTGTTTCTAGTCCGATGGGGTAGTTTTTGAATCTTTTTGACAAAAGATTTTGGAGCAGAATCAGATCCTTTCTTTGAAAACCTTTTAGTTGAAAATTGTTTTGGGGGACCAGGTCTCTCTTTTGATACTCTTTGCTTCTCAGTATACTTAGAAAGTCATTCATGAGACTTTCTCCAGGCAGTACACTCTTCTTTTAAATTCCCATTTTTACACCAATGAAGACAAAGAAAATTGTCAGACACAAAAACATATTTGTTGTAAGGATTAAAAGGAGGAGTAATATTCAAACTTCCTAGACCCTTCTTATTGAAATTACTCTGATTTGTTACATTAGACAGAAGCTTAGAAGATTTTGTCCACTTAAGAGATTTTTCAAGTTCTTCCTTCAGTTTGACAATATCTCTTTCTAAGTTGTTGCTCTTCTCCAAAGCCAACCCAAGATTTGTCTCAGAGGTTTTCAGTTTTTCTTCAATTTCAACTTGTAAACCATTTGACCTTCCATTTTGCATTTCAGCTTCTTCATTTATCTGATGCAACTATTTTTTAAGTTCAGACTTTTCAGATTCCAGAGAAGCCATTTTATCTTCCATTTTTAGCATTTTCTCTTCCATTTTATCTTTGTTTTCATTTAAACTATCAAGCTCAGCATTCATAATGTCTCTTTCAGAAGTTAACTCAATTACTGAATCAATCATAACATTTGCTAATGTTCTCAATTTTTTAAGAGAATAAGTATTCAGATCATGATTCATATCAAGAAGAGTTACTTTGTCCTCCTCTTCTTCATTTTCTGAATGAGCCATGAAAGCAAACATCTCATTGAATATGGTTTCCTCTTAATGAACCACCACCATTGACACATCATTTGGTTCTTCAGGATCTTCTGATTCACTTGAGGAGTATCCCCATGCAGTAAGAGCCTTTTTTACCACATAATCAGCAGTAGTTTTTCGATCATTTTTATTAAGTACTAGGTCCCTCTCTATCTCTCTATCACCCTCTTGAATTTATGATATTCTTTGTTTCACAGCCTTGAGTAAGGACACTCTCTTATAAAAGTGGCCAACTTTTCCACACTTGTAACATTTATCATTTTTAGTGCAGTTCAAGGAACCATTTGCTTCCCTTTCAAAACTTTTGTTCTTTCTCCAATCTTTTGAAATCCTATTGATGAGATAAGTCATATCATCATCACTGGAGTCCTCTTTAGATGTGTATTTCTTCAGCATCAAAGACTTATCCTTTTTTGGACTTCCTTCTTTGACTGATCATGATTACGGTTCATGGCTCATGAGTTTTTTAGATTTCCATGAGAGCATCTATTGTAACACGTGTAGATCCTTTTGCTCAGTAATAGCATCAACCTTACTTTCCCAAGACTTTGAGGATTCGAAGAACTTCCTACCTTGCTTGCTCATACTGATAGTTCCTCCAAGGCTTCTCAACGCATTTGTGATTGATAATTTAGTGAACATTTCATGAATGTTTTCCCCTTCTTTCATGTTTTGAAATTTTTTTCATACAAAGAAGTGAGCATCTCATCTTTGACTCTTCTACTACTTGGTCATCTCTTCATGAGCTTATTAAGATCAATCCCAATCTCTTTGGGCAGAGCGCACAGGCGAACACTATTGAACCTCAGTTGGGCCCAATCCCACAAATCCCCCCCCCACAGACAAGAAGTGTCTTTTGCTTTGGTACCTTTTTCGATCTTCTTCCTATCAGCTTCATCCTATTTTTGTCTAGGGCTTAGGAACCAGCCTAGTTTTTTCTCATCTTTCCGCTTCAATCTTGGAATAATGGTCCTCTAAGACATGTCCCATAGCTCATTGTCTTCAGCCATAAGAAATCATGCATTCTGACATTCCAGCAACTGTAAAATATGTCCATTTAAACGAGGAGGTCTTGTTTTTTTGAAGAACCTTACCTTCTTCTTAATTAAAGTGGAGGCAGCCATTCTATAACAGATTCACTTTCTTGGGTTTACCCTATATCAAATTGCCTACTACTCTGATACCTACCACTTGTTAGAATCTTGTGTGTTCACTTATCATGTCATGGACTAGGTCCTTGACACAAACCCAGTTATGAACAGAAAGTAAATGCAATTTCACAACACAACATTTTACGTGGAAACTCCTGATTAAAGAGTAAAACCACGACCTGTCTCACAATTTTCACAATGTTTTCACTATCTTCGCCAGCAAAATTAAGACAGTTACACAATGTGAGAAAAGTTTTCAATCTCACTATCCATCAATACTCTAATGCTTGATAAGCCTAAGTAGAAGTTATTCCTACCAACTAAGCTATATCTCTAGACAACTTAAAATTTCAACACCCACCCCAACACTGATTTCTTTATAGATTAGGAACAGTTTACAATGGTAATACCCCAAGAATATATCTCAAACAACTCTCGATATTCACCTGAGTTATTCAGTTTGTTATTGAATAATTCTCACTTTGAATTTTCTATAGCCTAGCAATATTCTTTGAGAATGTCTTTTTCAAGTTGCAAAAACTACAGAATGGTGTTTAAGAAAGTGACATTGTATAGACAAGTCATTTCCTTAAACTCTTGCCATTGGTTTAAAAGGTCTGGACTTTTTTTTCTGACGCCGTTGTGAAAGGTGGCAACTCAACCTTTCTGTACTTCTACTGCTGGCAGTCAACAGCTATTCATGTTGAGAACCTTGTACCTTTACAAGGTTCCTGAGTTTGTCACATCATTAAAACTCATGTTGAGAACCTGGTACATTTACAAGGTTCCTGAGTTTGTCACATCATCAAAACTACAAATAATAGATGACTCCAATGCTAAATCATCTCCTCCCACCCCAATTGGAATTGAACATGGATGAGGCTGAGATAAACCACCCCCGAATTCTTCCCTCTTTTTCTTCCTTCATCAATATGAGAGAGTGTTTTTTTATGAAAAAGAACCGTTCCTTTTTCCTCACCTTGCAAAAGTTTTTCAAAAAATTATTTCAACTAAATACTAGACACTAGTTTTTGAATATCTTTGGAGTAGTTCAATTTTTGTGGTTTTGAATTGAAAAATCATTTTAACCTTTGGATTTAAATTTGTTGTGTTTGTTTAATATGATATTAATTTAGTCGACGCTTGCTATATATATGGAAATAAAATAGTTGTTTTGGACAGTTAGATTTTTTTTTATAAGTAAATAAAAGATGTTATAAATGTTATTTAAATTACACACTATATGATAAAAATGAAATTTAGTTAAGACATTAATTTTTCTTTTAATAATAATAGGTTAAAAACAGAAATGATCACAAAAAAAATAAAAGAAACTTTAAAATAAGAAAGAAAAGAAGAAATAAGAGAAAATAACTATAATATTATCATTATAATGGAAGTAGAGTATTACTGTCTAACTTGAAGGTGTTTTGTGCATTAATCCTTTTAATCTTTTTGGTTATAATGATTTTCTCTAGAAATAATCAAGTTTGAGTGATTTTATATAAAGAAAATTCGTCAATTGGGGTGCTTTTTGATATAAAATAAGTTGATGATTTCTCATATAATTTTACATACTTGAGTGACCTTTTGAGATATTAATTCAATAAAGAAAATATGAAAAAAATCAAGTACAAATTTGTACTTTTTTTTGAATTAGTAGTGCATGGCGAGTCTCAAAAAATTAAAAAAACTCTTTAATAAACATATTAAGTATTAATAATTAATATTAACTGAAAACGACAGAATTGATTTTAAATAACTTAGTTCATGAACAGATGCTTCTTAAATTAATTAATAAAAATATTTCAAAATAAAATAAGAGTCAAACTTCTTTTTAAGCATACCACAAAATACAATGGAGTAGTTGAAACTAGGGGTGTACATGATTTGGTTGGTTCGGGATTTTCAAATATAAAATCAAATTATTTATGTCAGATTTTTTCGAGGTTTTCCGATAAAGTATTCATACAAATATATAATTTACTTATACTTCAAATATTTCTTTTGTCCTACCAAAATGCGATTGTCTAAGTTGTTTCTTAAGAAAACAATAGAAAATATGATATGATCTATGACACTAAAACATCCAACGAAAAAAACATTAATAAAGAAATTGCGTAAAAATTTTAAAGTACTAATAAGTCATGCTAAAATAAGCTTAATAAGTATTAGTTACATGACTAAATGTTAAAGGAAAGTAAAATTAGATTATTTCTTTTAATTGTCTAAACATATGTCAAATTAAAGAGCAAATACTCAATATTATGGTTATTTTTAGTGTTGAATTAATTTTCTTTTTCCATTAGTAGTAATTTGATTTTTATTTAAGCTTTATTATAATTACCAAGATATATGGACTATAATTTTTATTGGATCATTAAGAATTCTAACTTCCAAACAAGAAATAAATATATTAAAAGACAAAAACTATGAAAAAGTATAAGAAGTATTTAAAATTATATCAAAGTAAATACTTTTATGTATAAAATAGAATTTTAAAAATTATATATATAATATAGGTTTGATTTGGTCTCGGATTGATTTTTTTAGTTGAAACCAAACCAACATAAATGTAGTCGAATTTTTTTCCCAATATCAAACGAGGTCAAACCACACTACTAATCGAATTTTTTCTATTTGATTCAATTTGCGATTTGATTCAATTTTCATTTCGATTTGGTACACCCTTAATTGAAACCTTTCAATGTCAAAGAAATCAACATTTCAAGTTGGCAACAAGTAAAATAAACTTACTTGAAGCCATGCATCCATCATAGGAAGGTTTTTTTCCATTTGGGGTCTGGTGTTTGTTATGGGGTCCGCTTTATCTGAATTTACATTGGAAAATTTTATTTTGGGAAGTAAAACGCTTTCTATCAAGTACCAAAGGTGATTTCATATCAAAAAGTCAAACTCAAGACCTCTAATTAAATATGGAAGAATACTTACCATGCTACCACAAATATTGATTTAAGTTTTAAGTTTGATTTTTTTTACAAGTAAGAAACAAGAATAATATTTTCTTTTTTTAACTATATGTATGATTAATGTTCAATTATTATTGATACTTGTAGGTCTCAAACTCCTAATGTCCATGAGAGGCAACACATGGAAACCAAAATGGTAAGAGAGTGGAAATATTGAAAATTAAAAACAATTTTCCCTTAGCAACATTTTGTGGCATGTGAAGTGATCTGTCTCTTTGCACATTTATAGGTTATTCTCTTGATTTTCTTTATAGCAGGTAAATGATGTGTAAATAATTCAATGGAAATATGTGGAGTTTTTATAAGTAAAATTAGAATATGTTGCATATTCTTTTATATTTGAATTGGTCCTTTAGACAGAGTTAGCTACCTCTCAAGGTGTTTTACAATAAATACATAGGCCAATGAATCCAAAAAAGGCAACACTTCTCAACTTAAAAACACAAGGTTATCTCCTTTGTTCTTACTCTAACTAGCCACATTTGGGAGGCTAGGTGGTGTAATTTTCCAGTGAAATGAGGTTTCAAGGTGGCGGCCTTGACAAGGGTCGTCAGTGGTTTGGCCCCCCCCCCCCCCCCCCCCCCCCCCCCCCCCCCCCCCACCCACCCCCCCCCGCCCCAAATCGTAACACAGCGTTTGCCATCTTGTGTTTGGTTCGATGATGTCGGTAGACCCTTATGTATACTCTTCTCCACCACCTCCAATGTATAAGTCAACACCACCTCCTTCTCCTTATCCACCACCACCTTATGTGTACAAATCTCCACCTCCTCCCTCACTTTCTCCCCCGCCTACATATGTCTATAAATCACCTCCTCCTCCTTCTCCTTCTCCGACGCCACCTTACGTGTACAAATCTTCCCCTACTCCCTCACCTTCTCCCCCACCTCCATATGTTTATAAATCACCTCCTCCTCCTTCTCCAGCAACCAGACCTCCATCATTGGTTTAAGTCTCTACCCCCCCCCCCCATCACCATCACCACCTCCCACCTATGTATATACATCTCCACTCCACCACCCCCTCACCAGTCTTCCCCACCACTCCACCCTGATTGTATAAGTGCTCCACCACCTCATCGACATACCACACCCCCGGCTTAAATACAAGTCTTCACCTCCACCATTCACCATCACCTCCACCACCATACTATTATAATCTCACCAACCCCCTCACCATCACCGGCCCACCGCCATAATTATTATAAGTCTCCACCGCCACCTTCCCTTCACCTCCTCCCCCATTTTTGTTGTGTATTGTGACTAATCTCCACCACGCTCCTTCACCTTCTCCTCCACCTCCTTATAGCTACAAGTCTCTTCACCTCTACTCCATCATACAAAACCACGCCCAACTATACAGTCTCCTCCCTACCTCTAGACATCCCCATCACCCACCTCCACCATACTATTACAAGTCGCAAGCACGATACCTCCAAACTTACTATCTCATAAGAGTAAAGCGGTCGTATGCAAGTAAAGAAATCCAACAAATTGGTTGGATAGGTCCACGAGGAATATAGTTTTCATACTTAACTTCAATCTATCCGTACTATTAGTTTAGTCAATTATTTCGCTTAGAAACAAAAGACATGAAAATGAGGGGGATTTTTTATTTCTACATTATACAATAACTATCTACATAAAGGAACAACTAACAGATTCAAATCTTGGCGTTTTAATAAAACTAAATCAAAGTAACTAAGGTTTTAAGTGTTTCCCCACAAGTTTTCACTTTATAATTCTACTATAACATTCTTTCTAGTATCATTTGCATGCAAATTGATAAGTATGTATTTATAAATCCTTGGTCCGTCATGCGAGAAAATTTCACTCCGTCACCTTGGTCGGATACGTTTGTTTGCTATACAACACTTACTTTACCTCATATTAAGCATTGTATTCGATAATTTCAACTAGTTATTACCATCGTACCAATCAATACGGGCCATTAGATGTATACCCTAATCTATGTTGATAATCTCTTTTCCTATTAATCCTCCGTTCCTGGTTCGGCAATACATCAAGCGCGAGTGCTACCTTGACCATACCGTTAAAAAAAGACTTCGAAATGAAAGAATTACAATACATGCAAGACCTATTCTAAATTGTTTATTTACTTAGGTTTACCTCTGATTTGCATATGGTCCCACACCTGTTTATGGATTTAGTTACCCCTAGTCCATCCTCACAATAATTCCATATAATGTAATATAAGGAATTCATGCACTTCTTACAATGAGAAAGAATAAATCCAGAAGTCACTCGATAATCAACAAATGCAACGCAACATCAATTCCAAAAAAATGTCCTCACTACTGAAATTAATCTGATGACTAAAGAATCTTAAAGGTATAACCCAATCAACAAGTCTACTAACAAAGAGTCTACCATAAGAGAATCTACTTACGAGTGTCTACCCCCAAAGGAAGTTTTTACAACTATTTATAAAAATAAAACCTAAAAAAGAAGGATTCCTAATTGTGAAACTCTTTCAAACCGGGCGCTTGGGTCGGGGCAGACCTTGTGACGGCCGTCGTGGTCACGACGGGCGTCTGAGGCCTCCGTCATCCTATACGTTACAAACACTCTAAACTACCACTACTCGCTTTCTTTCTTCATTAACCCTCTACGAAGGAGGTATGGAACGGACCCTCCCAAGCAACTACAGTCCGGCTAGGGTTCTTCTTCCATAACCTTGAACTTCTTGGAATTTTGGGTACTGAGACTTACTTCTTTCTCTATCATCACGACGAACCAGTAGGACGGACCGTCGTTGGCTATGACGTCCACATCATGCACTTTATCGTTTAACCGCCACACTAGAGGTCTGGTCAGACTTCCCATCTTTGTTCGGCCACTAACTCACTACACGCCACCTACAGACCTTCACGGCACGACAGAACTTCCACAATCTCCGTAGGGTAACTTTTCTGGCATTCTTGCTCAAAAACTTCTTGTTCATCTTTAGACTATTCTTGGTGTAAAAGGGAAATTTACATAAAAATCAATACAATACGGCTTTTGACACACACTAAACTTAAGGAAAATCTTTAAAATAACCAAGTGAAACCACTGTATAATCAACCACCACCTCTAAATCACCTCCTCAACCCCCGTACTTTACAATTCTCCACCTTACAGTGAAGTCTCCGCCCCCTCCACAATCTTATACTCCTCGATACCTAACCACCAAAGACAATCACCTCCCCCACAATATCACTCCACAGCTTCCCCCACCACCTCCTACCACTATTACTCCTCCGGCCACCGACCACCCAAGAATCACCTTCCAACTCCAAACTACTTACAAGTTCTCCTCCACCTGCCAACTCATTACTATCCTCCACATCTCATTTATGGTCAAAAAGTTGTCGGAAAAGTCCTATGTTTTAGATCTATATTGGAAGCACCCAAAAATGTCTCATGGAAAGAAGCACCTGAAGGTACCATAGTGTTTATATCATGCTTGTTTTCTTTATTTTCCCTTAATTTTCATACGATAAATTATCCAACTATAAATGTGTCACTTTTTATTTGAATAATAAATCCTGTTTACTGTCATCGATATCTATAGTTATACTTAATTTATTAAAACATCAAGAAAAATTACAAGGCAACAACTAGAAGCACTATTTTGACAATTGCATGAAAGTAGTTTGTTCTTGCTTGAAAGAGTATTTACTATGGCAAAAACAAGTTATGATTACCATTTTATATGATGAATACAGGGCATAGTTCTGGAGGAAGTAGGGACATATCTAAATCATCATATGTTAAAAGATCTATTAATGTTTTGGTGTTAATTAATGTATTATTTCTGCTTTCACATGGATTTAGGTGTTGTTGTTGTAGTAGCTTGCAAGGATGGTGACAAGAAAATTGTGAGTTATGGTACTACTAAGATCAATGGAAAATTTAGCATCACAGTTGAGAGAGTTTGAATTTCGAAATATGGAAGCAAAGGCTTGCAAAGCTAAACTCCACAATGTGCTCTAAAAGGATTCAAAGTGTAGAATTCCTACAAGCTCACTGGGGAATACAGGGTGTACCTAAAGTGCAGTCAAAGATAATAGGAAGTTGTACTCTAGCAAAGCCATTTGCTATGGCTCTAAGACACCTTAGTAGAATGCAAAAAACAAGCCTACACCTGCTTCCATATTACTATAAAATCTCCTCCCTCCCTCCATCACGACTTATGTGTATAAGTCCCACCACCGGCCCCACCACCCACCTGCTCCATCACCAAAGTATGTGTATAAATCACCACCTCCCCCAACCCCCCACTACGTTTATAAGTCTCCACCACCACCTGCTTACTATTACAAATCTCCTCCACCACCAACTAAGTCTCCACCACCTCATTATTATTACAAGTCTCCACCTTCACCATCACCAAAACCTACACCAGCATACTATTACAAATCTCCGCCTCCACCAACAAAGTCTCCACCACCTCCTTATTACTACAAGTCTCCACCTCCACCATCACCAAAACCTGCACCAATATATTATTATAAATCACCTCCTCCTCCATCACCATCTTCCTCTCCACCATAATACTACAAGTCTCCACCATCACCATCACCATCACCTCCACCAACCTACTATTACAAGTCCCCTCCTCCGAATCGCCATCTCCACCCCCACCATATTATTACAAGTCACCACCACCACCATCGCCATCTCCTCCACCACCTTACTACTACAAGTCTCCTCCTTCACCATCGACATATCTTCCACCACCTTACTACTACAAGTATCCTCCTCCACCATCCCCACCACCTCCCCCACACTACTATAACAAGTCACCTCCTCCACCATTGCCTTCTCATCCACCACCTTACTACTACCACTGTCCACCTCAACCAGTTAAGTCTCCTCCTCCACCCTATTACTACAGCTCACCTCCTGCACCCGTGAAATCGCCTCCTCCACCAGCATACATTTATGCTTCTCCACTACCTCTAACTCACTACTAAGTATTACTAGGAGCTCAACCATTCTCCCAAATCAGTCAAGTGCGTAGCTATTTGAATTGTGATATTTTTTTTGATATAAGACTTTTATTTCTTCCAAATAAATCTCTAATCTTCTATTTGGTTGTTTCTATTCAGATTTCAATTTGATGCACAAAATAATGAATGGTTTCTTGAGGAAAAGATTCATACTCCAATGGAAATACTCAACAATCAATTATTGAATAAGATCTTCTATTTTACAATTGGAAGATTGATACTTCATGACATGGAACAGTTTGCTTCAACTTCTCCTCTGGCCTTCTTGCTCATTGTTTTCACTGTTTGTTATCAGTTGTTGGTTCTTGAATGTATATGAGCTTTGATGGTTTATTCCTTAATCCATTCATTTATTGTAAGTATGTTGTTTTCTTGTACTTTGTACTCCATAAGAAGATAATTTTTTAAAAATTCACAACTTTCTTTCAACAAATGAGTCGGCCTATTTAGACACAACGTCATTTAAGGTGCAATTATCTTTTTAAGGGAACTTAGCATATGTAGTTGATTTGGCATTGTCACATATATTAAGAACTTGAAAGATTGTAAAATTCTTACTCTTTCATGAGTATTATCTTCTACATATTTACAATTATAATATTTGCTCTTTGATATTACAATCTTCTCAATGTTGAATGTTTTTCATAGATTATTCAATTATCACTTTCTCTATTGTTACTTAATTTAATTGCCTATTTTATTCTTTAGCCGTTAGAAACTAGTTTTATTTGCTCTTCCGTGTCATTGTCCATAAATACCTCTAAATATGTCATAATGTCAAACGGCGACTTGCCGAAAAAGAAGAGAGAACAAGTTGACCATTGCCGAAGGTGACAGGACTTTGATGAATAATGAAGGCTTAAAAGGAGAACAAAGGTGGTAATAGCGATCTGCCAAATATGAAAGGAAGAATCGAACCAGTTCGACAATTAAGGTTCAAACAACTAAAGAAAATGAAAGACGAGCTGAGGAACAGACAGTGATCCGCTGATCGTGTTCGGTGAGCTTAATTACTAATGTCCCTAAGTTGGTCATGCAGTGAATTTTAGGCCAAATATTGGGAAACTATAAATAGTCCAAAAGAGATATATGAGTTCTTTTTTGAGAGTTTTTGAGATTCTTTTGTATGAGACTTTGTGAAAAATATCTTTAGTTTTAGGATTTCAATTTCATTCTTGAAATTGACAATTTCAAGTTGAAATTGACGTGGGTGTTGATTATAATTACTTGATTTCATCACAATCATGATTGAGCATGGTAGATATATTCTCTTTACTTTTTGTGATGGATGGTTAAATCCAAATTCTCGAGATGCAATTATGAGTTTGGGTGTTGATTTAATGTAGTAAATATTGTGTTTTGCTCTGTTTTATTTAGAGCCATCAAAATGATCTTGGACCGTGAGGCCGACTCAACCCAAACCTTGAAATAAGTGGGGTTGGACTGAATATTTTTGGCCCATTTATGAATGACGCTTTTTAGCCCGCACGATTTGGTCCATTGACCTCATAGCCCAACCCGCAAGTCTCAGAGGTCAGCCCGTGGGCTATTAATTTTTAATAATTTTATTTATATTTTTAATAATTTTTATTTGTAAAGATTTTATCAATAAATATTTTGAAAAATAAAAATCAAGTCTTTTGCAATATCATTTTATACGATTAACTATAGATGAAGATGAACTTCTTAAGGAAACAATATCACATGTTGATTCAAATGTGATTGGTGGTGGAAGCGGAAGTGGAGTCGTAAAACTTTAATTAATGAGTCATGTAATATTTAGAAATTTTAGATCTGTTAAGTATTTAGGCTGCCTTGTATTGTTGGATATCTTTTAAACCAACTAGTTTTTTGTGGGAGAAATGATGGAATGATCAACATTTATTCGCTAAAACTTACCTTGGCTATTATGTATTTTTGTAAGTGTTCACCAAAGTATGTGATTCTTAAATTTATTTTTGTTAGTATTCACCGAAGTGTGTGATTTATAAATGAATTTTTATATGAATTGATGTCGTGTTCATACACGTCAACGTTCGATACTCTTTCTAAGAGAGTAATATTGTTCATTTTTTGATTGAACGGCCAACCCGTGGCCCGCTTAGGGCTGGGTTGAGCTGCTATTTTATAGATTCTTTAATTAAAAGGGTCAGCCCGCCCCAATCCATTTAACTCTCTAACCCGTTAGGATAGGATTGGGTCAGTCCATTTTGACAACTCTAGTTTATTAATGTTGTTTAATTCATGATTAGCAATATTTAACATAGGTTAATTCTGGGTTTTAAGATTTTAAACCTTAACTATCTCGAATCAATTGATGCTCAAAAGAGATTGATTAGAGTGGGGTAATTAGTTTAATGCATTCAATCTAGATTTGATTTCTATTGTTTGTGCGAAAGAGCGATTATGGTTCAGATCTATGTGCCCAATTCTTCTCGAATATGAGATTTCTTAAGGTAATGGGTTGATTTTCTATTCACATGGACGAGATGGAAAGGAGATTCTATGAATTGGTACTATGAGATCGAAATACAATTAGTGTCATTGAAGATGACCCAGTCTATCCATGATTGTGTAGCACTATTGAGAAATCAATTACCCCTATGTGACATCAATTCCAACTCTCGTACCCCTAAAATATATACTTCTTAATTTTTTGAATTTTTCAGGCTTAGTTTAATTGTGGCATTTGATATTATAAACTATTTTAGTGAATTTGGTAGAATCAGCCACCCATTTGTCTTAACGTGCTACAATGAATAGGTTCACATTCCTAAATTTAGTTTAATTCTTATCATTATATCATTCCTTGAGGAATTCGGCCCTTGTTCTTAATTGGGTATTTTATTGACGATGACTACTTACTCTTCAAATTTGTTTTGAGGGTAATTTGAGTGTCTATCAAGTAACTCAATTCTCCTTAGCAAATTTATACTTACTATAATTTTGATCATAATATTTATTTGACATTTCTCCAAGAATACAAGTCTTGCATAAATAATCATCATCTTGCCATTTGACAATTTTTTTCTTTAATCAGAATAGCTTGTTCGTTGCTACCTCAGAACCGAGAGCATTAGAACAAGGTCTCTCAAGAAGTGGCATATGCCAACTTTAATCATTTCACAAAGAATTTCATCTTTTCATATCATCTAGAAAAGTATTTGTCATCAAATATTTCAAAATTAGGATTAGGCAAAGATGGTACTAATCTATTGGATATTGATATGAATGTCGTAAAAATAACTATCTTCAAATTGCGTTAGAACAAGAATGACAAAAGTATAAGGAATCTCAAACAAAACCTGTTTGGCTTAGAGGCACAATAAAACATTTCTTGAAGATAGTGGGAGTCTCTCCCACGAGCAAATAGAAGAAAAAATAATAAGTACTCCATCTTTGAGATTCAACTAAGCAACAAAATAAATGACATTAAAAAATGTTGCTCTTCTATTCTTGAGTTGGTGTATTCATAACTGATTTTATACGGAAAAGTAATTCTTTTGAGTGCTTATTTTCTCAACCAAAAGAAACTCAATTTATAGGACAAAAGTTTTGTAAGTTAAATATATTGGAGGTTCATGAATTGAGGGGGGAAAAGTACATATATTCGGAAAAAAACTTAGTAAATAGTAATAACGACAAGGGCCTAAATACCCTAAGTATTAAAATGGTACAAAATTAACCCTTCATGACCTATCGGCCTCACAATGCCCTTTTCCTCCACCTATTGACTCAAAATAACCTTGCAGCCACCTTTGGGTTCAAATTGACCATTTTTTAATTGTTTTAAAATTAAACTCTTTAATATTTTTAAATACTGGGCGGTTCACTATTAATTCTATTTTTAATTTATGAATTAATTTATACACCAATACACTACCCACTCATTTACTAACTAACCTCACTCATTAATAATTCAAGTATAAATCAAATCGTTTATAAACCTACTAAAACAACGATGAAATTATCGATTACGAAATGACCTTCAAACTATTCGAGTCCGAAGTGATGCCCCCCCCAATTAATTTAGGTGAGCCGCGTATTTATGAGGACACTTTCTTTCAAAATTGAATTAGAAATTTTATGAATTAAGCTAAAGAAATAATACATCCCAAATAATCATGAACTTTTTTTAAAGCTAATTTTAATAACTCTTTATGATTTATTTAAAACCTTTAATAATATTATTTTTACAAAAAAGTTACCTATAAAGTAATGTCACATAATAGAGCGTAAGAATAATGAAGATGAACATAGTCCGCACTTTTAATTTATCGGTGATCTTTTATGTAGCCACTTGAATTTATAATAATTTTATTCTAAGATTTAAAACTCTAAGTGCAGGTACTTGCATTAATATGTGGACGTTCCTTAATTTAGAGGGATTTAATTAGTAAGGGGTGAGTAGTGGATTGATTATAATTAAACTATAAGTGAAATTATACAATTGTAAAAGCGCCACATATTTTTAAAAATTAAATGTTTAAAATAAAAACCTTAATAAGTGGTCAATTTTGAACCAAAAGATGGATGACAAGGGTATTTTTGACCCAATAGGTTGGTGGGAAGGGCATTTTGGAGTCAATAGGTGGATGAAGGGTAATTTTGTACTATTTTCAATACTTTGAGGGTAATTCCGTAGAATTAAAACAAAATGAATATTACAATTTACGTTCATATTTTATATATTTCAAAAACTTTTAATGGACAAATTTGTTTCAAAATTAATTTCAGCGCTAACTCTTACATCATATAATATTAGAAGGACGAATTTGCATTTTTCTACCTTTGTCAACTACACTATTAATTAGAAATTATGTAAAAAAAGTAAATTTGAAAGATAACTTCTCACTATGAATATACTTGTATAAACGTTTAAACGAATGAGCCCACGTAGACTGGCAACGGAACGGAACGTACCGTTCAGTTTCGGTTCCGTTCCGGTTCGTCCGTTTCGGTTGTCTACGGGACGGGCCGGATATTTAACCTAAACCGGTACGGAACGGACGGAACATAGTTCGTACCGGTGTACCGGTACCGTTCATCCGGGTCATTGCCGGTTCCCCGGTCCGGTCCGGTCCGGTTCCGGCCGGTTTATTAATATATATTAAGTTTTTTTATATTTTATATTTTATATATTTATATTATATTTTTTATCAAATTATATTTTAAAATTTAAATTTTTTTTAAATTCCCCCGCCCTGCCCGCAGCTAGCCGCGCCCTGCCCGCCCCTGCCCGCCCCTGCAGCCTGCATCCTGCAGTCTGCATAAACAGCACTGCATCTCGCAGTGCAGAGCTGGCACCTGTCAGGCAATACCCCCCACCCTCCCCCCCCCCCCCCCACCCCTCCCCTACCCTTTTCCCTCCGAACAGCCAGCCTTACCTTTTAAACGGAAAAATTAAACGGCTAGTTTTTTTGTGTATAAATTAGAGTTGTGTGTAAAAATTTATTATTACAATTACAATGGTTTCACTACAAAGATATCTGAGTAGTTGAGAGAATATATATTTCCAAATTACTCATATTTAGAACTTATTCATTTGGTCATTTGGTGTAGTTCGGAGGAGGACTCTTCCCTTCAACTTTCAAATTTCGACATCATTATTTTAATTTTCATTATAATCGTTTGTTCTTATACAAACGTTTTTGGTACTTCGTCCACTCCTCTATCTGATATTATTTTTGTAGTTATTATTTAACTTGTAATTGTTCTTGTTATATTATTGTTCTTTGTTAAGTTTCGTATTTATAATTTATAATTTTCATATCACTTGAGTCTCTCTAAAAAAGTGGAAGTCAAAAAGGCTAGTAGAATCACATGTAAAAATTTAGTAAAAAACTACACAAGGTGTAGTTGTCGTCAAATCTAAAATTCCTCTTGTTAGAATAAATATAGATGAATTACGCCTGTAATGAAATTAATTTTTCCCGTCCCGGTCCTATAATATTAATTCAGATATCACTCCCCATGAACTCTATGAAAGACATTATGGTATTATCAAGAAAATGAGAAGTGGAAACGGATGAACAATTAAATTTAGATGAATAATAGTTTAGATGAGACACCGAATAGCCCCGCCGCCCGCCGCAATACTTCCATGAATAGTATTGAAGCCCACTCCTTTGGCACTCTCGCCCCCTATTATTCCAACTAGAGGTAAGACCAGGTACAAACGTTCTTTAAAAATCACATGTGTGAAATTTTGTTATTTGAATGAAGAAAAACTTTTAGTAATATACTCTTTGTAAACAACATTTTAAATATACATCCTGGTGGGACGGTGGTCAACGGGGGATTAAAAAACAGTTTTATTACAAGCATAAGTAAAGATGGTTTGCATATAGGTATTCTCTTGAGTTGGTGGAAATGGTAATGTTTTGAGAATCTGGTTAGAGGATCAAATATGGTTCAAAGTGAGTTAAATACTTCGAACCCGTTGGTCCTCTTACACACGAACCTATAAAAGGATCGTGATCTTGAAAACTTTGCTAAATGGTTGTTGTTGTGGTTTAACCTTTTAGTTTTGGAGAACATCCGGGTTTTATTGCTTTATTCGTGAAAATATAATCCTAGTTTTTCATGTTTATCAAGCACTGGTAAAAAAATATTTTCGAATTTCAGAAAAACATTGTCAATATTACGTGCCTATTTTTATTTTGAACTAATTGATTGTCGAGTTGCTATTACTACTGATAGTGGTCGTAGTCCTAATGGTTTTGATTATTTAAGTACTTCGTCAGTCGCGCATTGAATCGATATAATTGAATTTCCAAAAAAGAATTTTGGTTAAAAATTTTCAAAGAAAAAACCGGAATTTATATTGCTACTAACTGTTGTTGGAATTTAGATTTTTTTGGTCTTTGTGATAAGTTCGTTAGTATTTACTAGATAATGCCTCTGCTAATTAAATGCTATTATTTGTGCTAGACCTATACTTTGTCCTATTAGTAAATTGCTGTTCCTGTTTAGAATGTGCCGCGCATATATTAAATTTGGTTGTTAGTGACGTGTGAAATTATTTGAAAATAGTTGTGATAAATTGATACTGGCGTGTTTTTACATTTTTCATATGAATAGTAGTTAGAATTAACCAATTTAAACGACCGTTGTATGCATTTAAACTTCCGTTTAGAAAGTGTCCGAAGCATGTAAAACTAGATGGATGTCCTTTGATTATATGCTTGAAGTTGCTTATTTCATATAGGCAAACCTATTACTACGCTATTTAATAATCAAATAATGCTTATCCTGCATTTAAAATTAATGATATGATGGGATGAATAAAAATGAACTAGAATTTTTGAATCATTTATGATGCTCACTAAATTTTTTCTGGAATTATTTCTATCTACTTTCTGAATTTTTAATCACATATGTGAGATTTCACTATTTTTCTGAATATAAAACAAATACTTTTCACCTCGCTATTGTAAGTTAGGATACAAAATTTAAAAAATATTTTCTAATCCTCAATTTATTTAACTGCACTTCTTTTCAACCCTCAAACCCCGAATATACAGAATATGGTGCAAAAGCTTTTAGTTGAATGCATTTATCATAATTTAGATCAGCACCTGAAGAAGAACCTGATTTGGTAAATGTCAAAATAGTATACAAATACTTTGCCAAAAGAAATGTATGATAATATTCATTCTTAGATAATGTTTGAAATCCTCAAACTTCTATAAATCAAGTAGTGTGCTCATGGACGAGTGAAACATACACTTTGTCTATGACTCTTCTAATACATGTGATTTGTTAAATATCTTGAACAGGTACAGATGATATTACAAACGTAAGGTTAATGACGCGGACTATTGAACTGGTGAGAAATCGTGGAGCTCATATCCAAAACTATTATGATGGTAAGGATGTGCTTGCAATGCAAGGTCATCAGTATCTTCGGAGGCAGCTTCAGCGCTGCCAGATTTCAAATTGGAGACCACAGATATTCGTTCGTTAGCAGAAGCCACCCTGGAATATCAGTGTTATTGAGACTGATAAATGCTGACAGAAATCAAGGACTTCCAAGTTAGATAGTCAATTTGAACTTTCATAGATTCGCTATGGATTGGTAGTGATGATGGCATCGAAATTCAAGAATCCTTCAACGAGCTTTACCAGAGCCAGAAGTTTGATCACAATCAATCCCTAGCTGATTTATAAAAGGAGTACAGGACTAATACCACTATTATATACAGTCGTACAATAAGTTTGAAACAGAACCTTTCCTAGAAGGTGGCTGCGTAAGCCTATGTACTCTACTAATAGGGTAAAATTGGAAATTGTTAATTTTTCAAATTTAACTAAATTAAATGATTTTTTATTTTGTAATTTAATCTACTTTTTTTAAAATTACAATTTTTATTTTATTTCAATATTACAAGATACAAGTTATAAATATAACTTATAAAATAAATATTAATGAATATAAGTATACCTTTAAATATAAACTTCAAGATTGTAATTTTTGAAAACTTTCTTAATTACTTGAAACTTAACAATAATAAAAAAAATTAATAAAATATCTTTAAATTTTATAAACTTAACTAAAAGTATAGTATAAATTTCAAAACTATTTATACTTAAAAAAAAAATACTTATAGTTTTCGTAATTTTAAAAAAATCGTCCGTTTAAACCCGTCCCGTTCCATCCCGGTCCCGTTCCGTTCATCCAGGTTTCCGTCCCCCCACGTATAAGTGAAACGGGACGGAACCGATGAACCATCCCGTAAGTTCGGTCCGTTCACCTGGTCCGTCAAATTCCGGTCAACGGATTCCGGCCGGTCCGGTACCGGGGTTCATTTCCGGTCCCGGTGACCCGGTTCCGGTGCGTTTGAACCAGTCATACGCGCACGTAATTGTAATACAGTTGGCAATATTTGTTAAATTACTAATACATTTTAAGATAGTATGTTTTTATCATATTGATATGAAAAAGTTACTTTATAGTATTTTTCATATTATTTTTAAATATCTAAAATTCAATTTAAAATATTGAAAACATAATCTAATTTAACTTTAAAAATCATTGAAATTAACATTCCAAAAGTGTAACATGACAATTAAAAAAGGGACAAACGAAATATAAAACAAGAAACAATTGTTCCATTCACTAGCCAGCATGTGACTTGTGAGCTGGTAGAATTTAAGGTAATCAACAATGTAACTCAAATCACCAAACAAGAAATTTGAACTCAGTCTTTCTTCAAAATAAAAAATTACCAACAACAAAAGTAAATTATGCCACAACTTGAAAAATACAAATGTTGGAGATGCATATTACATGAACACAAAAAATTTGAACTCACTCTTCCTTCAAATTAAAAATTACAAACTTCAAATTGGAAAACAACCATAACATGAAGAATACAAACATAACAAATTTTGGAGAGACATATTACATGCACGCAAGACACCAGATTAAGAATATAAGGAGTGAAGTCTCAAATTAATATTTTTGTTCACACTAAAGTAATTGAACTCATAATAATAGTAAGTTAAAGTTCATTTACTCCAACATGACAAAAAATCAATTTTACTAGTACCTGTATATTTTGTAGTTAGAGGAAGTTCCAATTTGTCCCATGAAATCAATAGAATCAGAAGCATTTTTCATACGCTGTAAGAAGAGATTATTCCTTCTTTGCTGCAAAATCATCTCATTCTCTTGTTGTTGCAACGCAGCTGCTTCCTTTTTCTGTCTAACTAGTACCTGCTGCTGTCGAATTTCTTCATCCGCCTGTCCAGACATCTCATCCTTTAATGAGTTGATCAATGTTTTTGCAGAATCAATCTCAGATTTAGCCGTTTTTAGCTCATTGAGTTTTTTCTTAAAGAAAGACAAAACATGATGTTCATTATCATCTCGTGATTTGGTTTCATAAAGATGAGCACAGTTTGCATGGATATTGAAGTTGCAAAGTGAACAATTGTATGTGAAAGTAGGACTGCAGGATGTGCCACAAAGATGGCATGGAGCAGTCGTGCAGTTGGGCGGATAGAGAAGGCGTAAGGGGTGTTTTTCATGGAATTTGTTTAGAGTAGATTGTGGGAGGTGAGAGCATGATTTGTGAAGGTAAAAGTTGCAAGAAGAGCAAGTGTAACAAGAACCAAACAGGGGAAGGTTGCAACCAAAGCAAGTTTTTGATTTTGTTAGGTTTTCACTTGGTACCTCTATGGTACGAAGATCATGTGGATGGCTAAAATGCTTCATCACTATCACTCTTGAAAGGAATAAGTGTATGTGTGTCTATGAACCTAAGCTAACCTTGATATTTATACTACAATTCATGAGCTAAACATGTTAGTATTCTTCTAATTAAGTCAAGTTGGCTAATTTGAGGAATCCCACTACTTCTTGACTCTATCAAGCAAACAAAAGGGAATTAACTATATATATTCAAGTGGGCTACTTCCTAACAACTACTAATAACTTCATACATACAAATTCCATTTATTGACATGTACAAATTAAGAGTGTCAAGAAAATAATACTGCAAGTTGCATATTTTAGCTTCTTTTTTTAAAAAAAAAAAAAATGTAGACAATAAAAATATTTCATTATATTTATATATATATATATATGCCA
Source organism: Solanum habrochaites (assembly GCA_027704765.1). Classification (NCBI taxonomy): domain Eukaryota; kingdom Viridiplantae; phylum Streptophyta; class Magnoliopsida; order Solanales; family Solanaceae; genus Solanum; species Solanum habrochaites. The sequence continues at coordinate 57,364,823 of JAKWJA010002500.1, forward strand.
ATTCTTTTAGAGTTGATGGAGTACCACTTATTTGATTATCAACTACTGGAAATTAAACAAACTTTGAAGATGGAGTTGGCCTTATCCTATGTTGTTTAACCAAATATTGTATAGTGAAGTTTAAGAGAAATTTTAGGTAACATAGAATTGAAGGATTTGTTTAACTTATACTATCACCGTTCTTAATTTTTTGTCCATTTTTAGTTGACACATCTATAAAGAAAGTAATTATTGACAAAGTAAATTTACCATTTTACCCCTAATAATTATGGAGCGAATGAATTAAAAAAACTTAAAAATTTTAAGAAATTCTACCTTTTTTTAAGTAATTAATTGAGGATATAATAAGTAAAATTATTTTGTTCTTTTTTTATTTGTCAAAATTGACAAGTAATCAGAAATAACTAAAAAAGAAAAAATGAACAAGTAATTAGAAACAAAAGAGTATGGAGTACTTATCTGTCCATTTTTACTTGTCTAATATTGACTAGACACATCACTTAAAAGAAGTGATGCCTAAGAATGTTGAGAATAAATTTTATTATGTATGAGATACAATTAGAAAAATTTTACTATGTATGAGATATGTGACATTATTTTATTATTTTTTATTTGAATGGGTGGGACCTACACTTTATTTTTCTTCTTAGCCTCCTATTTCTCTTTCTTGTTTTGCTCTTTCCTCTTTTTTCTCATTTTCTGTTTTTTTTTCTTTAATTAATTTTTAAATCAATTTATTTATGAAACCCTTTAATTAACCTCTCATTTTGGACATATGAGAATAATTTTTACTTATTTGTTTTAATAAAAAATTTAACATAACCTATTTTATCATTAAATAAAAAAAAACATTAGCATATAAAAGCTCAAGTCAATTCTTTAAATGGTCACTTATGTCATAAAAATTGACCACTAAAACTAATTATATTTCTTTTCTCTCATTTTTTATTTATTGTTTTTTAAAAATTTTCAGCTTCATATTTTGTATCATTTAACCTTCTACTTTTAGAATTTATCTACAAATTATTTTTAATTTTTTGAAAGTTGATGGTATCATGCAAATTTGAAATACAACTTTTAAAATTGAAGGATATTTTTAATTTGCAAAGTAATATTGGTATGGACTCTCTTTTTTTTTAGACTCCCTTTTCATTTTTTCATATTATTTAAAACCTTAAGGTTATTTCTATTTTTAGGCAGAACTAAAAAAGAATTTTTAATTTTCAAACTCTGCCTCCATATATTTCCAAATACTGCAAAACCTATCTTACATTCCTTTGTCCAAATGCCAATAATTTTTAATATTTAATTTAATAATCAAATGTTCATTATTCTTTATAAATTTTTATTATATAAATTTAATTATATTGCATTAGAGATTCATATTACTAAATTAGTCGTATTTATCATTTAAAATTATGTTAATTTTTAATATCTTATATAGTTATGATAAGAATTTTATTTCGTAAAAAAATATTTTTTGTTAAAACAAAATAAATAAAAAAAATATATTTTCGTCTATACTGAATAAACTTGGGATAGTAATTGCATATAGATTTAAGATAACATAGAATTAGAAAAAAAGAAGGAAAAGATTAAAGAAGCGCACGAAAGAGAAATTAATGGCAAAGAAGAAAAACCAAAAATGGCTCCACAGATTAGAATATATTTATAATAAATAATGTCTCGTACTAGCTGTACCTCATACGTAATAAAAATTTTCTTTCCATTAACTACTCAAATGTTTGTCATGTTACAAATAACATGAACTATGAAGAATAATGTTTAAATGGGCTACATTAAAAAAAAAATGGAACCCCCAACTAAGGTATTGGTGAATCCCTACATCCAATAATATAAATCTACATTTCACCCTTCTTGTGTACATGGCGCAGATGGAATTCAGCAACGACAGGGCAGCTTTTATACATGAATCGGTTATTAATTTTCGTCCCACATTCTAATGTACCAGCCCCGAGGCTACGAAGGTCTTCAGGGGCTCAGAAATGCACCTCATCCTGAACTTCAACAGCCGCCTCCACGCGATATCCTGTTTCTCAACAATCATGCAGTGTGGAGAAGTATTTCACAAAGCATGTCACAGAACTGCACGGTAATCTTTTCTTCTAACACCACCATGATTTTATATAATACTTCATATTTCACTCTCATGAGATGGTTCTAAGCATTCCCACGGATTAGAGTAGAAATAATCCTCTTCTTTAGGCCGGTCAGGAATAACCAACCTCTTAGTAGGGTTTCCCATACGTTCAGTGTGAGCTTCCTTAACAGCAGCAGAAAACTCATTCCACGTAAACGATCCAGCATTATACTGGTCAATCAAATCTACGAGGAGCTTTCTGTCCAGCAAAAACGTTTTCTTGAATCCAAGATGTCTGCATAGAATGGGAGACTTTTACATAGAAGTCCTTAATCAAAAGCTACTTATAAAGTACATTGTTTACTACAGAAGCTAAAATAGAAATGAGACTATTAACCGGTAGAATGTTTCACAATAATATGCATCTTTAGAGAGAAGCTACTTATAAACCATGCAAACCCTATTAATTTCTTCCACGGCTCCTAATAGGTTGCATAAATAGACAAACTTATCGGCAGAAAGTACCTGCGATGTCCTTCGACAACTTTAGCCATGTTTCCATCATATGTTGGAACAAAGATATCACTCTCCAGTGAAACAAGATAATCTAGTGCTGCCATCTGTGAAGAGTGATTTTGAAAGAATCTAAGCTCAGAAGGCTCTAGTGGTGTCTCCTTCCTCACCTGCACATAACAAGAACCAGCACAAAAGGCGAGAGTCAGCCAATCCAGGAAAACATATACCAAAGCTTAAAGGAAAACTTAAAGCTTTCTGGCTACCAAATTTGGATAAGCTGCCGCAAGACTCGCCATTCTCCTTGTCCCACCATAAATCTCCCCAGCAGCAATATAGACTTGGATGCTAGAATCAATGTCTAATGCCCTTAAAGTAAGAGCAGTCTCCTCAGGTGTCAAAGGACAGAGACCATCTCTCCTTTTCAATTCAGAGTTAATGATTTTTTCTTTCCACCACGGATAAGCGTATCTGTAAAAGGATTAGGTCAGACAAAGAAAGAGGGATACCTTAAGGCTACCGCTGACTACAAGATATTACATCACCTCATTCTCGTCAACTCTTCAACCTCCTCCTTGTTGCAGCCCTGATTACAGCCAGAGAAAGCTAACATATCCATTTCATACCTCAGGTGCAGCACCATAAAACGACCCTTTTGCCTGAGAAGTCGAATAACCTTTTTACCCAACTCTTCTATCTGAGGGGTAAATTTTAAGGCACTAAAATTGACTCGGCATCGCAGTTTCTGAATTTCAAAAGGCTGACCGTTATTGGCAAGCCGAGCATCAGTTCTGTTCAAGTGAACAACTTTATATTTCCGAATCAATGGAAGGACCTGTATTCAGTAAATCTGACAGTCATTACCAGGAAAGAGGCTGCAAGTATCACGTACAACACATTGTGGCATGAAAGAACAAACCTGATCTTGATAGTAAGAAATATCAGACCAACTAATAGGAGGCATGGTATAAATCATTCCTAGCACTACTCTCCTCTTCAGTCTTGGGGGTAGCTCTTTCAATATTCGAACTTCATCCCTCAAGGATGTTATAAAATGATCAACATCAAATATGTCTTGAAATTCACTGCAACTCAAGATTGCATTTTTAAATTGTATGACACACCATCATACTTTTTCTAAAGAAGCTAGTGATTCATAAGACCACAAAATAAAAATACAAGATACTCAAGGACACACACCTCGGATCAGCCCAAAAGGAAGTTTTATCCAGCTCAGGCACTATAAGAGTCACATTCAAATATCTTGCTATAGCAACCATATCACATATCTGGAACAAGAAAAAAGGCAAAGAAAAAGGGGAAAAGTCAAATTCAGAATGGTGTAATCTTGTCTTATTACATCCACATGAGAGAGCAAACTGATATAATCTAAAGTAACTCACGGCTGCTCGCATTTGATTAAGACCTCCATTACATGAAACCATGAGATAACCATTATTCTGGTAAACCCCTGATTTCAAAAATAATCATCAGAATGGTTAGTCTCGCTAACTGCTTGGATTAGAAGTCACAACCATATATCCATGAAAAATATGCGACAGAGCACAAAATCAAAACATATGCACAGTGAAGGAAATTGCCCAACAATTTTTTCGTTCGTATAGAATAACTGCTGACAGCAACTTGAATATGTACCTCTTTTAGTTACTCCACTAAGATATCCTAGCAATATACTCAAACATCTTAACCACATGTTTCAAAATTCTATATAATCAGCACATGTCACAAAACTGAAGAAAGATCTCTTCATTGACAAGTCCTCCTTCAACAATGTGCATACATAACATCAATCTATATACATCAATAGTTTCATATATTTTCTCTTAGGAAAAAGCAGTATTCTCTTTACTATAACACAATTTCCATGGTTGTTTCCCTTTTGTTTCAAAGATACTACTATATCATTACCATACCAAATTATTTGTACAAGTAGAATAGTAGAAAAAAGATGCAATCTATTGATAGTAATGAAAAGGGAAAGAAACAAAACTGCTCACTCTTTGGTGGAAGTGATTTAACAAGAAATGATGAAGCAGACTCCTGAGAAAAGCAACAAGGCCATCCTTTGAAAGTACTAGGCCCCAAAAGTTCCCCTAATGTCGTCAATTGTACTAAGCAAGTCCACAATAGAACCATTGTTGTAGCCCTTATTATCCATAGCTTCAATCTGGACCGCGGGAAAATTATACAACTCTTCAGTTTCTCCACACGACCATCTCCTAAAGCTGTCCCTTTTAGCCCCAATCCCCACTTCCTTCTTCTCCTTTCCCTCTCTTCCATTACTCCCTCTATTCTGCACATATCCCTACCATACACTCTAATTGCAACATCCACTATGTAATGTAGGATCCAGAAACTCACCACTTGTGTTTGTACACTGTAACAAACAAATCACTAAGACTGACTTGAACACTAAGGTCAGTTGAAGTCCATTTTCTTTGATAATTCAACAAACACAGATATAAAACAGAATGACAGAGGAAAATGGTGAGATCTAAAAAGGGATTTTGTAGGTGTAATCTTGAAACTCCGATGAGGATGAGAGCAGAAGAGAGAGAAAGAGACAGAGCGCGATAAGCACGCACCTACTGTATCGTAGGCTAGAGAGTGGTGTACCTAAATGTAGCTGATTATTTATCTCATGTGGACAAGTTCACATTTTTTAATGTTCTACCTATGCTTTTCTTGTGCTCCAGCTACACGTAGGGATATAGAAGTCAAATCGTAAAGTCAAATTGTATTAATGAATCGAATTAAATTGTAAGAAATTATTTATGATTTGATTTGGTTGGTTTGATGTTGGAAAGAAAAAATGGACCACTCTTAATTTGATTTGATATTTAAAAAAAAAAAATCAAATCAAATCGACATAATATAAATATATAATTTATTTATTTATAGATAAAAAAATATTATTTATAATTTACTTTGTTAATATATTTTTAGTTAGTTTATAGTTTTCAATGTTTATATATATTATTTCAACTTTGTGCTTGTAAAACTATGTAAATAGTTTATTTTGTACTAAAATCAAAGTTAATAATATTGTTATAGTTTTTACATTCGAAGTTAGCAATTTACTTTATAAATATTATGTTTTGTATTCGGTTTGATTGTAGCTTTTAGTCTTTATTAATTTCACATATTGAACATTTATATCTAAAAAAAATATTTGTACTCATCTGGATTTTATCGTCTTTTTGATGATTGCTATTCATTTAACATTTTTTAAATTTAGCTTATCATACAGATAAGTGAAAATATATTTGATATCTTTTTCAAACACAATATAGTTGTAAAAAATCGAAAAAAAATAAAGAATCAACTAAAATTAAAACAAAAAAAACTGACTTTATGTGATTTGATTTGGTTTTAAAATTTAAGAAACGTGCATAATTGTTTTAGATTTGTTTTAATGAATAACCAAATCAAATCGACCCATGTACACCCCTAACTACATGGAATCATAGAGCTTAGCTTTGCAATTTAGAACTAATATACTTCTTGTTAGAAAAGTGATTCATATATAATTTTATTACTCTTTCCATTTAAAAAAGAGTGACATGGTTTGACTTGACACAAAGTTTTTGGAAATAAAGATGACATTTGAATCTCTTGGTTCTAAATTAAAGTTATGTCAAATTTATTAAATTGTCCTTAAATTTTGTAGCTTTAAACATGTCACGTAGCAAATTGAAATTATAATATTATCAAAAAAAGAAAGAGGTCATTATTTTTCAAACAAACTAAAAATAAAATGAAGTAATTCTTTTTTTAAACGGAGGGAGTATTATATAGATGACTCATATATATCTTTTTTCTCTAACGGAACAGGAAAAAAATAATTTCTATTTACTTTTTTAAAATATTATCCATATGGGATATGTTTGATCCTCCTCACATATCACACCCCGAGCTACCCCCGAGACGCGGGCACGGAACCTAGGACCACAAGTGATCCCAAGCTAACCCTGTTGGCATGATCATGAACATACTAAAGATAATAAACTGATATGGAAGTTAAATCATAATTAAATGTGAAAAGATGGGGAATATCCATATGCTAAACAAACAACACACACACACACACACACACACACACACACACACACACACACACACACACACACACACACACACATATATATATGAAACTGATGAGTTTAATATAAAAAAATATTAACTCAATACTAAGCTGAATTTAAATATGTCTGAAATAAGCCTCTAAACTGGATTAGAAATACTGGGACAAGCCCCCAGCTAAATCTAGCAAAAACTGAAACTAAATGACTAAAGACTGAAATGCCACTCATGACTGTTGTCCTCGGAGAATGAGGACTCACCACTTAATCTGCTGAACTAGAGATCAAAAATCGATCTATGCGTGATCTGAATGCTGAGAACATGAATCTACATCACGAGAAGATGTAGCGCACATATGCGTTAGTACTTGAAAGGTACCTAGCATGTAGGATAGAGTAAAGCTGGAAAAAAAACATAATTGAACAAGCATAAAAGAAAGTATAATAATCCGACATGATAAACTGAATTCTAAGCTAACTGGACGCAATGACCAATTTATAACATGTTGAAACTGATACTGAATATACTGATAAATGGTCAATGTAGAGAGTTTGACTGATTTGTGGGAGCAACAACTAATCGGTAATAAAATCACATGAGCTAAATGTGGAGTCCACTGTATACGCACCGTCGAGAGGACCCAATATACCCTGTCAAAGGTATAAAGGCATGCTAGCGTGTTCACTAAACTGATTATCCACAGAGGGGACTTACAACCTACTTGGCTAGTAGTTCTAGGACTATTGGGTACGCTAAATCCTAGTCCAACTCGGTATTATGATACTCCCAATGAATTCTGCAAATTTACTGATTATGTTTGAATTTTTGTAAATACTGAATATTTCAAAACCGAACATGCAAACTGAGAATGCAACAATTAATCTGATAATTATGCATTTATAACTAAGACATGTATATCTGAAGTGTCTGAACTATCTGACCTAGCATGTGTAATTTAAGAACGAAAAGGTTTTGAAATTCATGCAATAATCTAGTATAACATGTACTCTGATTCTGAACATATAACTAATTAATTCATGAAGTTCTGTTGAATTTCTAGAATCTAGGTTCTTAAGCATGAATAGAATCAAGAATCTGACTGAAATCTAGGGCACAATGGGTGAAAGGAACCCACTATGAAATCCACATACTTTGTGATGAAATCCATCCACGAAAAATATTTAGTTTCTGAGGCTGGACTGCTGCAAACGTGTGCAATTCTTGAAGTAAGGGTTCTTGGGCTTTTTCTCCTTTTTGCTTCTATTTGTTCTAACTTTTGACTTAACGATTTAACTTAGAGAGTTTTAGTTTATGTTTTCTAGGCTTAACTTATTAAATATATATTAGGGTTAAAAGACGAACTCCTTAGGGTTTTAAACAATAAAAACAAAGTGGAAAGGTCCAAAATACCCCTAGAAAGTTAAATGTCGGACCAAACGACCGCCAGGACTGATGGTCTGTTTGTCAAACCGACAGCCCGCCGTCCGGTTGGGGTTTCGTCGGAGCGGTGGTGTTGTTCAACAGCCTTACTAAAATGGTCTAACTTTTTACTCGTAGGTTTTGATTTTAGCAAGATTTGTGACCATGGAAGTCTATTGAATTTAACTGTCTGTTGGTGGTCTAGACCCCAATTCATTTTGGGGGGTTGCTGAGAGTATGGATCATTTGAGTTGACCCTAACTAACATTTCTTCTTAAACTTTCGTACACAATTTTTCCACCTACGGACCGTGCTGGTCATCTGTAGCTCTTGTCAGTTTGTGGGTGAATGGGGGTCTCGATCGACAATCACGGACTATGGACCATCGTCTGACCTACGAACTGTCGATCCTTCCGTCGATCAAAATTTAGCCAATTTTTTCCCAGATGAGTTTTTACGATTTTCTGATCCCATCGACGATTGTGCAGGACGGACCTTCGTTTGTCCTACAGACCGTTGATGCCACCTTTGGTTGTACCTGCAGATTTTTCTAAAAAAAACTGGTTTTTGGTCTATTTTGGCTACGAGGTGTTACATTTTCTTTCCCTTGGGAACATTCATCCTCGAATGAAGACTAAACTAGCTGAAATAGAGGGAGAGAGTTGTAAACCCCACTACTAAGCAATGACAACTGAGTTTTCGACTGAATTGAGTTTCGAGTACATGCAAATACGCTGAAAATGCAAGTACAAAACGAGGGAACATGATTTCTAAAGACTGAATTTATGCATGAATGAGTAAAAACCTAAGAGGAACTATTACCATCAAGCTTGGAGTGAAATCAGAGGAAAGAGGTGAAGGATACTTGGCTTTCATGGCTGATTCTTCTCTTCCCAATAGCTCCCTCTACGTCTGAATTCACAACCTTCTGACCTGACGTTCAAAGAATCTCACCAGTATATCCTATAGAAAGACAATCTTTCATCAACACCTCACCGCCAACACTCTCGTCTCCCATTCACTATAGAGCCTGGTCCCCCCACTTCTTGAAGAAGTGAGTGTGGAAGACCGGATTCACTGCTGTTAGATTCTGCTGGCGACTCTAACTCAGATGCCACCTTGCCATCCTTTTCAAGATATTGTAGGGGCTACTATCTAGGCAGAGCAACGAGCTACCCTTGTTCTTTCCAAATCATCACCCCTTTCTAGGTGTAACTTTCATAACAACCCCATAAATCAAATTTGAACTCTAGTTCCCTTCTCCTTACATATACATAATATTTTCTGTTCTGACGACTTTTGGGCTGTCGTAGTTGTCCTGTATGAGTTGCACTTGCTCCTTACATAACGGATTGTATCTGGCCCTATCAAAGTTTGTTTCACGCTACTTCAACCAACCAACATGATATCTATCTCTACCGCCATCTAAAGCTCATAACGGCCATCTTAACGCTGAAATTATAGCTATTATTGTAGGAAAAGTCAATAAAGGAAGGTGATATCCCACTACCTTTAGACTGTTCACACAATCTCTCACCATATCCTCTAAGGTCTGATAATGGTACGCTCTCCTACCCATCCCATTGTGGTGAAATTTTGTACAAGTTTACTTGAGTACCAAGACCTTTCCTAATAACTTCCAGAAATGAGAGGTCACTGATTACCTCTATCTGAGATGTAGACAAAGGAAATCCATGAAACCTCACTCACACTTTTCATTTGATTTAAACTTGGCAATAGTCCTTACGCTGAATCTGTATTCTTGACAGCCAAAAAGCGCGAAGACCTTAGTCATCCTATAACTATCATCACACCCACGTAGAGTCATCCTGTCTCGAATACGCTGTAACCCTGTGATGAAATCCATATTGGATCACTTCCCCTTTCAAGTAGGAATGTCGATCTCCTTGAGAGTCATACTCCTGGTTTTTCTGATGTTCTACCGTGACTTGCTGCAATTGGGGCCACCTTACTCAAAATCTGTCTATAAAATCCCTCTTCATTCCATTCCACCAGTAGACTTCCTCAGATCCGCGGTACATATTAGTGGAACTTTGGATAATAGATACCTAGAGTTGGGGCTTCTGCAGAAATGCTGTCTGAACTCGCCCACATCAGGAACACACAATCTACCCTGGCAGCGAAGTACACACCATCTCCCCTTGGAGAAAAAAACTCCACTCTCTGATTATGGACCCTGCAAACCCTTTAAGTGTCAAACAAGATTAGATCAGTGTCGTGCTTTTCCTTAACCTCCACTACTAAAGACGATTATGCCCCCATTCGATTTTACAAAACAAACAATTACAAAACAACCAACACAACAAAATAGCAACAATACAAACCCAACAACCCATCCACCCGCAGAGACCAACACGAAACCGCTGTCTGATATGCTCATAATCAAACTCCCTCAAGCGAGCAGCCTGTGAAACATCCTTCACTAAATCGTCCTTTTCTTTTCTTTTCCCGCATGGCTACTCTAACCAAAGATAATCTGCCTGAGGGTATCTTGCACTTATGCATTGTTCCGCCTAACCCAGGGAGATAATGCCAACACGTCATATCATAAAACTTAAGGAACTCTACATCTCATCTGCGAAGATTCAACTCTCTCTGGGTGAACCATACTGAATGCTTTTGATCAGTGAACACATCTATAGGAACACCATAGTAGTGGTCTCAATCTTTGAGTGCAAACACCACTGGCTCTCAATCTCAAGGTCCCATGAGTTGGATAGCAATTTTTTCTAGAAGCATAAGCTATCACCTTTACCTCGCTGCAATCAACACACAACCTGCCCAACTCTGTATGTGCAATAGATCACATAACCATCTGAAACCCTCTATAGAGTCAAGACAAGACTTGTACACAATCTATTTTCAATTCTGCAACAGTTGTTCCAATCATCTCACCATTGAACTTGACCATCTGCTGAGTCAACCTAGTCTGGTGAGGCCTATGATAAAATCCTTCCCTAACCTTCCTATAAATAAATAACCGATAAATAAGAAACTTATATTCTGTGCAGAGGTATGTCTGGCCCTGTTTCAAACACGCTTTTATTTTCTGCGAATCTAATCGATCCCTTCGCTAGATACAAGTGACAAGAAAGCAACGGATTTCCACCATAACTCATATTTACTAAACTTAGGATTAACGGGCGTATCCTTGAGAGTGTGAAGGAAGAAAGTCTCCAATGACTTGTGCATATTCGTCCTCTCGCGTCCCTAGAGTAAATGAAAGATCAATCAATAAAGACGATAATGAACAATTCCAATACTAAATTGAAAACTCTGTTCATCAAATCCATGAAAGTTGCGGAGCATTAGTTAGTCCAAATGACATAAATATAATTCATAATGAAACCATACCGAGTTCTCTAAGGTTGTTGTTTTTCGGAATGTCACTATCTCTGACCTAAGTTGATGATAACCTGATCTGAGGTCCTAATCTTTGAGAAAGTCCTAGTACCCGAGTGGTCAAACAAGTCATCAATACACAGGATGGGATACTAATTGATTGTACCTGTTCAACTTGTCTATAGTCAATGACATTCTGATGAGAACCATCTTTCTTCCTTACGAACAACACTGTGCACCCCATGGGTAACTACTGTCTGATGAAGCCTTATCTAGAATGGAATTAAACTTCTCTTTCTAATTCGGTAAGCTCTGTTGAGCCATTCTGTAAGGAGAATTAGAATGAGGTTGGGTATCTAAAGAGATCAATTCAATTGATTTCCCCCCCTTTCTGGAGGTACTCCCTGAAAGACTTCTGGAAATGCATAGACTACGACTGACTCAGAGTTGGGGGTTTCAAGGCTAGAATCCTTAAACCCTAACTAGATGATATTATAACCCTAGAGATCATCTTTCTTTCTTTCGCCTTAGGTAAGAATAAATAAATCGACCCAAAGGTTGCTACGCTACTACCCTTCCCATTCTAAGATTGGTTTGTCTGTAAACTAACAATGCAACCCTATTTTTAAAATCGACTGAGGCATAACATGAGTGTAACCAATCATGCCTAGAATGACACTGAAGTCTATACATCTTCTTACCGCTTCTAGATCTGCTGAGGTGATTTTCGAGAGACTGGATAGGGCAATTCTGTAATACCGTCGAGCTATAAGTGGGTCATCACTGAGTCAGACTGAGAAGGTTCTGAGAGAGTTCTGGACTAAATTGAATTTGACTGTTTATGCCAAGGAGCTACAAAAGAAACGAGTATCCCCTAGATTCTAACTAAGCATAAAACACTCAAGGTCAAGAGACCGTAACGTACCAGTGACTACAATCAGGAGACCTTTCATGATCCTGGCGAGTCCTGAAGAGCGTACAACCGTTCTGGCGCTAAAACCGCCACCTGTACCAGATGAGTCACCACCCTTGTCTGAGTTTTTGGGAGACTTGCTGGTGCTAGGCTGAGGTGTGACTAAGCTCTACCATTCCACCTCTTGCCTTGTCTAGTAGGATATCCCTAAACCTGTGGACCAGACTGAAAGTACCCCAAAACATCCTTCTTTTCCTGCAACCTCGCTCGGATGTATTCTTATCAACACTTAAGGGCAATGGGGTAAGTCTTTGTGCCTGAACACTTCCCTAATTTTAGATCCTGGTGCTCTACCTTTTGGTCATAACCTGTTCTTGGAGGATTGGGAAGCACTAGCCCTGTGAGGGGATAGAGACGAAACTTCGGCTCTTTCCCTCGAGCGATTCCATAACCTGAAGAATAGTCCATAGTTCCCAGTCCTAAGCCTTCTTATTTTCCTATCCCCTGTTCCCGTGCTTATCACCCTCACCTGCTGAGGGCATGATCATAAGCCTAGAATGTTCATATTCCAAGTAACCGCATTTCGTGCATGACTCATTTTCACCAAAATCTGACACTCCATACAAAAACTTATTAATCTGAGCCCTGGATCAACAACAAATGTGAGGAGCATACCTGGAGAGTTGGTAAACTTGAGTCCATACTCTGACTATCAATGTTACCTTTTCTTAAGTTCATGACTTCTGATCCTTTGTCTCTCTCAACTCTATTGAGAGAACCCGGTTAAGAAAGTCTACTAAAGCATCGCAAGTTAAGAGTTGGCATCTGCACCCCTATTCTCCTTCCACTAAGTGTACCATAGCTGAGCAACATCCTCAACTGATATGATGCTACCTCAACCCGATCATTCCCCATTGACTTGCATTAACCTCAAAAAGATTTTTTGATCTCATCCAAGAAATTACTAAAGGTATCCTCATTTCTTACGATTCCTAGAACTCAGAAGGAATTCATCCTAACAAGTCCTGTAACCCTTGCTGCCTCACTGATCTAACGCCATTTTTCATTCACATGAGCATGAACCCCTCCGATTATCCTGGTTGTCATACTCTGAGCCAACATTTGTAATGTCATTTTCAAACTCAACCATAGAGACTTCTGATTCTGGGATTGGAGGAGCTGTGTTTGATTCCGGCATTGGCATTCCTAGCATTAGCTTACGAGGAGGCAATGATCTTATTATAGAACGGCAACTTAGAATGAATAAAGATCACGATTTAACCGCATCTATATAATATCAAGAAAGTGAATTTTTTTCAAAACACTTTATAGCCTCCCTCTCATTAGATGTGGTTCACTTCATACCCATGAAAAAGACTCTACTTAGTGCGGCTTTTGCATACATCCTAGGACTCTTGAATCTAGTGCTCTGATACCAAGTTTTGTCACACCCCAAGCTACCCCTGAGATGCGGACACAGAACCTAGGACCATAAGTGATCCGAAGCTTACCCTGTTGGTATGATCATGAGCATACTAAATATAATAAACTGATGCGGAAGCTAAATAATAATTAAATCAATAAAATAGACGGGGAATACCTATATTTCTAATAGCTAATATATATAAATATGATAATCAAAGAAGCAAAAAATAATTTTGTGTGAAAGGAATTATAATATACCTTAAACTTTGTTAGAAAGATCATATATACAACCTTACATGAACTTTCTTTGAAATTTAAAGTAAAAGAAATAAATTTCAGACTAATTTCTTCACTTCCTTTAGATGAAGGGTATATGTGAGCTCTGTTTATAACGGTAAATGTATATGTAAGTCATTTGTACAAAAGTAAAAAGTATATATCATTCACTTTCATATCAAGAGGTATATATTAGATCTAAATGACAAAATCAAGGTGTATATTAGGGTGACAATACGATAGAACTAAATTACTCCCCCTTGTTTTTTTGATATACTTACCAGTAGTAGACTATTGACATTCTTAACAACTTATGAACTATGTCTTTTATTTTAACAAACCGTACAACAAATCAAATATACCGTATAGGAAACAATAGAAGAAGAAGAATTATGGAAAAATATCATTATTTGCCCTTATATTCTTTGAAAAGGGTCACATATACCATTAGTTATATTGTTATGATATATGTACCCTTTTCATCCAACTTTATGACCATATTTACCCTCCATCCATCAAATCACCATATTCCCACATAAAATTACCTATGTGGCGCCTATGTGGATTTTACTATTCATTAATTGAATCTAGTCTCTATTTTAATCATTTTTACCAGCCCACACAATTAAACTCGATACACTACTAGAATAAACCTAAAAACAGGCCTCAAGCTCAATTAAACCCGACTCAACTTTTACACCTTGTTTGGATGGTTGTTGTCCATTGTATTATATTGTATAGTTAGTTTAAATATAATGTTTATTTTGACCGTTACTTAAATTCTATTATATTAAATCATTTAGATTCATCATTAGGTAACAACGAAAATACTTATTTTGTGTAACAATTAATTTGGTGTGATCGCGTCGTCACCTTAATATCTTCTTTTCATTTTATCTTTATTTATTATTTAATAACTATATTTCATCTTTTACCCTATCTTTTCTATATGTATCCTCTAACGTTTATCCACTTTAGTAAGATAGGAACACACCGTCTATTCCAAATATTTGTATCATTGAACAATACAATGTGATGCAATACAACACAATACAATACAATACAATATGATGCATTATAAAAAAAATACATAACAAACATCCAAACAAATTGTTAGGTTCTTATTGTTGTCATTGTTGAGTGTCCATGGATTTGTGTAACAGAGAAGGATCGTTTCATGGTTTCCATTTATGTTTTCTGAAGTCGGACCAGTGAGTTGAACAAAGGAGTGATAGTTCAGAACATCTATTTAATTGAATTGGAAAATATGACAGGATCAGAAAACATATTAGGTAGTGTATATGAGAGCTCAGTGTTCACCGGACAATGGATCAAAATCACCTCCTATTGTCAAGCCGGATCGAGTTTTCTTAGAAGGTGATTTAAAGGTGTAAACTACCCAAATTAGTTACGTCCCTCTATACCCCTTTCTATTTATCAACATCATCATTCCCAACTATTGGTTGCATTCGGATTTAGCCAACAAGTAGTTCCTCTGTGATAACACATTGTTTTCACTGGCCATATTCATCTTTATCCTACTACTATAGACTTTGAATTGTATACTCTCTAATTGCCCAAGTTTTCCCATCATTTTATCAACCCAAAACTATTGGGTTCAAAAGTATCAGGAAAGCTTACAATTGTAAATCAAGACTGTAATACTCGAGTTCAAGACATTAAAAGGATGCAAGTAGGAAACTCAAAGGCCAAAAACTAGACCATGAAACCCTCCATAGAGTCCAGACAAACTGAAGGGGGCCAAAGTCTGTGAATTAGCACCGTGATAAGTGCCCTAGACATGAATTGTAGGAGTCCCTCCCACAGAGGCCTCGACGACTCGTGATGAGGTTGACGGGTCGTCACTTGCATCATCAAGAAAGGTCACCAAGAGGGGGGTTTTCCTAGCCACTAGCCAAAGGGATACATATGGAAAAATGATTTGTGGTACACTTGATGGGGCGTTAGGGCCGCTATTCCAGTGGAACTTGAGGGTCGTCGGTCAAGGTCCTCTTCAAGACCTAGTTAATGGGTCGTGGTGCCTCTGATGGTCCGTGAAGGCTACCATCAAGTGTGTTTGTCAATTTTTAGGTCATGGGCTTTTGGGTCTTTTTCTAATTATTTATA
This sequence comes from Solanum habrochaites, assembly GCA_027704765.1. Taxonomy (NCBI): domain Eukaryota; kingdom Viridiplantae; phylum Streptophyta; class Magnoliopsida; order Solanales; family Solanaceae; genus Solanum; species Solanum habrochaites. The sequence continues at coordinate 57,381,064 of JAKWJA010002500.1, forward strand.
ATTAATATCCCATTTCAAGTTTAAAAACCACTTTAATCCTGGGTTTGATCGAAAAGGAAAATATTATTTTAAAGTTTTTCCAACTTTACTTCAGGACCTGTACATCAATTTGGGCCAGTTGACTCGAACAAAATGGAATTGGGAGCAGATTTCACATGCCAAACAAAACAAAAAGACATTAAATTACGGATGGAGGAAATTCTAATACATTAAAAATCATAGTCCCCATAACCTGGCGTGTCATTGCGAACAACAACACACAAATAACTTAGAGTTTAAGAGGTTCCAAAACCTTCTCAGATTTTCGATAAATTAAAGAAAACAAAGACATTCTATATGATTGGATACCAACAACGAGTGGATCACTGGGAAGTAGGACTAGTCTAATTAAAGAAGGAAAATTGAGAGAATGAAACAATTTTCAATCAAAGTCAAAAGGAGTTCTATTTAAGCAACCTTTCACAAAACAATAACATTTCATGCATGTGGGCCATCTGGTGGGTGGGGAAGTGCATGTGGAAGTAATTAATTGCTAACATTGAATGAGTGGGAAGGAAGGCACAATTTAATTTTCCTCATGAACTAGTATTCATAAAGCACAATAACGAAAGGACGAATAGAAAATAAAAGAAAGACATAACACAATTAAATACTCCCAACTCAAAAAAGTAGCGCAGACAAACTAAGGAGGGGTGGGGAATGGCTTGCTTTTGTTGGACACTCAGACTTGAGCACACCAAACCATTGCATACATTAAACTTGAACTAGCATAAAATCTTTTGTCACTACATCTGAAAGCGTAGGATATAGAAAATCGACCCAGAATATTTGAAATCAACATTATGAGTAGACGAGAAAGAAAAAAAAAGAACGATTGTGGGTCTCAAAAACCCAACACACGATCCCGAGTGTTGACACCTTAATTGTTTTGTACGACTAGGGGTAAAGTAATGAAAAATATGGAATCAAATATTAAGCGGTGAAACAAATTTGTCGACATTAATGAAAACAAGGCTTCAAACATAATAACAAGAAAGTAGTAGCAAAATATCCAAAACTTTTAACTTGATATTACACGAGCTCAAAGTACAACATAACATAAACACATCAAAACAACATCAATCTTAACAACCCAAAAACAAACCAGCAAACACAATCTGGAAGCCTTCAAACATCATGTTATACGCTTGAGTAGACGGAAATACATAAAAAAAAATAGGAGACTAGACAAATGAGAAAAAAGACTTTCATTATGTCATAAGACAACCACAGTAGAGCTAAACTTTATTGATTTAGATGTTCTAATGATTTAAATATCAGAATCAGTTCAAGGAGAAATATTTAATTGCAACAGGCCATATAAAACCTACATGAGCACCAACCACTATGAATTTGGGAGAAAATGGACACCCAATGATATAGCTTTACAACGTTGATTCACTAAAGATAGAAAAATAAGAAATGAAACACCGACCAGCTACTTGAGCAAGAACATATAACTCTGAATACATCGCACAAGCTCGTTTTTGATTCCATACGAGATTACATGTCCAACTGAAGCAAGTAATTTGAAAGAAAATCAGAGAGGTTATGAATAGTTTACCTTAATCGGAGCAGCGAAATGAGACGGGTGATGAGAAGAGCGGGACAGTGAGTTCTTCCAACACCACACCCAAACTTTGCGAATTCTAATGAACATCAAGAATGAAGCTAAACAGAAGCAACCCATTTCCTCTTCAAATGTTTTTCCTGAGTGTAATCTGCTGTGACTATTTTTATATTGGATTTTTTGTAAGCTATTAATTTCTATACGTTGGTTGCGGCCCCTTTAAAAAATGAGGAGGAAGGAAATCTTATATAGAGGGATTTTTAGGGTTCGAGTGAAGGGAGAAAAAGTGAGAAGTAACGGATTCAAAGCCCATCCCATTCAAAATTCAAAAATCCTTTCCCAAAAATTGGGAGATTCCTTTTATGCCAATCCAAATCTGTCCTTGAAAGGGAAAGATCAATGGACGAATAGATCAATTCTGATGTCCTTGGGGAGCTACGTGTCCCAATCTCACACTACCAAGGACAAAATTGTGTGTTGAAAGGTGCTGTCATTTGTGGATGCGTACAAATCGAAAGGGACATCCAAGGAGGAAGAAAAATGACATTCATTGCTTTCTCTGCATTTGGGGTTGTCGTGTACCGCCGTCACTGCTGGGAATCATGTGTCTCACGCGCCAAACTCCAATTTTGTTTCTTCTTGGATTTCTGTATTTCAACACTGCGGAGGATGATGACGCGAATACATAGTCGTTGTGTCTGATGTTCACGTAGCGAGCTCTTGGGTTCTTTCGATTAAGAGAGAATTTGGGTCAGGTCTAGGAAAATACATTGGGTTGGGGTAAATCAAAAATGGGCCTGGGTCGAGAAAAAAAACAAAAGGGGGGGGGGGTTCTGAGAACACTATTGGGCTGATTTGTTGCTGTACGAGAATTGTATTAAAAGGTGTTGGGATGCTGAATTTGAAGGGAAAAGGGAAAAGTGGGCTGGAAATAATATGAAAATTTCATTGGTCGAAATTGGGCCTGGGGGATTTTCTAGAGCATCCAAAAGAAGTGGGCTGTAAAGTTGTAAAAACAACACCCACATGATTTTTTTTCTCTTAAGATCAATAATTGACCATTTAATGTCCCAACAATGGATAATTCCGTTGGTAAATTATATAAAGTATGAATGGCTTCTTAATAATTTCAACAAATAGAAGGATCGATTATTTATAAATAACTAGGTCAAAAGTGTTAACTATTATATGAATCACTAAGTAGTAAAAAATGTACACATTTAAACGCTTTTGAGGCATTTTTTGAATAATCATAAATTTGTATAGTCTATATTAATGAATACGCCAAAACATATGTATTATCTCATTAAAAACTAATGACAAAACTATTTAAAATAAACTTACGAAATATTTTGAATTTTATAAAACTAATAATTCTAAGTCATTTGGAAACTAAGAAGCTCGTTAATTAATTTATATCAGGGAAAGTTAAAAAAAATTGGGTGTCAACAACTGTCCCTCGTTTTACTTGGATTGATGCAAGAAATTCGAGAAAAATGAAATTGACCAAGCCAATTTTGACCGACCACATTTTATCTTTAAGAAGAGGAATTCGTACGGACTTAGAGAAATTTGGTCGAACCCTTGAAATGGATTTCCTACATATCTCAGGTTATATGAGAACTCGGACCACTTGTAGTTCGACACGCTCGATTCAATGCACGATTTTGAAAAACTGCAAAGCCATCTCGATACTGAAATATGAAGGGATCAAAATGCCCGGGAATAGGATTTAAGAGCGAATATTGGAATACAACCGAATTTTCAATGTTGAGCTTGCCTACATATCCTTAAACCTTGTGAATCAGGGTGCTTGTAGTTCGAGTTGATCAGTTGTTAAGGAAATCTATTTTATGCTAGATAACCTTTGGGCTAGATGAGTGACAAATAGAATCTAGTATGAAAAAGAGGCTTGTAACCTCTTATCCATGAATGTGGCGCGCTTCATACCTATAGTTAAGAACTTATACGGACATAAGTTCCAAAGCTCTTGGCACACTGCCACTCAGATTGTAAACTTGCTTCCGGCAGACATCAAAATTTCTGGATGCACATGCCTTCTAATAGGGGTGTGGTTTGATTGTCGAGGAAGTCTCTCTTATGCTCGTGGCCTAAGAAATTGACACTCCTCTTTGGACTATGTCCCAGTTTGCTGCTAAGAAAATTTTCCGCGTTGTGTTGCATCCTTTTGGTGTCGTCTGCACCTGTGGTATGTTTCGGAGAATTCATCATTTCGGATGCTCTCGACAAAAATTAAGATAAAACTCGTCAGCATAAAAATGCAATTAACATGGGAGATAGTGTATTTTACCATGTCGACACTTAATTGTTCTCCTTGACATTTGATATCAACTCGATTAGTTTGACGTAAAGCAAATAAAGTTTATGTCTTGTGTTTACAATATTATCTTCAATGTATTCTTCATTTGATGTCAACATAAAGGAAAGTTGATGTGGTGTGCTAGTATTTCTGTTTACGTCGTCTTCGATGCGCTCTTAATGTTTACTTTTATCAAAATAAAAGAATGAAGCTGATGCCGATGGATAAATATTTCTCTTGGAATACACGATTTTCTTTTCTAACAGTGCATGACTTCTTGCGGGGCATGAATATCTTCCCGCGATGCATAAATTTCTGCGAGGCATGAAATCTTCTCATGATGCATAACTTTTCTGTGAGACATGAAATCCTCTCGCGATGCATAAATTCCTGCAAGGAATGAAATCTTCTCGCGATGCATAAATTTCTGCGAGGTATGAAATCTCCTCGCGATGCATAAATTTCTGTGAGGTATGAAATCTTCTCGCGATGCATATATTTCTGCGAGGTATGAAATCTTCTCGTGATGCATAAATTTCAACGAGGCATAGAATCTTCTCGTGATGCATAAATTTTTATGAGGTATGAAATCCTTTCACGATGCATAAATTTCTGCGAGGTATAAAATCTTCTCGCGATGCATAAATTTCTGCGAGGTATGAATCTTCTCGCGATGCATAAATTTTTGTGAGGTATGACATCATCTTGGGATGCTTGGATATTAACTCGCGATGCATGAATATTGACTCGCGATGCATGAATATTGACTCGCGATGCATGATTTTTTGCGATGCATGGATATTGGCTCGCGATGCATGATATTCCACAATGCATGGATATTGACTCGTGATGCATGATCTTCCGCCATGCATTCATATTGACTTGTGATGCATGATATTCCGCAGGGCGTGACTATCTTTCTTTCTTTCTCTCCGATGCCCAAAATATTTTAAATCTTGATGAATCTTGATGTCATCCTTGGTATTTCTTAAATGAAGCTGGTGCTTCATCGAGCAACATAATGGATCTTCTGGGGTGCTTTCTGTATTGTCATATCGTGCTCGCAATGATGATAATGGTACAATGACTTCAATCGTAATATCGTCTTGATCGCAATGAAATAACTACCCTTCGGGTAATGCATTATATCATATCCGATTTATATCAATGACGTCCTTATGAAAATCGTAACTCTTCCTTGAGGCTTTCGCTTGTTACACAACCTTCGAATCTAGCTGGGACTTTTCTTTATAATTTCATGTTTTGAAATTGATAGAATAACAATTAATATTCCCCAGAGTCTCCGACATAAGCGTATAAAATGATTCCTGCTTCTAGGAAAACTATTGATTTTGGGATAATTTTCTCCTTCTTTGACTTCTCCATATTCATCCATCGGAAGAATTTGGTGATTTCAGACAAAGCTATAAACCTGTGTCCACAGAAAAATTGTTAGTTTTAAAAACGAACTGATTTGTGTCGATTCCTTTGGTCATCTTCTCCTTGTCCTGCTATCTACGGTTGATTTCTCGATCTCCTGACTTTTGATAGATAAGACAAAATATTTTATGTCAAAACAAATGAAACATAAAAGAAAAATCTTTAGGAAAATAAATTGTCGAAAAGTAGTGTTTTAAAAAAAGATCACTGCCAAGTGTCATGTCCGTCAGGCTTAGCGAATTCCTTTGAGCCTCATGTTTGGAGGTACATCTGATTATTCGATAGGGAGTATTCAAAGCCACCCTAGACTGCCGATAAACCGTGTTGAAATTTTGAGGTCATCCTCAAAATTTTTGTCCCAGTTACAAGTTATGTCTTATCTTCAATTGTCAGCAAGTAAATCTTGGGATTTTTGAGATCCTCTCGAAAATTCAATCCCAGTAGCAAATTTTGAAGCATCTTCAGTCTTGACGTGTTGAGGAAAAATCATCTTCTCGGGAATTTTTTTTGTCCCTCTAAAACATTCTGTCCTAGTTTCTATTATAAAGAGAAATAGAAATCTTATGGAAAATATTACCGAACCCTTGTGGCGCCTACATATCCCCTTAAGGCAGGAATCAGGTCAAACATAGTTCCTCTCAAGGCTAACAATAATATGGCATTTACAAAGAAACCGACCGAGACCGACAATAGACCGCCTACGTATCTCATTCTTGAGAGTTCAAGTCGAACTTAGTTCAAATTCAAATAAATATTTAAAGGGATGAAAGGTGACTGAGGCCATCATAGGCTGACTACGTATCTCATTCTTGAGTATTCAGGTCAGACATAGTTCATTACAAAGAGATAAAAATTTTAAACAAAGAGAATACAAAAAAAATAGAACGATTACAAGGATATAATAGAAAAAGCAAACTAAAGCTTCACACGTAGTATCTCCTGACAGCGTCTGAGTTAATTGGTTTTGGCCATGCGGTGCATCCATATCCGACAGGACCAGAGCACCTCCAGATAATACTTTTACGAACCATGTAACGACCTTGCCAGTTTGGTGCAAATTTTCCTTTGTACTCGTCTTGATGAGGAAAAATGTGCTTAAGGACCAACAGACCAATTTCAAAAGTTCTAGCTCTAACTCTCTTGTGGAAAACATGAATCATTCTCTATTGATATAGTTGACTGGAAAAATGGCAACCATTCTCTTCTCGTCAATCAAAGTTAACTAATCAGTTCTCTTTCTAACCCATTCAACATTACTAAACTCAACTTCTTGAATAATTCTCAAAGATGGTATCTCCACTTCAGCCGATATGATTGTTGTTCCATATACTAGCAAGTATGGGGTAGCTTCAGTCGACATTCTGATAGTCGTCCGATAACCCAATAAATCATACGACAACATCTCGTGTCAACCCCGATGATTGTCAATCATTTTCCTCAAAATCTTCTTGATATTATTATAGGCGGCTCCTACGGTCCATTCGTAAGAGGACGATAAGGTTGAGTTTCGGTAAGTGATCTTAAATTGCACACATATATCTCTCATCAAGTGACTGTTAAGATTAGTACCATTATCAGTAATGATGGATTCTGGTCTCTTAACCTGCATATCAGATTGTTGCGAACAAAATCAGCCACAACTTTCTTGGTCACCGACTTGTAAGAAGCTGTTTCCACTCACTTGGTGAAATAATAAATGGCAACCAAAATAAATCTGTGTTCATTAGAAGCGGTTGTCTCTATCGGACCGATGAAATCCATACCCCAAGTTACAAATGGCCAAGATGAACTCATAGCATTAAGTTCATGAGATGGCACTCGGATCAAATCATGGTGCACTTGACATTTATGACATTTTTGCACAAACTTGCAATAATCATTCTCCATAGTCATCCAGAAATAACCGGCTCGAAGGATATTTCTTGCCAAAGTGAGCCCATTCATATGCGTGCCACAAACTCCAGCATGTATATATTCAATCAGCTTTGCAGCTTCAACAACATCGACACATCTGAGGAGACCTAAATCTGGGGTCCTTTTGTACAACACTTCTCCACTTAGAAAGAAATTGAGAGCCATACGACATATTGACTTTTTCTGGTTGGACAAATCATCATCAGGATAAATCCCGAATTCCAAATACTTCTTTATATCAAAATACCATGGAAAACCGTCTGGTTCTGCTTCAACATGTGAACAATGGAATGGATGTTCTTTTAGCTCTATATCCAGAGGATCGATATAATCAGTATTTCGATGTTTAATCATAGAAGCGATGGTGGTGAGAGAATAAGACAACTCATTCTGTATTCTGGGAGTATGTCTGAACGCAATCTTGTGAAATCTTTTGCACAACTTTTGTACATACTGTACGTAAGGTATAATTTTTAGGTTTTTCATGGCCCACTCTCCCTGAACTTGATGAATCAACATATCTGTATCTTTGATGACCAATATTTTGTGGACATTCATGTCAATGGGAATTTTCAAACCAAGAATACAAGCTTCGTATTCGATTATATTGTTCGTGCAATTAAATCAGAATTTAGCCGCCATGGGATAGTGTTGACCATATTTTGACACTAAAACTGCTCCAATACCTTTACCTTGGTGATTGGCCGCTCCATCAAAGAATAATCTCCAGCCTGGGTACGCTTCAGAAATATCTTCACCCACAAATGACACTTCTTCATCATGAAAATAAGTCTTGAAAGACTCATATTTTTCATCAACGGGAGTTTCTGCGAGATGATCAACCAAGGCCTGTGCCTTTATCGCCTCTTGAGTCACATACACTATATCAAATTCGCTCAACAATATTTGTCATTTAGCTAATTTTCTGATCGACATCGCCTTCTGAAAAATATACTTCAGCGGGTTCATTCTAGAAATGAGGTATGTAGTATAAGAAGATAGATAATGTCTCAACTTCAGTGCAAGACAAGTCAAATCACAACACGTCATCTCTAACAAAGTGTAACGAGATTTCTATGGAGTAAACTTCTTGCTTATGTAATAGATAGCCTTCTCTCTTTTTCCTGTCTCGTTGTGTTGACCAAGTTCGCATCCAAATGCACTATCTGGGATGAACAAATACAGCAACAATGGATTCCCTTCTCGCAGAGGAACCAATACAACTTGAAGATAGGCTCACACACCACAGTTGATTGGGCTATGAATCGACTGATGTAGTTCGACCTCCTAAGGAAACTCATCACCTCCTTCTTAGTCTTCGGCGGAGGCAACTCTTGAATCACCTTAATCTTGGAAGGATCGAGCTCAATACCTCTTCTGCTGACTATAAATCCCAACAACTTGCCGACTGGTACTCAAAAATCACATTTAGCTGGATTCAATTTCAAGTTATACCGACGCAGACGATCAAAGAACTTATTCAAATGTGTTGAGTGGTACGAACTCTCGCGGGACTTGATTATGACATCATCCACATACACCTCAATCTCCTTATGAATCATGTCATGAAATATGATCGCCACAACACTCATATAGGTAGCACTAACATTATTGAGGCCAAATGGCATCACTCTCTAATGATATACACCCCAAGGTGTAATAAAAGTTGTCTTTTTTGCGTCTTCTTCGTCCATCAGAATTTGGTGATAACATGCATAACAATCCAGAAATGACTACATTTCATGCTTAGCACATTTATCAATCAGAATATGAATGTTCAACAATGGAAAATTATCCTTTGGGCTAGCTTGGCTGAGATTTCTACAGTCGACACAAATTTTGATCTTCCCGTCCTTCTTAGAAACCGAAACAAAATTGGCCAAACAAGTAGGGTATTGTGCCACTTCCACCAATCGAGACTCCATCTGCTTGGTGATCTCTTATTTGATCTTTAAACTCAATAGAGGCTTGAACTTCCAATCCTTTTGCTTCACCAAATCGAACCTCGAATTAATCAGCAGTTTATGAGATACAACATCGGTACTCAGCCCTTGCATGTCACCGACTTCCTAGACGAACACATCAATATATTCAGCAAACAAATAAATTAGGTCTTTTCTTTGAGTTTCATTTAAGTGAATGTTTATCTTAACCTCTTTAACGCACTCTGGTTCTCCCAGATTTACCGTTTTCATTTCCTCTAGATTCAGCTTATGCTGGTTTTCAAAGTACTGAAATTCCTTGGCAACATACTCTGGTTCTTCACTTTCCTCTTTGTAATCATCAACGTCGTCATCACTTGCCTCATTTTGTTCATTTAGCTTGTGACATGACATGACATTGGTAGGTTTAAAACTTACGTTACTGAAATCATAAACAAACAAAGTTAGGAAAGCAAAGTATAACAAATGAGTGAATAAACAAATATCAAAATAAAAGAGACTTTCATTTAAAATGGAAAAATGGTGAAAGCTTTGGCCATGGCATAGGGCCATGTTTCCTTTTTAAACATCACGATGGAAAATTAAAAATTCAAACAGTTAAAAAAATAGGTCTCATGCCTCTTCTAGACTACCACCGATTTAAATATGCATAAAACGATGCCCTTCTACCAATGAGTTCAGGGGATCAGTATGGACGTGGAGGTCCAGTTCTGTACCATCTCTCCTAGATCAGCATCACGGAATGCTGTCAGCTCGACCTCTTCTTCAATGATAGCATCGATCTCTTCAAAAAGTCCACAAATTCCTTCCCTAAGGTCCTCCTACTCGTCATATTCATGGACTGGGAAGGATTGATATAGACGAGGGATTGACTTGGCCAATGCTTGATCCTTCTTATTCTTTGTCTTCTCATCATCATCAGTGGGGACGTACCCTTATCCATACATTGTCCCTTTGACAGGAACTTGAATGGGCTCAACAATTCCTTGGGAATTCCTTCCCAATCCGAAACCTACTTCAAATCCACTTTGCAACATCACAGTAGCAATCATCTTATACACAAAAGGCATGAGAGGTTGTGGGGATAATTCTTCATTGGTGGCATTTACCAGCTCCACTGTGTAGAAATCTGTACCTCGAGACACTTCATCAATAATAGGAGTCTGTCTACCATAATGACTACCTTCTCCATGAATGACTAGCTCTTCGTTCTTCCAAACGAGTTTCATCATTTGATGCAGGGCAGAAGGCACAGCTCAAGCCATGTAAATAAAAGGTCAACCTAGAAGAAGGTTGTAGCTGGTGTCGATATCGAGGACTTGAAACTGTGTGCTAAACTCGGCAGCTCCCAATTGGTTAACCAGATTTATGGCTCTCAAGGTGTCTCTTGGAACCCCATCGAAGTCTCTCACTTTGACTTGATTTTCCTCAAGTTTTCCCAAGTCAAACTTCAACTGCCTTAGCGTCAACAACGGGTAGATGTTCAGTCAAGATCCATCATCTACTAAGACGCGATAAACAACCTTTTTGCGACAGACGACAGTGATATGCAGTGCCTTACTGTGGGACCTCCCTTCAAAAGGCAACTCTTCATCACAAAAGCTTATTTGATGCCTCGAATAACCTGGTGGATCATAGTGGCCACGTTATCGCTGCTTGTGCCCGCGGGTACATACGTATAATTGAGAGCTTTCATCAAAGTCTGTCTGGCGATTGAGAACTCATCAGTAGGACCCATACAAAAATTTGGGTTGGAGTATTCTCCAAATGCTTGACAATAGAATAATCTTTCGGCTGCATTCTTCTCTAGAATTACTCTGCCTCACCCTCGCTTGTTGTCCTTTCACCTTGGTCCTTTTTTTACCTCCGAGAGCAAGTCATACCTTGTGCAGCAGCAGTATCAATCACAAATTTTGGCTTGATAAGAGTTTTTGATGACACCAAGGCAACAACCTTTGCTGGTGTCAAGATAACGAACTCTTTCTTTTCTTTGATGCTCATGGAAGATACAGCCTTTTCTAACTCGTCATGAACGATTAGATTTATCATTTTCGTCCCACACCAATCATCGTCTGTTTCTATCATACTAACATTGCCGCTTCCATGATTTAGCAAAGGATTGGTATTAACATTAGGTGCAGATGGTTGAAAGAAATTGATTCATCATCTGTAACATCTATCCATCCCGCAATTCCAATCAACCGATTCATTGAGTAACTCTTGGGTAAACTATTAAACTGGGTAAACTATTAAACTAATAAGAGCTGTATCGTCTAACTTCATTCAAAAATGAAACTTGCATTTTTATAGAATCAAAATAGAAATATAGAAATGATTTTCTAATTTGATCATTTCTTAGATTCTGGTGAATTGTATCGAATCCATTTTCGATTTTAAAGCGAACAGTTACCTGGTAATTATTCAGGGGGGCGCGCATGTATAGGTTCAACTAGGTATTGGTCATGGACTAAAAGATATGTTAGAAGCCACATCTTGGTCAATTAAATCTTGAATCTTGTGCTTGACGTTGATATAGTTCTCAGTATCATGCCCAACACTATTGGAATTATAATCACATCTCTGATTTGGCCTATAAAATTTCAAAAAATTGATATCCACGGGTTCGGGCCCCATAAGGTGGATATATCCGGCCATAGCCAGTCGCTCGTACAACTTTTGTTCGACTTTTTGGGAGCGCGGTGAGATTTCTCGAAGGTTTCTTCTCGAACCGAGGTCGAGGGTGATCATAACTTCCTTGTGGGGGAGGCATATGGTGATAACCTCGATTGTTTGGACGGGGAGCTTGATTTCTGGGATATGAGTTTGTTTGGTAGTTTGACATTGGAGCTTTGTTGTTCGGGTGGGGATTTTAATATGGTGGAGCTTGGACTTGATACGAAGGAGGGGGTGCTCGGTAGCTCGACTGCACGTTAGCACATATGGGAGCAACACCCTGGTAGGGAGATGAAATTTGGTAGGGTGGAGGATGATTTGGCTAAATGGGAGATGGATTTTGGTAATTCGGGGGCGGACTTTGGTATAGTGGAGCTTGGACGTTTGGATAAGTGGCGGTAGCATTCTGATAAATTAGAGGATTATTGGGATGACTAGCTTGCGTGTAGCAAGATTGGTAGGAATTTTGGGAAAGTCGAGAACAACCTTGGGAATATAACGAGCTTCTGGGGTTTTCTTTCCACCTATGAAATAGAAGCGATTTCTTCTCTTTTTTGTTCCACATTCCCGATGATCCGGGTGATGCAGCAACACAGGCTATATTTCCCGTCTTTAACCCATCTTCGATAGTCTCACCAACTTTGACCATCTCGGCAAATTTTGCTACTACGAGCAACACGATTTGATCATAATACTCGGGCTCTTTCACCTGCACAAACACTGCTACAATTTCCTTTTCTAACAGAGGTGATCTGACCCTTGCATCTTCCTTTCTCCACCTATAAGCAAATTCTCTGTAGCTCTCGGTAGATTTCGGCTTCATCTTCTCCAAAGAATATCGATCAGGAACGATTTTAACATTATATCTAAATCGATCGATAAAATCCTTTGCTAGAGCATTCTAGCTGGTCCATTGTCGAGTTTCATGGGAGGTGAACCACTCCAGAGTCTCCCCGCTCGAACTTCAGCTGAAAAGCCGAATAAATAAAGCCATCCCTTCCAACTCCCACGAGCTGGTCACAGTAGGATCTCAGATGAGCCATAGGGTTGACCACTCCTCCGAAGGTGTCAAACTTTGAGATCTTGAACTCGTCTAGAAGGTCCAGACTTGGATGAATGCACAAATCTTCATAGTTATATCCGGAGGTATCAGGGATGCATTGAACCTCTTTCATATCCTTCTTGATCTCTTCTTTTCTGTCCACATTTGCCTCTTCCTTTTCCCTCCACTCCCTTTCTTGTTCCTCATAATGGTCCAGCTCAGAACCGTGCACATCGTGCTCGACAAAGACGGGAATTTGGAAAGTGGTTCTTTTAGGCAAAGGTGGAGCCACATAGGGACTCTGGATATTTTGAGCGGTTTAATTATTTTGTGGGTAAGTCTGAGGATTGATATTTTGGTTTAAGTGGTGTTGGGGTGTTCGGGGATTGAAAGTATTTTGGTTTTGATTTGGGTTTTGGTTTTGCGTTGAAGGAGTAGTTTGATGGTGGGTATTGTGAGGATGGGGTGGCATTTGGGGATGGTTGTTTTGAGGAGAGGTGGAGTTTGGTAGGATGCGAAATCATATTGGGGATTTTGGATAGTCAGATCTATAACCGATGCATTCTGAGCAGGTGAAGATAGCTAGTTCTAGGCTGGATCCTTATTTGAAAAAGGGAAGTAGATTGGAGGTTTCCCATCAGCAGCGTTAGCGGAAAAACCTGGCGGAGGCAGATCTTGTCTCCTTTTGCATGTCTACCCTCATCTCTGAAATATGTTGCATCAACTGCAGAATCAACTCATTATGGTCCACTATGGTGGGTTGAGCCACCATAACATCAGTAAGACTTACTTCTTCATTATTATCCCCCATAACAATCTTTTCTTTGTCTGAGCTTTGTTTAGGGAAAGAATCTGTGGGACCTTTTGATTTGGTGAAATAGGGATGATCTGCCAGCTTTTGATCGACACAGATCAATATCAAAGTACCTGAGAAAGAAAACAACTCAAAGGTGGATTTGTCAGTGCAGATTCAGAATACAAAATGCATAATATCACACAGAGAGCATATAAACACACAAGTTGCTTTGTTTGAGAATATCTTCAACTCACGAGTAAGGACGGAAACACATTTTTTAACAAGCAGGAGTTTGATTGTTTTAGTTTTGACATTGTCTCAAAAAGGCTAAATCACATAAAGCTACGGTCTTCTTGCAGCTGCTCTTTGACGTCTGTTGATCTGGCCTTCGTATCTTCTCGTAACATCAAGGGGGAGAATGACAATTTTTAAAGTAAGGGCCGGGCCTGGAAAGGCTTCCTACGTATCTCACAAGGAGAATTCAGGTCCAACGTAATTCGAGTACAAAAGAAAATATTTTCATTCATTGTGATTACAAGGAAACGGAAAAACAACACCAATGACTTCATCTCAGTCATTTTCTTCTCTTCGGCATCTTCATCTTAGCCAAGGGGAACGGTCTCAACTTGAATCATTCCCATGCAGATGAGAGATTCGAGGTCTTGATGAAAGTCGAGACACTTTTCAATATTGTGGTCTTTAGCATGATTATGACAGGGACAACGCTTTTGGATTTCGTGCTGAAGAGAATATTGCATGTCCACATTCTTGTAGTAATGGGTAAAGACGCCATTCTGAACCAAATTCGAGCAGATCTCCCTCATTTTTTTCTTGAAAGGCATGAATGAGCAATGAAAGAATTTGGTTCCCTCTATGACCGTCGTCACCCCAATTGTTAGGAGTACTATCCATACTGAATAAATAACGGACTGCATTTTTTAACCCAATACACTCCTCTATTATATGCCCTTTCTCCCTGGGATGACATTCGCACGTCTTACGGAGATCTCCTAATCCCACTTGTGGGGACGCTTTCTTAACAGGTCCCAGCAGGCCCCTAGATCGATAGTGTTCAAAAATGAGAGCGCACGAGATGACTTTTATCTTCTTCCGGCCTTCGCGCGGATATGCCTCGAGAGAAATTTTGTTGTCTCCGTTTCCCAGACGACTCTTTAAAGATGGTGGGCGGGCAAGTAACACCTCATAACTTTCCTATTCATAACTTTCTTTGTCGATCTCCTGTTCGGGGCTCTCAAGAGGAAAGAGTGATTCGTACAGATGTTTTCCGCTACCTTTGCATCTCGACCCTCTCTTCTTCACTTGGTTCACTTTGAATACCCTTTTCTTTGTATACAGCGGCGATTTTGCCTTTCATGAGACAATAGAGTAACGTTTAGGATTTGGAGATGAGGTTTGCCTTTTGAGTGAGAAACTGAAGCCTAAGAAAGTTTTGGGTCGGACATTTGTAATAGTGACTTCTGTATATTTGGAAATTTCTGGAAAGGAGTGGATTTCCGATATCCTCATTCATAGCAACATAATACATAAGCAATTAATAACACATATATCGCGTCCTAACGCATATAGAGGGACCTTTTTGTGCCAAGGGTAGGCCTAGCGCATTTGAATGATGTACGCGTGAATTGAATCAAATAAACAATTCCCCCTCAAAATGAATTTCATAAGTGTATAATAACTTTCACAGAGGGGAAAATAACGGATAAAACATTAAAGAAAAACCCACGCAGGGTCCACTTAAAAGTGCAATAAAGGCAGGCCCACGCAGGGGCTAAAATGATAAATACATATAGAAAAACCCGCGCAGGGGCAAAATCCACTAGTCGCTCCAGATGGTCCTGTTTCGTCTCCATCCCCATGAGTCTTATATTGCTGAAATATATGTCTTAGCATCAGCAAGAATCCTTCACACATGCGTCCTTTGTCTTCCAAGTTTTCGTATCGCATCCTCTCGATTTTCTCCTTGACCCAGGTATCGAAATCATCATAACCACACCTTAGTCTTTCCACCTCTTGGGTTGCCTTCTCAAGAGTACCTTGGTTCTCAACAAACTTAGTGTACACTTCTTGGGCCTCTTTCTTTACCTCTTGTAGTTCGGCTAGTGCTTTGGCTTCTTTGTTCGTTACGCTACGAAATATGTGCGGGGTTTGGGAGGAGATATTTTGTATATCCTTCTTCAGCCATTCTTTATAACTCTTGTCATAGCCAACATTGAATCGGTCAGGGGCAATAGTGTATTTATCCATACGCTTAGCAATTTTCCATTCTCTGAACATTTCAAACGTGTCGTGCACTATATCATCTCCAATATCGTATACATAAGAACCATAGTATGCCTCTTTGGGTACAATTTGTCTCCTCCCGAACAGTCGTAAGACTCGAAAGGGTGCATAAGGGTGAATTCCCTGAATACCTGGTAGAGGAAGAACAACCTGTCTGCGGCTCTCCACGATGACTTCTTTGGAGATGAAACGGTCAAGCATCCATAGGAGATCTTATTCTCTCAATTCGGAGAAAATCTAAGCCCATCTCCCCTTTGTTCTCCGATTGTCCATATTCGCCCAGTACAACATATCATCCAAATCTTTAAGAGTGTTCTTGTTGTCAAGAGTATGTAGCTCCTGAGTCCCAGCACCCTTTGCTAAATGGATGAGGATCCACCATTGAAATAGTAGGTTGCATCCTTGGAAGTATCGATGTCCCTCTTTGCATTTTCCCAAGGCTCGATACATATCGGACAAGATGACTAGAGCTATAGGATAGTACTTTGTAGTCCCTTGGTTCTCATACCCTTTGAAAAAAGTATGCACGAGTGTTATAACTCGGGTATAGATACTCATACTTGGACCATGTGGAAATACCATTGTTCCCAATAACGCTATAGCAAATGTTAGAGGACAAATTTCATTCCATTCTCTGTAGGAGATCTTGAACTCTCGGTTGTAAGTGGCGTAGAAGCTCGCATGTCTAAATCGGATATAAAGATATCTGAATGCTACATGGGTTCTTGGCACCAGTAGCCAAAGTTTTTCCCAACCCTAACCAGTCAGCAATATTTTCTACAGAAGGCTTATTAGGGATAAAGATGTCTTCTTGTTTTCTTGCTTTCCTTTCAATCTCAATGCCTACTGTGTCTATGCAGTCTCGAATTTCCTCCAAAGTCGGGGTAATTTTAGCGGTTCTTAATTGGAACACCATTCGTTGGCTATACAAGTAACATGTGAGGACCTCAACCAATTCCGGCCAACCGTTCATGTTGATCAATTCTGTTAGAGCACCCACATATTTGTTGAAGGTTCTTTTATGATCCCCGTTGAGATTGTCATGCCACATTTTGAGTTGGGGTGGCACTGCTATGACCATATCAAATCTTGGGAAATGGTCCATATCTACAAAACAGAAGGTAGTTAGTTTTACCCAGCCCAAATTGGTTTTCAACACGTATATCATTCAAATGTCACATAAAATGATGTGTCGTGAGGTCGAAGACCTTAGACACGATTTTGTGGTTTTCTACTAAATGGACGTAATAAACCTTGGGTATTAAGACTTCTTAGGCTAATGCTTAATTTTGGTTTTGATTTTGCTTTAACTTAAGGTACTAGAATAGGTTTCAAGTTGATGGTTACCCGAGTCGGACAAACATCGGGGTTAATCTATCAAACAACGTCGAATGACCGCATTCCAACTATTTGTTTGATACTTTCAAATGATTTTTTCTGTGTTTTTGAGGAAAGACATGTAACTTTCATTTTCCTAATGCAAGCTATTTGCCAATTGGCGGAAAGATGTCATGATATGCAATATTTTAAAAACTAAGGTAAACTAAACAAGTAAATAATTTATCACAAATAGCCAAATAGCGTTAGTTTTAAGGTTAGAATCCTCTAACTTCCCCAACAGAGTCGTCATTTCTATTTTATTCGGAAAAGGAAAATATTGTTTTTAAAGTGTTTTTGACTTTTTTAGAGTCACCACTTAATTTTTGAGAAAAATCAAGAAAACTATTATTTTCAAAAGACTTAAACAGAAAAATCATTTTGAAAATTTAAAGGGGGTTCGGGGATTCATATTAAGGTCTTAGGAAGGTTTTAAAAGCACCTAAGACTTCCGCTTACTTGCGGTTATCCGATAACTAATAAATTTAGCTAAGTGATCTTTAAAAAGTTTTCAGCTATAACATATTTGAAGTATTTATGAAAAGAAGTATTAAATTTAATAACCAAGTAAGATTTAGTTCGATAGTTTATTTGCTCTTTTAGAATCCCTTTGAAATTAATTTTAAGTCGATAAAATATTAATGGTGTCCGCGGGGAATTTGGATTTTTCGAACCTTAACCTAATGATAATAAAACAGATAAGTCATTAAAAGCATATAAAGTGAGGAAGAGAGAGAGAGAGAGATTTAGGTCCAAATCCGGGTTTTGTCCGCTTTAACCGGAAATTTGGACCCACCTATTTTTGGGTTTTTAACCCATTTATTTTGTACCTTTCCTAAACTAAACATACAATATAATAAATAATATATATACGGAAAGTAAAGACGACAAGATCTTAGGCCCAAAGATAACAAAATACAAATATAAAAGAAACCAAATAAACTGGGCCGCGTGGCCAGCTTCTTCATCTCTTCTATAGTTCTATCCTTTGCTTCAGAAACTATACATCAATTTTGGTCGGGTGACTCGAATAAAATGAAATTGGCCCAATGGAAAAATGTAGAGATAGGGTCCATGGGATCCGAGCAGATTTCACATGCCAAACAAAATAAAAAGACATTAATACGAGATGAGGAAAATTTTAATACATTAAAAATCATAGTAACCAATAACTTGGTGTTTCCATATGCGAACAAATAAACATGCAAATACTTAGAGTTTAAAGAGGTTCCAAAATCTTATCATATTATTCGAATGAAAGTAAATAGAAAACAAAAGAAAAGTCTATATGATTGATACCAAACAAGTAGTGGATCACTAGGAAGTAGGACTATTCTAATTAAAAGAAGGAAAATTGAGAGAATGAATAATTTTCAAAGTCAAAATGAGTTCTATTTAAACAACCTTTCAGCAAACAGATAAAATTTCATGTATGATGGGCATCTGGTGGGTGGGGAAGTGCATGTGGAATTAATTAATTGCTAATATTGAATGAGTGGGCAAGGAGGCACAATTTAATTTTCCTCATGAATTAGTATTCATAAAGCATAACAACGAAAGAAGGAATAGAAAATAAAATAAAGACGTAACACAATTAAATACTCCAAACTCAAAAAGTAGCATAGACAAACTACGAAGGGGTAGGGAACACCTAGCTTTTGTTGGACACTCAGACTTGAGCACACCAAACCACTGCCTACATTAAACTTGAACTAGCATAAAATCTATAGTCACTAACTCTGAAAGCGTAGGATATAGAAAATTGGCCCAGAATATTTGAAACCAACATTATGAGTAGACGAGAAAGAAAAAAAAGAACGATCGTGGGTCTCGAAAACCCAACACACGATCTCGAATGTTGACACCTTAATTCTTTAGTACGACTAGGGATAAAGTAATGAAAGATATGGAGTCAAATATTATGCGGTGAAACAAATTTGTCGATATTAACGAAATAAGCTCGAAAGAGAAATTATCCAAATAAGGCTTCAAACAAAATAATATGAAAGTAGTAGCAAAATATCCAAAACTTTTAACTTGATATTACATGAGCTCAAAGGACAACCATATCATAAACACATTGAAACAACATCAATCTTAACAGCACCAAAACAAACTAGCAAACACAATCTGGAAGCCTTCAAACATCATGTTATACCCTTGAGTAGTCGAAAATACTTTTAAAAAAATAGGGGACTAGAACAAATGAGAAAAAAGACTTTTATTATGTCACAAGGCAACCACAGTAGAGCTAAACTTTATTGATTTAGATGTTCTAATGATTTAAATATAGAAATTAGTTCAAGAAGAAATGATTTAATCGAAACAGGCCATATAAACCTAGAATGAGCAACAGTGATGAATTTGGATAAAACCAAACCCAATTATATGAGCTTATACAAACGCTGAGTCACTAAAGAAAGAAAAATAGAAATGAACACAACAGCTATTTTAGACAAGAATGATATAACTCTGAATACATCGCACAAGCTCCTTTTTTATTGCATACGAGATTACATGTTCAGCCGAAGCAAGTAATTTGAAAGAAAACCGGAGAGGTTATGAATATTTTACCTTACTCGGAGTAGCAAAATGAGACGGGTGACGAGCAGAGCGGGACAATGAGTTCTTCCAACACCACACCCAAACTTCACGAATTCCAACGAACAGCAAGAATGAAGCTAAACATAAGCAGCCCCTTTCCTCTTCGAATGTTTTTCCTGATTGTCTTCTGTGACTATTTTATATTGGATTTTCTGTAAGCTATTATTTTCTATACATTGGTTGCGGCCCCTTTAAAAAATGAGGAGGAAGGAAAGCGTATATAGAGGGATTTTAGGGTTTGAGTGAAGGGATAAAAAGTGAGAAGTAATGGATTCAAAGCCCATCACATTCAAAATTCAAAAATCCTTTCCCAAAAACAGGGAGACTCCTTTTCAGCCAATCTGAATCTGTCCTTGAAAGGGAAAGATCAATGGACGAGTGGATAGAGTCTGATGTCCTTGGGGAGCTACGTGTCCCCATCTCACGCTACCAAGGACAAAATTGTCTGTTAGAAGGTGTTGCCAAATCTGGATGCGTACAAATCGAAAGGGGCATCCAAGGAAGAAGACAAACGTCATTCATTGCTTGCTCTGCGTTTAGGGTCGTCGTGTATCGCCGTCGCTGCTGGGAATCATGTGTCTCACGCGCCAAGCTCTAATTTTGTTTCTTCTTGGAGTTCTGTATTTCAACACTGCAGAGGAAGATGACGTGAACACATAGCCGTCGTGTCTGATGTTCACGTAGCGAGCTCCTGGGTTCTTTCTATTGAGAGAGAATTTGGGTCGGTTCTGGGAAAAGACATTGGGCTGGGGTTAATGGCAAATGGGCCTGGGCCGAGAAAAAAAACAAAGGGGCAGTTTTCTGAGAAAACTATTGGGTTTATTTGCTGCTGAATGAGAATTGGATTAAAAGGTGTTGGGCTGCTGAATCTGAAGGGAAAAGGAAAAAGTGGGCTGGGAATAATATGAAAATTTCATGGGTCGAAATTGGGCCTGGGGATTTTCTGGAGCATCCAAAAAATTGGGCTGTTGAAAGTTGTAAAAACAACAACCCAACATGATTTTTTCTCTTTAATGATCAATAAATTGACCACATTAAGTCACAGGGCGAGTTCCGCTGAGATAAATTAATTAATAGGCTTCTTAATTTTAACAAAATAGAATAATCGATTTATTTCATAAAATAACTAGTTCAAAAGTGTAAACTATTATATGAATCAACTAATTAGTAAAATACTTAAACAAAATTAATCTTTTGAGGCGATTTTCGAATAATCATAAAATGTATTAATCCTATATATAATTACGCAAAACATATGTATTATCTAAAAAAATTAAAAAATAATAACAACTATTTAAATAAACTTGCGAAACATTTTGAATTTTATAAAACTAATTATTCTAAGTCGTTTGGAAACTAAGAAGCTCATTAATTAATTTATATCGGGAAAGGTTAAAATTGAGTGTCAACACCATGCTCTATATTAAGGTTTTTACCCCAAAAATCACCAAATTCAAGTCATTCTTTCCCAAAAAGAAGAATAAGTTCATTCTCCCAAAATATTTTTCTTACTAGAAGTTTGAAGAATGGAGTTAGGGTTTCAAGTTCAGTTTTCAATTCCACCTTTGAAGTCAAACTTTTAGAATTAAGTTATGATAATCTTCAACTATGGAACTATTTCCTCCTTAGAGTTCCTAAATTCCCAAATTTTGAAGTAAGAGTTCTTCAATTAAAGTTAGAATTTTCTTCTATATGGTTTCCTTTAAATATTGATATAATTGATTGTTTTATGATTTATTATACATAAACTCAGATAATTTCATGTTGTTAAGATGAGTCCTCGTGAACCCATGTTTAACATATGTTTCTAGATTTTGATGATTGAAAGTGGGCTTTGAACTGCAAAAGGTGGATTATGGAGATATGCATGTTCTTAGGAAATTAATGAAAATTCATTGTGACTTGTGGGGACCTACTCCTATCGAATCTTTTCAACATATGATATATTATGTGTTTTTAGATGACTCACAATATATGCATGGATTCTCCACTGGAAAAAAATCTAAATTCTTTGGGGGTTTTGTAAAATTTCAGATAATGATGAAAAAATAATTTTCTAAAGAAATTAAGATATTTCAGTGTAATGGAGGTGGTGAGTTTATCAAAACAGACTTCATCAAGCATTTGGAAGATTATGGCATTGTGAGACATATTTTATGTCCTAATACACCTGAACAAATGGTGTTTCGGAAAGAAAATATAGGGATATTGTCGAAACTGGCTTAACTCTACTACTCCATGTAATCTACTCTTATTCTATGGTCAAGGCGTTCCTCATAACAGTGTTTCTCATTAATAGGCTTCTCTCCTCGATCCTAAAGATAGTGACTCCATTTGTTAAGTTATGTGGAGAAGAACCTGGTTACAACAATCTAAAAGAGTTTGGCTATAGATGTTTTTCATATATTAAGAGTCAGTTAAAAGACTTATACTTGTGTTTTTATAAGATATATATATATAGCAATTACACAAAGGATATAAACGTTATCATCCTTCCACAAGAAGGGTTTACATATCCATATATGTTGTGTTTGATGAAAACACATTACCCTACGTGTCTCTAAATAATTCTTATACTAACATTGATGTCTCACCTCACCTGGCTACTTTTGTTGAACCTTTCTCTAAACTGCAAGCACATGATAATTCAGGGGAAGTATAGGCTGATAGTACACAAGTTACTGTGAAAATGATACAATAACAACGCATATACTCCTTGGTGATAAGAGTACTACTGACATCTCAGTTGCAAGATTAGATGATGATCATGAGGAACAGGTTGACGGTGGTGATTCATACAGTAATATTGAAGCTCCAACTGCAGATTCGGATCCACTAGTGGTAGTAAGGAACATGTTAAACTTTCATGTCCAGTCAATGAACATAATCAACCTGATAATACTACAATTCAATCACCTATTTTGGTCAATGTAGTTGTTGACCATCAACTTGACGATACTAAATTCCAATCAATTACTTTAGTTGATGTACAGTTGAGGTACTTCCAACATCATAAGGGCATCATATGATCACCAGACACCAAGTGAATGAACATCATTTATCACTTGTTGCACGCAGCAACAAAGAAATTTTGAAGGAACTTAATACTACTAAGGAAAGACTTAGGTCACCTCATTGGCTTGCAACAATGCAAGAGGAAATCAATGTCTTACATACTAACAAGACATGGATATTGGTGCCCAAATCTCCTGATATGAAGTTGGGTAGCTCAAAATGGGTGTCCAAAATAAAATTAAAAGCCGATGGAACAATAGATAGATATAGGGCCAGACTTGTGGCAAGGGGATTCTCACAGCTTGAAGGGATAGATTTTGAAGAAACATTTAGCCCTTTGGTTAAAGCAATAACTATTAGGGTGGTTTGTTCCATTATTAGTAGTTCAAAGTGAGAAGTTAGACAACTAGATGTCAAAGATGCTTTTCTCCATGGTTTTCTACAAGAGGATGTGTACATGAGTCAACAACCTAGATTTATTGATCCCAAGTATCCTTAGCATGTGCATCTACTTAAAAAAGCTATGTATGGTCTTAAACAAGCACCAAGAGCCCGGCTTGATAGGTTTAGCTTGCATATCTTACACCTTGGTTTTATTTGTAGTAAGGTTGATCCTTACTTATTTACTTTGCAATCTCACAAATGCCCGTTACACTTCTTTCTAGGATTTGAGGTTAAGTATTATGAAGGATAAATTCACTTAAGTCGAAGAAAGTATATATGGTTTTGAGCTGCTGGCCAAGACCTATATGACTTTGGCAGGCGGTAGCCACTCCTTTAGCTCAAAAGCATAGTTTGCATAAAGTTGTGGGAAGTTTTGTAGATGTCTTCTTGTACAGAATGATAGTAGGGAGTCTTCAATATTTGATCCTCACCAAGACTTGATATTACTCATGTTATGAATTAAGCAAACTAGTTTGTACAAAACCCAAACATTGAACATCTTCAAGGTGTAAAATGATTCTCAGGTACATCAAAGCTACTCTACACTTTTGAGTCAAAATTATTTCGCAATAGCTATGTAGGTTGTATGGATACTCTGATGCTGATTGAGGAGGTTGTACCACCACTTGGAGATCAAATATAGGCTATAACATCTACTTAGGTGAAAATTGTATTTCTTGGACCTCTAAGAATTAAACCACAGTAACCCGATAGAGTTGAGTATAGAGCACTAGCCTCCACTGTAGTAGAGATGACTTGGATCATGTATCTTTTTCATGACTTTGGAGTGTTCCTTTGATCTGTTACACCGTTGTATTGTGATTATATGAGTGCCTTGTACATGACGATTAATTCAGTTATGTATGCTTGGACCAAACATGTTCAAATGGACTATCATTTTGTTTTTGAGAAGGTGGTTAGGGGACAACTTCTTACTCATTCTGTGAAGTCTACCAATCAACTTGGTGATATTCGTACCAAAGCTTTAACAGAACATGTTTTTTCTGGGTTTCACAGCAAGTTAGGAGTTACAACTCCTCCAATCACTAATTTGAGGGGAATTGTTGAAGAAGGAAGCATGATGAAACATGTCAAATAAACAGGTCAATTGGAGATGGTTGACAAGTTAGAGTCATATTAGCATTGGACTACTGAATCCTAAATTACGTAGGACTAAGATATTGTATCGTGTAAGAGGGCAAAGTCGACTAGGATAAGGAATTTGAGTTATTGTATAATATTACTCATGTAATAATATATTTGTGTTGTAGTAAGAAACCTGGTACAGCTAGAATATGACTCTTCTCCTATATAAGGAGCTTGTAAGTCAATATTATCTTCATCAATACAATCATTGATTTTTCCATACTTAACGTGAAAACTACAGAAAGTACAAGCTGATGAGTCAAAAAATTATCAACGAAGTGAACGAATTAATTTAAGTTCATGTTGATTGATGTTAATTGTTTAAAAGATGTTAATCATATTTATTTGCAATACAATCTGTTGAATGATGTTGTATAAAATTTTATTTATTAATATGAAGATATGAGTGGTTTAATTTAAATTTTTTTGAAATATATCTAATGTAAAGAGTAAATTTTTTTTAATTTAATCAAAGTTTTACATTTTTAAGAAAAATGTTTTTTCTTAAAGTTCACTATGAATGGGCCCTCAAAATTTTTGGAGGCCTAGAGCAAAAGCTTATTTAATGTTCTTTTATAGTCATTCTTATCCCGTAAATTGTGACATCACTGAAAAAAAATTCTTACGGACGTCATTGTTTACGACATAATGTTTACAAAATCTTCTATCAGGTCGAAACACACGAGTATTTGTTTGTTCCTGAAGTAGCCAATTTTGCATGCCCCTTTTAACACCACATTGTGTTGGAATTAGTTTTCTCACATCTTCCGTCATATTTAAATTTGTCAATAACTAGGTATTATAAACTTTCTACCATGTTTATTCCCAAAACTTTACATTCCTTCCACTTCAAAACATGGGATAGTTGGTCAGTGGCAGCTACACAAAATTGGAATTTTTATTTTATTTTCTACTTATATCATATGCCACTTAAAATGCTAACATGATTCTTTTTCCCCATTTGATTTCTAACCCCAAAACCACCAAATCCAAAATCCTCCCCACTGATGATGGACTGACCCTACCCAAATATTATACATGTAGAAATTAACAATAGTTTCCCAAAAAAAAGACTATATTAATCGATTGACACCCTAAGCAAAGAGCACCGACACTCATTGCGAAAGGTCGAACCAAAACACAATTGATAAATGCAATTAGACATACAGAAAACATAGCAGCTCGAATCTACTGTTGTTCACTATCACTATATAGAAGTAGATATCTAATGAATAATTGTTGCTAATACAGCATAAGCACAATAAAACAACTCTAATTTACAGCTCCAAATACCATCATATACTATTTGACCTCCATTTTCCACCTTTTTTCTGTATTTCGAGTACGTAAAGAATACATCACAGAATAAATAACAATAAAATGCAACAACCCACTGTGGAAGAATAGAGGGAGTGGAATATGGTGAGCATTGACTAATTGATGTAGCTGGCTTCATCATGCTACTCCATAGGAATATAACTCATACAGACGGACTTCATCCCCAAGCTCCCGAGCGCAAGGCAGCCATTGCTATGCAGACTTACAATGTTGAGAGCTTCCTGCAGACTCGTCCAAGTTAGCAGACCTACCACATAAACAAGTGCTACAACCCACTCTAGAACCGTAAGACCTTGACTGGAGTTTACCTACCACATAAACAAGTGCTACAACCCACTCTAGAACCGTAAGACCTTGACTGGCGTAAACTCACACCTTCCAACCTTCTCAACAAACATACAAACACACAGAGCTAAGTTATCCACGGTTTAGATGTCTACCTTATAGTATTTGTTTTACATACTAAAAGTTCCCTCCCATCAGAAGCACTACTTGCATTACATAGTTCACACAGCTATTTCTTGTGTTTGATTAAAACATGTCAAAGTTGCTGACTTATCGTTTCAACCCTCAACTTATGTTATTTGAGGGGGAGACAAATAAGTCACTGGTAAAGTATTTATTTTTAAACAGAACAGAAATAAAACTCACCAATCTATATCTTGTCAAAATCATCATCAAAGGCATCATCCCCATCATCTGAAAAATAAAACAGGATAGTCAACGTACCTTGATCATTCAGAATTTCTTTCAATTCTACTTTAATTTCCCTAACCACGAATTAGATTCATCAACAGCAACAAGAAAAGCAAACCTTAAAATGAACAACACATTCAATCTTGAAAAGCAAGAGAATGGACATGAAATATAAAACTAAAAATGGTTATAGTGACACTCATAAAATTAGAGAAGCCTGTCAGCCAATTTAAGCAACATATATCTAGAACATGATTGGATTGGCAAATTGGACTAAAATATTTCAGCCATCTCAGTAATTATACAGCACAGAAATTAAAATCTTTTTTTGGTGGTTACCGGTGTGAACATTTATAGCTTCTGCAAAGAAAAAATAGAGATTATCATGTATTTACTAATGTTATGAGGACATTTGCAATAATTTATAGTAGTGAACGTTATTGAAAGGAAGCAATACTTGAAAAGAAAGATGTATAAAGAAAGACATTAGAATGAAAACGAGATGTTTAAGTTTTATGTTGTTGATTGGGTTTTCTGACATTGTCTTGCAGATCTTTGGTGCACACTGTATGCATCTGATTAAGTTTTATGCTCTTGTTTGGGTTCTCTGAAATTGTCTTGCAGATGTTCTGCATCATTACATGTATGCATATGGTACTAGTTATCCTAAATACGAACATAACTTAAATGATTACAAGCGGAGATGGTAAATGTGGATTTAAGACGGCTAAAAATAACTGCATGAAAATAATTGCTTTCTAAAATTATTTTCTTCATTCATGATGGCAACAGACTTTAGATACAAACTTGAGTGGACTGGACACAAAATGTATACAAACAAAAATTTAACAATTTACAGAGGAACGATTATAACAGTTATTACTATTATCCTTTTTATGAGAATATTATCGTTAATTCATTATAATTTTGGAAAGCTAATGTATATAACTACCACAATTATATTGGACACAAATTGTAAAAACAGTTTTTATCAATCCAACAATGCATTGCCCTTTCATCTTGTGGCCTTGAATATATCAAGTGGGATATTGGAATTAACATGTTGCCAAATTAGGAACGAGGCATTCTTTTTGAAATATACTAAAAAGGGAAGTAAGACAAAGAAACTGCGATGGATGGAGTACTAAAAAATGGAAATGATACCTATCTAATATACAACAAAAGACTGAGCTTGTCTGTTTAGTCTAACCTTACTTCTTATTTATTTCCTTTTGATTTCCTTTTTGTTAGAGAAGTGACACATGCAAAGAGCAGGGAAAGAAAGATCGACTACAAAACTATGGTTTTCCTGAATTGTGAAACAAGGAAAGCACAATCCACTGTTGGAAAATATGTTGTAGTGTAAATAGAGTACCTGGTCCATCATCACTGTCTTCTCCAAGGAGAAAAACATCCAAATCCTGGTCTGATGTTGATGAGGTTGCCTTCTTATTTTTCTGGGCAGTTGCCTCAGTCACTGGTTTACAAATTGTTCCAGCTAAAGAAACCTCCTTTTCACTCTCAACTTGAGCCTTTTCAACTGATATTATTTCGGCCTTGGCCTCTTCCGTGTATTTCTTTTCATACCTAATTCAGATGTAACTTAAATTAGTGAAGCTCTTACTACTAATATGGGCTAAATTCAAGAAAGCATACTTGTAAGTAGAAGAAGATTGAGGTTTGTTGCACCTAAGAGTGTGGCCTAGTGGTCAATGAAATGGGTTTGAGAACCATGAGGTCACAAGTTCAAATCCCGGTGGAGGAAAAAACACTAGGTGATTTCTTCTAAGCCTTGGTGGACATTGGACAAAGGTATCCAGTACTTGAGCTGGTGGGAGATAGTAGATACCCAGTGAAATTAGTCGAGGTGTATGCGAGCTGACCCGGACACCATGGTTATAAAGAACACAATTCAGGCTTTCTATATTTAGGCATGTGACCAAATATTCTTTCCTATTTTACCATGTCCCCTCACTTTCCTTGGGAAAGCAGCTATATGCTTCAATTAGCTATTTAAAATGCCTTACCTTGTGCTTTTATTTGAAAGGCAAAGCTCACTCTTAGCTTAAAGCCTCTACAAGGTCTTCATTGGCATGTTAGCACACCACCAATTTGTTACAACGATAAAGGACTTATTCCTAAATTCATCGAATCATTATTATTATTTTTAATACGTAAAATAAAATTGAGTAGAGAGGCACTTAAGATAGTATGAAGTGTATACACCTGATAACTGAAACCCAATTTCCTTTCTACCTAGGAGACTAAAAATATTCATTACGCTTTTCACATTATCGACATAACTCATCTTACACCAAAAATCTAAAGGAAAGACATAAGCACTTTAACTGAGAAATGCCATCAGCTTTGCTTTGAAAAACCCACTGATTCACTTCTTCATCAGCATGCAGCAGATGCAGACTATGTCCCAATATCGTTTCCCTCCTTGCCAAATTATTTATTATACCAGCACAGCTTTAAATCCTATACTGTTCTGGGCTTATATGACTTAACAACAAACATAATGAGGAAGAACTGCCACAGTTGTAAAGCCATGGGCAGTTAACGAATAGCTGGTTGACAGATTCTGTCCCAGCCTCACATAAATGGCATCTATTGCATCACAGTCAAGCAAACTCATGAAATATTGTTAGAAGAAAATTTGTTATTCCATTTAAATTACTCTTGCACTAGCCTTTGGTTCAGGTTTTTTGGTCAAGATTGTCTAACCTCATGAGAGATCTTCGAGTTTTCATTACCATTGAATGATTATCTTCTTTTGGATTATGGGAGTTCATCAGAGAAAGTGCAGAAGGATCACCTATATTCTTTACTTGAGTTGCTTAAGCTCGTGCATTGATTCTTCAAGAAGACATTCCTGCATGTCCCGAACGAACCAATAGAATGTGTAGAATGTAATATATCTATGGCTTTTGGAGGTGTAAAGCAATTATATTTGCTGAGATACACCATCAGATTTACCAAGGAACTGACTTCATTAGCACTAAGGTCTTAATCTTAATCATTCAAAAATCTTAGTCTTAATCTTAGTCATTAGCTTCGATCTTAACCATGAAGTATGTTTTTAATGTTACAACCACTTAATGGGTCTTATGGATTAAGATTTGTAATGAAGTCTTAATAGCATTTAGATGTCTATTTTCTTAAAAAAATATCAACGATGACAGTTCGCCTTCGCCAATTTCAATTCATTCACCGCTACCACCATGCCCATCATTATCAAACTACTGTCGTTGCCACCCACCATCATTAACTACCACCACAGTTCTCGATCACTACAATCAGCCATCACTACCACTAGCCACAAGTTCAAAACATCATCACCACTAACCACCATTATCACAACAACCATTGATCACTAGCGAAGATTACCACCATCGATCACCATAATATATTGCCAGCCACCATTGTCATTTATCACCACCATTAGCTATTACTATCATCCAACTATCAACTCCACCACTAACTGCTACCACCAGCTTCTACTACCCACCACAATTATCACTAGCTACTACCCACAACACCATCCTCAATATACACTCACGACCACCACCACTAGTCATCACCACAACCAATAATCATATAATTTTTGAATGATATTTGGTTGATATAGTATTAGATTAATTTCATATTTTATAATTCTATATTTATTAATTTTTAAGTTTAAATAAAGACAAATTTTACATATTCAAATATTAAAAAACAAACAATCAAATTATTTAGCATTCAGATCTTAACACAACTTTTTAATATACAGATGTGTATTCAGATGTCTTATCCAAATAAAAACAAATAAGCTAAGAAACTTTATTTTCACATTAACATCCTTATCATTTATTATCACTGAAATCACACCGTGCATCATTTTTCAGTCGTCTTACGTGTTCCCTTCTTATTTTTTTAAAGTAAGAAAAATGAAAAGAAACTGGTTAGAAAAAAACAATTCAGGTGGCCCTTCCACTACATCAGACGAAATGAGAATGGCACTAGTAATCGTCAAACAATTAGCCTAGTCTATTCCCACTATTGGAACCCTTGGAAAGGTTACATTCTCTTCTTAATGAACTGTCAAAATCTTCATCCCCTTACCCTTCGTGGTGGTCCAAAGGTTTGGGCTTGAGACTTCCATGTTGGATGTCTCAAGTTTGAAGCCCCATGCCAGAGAAAGCAAGAGGTTTGCCTTCTGGGTCGAGATCGTTGCATCGGCTTGCCTAGTGGAGGTTACCTCTCCTATGTGGTTTGCGAGATATTGCATAGGAGCGGAGGGTTTTACCCTGTGCGCACCCAGAGGGCAGCGGCTGTGGGTTTCCCTTGACATCAAAAAACAAAAATCTTCATCCCTTATTCCTGACTAAAACAAGCTCTTTTATACTGAAACCTTCCCCATTATAAAGCCAACATGATTCTGCATTACTGTATAGCATCCCAACATACTCCAGAAATACAGACAGAATTAGGTCAGTTTGTGTAAGAGATCACTATGTGACATGAAATGAAAGATCTCCAGTGAGGTACTTACGGGGCCACATGACTGTTAACTAAAATAAAGTAGATTCTCCAGAACTTCCTTTCCTTCATTATCCGTGGGCATAACTCATATCTTAGCTTTGAAATTTCCTGCAAACACACCACAGTAATGCTCTTATTAACAATGACAACTTCTGAGACGGTATACTTTTGTTTTTGTTTATCAGACAAAAATCCCACATTGTGACCTCAAAATCAAAAAAGATACATTCAGCAGCAAAATTCAAAAAAGCAGATTACAAAATTCAAAATAGCAGATTATAAAGTACTCAACAAGAATTGTCATGTCCCATGAACTGACAAAAGAAGCTGACCAGGAGAGTCAGTGAACTTCTAAATTCAAAACACAAAATAAAGCAACAAACATTGAGACCCTTGAGATTTACACTTGATTAAGCACAAGTGCACAAGACTGATTTACTTAAATAATAACTCTGAGTGGGTAACTCTATGTGAGCTCCCCAAGGATTAACCAGTAGTAAGTACAGATAAATGAGAGGTATACAATAGGTTGATGACAAACTTAAAACCAATGTTATTATCTTAATATTGAATTCACCAATATGCTCTGACCTGTATATTATGAAATGGGACAGATTGTGAGAAATGAATAAAGAAGATTACTATAGCTGACTCCAAACTAGGTTGGAACTGACATGAAGTCTATTGACTGACCTACTCTGTGAGGATGATAACAACCAAAGTCGTACCCCCCTAGTTTAATAGGGAACAACAGAAGTCATACCTTGACAGATGAAAGAACAAACTTTGCGTGTTTTTCCTGAAATTCTGTAAGATCCTGCCGAACATTTGAGACTGTAGGAATATCAGAGATCACTGAATCATCTGCACACCGAAGACATACTTCAGTTAAAATGTTCCTTTAGACAATAGGCGACTGAAAGGAGATAAACAAGGGAAAGTGAGATTAAGCATAGAAGAATCATTAGGAATTGTAAGGTAAATTAAATTTTTGTTCCCAAGCCTAGATTAAGGAGGAGGAGTGTGGTATGTTAACGGTTACGTAAAACAAGTATATTTATGATAAATCCTCATAATAGCTTATTGAGTGAAATTAAATGAGTCCAAATAGAGTGTTTAGATATTAAGGATCCATATAGCTTACTCCAACTAACTTGGGATGGAGGCATGATATTAGTAGTTGTTGATAAATGAAGGAAAATCACAATTTTGAACAAATTTTCTGCCATATATTACAAATGGCCAGCTCTATAAATTATTGCATGAGATGAGAATCTCAAAAAGACATGTATCGAGTTTTATTTTCATAGAAATTGGTTTTTGCTATTAGAATTCAGGAAATGAAAACAGGAAAGAGTTGCTTCCACATACACCTTTTCTTTAGCTAACTGCTAACGCTTCATAATTTTATCTAAATCCACCCATACCTATCAAACTTTGCAGCTCCTATAAGAGGTGCAACCAACAGTGTCCAATACCCATGCTTTGGAATTGGCATGTTCCATATGCAAATTTTGAAGGGTGATTTATCCAAAAACAAGCACAATGACATTTATATAACTCATTACTTCCAAGAAGGATAAGGCTTATTAAGTGTAATGTATGACTGAACCATTTGAATATTAAGAAACTATACAAATGGAATGAGTAAATAAATAGAATATAAGCACAGTTAGGATTTTCTACTGGTAATAACATGCAATTGGTTGTCAAGACTAGTAAATGAAACAAGGTTGTGCATCTATTGTAGATCTAAGCTAGGTCATAGATGAACCAAACTAATGGATTTCAAGGTTAATGCTATTTTACTACCACCTTTAAAAATTAATGACGCCAATCTCACATGGTTCAAATGGTAACCCAACGATCAAATTATACGTCTTACGTCATGCTAGAGAGGAATATTAACAAAGTGTGTTCCTGAACATACTTGGTTTGGCTCTGTATAGTGTGTCATCATTATGCATGTGTAAATTATACATGCAGTAATGAAATAAACATAACGAATATACGGGCTATTCAAAATAAAAGTGATACTGTCAGTAATCTCAAATAAATGAAATGACTGCCGAATGTAGAGGTTACTCCAAAACAATTTGAACATGTTCTTGTAGGTATAAACTCCTGTATAACACTAAACGATAAACCTAGTTTCTCTAGAGCTTCTAGTTGTTTCTTTGTTGTATGTCCATATTTACCACTGCCATAAAACATTTCATATGTGCACATTTATAGTTCCCCAAATAGCAAAATATAAAAATAAAAATGGTCTTCGCCATTTCCTACTATCAGAAAAAATCAGATTTTGAATTGACATAAGATAAAATGTACTATCTCAATTTGGGAATCTCTGTACATACCTTCACTTTCGAAATTGAAAATATTATTTTGTTTTCCAGTACAATACATGCGCTGGTAACATGAAAATAAGTATTGATAGGCAAATTTTCCTTCACAAGGGGAAAATCTTGAAACGTATTTTATTAATGGTTTAATTTCCCCTGTAACGAATTTACTCAAGGTCATCCTGGTACTCCAACTTTTTTTCAGCGAGATCGGCAGGCGTAGGTGCAGGCAATGCCGTTTGAGTCGTCGGAGATGGCGAAGAATCTACAATGTGAGAAAGCGCAGAAGAAGGAATTGAACAATGAGTCTGGCAGCGCGTGTGAGCGCATCAATTTGATCGATTCGGCCGTTTAGACCTTCGGAAACAATTAAATCGGCGCGTTAGAGTTTTTTAGATAGCTTTTTTTCAAACAGCAATTTCTTTAGATCGTTTGGAAGCCTCAACGGCAATTTCTTTGGATCTCTTAGATGCCTCAGCAGCGAATTCTTTGGATCGTTTGGATGCTTCTAGAACAACGTCAGAGAGTTTTGAGGAACCAATGGTTAGGTCCTGTGAACGATTAGCGGCTTCTATAGTGAATTCATGGGTACGCTTTGCTGCTTCTTCAGCGAAACTCCGAGCTTTTTGCCAGAAATCCATGGAGATTTATGGACTTGTGAGTAAACAATTGACAAGTGAAATGGAGAGTTTTAAAGACGACGACTCTAAAAAAGAGGAGACGCGAAACATATGAAGAGTGATGAATGAAAAAACAAATTGTACTTCTTATGTATAAATGGTAATGCCAACAAAAAATAGAATAACATACTACCCATGTTTTCGCTTAAACTATACAATTATGTATGGATATATAGATTTATAATATATATAATATATATAAATATATATATATATATAATATATATATAGATAGATATTATAATACTCCTCAAATAAAATATTTATCATGATTAAATAAATGAAATAATATATTATTATTGAGGAAATAACATATAGGTATTTCATGATTTTTGAATTATCTACACAAAAGTTTGATTGGGAAAAAAATTGAAGGTCTGTCATTTGTCTGCTATTATTATACTTTATTTAGTATATATAATGTTTTTGTGAGCATGTAATTAATATTCTATACAATTTGGCCTTCTGATTATGTAGATAGAGAATAGATATATATTTCTAATTATATATTTATATATTATGTAGCTATAATATATTTATTTTATTACATTATATTGACTGAGATTTAAAGTTGATGTGCCGTATTAATAAAGAAGTTCACAT
This sequence comes from Solanum habrochaites, assembly GCA_027704765.1. Taxonomy (NCBI): domain Eukaryota; kingdom Viridiplantae; phylum Streptophyta; class Magnoliopsida; order Solanales; family Solanaceae; genus Solanum; species Solanum habrochaites. The sequence continues at coordinate 57,415,880 of JAKWJA010002500.1, forward strand.
TACCTTGTTTTTAGGGAGGGGAAAATCTTAATTTTAAATACTTTTGAATAAAAAAGGTAATATATATTCTATATATATATTTTTGAAAATTCACAGGATTTTGTAATTACGCCTAAATGATGAAATTTGTATGCTGTTTTATCTAATAAATTTTTGTTGGGCGTCCTTGTAAGGGTAGAACACGCATCACCGAAAATTAGTTACAACAGGCCTCCGTAGCATAGTGGGTATTGCGTCGCTTTCGTAAGCGAAGGCGCAGTTCGATCTCGCAGGGGGCTTCCTTTTAATTAATATTGTATATATATTTTACTGTTGTAATTTTTGTATTTATAATATTCATACTTAATATAAAGTATTCTTACTATGTGTTAGAATTCAGAAACAATCATAGGAATCTGATTTTATTAAGTAAATTCTTTTCATTAACCACAATGTGACCATTTGTTACCGATTCACATATTTCTATTTTTTTTATTTATTCATTTTTGACTTTTTACTTATTTTTTTATATTACATAACAAAAAGATAAATGACTCTTTTATTTTGTTTGTTCTTTTCTTTAACCACAATGTGACCATTTGTTACCGATTCACTTTTTTATTTATTTATTTTTTACTTTTTACTTATTTTTTTTATATTACATAATAAAAAGATAAATAACTCTTTTATTTTGATTGTGGGTCACGGGGCGGGGTAATTTTTTTTAGTTTTAAAAAAAAAATGCTAGGTAATTTGCGGTGCTACACGTGGTCATAAAATGTTACATTTAAGGTATAAATTTATCTTTTCACATTATATTTGAGTATGAAAGAGTTTTTAGTACAAACTCAATTAAATAGATCAAAATTCAAATTTGATTTCATCTTATTATTCTAATCAATTTTATACTTTTTATCTTTTTTCTTTACTTATATTTTGAAAGATACTTAAGAACATAAGTTTATAATGTGAAAATAATAATTAAAAAAAAAGAATAAAATTCAATCGGTAATAATATGAAAATTGAAATAAATTGTAAGGTGTATAAAATAATTTGATAAAATATGAATATTATAATGTCCAAAACGTAATATAATAAAAAGAACGTATACAAATTATGTTAAATTTAAATTGCTAAGACAATTAGATTATCTAGTAATTTTGAAATCATAACTGAATGATGGACGTTGGTATGACCGAAAAATGAACAATAAGAAGGAGACAAAGTTGATTCGGTTTGTTTTTTTTTTTACTATTAAAATGTGGACCTATGCATTGGTATGGATTGCTTCAGTCTATTTGTTTAACGCGTGTATATTTCTTTCTTTCCCAACAAAATATGCATGATCAAAACACATCAAAGTTCTGGTTTCTTGCTCCATGTGAGCTTCCCCTTTTTTCTTCGAGTCTGAAGCCTAAAAGGCAAAAAAAAATTCAAAAATTCTAAATGGGTATATCAATTTCTTTTCTAACCAAAAGGGTAAAATCGCTACTGATGCAGCGATTTTATTTTCAAAAATCACTGACCTATCAGCAATTTTGTCCATATTCTTTTTCTTTTTTAAAAAAATAAAATAGATGCCAATGCAACGTTTTTGGAAGTTTTTTTTTTAAAAAAAAAAAGTTAAAATTGCTGGAACAGCAGCGTTTTTATAAAAAAAATTGAAAAACATTGTGTAGGTAGCGATTTTTATGGGCAAATTTTTTTTTGTAAAATCGATGTGTCAGACAACGATTTTATGCACTTTTTTTGAATGAGCTGCCAATTATTTTTTTAAAGTGATTTGTTTTTTTGAAATTTTCTGTTACGATTATTTTTTGAGCATATTTCACCTAGAAAGGGAGATTAGTTTTATGTGTGTTTTACAATTCTTCTGCCAATTAATACTTAAGAAAAAATAATTAATTAACTAAAAATGTTGAACTAGATGACCATTAAAGAGTTTACAGAGTGACAGCGATTGTTTTCAAAAATTAAGTAAAAATGAAATTTCCCTCTAATTCGTTGTCTTAGATAGCGATTTAATAAGTTTTTTTTTTATGTAATGTTTTTTTTAGTAATAGTGATTATTTTTATTTAGAGTGGCGGTCAAATAAATTAGGTCATGTGTTTAAAGAGTAAGTCAGCCACTATCTTGGCCAGATATGTAAGTTTTGATAGTTTTCGAATAGAGGTTTGTTTCCCTTCATAATTTAAAATCAATCCTCTTCCTCTCTAATACATGCTTCTCAGTATCGCTACACCCCCCACATTGGTTTTTTATCAGAGATAGTTCACAAAAAATAAGATATGCAAAACAAATCGATCAGAAACAGGTTTATACTCATTGAAGTTATGAGTAGCTAAACCAATTTATTCTGTTTATTAATCTCTTGTTGATTATAACTGTTTATCATGTTTTAATAATGTTCTAATAACCCATCTTTGAAAGTTTTTGCTAAAGAACTATTCTACGAAGAGGTATGCCCAGACTATGTCACTAGGTAGAAACCGATTGTCGGGCATTAAAGAGCGCCGTTTTTTTATGGGAGAAAACAAAAGTTGAGGGGCGATGTTAGGTGGTAACTGATCAAAGAGAAGTTTAAAGGAAGAAAATTCTGTGTCGTGACCAGAGCGGATGATTATTAAACCATTATTATAACATAATAAATCAAGTATAATCCATTGTAGAGGTTGAGGAATAAAATTTTTTTGTAGCGATTTAAAAATTTACTTTTGAAAAATAATTCCTAATGTATTAGATGATGATGTTAATTACAGATATTCAACTCAATATCTACTAAAAGTCTTAATACCGATATTAAAAAGGAATGAATTGCTGATATATTAGTAAACATATGAGGTAATAGCAAGTTAGTAACAACTCAAGGTTGGACTCTGGAAAGTTAGATATCCAAGATGATTTTTTTTAATGTGAATTTTATTTGACAATTAAATGGATTTATATTGATGATCTATTGAGAATTCAGAGCTTGTCAATGAGAAAATGATTATATTGGTGTTATAAAAGCTAAAGACAACAAGTATCATATGATAACATAGAATTAGAATATAATGATTGTTGAAACCAAAAAGGTTTGAAGTTTGGTTAATAAAAAAAAAACGAAGTTGAGTAATAATAATATAAGATAAAATTTATTAAAGGCCCAAAAAAATTAAGTAAACTTTTTAAATATTTTGTTAAGAAAAATATAAATGAAAAATACAAACAAGTAAAGAAAATTTAAATTACAAAAACCAAGATAATAAAAAAAAAGTACGAAAAAGCTATGGAAAAATTAAAAATTTAAAACCTTATATAATAGAATATGAATGATCAAACTTACTAAAACAAGTAACGATGGAGACAAATTATTGAAAATATAATTCAAAAAACAGAAGGAATTGACAAATATGTTTGTTCATTGAAAATTCATTTTTCCCTACAGTATGAACAAAATAAGAAATCTATAGGCAACAATTAGATATGAAAAATAGATTGTTAAAAAAGACAAGAATACAACATAGAAAAGAAAGTGAATAGAACACATGTTTGAGCTTATGGAGTGAAACAATAATATTAGCACAAAGAAAAGTTGATATTTATGTTTAGAATTATACAAGTAGACCACCTTAAATAAATTACAAATCATAACATGAATTTATAAATATAATGACTAACGAAGAGTTGCAGTAGTCCAGATTGAAAAGACATATGGCAAAAATCAAGTGGATTAATGATAAAATAATCAATTTTCAAAATAGGAGAAGACGAATTAAAAATAACTATTGGAAAATAATTTTTATATTTAATATTAGAAGAAGAAGAAACAACAAAAATTAGAAGATAGTCTAACAGATATATGATAAGAATAAACAAAAGAAAGACAATGTGACGAGAAAGAAAGAGAAATAGAGAAATAAAACAATCAAGAAATTTGAAAAAATAAAAATACAAGCAAAACAAAAGTACACACATTTAGAAGAATAAAGAAATAAAAAAGACAAGAATAAGTGATTATAAAAAGAATTAGCTAGTGTTAATTTATTATATTGAAACCAAACACAAAAGAGAAATGAAAATTAACAAGAGAAAACATTATAGAAAGAGGAAAAAAGAGTTATGATAGATAGTAATTAAACTAATTGAATAAAAGAGATGGAACAAAAAACTAAATAAACTAGACCTTGAAGTGTAAATGAATGACGACAATTATGAATCGATAGATACATAAATGGCCAAAAATCGAAATAAGTTGATATAAGTGGACATACACAGAAATCTTATTGATATGGTAAAATAAACCAAAAAACATTAACAATAAAACACAGGAGATAGGAAATGACCCTAGTAAGTCAAGAGTTTAAAAACTCCAGGGAGTCAATAGTCCCAGAATATTTAGTCAAAATAGTCCTGATGGACACACCAACTCTATTATAAAGAAAGTTATATCAGCAATCAGATAGGCACTAAAGCAATATTTGGAAATAGTAGGATTAAATTAAAAAATGGACACCCAAAAACCAATAAACGAACAATATAATTTATAGATCTAGATTGGGTACAGATATAAACAAAAGCAATATTAAGATGCATGGAATATATTCTAAGCAATAATAGAATAACCAAAACAAAAAACAACAGGAACCACCTAATGGGTATATAGAAAGAACATGTGTAGGAACAACAGGTTAAGTAAGATAGAAAATCTAGCCCTTAGAAAGTTGAAAAGTAAGAGTACTTAGAAGTGGACAAAGAAAATGGTTCAATTTGATTTTAAGGGTGACTAATCTCCTTATAAGCAACAAATCTGATTTTTATACTAGAGAAATAGAATCAGCATAGAAATGAATTTGGAGGTAGACCACAGTATAATGAGAACAAAAAAGAGAAAAAAAGAATTAAATAGAACACGTATGACAAAATTCGCTATATTGTAAAATGTTTTGGTATATAGAAGAATAAACTGTGCATTTAAAGAAATTATTACAAGCAAAATACAATTTAAATGGAAAGCGGCACAAAAAAAAGGAAAGAAACTAAGACAACAATATGTTACATAAATTACCAGGAAAACTTTTTTAGCACAAAAATAATGAAAGATTTGGAATGGGATGAAGGTACATTAGTATCTTTGATACTTAGGAGCATAGATAGATAAAAATTTTACATTAATGGTTAATACAACTATGTGAAAAACAAAAAAGAAAAATTAAAAATGGAAAAAAAAAAAAGAGTATTTTTAAACAAGATTATTAGCCTGTGTTAAAAATCTATAGTACCCAGTTGGATGTACATTAAATAAAAAGCCAAAAGCCTTCCGTTAAAAGTTATTCTAAAAGGTATAATAAATTATAGAAAAAAAAAAACTAAATTACACCAAGGATAAATATAAGAACCAAGACAAGATATATAAAAAAATGTATAAAATAAAAAGACCATAAGACCAAAAAGAAGATTATCCAATGTATTTGAGCTATAATTTGGTCGGAAGAATATGGACATTTAGTCTAGAGATTGTAAACTACCCCAAAAGATGTACGAAAAAGGAAGCAAATTCCAAAGTCGAAGGTAATTTCCATGATAATAACATAAATCTATGCCAAATAGAATACTAGACTATGAATTAAGTTTTGAAAATCTTTGATAGTATATTGAAAGTATAGATATAGAAACTGTGAAAATGGAAAAGAAGAAAAAATATTAATCGAGATAAAAAATTAATTGAAAACAGATGAAGAATAAAAAAGAAAAGAAATATTAATGCTGAAGATGGAGATAAAAATAATATATAAAAGAAGATTCTCAATAAATGAAGAAATATCAGGCCAAAAAAATTATCTTCGAGTTACTTATTCAAATTTTTGAACAAATAAACGGAAAAAGAATAGGACTTAAGGTTGAAATAAGTTTACTTGAAATTTAGTCTACCTTAAGAACAGAATATTAGTTTAAGACAAAAAGAAGAATACTATGGTAAGTTAGTCAAGAAAGAACAGATCAACATTGGAAATATACAAGAGGAAAAATTATCTACCATACTAAGTAAACAAATAATAACTAAGACAAACTTTAAGATATAAAAGCTAAAAACACCAAAAATATGTACATTTTTAGGAGGAAAAGAAATTTAATAAAAGCTGGTGGTAGAGAAGGAATAGATACGCTCTATTGAAATATACTTAGCAGATTGATTAGGAATTATTACAACCTAGAGAGAAAAAAAGTGTTAATAGTGCAGTAAAAGGAAACTTAATTATACCAAAAATTAAATTTCTAATAAGTGTCAATTATACAGTTGGCATGAACGGATAGAAATAAAATGTCTGAAATTAGACGTTAGCACCAGGCAGTAACAATATTTACAGCAAGTGGTAAAAAACTTTTTTATATATATTAACATACCAACAAAAAAATTAAAATAACAGCAAAAAAATAAAATTATAAAATAAAGATAGAAAATCCTTTCGAAAAATATTACTGGTTGTAATAGACATAATGATTATAGCTACAAAGAAATGACATAGAAGAAGATTTAGAGATTGAAAGAAAAGATTGAGTACTTCAAGTGTACCCATATATATTTCGTTAACATAGAGCTTTACTCATCAACGAATGATGGACACTAAAGAAATTATGAATTCTATCCCTTCAAAATTTATAGATTAAAGAAGAGATAACACATACCTTATGACGTCATAACAGGCATAATAGTCCAAAAAAGATATAAAATTTTGAAAAATACAGGACAAGAAGAAAATTTTACGTACAACAAGAGAGTTGTATTTAAAGAGTTCTAAATATAAAAACAGGACACATATGCCCGGGATTACCTAGTGAGATAGTAAAACATTAAATGAAGAAAGTATTAACAACCGGAGAAAAAAGATTTTAAAAAAAGAAATAATAATAGGAGGAATTACCTTGAATAATACCATCTGCTTAAATATACCAAGGAAATTGCATAATATTACATTAGGTATATAAATGGTTAGAAAAAGTTAAAACCATACAATATTAGAAAATGAACATATATTTTATTATTTTTTATAACGTGTCATAAATAAGAAAATAATTATTTAAAATAACAAACACTGAATAATGTTTTTTCTGAAATATTTATACTTGCAAAAAAATTATTGTAGAAGGATATCACAGCAGATATTATACCCATATGGATAGATACAGGAGCAGAAGCGAAATATGTAAATATAATTGTCTACCAGAAGATAAATGGAAAAAATTATAAACACAACTATGGTAGTAACAAGATTTAAATAATGAAGGGTAGTATGATAAATACCAAAGCAAAAAATATAAAAATACCAAATATGGTAAATAGTAACAAGTAAAAGAAATGTAAAATTTTGAATTTACAGAACAAAAGAAAATGTTAGTTTAGGAATGCCATTTTTAGTAATTCCCCCTACCATTTAATAACATAAACACACTGGTGGCTTACTACACATTATGCTCTTTTTCGGGCAATTTTGGGAACAAATCGGAGCAAAAAGATAAAGAACAAACAACGTTAAACCATAAGGATATAAAAGGATTTTTTTAGTGGAAAAATAAATCAAGAAATGGAAAATATGAATAGAAACAAATAACACAATTAGAAATTATCATTTTTTATTTACAATAGACAAAGTCCAGAATAATTAAGGAAACAACTAGAACATTATACAATGAATTCGAGATCCATACAAGGGTGGGGAGAAAAACATAAGACAAGGGAAAATTGACTTAATAGATGTTGTTGAAAGTAGTTATAATAACACAGAAGAAACCATTTATAAATATAACTTGATGATTAAAGAATTTAAAACTACTATATAGATGAACTATTAGAAAATAATTATCAACAAGAAATAAATAGGGTTTAAACATACAAGGTCCAGCATTTTTTAGTTATAAAAACCTAGTGAACAAAAAAAAGAGGTTTTAATTTAAGCAGAATGGTATAGATTATCGCAATTTCTTAAATGCTAAAACTAAAAACAGTAATACCCAATACCAAATAAAATACTAAAATAAGCAGATTTACAAGGATATATATTTCAGTAAATTCGATTGTAAACTCAGGTTTGACACCTAAAACTAGAGAAGAATTTCTACTTATTTTTCAAATACACAAATCACCGTACCGCAGGTTCTATGAATGGAATGTATTATGGTTGGAGCGAAGACAGAATGCACCAGCGTACCGGATACCAACATTTTATGGACACTATGTAACCAGTTAGAAATTGTATTCGGCTATATATAGTTTTATTGACTGACCCATATTATATTCTAACACAAAGATGAACATATAAGATTATTATTGAAAAATTTATACATATAATTAAACTATTCAGGTAAAGACTTATGTAAAAAGAAAGACAGACATTTTATGAAACCACAGATAGAATTTCTAGGGTTAATACAATAGATAGGATGCGAATAAAAATCAAAACCATATCTGTCAGAAAAATAATCCACCCTTGATGAAATATAGATATCAAAAAAGAAATTACAATCTTTCTAGGATTAGTAAAATAAAGTACGAGAGAGAATATATACCAAAATGAGCAGAGCCTTTAAACTCATTACACAAAAACTTAAAAAAGATTGTTTAGGAATTTACCTTTTATTTCGATTCATATTAAAGATTAAAGATACATATAAAAAATTTTATTAAGAATTTATGTAAAATTACAAAACTTTACTTTCCTGACGAAAATAAAATATTTTATTTGATTGTTGAAACAGATTCAATGATCATAGGTAGGGAGGAGGTTTAAAGTACAACTCTGATAAAGGAAAAACAATTAGGAACACCATTGATAGGAATTATTTTCAGGATCTTATTGCAGAATGCACAAATAATGGGGGTTAATAAACAGCAAACGAATTGATTTGCTTATATAAAAGAATTAGTTAGGCTTTGAAACATATATGGTTACAATACATTTATTTAAGAACGACTTAATTACATTCCAGGTTAAATGGGGATATATATAAAAAGTAGAGGACTTCATCTTTGTTATAAACAAGAAGTAATGAAGGAGATTATGTAATAAATATATTAAATTTTACATTACATTGGAAGTAATAGGATGACTGACAAGAAATTGTTGCAGACTACTATCAGAAAAAGGACCCACCAAACTGGAACCGGAAAAAGATACAATGAAAGAAATACCAAAGCCATACTAACTTCTACGAACGGGGACAGTAGGATAAAGAGTACAAAAGATGAAAAATATAAGTCAGCCGCCCATGACTATTTTTTTTATTTAGGGCGGAGCTATGTCAGCGCGAAGACAGGAAAATCCAGAGTCAAATTGGAGCGTTGGAAAACTTTCCATAAATCCCATTTGACAAAGTTTGTTTAATTTTTTTTACAGCTGCATCGCGTACAATTGCAGGAAGTAGTGAAAATTCACGAAAATACAAACCTAAACAATTTCAGAAACTCATTGATCCATAAAATATTACAAAGACAAATACCACAGAACCACAAACTTCACAATATGCCAATGAGCATACAAATGTGATAAAAAACAAAGGTTACAATTACATACACCAATCTCTTTATCGAAAACATATATAAAATCTATAACATATTTAAACTAAACCCCCAGTTATTTTACACAAATCAAAAAATCCAAATGAAAAGATTTTCATAACCCAAAAATAAAGATAAACTATATAGGTTGATGCACAACCAAAATAGTCAAAGTAGTTTAAAAACATTGTGTAAAGTATGGGTTACTAAATACAGTATATACATAGGATGGGTATAAAGATATAAGAGATACGGGGCTTAAATACCATGGTAACAAAAAACATCGTACATACAAAAGAGTTTTACCAAGAAAATCTATTGTTATATAGTTTTATACAACACCGTTTTGAAATATTATATGAAAAATCAAATCACCCAATTTCAAGTTATAAAGATAGGTTTGACCAGAGGATATGATAATGACCTAGAGACTAAAAAAAAAGGCTGAAATAACGAAGGTAGATTTGATACCAAACTTTTATGCAAATAAAAGAAATTGGTCTCATTTTTGTTTATAGCCAACAATTATACAGAACTAGCTAACCCCCACCCCAAAAAAAAGTATTTTTTTATAACACGCTATGCTATTGGATTTTTTTATTATGCAAGGAGACCAAGTTATGATATATTTCACACTCAAGGAATTAAGATAAGGAACATTATATGGAAGAACGACAGCACAGCGAGGATTTATCGTTATTAATAATCAGAAGAACAACCTACAACCGAGAGCATTAAAAAAGGAATTTATTTTAGAGAAGTATTAGTCAGATATTGTAAGTTATTGGAAAACAAATAGCCAGATTTTAATAGATGCTACAATGTAACGGAGAAGAGAGAAGATAATGTTATACAAGAGTGTCGATTGTGGAGGTAAATGGAAGAGAATTAAGCAAGCTTTATGATGACATTAAGCAGCGGAGATAGATTCTTTTGACGATCGATTTACTTTTCATTAGCCCAATGTATAGCAGCTATTTGTAAAGTGGTATATTTTAAAGTCGTAAAAAATAGGCTGTGTCGGCCAACAATAAAAGAACTTTAGACCATTATAAAAGTAGAAAGTAATTCGTAGATTTGGTTTTTTAGTGTCGCCAAACTAAAATAGGCCATGGTGTTAAAGTAAGTGTCGGCCACTTATATTGGCCAGATATGTAGTTGGATAGTTAAATAGAGGACTTTCCTTCATAATAAAATCAATCTCTTTTCTCTCTCCTATATCTCTCTATAGCGCTTGCACCCCCCTCATTGATTGATTTTCTTTTGTAAAGTAAAAAATAAAAGTTTGGACCACTTAAAATAATGATTATATTAGTCACCTGTTTTAGATTTTTTTTTTTTTTTACCCTTTGGTTAAAAAAGAAAAGAAATTGATGTACACCTTGAGATTTTGATATTTTTTTTGAGTGAGGCTTCATAGACTCTTTTGCTTCTTCATCAATTTTTTCTTTTTCTTTCATTTGCTTTGCTCTCTCATTGTTTTTCTTTGCGTTCTCATAATTTCTTCCAAGTGTTTTTGGATTAAACTTCATTGAAACTTTCAGTTTTATTTGGTTTTGATTTTGGTTCCTATTGATAATTGCCTCTATCTATTTTAGGTTCTAATATTACTCTTTATTGCAGTTATGATGTTTATTGTGATGAAATTAGAAAAAGTGGATTATGATGTGACTAAATGTTAAAGTTCAAAAATTAATTATTAATTTAAGATTACGAATTAGGGAACACAACCTATATTGAGCTTGAGGAAGTACTTCTTCAACCTGATAATTTAAGCTTACAAGGTTTGATTTTTTTTCTTCAATTGGTTTTTGTTTTCTAAATTTGAAAAATAGAAGGGAAAAATACGATGAAATTTTCAATTCATGTTAGTTTGGAAGAAAGTAGTTGAAGGATATGGGAATTTTACGAGACTCAGCAAAGGAGAAATAGAAAAGGGTGTGAGCGATTTTCAACGTTGATATTTGTAATGCACACAAGATGTTTGCAAAAATGTTTCACAATTGGAAAATCAAGACTTCTTTGATAAATTCACAACGTTGACCAAGTTTTGTGGTATGATTAGGATTGGGTTTGTATCCCCAAAGTTTCTTTATGTTTTTCCTATGGGTTCACAGTATGAAAAAAACGATGAGATTAAAAGGGATATCGTTTTTTTTACAAAAAAATTAAAAAGGAAAATGCAATCACATAGTTGGAAACAAATACTACGACTTTTACTTCTTCATACAACTGGTATGTCTTCTATTTGTGTTTGCTAAAGTCTTACATGTACTTATCTAAACTGAGATACCATCTTTGGACTGCCCTCTTTCAGGTTCATGCACTGTGTACTTGTCTACTGTTCACCAAGGTTTTTTTGAACTGCCTGCATACGTTAAGTGTCCAATTTTCTTTGTTTTTATCTACAATTATATTCGATTCTAACTACTTTGCTCTGCCTTTTGTTTTCTTTAGTGTGTTAGTAAGAAGTGTCTAAAACTCCATTTCTCTTCCCTTTACGTATCATAACGCTTTGACTTTTCTTTTGAATTTGTGTCATATATAAAAGTACCTACATTGCTAGCTGAGGAGTTACACCATCTGGATCAAGTTTGACTCTTTTGGGTTATCCCGTGTGTTTATACATAAAATGCTCGCCTACTATATTAATTGGTGTGTTTTATGTGTGTTTTGTGGGCTCCCAATGCTAAATTGCTTTTTTTTTCCTATTGCTAAACATTACTACTTATATAGGTATTCTCCTTAATAGACAGTTGGTTCAATCGATCCGCCCTGTATTAGGACACATTCTATGCATAAGGTTTACTGTCTTCCACTTGGATTTGTTGTTATGATCAATTTATCTCCCTTTACAGGCCTGGTAAGTTTCTGAGAGGTTTTAATAACATTACACTACCAACCGACTCCAATAGGTCTCTTATAGTATTTTACATTGGTGATTAGTGAACAACTTTCCCAAAACCAAGAGTCATCGGTGAAAACCAATTTCTGATATAATTCTATAGGTCATTTTGTTTTATCAACAGAAAAAAAAATCAACAAAAATATGTTATACCAATGAAGAGTCTGATTGAAGTGATACTACATATTCTTTAGCTTTCAACTATTAAATATTTTTCAACTATTGACACTAAACTGCTAATTTCTATTCCATCTGTGTTGTTGTGACTACTATTCTTTAGTTTGTACGCTTTCCTGTTACTACACTTCTACACTTCTTTAAGTTTTACTATTTTATTTCTTTTCCCAATTCATTTATGCTATTGTGAGAAGTGTCAAAATTTTCATTTGAAAACCCCAAATTTTAGACTAAATAAAATGGGAATTTTCCAACAATGGCTACTCACCGTTGGTATGACAAACGATGGCAAGTCTAACGAGAAAATTTACTCAAAAAGGATTCTGGAAGTAAAGCACCAGAGAGTTTAGTTTAATGTTCGTGTTGAGTGTTGATATTAGCTCAAAAACAAGGAGAAAATGGAAATGATAATATACGCATTCGAATTTTGTAGCTATAGTTATATGAGATTGAATAAATTTGGTCAATTAGGCTAGAAAAAGCAAATAAGTGTGTAGTGTAAAAAGTTGATGCAATATCTAAGTTTGCTCCATTTTAATGAACTTTGGACTTCGGAACCTCAAATATTAATTAGATTTGTGGTATAAGTTGCTCGATTTACTGTTGAGTGATTTGAAGATTTGAGTCGAGAATTTTGAGGTTTTAAGTTTAAATTCTAATGAAAGCAAATATATTAAGTGATATATTCCATATTTTTAAATTTTAGTTGACAGAGTTATTTGATAACTATCTTTGACTTAGAAAGGTGCTAGGTGAACTTAGTCGAGGTAGTGAGGGTGTTATATGAAATTAGTCGAGGTACACACAAGTAAGAAATAGTAAAATATTGTGTAAGATTAATCGAGGTATGCATAAGCTAATCTAGATACCATATTATCAAAATAAATCTTTCCTGTTTAAAAAGGAGTCCTCCCCATCATAGTTATACAAAATAGTAGAACTAAGTACCAAATAGCACCGGCTGATTGCCTAGCAAATAATACAAGGTTCAACTGCAATAGACATCTAAATCTCATCTATGGCATGACATGTAACAAAAGGACTACTTGAACACCCTGTACAACAATTTAATTTCAACTTGAGACTAACAAGACTAGCAGTATATACAACAACGTACCCGATGTAATTCCACAAGTGTGATCTGAGGAGGGTAGTGTGTACACACAAACCTTACTCCCTACTTTGAAGTTAAAGTTATTGTTTCTGATAGACCAACATCATAAGCACCAATTGAAATATGAAGGAAACAGGAAACATACTTGTGCATGACTCAGTATACCAGTAGTTCTTACTGAGTATTTGTAACCCCCAATCCTAAAATAACACATTCCACTCAGTACAAATAATTACAACAAATCCTTTAAGTTAAAGAAGCTAACATGAATAGAATACTTGGGGCATTGTAGAGATTGTGTAAGTGTAGATATTGAGTTTAAGCTCGATTCATTTGTAGATTTTGTTGAATATGTATAATTTGTTGATTGTCATTGTAGTTCTTTCTAAGCAAAATGTGGTAGGTATTGTAATGGATTTTCTATTTGTAGTTCCTATTTTATCCATGAATACTTATTTACATCTTCTGATCTATTCCATCCACCTGGTCTTGGTATTGTAAATCTCACTTCTTTGTTTACACTTCTTTTGTCCTTTTGTTGTGTCTTTTTTTTAAAAAAATTAAAATTTATATTACATTTTCAGTAAAGTCAGCAGTTGAACTTCTTTTCGCATCAGGGAGGCACTGGTGTTATCGCGCTGTTGCAAACAGATTCTACAAGCCATAATCTATATGCCAAATCACCAAGTCCGACCAACTCCTATGAAATTTTGGAACTTATCAGTGAATTTGGAAGCGCATATTTAGATTAATAGTTGTTTGACATTTATCCATTTTCTAAAGATAACATAAGTTTCTCTTTTTGTTCTTTTTAGGTGCATGATGCAGAGAAGTGGAAATTAAATAACTATTGTGGTATTAATAGGAAAAGAGATCAGGCCAGTTTGATTAAGCATCAGGCAAAGACAACTTCATTGCTGGCTATAAAGTTGCCTGAGGTGACTGAAAGACTGCCTATCGACGAAGGTGATATGCCCTGCACGAATGATTTACAAGGAGTCAATTAAAGCACGAGCGTCTCACACGATAACACAATACTATTCGCAGGTAAGTTTCGAAAGGTCTGTGAAATAACTGTAGTTACAACAACAAATAGAAATGAAAAAATATAAACAGTAGTAGTAGAATTATCATGCTGAAAACTGGCAAAATACTTATAACTGTGATTTGTGAACTCTGTGTTTGTTTTTTTTACTAAAGAAATTAGGATGAGAAGCTGAAATTGATTTTCTATTACTATATCAATTCTTTAATAGAGAAAGTGAATCACTGCAGTGTGAGTTGCAACATACATTGAGTGTGATATTAGTTGCTAAATAAACATTTGTCTTGGTTTATCTACTCAATTTGATGAGATTTGAGTTGTTGAAGTTCCATATTCTAACGGGTTATTGAATATTGCTTTTGCAAATTTTATACATTTCTTTCAAAATCCTTCATTGTACATGTTTAATGCAGAGAACGGCAAGAAAGTGAAAGTTGTAATTGTTAAATTCATTGAGAAGATTCATTGTAGCAAAGGCACAACTAGAATTCTGACTCTTATGTTTTATGGTTGGTGAGGAAATAGAAACCATGAGAATCGTTTAAGTTAAGATTGTTTATCCGTTAATATATATGCGCCAATTTTTTCATTCCTTTTTTCCTTTCAAAAGTGACTTGTATTCCATTTGGTAAGGTCCTTGAATATTTTTGGTTTGATTACCTCTTGCTACAACACATCTAATTAAATTGAAAAATTAGTACTCTTAGCTTCTCATACCATATGCATATTTGTATTTTGATCCAAGATGAAATTGCAAGTCATTTATTCTATTTTTTTTTTTTTTTGCAGTTATTCAAAATTTTCATCTACAATGTCGATTATATGAAGATAGAAGCACTATCACATACCTATTTGCCGACCAGCCTTTTAGAATATTACCTATATTTATTACATATATAAAATTTAGTGTACATATAATTTTATTTTCCATCGTCATTTTTTGGAGTTAAAATTGATCTTATTTCATTATTTGTACAAACAAGTCAATGTTGAGCCCGCGCTTGTCATTCTAGTTTTTATATATATGAAGGTAACATTTGAATGGTAAAAAATGTTACTTACAATAGCTTTGGTCACTTCACAATAATAATGACCTCCTTAAACTTTTATATACTTTTTTCACCTTTTTACATTACATGTTCCCTTTATCTCAAAATAAAATTTTGTATTTATTTTTCTTTTTATTTCAAAATAAATTGTATTTTACATCATAAAAAACTTTAAAATATTTCTTTTTCAATTTTGTCCTTATTTAATTAAATTAGGTCAAAGAATTATATCTTTTTCAATATATATTAAAGATAATTTGATAAAAATAACTTACTTTATAGCTACTTCTCAAATTGAAAACGAAAATTGACTTACTACGAAAAGGTAAATATCATAAAATTAAAGAGTAGATAATATAATGAAATTGAATTTCTGTATATAAAAGACAAGAATTTTTCATGTAATGAAAATTCAACAAACTAAAGTAAAAATATGGTGTAGTGTAGTTTTAGTAGTATTTAATACTTTTGTTCTATGTATGTAATTTAACTTTGAAATAAAGAAACTTTTAGATGCCTCTTTGACAGTTTAACTTATGTCTCAATAGTGATGCGAGAAAGACATTAAGAAGAATTAAGTAACACAATTTCAAATGTGGAAAAAAAAGAATAATTTCGAACAAAGTTTTATGAAATAAAAAACATTATGAATTCATATAGACAAAAATGGAGGAATATTTTTAAAAAATATAACTAGTTCTTTGTGTAATAGTATTTACGTGAAAATTTTTATGGTGGTAGAGGTCCAACCAACCAAAGTTGGATAAGGCTCCACCCTTTTTTGACACATGAATTGTGGGACCTTTCTTAATATAAAAGTTGAAAAAAAAAATAAAAAATAAAAAAGTAAATTGTGGGGTTGACAGCATTAAATATGCACTTATATTTAAGAGAGAGAAGATTGAAAAGGTTCTTGGATTTATTTTCTCTTTTACAAAGGAGCTGGAATAAAATTAAAAGTAAGCAATAAATATGCACGTTCTTGTATTTATTTTCTCTTCTAGAAAGGAGCTGGCAAAACATTAAAAGTAAATAGGGGCCTACAATATTAATATTAAATGTTAACCTAAATATTCACTTATATCTAAGAAAGAGAAGATGAAAAAGCTTCTGGGTTTCTTTTGACTTCTTCAAAAGGGTTGAAAAAAATAAAGAAAGTGAATAAGTTTCTTATCTCTTCTTCAAAGGACAAAAAAATATGAAGAATTATCTACATTTTGAATTTTCGAAGGAGAAAAAAATCAGAAGTATCTATATACATTTTCCAGGTACGAATTTTTCTTCATATTTCTTGAACTCTTTAATACTATCAACACAACTAAATCAAAGGTTGCATATATATTATATTTGACAATAGATCTCTATTGATCTTCTTGCTTGCATGTTACTTGTAATTCAAAGTACAAAAAAAAAATATTTGTTGCATTGATTTTTATGCTTCAAATATCAAAAATTAAGATCTGGACCAAAGATCAAATTTAATTTTCTTCAAATATATCTTTGTTTGATTGTTGACTCTGCATGCAAGCTCCAAATTGTGAATTCAGAATTTGAGTCAAAATTGAGGGAAAATGCTTGATGAATCTTTATGTAACTGCATATTTGATATAGAAAAAAAACATATCAAGATTAGTATATGTATGAATACAATAATAAACAACGAAAAAATTATTTAACTAATTAAAGAGAGAACAAACCTCAAAACTTAATCCCATAGATTCATGTTGTATTTGTTGCATTGAGACTGATTGAATGTCAAAATTTACTGTTTTTTCATGTTTTTGTCCTGTTTTGCTTTTGAATGTCACCTGTGATGTCTTTTTCTTCTCACCTTTTGGATTCATTCTTGCATATCCATTTCCCTTTCCTTTTTTCTTAATTGGATCCATTCGATCCTTGGCCCCAATTAAAGGATCAACGGATGAATCAAATTTGTGTCTGTTTTTGTCACAATTTTCACCATACAGTTCACTTTGATGCTTAGTAATCTCAACTCTTGCTTGGTATAAATACCTTCTAGCTATTTCTTCCGAATCTATATCATTTGCAGCTAAAGTCATGACAGTAAATGATTCTTTCATTAACCCGTTCAAACGAACTGCCATAGAAGATTTTGTTGTTCCCTTCTTTTTGGAGTACTCTGCAAATCCTTTCTCATGCTTAGCATTCTTAGACCATCTTTTCAAAATGTATTTCTCTGGAATAGAAGTAAAATTCAAGTCAAAGAACAAAACTTTAAGTGCATGACAACATAACCAACCCATGGATTAAAACATATGACAACTACAAATAATAAAATTGTCAAGAGCATTGAATTGAACAATTTCAGTTTTCTCACTTTCACCCTTTAAAATAGTATATTTTGTTCGACTCCCTTCAGTTTCAACATTGATTACTCTTTTGGTTGTCCCTTGTAGAAATTCATGTCGAAATCTTGTGTAAATTCTCCTGGTATACACCCTAGCAGCATGCTTTAATATCCCACAATCTTCAATGAAAATTTTAGGATCACCTTGAGATTTATAATCCTCTATAGCTTCAATGTCACGCATTTTAATTGTCCGTTTCTCATAATGCTTTACAAACTCCGTTATACTCATTGTCTTGCATGACATTTCAGTGAAGACTCTATTTGTGCTCGCACTTCTTTGGGTCGATTTGATATCTGCTGAGAAAGTAGAACGACTAAATACAGGACAACATTTTTTTCTCAGATCATACAACTTTTGAAGACAAGTATTACTTGCACAATCCCAATCATCTATCATTTTTTCCCATATTAACTCAAATTCTGATTCTGAATTGCACCTCCACAAGAGAGTACCAAAGCAGTATCGAAATCCTGATTTAAAACAAAGCTGAGGTATATTTTTTTGAGCATTTCTATCAATGTGCCATTCACACAATCTATGACATGTTCCAGGAAAAACTTCCTTAAATAGCAAAAGCTATGGCAGGAGCTTGATAAGTAAAGATTGTTTTTGGTGTTTTCCCTCCCATTGCTTTCAGGAATGTTTGAAAAAGGCAAACAAAAGAACCACTTGTTTCATTGCATAAAAATGCACATCCAAAGAAAGTGTTTTTCCAGTGGTTATTCACACCAACAAATGGAGCACAAATCATGTCATATCTATTTGTACGATAAGTAGTGTCAAAAACCATCACATCTCCAAAACACTCGTCGTGCAATTTAGATATACTATCTCTCCAAAAGAAATTACACTATCTGCCATCTTCATTAACTTGAAAAGAATAAAAAAAGTTTGAATCCTCTGATTGTAAATACATAAAGTGATTTATCATGGTTTGAGCATCTCCACCACTTATCATATTCCTCTTATGTGCTTGTATAAAGTTATGATCATCTTGTTCAATAAATCCCACCAGCTTCGTTATGAAGGTATCTAACAACTTTTTTTGTTCGAATACCGACATCCACCATAGAACCAAGAATACTTTTAGTATCACTTTAAGCTTACGACCTGATTGTATGAAATGTTTCAAATTATCTTCTATCATTGGATGACTATGCACATAATTGAATTCACATACTTCCCACATCCCATTTGAAATTTTGAATTTTATACGAGCCATACAACAACATCTATATTCTAATCTCTGTCGTTTTCTTTCTTGAAAAAGGGAAAGCTTATCAGATTTTCCTTTACAAGCACAAAGAAATAACCGTCTAGTTACTTCTTTATTTATGTTGTAAGTCTTTGCACTTTTTCGAACACCAAAACCTTTGGCTAGCGCATATGAATTATATGCATCGTAAGATTCTTCTTCAGAATTAAATTTCATACCAATCTCAAAAGCAAAGTTCTTGTTAATGCTATAAACATTATTTACTTTTGTAGAATATTCGTTGTCGTTAACATTGGAATCTACAATAATAATTTTATTTTTTTGAGTATCAAAACTTATGAAATAGATAAAAATATAAACATTTACTTAATAGAGAACCTTCACACTCGAATTAAGAAAGTATCATATAAATAAAGTGTATTACCTTCTTGAAGAGAAGACCCTTTATCAATATGTATATCCTCCAATTTTTAAAATTTAAAGCAAAATCTGCACAAGAAACAAATTATATTATTAAGAAATTATATTTTTCAAATATTACCTTATCACATAAAAATATTAAAACATGTCTTTTATTTTACTATACATTTCAAATTTAATTTAATATTATGTGATCACCATTAAATTTGAATGCAAAGTTTCTTGAAATTACTAATACTAATATTTTATATGGCAAGAACTTTCTAACAAGCATGAAGATCATTTATGACAACAATGATACACAAAAGTTTACATAGATAATTGTGTCACACAATCTTGAGCATTTTGAACAAGATAATGCAATATTCTATATTCAAGATATGTATAAAAATGTTTATCTATATGTATAATGAGGATTATCAATAAATAACTTTTCATTCTATTTAAAACTTTAGTAAAAAAATGTAATATTATTGGACAAATAAAAGAATATTAAAAGCAAAAATAGTAAAAGAAATGGTTCATAGATATGTATATTTTGTAACCTTACTTGAACAAAATTTGAACGAGAATAAAAGATCATAGATGATGTAGTTTTATTTTAGAGCAACAATGGTGTATTTTTATCTTAGGGCTTTTACTTATTTTGTACGCAAAGATCATAATTTAAGGAGGGAAAATAGTACTTTCTTTCCCTCCATTTTTATTGTACTATATAAATGTTTATTTTAATTATTTTTATTTTGTTTCATTTGACTTTATTTGCAAAGTACACATATTGACTCACAATCCATGTGTCAAAAAATGGGTGGAGCCTTACTCAACTTTGGTTGGTTGAACTTTTACCACCATAAAATTTTTCGTATTTATGTTAGTGTGACTAGCACCGACGTGAAGCTGCTAGTAGTGTTTGGGAGCTCAATTGGAAGCAAAAAAGCAGCGGCGACTAGTGATTTTGCAAAACTGGATCCAGCAAAAAGACAATGGGATGTTGACGGGAAACTAGCGCAAAGAGCAAAACAAGTGCAAGAGTCAATGGAACAGTACCCAATCTCCCCAAGGAGTCGAAAACATGCAGCTTTTGATAATAGGACAATTATTTTGAAACAATGGTCTGCTGATTTTGATTTCATTAAAGAGTTCCTAATTACTGAAATACCATTATGTGTTAGTTTCCCAATTTGCCTACGAACTGCTGGAGTTGCAACTCTCTAGCCGCATTGCCAGTGCTATTGGAAAACCTATATATACCTATGAGTGTAACACTAAACAAGCTAGAATATCATATGGAAGGATGTTGATTGAGAAAAATGTGACCAGACCTCTCCCACAAGTAATTATAGTGCATAATCCTAATGGAAGACAATTTGTGCAGGAAGTATGGTTTGATTGGAAGCCCGAATTCTGCAAAAATTGCTAAAGAATAGGTCACGGCTGTGACGCCTATCCTCAAATAAGACAAGATGATGTTACCTCAGATTGTAGAGCCACAATTTGAGCAACCAAAAAGAAAGAAAAGGCCTAAAAAATGGCAACCAAAAGGTCAACCAGTGAAGGTAACAGAGTCATTACCTACTATAGTACCTAACGACGCACTTGTAAATAATGGGACAACAACAGAAGGGACTACATCAGGCAATTATAAATCTAATTTCTTCATCGTCAAATGGGATACAACATGAAGATAAACTGATAAAGGGAAAGGTGCAAAGCTGGAGACGTATATAGCATGGAGGAGTTCCTAAGGCTTGGAGTTACACCTATTTGAAATTTCTTTTGATGTTGTACAGATGGGAGAGAATAATCCAACTTCAACCTCACCCATCAGGATAGGTGGGACTCTTATAACCCAATGACTTGGGTATTTTGGAATGTGAGAGGAGAAAATAAGTGGGGTATAAGAGGAACAAGCTGAAAAACTATATCAAATCTAAGCATATAAAGCTTGCAGGGTTAATGGAGACTAGAGTCAAGACACATAAAGCTAGTCAAGTAATACAACATATTGTACCTAGATGGAGCTTTCTGATAACTTCAGGATGCAATAAATGGAAGAATTTGGATAGTAACCTCCTGGATGTGATATCCATTAGAAGTACATCTCAGTTTGTTCATTGCCAGGTCAAAATTAAAAGGGATGAGATGGAATGCATGTTAACAGCCATATACGGTTTAAACACAGTGGAACAAATAAGAAGCTTATGGAAGGGTATTAAACAACTAGATACTAGTATTAATATGCCTTGGATTCTAGGGGGTGATTTTAGTACAATTACATCACTTCAAAATAGGCTAATTGGAAATCCAGTAGTCATTTACAGAGACTAAAGATTTTAATGAATGCATTCAGGAAGCTTATCTCACAGAACTGCCATGGAAGGGATATTACTACACATTGTCTAGTAAATAACAAGGCACTGACAGAATTTATAGCAGAATAAATAAGTTATTTGGCAATGGGGAGTGGATGAGTAAATGGAGTCATGCCATCACTGAATATGATTGCCCAAATGTTTCAGACCATGCTCCTATGCTCTTGACCATTAATACAACCTCATGGAATATTAAGTGCCATTCAGGTTCTTCAATATTTGGGCATCACACAACGAATTCGACTCTATTGTAGCAAAAGGCTGGAAGAAAGGGAGAAGGGAAGAACACATGAGACAAGTTTTTTTCAAATTTGAAATCACTCAAACCTGATTTTAGAAAATTAAACAAAGAAGAATTTCATCATATCACTCCGAAGATTGAAACATGTAGATGTAATCTTCATGATATCCAGGAGAAAATGAAAACTGACTCATCTGCTGAACTTGTGATTAAAGAGAAGGAGATCTTACTTAACTTGGAGAAATGAGATCTTATTGAGGAGAGTGTAATGATGCAGAAGGCAAGAGTAGATTGGATCAAATTAGGAGATTCAAACACTAAATATTTTTCATCTGTTCTTAAGGAGATTCTCCTCAAAGGAAACAAATCACTGAGTTAACATCTTTGACTGGTGCTAAATTGGAAGATGTTGCAGATATTAAGAAGGAGATCAGACTGTTCTACAAGGAACTTACGGGAAGTTCTGTTAGCTCTTTACCTGCAGTGAATAAGCAAATCATGAAAAAAAGACCATGAGTTACTCATGCACAACAACTTCTATTATGTAAGGGAGTCATAACACAAGAAATTGAGGAAGGACTTCAAGCAATTGGTTCAAATAAGGCTCTTGGTGTGGATGGATACAATGCTGGATTTTTCAAAAAATATTGGCCCATAATCAAGCATGAAGTTGTGGCTGCGGTACAAGAATTTTTTCACAACAAGTATTATGCATAGACTAATCAATTGTACTGGTATCACTTTGGTTTCAAAAACTGCACAACAGTCACTGTGAAGAAGTATCGACCAATAGCATGTCGTAAAATATTGTACAAGATTATCTCCAATGTCTTAGCTACTAAACTACGACAAGTCATTTCAGATGTTATAAGTGATTCACAAGCTGGTTTCATACCTGGAAGGAAAATTGCAGACAATATTATCTTAGCACATGAATTAGTACAAACATATAGGAGGAAACATACATAACCTAGGTGCATGCTCAAGATAGATCATCAAAAGACTTATGATAGCATAGAATGGGTATATATTCAACAGGTTATGGAATAGTTGGGGTTTCCTATGAAGTTTATTCCTTGGATCATGGAATGTGTCAATACAGTTAACTACTCGATTGTGGTTAATGGAGAGTTTATAGAACCATTTGATGCTGCGAAAGGATTCAAGCAAGGTGATCTCATTTACCCATTATTATTTGTTATAGCCATGGAATATTTTAGTAGAAGTGTATGTGCATTGAAATCGAATAAGATTTTCAAATTTGACCCCAAGTGTGCTAAACTGAATATCACACATCTGTGCTTTGCTGATGATCTACTGCTATTTGCAAGGGGTGATTTAGAATCAATCTCAACAATGAATAATTATTTTCAACAGTTCTCCTGTGCCTCAGGACTCATAGCTAATTTGGATAAAAGTTGTGCCTCAAAGAGATAAAGATGTTATCATACAGAACTTGGGATACAACATAGGAGAATTTCCATTCAAATACTTAGGAGTGCGCTCATCAGCTAGAAAGTTTACTCTACTCCCGTGGAAACCACTTATTGAAAAAAATGTGAAGAGAATTGCTTCTTGGATGACAAAAAAATTTTCTTATACAGGCAGAATTCAGTTGGTCCAGACTGTGATATTTGGTATACAATCTTACTAGGCTTAACTGTTCTTGCTCTCCTCAAAGGTAGTAAAGACCATTGAGGCTTATTGCAGGAGCTATGTTTGGTCTGGAGTAAGTAGTATCACCAAGAAAGCTCTAGTAGCTTGGGATAAGATTGTTAGTGAAAAAACATACAAGATAATAAAATTGCAAGATTACAATTGAAAATAAAATGAAGAAATTAATCTCTTCACAGGCTGAGGCGCGGAGATCTCAGCTCTCTTTAAAAGTAGCATTCAAGCCCACGTCAAAGCATGGTTTTCATCAAAGCGGTCCAGCAGCAGTAGTCCTCTTGACTTGTCCCTACCAGGATACAACAACCTTCCACAGTATACTCAAACTCTGGACAAGAGTTGAGTCCAAACTCCACAACAAAAGAACACCCCCTTCAAACTAATAATAACGCTCTTTAGAATAACTCTTTCATTTATTTTTTTCTCTTGGTGTTTTTGTGTGTACCAATCCAATAGACCACCATTATTTATACTAAAAGAAGTCTTTCTAGTCATAATAGGAAAGATATGGAGATAGTAAATAGTGCAATATGGCCCTTAGGAGTTTCGTAGGTTAGCATATGAGTTACATAGGTGACCATAGGAGTTAACCTAGGTACACATCTTCATGTCAGGAATTAAGAATGAAATAAAGTGATGGACACCAATGCATTGGATGATGTTAGAAGTATCCATCCAATGTTTATTGGAATGTTTTTATCTCAAAATGAATGCAACCATAAAGCCAAAAGTATGGCATTATATGTACCAATTCAAAGATGAATAGCATAATTAAATTTGGTAATTAAAAAACTCGACCCACCAATGTCCATTCTTATAACTCCAAATAAAGCAATTTAATATGTTAAATCTTATATTAAAATGCTAATAACCTAACATCCCCCACTCAGTTTTAATATTTAATATAAGAGAGTATATCAGTTTAAGGACAGACTACTAATGCATAATGAAGGTATGCTCTTCTTTGAACCTCTACTATGAAACAATAATTTTATTTTACTCTAGATCGTAGTGGTCATCTCAGACTTAACTATGACTGCTTAAGGGAAATAAAATATCACTGCTCACACATAATAATCAAGGTGTTGACATGAGCTTTAACAAGTCCAAAGTTATGGCCAGTGCTATCCCGGTTTCATGAGGTCTTTGAGAAGAAGCCTCATTCTCATCGTAAGCTGACCTACTTTCCACACATCACATAGGTGACATCTGTCTAGAGTGCTCCTGTAAGATTAACACTTTCACACTTCACCCATACGGGGCTACAATATTCATTAAGAATTTTATCAGAGGGTGTGGGGGGAGGGGGATAGTGGAAGTGATAAGATGGCTCAACCGGCCAAACTATAGAACAATCACTCACATCATAGTAGGGAAATAAAATAGTGCATTTTCACAACAGTCTCATATATTAGTTTTCCCTTTGAACCTGTTATGGATCTCTAGCTCCCCATGTTGGGTTTCCTTATATATGACTCAAGGATTTTGTAGGCTTCAATCCTCGTCCCCTTCGATGTGCTCCCGACCTTTTCTCTTGTAAGACCTTCGTAAGCCGGATCTGGAAGATTATCCAAGATGTGGACATAATCAATTAATTGTAACCATTTATCAATAAGATCTTACCTTACTGTGTTTCCTCCTCCTTATAGGTCGGATTTAACCGTTGTATAATGAGTTTGAACTCTACCAATTGCACGGGCGGTGCTATCACAATGAAATTAAAATAGGAGGAATTGATTTTTCAAAATAAGGAATTTGAAACCATAAATCTCTTAAAACCAATTCGCTTCCTCACTAGCTGAAGCAAACAATTAGTTCAGCCTCCATGGTAGAGTTTCGCATTCATATTTGTTTTTTTTGATCTCCAACAAACAGTACCCACCACTAAAGTAAGACATAACCAGTGGTAGAACCGGAATCACCTAACAAGTGTTCGGCAATCCGCATCACATAAGCCTTCAACTACATTTATCATATTTTTTATAGAACAAACCACAATTTTTTCGTTCCAATTAAATATCTCAAACTCTTGTTATACGCATGCCAATGTTCATTACCCCTGATTGCTTGTTAAACCTCCAAGTACTCGCCTCTGCTATGCAATATCGCCTAGGCAATCAGTCACATATCTCAAGCTTTCCCGGATTAACTAGCATATTCCTTTTGATTTTTATTACATCATTTTCACTTTCAACATGAATAAGTGAACCCTTGAATCAAAAGGAGTAGCAACATTCTTGCGTCATGAAAGTTTTTTTTGTCAAAATTTTCTCAACATATTGACTGGTCAAGGAAAATCCCCTCAATGTTCTTTTATTTTTTTTTATTCCAAAGAAAAAATTTGCCTCACCAAGATCTTTCATATCAAAATGGGCTTCTAAGAACATTTTAGCTTCATCAATAACATATATGTTATAGACAAAGATCAACCACTCACAAATATAAGCAAATGTTCACATGTGAATAGTTCAAGACTTATGATATATGCACTTATCACACACTCATTTATTTTAAAAAACCATTTTCAATATGCATGAATCCACTTTTTCATGCCATTGCTTTGGTGCCTTTTTTTCAGCCATATAGGATTTAAGTAGTTACATCTTTGGTTTCTTGGCTTGCTTCAACAAAATACTCGGTGGTCCATATAAATTTCTTCATGTTAATCTCCATTTTAGAAAAACCAGTTTTTTACATCCATTTGATGACTTTGCAAATAACAAATTGCATCATAGCACTAAGTCTAATGGATGTAATTTCTTGTTACCTGAGAAAAAATATCAAAAAATTCTAGGCCCTTCTAGTTGTTTGAAACCCTTTTGCAACTAGCCTAGCCTTGTATTTATCCCTAGAACGCATCCGGTTTTTCAACCGGGTTGTTCCTAAGATCCATTTGAACCAATGATTTTACAACCCTGTGTAAATCACCTAAACTTCCAAGTTTTATTAGAAATTTAGAGATTTTTCATTTCATCCTTCACATTTACAACGCCTCTTTCCAAAATAGAATCCTGTGAAGTAATGCTTCAAAGTTAGAGGGTCATTTTCATATTAAACACATAATCGGACCAAAAATCTTTTTTCTACTCTAGCTCTTTTAACTTCTTCTTAACTCAAAATCATCAACCAACTTCTTTATTTTTCAAAGTTGAAGTAGCAGAACTAGGGAGTGAAAAATATTTTGTTCAACATCCTTTTGACCCCACACCTATTTTATTTTAGTATCAAAAGAAATTTATTTTCATGAAAAATAGCCTCACCAATTCTATTTACAATATTATCTTCAAGATTCAAAAATCTATAGGTTGTACTATTTGAAGCATAACCAAGAAGCACACGTAGTAAACTTTCTTATACCCAACTTTTGTAAATCTTGAGATCCATTAGCCTCATAAAGGCTAGACAACCCCAAAACTCTTAATATCCCAAACTTGGCTTGTAACCTTTCCACAATCAAAAGGTGTCAATTTAGACTTTTTATGGGCACACGATTCACCCTAACCAAGCAGTTAGATATCTTCACCCAAAATTTAAAAGTTCTGTGACTCAATTAGCCATACATGAGTCCATTCAACCAAGTTCTATTTTCCTTTCTGCTACTCCATCACAGGACGAAGGAGAGTAAGGCGGAGTAGTTCAATGAATTATTCCCATGATCTACCAACAGAATTAAACTCATTGCTTCATGATTCCGGCCTCTATCACTTCTAATTCTTTTTTATTTTTTCCTTCCAAACTGATTTTCAACCTCATTGAAATAACTTTGAAATTTCAAGTCATCACTTTTTTTTTCAATGTCAAGTAAACTATGTAAACTTAGAAAAATCATCAATGAGTGATAAAATTCTATTACTTGCACGATTAGAATTCCACAAGTTCACAAAATATATCAATAGAACTAAATTCTAACAAATCAATTTTTCCTTTCCGAGCCTTTTAGTGATCTTGACTTTACTACAATCCTCAAACTTTTCAAAATTCTTTTTAACCATTGGGAATTAATCTAAACTACTCATGATTCAACATAAAAACGATCATCATCATGACACAACGAACATGCCAAATTAGTAGAAGAAAGCAATAAACAGAAGTAGAAGTTTTATTCATTTCAACATTACACTACACTCCTATCACAGTGCCTACTCCTTCCCCACAAAAGACCTTTCCTCACTATAACATTGATCAAATTATTCATAATCTGTTTAAAAGCAATAGCTTTATTCAGAGAAAACTAGACATCAAATTTTTTCTCATAGAGGATATAAAGTACTCTTTCCATGTTAATATCCTTCCATAAGTAAAAACCGCACACAATTCAACATCTCCCTTTCCAAGCACTTGAGTAGTATGATCATCACCAAGCATGATGGTTTTTGGGCTCCCTCAATGAATATATTTTTTAAATCATTCTTTGTCCTAAACAGACAATGACGTTTTCACCAGAATCCGTCCACCTCCCTCAACATTCTCAACCATGTTTATGTTCGGTAATCACCGTCCACAAAAGGTTCTTCGATAACGTTGCCGAGATTAGGACCACACGTTTCCGGAATCCGCAACAATCGAGCCTATGCCCACTCTGCCACCAAACTAGCAGATCCCTTTTTTGAACTTGTTAGTTTTCTGTTCTTGTGATTTTCAACCATTATTTTTCTTGGGAGTCCTACCATTATTTTTCTTGAATTTTTTTCTTCGTAGGCTTTAAAGAAGTAATTTTTTGTGAGTTTTCTCAGGAGTAACATTATTCGAAGTAATTAAATTTACCTTCGATGGGATGTTCTCTTCTGTTGTAAAAGTGCATCTCTTGCCCCTTGATCTTCTTCGTCTGTGGATTTTCATAGCAGGTCTTCCAGAGAAGTTTCCTCCTTTTGTTGTGGTTCATATTTTTTGAATTCTCTTCCAAGAAGGTGAATTTTATCCACATTGCCACAAAATCAGGTTATCTCAATTCTAAACCTCTTTGGACCTAAGTTCTCCAACATCATGATGAGTCTTGAGCTTATTCTACCACTGAGTTACTGTCCACCATTTGGAACGAAAAATCTTACTAGTTTGCATATTTTTCTCGCTCCAGCCTCTTCGGTCTCATACTTACTCCTGCAATGCCTTCCAATTTTTCTTTGCACTAGCGTAGTTTTGAACATAATAATCATAGAAATTATCACATAGACAATTAAGAAGATATACTGACACCTTTAGGAATCACCCGTACTTTTTCCCACTTCTCTGATGAGAAATATTTTTCATTATCATTTCATAGTGGGTGATGTCTTCTTTTATTTGGATTCTTCTCAGTTAATACATAAAAGAAACATTAGAGAAAACTTCATTATAAAAGTCTTTTACCCCTTCCCATCACTTGAATGTTTACCCATTGAAAACCGAAATGGCTTTTAAGATCCTCTCATCTTGAACAAATCCGCGGTTTTTTCAAATTGTAGTCATCTTCAAATCTCCTTAAAATTGTTAGTGAAAAACTTACAAGATAATAAATTTCAAATTACCATTGAAAATAAAATGAGAAATTAATCTCTTCAGTTGAGGCACGGATTCTCGCTCTCTGTAAGGAGATTCAAACCGCACTGCAGCAAATATTTTTCACACCGGTCCCAGCAGTAGTCCTCTTTTGACTTGTCCCTTTCCAGATACAACAACCTTGACAAAGTATAACCTCAACAACTCGGACAAGAGTTGAGTCCCAAAGCTCCAAAAAAAAAACACACATCCCTTCAACTAATAAGAACTCTCTTTTAGAATAACTCTTTAACACCTTTCCCATCTTTTTTTCTCTTTGGGGTGTTTTTTGTGTGTACCATCCAAATGAAGACCACCACTATTTTTCTAACAGAGTCTTCCTAGCAATGAATAGGAAGTTAATGGAGATAGTAAATAGTGAAGATAGGCTTAGGATTTTCAATTTCATAGGTTACAATAGGAGTTTACATATGTTACGCTAGGTTACAAATGTAATTAAAACTTTAGAATTAAATAAAGTGATTGACAACCATTCTATTGGATGATGTAGAAGTTATCCATCTCCATGTTTATTGGAATGTTTTATCTCACAATGAATCAACCAACAAGAAATAATGGCATTATATGGGCACCAAGTCAAAGATGAATAGCATGATTAAATTGGTAGTTTAAAACTCAAATGCCTACTAATGGTCATTCTTATAACTCCAAAATAAAGCAATTTAATAAGTTAAATATTAATATTAAAATGCTAATAACCTAACATATATGTTTGCCTAAATTTGCAGGAGGGTTGAATATCGTGAATCTACATTTATGGAACAAAGCTTCTCAAACCAAAGTTTTTTGGTATCTTACACATAAAGAAGATAAGTTGTGGATCAAGTGGATACAAGGAAAATATTGGAAGCTATGCCCATTCCAAGGAGCAACAAGAACAAGTTATGCCCATTCCATCTCAAGCATGTTGGATTACAAGGAAAATATTGGAAGCTAGGACTCCATGGAATCAAGTAGAACATTTGGTGAAAAAGCAACATGGTATTATAAAGCAAGTTTATCTTGGATTGATTGGGGAAAGGACCAGAGTCTCATGGAAATGCTTGATGTTTGCCAATTCTGCTAGGCCTAAAGCTATATTCACTATGTGGCTACTAATGTAGGCTAAACTTCTCAGAAAAGATAGGCTTGTTAAATGGGGTATTAATGTCGAGCCTTTGTGTATATTCTGCCAGCAAGAAAAGGAAACAAGAGATGTTTGTCAAATGTCCATTTGCGAGGCGACTATGGAGTAGAATACTTGATTGGATGCAACGACAAGAGAACATTGGAGGAGATGAGATCAACATTATCAGTGGATACTTAAGAATGCCCGAGGAAAGACTCAAAAAGTCCAAAATTTTAAATTGGTATTTGCTGAAACTGTGCATGCCTTATGGATAGAAAGGAATGTCAGAATTTTTGAACAACAAGTTATCGATAAGAGTAGATGGACTATAAATATTGCTTATGCTTGTAATATTAGAGCACTATTGGGGGCAAAGGATGTAGTACAATCATGGCTTGTAAAGTCTTAATTTTTCTTGTAGAGATTGATGAGGAGTCTGGTATACAACAATTGGTTAAGATGATGCTATAAATTTAGACTAAGCTGACTGTGGTAGCTAGTTTGATTTGTAATTATGTTCGGATTATTAATGGAAAAAATTAGTTACCTAAAAAAAAATAAACCTTGCAATAATTAAATAAAGTAAAAAAATTCAAACTAAAGAAGTTATAAGGAGAAAACACAAACACACATATTTTTCATGCGGCCGTATTATAAGAAAATAGATAAAAATAAGAGTTTAGAATCAATATCCAATTTTTTTAGCTCTTGTCCGACAATCTCTTTGACAAATTAATCAATATTCAACAGTCATCTTTATCGTGTCAAACTAAAGCATGATTTTGATAATATAATAATGCTACAAAAAACAATGCAATACAAAGAATAATTTGAGTTGGAATTTCATGAAACAAAAAAATTGTGAATTTATATTATAGAAATGGAGAGATATCATAAGGTATATTATAATTTAATAATTGGAGGCTATTAATACGAAAACTTAAAAATTATTAATTTAAGAGAAAAGTGTCAAAAACACACATAATATATTCACTTTTTTTAAGTTTCATATCTTAACTATTGAAAGTGTGAGTTTCATACCTAAATTACTCACTTTTTAGTTTGAGAAACACCCCACATGTGGGGTGTGTAGTGCACTCTCTTTTATATGAAAAAAACTTGACACATACAATCCACATAGATAAAATAATTTGAGCTAGATGAAAATTAAATATAAAAATTAATATTAATTAAAAATTAAAGATACAGAATAACTATCCATAATAAAAAATTAAATTATTTTTCTTAATTCTCACTCCACCACCACCTCCTCCACGTACCCCCCCCTCTCCTCGCCGCGACAACCCAGCCTTTTTTTTTTTTTAAAAAAATCTTTAAAATATTTTTTTAAAATTTTTCACTATTTCTCTCCCCCCTCCCCTCACGTCCCCCGATAGAAATCTATATATTTATTTAAATAAAATCTATCATCAATCCCATCCTATTTAAATTTTTCGCTCTTTTTTTTTACGTTTTTTCTTATTGGTTTTACTAATCACGTACACTACTATGTGGCCGTAGAAAACAACTAAAAATATAAAAAGTCTGTGTGGCGGCAAGTAAACCAATATTTTCGAGATGTATATCTAAACACTGAGAAAAAAATTCAAACGGAGGTTAAGTGGATGGGTAAACTATATTTGTAGAAAATAAATAATATCTTAATTAGTAATTTGTACGAGGGGGAGGAGATGAACGTAAAAAATGAAATATTTTATAATGAATTTAGACAAAATAAAAAACTTTAAAAAAGTTGTGGGGTAAAAAATATTTTACATTTATTTTAAAGAAATATTATTTTTTTTATATAGTATTTTTTTTAATTTTTAATTTTATTAACTAATACAATGATTTATTTTATTTTTTGTCCAAGGTTGATATTTTGTCAAGGTTGAATATTTTTGTCTATATGAGTATGACTGTGAAAATTCTTTAAAATAAAGAGAGAGAGTAAGTAAATTACCATATACATGATAGAGTGATATAAAAGAGAGATGTGTGTTTCTCAAACTAAAAAGTGATAGTTTAGGTATGGAACTCAAACTTTCAATAGTTTAGGTATGAAATTCAAAAAAAGATATAGTTTAGGTGTGTTTTTGACACTTATCTCTTAATTTAATGATATTGTTAAGAATAGAAGTGTAATAGTTTTTCTTTTAAGTTATGGAGGTGAAACTTAAAAATTAAGTAAAAAAGAAAAAACACAAATAAAGAGGATAAAAGAAATATATTAATATCATATAGATACAAATTTCTTGAATTGAATAAATAAAAAAGAAGAATAAAATAATTTTCTTAAAAAAAGGAAAAAACTATAAAATAAATAAATAAAACCATAAAATATAACTATGGTGAATATTTTGTTGCCATTATTTTTAAAAATCAAATGAAAAGGTTAGTAATAATTGATGAAAATTGAGAAATATTATAGGAAAAGAGAATAATAGCATTAATAACAAAATAAATTTAATATGACTATTGATGAAGATATAATTAAATATCATTATCTTTAATGTTCTTTAAATTTTAGGTGATTCCTTTTTTTATTTTTAAATTAGAAAAATATAAAAAAATCACAAAAAAAAAGATAAAATAGGATTGAAGCCCTTAGAGAGCGTCACATCACCATTAAATTGGGTAGATGCACATGATTAGGACACGTGTCCATCCATTAGTGTGAAGGATATGAATGCTCCACTTTTTGGACGGCAAATACTCTGATGTTTCAATAGTATAACAAAGGGTATACATGTATCATTTTTGATAGTTTGGGCTGTATATTTATCCTTTTTTTCTTCTTGAATTTTCTTACCAAATAATGAAATAAGAATAAAAAACTCAAATAATTGTAAGCAAATGGATATATAAGGGAGATGCTTAAAACTAAATTAATCATTGAATCAAATAAGCAAACTTAAAAATTCACGCGTGAAAAAGATCAATTATTGCTTGAATTTTACTAGAAGGATATAAATATCCCTAAATAGATTACTTTTTAAGAAAAATGAAAAAATAAATTTAACATTTTCTACTTTCATTAAGTGAAAATGATATATCTAAACTAGTTGTGTAATCATAAACGTATATGTGCTTCACTTTTATAACATCGAATATATCAACTTTAAATTGTAAAGTTGAGGTGCATATTAAGTCATTTCACCCTTTTCTCTTTTACTAAGGTTAAAAAGAGAATTTCAAAATCAAATTTTGGATGGAGAAGAGAGTAACATTAATCCACAAATGAAAAATAATTTATTGTTATAAAATATTATCCCACGAAATACTAATTTTTCTAACACTTAGAATATGTCAGGCTACATTCCAACCTTAAAATATTTCAGCCAGTTCCAACACTAGAAATTTAGTTGTCCTCCAAACTTATTTTATTTCAGGGTCTGTTTGGAGTGACAGAAAAAGATAATGACAACGAAGTTAGGGTGGGTTGGGGTGGATGTCGAGCACTATAATAAATAAACCGTGAGGATATGAAGACTCTGACGGTCATTAGTCAGCGTCGGGGATGTCACCATAAATTGAGGGGGGACGCAAATGGATCGAAAGGCTGATCTTTCACAACCTGTAAAAAGTCCGTGGAGATAGATAATCAAGAGTACCCAACACAAGGGGAATATAAGATTGAAGGTGTAAAACATCTGGGAAGGGTGTTTAGAGAGAATGCGCGAAGGGACTATCTCACATCACAGATGTGCACAAGGAAAAAAGGCCAAAGCTGGCCAAAAAAACAAGCACTTGAACGTATTCGCTCTTTTTTGCCATCATCCATGGCCAGACCAATCCCAATACGTGACATGGATCAAAACGTAGTAGAGCAGGTGATGTTGCAAGCACTGCGAACAGAAAAAAACACCACTGAGACACCAAGGGAAATCGGAATCCAGAATACAAAAAAATACGGGGCGTGATTTTAAAGATAGTCCCGTTGGAGAGTGAGCAGACGATGTCCCAAAATAAGGCCGTATTGCGCAATATCTCCCAAACGCATACACCTGCAGCTCTTGGACGTGCCATGAACACAAAAATTCATAGTCGTAGTATACGGTCTTGACTTTTCCCTAACCTAACAGTGAGTGGAGCACACGGATGATCAACTTCAGCAAGCGATACAATAGTGTCCGAGATACAATAGATGACCCTCTTGGACCGTTAATATCTACTCTTCACAGGGTCATCAGACTGACATCTTAATAAGGGTCCAAGAACATCACAGGGAAGGTAATAGGAAATGACGATTTTCAAAATCGTTTCTGGCAGGCCATTAACCTATAAAAAGGGAACACGTCGACCACGGAAGATCTGTTCACCCACTGGGAATGACCTACCTCCAAATCGCACTTAAGGAATCAAAATCCACACGAGCCGTCGAGTCTTCACATTAACAGAATCGGTTCCAGAGTGGTGGGGTTAGTGTTCAGTAACAACCTTGGTCACCAAAAAGAAGACCGCAGGTACGGGGAAGGCGAGCCGTTGGAGCGAAGATAAGTTATGGCAAGGCCAAGACCGCATACGGAACCAGACGCAGGAGGCCATAGTAGGTGAACGGGAAGGAGGAAGGTTGTAAACATCGACATTAAGGCTGCGTATGCATATAGTGTCTCATATCAGTAGGAAAGACGCATTGTAATAGAGGGGGGCAATATACTAGACCCTTAGCTGTGAGGGATGAGAATGCCAGAATTATGTCGTTAATGGCGATAAAGTCAATAAGACTCAATAAAACAGCGAGAAACTTGGCAGAACTCGTCAGCTAGCACGTTACGTGTACAAGGCAAATACGACTCAATCTCCTGTGAGCGATATCTTATGGCCTCTGACACCTTCAAGTAAACTCCTAACTTTGCTTTTGGTGTTAAGACTACTCTTTATTTCCTGTATATCTGTTACAGTATTCTCCCTAAAGAAACTTAGGTTTCCGACAAGTCTAATTTAATGATAGATAGGAGAAAGTAGAAGGTGGGAACAAATTTTTTAGATCAAATCCAACGACTCCGCGGCGTCTAAAGTAAGAGAGATACCCGGTGGGAGGAGTCCCAGGAAGGGATAAGGAGGTGCTAATAGTAGGGGTTGCGGAGAAGGAAGAAGAGATAAGAATGAGGAGAATTCGGAGGTTGGAAAGGGAGGAGAGCATAGTGGAAGCCAAGGCTCAGTACACTCATCTCTATGTCTTCATTAAAATGCAGGGAACTCGTCTTTCGCTATGGATATGATTATCTATTAAGCCCAGGTGCTGCAGTCACAACACTCTTGCTCATTAAACGGACAACGACATAGCCACTAATCGTCGCATTTATCAACTCAGCGCTTGTTCGCCGCTCGAGTTCTAACCTTTCACATTTGTCCGGTGGTTGCAGAGTCATCCGCTGCTATGGTGCCATCTGCTGGCAAGTATCCGTCATCTTTTTATACCGGTTACCGTTATATACATCCTCGTGCACGATCCATCCCGTACTATCTCCCCGCTGAGTCTATGTAGAGGGGACGTGTCGATAGAAACTTAAACGGTGGTGCGGTTTGTCAGGAGGAACAATTATACCCAGGGGGGCGATCACACCCAAAACGATTTCAGAAGGGCCCCCGCGACAAGGCCATTTCTGAAATATAGCAATGGGAGACCCGGATATGTGGAGCAGTTAATAGCAGACGAAGGCCGGCAGTGTCTACAATGGTTACCACAATCCTGATTGACTTACTTGCACAGGAGATAAGTCTACAGTAATTCCTTCCCACAGCGCAGCAAGAGTGATAATGTTTATCTTTGCCGGCATGTCCATAGCTGTATTTGGGGGGGAAGTAGATGAATGAGTAAGGACTGAATGAGAAGTTTATAAGACAATGTGTACCACGACTTGAAAAAAGTTGTGCCACCGAAAGCAGGCTCTTACCGAGAGATGAAAAAGGCCAAGAGCTTAGGGTGGAAGTAATCGCATCAGCTAAGACACGTGTCGTCGAAGGACAGGAGCAAAAGAAAGCGAAGAGAAAAAAAAAATGAACGAGAAGGGAAAAGGGAACAAGGGAAAAGAGCAATAAGAAGGGCGGACGCGAAGCTACAGAGAGGCGGTGAGAAGAAGGAACAATCAAGACCAAGAATAAGCTTACAACACACAGAAGGAATCAGTATTAGGAAGAAAAAGGAAATAAGGGAGTAAGAAAGAAAGGAGGGGGAAGAGGGGGGGGGTGTCAGAACGAAAAGATCGAAGACAAACACCAACTAATAAGGGTTCGAAAGGTGGAAAGGACAAGTAGAGAGGAGATTGCGAGGCAGAAGGTGCAGAAGGGGGCAGATAAAATAAACAAAAAATATTTTGACAACCATTCAACTTGAGAGGCACAGAGGAACCAGGAAAGGAAAAACCCTATGATAGATGGGACTAGCGGAGTAGAGAACTTTGCACAGGTATATTCTGGGGTACTAAACCTAAACTGCGCAATAACCAATGGACAATCCAATGCTTTACTTAGTCGCCATGGCCGTGAGGAGTGCCGTACACCGGACCTGAGGGGGTGGTGGCACTTGCAAACGCCAGAATGCTTCCTATGGCTTGGGAAGCGATTCAAAGGAGAGAAAAAAGAAAATCGAGTTGGCAGGGAGCTAGTTCCCAACTGAGAAAGGAAATCCCCGCCCGGTGTACTCCTGATGGGCGCTGTTGACATCGCCACTGCACCTCATCATTCGTAACATGACAATTCTTGAATGTATAAAAAGGAGGGAAGGGGCCAATACTGCTAAGATGAGGATAGGCAGGAAGTTGAGTAGAGGGGATGAGGGAAGTGGGGGGGATCAAAACAGGCTGGTTAGTGTAGTCCCAGTTTGGTGATTGTACATTCTTAAAAAATATAGATTTAAAGAAGCCAATAGTTATAAGACGGATCTAGCTTAGCGTATTAAGCACAATGTCAACATTAACACGCTCGAACCACGTAAAGCGTTTAAAATTAAAATAAGGTACATCTACGAAATCTATGCTCTATTAAGACCATACGAACGCAAGCCGCTGTCTAGTCGTTAGGTGAACCGTATGCCCGATTTACGGAGCTCCTTGCACCCCTACTTTATGCTCCCAGCGACATTGCTCATAAACACCCCCCTCCTTACCCACGTTTCATGTACTTCAGCTTCGTCGCTTATTCTGTCACGTTTCCCCCACCTTTATTTTTGGCACTTATTTGCGCTCCTGTATCGCGCACGGCCGTTTCTTTTACGCTCCGTTTGAATAGCTGGAACTGTAAACGCGCGCTATAAGACCTCGGACCGGTGGTAGCTTCCTTCCTTGAGTTTTGTTGTAACTCCCGCCGCGTCATATTCCCGTCCCCTTTCGTTTGCGTTCTTTTCTCCTTGTCTCCCCATGATTTTCTCACACAATCGATTTCTTTCTTCCCCGACCTTCAGTCCCTTAGTTTCTTGTTCTGCCTGTGTTCGGTTTTCCTTAGCGCATTCTGGCTGCCGGGTGTCTGGTAGCATGTTCCCTTCGCGGGATGCTTTGAAACGTTTACCTCATTGATTACCCCGGACCCAATCATTCTTTACAGGGCTAGTTTCGCGCATGTGCGCTTCTGTTTATGTCAGAGCGGGTGATAGTAACCTAGGGCTGGATGGCGTGTTGGGGAATTTGTTGTTCGTGTTACGGTGGGGAAAACCTGGGGCGTTCTCGTTGTTGCGAAGCGTAATATTTCTCTGGTTCGTTTATGAGTTGCTGCACTTGCCAAATTAGATTGACCTTCCTTATGTGTTGTCCTCCTTACTTCCCTCGATGCCCTTTTTGCGTAAATCCTTTATTCAGTTCTGACTCCTTCTCACCGTTACGTCACTCCTCGCTGTTTCCTTCTTCCCTATTTCTCTGCTGTCTGTTCGCAATCTTTCTTCGGCCCCCCATATCTGATATAGAGTGCGTCGTCGGTCCGGTTTATCCCTCCCTCCCTGGCTGCGCATGCCAGTCTTCATTCGCTTAGTTCTCCATCCTCGCTATTAAATACTTCTTCGACCCTCCGCTACCCTCCCCTTTTACCGACTCCCCCAGTCCCTCTTTTCGTTGATCAGTGTATTACTGTTTCCATTGCATGTGACCTACGCACACTTCTCGTTTCCATCGATTGCAACTTGGCCTGATCCCCACAAGACGTCATGCAACCTTCGTCATCGTTTTGCCCTCCTCGATCTCCCGGTGTCGCATAGTCTCACGTGCCGCATACCCCTGGTCATATGATGATTTGTTGCCTCGTTAGAGCCGTTGTCTGCGATGTTTTGGAGACTCATTTACCTTTTATCGCGCTCTTTCGCCGTGTCTCCGACAGTCTGGAATGTTAGAGGGTCTTCGCCTCTGTTAGAAATTTGTTTCACAATCTGTTCCTATTGCTCTTCCCTACGAACATCGGGAGGTAGCTAGGCGCGAAAGGAAAAGGGGTCTCGTACTCTATGCATTATGGACAATGTTCTAAGGCGGGAATTGGGGACTGCAGTATCATTTGTTTTCGAATTTTGGTCTAGTTGATCTTGCGTGGCTTGATTTCGTTGTGAGAATGTTGGTTTATAGGGTGTTATTGGCGGTCGTTTCGTGGCCCCAAATCTGTATAAGGCCGTTGGTTCGTGAAAGTTGTTTTCGTTCTGGGCGTTTAACTGTCTCCTGGTCATATGCTGGATCGGGGGTATGTCTTACCGGTTTCGGCATTCTCTCTACTTACTCCTACATTCCCTCTTCTCCCCTTTCCCCCTTACCTACTTCTTTTCTTTGGGTGCTTCCAATCATTCGGGCGAAAAAGAATGACGGATTTAGGCTAGACAAGGTAAGGCTCACATCCTTGTCAAACAGGGCGACGAGGGGACCGGGAATGTTCTAGCAGAATCATGTGTCTCTTTCATTATATCTTTGGCAACGCAGGTGCTGACAAAGGGGTAAATTCGTTTCGGTGGCATGAGAGGTGGAATGGGAAAGGAGGAGAAGAGGATTGGTGGGGGGACGTGAGAGGAGGGTTTGTAGATTGAAGCCGGGGAGGAAAGTGGGCCCGCTTGCATCCTTCCTGCTCTCCGCGTTTTCACGCATTTCTTGCTTAGTCATCTACACCCGCTTTCCCAGCCCCTTGTCCCCTCTCCACTTCGGTCCTCCTACCCCTCCTCATACGACCCTTCTTTTTCCCCGTACCTTCGGGCCCTTGCCATTTTTACTCTTCTCAAGCTTCTCTCTCCCGCTATTCCTCGGCTCGCCAAACTGGGCTGTCAAGGATCTATTGACCCCTGTTCCCCTCCTGCCTTGTTTCTCACCTCGTCTCCTCTTCTCCCTGTGTCACGCCTCCGATCCAATCCGGCGCATTGTGCCAATCGGGTAGTGACTGGTGTACCCCTACAATTTTAACATAGAGTCATGAATCATGGCTGTGGGCAAATGCAGGAGACACAGCGGGAACTGCTCATCAAAAGAGATCAGTTTTCGAGTTTTAATTGAATATACTCGGACAGGGGTGAACGAAGGACGAACGATGCGAGAAGGTATCTATTCTGTTTCCTATTCATGGCCTCAAGTCCAGCACCGTTTTTATATTTTATTAGGGTTCTTGTTAATTTATATTATTATTCCCTGAGGCGCTACCCCTGGAGAGGCGATAGGGGGCGTGAAGAATTATCTAGAGATGGCAGCAGGAAGGGGCGATTTCCTACAGGCTCTTTCATTCTTCTTCCGATAAAGGGAAGTTCCATGGCCACCCGTCGGGCTTGGGGGGGGGGTTTAGGACTTGGGGGGGGGGGGATTTTTTTTTCTGTTCTCTGTGTTCACTGGAAAAAATTTTATTTCCTACTACGGTATTACAGATGCCTTCACTTGCTTCTCAGCAAATCTCCTTAGAGTAGGCCCAGGGCAAGTACTCTCGTGCGCTGATGTTCAAGCAACGCATGCGAAAGGATGCAAACAGTGTAACGCGCCCTTATCTCACGCTGCAAGCCATTATCTTTTTCCATTGTGTTGATTTCGTTGTTTCAGCATTCATCAATTGGTCCTACTTTTCAAAGACGCACTGGATGTGCCTCTTCTTGGCACTAATACCGACAAGACCAATTGCCTTGTGTGACCCTGTGGATCATTGTTCACTTCAAACTGCGTAACTCGCAAATCAGGCATGACATTATGGAGGTATAAGAGAAGGTTTCAGATGCCTGAAGCATTCTTGCAATTCTGAAATGCTTCATCACCACAACAAAATCCACATCTATTCCTAAGACACGTGGGTGGTGGAGTGTGGGAGTATGAATGGAAACGTGGTATAAGACCCCCCCCCCCTTTTTCTCCTCCTTCTATAAGGACTGTCTGTCTTCAACAGTCGTGATCAAAGAAGCAAGTCGCTCCTTTCCCTTTTTGAGTAACCAACATGACTTTTTCTGTAATAAGTTAGCCAATGCAATAAAACACCGAACCATCAATCCTTCACAAATTAATACTATTTGTGCGCTTTCCGAACTCCACACTTGGTCTTTCACCTTGATCTTGTTTTTGCTTATTATCCCATATTCTCGCCTTTTTTTTTACCCTCACCAGGATGTCACCCCAAAAGGGAGAATTTTATCTTCTTGTTGAGCAAATTCACACTTTCATCTTAACATAAAGTGGGAATGTATTTTCTCAACTGAGCATAGAACCAAACTGTATGATTAACATGTTCCTGCCACATTTTCGACTATAAATTGGGACAAAATCAAGTCTAGTAGACATGACAACAAAGTCATACAAGATAGTCAAACAATACATTATTCATTAAGTTGCAAAACGTTTGCCGGAGCATAGTTCAGACCCAAATGGCATTACAAGGAACTAATTAATAGTGAACCATATCTAGCTTAAAACAATGTTGTTTTTGGTTCATCACCCTTCGATCTGGTGGCTGATCTCCACTAGAACGTCCTCCGCCTAACTATGCACCCACTCCATTTGGAGTCGGGGCCCACCTCTGCCTCTCTCTCCTTGGGAATTTTTCCGGCCTCATTCCTTCCCTTTTTTCCCTGGCGCCCGAGGTGGCTGTTTCCTGCAAGGTTGGGCGCCGCTTTTCCCGTGGTTCTCCTGTTTTTTTATAGCTTTTCTGCTAATTTCGACATTTGTTTGATTCAGGCGCCGAGGGGAGGGCTGTAGTGGGCTAACACACATTCATCGGGATTGTCCCATCCTGTTTCTTTTGAAATAAAAACATGGTCAACATATTGGAGCCTTATCTTTGCTTATATCCATCCCCATCCCACCACGATAGTCTTTTGCTCCTTTTTTTCTTCCCTTCCTCCTCTAACCAATTCTTAGGAGCCACTACAATAAGGAGCCGTGCAGGAGCAACCGTACCAGGCAACAACACTCAATTTTTATGAATCAATATCCCTCCTTGGGTGGTGGTGTCTTGTGGTAATTTCAGGGGAGGGCTGTGTAACATCCAGCATACTGTTTAAGCAGTTTCACAACACATGATAGGCACGCTCGAATCCATCGTAACATGCAGTGTTTCACTTCGACCGAAGGCAGCAGTATCCGTTTCATCAAACCTTTCGTTCAGCCCTTTGTCGATTGACCATAGTCAGACAAGAACATTCCCTCCCTTGTGTCTTCTTCTTTGCAATTTATTCAATGTTCCCAAATGGATGAATCTGCTTTGCAAATCCACATTGCTCTCCATTCATGACCAATCATCCATCTAAGTGAGGAACGGAACAAACTGGACTTTTCTTAGAAAATCAAGTCCAAGTATATTTCAAATTTCACGCAAACGGCATCAAGCAACAATCAAATTATGTTTTCCTACCCAATTCGAGTCGACATAGACGAACCACAACCATAAGCCTACCCACCGAGATGTCTTAAGTAGCCTTAGCATTGACTATTTTGACGTAGGAAGGGGGCTTTTAGACAACTCACCGCCCAATTTTTGTATCAATTTCGGGGGGACATCTACAGAAACGGTATGAATGGCCCCTGTATAAAAAACCATTCCATCAAGAGGGACGTTTTTATGTTCAGGTACGTGTCAATGATCTATATAATTAGGGAGACATAGAGGATCGAAGTACGTAGAACCATTACATGCTCCAACCAATTATTAATCGACCCTTGTAATATAGTTTGAAGCGACAATCCGCAATGGGTTTTGCATAGCATCCACAATTTCCTCATCCTCCTCCCTTTGATTCATATTTCCATCAAGCAAAGCATTTACTTTTCTCCCGGTTCGAACAAGACTTTTGTCCAAATGAGGACCACCACAAGTCCACACACCGCGCCTTAGAATTACCACTTTGTTCTTTGTTTCTGTCTTGTTAAAAATATCTTCATTTGTGCCTTTTTCCTTTGTCCATGTTGTACTGTCCTTGTGTCGCGGCTGTAGGGGTGGTTAAGGGAGTGATTGGAGCCAACTGAGGAGTGGAGGTGAATGAGTATTACGCGTGGGTTGTGGACTCTGAGTTTCGGTGAATCGGGTTGTTTAGGGGCGGGGAGAGATTGCGTGATGGTTGAAGTAGAGAGCGTTGGTGTGGAGCTTTAGGTGTGCCGAGTGGCGAGGTCGCTCCTTTCGTCCTTTTTCTTTCTCCTTTTCCCTTTCTTCTCTTTTCTTTTTCTTTTAGTTATTGAAGTGGAATGAAACATCTGTCAAAGGACGACCGTGTCGGGAAATCAAACGCAACAAATCTGCAAGGCAACAATTGCACCTAAGCATATCTTTAACATTCTAAACCTAATCCGCAGTTCGTTTTGAGCCCGGAAGCCTTGGCATACCCTACAAGTTGAAGTTGTGTCATTTTCCCTCGGATCCCAACATAGATGTTCGTCTAACATCGACCGCACTAGTAAATCTCTCTGTATGTAATTCCCTCTATCGAACGCCGTCTGCCTTGAGGGGCTTTTTCATTTGTGCAGCCATTGTAGCCAAGATGCGTTGCTAGAAGAAAATGTATCACACCCAGAGCATATTCTTTTATTAACTTGATCCCATGTATCAATTCGATGACGTACCAGCACTTACATCATTGCATTTTGAGTCCCTCCACAAAGTTTAGCATCACCCGTCAAGTACACAAATTGTGTGTAATGTTTACTTGTCAGCGTCAGGCAGCCCTT
Source organism: Solanum habrochaites (assembly GCA_027704765.1). Lineage (NCBI taxonomy): Eukaryota > Viridiplantae > Streptophyta > Magnoliopsida > Solanales > Solanaceae > Solanum > Solanum habrochaites. The sequence continues at coordinate 57,459,703 of JAKWJA010002500.1, forward strand.
GCAACAAAGTAAAATACTGTTCCAATTGTGTCCCATAAATGAAAATTTACAGTTCTTTACACGGAGTCTTGGCAAAACCACTAAAGGGCCTTATTTTCATTGAATTTTAACCTTAGATATTCACAACACGATTGAACGTAATGTAGCCACAAGCCCACACAATACGAACAGCTCTGCACGAAGGTTCTCACTTTCCTTCTGCTATTTCTCTCAAGTTGTTGCGCATGTCTTTTGCTGGTAGTCCTCGAAAACACCAATTATTTCAGTGATGATTTATCAAACATTCTGTCGATATACCTCCAATCTCCTCTTGAACTTCTCAGTGAGCGTGCAAGTTCTCAAATCAATGACTTGTTAAAGGAACACATAGATTCCACAAACTTCGAGTCTACAACCCACAGTCAATCTCTATGAATCTTTAAACCGCCCCCCTTCCTTCTGTCATTTTTCTTGTCCATTTTCCCATAGTTCTGCGTTCTTTCACACGCATATGCGCTCATCAAAACAAAAACCAAAGCCGTGCCGCTGATAACCAATTGAAAGAGGTCCAATTTATTTTTACACCGACACCACCCTAGGCAGTCGTACAACGTCTGTACCACTCAGCCTATTTTACACCCACGGGAATTTGACTAAGTATAGAAATACTTTACAACAAAGTTAACAAGAAACATAGAAACTTTACAGGAACTTGTCCCAACCATTTTTATTAATCTTATCATTATACAATGAAGGCTTCCGAATTTGTCTAGGCTAAAACATACTCTAAGCCCAGGCCTTAGACGAATTTCCACCACCCTTAATAAAATTTCTATACCACAGGCGGGTGGGGGGGGGGAAATACAGTTACACATTTCGGCGAGTTTACATAATGACACATGTCCGAGCACTTGTCATCACGGGTTCAAACAAACTAAGTTTCCAACAACTATATTTCTAACAATATGGAATCTAATTCAAATTACATTCTTATCTACACGAATACAATATTCTAACATTTAGAATTTTCAGTCTACATTCCAACACGTAGAATAATTTCTTCACAGCACTTCCAAACACTTAGAATATTTTAGCTGTATTCCAACACTTGTTTTATTCTCAACAAACAATTTCACTGAAGGCCTTTGGTTCTTGCCAATTGTCAAGTATTCTTCACCCATTACCTTGGTCTTGTCAAGCCAACACACTGCCTTGCCAATGACTCTAGCCCGAACGTAAGCCTTGCACGATCAAGCTGCCTTGCCAACACCCAAGCACCTTGAACTTATGTCGCACTGTTTTGCCATCATCCATGTCAAGACCAATGCCCAAGTCTTTGACATGTCTGCACGTAGTTAGATCAAGTAGTTTGCGGGTCTAACAGATGCCACTACACCAAAAAAGTTACTATCACTAATTATCTCCATTACTTCCCTCAATATGTAGATAACCTCTACCTAATGATCATCATTCTTGTAATCTTACACCTTTATAACATCCTTCATTATCTTCATGATTAATGTCATATTTATGACTAATTTTTGATATGTCTATATAACACTATAAATAGATGCATAACGATTCATATTATAACTACTTGAATACTGAAAGAAAAAGGAATAAACTCTCATATCTTATCTCTATATTTCAATTGCTTTCGTCTTCTATATTTCTTATTTTATTTTACTTAAATTTTACAACATTTATACATTTATATTTGGTTATTATTGTTGAAACTTGGAAGTTGAAACCAAGGAAAGGAACATTTGAAGTAAAAGACTTTTGCAATATCACTCTTGTTTGGGACAATAATATGACAATACAATAAAAGAAAAAGAGAAACTAACATGAATAATCTTTTATCAAATTAATAATCAACAAATACAGAATTTTATATGTTAATATATAATTTACATATAATATAGATTTTTGGATACAAAATAGTGCATATCTTTTATACATTTGACTAGCGAATTAAATTATTTTTGACAGACTGATCAATTATGTAACTTGCCAAAAAAAATTAATAACAAATCTCTATCACAATAAAAAAAAAGAGAAAATTATGTGAAATGATAAACGTTACTAGTTTATTATTCACTATGGTTATAGTTCCAATTAATTACTGTGTATGGTTAAATTTGTTTAAAATCCTAGAAACACATTTAAAACAGAGGTGGGCAGCTTTTTCGCCTGGTTTAGTTTGCCCCGATATTTTAGTCATTTTAGAGTTGCTCCCTTAGCAATAGTTTCACTAGTTATTAAAAATGACAATATTTATTTTGTTAAAAGATAAGTTATGTATTTATTATTGATTAATGTGAAAGAATACAATTAATTAATAAAATAGTATACATACATTTAGAACAAAAAAGAAGAAGTAATATAACAAAAAATATATTGTATTCCACATCATTTCCACAAAATAATATTTAGTACTACAAAAATTGCAGCTAAATAAAGATTATGTTGTATTCCACATATCAACTGCAAAAATATTATTATGAACTATTAACTTTGTATCCACTTTCAAGGATAAATACAACTTGATGATATAAATACAAAATTAATAGGCATATAAATAGAAGAAATACATAAATATGTTGTATCCCACAGAACCCCAACAAAATTAATATGAAATACAAAAGTTGTAAACAATTCGTAGTACGAAAATAAAATGAATATAACCTTACATATTTTGATGGAATACAGTTAGAATGAATACAAAATTTATGTAAAAACCCAACGAAAAATATCTGATAAATATATTGTAATTTAGTTATAAGTTGTATTTAGACATAAGTATTTTTTTAGAAAAGGAATACTTATTATATTTTAGGATTATTTAAATTTAAAAGAAAACAAGAGAATACATATGCACATAAAGACGAAGAGCTTATAATTTCCTTTTCTTTTTATTATTTTGTGTCCTTGCTCTTGATGATGCTTATATTTTGTAACTGACGAAGGTTTTTCATACAGATAAGGTCATGTAGATTCTTAGATCTTCTATCTTCCGTCTTTCTAGCCGTCCGTCCTACATTATCGACTTGTCCTAGAGTAATACAAAGATCAAACAACATAAATTGCTAAGAAAAGTCTATCATTACATGATATACTTCTTGGAGTCCTCTTTGAGTCCGCTATTAGAGAGGATTTTTGAGTTAACCCTAATAGAAAATAGAGGATCTACTAAGCAATTATACAAACAAATATATTCGAAACTTTAAGTTTATGCAAATCAGTAGAATACATAAAAATTGAAAAAAGATACATACATAAAATTAATAAGATTGTTGTGAATATTTTTTGGGAGATTATTATCAACTTCTGAAAATAATAGAAAAAAGTTCACATAAAAAAGAGAGAACCAGAATAATGAATTTTGCAGAACAATAGAAACAGAGAATAGGGTGAGTGAGAAATTTTTTTATTTGAGATAATTGTAAACTGGAGAGACAACATTTGTTTGGGAAAGGTATTGTTGCAAAATGTGGGCTTCAATGGAGGAAAATAAGAAATTAGAATTGGATACATTTAATTTGTTATAAAACTAAAACATTGACCTTTTTAATGATTATTTTTAAATTTTGTTATTTTAAATAAATATGTTAACGATTTTGACTACTTAACTAATTTTTCCTTAAAATAATTTTTTATTAATTTGGGACCCACAAATGAGTGGTATAATAAAAGAAAAAGAGTTTTTCCGTTATTTGAATACTCATTTATACAAATCTAATTTTATCTCTCCTTCCTCTATTCTTTAATTTTATCTTAATATCATGCATACACATTGATTTTGAATTTCAAAATCTACTTTCTTCCTCCTAATCATGGTATCATAATTCAAGATAATTGCCAAAACGTGTTTCAACTCTCTTATTGTTTTTCGTTTGTATACGATTTATGATTGTCTTTTTTTTTAAAAAAATCTTTCTTCACTCTTAAAAATTTTCAGAATTTTTCATTAAAAAATGGATGAAGGAATTCCATTTTTGTTACTAGAGGTATTACTATTGCATGTCAAATTTGTTGATAATCCATAATGGTTCTCGTTGGTCTAACTCAACCATTCTAAGATATTGCAAGATCTATTGTTAAATCTAGACTGAATGAAGAAACTAGATCCTTGGATCCAAGCACTGAAATGAGACAATTAAGATGCAACAAATTTTAATTTTTTACAAACAAAACATAGACGCGGAAAAGTTTTTAGGAAAAAAGTTTGATGGTGAACTAGGGATGAATAAATGGTATATGTATTTTGTCAATTTTTATTTATATTTTCCATTCTAATATACAAAAAAGTTGTCCAATTATATATATTACAAATGTTTTTCTAGCTTTATCATTTTGTAATATCTTATATATTTTGAAAATTCTTTATAAAAATATTTTAGCATTAATTATTTTATATATATTATACATACAAATTAACAATTGTTAATTAATAGAAGAAATGTCGCCTAAAATCCCCCAACCTATATCTAAAATCCCAACTACATACTCCAACTTCACGGGTGTCCTATTACCCGCCTGAACTATGTATTTCTCTATTTTCTACACACCTAACTGTTGACCTCAACACATAAACCAAATAAATCGTCCTGCGTGATTCAACGCGCTGGGTCCCCCTCATTGAAACTTTCTTTTCTTATATTTCTCCCCTCCCCCCCCCCCCCCCCCCCCCATTTCTCTCCTAAATCGTAAAAGAACAAAGAAAATTCAAAATTCCTCTTTTCTCATGTTCATCTTCTTCTCCATTTCTGGTAATCATCAAACGATTTCGCTGTGTATTGTCAATTTCATTTCGTAGTTTTATATTCAAAACTAATTTAGTAAAAATGTTGTAGTTTTCTTTATCCTTAATTTTCTAGTTTGGTGGATTTATCTCCTAGATTTCTATTAATTTTCATAAAATTTACGAGCCAAATATTGGTTGTGAAATCTTATGTGTGGCTTACGTTGTAGTGTAGGTGTTTCATTTACAGACCTACTAAATAAACCACGTTTTTTTTTTCAATCATGAAAGTTTTGTTTTTTCCCCTTTCTGGTTCTTGAGTCCGCGTAATTTGCATTTTGTTCATCTTAGTATTTTGTTCATCGAGTGTTGTACTTATGTTCTTCTTAGTATTATGTTCATAAAGAAGGTGCTAGTTTGTTATTATGTTGTATTTATGTTCATAGATAAGCTGAATACTGTGTTATATTTTGTTCGTTTGCTACTGTGTTGTATACTGTTCGTTTTTTAAGTATTGTTCTATTTTTTGGATTGCCTTCACATTAGAGTATGTCTATAATTACAACTCTATTTTTTTATTCCTTTAGGTAAAATGAGTGGGTTTACTTTGATTACTCTAAGGTGGTACCATAGTGGGGTGTTAGATTTAAGTAGTGGAAAACCAATATATAATGATGGAAAAGTTAAAGAACTTTTGGATGTTGATATAGATAGAATGTCATATTATGAGTTGAAAAAATATATTAGAGAACTGGGATATAATACAACTTGCACCTTTAGTATTAAAGTATCTAACTATGGCAGTTTGCTAGATGTTGAAAATGATAAGGATACCTTAGACATGATGTGTTCCTTAAAAGATGGGGATGGAGTGGAGGTATTTGTTAGGCATTTGGTTGATGAGGCAATTGTGGGGCCCATGTTATTTGAAAATGATAGTCATGTTGATGGATAATCCTGGTGCAGCTTTTTATACAACCTAGTGGGGAAAGGAAAACTTTAACTTTGGGGGTATGTGCAGACTATTTAAATCGTGAGGACCATGTTTTTTTGCTACGTTTTCAACCTCACATCTTTCCACATCAACCTCCTTTCACACTACATACCCTCCGTTCAATAACTCTACTGTAGATGGTGCTTCCTGATGGATGAAATTAGATGTGGTCCTCTGTACATGATTCTCTCCAAAAAGAACAAGTTAGAGGGTTTTTATGATTATTTAACTGAGGATAATTTTGAGCTGAAGCGAGTTAAGTTGGAGTTAATTATGATGAAGGTAAAAATGATAGTGCATGTGCATGAGAATGTTTTGTGATTGAGGGCTTAAAAGAGACAATTTTCTAATGAGGAAAAGAAGGGAAGGAGTAACGCTGATACTAAGAGGTACCACTAGGTGAAGCTGGACCAGATCTAGATTTTGAATGAAACGAACAGTAAAAGTTAGTCCAGAAGGAAGGCTAGAATGTGCATGAGTTTCTTAACTGTGCAAAGTTTTTCTGGATGCGTTTTTAGTTTTGATTTAGAAGGAAGAATTGGGGTGTTTATAATGATGATTAAACATGACTATGGTGATCAAGAATGGTAAAGTTTTATCAAGAAAGAGGAGTTTCAAAAACCCTCAAAAATCATTCATGAATCCTACCTGCAAAAAGAAAGTTATGTGCCTATTGGACATGTGTTTTAGTTGTTAAGAATTTAATACACCAGTAACTAAATAATCATGCAGTTAGAAAGAGGGTTACGCGTAGATGTGAGTGAATGAGCCAAAGAGTTTGAGTTAGATGCAAATATGTTGTTTCCATGGCTTTTTGTATGGATGTCTTGACGAGAAAAACAAATAAAATAATTTCATGATTAAGACTTGAAATGTCCCAAAGTACTTTGTACCATAACCAACCAGAAATTACTTAACTTGTGAAACACAAGTTTTTAAAACCTGACCTTTTAGAAGAAAGATAACTGTAGAAACACCAAACATAAGAGTCTTCAAGTTGCAGAGAGTTGATACACGAAAAAAGTTTAAACTTCATGTGGCATGTCTACTATGTTATAAGAACAAGAAAGCTAAAATGGTGAGTATTAATGGGTGATCATTTTGTGGAATTTTGGAAAGGGTACTTGATACACAGGATGAATTGTTGAGGACCAATACAGGGATCAGTGTTTGTGTTATAAAGTTGTTAACCTGAACGCAGAAGAAACAAATCAATATTTCAGAGTTTTTTTACGTTGTGTTTATGCCTTTAAAAAAAGGCAATGATACATTGTACAAAATGCCCATGTCTTAGTATGGTTGTTTCCTTAAAGGTGTTGGTGAAGGCAGCTGGTAGTTTTGGGTGGCCAGGGTGGTAACGTCAGATGCTGCCACTTGCTTTCGGCGAGTTGAAAGAGAACAAACAACATGGGACCATATTTGGGTCAAGTGCCTACGGTATGCCTTTGGGACTTGCAGAGGTTAAGGTCTCAACCTTTGATTACGGATGTTTTGGGAGTTGGAGAGGTGGAAGGTCTCACCTTGATTACAGACATGCAAAAGATATGTGACTTATATTTTGTAAATTTTCAATTTCATATGATGGGACCTAATCAGCATCTATTGCAATGCATCAGTAAGCAATTCCAAATAGATATACCTACGTTTTTGGAACCATAAATGTGGTGCTAGAACATATTAAGCTATTAGGGCTAATGAAATGTGGGAAGGAATCTTCAAAGAAGCTAACAATTTGGAAGATAGCTAAGAGTACCTTTTGATCTCATTGTGGAACAATTATAAGAGCAGATGAGTTGTTAGGTCCAGAAAAAAATGATGGATAACTATAATGTACCTACAAACATTAATGTTGGTGCAAAGTTGTAACTCCAATACTTCGGTTAAAGTTGGGTGGAACTCTATAAATACAACCCAATGTCTAGTGTTTTTAATTTATTACAATCCTGTCTGCTAGACACAAGACCATCATACTATGCTTGAAGAAATAAGAGTGAAGATGATGATAAGAATATGCAGTTTAGGGGAGTTCCTAGTACTTGGAAATGTAATTTCTCCGCAATGGCTCTGAAGGTTTTAGATGAGAACATTAGTAGGTGTATGGACTATACCATTGAATTTAATGGAGCTGCTAGATTTGATGTGAAAGAAGGCTTTGTTAACAAAAAGTGGATATTTCTAGGAGAATCTGTAGTTGTAGGGTGTGGTACTTAAGAGGCATACCATGTGCACATGTTATGGCTGCATGATACTTTAAAAAGATTTTTCTTTATGACAATATAGACAACTACTATAGTAAGGAAACTTACTTGAGGACTTATGCTATTGAACCACTCACAAATATGGAGATATGGCCAGTTTCTACAAACCCTACTATTGAGCCACCAGAAATACAAACATGCATGGTAGGCCACCTAATGTTAGAAGGAAAGAAGCTAGAGAAACTAAGAAATCTGGAAAGCTTCCTAAGACTGGACTTGCAATGACATGCAGTATATGTGGTGTTAGAGGCCATAACAAGAGAGGGTTTTCTCAAAGATAAAGTGTGGAATCATTAACAAGACTAAGTGCACCATCACCTACTGCATCAGTAAGGGCAGAACCAACAGGTTCAGGCAGGGGAAAAGGCAAACCGAAGGTAATATTTGAACTTTTTTAGCTTTTCGTACTTTATGACTTAATTTTTCTCTTATATGTATAGAAAATACCATCAACGCCACCATAAGGTGAGACTCCAGTAAAAAAGGAAAGAGGAAGACCCAAAAAAACATTATTAGTAGCACCTAGTGCACCTTCCCTACCTACAACACCTACTTATTTTCTTGCATCCTCTTTTATTCCTTTACTTATCATGCATCATATTCAATAGCTGGTGCTACTAAAAGAGGTAGAGGTAGGGGCAGGAGAAACACATCTCTAGATTCAATAAATGAAGAGTCAAGGTATGAGTATGTTCTAAGTTGCAAATGGCTTCAAAGTCATGAATGTGAGTCTTTTATTTATGTTAACAACTTAAACATTTAATTATAATTCTAATTTTGTTTAATTAAACATTTTAAATGTTGATATAGTCCTAATTATACTATAGTCTGGCATGCCAAGAAGTAAGATCTCTACTAGACAAGTAAGAGTGACAAGATCGATCATCTGATGTAACTGGTGACATTGGTTATACACCAAGTAATACAAATAAGCTGAAATGGAATGGTAAAACAACAATCTCAACAAGCAAGCTTCATGAGCTTAGAGCGAAGCAAAGAAATAAGAAAATGGTAAGTAGTTCAAGTCAAAATGACACTTCTTCATAGTCAAAGATGCCATGAAAATTGTAATGATGTTGATGTATTTAAGCACTTTTATGTTAATGACCTGTTATTTTGGATTTTTGCTGGTTTTTGCCTTATGTGAGGCCTTATGAAAACGACTTTATTTTGGTACATTCTGCCATGTGTGAGGCGTTATTTTGGTAAATTTTTCCTTATGTGAGACCTTATGAATGAATGGTGATGTTGTGTTTTAAAATGGTTGTAGTGTTGTTTATCGAACTGTATTGGCTATTCAGGTGTGCTTACATATATTGTGTTGGTTATGTGTTTTACAAATGGTGTTGTGTTGTCTATGCTGAAGTATGAATAGATGACTATATTGTTGGTTGTTGGTTGTTTGATGAAGTGTTGCATATTAATTGAAACTTCAATTGACATCATACAGTCAAAATGACACACATACATTGACAATTTTAATTAAACATAACAACAACAAATCAAAGAGAAGTCCAAATATGCAGAACTTGAACTACTGATTGTTGATGAACATAGCAACAACAGAAATCAAAATACACAAAAGTATCTTCTTATTGAACCAGCACCATGTCAACATTCTATTGAGTCTCCTCTCCAACAACAAATTAGAGTTCCTCAAGTTGTCAGTATGAACCTGCCTTATACATAATCTTGCTCCAACTCATTAATTTTGTTCACCAATCTTGGAAGGATAAAACTTGATCTTGGATCCAATTCTTCTTTGTCCCTCCATAAAAAAATTTGTAATTTTTAGACTGAAAATGATCCAAAATAGTACATTAGCAACGTTCAAATAAAGTGTAGCAAGAATACAAGAGAAAAAACACACACACCATAGCATGGGCAAGACCTAAATCTTCCTAAATTTAATTTCAATCAAGTAGTTTGCAAATTCAATAAAATTGTGTGTTTCCATCTCACTATAGCGTTGAGCATTGGGTCTGATTCATCCATACAAAGCCTATTCAAGTTTTCATTTGACATTTTTAATGAATTTCAAGAAAATTCAAAATTCTAATTAGAGACCTAAATAAGAAATTAGAGAAGATTACAAACTTATAATTTAAGATTGTAAGTAAAAATAAACATTAACAACTAAACCCTACTTAATTTTGAGAAGAAATCATGAATGTTTAACAAAAGAAACAAGGATTAATGTTGGGAAAGAAGAAACAATGGGTTATTTAAAGGTGGGAAAGATGGCCGTTGGAGAAGGAGGAATTTTTCGTCAAATTTCTGCTCTTAACGTGCCTAGAGGCTGTGAAAACACCTCCTATGACAGTTCAACGCTTAGATGTGTAGAAAATAGAGAAATATATAGTTAAAGTGGGTAATGGGACATCCGTGAAGTTGGAGTTTGTAGTTGAGATTTCGGATATAGGTTTGGGAATTTTAGACCATTTTCTCTGTATTTTACAAAAAAGTTGTCAATTGGATATTTACAAATAGTTGTCTAGCATTTATCATTTGTATATCTTATATAATTGAATTTGTTAATAATTTTTTGCATTTATTATTTGTATATATTATACGATTAAATTTGTTAATGGTATTTATATACATCTTAGTTTGTATATCAATTGATATGTGTTATTTGTCGTTTTTAGAAATAATATATAATTACTTATCTGTATATATGCACCAGTCGTATATATATAAAAAAATTTCATGCATTTATCGTATGTATATCTTATATGATTGTATATGCTCATGATAATTATATACATTTTTATTTGTATATTTTAGAGTTCATGATTTGAATTTTTTTTTTTTCAAATGAATAATTAGAAAGGAAGAATTAAATCGAATTATTAGTTTCAAATTGAAAAATATTTGTTGTTGTATAAAAATTTGATTGTTAAACCCAGTAAAAATAAAATAAAATCTGAATTTTAAGGGATAATTTTAGGAAAAATTAGCAAACTAGTCAAAATCAACAACTTAATTATAAAAAACTCACTACTTTAAAAATATTAGTTGAAATGTCAAAAATGTGATTATTTTGAAAAAGAATATTTATCCTAATTAAACTCCTATTTTATCTCCTAAAAATTTACTTATTTACATTCCCATGTATATCCATCGTTCATGTTTTCCAAATTATTTTTATTTAAAAAAAATTAAAATTTGCAAATCCCATTGTTCACGTTTCCCCATATCTCTCTTTTACATATTATCCCATAAGTAAAAAAAATAAAATTCTCTCTCCATATTTTTCTGTTCATATTTCTTTTTTTAGATTTATTTTCTGATTTTATTGTTGTTTAAATCATTCTTATTCGGTGAAAGTAGGATAATTCTCATTTAGAACTATAAAACATTCTTCAATGGAAAATTCTAAGAGACTTACTAGAGGTATTCATCCTAGTGAAATGAATTCTAGTGATTTTCCATTATTTAATCTATGTATTACTCAAGAAATAACGGATATTGTAGGATCCGCTTCTAAAATAAGGGAAGAGAGATGACAAGAACAAAGTATTCATCAAATTCAGATTGAAAACATAATTCGTAGGGTGCAAGAAAATGACGGAGAAGACCAAATTGTTGATGAAGAGGTATTTAAATATTTTTGCACATTTAGATATTTGCATGTTGAGTTGAAGTTAAAGAACAATTTGTTCAACAATGTGTATTGAATATATTTGTAGATTTCTTGTTATGTACATTGTGTAATATTTGTTAGTTTGTATTTTGTATTCCAGTTGCTATTTTATTATTATATTTTGGGGTCAGTTTTTGTTAAATTTGATAACTGAATCATATTTTGTTCATTCCTTTATATTTTTTCACATTTGTAGATATTCAATAATTTATGAATGCATTTTACATGGCTATCATATTTCAGATTTTATTAATGAACTTTTGTTGGATTTGTGTTGTATGCTATGGAATTTCTATGTATTTGTTGTATTTGTGTTATATGATTATTATTAATAAATTCATTTTGGGTGATTTTGAATTCAGATGTGTTTATACTAATTGTACTTTGTGTGAGCCTTGTTAGTATCCTTAAAGTAAATATACTCATTATAATGCTATTTGTATGTTTCCAAAGTAAATACATATTAGTTGTATTCAGTGATACTTATTGTATTTTGGAGATACGTGTATTCTTATTGTATTCACACTAAAACAAAACTTCCCAAGTCACTAATAAAGTCAGGAGTAGAGTTGTTAACAAAGTCAGGATTAAGTAACTAATATATGTATTCACAATTGTACTTGCATTATGTTATGAACAAAACTTTATCAAATAATAAATTTATGTATTCGCAATTTCACTTGCATCATGTTACGAACAAACCAATAATGTTTCATATTTTGATGAAGTCTGCCAACATATATGTATTGTTTTTGTGGGTTATAACTGTCTAGAAATTCAGTGTATTCTTACATACATCATTTTCTCAGGGCACTGCATTTGCATGCAAAGATCTACCCCAGATTGCACCCCACATTCACTATTTTGTTAATCGTGAAATTAGAACTCAAATTTCTGATCATCTTACAATGCAACAATATAAAATGTTTTGCGAGAATAAATGTTTCAGTCATTATATGAGAATTAGAAATTGTGCTGATCAAGGACAAATTCCCAGGTATTGTATGTCACTGGAATTAGAATGTAGTACTCGACAGACTTTTGTTATCCGAGTTAATGGTACTATCTTAAAGTTTACGTTAAGGACATTCATTAGTAGGTTAAATTATGTTGGTGCCATAGATGATTTTAAGTTTGACACTGAAGAACCTAATAGGTTGATTTTACAATACTTTGGTGGGTAAGGAACTTATCCTTAAATCAAACTTAATATATAGATTCACAAAAAAAAATTGGGATGAGAGTGATATATTTTGTGATGCTGCTTGATATATTCCTGTTCCCTACAAAAATTATCTATTTTAACTTGGTGATTCCTGTCCCAGCAATCTTACTGGTCAGTACTTGCGTATTTCTTAACCAAAATCATTTTTTGGTACTTTTCTAGATGATAGTTGCCACAGTTAAAATTGGCTAATACTTTCTATGCGACTGGTCATTATTTCATTTCAGGGGATCTTCATGGTTGGAAAAGACGTCTTAAGAATATATGAGATGTGATCTTCTAGCACTTCATCCTCTTCTATTGTTTAGTTTGTTAACCTTATCATGAAATGAAGTCATCAATGACTAGTATCAGAAAGAGAAGCGGTTTTAGGCTATTATTTGGGGCATGATTTGTGTTAGGGGTTGCAGTTATTGAGATCAGTTGCTAGCAAAAATAAAACCAAAATGTCTTCTGAGTAAAGTTTACTTGTTCTCTTGTACAAGTTCTACACGCCCTTCCATATTTAAGTTTACTAGATTCTCCACTAAATTTGCCTGATTAGAATTTTTTAGCGAGTAATGGGTGTAAATGGTCAAACGACTTCTCCAAGCCCAAATATGTTGGTTAAGGAACTAAACTATACCACAACACTACACTAAGATCTGTCTCACTCATGTGTCAGCTTGAGATCTTAGCTTTCAGCCATGAAGATGTAGTTGGTCCTATCATTGGAATTTGGAGCATTTATTCTGCTCATTGACCTTCTACTTGCATGCAAAAAACGTAGGTATGGTTTGTAAACGGAATATTTGATATGTATAACAACTTTCTTTCTTCTAAACTTCAGGGTGACACTCTAGTATCTGGATCTGCTCATTTGGGTGGGGCTGCCATGGCCGCCATAACATGGGCTCGAGTAAGAAGGGGAAGATTCTGAAGTCTCATTTCCTTGAAACTGCAATTCGGCTGATATATAGCTAGGATGTACCAAATTGCATTATTGCTTTATGTACACTTTCTTTCATCTTTAGTTTTTTTTCTCTCCCAATTTCTCCTTTTTGTTTTAAGTATTTGTATTTTTTTTTAATTTAAACAATTAAAAAATAGATTGAAGAGATACACAATAAACTAAAATTGTGACATTTTTACTAAATAATGAAAGTATTGACAATGAGTCTCTTAAATAACAAAATAATGACATTTTTTTTAAAAAAAATCCATAATTTTATAGCTTGAAGAGTCTATTTCGGTAAGAAATTATAAGGATATACACTTAGCATGAATCGTGAAATATTATCACGTCAATTAAGGAATTAAGTAACAATCATATTTTTGTTACCGTATTTAACGCTCATATATTCATTTAATTATTATTTTTTCGTATAAATTTAAAACAAAAAAAATGAGATCTACAAAACTAATGTTCCATAACAAATTAAATTTTACTCGTAGAGCGTAGTTACATAAACTATGGCTATGGAACATTATTTGCTTAAATGTATTTGCCATATATGAAATTTAAAAATAAACTTGACTTCCATGGACATATCTTGTTTTTTTTTATTTTTACTTTTTTAGAAAAAAACGTTCATAAATCATTTGGCTTGCCAACTGCAAATGGGAGTAACAAGCAACATGATAGCTACAAGCAAGAGAGTGGTTGGTTTAGGACTCTATTTTTTTGGTCTCTCATCCGGTGTCAGGATTCAAGTACTCACGTTGGAGCCAACTATAACCATATTTACAATAAAAAGTGTCACATCGGAGGTTAATTAGTGAAATCTCTTAATAATTAAATATGAATAAAGGACTTACCACTCCACCACAATCTTTTTTGACTGGTTTGAAATTTTAAGGTACAACATGAAGATTAAGTGGCAAAATGTTCATCCATTTAGAAAAAGATTTATTAGTGTGGCTACTTGTATTATCACTTAATAATGGGTTGAATGATACTCTTAGATTTATTAGTGTGACTAATTGTATTACCACTTAATAATGGGTTGAATGATACTCCCCTCCGTCCCAATCAATGTAATGAGATAGTTTGACTTGACATAAAGTTTAAGAAATAAAAAAAGATTTTTAAAACTTGTGGTCTAAAATGAATGATAGAAATTTCTATAGCTATAAATCATTTCATTAAGAATAAAATGAACATTTTTAAAGTTAAATTATTACTTAATATAAAATATGTCATTTTTGGGACCAACTAAAAAAGAGTAAGTCATAAACTGGGACATATACGAGTCATCAAAATATACGTTGCCAACTCTCAAGTATGAGAATCCTCATCACTGATTTGGTTAGAAGCATCATAGTATCAGACTACAAATTGAGTCCATGGATGTAGAATCTGACTGTTGCTGTTATTTGAAGGGGCATTTTCTTCATACTTCACCCTAGAAGAAGGCAAAAATTCAAGAGGGGGAAGGAGCTGGGGCTATAGATATATGTGTACATAAAGCAATAATGCAATTTGGTACATCCTAGCTATATATCAGCCGAATTGCAGTTTCAAGGAAATGAGACTTCAGAATCTTCCCCTTCTTACTCGAGCCCATGTTATAGCGGCCATGGCAGCCCCACCCAAATGAGCAGATCCAGACACTAGAGTGTCACCCTGAAGTTTAGAAGAAAGAAAGTTGTTATACATATCAAATGAGTCATTACAAACCAGAACCCCTTTTTGCAGCAAGATAGAAGGTAAAATGAGCAGAATAAATGCTCCAAATTCCAATGATAGGACCAACTACATCTTCATGGCTGAAAGCTAAGATCTCAAGCTGGCACATGAGTGAGAGGGATCTTAGTGTAGTGCTGTGGTATAGTTTAGTCCTAACCAAACAATGGGGCGGGAGAAGTCGTTTGACCATTTACACCTTACTCGCTCAAAAGTCTATCAGGCAAATTAGGGAGAATCTAGAAAACTAAATATGAAGGGCGTGTCGAAACTTTACAGAGACCAGTAACTTTACTAAGAAGACATTTTGGTTTTATTTTCGCTAGCAACTGAACCTCAATAACTGCAACCCCTAACACAAATCATACCCCAAATAATAGCCTAAAACCGCTTCTCTTTCTGATACTAGTCATTGATGACTTCATTTCATGATAAGGTTAACAAACTAAACAACAGAAGAGGATGAAGTGCTAGAAGATCACACCTCATATATTCTTAAGACGTCTTTTCCAACCATGAAGATCCCCTGAAATGAAATAATGACCAGTCGCATAGAAAGTATTAGCCAATTTTAACTGTAGCAACTATCATCTAGAAAAGTACCAAAAAATGATTTTGGTTAAGAAATACGCAAGTACTGACCAGTAAGATTGCTGGGACAGGAATCACCAAGTTAAAATAGACAATTTTTGTAGGGAACAGGAATATATCAAGCAGCATCACAGCATTTACAGCCCCACTTGCACCCTAAATGGAAAAGTACAAACAGAAGTCAACACAAAATGTAAAGATGACATAAACTTGTTAATTTTTCATGAAGCAAACTTCATCCATCAACAATTCAATTTGAAGTTTCAAGGATTCCAGAAATCAAAGAGTAGTTTTGACAGTAATCTACTCCATGCAAAGGATGAGAAACCAAACCAAGAACCATTTTCTTTAGAGGCTTGAATTATTTGCTAGTTCCCACACACTGAGCAGATTAGGGATTCAAAATAGCAATCTGTAGAACAAGACCTAAGAAAAATAACATTGGTTTTGAGTTTGGCTAGGAGTTATAACAATCAGATACAGGGGCTGGCTAAATGAAAATTATGCCAATTTTTAGGCATCCACGATTTAATAGTGATAATCTTCCAAAATTAGTTCACTAGCTACAAAGATCAAGACTGAAGTGTTGGTGAAATTGGCGCTATTTTTTCTGAGATATGATGTAGTAGTCCAAATACCAAAGGACAACACTATCAAGTCATGTAAAAAGAGAGGCTTAACTACTAAATTTGAAGACAACAAAGTACTCCGCCTAAAAAAATGATTATCTTAAATATAAATGAGAAAATGACAATCTCATTCAGATCCTTTCGAGTCCCATAAAATTGTTAGTATGGTAACACACGGAAATGGAATTGAAGAAGGTAGCGAAAAACTATCAGAGATCAAGAAGAAGTAAGACAAGAATTTACCAATCCAAGAGTTTGTGATGGATGCATGCTCAGAAGTTGTCCTCTTTGTGTCTGCCAAAGAATAGAGACAGTCAGTAACTACTTCTACAGTGAGACATAATACTTCATGTCATTTGCGGTCACAATGGTCACCTTAGGTCAATTTGACTTGCATATTTTATTGGTGCTAATGAAGGAAAATATTAAAATATTAGTTGTAAAATTAAAGAGGGAGACCATGATATCAAAATGTAATTTTGATCGTAATTTTTTTTTAAACTTGTGCAAGATAACACGAGGTCTGTAAAACATTTTAGGATGTGTAACCATGAAAAGTAAACATTAGCAGTTACAAAAAAAAAACCCATGAAAAGTGACAAATAACTGGAACAAAAGGGAGTAATTATGAATTTACGTAATTACTTCATCAAAATGAAAATATGAATTTAAGTGACCAACTTAAATCATGCAGTGCAGGCCACTTCAATTTTTTAATTTTTTATTTTTGCGATGGCAACAAGCTTTATACTAAAAACACAAAAGGTTCTGTGTGCCATATTTACAAAATGTAAAGACCAAAATGGTATAAACAACAAAAAGTACTTACTTCCCTAAGAGAGATTCTAGAACATCTAATGGAGACTCAGTATCATCTATGTACTCCTGTATACACAAAATACAATTGAGTTTTATCTTCTGCATTGAGTTGCTCTTATCTACTATCCATACTCAGCTTCGTGTTACTTATTCTAGCCAGCACACGATGAAATATCTTCCATAGCTATACACGTGTGAGCACATGCTCTGCCTCCTTTCTTGATGGAGGTTCAAACAGGATGAAAAATCATTCATTTCGTATAAATTGACTGTGAAGAATTCCATACACTGCAAACCCATCACTGGATATCCATTTAATGTAGGTGTTTCCTGTGAGGGGGTTTGAAATTTACAAGTGATGCATCTTTGCAGCACATCTTCATCCGAAACTTCTGAGCCACCTTGGATGATGACACTTGAGCTTTTTTATTGGGGAAATTGTCGACCGTTTATCGTTTCTGATGGTTTAATGTAAAAGACTTTAGGCTTTGGGCTTCTGACAGAAGGTGTTTGCTTCTCCATTTCTGGAACGTTTATGAATCTTGCCATTTTTTGAGCTATCTCCCCAAACTGTCCTCCAATATAACCTCCGGTGATAATGACAGATCTATATCCCTCTTCTATAGCTAAGCTAATGTACCTTTCCATATTTATTGTAATTAAGAGTGCAGAAGAACTCTGCAAAATGACCTCTCATTTTCCTCTCCTGACCGATATTCTTTGTTCTTTCGATGCCATATTGAATATGTCTTCTATCCACTTCATTTTACACTGCTTTTCTTAGTAACTGCTATGTTTTCTTCATTGTTTTCTCCTTCTTTTACTTGGGTTTGTTGCACTTCCTTTTTTTTTGACAAAAGGTAACAAGTTTGTAGACATCTTGTTGCACTTGAGCCGAGGGTCTTTCAAAACAGCCTTTCTACCTCCACAACAAGCAATCCCCCCCCAATCCAAGTCCGCAAGCTAAGGACTTGGTGCTACCACCAACCTCTACCCTCCCCAGACCTCACTTGTGGGATTTCATTGGGTATGTTGTTGATGTTGTTGTTAGCATTATCTTATTCTTCGATTTTTTACTACTGTTGCTTAATTTACTTTTATTTATCTCTAATAATTTTTAGTGTCTGTACCTTTTCTTTTTCAATATCTTCCTCATTGTTTTTTTACTCCTACATTTTTTCAAACCATATCCTGAAAAGCTGTGGGTCTATCGGAAATAGCCTCAACCTCACAGAGGTACGCACCCCACCCTCCCCAAATCCCACACTACACTGGTACGTTGTTTTCTGAAAAATAAATAAATGTCCACTCATCAGGACAAAAAACTCATGAACTACTGAGGAAGTGCAGTAAATCGAAAAACATAACTGACAAGCAAGCCAACTGAAAAACAAAAGCAATCTATAAGTATACTACAAGCACATACTCAAGTACCACAATAACTACTTCACAGTAGACCTTAATTATCCCAGAACCATACTTAATCATACTTTTTCTAGCTTTTTAACTGCACTCCAATTCCTATATTCTTTCGAATAGGTTAAATAATTGAGATTTCACACTTCACCTTGTTGAGCTTTCCATGTTTCAAAAAAAAAGAGACCAGAAAGCATCAACTCTTTAATGTATTCAACATGAATTTTGCAAATATCAATTGGACGGAGGACTTGATCATCATTTAGTGGGCAGGTAATATAAACAGGTGAAATTACAACATTCTTTTATCAAACTTCATGATACATTTTTGTAACTTCACATCTTCTTGATGCTTTCTAATATCATTTAATTACTTTATCCAAAAAAAAAAAAACAGAACTTCATGATACATTTTTTTATCAAATAGATATTATAAGATTTGCTAATCCAAGATTACCTGTAGTGATGGAACTATAAAGGCATGATATAACAAGTAAAAAACTGAACCCGCAACTGCTCCAGATAGATACAGCTTCAGAAGAAACTCAGGCCCAAAATATCTACCTATCTGCCAATAAAAAGATAATAATAAGAAAACTCATTAATCAGCGAGAAAGATGTCAAAGTGTGCACATATACTGCAAGAGCTTCCTCTTAGCTTATAACAATTTTCCTAGCTCACTGCCTCACTCTCTGTAAGATGTGAACATATCTTATAACTAGACTGAAATGATTCTTTTAACATTTTCCAAGTTAGATAATGCTGAAAAAACATACACTGACCATTGATAAAAAGGTAGGAAAGTTTCCTAACGCATCTGATGTCCCTATTTTTTGAGAGTAAGGTCTAGAATAACATACTCCTCCATGTTCCAGAACCTAAAGGTCTTTTGAACTAAAAGATAATCCAAAGGTAAAAATACTCCTAGTCTCGTCGCGAACTACCACTTTCTTCATTACTCAGGAGCTATCACTTTCCGTTGCAGCTGCTCACCCCCCCCCCCCCCCACACACACACACACACACAAACACACAATTTCTTTTTTCGTCCCTGTTCTGTCATGGGGGATAATAGAATATACTTCAACCAAGGGGTTCAAATCTTACGACAATACCAGATGGACTTCCAACAGTATATCTTGGTACAAATGGGTGGAAAGAGACAGGAACATGATGAGGAGGATCACACTTAGCGAGAAGGTGTTGGAATGGATTTGCTTCATTCTCAGAGAAGCTTCAACTGACCAAAAATATCTGGTGAGAAGATGGAGATATAAGGACCAGGTGGCAGAGTTTCTGGTACTAGGTAATATAATGCTCATCGGAAATACATGAGCATTTTATCATTTAAGGGAGAGGACAGATCAGTTATCATTAAATGCACTCCACCGAAGGTGATGAAGATCCAGGACAAAATGACATAAATGTGCCTTTTGTAAAGGTGGTTGCGGACAGTAAATGGCAGAGCAGCAATTCTGAGGCATCCACATCTAAGGGGAAAATGACTGAAACAGACGAAGTTGTCAAAAGCAGAGAACAATGTTTGCTTAGAAGGTCCATATTTGGGTCTTTTGGCAAGAACAAAGATGAAAATCCTACTTTGTCTGATGTTTAGACGTTGGCCTTCAACAGAGTGGAAGAAGGATTTTGGATTTAATACATACGAGATGCTGGATGGCTACTTTCTCTTCGAGTTCCGCAATACATGGTGGAACAGGTCCTCCGGGGAGAATGGATATGGAAGAGAAGCAAAATAAAATTAGCGTGGTCAAACCCATATGCAGGCTGTGAAACAGCTACAGACAAGCCCAAATCCACTTGCATTTGGGTTTTCCAATGCATTTATGGACGGATGAGACCTTCCATGAGATCTATGAGCTTTGTGGTGGATGGTTGGCGACGGAGGCCACATATGATAATTTGTGTTTTTCTTTTTCTTTTAGGAAAAGGGGAACCCAGTCATGGCAAACACCCAACAAATAGGTACATATGACTTGTATGCACCAGCTTTAGAGGGAGTATTAGAATAGGAATAGGAAGGTAGGAACATACTATATCGAATCATACTTGGAAAAGGATTGTATTATAGTGTCTCAATGTCATAATGTAAATACACAATTCAATAGGATTTTTCTCCTATATTTCTCACTAGGGGGTTGAAGAAACAGGGGAAAAGGAGAATAGCACAGAGTTTGATGCAGGATTCTAAGCAGACATAGGGGGAGTTTGGATTAAGCTTATTTTTAGGTGCTTTTGGCTTTTAAGCACTTTTTTTTAGTTTTGGAGGTGTTTGGAAAAGTTAAAAAGTCCTTTTAAGCACTCAACTTTAGGCCAAAAAAGTTTTAAACTCACACCCCAAAAGTTAGCTCAAAGGGAGAAGGATTATCCAAGCCTTATAAAGAGTCTACCCATCTCATTAGCCACCGAATATGGGACTTTTGTCATTTTTTAACACCCCACCTCACGCCCAGTGCTTAGCATCTGGTGCATGGACAATTTTGATTTTGGGGGCCCCAACATCGGGTGAGACGGGCCTGCTCTGATAGCATGTTGAAATTACGTCTTAGGCCTAATTCACACCCCAAAAGCTAGCTCAAAGGGAGGAGGATTGTCCAAGCCTTATAAAGAGTCTACCCATCTCATTAGCCACCGATGAGGGACTTTTGTCATTCTTTAACAAAGTCAAAGGTAGGGTATCCCGTACTTATGGCTTTTAGCCTTTGACTTAAAAGTTACTTTTTATAACCTTTATCCAAACGTAGTCTGCCGTCCAAGAAACTAAACTAGAAGGGAATGTTCAGGAACTTGTAAAAAAATATTGGGCAAGAGGATGCATCTATTATGCATGTTTAAGGGCTAGGTGGAACTAGAGGAGGAATTCTACTACTATGACATTTCAGAATTTGGGAAGGGGAAATAGTACGAGTTGGAGCTTACACTCTGTCCTGAAATTTTAAGCTTGGTTTATAATTTTGACTGCCACATTGCATGAGTTAACGGGTCACCTGGGGTGATTACTATGTATGCAGATTCCCGTCTAAAAAGAAAAGGGGACCACACTAGGAGATCGGATCTTCAGCTATGAGAGAATTCTCAGATTGCATAGAGGACATGGAATCATTGACCTGCAGTTAATTGGTGGCAGCTATACCTTGTTCAAAGAAGACAATCATACCACTGCATCTAGGATTGATAGGATATTGGTATCTACAGAATGGAACAACCTTTTCGCAATTTAAGCAAACCATCCTACAAGGAGTGACTTCTGACAATGTGCCAATTGCACTCTTCTGTGGGCAGTAGGAACAGTCTAAGGAATATTTTAAGTTCGAAAATTGGTAGATGAGTGACATAGTTAAGGAATAATGGAGTGATTTTGAGTTTTGTCATTTATGGGAAGCCAGGTTATGTGTTAGCATGTAAACTCAAAGTACTCAAAGGGAAGCTGAAAGACTAGAGCAGGCTTGAACAGGGGAATTTGAAACTGAAGAAGAACAATATACTTAATCAGATGGCTGAGATAGAGTCTCATTTGAACAACAGAGCTCCAATAAAGGAGGAAACTGCCAGAAAAGCAACATTGTTTATAGAATATAAAGGTTATTTGAATAATGAAGAGGTGGCCTGGAGATAGAGATCAAGGGCCCTTTGGCTCAAGGAGGAGATAGGAATACTGAGTTTTTCTATCAGATTGCTAATGCTCATAAGAGGTACAACCATATTGATCAGTTGGAAATACACGGAGAGACTATTTCTGAGCCAAAAAAATCAAGGAAGAGATCATATCTTTCTACAAGAACTGTAAACAGAAACTGAAGATTGGAGACCCTCTTAAAACATCAGCAATCATCCAATTATCACAAAAGCTGAAAAGGAGGCTTTGCAAGAAGATTTTGAGAAACAATAAGGTTTCGAGCGTCTGAAGTTGTGTGCTATAGACAAAGCACCGGACCCTGATGGTTTTACAATGGGATTCTATCTAAAGTGCTGGGAGGTTATTAAACAAGACAAAATGGAGGGTTTTCACAACTTCCATTCAAGTGAGATTTCTGAAAAAAGCTTTAATGCGACTTACAGTACTTGATTCCTATTTAGACAGGAGCTAAGGAACTCAAAGACTTCAGGCCAATCACTTTGATAGGTAGCTTCTACAAGCTGATCTCCAAGGTACTGACAGCGAGATTGAAAAGACTGGTGGATAAACTGGTGGACAAACAACATATAGCCTTTGTCAGAGGCAGATGAATAATGGATGCAATGCCTCATAGCTAAATGAAGCAATTGACTCTCGAATTGCACAAGGAAACCATGGTATTCTATGCAACTTGACACTGAGAAAGCCTATGACCATGTGAATTGGGAATTCATTCTAATTTCTAAGTATGATGAGACAGCTGGGCTTTGGGGGGAAATGGATCAGTTGGATCAAGTTTTGCATTTCCACTGTGAATTTCCAGTTCTCTTCACAAGAAGGAAATAAAAAGCTTCCCACCTGTTCCAATGGAAGAACATCATCAGAAGCAAAAAGAAGGGAGGTTTAGACATCAAAAACCTTAAACATCAAAGCAAAGCTCTCAAGGGTAAGTGGCTATGGAGATACCATCAGGAGGACTAGGCTCTGTGGTGTAAGTTCACCAAGAGCAAGTAAGAGGAGCTCAACAAATGGGTAAAAAAAGAGATGAACTCTCCTTACGGAGTTAGCCTCCGGAGGTCTATCAGAATTTTCTCGCCTTTCTTAGGTAGCCAGTCAACTCTTAAGCCGTTAAGGTACAGAATGGGAGCAAAACAAGTTTCTGGAGTGACAAATGGCTGATCCTGAGAGCCTCAAAGATCTTACCCAGATATTTTGCTTTGGCTCAAGATAAAAAAAGACAGCTGCTGAAATATGAACTCAACAAGGGTGGGATCTAGTTCCCCAAGACATGTTAATGACTAGCAAATACACAGAATGATTAAACTTCATACGATTTGGAGAGCTTTTTTGAGAAGGTAACTATTTATTAATTTTGTGTAGAAGCTTTTGGAGAGCTTTCAAGGCTTGTAAAGAGGAGAGGACTACTCATGGTGGCATGGGAACAGTAAAGGCAGATACAAGGTAAATGTTAGAACATGAATAGGTTTATACAATCCTATTAGAATAGGAATAGGTTTACACAATCCTATTAGAATAGAAATAAATTTATACAATCCTATTTAGAATAGGAATAGGAACACAAATAGGAATAGGAATAGTAAATAGTAACCTACTTGGTAAAGGATTGTATTCTAGTGCCTGTAAATAGGATCTCAATGTAATAATGTAGAAACAACAATGATTCAATACTATTCTTTTCCTATATTTCTCACATGGTATCAGAGCCTCTACGATCTTGGTAGAAAATCGAAGAGCTCCTGCTGCCGGAGGTGGCACCCATATATGTTGCCCGTCTGGCCAATGATTATGCTAGCAAAAGTTGGGTCACCATGTATATTTCATGTGATTATTTCTCATATATAATTTGTGTAGCACCGTGCCATCATTCTGGTGACTACTTTCATATATCTAATTCTTGTAGCACCGTGCCATCTTTCCAGCGACTACTTTTTCATACTCCCTTCGTTTCAAAAAGAGTGATCTATTTTGACTTGACACTAAGTTTAAGAAAATAAAGAAGATTTTTGAATCTTGTGGTCCTAAATTAAAGTTATGTCAAGTGTACTAAATCGCCTTTAATCTTGTGGTCTTAAACATGCCACCTGAAAAGCTGAAATTAAAATGTTACCAAAAAAGGAAAGAGGTCATTCTTTTTGTAACGAAGGAAGTTTTAATTTGTGTAGACTGTAGCATTGTGCCATCATTCCTGTGACTACTTTTTCATATATAATTTGTGTAGCACAGCTCGAGACCTTAACTGGTCTTCCCGCGCCTATGCCACTCGGAGTGTTGAGTGTTGTTATGTTAGCTGGTGTAACTCATTAAACCGGGCATAATGCATTCGCACTGGGAACAGGAACTTAGATTTAGGACTCAGAGTCTACGTCCCGCCACCCTCGCCCCTATCTCTAAAGCAGCTAACTTCGGTACCCGGGGCATTTCCCGCCATTCTTCTGATGACTACCTCTTTTTGCATATTTGATTTGCCTATACCTCGCATCTCTCCGGACTACTTTCATATTTAATTTGTGTAGTACCGTGGATTTTTCCGAACTATTTTCTCGTATCTAAGTTGCATTAGCATCATGTGTCTTTTCAGTGACTCCTCTGATTTGATTTGCATAGTCCCATTCGTCTTTTTGGTGACTCCTAAAATCTAATTTCGTAGGGTTGTGCCATCATTCCAATCCTACCCGTATGATTTTTCTTTTTCAATAAGGTTGTGTCATCATTCTGACCCTACCCATATTATTTCTCTTATTCAATGGGATTGTTCCATCAATTCGAACTATTCTATATAATTTCTATTTTCTAGTTGCGCCGTGATATCATTCTGACCCTACCCATATAATTTTATTTCTTAGACTGTGACCACTTTTACCCATCAAATCTAATACCCCGGCATATGAGCATGTTCTAGCCAGTTTTTCCATAACTTGTTTAATATCGACTCATTTATTGATTCCAAAATGATCCCAATACTTTATACTAGATTTTGAGTACTTTGTTGCTCGGAGGAGTTTAGTAGCACTGCATTCGATTATGTGAGTCACTCTATGTTGTCTGAAACAGTCTTTGCAAGTTTGGTTTGGAAAGTTCAACACAGTAATTTTATCACACTGTGTTTCATCAGCATTATGCATCAAATTCAATATTTCATGAGAAGATTAAACACATTGAGGTTGCCTGACATTATGCATCAAGTCCTGTATTTAATGAGAAGACAAGCACATTGAGATTGACCGTCAATTTTGTGAAGTCGAGTAATCAACTTACAGATATCTCACCAAGCCCCTCATTGGTCCTCTTATTAATTACATATGTAATAAGCTAGGTACATAAATTGTATGCACTAGCTTGAGGGGGAGTGTTAGAACATGAATAGGTTTATACATCCTTTTAGAATAGGAATAGGTTTACACAATCCTATTAGAATAGGAATAGGTTCACGCAGTCCTATTTAGATATCAACAACAACAGGCATCAGTGGCCACAATGTGGACTGGTCAAGGCTGGAATTTGTTCCTAAAGAGACACATAAATGACTGGGAAATAGAGAAGGTAATTGCACTGCAGAATTCAGTAGCTAATTTTAGCAATCTTACTGAGGAGGACTCACTGGTTTGGCAGAGTGACATTCCTGGTAAATTCTCAGTCAATTCAGCACATAGGGCACTCAACGAGACTGCAGACCAAGAGACAGTCTGGCCATGGAGGATGATCTGGAAACCAAAAGTGCCCTACTAAGTGAATTTCTTTTTGTGGTTGCTGTCAAAAGAAGCGGTTCTGGCCCATAAAAATCTGAAGAAAAGAGGATATCAATTTGCCTCTAGATGTACTCTTTGTGGAGAGCAAACAGAGACAATCAACCCTTTTTTTTACACTGTAAGTGAACTGTGCAGCAATGGAGAATGTTTCTTTGCCGGAAAGGAATACCTGGGTGAAACCAGGAAACATCAAAGGAGTTCTAAGTAGCTGGATTAGGGATGGCAATGCTTCAAAGGAGGAGAGATGGAAGTTTGTCCCAGCATGCGTTTGGTGGACAATTTGGAAAGAGAAACAATAGGAGCTTTGAGAATGTACAGAATAGCCTTCAGAAAATCAAAATGAATTGCTTAGCTCTTCTCTATTTTTGGTGCAAACAAGATATTTTAGCTAGAACAGAAGACATCTTTGATGTACTAGATTGTTTATAGGCATCAATCTAATTAAGTCAAAGATCCTGTAAGATGTAATACTTATTTTTTGAAGGGGAACTACACTTTGGCTGTAGTTTACCTGTGGATATCTATAGACTAATGTTACCAGCCTAAAAAAAAAAGAAAAAAAAAGAAAAGGAATACAAATAGGAATAGGAATAGTAAATAGTATTCTTATTGGTAAAGGATTGTATTCTAGTGTCTATAAGTAGGACTCAATATAATATTGTAGAAACAACAACAATTCAATACTATTCTTTTCCAATATTTCTCACAGTAAAAGAGGGATACAAGCAAGAAAATCAAAGTGGTGATCAAGACCTCAAATGGCCATGGAAGCATATGTGAAAAACCAAAGTGCCACAAAAAGTAGCATGCTTTACTTGGCTTCTGACTAACGAGGCAGTTTTGACCTTGGACAATGATGCCAAGAAAGGAACCATTTATGTGTTCATCATGTGGGAAAGCAACAGACTGTCAGACATCTCTGCCCACATTGTAGATTCACTACCAGATGTGGCAGATATTCCTTAATCTCAAAGGCATATCCTGGACTATGCCCTAGTAAGATTGATGAGACTCTATTCAATTGGGAGGAGGCCAGATAGGGAGCTAGAAATAGAAGTAGATGGAGGATGATCATGACATGTATTTGGTGGACTACATGGAGATGGAGAAATGATAGATATCTGAGTCTCTGAGAATAGGAGTAACAACTTACATGAGGTTAAACTCAAATGTATTTTGTTGCCTTTTTTGGCGTACAAATGTCCATTCCAATGAGACTGAGGGTGTGTTCGGTGTGAAGGAAAATGTGTTTTCTTGAAAATTATTTTCTAGGAAACTAAGTGGGTTTCCTACTTATTTTCTTGTGTTCGGTAGGTAAGCAAAATATATTATCCTACAAGCATTTGCAGATAATTTTTAGACAATTACTATAGGAGGTGAGGGTGGGGAGTTGGATGGTGGGGATGAGTGATATGGGGGCTGAAGGGGAAGATGAGGTGTGTTGGAGGTGGGGAGGACACAATCAATGTGAGATGTCACTAGTAGAGCTTGTTTTCCCTACTTCCATTGGGAGCTCATTTTCCTCGGTTTTGAGGAGCTTGTTTTCCTATACAAAATGATTTCCAAAATATTTGGCCAACCGAACATGGGAATACCGAACACATCCCGAGTCAGTTCTAGATGTTTTAGGGTCCACCTAGACTCTAGAGTAAGTTTAGCTCTGGTGAAGACTATACCCCCTTTAAGTTTTAAATATGGGTTTTCCCCCCTACTACCTAAGTACTACTATTATACAAATGTTACCTGCTCCAAAATAAAAGGTACAAGAGAGGGGGAGATATAATCTGGTTGAATGGGAGGTCACTCGATTAAGAAAAGAACAAGGAGGATTAGGAATAAAGAATCTCGAAATTCAAAACAGGTGCCTTTTGATGAAATGGCTTTGGAGATTCTGTGATGAAGAAACTTCCCTCTGGAAGGAAGTAATTATTCAAAAGTTTGGACAGAACAGTCCTTGGTGCTCAAATGAAGTGAATTGCACTTATGGGACGGGTGTATGGAGGGCTATCAGAGGTCTATGGTCAAAGCTCCAGGAGAATTCTAAATTCAGAGTGGGCAATGGTAACAATGTTAGGTTTTGGAAGGATAGTTGGATAGGAGAAGTACCACTGCAGGATAAATTTCCAGATCTCATGTTACTATCTAGCAACCCTGAAATTGTTGTGTCTGATTGCTGGTCCCCCAGGGGTGGGATCTAAACTTCAGAAGGCACTTAAATGATTAGGAGGTAGTAGTTGACCTGCTTAAAGAAGTGGATACTTTTGGTGGGACAATAATGGAGCCTGATAGACTTAGATGGAGACACAGCTCAGAAGGAAGTTTCACCGTAAATAAGGTATACAAGAGGGAGAATAGCATTATGCAGGAGGAGGAGCTAAAGATATGGAGAAATGTATGGAAGAACATAGCCCCTACAAAAGTGAAATGTTTCCCATGGCTAGTGGTAGGAAAGGCATGTCTTACACATGAAGTGTTACAAAAGAAGGGGAGAGTTGTGGTGACTAGATGTTTTTTGTGCAATGAGACTAGGGAGACAAGCAATCACTTGTTCCTACAATTTAAATTCACTACCCAATTGTGGAACATGTTTTTCAGTCTCACAAAGACAGTGTGGACAATGCCAGAACATACAACCGATCTAATGAGTTGTTGGATGAAAAGAGGGGGAAGTAAAAGTCAGAAAAAATGGTGGAGGATAATACCCTCTTGCATATGGTGGTCAGTCTGGAGGGAGAGAAATGGAAGGTGTTTTGAAGACAAAATCAGACCAGTCCATGATGTGAAATGGAACTGCCTGGAGACTTTAATTTTTTGGTGTAAACATAACTGTATAGAGGAAATAGAGGAGTTAGTAGAATTTCTAGGAGCTTTGTAAAGCTAGAGTCTACTTGTTTTGTAACTTGTTTCTGATGGTGGCCAGCATTCCCAATGCTGAAGAATACAATAGTACTAATTCTCAAAATAATAAGTACAAGAACCAAACCTTGGCCTCCACATCATGACATGAACTAGCAAATTATATCACAACGGCCAGATGCATCAGGCTACCTCTAAGGTTACATCAAGGAATCAATGATGGACATGGAAAAATTGCAACTAAAATTGTTTTGAAGAGAATAAGTTGAGAGAAGAATAAATGCAAATACGGCATAGATATCTATATAGATGAGTAGTGTGTAATACATCTGTACATAAAGGAAAAAACGTATGATAGCAGAAATAGATACAAAAACGAAATCTTGAGATAGGACTGGATGTGTGGGCATCCTAGGAGAAAGAAGATTGGAAATGAAGATATACAGGACAAGGTAGGAGTGGCCTCGGTGGAAAACAAGATGTAGGAAGTGAGGTTGAGATGGCTCTGGAATGTGAAGAGGAGATGCACAAATGCCCAGTGCGGAGGTTGGATACGAATGGTTTCAAGAGGTAGTGGTAGGCCGAAGAAGTATTCGGGAGAGGTGATTAGACAGGACATGACATAGTTGCAACGGGACATGACCTTAAATAGGAGTTTGTGGAGGTCAAGAATTAGGATAGAAGGTTAGTAGGTAGTAGAGTCTTCTCTCGCTTTACCTTCCATACTAGTAGTCGTAGCATTTCTCCTTTAGTTTCTTGTCCTTCGATTTTTGTTACTATGTATTGTCTCTTTATCGCACTATTTGTTATACTTACTATTCTTTTTAAGAATGTTTTGCCATGCTTTTACTATTTTGCCATGATTTATTTACTTCCATTAATTCTTTTTTGATATGCTTTCCCTTGAGCCGAGGGTCTATAGAAAACAATCTCTCTACCTCCCAAGGTAGGAGTAAGGTCCAGCCTACATTCTACCCTCCTCATGCCCCACTTGTGGGATTATATTAGGTATGTTGTTGTTGTAGAATAGTAACCTTATCAACACTTCGTACCACTACCACCCCTTCCACTAATCTAGTTCTATCTAATAATAACAATATTTTTCTTTTAAAATAGTATTTTTTTTCTTTTTTATTTTATAACAGAGAAACCAAAAGCATCAGTGGCTCAAGGTTCAAACTTCTAAGCAAAAGATAGGGAGCTAACAAAATTCACAATTCATCTACATATTATTTACATTTCTGAGATTACTAACTAAAAAAGAAGTGTCAAACTTTTTTCCTTGAGGGAATGTGCTAAAATCCCATAAAAACATATCATATTACTGTCTCCAAATGGTCCAAATAATGCATGTAAGCATTCAAAAGATATGTATTTTACTAGCAAATACATTTTTTAAGTCCCTGTCCTTCTGTAATAAAACAGTATACAGTTCCATTAGTTGCTTAAGTTCAACATCATAATTGAGGCTACTGCATACCTACGTAGCTAGAAAGCTTTAGACTCAATAACATTCTTATCTTTTAACCTCAAAAAAAGAGTGGACAAACAGGTGAACTTACACTTGTTCCAAAGAAGTAGAGTCCAATCATATTAGAGACAAGATGCCAAGTACTTATATGACTGAAAGCTGATGTTATCAATGTATGAACCCGTCCACTTGTAAAATTGTCCACTGAAATCTAAGCACCAGATACAACTCAAAAAACATGTAAGTTGGAAAACTATCTTAGCTTGTATATTGCATCAAAAGATAAGTTTATTTTATGAGAGTTATCTTAGCGACTGACCATGAAGTTCCTCATCATGAATCTACTATCAGCAACACGCCATAACAAGAACACAGCTACGTTAGTGAAGATCAGGCATAGCACCACGCCATCAGTAGAAAACCTCCCATAACTTGATCTCCTACAAATTGGAAATGCTCATGTCTTAGATAATATAAATCATATGAGTTGGATTAAGGGCAAGGACTGTCATCACCATAGATTGCCTTTTCTCCTGACATAACTTTGAAAGGCTAGAATCAATCAGGTGAAACCACTACACTCCAAGCTGTCACAACTCATTAGTCACTGCAGATCAGTGTGATTAAATATTACTCACTCCATTCTATTAAAGAAGTCATAACTTAGAGTAGAAAAAGTGTAGTTGGACTAAGGGCAAGAGAATGATATCAGTATATCACACAGATTGCTGCCTTTTCTCCAACCAGAAACTTAAAATGTTTAGGAACAGTTTAAGCCATAACGAACTCCTAGCTGTCACAATTCATGCACGTCAGTGTCAATTAAATACAACTCACTTCATACCATTAAAAATGATGTACCTCCGCTTTGGTGGAGACTAAGAGTAAGATGGTTGAATAGATAATTATATTGGTTAAGAAAAATAACTATCTAAATAATAGGTGATACCGTAATAAGTGCAAAGAGAAAACTAAGTAGCAAAGTCCCCTAAAACTATGTCAAATCAACTTTAACATATAATGTAAAATTAGTTTATACTAGTTAGAATGGTTGAAGGAGAAAAAGTTTGCCACTTCAAGAAAATTGGTCAAGCTTTTTGGGACAAACAAAAATGTAAAGTAGCTCCTAAAGGAGCAATATTTATCTTACTGTGCATAATAGTACCAGAGGCTCAACAATTACCAATTTCAAAACAAAAAATAATACCAGAAGCTCAAAAAAACAAGAAGAATAAGGAACAATCAGTTACACCACACAAGTAATTCATCTGACACAAAATTTACCTGTAACAGGATAATTAGTATGATCCTGATTATAGCTGTTTTTGTTTGCTTGATGTTCCATTTATTATTCCATAGAAGTTCTACTTAAGCATGATATTGTTTAACCATTGTGATGAGCAATTCAAAAAAAGTAAAGAGCAGAATGGAAACTGTAAAAGAATATGCACTATAATACTTTATCTGCAACTTCTCTTGCATTCAATAACTAATCATATTCTTGAGGTTTGAATATGGTCTCACAAATGGAAAATAGAAAGCAAAAAGCAACCAAAAACATTTCTAGGGGGTAGTACTAATATTGACAATGGTCTAACAGTGGTACACATGGTTTTGTCTCTAGTAGGGTATCTGAGAGAGGAAGATTAAAACTGCTTTGGTGTAAACTACAAGAAGCCACACTATATTATAAAACTAGAGATCTTTCATACAGTGGATAAATGACACATCTAAAGCTCTACTTCTATCATCAGCAATGCTATTCTTACAATTGAAGTCAACCAAAGATCTGGCGTTCTCTGCATTTGCAGCCTTAATGCATATTCCCTTCCGTAATTTGTACCTTATTCTTTTATTTATTCTGATCAATTCCCTTATTCTAAGGTTCTTGCAGAATCATGAGCTCATCGAATTGCAGGTCTAATGTATGTCCCATCTATGATTCCTACCCTATTTCTAAGCCTACATGTGAGACTAGGTTAAAATTTCAAATGAAATATGTCATATTTTACTTTTATATCTACAAGTGAAACAGATTGCACCTCACATGAGATTTATGAGATTATCTATGAGGAATTATATCAAAATATCACATGTATGAGGTTGAATTTGTTGGTTAGTTCCCCACCTATTATACACGTGAGACCCCAAAAAAGGCCCCACCCTTGTGAATGCACAAAGAGTGGAGGTAAGCAAATAGAATACACATCATGCTGCTCATTCCTTCCATTGCTAAGATGAATAGAAAGGGGGACAAGGGGTTACCCTATCTAAAGCCCGTCTAGGACAGAAAGAAACTATTGGGAGTTATGTTAATTACTATAGAAAACTTAACTATACTAATGCAGTATCTCATCCAGCCGATCCATTAAGCTCCAAAACTCATCCTTTACATCATAAGAATCAGAAAGTTCCAGACGGATGGTCATATGCCTTCTAAATGGCTAGTTTGCATAGAAACCCAGGTTGTTGACTTCTTTGTCTAGATTCCACACACTCATTTGCTATCAGCAATACATCCACAATTTGTTATCCTTTTATAAATGGCATTTGTTGTCTGCCCACTGAGTTTATCACTTCTTCCCGTTTTTCTACCAAAAGTTTGGCTATGATCTTGTACACCCCTCTTGTCAAGCTTATAGGTCCGAAATCATTCAGCTCCATGGTTCCCACTTTCTATGGTATTAGAGCTACAAATGTGGCATTGATGCTCCTTTCAAAAATTCCTACCTTGTAAAATTCTTTACTGTTGCTACTAGCTCGGAACTAATAACAGCATTGACAAAAGACTGAAGAATGACATGGAAAAACCATCTAGCCCTGGTGCTGTGTCACTTGCACATGCTTTTATGCTCTCTGGTATTTCCAGTTGCTCAAAAGGTGCCATCAGGAGGTTATTTTCCTCTTCTCCAATCACGGGACCATATCTCATATCTAGATGTTGTCTCGAATTTTCTGACTGAGTATAGCTTCTCATAATAGCTACTACCTCCTTTTGCATCTCTTCTGGTTTTGTCATAATCTCACTCTCACCTCCAGCTAGGAAATTGTGTTTATTCTCCTGTGTGCATTAGCAGTTCGGTGAAAGAAATCAGTGTTTCTATACCCTTGCTTTAACAAACTGTCATGAACCTCTGCCTCCATTCAATCACTTCCCTTTTACCTATGTCTTAAAACTACATGTTAAGTGCCAGTCTAGAAGTTATTTCTTCTTCCTCTAGTGCTCTGTGATCCTATATCTCCTCTAAGTCAGCTAGTTGCCTAAAGACTAGGGGTGTCAAAAATGAATCCAAACATAGGTAACCCGCCCAGAATTTTAAGGGTTGCGCTCAAGATAATTTGAATTGGGTTCAATCTAAACTCATTCAAGCTTAACCCGTTTGAAGAGAATCCTCAAGTGAGCCCAATTTAATCTCCAATTGCAACCCGTTTTAGAACTTTTTATTAACATATTTTCGTATATTGAAGGTATGAATTATTATCTATTTAACATCTTTTAAAATTTATCTATCCATTTATTACTTTTTTAACAAAAATTCTTGAGCATAAATCCAAACTGTGATTATAAATGTTAAATATCAATATATTAAATTATAGAGATTAATCGAGTCAAATTGACCTAACCCATTTTTTAGCCCATTTGAGCCCAAAGTAAACTTGGGCGGGTCAGGACCCAATCCGATTTCTATCCCAACCCATTTTAATATCTCCAATTTTAACTCAACCCACCCATTTGACACCCCTAATCAAGACATTTTATTTCCAAATTTCCGAGAATGGGTAACTCATTGAATGTAAATAACAAACATGAAGGTGTTCTTCTCAAAAAAAAAAAAAAAGTGAAGGAATAATAAAGATGAAACAAAATTTTTAGCAAGACCAAGCTGTAGATCCAAATACGGTTTGCCCCTCGTAGAGAGTACCATAACTCAAGTGTGAGGTGCAAATGATCTAATAATCACTACAGATAAAATGAATCCAATTATTTTAGAAATCTTAACCTACTCTCAATAATAAACTAGAAAATAAATAGTGTGAGCATAAATTATGATGCAAAAGAACTTCGCATAAAATAAAATGAAGAGATTATGGCTCAAATTTAAAAAATAGTATATGGTGCAATTGAAAAAGAGAGGGGATACTAAATGCAAGGGACTCAAGTTCAAAACTATATATTAAGTCCCAAAAGAATTCCCATTTGAAGCAACTCATAGTTCTCCCCCAACTATTAAGAGATCAATAAAAACTGAAAACAACAGCTAGGTTCAAGTTTCCTATCTCCAAAGGGACCGAGCCCGTAAAGATCACACCCTATCACTATATTTCCTGCTACTTCCGCAAAAACCCAGGAAAATACAGTGAATGGAACTTGCTTACAAGTGTACAACTTACCTATCCATCAGCAAAATCAAATACTAGTTTTGAAGTCAAGACTCGATTCACTATAATATCTCAAGAAAAGACAAATAAATTGAAGTAGTTAAACTAAAGATAGAGACATAGAATATACAAAAG
The DNA here is from genome assembly GCA_027704765.1 of Solanum habrochaites. NCBI lineage: Eukaryota > Viridiplantae > Streptophyta > Magnoliopsida > Solanales > Solanaceae > Solanum > Solanum habrochaites. The sequence goes on from JAKWJA010002500.1 coordinate 57,494,912, forward strand.
TAAGACAAACAATGAAATGGAGGAGTAATATTTATAATCAGAACAAAATTGGCATGAATTGAGCGGAATGTAAAGGGTTTTTGCCTTAACACAATTTATTCAGTATTGAAATGAAATGAGTATCCGGAGAGGAGAACAAGTAATGATGCTTAAAGGGAATAGTAAAGTACCAGCTGCGGCGAATGGAACCAACTAAGGAATTGGAATGAAAATTTCTTCTTCCTAACTGAGTCCTCACAAGCCCAACAGTACGGTAAGCTAAAACCTTGCCCGGATCACCTCTGAAATGGGTATTTGCTAACAACTGCTTCGAGAAAAGTGGGTTTGAGAAAACCCCATGAGAAAATTTCACATTTTGCTGCCTCCATGAGTGTGAGGAAGTGGGGTATGGGGCAGAAAAACAATGGTTTGCCTTGGAGAGATTTGTGGCCCCATTTGAGAGATTTCTATGTATTTGTGGGAGGAGTTTGAGTGACAGGAGCCTCTGCATAGTTCCTGTAGATGGAGAATTTGCTAAAGGTGTTAGTTTATACTTGGAGTGGCCAATAGGTCTGCTTATGTATTTCGCTCGACTTCATTCCAAAAGGTAATTGAACAGATTCCATGTTATGGCAATGGACCACAATGTTAGACGCGAACTCACAATCCTTATGGAAAGTGAGTGTATCTATGATTCGAGCAACTCTCTTATTTTAAGGTTCAATTTATAATTAGAAAAATTCCAATCAAAAAGAAAAAAGTTAATAATTTTAAGAACAATAAAAGAATAAGTAATATCTTAAAGAGCAATTTTCATATATAACAAATACAAAATTCATATTTGTATGTTATAGCAAAGTTTGCATAATTATGTTCCATAGCAAACATAAATATGTACATTTTGCTATACATATATAAAAAAAATAGTTGTATAATTCGCTATACATATACAAAGAAACCAATTGTATAATTCGTTATATATATAAAAAGAAAACAGTTGTATACAAATAATTGTATAATTTGTGTATGTATAAAACGAGAAAGAGAGAAAGACAAAATAAAATTGGACAAGGGCATATTTGTTTGTACAATTATAAGTGTATAGGACGAAGATATATGCATTTGCATGTGTATATAAACTTTTCTCTCGTTTTACACAAACAAAACGCAATTTATACATTTTGTTTTTGTTTGTAGAAGCGATAGATGTGAGCGCGACGAGCGAGATCTGGGAAGTGGCGGGCGAGATCTGGGAGTGGAGCACGAAAATATATGTATGTATAGAATTTTGTCTCGCTTTATACAAACACAAATGCATTTTATACATTTGTGTTTGTATAAAAGCAAGGGGAGCGAGCGAGAGTTTGAGGGAGAGAGGTGATTGACAAATAGTTTGCTACATGGCACAATTAAATCAAAGTATGATTAAAATATTTAATTTGATTTATTAGTTTGTCATTGTACAATTTTCCCTATATTAAATCCTAAAAGTTGAGTCTTCGTGGCCAGTAAACCATGTGTTCGAAGTCACATGAGAATCGAATAACAATGAACTTTTACCTTAGAAATCATGCTAATATAATTTGTTAGTCAAAATTGGGGAGCCCATAAAAGGGGCGGACCCACCTGTATTCCAGGGATTCATCAGAACCTCCTCATTAAAAAATCAGTACACTATTTTATGTCTACAACCATCCTAGAAAAGTGTGGCCTAAACTATGAAAAAGTGTGGCATTTGATAAAGGCCACACTTTTTCACTTTAAGCCACACTTTTTCAGGGGTGGATGAAAGCCCTGTAACCTTAGAGTTTAGGCAACACTAAAAGTGTTGCCTTATCAGCTGCGCTTAAAAGCGTTGCCAAAAGGCAAAACGGCCACGCTTTTTCAGCTATGCTTAAAAGTGTTACCTTATCAACTACACTTTTAAGCGTAGCTTTAAAGGCAAAAAGACCACGCTTTGCAAACTACGCTTAATAGTGTTGCCTTATCAACTACACTTTCAAGCGTAGCCTAATAGGAAAAAAGGGCACACTTTGCAGCTACGCTTAGTGTGGCCTTTGCTACCATATTGCCCACAATTATGAAGTGTTGCCTTTTATGTCTAATATATGACAACACTTTGAAGTGTAGTCTTTGCCCATATGCATACACAATTTACAGTCTATGGCTACACTTTTTAAGTGTGGTAATATTATTTTGGCTCTAAAAGATTTATATGCCATAGTTTCTAATTAAAATACACCAATATTGTTTTGCAATAAATAATCTCAAGAATTAAATTAGCTTTTAAGTAATTCAAATTTATATATTTTCCATAATCTTCAAAACATAATACGTGTTGTGTATACACATACTTATAAAACAATATTCTAAATGTGTACACAATAGTTCAAAAAATACTCTTACAGTAGTTCAATATATTCTAGCAATGAATATATTTCACAAAATCAACCATAATGTATTCAAACATTTAAAACAGTTCAAATACTCTCCATCATCCACTTCAATGAGATCAATTTGACTTGTGGAGACCTTCAAATTTGCTCACCTTCACTTCCCTAAACATTTAAAATGTACAGCAAAATCAGATTGCAACAGTTATAGAAGAGGGAAAAAGTTCAAGATAAATTCCATATTGCAACAGTTTAATATTACAACAGTTTAATACTGCAGACTGTAGAATTTTTGAGTTCACTTTGCAGATTCTGAGGCAAATTTAGATCAAATTGTAGATTGCAAATTACACTTCAAGTTTCAGATCTATTCTAGATTGCAGCTTTAAGTTACACATCAACTAGTTACAAAAATTAAAAAAACACTTAGATGGACTGGATTGACATCTTTCTCATATTTTATCAGATGCAGTTGTTGCATATTCGTGTTATACATGGTAATCAGACAGATTGTTATTCACCTTTGCTCAGTATAATTAGGAAAAATTAAATAGATTCAGAAAAGACCATCAACTAGATTTGCGAATTTAGAAGTTCAAATGTATTTTATTTCTTTACAAGTGCTATTAGGAATCAAGCAACATCATAAGGCAGAATGTAGAAAAAATAAAGAGATTCATAACATATTACGCTAGTAGGATAAATATTTTTTCTATTTGAGAAGGGAAGTAATAAGAAAGAACTAATAGACAAAAATAGTGTGACCATGTTCTGCCAATAATACTAGAAGAAAAATGTTGTAATTTTTGACATAGACAAAGTGACACTTAGATTGGCATGGCTCCCCACTCAATCACTTCACTATTTGCTAAAGCGTATTCAAAACAAACATAATATGTCGAAATTCAGGTGACCATCAACATACAGATAAAAACAACCAATTCAAAAGCTTATAAGAGATAAATCTGTTTAAGGATTAAAAAGATTGTGCTCTAATTTTCTACATTACATCATACACTAAGAATCAGTACATTACCTCAAGTACAATGAGATGTCTTGTCATCCTTCTCCAATTTTGGTATTTTTTTTATTGATTTTGGCAATACTAGCATCCTCCTCTTTGAAAATACAGTAGAATATGTTTGTTCCGCCAAGGAACATAACAGTAGCATACATATCTCCTACTATATTCATTGGGTCTTGCAGCTTGTACCTGTTTATATTATCCCGTTAAGTTAAACGAGGTAGCGTTTCAATGAAACGAGGCCTAATTGATTGATTCGTCTATTAAAACAGAAGGAGCAAGTAAGTCAACATCAAATGCAAAGTCTAAGATATGGCTCAAAAAACCTGAGGCTTAACTACTTCACCCAACTAACCTGCCACCAACGTCGTCCCCACCCCTCTTCTCATATTTCACTCACACTCTTCACAAGATGGTCTAACATCTCTTTTCCTTAGCAATAACACACTCTCAATATGGTCGTCTTGAATGTTCCACCTTCCATTGTCCTTAGGTTTTTGACTGCCCCATTTACCTCCCTGCATAGAATCTTCAGTAGCCTATACCTTCGCGTCTTTTTGATACGTATCATTAATCATATAACTAATCTAATACAAAAAAAAACTTGGAAAGAACTATGCATTAATGACATACTTTCTGGCAGGCAAGATCCCACTTCGTTACCTCTTATGTTGTGGGTCCTCAGTCCTTTTCACACATATCACATCTGTTGGAAGCTGGAATTTCCTGATATCATATTCTACAAAGTAAGGCAAGTCCTCTTCATATCCAACTAAGAGCATATAAAATGGTATGCCCCGATTTTAAATGCATGTTACCCAACCTTTATTTATAAGAAGAATATCAACATGAGTATCAGCATGAGTAGACTATATGTCGAATCATATAGCTAAAGATTAGCATGTTTATTCATTACAACAGAAAAACAAGAGTCATCAATCAAGTTGAACAAGCTTTCCCCAATCACAAAATTATCTAAATGCAAACTTTCAACATATATTCAACAAAAAGTATCTTATGGATAGATAGATACATGGCCTAATATAGATGCAAAAAGAAGGGAAATTTGCAGTATATCTGTGATAGTTGAAAAGGATGGGGTTTCCATGGCTCACTACAATGTTATCAAAAGTAGCCTTACGATAATACATTAACACAATCAACGCACCATAAATAGCAAATCTGCTTGAATAGAAGTAAACGAACTTGGTTGGAAATACAAATACATTGCCGCAGCAGGCTTCCAAAATAGATTTCTTCACTCACCTTCTATTGGAGAAATGTTGAAATGTTCTCCTATATCTAATTTATATACATCAACTCCACAGTAATTCATTCTCTTCATCAGAGCCAATTTTTAAGTCTAATCTTCTCACTCATCCTTCTATCGACTACTTACCCTCCTCACTAACATGCACAAATTGAAAATATATCCTCATCAATAGATACAGTTTGAAAATCAAAACCACTAGATAAGAAGATCACAATGAAATAGAAAAAAGTGATGTACACTTTGGAAAAGTCCCGTAGGAGTGTAGTCGATAAACCCGCCAACAGGTGGCACTCCATGCCATTTATTGGTGGACATGCAAAAGGTTCTAGACTTGTTTTAACAAAACCATAGTTATCCCACGCATACTGTTCGTGCTTTTACAAACTTACTCTTTTTTGGTCCTTGCAATTCCCCGTTTCTAGCGTTTGCTGCCATAAACACTTTTCTTGCGTGTAGCCATTTTCATTCCACATTAATTTCAAATACGATGGATAATCTCAACAATTCTAACAATTGCAGACAGTAATGTACATAGCAATAAGCATGTTTACATGCTATAATCAATAAATAGCAATTTGAAGGTAGAAGGTGAGTGAATTGAGGGAAAGACGATGACATTAAAAACTTCCAGATAGAAAGAAAAATTTATATGACAGTGAATTTAGTGAGACTCTACATTTCAGAAAAGGACAGCTATTGGGAAATATGGAAAGGATGGTGGCATTTGCAATATTTCATGTTGATCTACAATTAGATGATACTAATTGTGTGAGGTCAAGGATTCAATAGGCAGCTATAGCTATAAACAATTGTGATTGATTCTAACACGATGTCACCATGTTTGATGTTCCTACTTCACAATCATGAATCACCTACAAATAAGGTTACTATCCTAATAAATCAAATGACTAAGATATAGATAAACTATTGTATCCCCAGATTATTAAATCAACTTCCAAGACTTCAACTAAAATAAGAAACAGAATGCAAAAAAAATTGATACAGTATTTCTCACTCTTCACTCTTCAGTTATATTAAATTACATAAGAATTCTCTGGCAGAGAACTATTCTTTTTGACAAAGAAAACATCTCTTTTAACGGGCCCTATCTATTTTCAATAATAATTCTATAGAATCTAGGATCATATGGAAAAACTATGTTTTCATTCTTTTGGAGAAATAAAATCTCATAGTCTGAACATGTATTAAACTGGCGCAATAGCTGTTCGCCCTGATATATTTTATGATGAAGGAGTTGCTAGAAGCATCGACTAGCAAGTCAGTAACTAGTATCGGAACTTACTTTTGATATGTAACATATATCAGCATCAAAATCGTCTGAAGGTAGGAATTTGTCATAAGTTACTTAAAATATCCCATTGAGAGCCCCAAGAATGTCTATGCCAGAGTTTAGCTCGTTTTGCGGGTCGTTGATTTCAGCTTCTATAAAAAAACAATATATTTTCCTTTTGGATAGACATTATGGGAGTCAGAAAAATTGAAAATGTACATATAACCTTCATGTCCACTAAATGCGTCTCCATTATCTTTAAAGTTTCTTCGAACAAAACAATGGATAAACATGTATGACAACTGGTGTAATATATCAGCAATTTTTTACGGCTTTGTCTTATAAAAGATGCCCTAGCTGGTCATACAAAGTGTTTGACGTAGCTTGAGCATAAAAGCTTATGCATTATTCAGCACACGATAATCAAATCACACATCATAGTATTTCAGGGTCCCGAGCCATGAGCATCCTACTTTCTTCATATAAACTGCCGCAAAGTCTAACTTATCAAATTATCATACATGTTGAAATTGCAGAAAACGATATCCTACCGACCAGTTTATTCATTACCATGTAGTGTGCTAATTCTATTCTAGACCAGCCTCTAATTACCCAAGAGTTATAATGACCAACCAAAATAAGCTTAATCTTAGTATATGTACATCTTTCACATTGTAAAATGACAGAGAGGGAGAGAGAATTAATCATTTTATATCACATGTAAATCAGTAGCCTAACTCATAACAGAGACCTCAATGCCAAAATGTCAACAGACCTTTGGATACCCATTACTTCCATAATCAGCCAGTCTACTAGATAGGAAAAATGACAATATCCTTTAATCTGGTGTACATCTTCAGATTATTTTTTAGACTTCTTAATCTCGCAGACACAACTAGACTTTCGAAGAATGTTAAGATTTCCATCTAATATGTTATTGAGCAAGACAATTAAACTATCTTAGAAACAAGAAAGTCACTCAAAGGACCAGATAAAAGACTGATTGTTAATTACAATTTTCATATGACATTCTAGAGCAGTCACTACTATATTATTAATTGTTGATACATATTCCAGAAGCACAGGAATAACAATCATCCCTGTGGAAATTGTTTAATTAAAATAAAAATGCAATATCTTCCCGTGCCATGTTAACTATACAAGTCACGTTTAGCACCTCAGATCTGTCATACTGTCACACCTACTGACATGTGCATTTGGATTTCTGCTAGGATAAGCCATCATAAATATTTTTTTCTATTTTATCATCTAATGTGCTAATTACTATACATCTATACTAACAACTGTATTTTACGACAAGGTATCCATACTTGACATAGCTAAAGCAAAACCCCTCATTTTAGCAAAGATTCCATTTTCATACCTTTAATCCTTAAAAACTTCCATGTAACATTTCCACAAAAAGGGCCACTCCATAGAACAATACTATCAACATTCAAAGGTTTATCCTCTATCATAAGTAACATAAAGAGGAAATGGAAAGTAAACTTGAAGATTATTGGTTTTGATGGAGTATAGATTTTCTTAACTGCATCACTACATGATATGTCAAAAGTACCGACAAATTTTTCAGAGCAGGTGAAATTGATTGAGGTTTCAGTATGCCTTTAGAACGCCTTTGTCCAGCCATAAAAAACACAGTGTTTGTGGTGGCCGGAATGTCTTTCGACTAAGGTCTTTGCTCATCATCATTAGAGGTTTCTGACACGTTTCCGAAAACCCTAGATTATGCCAGGTTTTCCTTGGATTCTCACAAAACCCTAGAAGAAGAGATAGAGCTTTTTGATCAGCTTAAAAGCTGGTACAAACTACTTAAAAGCTGATTTTTGACTTATTAGCTGTTGTGCAATACGGAAAATCGCTTTTTTAAAGTTAAAAAAACTTATTTAAGCCAAAAAGTTAAAAAGCTTGGTAGAGGTGCTTTTCTTTTTTTACTGTTTTAATTTGATCCACATTTTATGGTTTGCCCTTAATATTTTTATACAATCTCGCCACTTACAACCATACTCCTACATCTCTTTCTTTTTTTTCCATTTTTTTCCCTTTTCATCCACATCAGTCCACTTTGAACATAAGAGCACTTCAGCACTTTTAGAAATCCAAACACATAACTGCTTATTTAAAAAAAGTTTCAGCACTTCAAAGTACTTTTTTAAAGCTACTTTTATTAGGCACCATCCAAACGGGCCCTTAAAGTTGTTTTATATTGAAGAGTTATTTTTTTATATTTTTTTGGATGAGTTCCTTTTTGGCTATTGAAAATAAGAGGGGAAGTTAAATATGTTGAAGGGGATAAAATATCCTAGTGGAAATTTCAGGAAATCTATAAGGCCACACTTATAAAGTGTTATTTATAAAATAATAAAAGTACGACACATTAAAAGTGCATTCACATATGTAAACAAGTGTTCGACAATTATATTATAATTTGAATGCGCTTACAAAATGTAGCCTATATCATAAAAGAGCACATTTTACAAATGTTATTAATGTTAGCACTGTCAAAACCTAAAAATTAAGGCTAAACTTTAAAAGTGTACCCAAAAATACTAAAGGAGACACTTACCAAATTACAAACAAAAACCATAACAAAAGGCTTGTCCAGATTTAATGTGTCCCTTAGGCTAACATAGTATAGGTTATTATTTGTATACTCTAAGTAAATTTGTATTTCTGTGAATATCTCTATCTATTCTCTTCTATCTCCTATCTCTTATATATCTATACTATCTCTCTCTCTCTCTCTATCTAATATATATATATATATAATCTAATATAAACCCCATCACTGACATGAAAAATGAGATCGTCCAGTGAAATTTCCTAAACTAATCGTTGTCCGTCTAGGCTTGAACATCCTTCAGATAGCATTTTACTTTAAACTTTTTTAGTTTTAGATTTTTTCTTTTAATTCCAGTTTCATATATATATATATATATATATATTGAGTATCACCTAAAAAGCATGAACTCTCAAATTTAAATGTTGAATTACTATAACACCCCCAATTAAAAGTACTCAATTTATTATTATATTAAAAGTAGATACCTTTCACATTATAGGGTTGTGACTTTTTCAATAAGTTGTGACATTTCCAAAGGGTTGTGACATTTTCAATGAGTTGTGACTTTTCAGAAGGGTTGTGATTTTTTTAAAGGGTTGTGACTTTTCCGATTGGTTGTGACTCTTCTGATAAGCAATGGCTTTTTCAAAAGGTTGTGACTTTTCTGATAAGACACAATTAGCACATATTCATACCACTATTTGTTAGTTATAAATAGAGGGATTTCGTCTCACTTTTAATCTACGATTTTGTAAGTTTTCTACTCTTTTTCTTCTTAAAAATCTCAAGTGTTATTATGAACAATTGATTAAGTTTGAAAGGCAATGAATTTCGAGTTACCACATTAGAAAGAATTGGTGAAAAAATTATAGCAAATCATTCATCAATTCACACTCATATTTTTTCCTTACGATTATCATGAGTTAAGAAATTATGAGAGGCACAACAATAATAAACAAATATGAAAAAAAAAAATATGATTTGGGTAAAAATTTTCTTCTTTATTTTTTATTTCTTATGATTTTATCCTCAAATGAAGGAATTTCTTCCAAATTTTGCTTGAACGACGGGCATCTATGTAGTCCATTGAATTATAAGTTTTGATGTTCAATCAACTATTTCAAAAATAATTTTTTACTGTTTACTTATTATATGATAATATTACCATGAAAATCATTATATTTTATTAGATATGTATGTTAAAATGAATGTGAAATAAAGTGGTTGTGGCAAGGTTTCAATCAAATGGAACACTAGATTGAATATAACATAAACATATATTTTCGTCTTCCTTCTTAATTGGCTTTGCATTGTTCCATATACTTCTTTTTATATTTATATGAACAAAAATTTTAAGTATGATTTTTTATTATGTTGTGTTCATTATAATTTGAGGGAATGTTACAAAAGATACACTCCTTGTTAACTATATAAAAATAGATAAAAAAAATTGTGATTGTTCATAAAAATGATCTTAAATGAAATAAAAGATTCTACAAGTAATGCTTTAAATTTTATTCATCTATTAATTTTTATCATTAAAAAAGTTTAATATTTTATATCACGATATGGTTTCTATAAGATACTAGATACTTTTATTAGACACCAATTATATGATATACATGCGGCAGAAAAAACGAGAAAACTAAAATTCCACAAAGTTAAGGTAGAAACTTAAGAAATGAAATATCTTTCACCATAATTGATGTTGTTCATATATTAAAATTAATTTTTTACGCTGAAATATTATATAGCCTAAAACAAGAATTGTCAGACTCGTGTTTTTAAAAAATGATTTTGGGGCGAGTTTCAGGAAGAGTCTCGGGGCGGGGCGTACCAAAAATGCTCCGGGGTGTATATTAAACACGTAGATCCATAAGGCGTGAGTTCTAAAATTATGGTGTAAGCCTCGAGTATAAAAAAGTTAGGCCTGAACATAAAAAGGTAGGCCTAGGCATTTTAAATTTGTTTTTTTGAACGTTTTTTGCTTTAAATCATATTTATTATTATTATTATTGTAATGATATTTATAAAATAGTAATTATGATACTTTTATTTCTTCATTATTCATTATTAATACTTATTTCAAATAATAATCATAGTATAATTTCTATATATTATAGGTTTTCTCTCTCTCTCTCTCTCTATATATATATATAACATGCTAAAAGTGTGGTTTAGTTTCATTTTTTTAGTTCTAGTTCTGTCTTTTACAACTTTTTTTCATATATAAAACATGCTAAAAGTATGGTTTTGAATCCAAAAGAATTCAAGGGTTCCATTCCTTGAAAAGAAAATTGTTGGCTTATTTAAACGTTTATACTTTTATTTTTCGAACCCCTAAATGAAAATCCTAGGTCCGCCATTGCCTATAGTAAAAAACCGGTGGGAAACTATAGGAGAAGTGTAATACTAGGGATGTTTGAATCAATTTGTACATTAGGGAAAGGCTAACATTGTTTAATATGATCTGAAGCATGTGTTATGTATTTGAGTCGCACAATGGTAGAATTTCAAGTTTAGAAGTTAAGCAAGTTGTAAAAAAAATTGGCAAAAGTTATCGCAAATTTATTTCATAAAATTCCTAAATCTGGGTAAGATGTCTCATAACATTCTCTCAATCTATAAAGGGTTAGGGAACTGACTACCCATCAAATTGTAGGACGAGCATAGTTTTCAAGGCACTAAATTGTTCATCCATACAATTTTATAATGGAGAGAAATTTGTATTTTTACAAGACTATACAAGAAAGTATATGAAGTAGGCCCCTAGCTCGGTGGAGACTTATAAAAGTGTCGTCTATTTCATATAAAAAACTTTAAAAATTGTCAAAAACCCTATAACCAAAGCCATAGGCTAGGAATTCTTCATGGATATATGTGTTCTTAGCTCAAAAGTTAAACAAAAGTTGCTCTACGTCGTGAGCTTGGTATTATTGGTATAGTTTCTTATAGGATTGTGTAAAAGGGCTCCATGAGAATAGAGACAATGAGGTTTTGTCTACCAAATGAGAAATGTTTGGGGGTGTAGCAAGATAAGGACCATCTTTTATCAGTTAATAGTTATAATAGACCCTGGATAGTAACTTAAAGCAGAAATGTGTACCAATTATCAAATTGTTGTAGTTATTCTTATTCTTGGTTGTTAATTGAGCTTACATTATGTTGTATTTTCATAGGGTGCGGAAAAATGTAAGTTACTAATGTTTCCCAAACTACACCAATAATTGGAACTAAAGTTGCAACATCCTGTAAATTTATAAGATAAAATTCTATCACGCCTTGAGCCTACACCTTGGGCGTGACCAACACTCGAAGACCATTGCTGGCCTCAAGCGGACCTTTGGTCTGACTTACTTAACCCAGGGGAAGACTATATGCATATTTATAAGGATTAATAGCATCTAACTAAACTAAATAATAACATAATCTGAGAATGTTCAAAGATTAGACATTCAACTTGGTCAAAATTGGCAATCCAAGTCTTTAACATAATAGATGAAAATGAAAAGACTCAAATGACTAATATTTGACTGTCTATGAAACCTCTAAACAACTGAGATGGAAGTTGGAACAAACCCCACAAAATCCTAATAGCTAAAATAGAAAGCAAAATAAAAGAGTCCTCCAAAATGCAAGGAAGCTCACCAACAAACTTTGAATGCTCAAGCGGATCAATAAGACGCTGGATGTTGATTCTGGTTACCTACGTCTACATCATAATACGATGTAGGCCAACTGACATCACAATAATACCAACTATTTTAATGATGTTAATAATTTACTAACTACAATCTTTATTCTTCAATGAAGATTCCAACTAATTAGATATTGGTTGGCAAGTTTACCAACATATTACATTTCTTTACTAATTTACCAACATATTTATATTTGTTCGGTAAATTTAGCAACACAATCCAGTCGTTGGTGAATGTTTGGTTAGTAAATTCATTTATGTTATTAAAATATCTAAATTATTTTTTTGTCATATTTACCAATCGATATATACTTCGTTGGTTATATTACCAACAAAAGGTGTACGCTAGTAATATTTCAGTTGGTAATCATTGATAGAACGTTGCTAAATTTTGTACCATTTTCCCACCGTATTTACCAACTAAAATACTTCATTAGGAAGATTTTTGTTGGTAATCTGTTAGAATTTTGTTGTTAAGCTTTAAAATCTAAGTCAGTTAGATATATGTTGATAATTTGTTAGTAAATACTAACCAACTTAAGTTGTTGGTGAAATATTTTGGCAATTTTTTTTTGTAGTGATCGGTTTGAAAGAGATTTCTGAAAGCAACACTTACCTGGTTATTCTCAATTCATGAATACTTAACTAAACTTATTTCATTATGAAGCAGTTTAAAACAGATGCAATAGAAAGAAAAACTTGTTTAAATACATGATATCAACTCTATTTATATAAAGGGATACTACATAACTCTGAATGTATATAAAAATATTATAAATTGATGTATATAAAAATACAATAACTTTTGTGGGAGATTTTCTAACTGACAACCATCACTATGATCCTAGGTGATGGTACAACTCTTTACCTTACGTTGCCAAGGACCATCATATACCTTTCCACCTGTATCGGACCTGAACGCACTAATTGGATCCACTAGTCTATGCTAAAAAGTACTAAGGAATCATCTAAAAAGTATGATCCTTTCTCTGCCTATGATGGGTACATGGTTTATGGGGGCTTGAGTTAATATGAATTCGTGTCCCAATATCGATGCTCAATATTACTCCAAAAATATACTAGCTCATATGTGTTTAAAACAATTTCTCTCTGGTTTGAGTAAATATTCAAACTTAGCTTAAAATCTCTCTAGGAAATCATGATTTCCTCTTTTCTGAAAAACTAGCTCAATGACTCTTTTGGAAATATCAGTTTCCTCTCTTGTATTAAATGTGAAAATATTTACTAACTTTTAGGAATACTTAGTTCCTTTATAACTTTTGGAGAGATGAACTTATCTCTTTACTCTTTAATTAACATGAAACTGGAGTCTTAAAAACAAAGGTTAAAACATTGTTAAAGACTCTTGAAAACTTAATAAACTCTACTTCAAGTTGCTTCTTAACTTCTTGACTTGACTCTTAAATTCTCTCGACATTGATTCTAACTTTCCTTGAATTGAATTATGAATTCAAGGTTATGATTCGTGTTTTTGGAAGATTTCTAGGTGTTTATAAATCATTTGAAGTAGTTAGAATCAATGGAAACTATTAATATACTTTAAAAAGACTTAAACAGACTGAATAACAAAAACTGGGTGGAAAATGTTGATTCAGGCGCGTCTGGGGTGCGCTGCACCAGCCTCACTTGACTGAGACTCCTTTCTGGACACCTCCCTATCCTTCCTGGCGCTATGGGGGCGCATTGCGCCAACCTTTTCCTTATGCATAAAATATGTCGAATTTTTCCTCTCATTTTCTGACCTTAAATTATTTTAATTCAATTATTTTTCTCAAATTCATTTTAGATTCATATACCCACATCATATATAAAAGGAGCTAATCCAATGAAATCAAGAAACAACATTTTTTATGTCAAGAAATTCACAAACCTCAACTCATGTTCAAGAACGAAAGCAATTCAAGAACAACCAACAAGAACATTCAAATTCCAATCGTTTTAAAATAATTCACTCTAAATAAAATATTCTTGGCACGTGGTGAACGAACCCAACATTATGGAAAACTCACATATGTGGTAGAAGCAATCCTTTGGCGAAAACACCAATGTTCTTTGTTAATCTTGATGAATTTGCCCTTATTTCTTTCTTCCTTTCTCTTAAGCCTAGTGTGAAAATCCCAAATTCTAAAACTGACTGAAGTTAAGTTTTGATCCCTATAAACTCCTAAAAACAGATTAAAATAATAAGGTAGTGAAAAGACTAAAATACCCTTTAAAATTTTGGAATTGGACATTTCCTTAATCCTACATCCCAACTTTCAAAAAGTATAACTCACTCATACAAACTCAGAATTACGCAAACTAGGCGGCTGGAAAGATCGTTCCAAGAGCTTTCCAACCATGGAACTACACCTAACTCATCCTGAGCTAGGAGTTATAGCCGTTCGAAGTTGACCAAAAACTCACTAATAATTTCCAAATTTCCTTATACTTTGCAAAATAAGTATTTCTCGATTTTAAACTCCTCTCTAGTATTTTCTAGTCATGAGATGTTATAAGGTCTTCCCCTTGGGAACATTCATCCTTGAATGAGGTTACTCTTATTAGACTAAGGGTAATGACATCAAGTTCAAACACCCAACGAGCAAATGCAACAACATGCTTACTCATAACTTAAAAAGTACTAAGAGAAAATCCATACCTTGGTCTGTATTTTTTCCAAATTCAAAGCGATGTGGATATCTCTTCTTCATGTCCTCTTCAACTTCCCAAGTAGCTTTTTCAACAAATTTGTTCATACAAAGGACCTTGACTGATGCTACCTCTTTTGTTCTCAACTTGCGAACTTGGTGATATAGAATTTGCACCGAAATCTCCTCGTAAGACAAGTTCTATTTTGATCCCAACATTTTCAGTTGGAATGATTAATGAAGGATCACCCAAGCACTTCTTCAACATGGAGACACGAAATACTGGATGAACCGCCGTTAACTCTTGTAATAGATCCAACTCATAAGCTACATCGTCAATTCTCTTGGATATTCTATCAGGTCCAATATATCGGGACTAAGTTTCCCCTTTCTACCAAAACTCATAACACCCTTCATGGGTGAAAATTTCAAGTAGACCCAATCATCTACTTCAAACTCCAATGATCTCCTCTTAATACCCGTGTAGGATTTTTTATGAGTTTGTGCCGTCTTCAACCTCTCTTGAATAACATTTACCTTCTCCATAGCTTGATGAAAATAGATCTGGTACTATTAACCCTTCTTCACTAACTTCAAACCATCCAATAGGAGATCTGCATCTTCTCCCATAAAGAGCTTCATAAGGAGCAATTTGGATGCTAGATAGAGAAGTGTCTTTGTAGGAAAACTTAATTAGAGGTAGGTGATCATCCCAATTATCTTTGAAATCAATCGACATTCGCTCAACATATCCTCTAAAGCCTGAATAGTGTGCTCTGCTTGCCATCTGTCTGAGGATGAAAGGCAGTACTTAAGTTCACATTTGAACCCAAACCTTTCTGAAAAGATTTCCAGAATTGTGCACCTCTATCTAAAATAATGGAAACAGGAACTCCATGGAGTCTCACTACCTCTTGAATATACAATCTAGCATAATCTTCTGCCTAATAGGTAGTCTTTACCAACAAAAAGTGGGCTGACTTTGTCATTTGATTGACAATCACCCAAATAGAATCATGTTGTCTGCAAGACCTTGGTAAGTATATGATGAAATCCATGTTAATCATCTTCCACTTTCATTCCGTAAGTTTTATATTATGAGACAAACCATTGGGCTTTAGTGCTCTACTTTAACTTGTTGGCAGTTTGGACACTTAGTAAAAAATTCGGCAATGCGCTTCTTCATACCATTCCATCAATATAATTCTCTGAAATCACGGTACATATTTGTGGAACCCAGATGAATGAAATATCTGGATCTATGAGTTTCCTCCATGATCCTTTCTTGGAGTTCATCCACCATAGGTAAACACAATCTACCTTGATATCTCAACACATCATCTCCCCCTTGTTCAAAAGCTAATACTCTTTGTTAATGAACATTTGATTTCAATTCAAGCAAAATGGGATCTTGGTCTTGCTTCTCTTTCATTTCTGACGCTAAGGATGATTCAACTCCATTCTTCACCACTATTCCTCCTTCTATGGAATCCATTAGTAGGAATCCTAAGCGTGCAAGTCTATGCACATCTTTTGCAAGTTCCTTCTTCTCTTCTTCAAGATGGGTGGTACTACCCATATACAACATGCTTAGGGAATCAACAACCTCATTAGCCTTACTTGGGGTGGTAAAGAATGCTCATGTCATAATTCTTGAGCAATTCTAACCATCTTCTTTGTCTAAGATTAAACTCTTTTTGAGTGAAAACATATTATAGTCTCTTGTGATAAGTGAATATATCAACATGAACACCATACAAATAGTGACGCCATATTTCAAGGCAAAAACTAAATCAGCCAACTCTAAGTCATGGGTTGGGTAATTCTTCTCATGAACTTTCAACTGTCTACAAACATATGTTATAACCTTGCCATTCTACATTAGGATACAACCAAAACTTAACTCTAGATGCATCACAATACACCACAAAACCTTGAGTACTCTCCGGTAAAATAAAAAATGGGGCAGTAGTCAACATCTTTTCAATTCTTGAAAACTTTTCTCACAAGCTTCAGGCCATTGAAACTTGATTGTTTTCTAAGTCAACTTCGTCAAAGCGGACGAAAACTCCTAATATCAGTTGGAGAGGTGGCTCTAGGCCAATTTTGCACTGCCTCAATTTTCTGAGTATCAACTTTAATGCCATCATTGGAAACTATGTGACCCAAGAACGCCACGTACTCAAGCCGAAAATCACACTTAGAGAACTTGGCATACAACTCTCTATCCTTCAAAGTCTGTAGAACTATTCTGAGATGGCTATCATCGTTTTCTTCATTCCTTGAACATATTACTATGTCATTAATGAAAATGATGACAACATATCTAAATAAGGTTTAAAGATTTTATTCATACTATCCATGAATGCTGCAGGCGCGTTAGTAAACCCAAAGGACATGACCGAGAATTCGCAATGCCTATATTTGGTTCTAAAGTCTGTCTTTGAAATATCACATTTGCTTACTTTTAACTGATGGTAGCCAGATCTGAGATCTGTCTTGGAAAAATAGGTTGCACCCTGAAGTTGATTGAATAAATCATTAATTCTTGGGAGAGAATACTTATTCTTGATAATAACCTTGTTCAATTAATGGTAATCTATACACATCCTAAGGGAACCATATTTCTCACAAACATGACTGGAGCGCCCTTAGGTGAGACACTTAGTCCAATGAAACCCTTATCTAACGGATCTTTTAACTGTTCTTTCAATTCTTTAAACTCTGTTGGTGCCATTCTGTATGGCGGAATAGAAATAAGACGAGTATCTGGAATGATGTCTATGCTGATGTTAATTTCTCTCTTAGGAGGGACTACGTGTAGATCATTAGAAAAAACTTCTAGAAACTCTTTTACTATATGAACTGACTGAATAATAGGTACCTCAGCACTTGAGTCATTAACTCGAACTAAGTGATATATACAAACCTTTGAAACTATCTTGACTTAAGGTACAGAATATAACGACCCTTAGGCACCGTTGAACTACTACTCCACTCTACGACTGACTCATTAGGACTCTGAAACTTGACAACTCTAGTTCTACAATCTATTGACACATAACGGCATGAAGCCAGTCCATACCTAAAATGACATCGAAATCTATCATGTATAACTCGACTAGATCAACCATGGTGTCTTTGTGATTGATGGAAATGATGCTAGAATAGACTCCCCAACAGGTGTAAAATTACAAAATGGTTCAAAGTTTCTCAGGAATAACTTCAAACTTGTTTGCAACATATGTGATTACAAAAGATAAACTTGCTTCTAAGTCTAGCAAAGCATAAACATCAAAAGCAAAGACTTTAATCATACCAGTGACAACATCTGGAGAGTTATATTGCTCTTGGAGACTCGTGATTGGATAAAGGTGATTTGCTCCTCTGCCAGTACCGAAAGCAGCTTTTTAGGTGCATCCCTCTCTGGTGGAGCAATTGATGAAGCTTGGGCTCTATTGCCGGGATTTATAACACCCTGTTTATTCTTAGGATACTCTTTTATGAAGTGACCCTTTTGACCACACTTGTAGTAACCTGTTTTTCAATCACGACCCTTACCTGAGTGGTGTCTACCGCACCTAGCACATACAGGAGCCCAACTACCTTTTTGTGTCACACTACCCTAAGATTGTGTTTTCCTAACTCTAAAATTCTGTGAATTCTGCCCATGATGCTCACTTTTTTTTCTGGGTGCAGGTGAACTAGCATATGTTGGTGTAAGTCCCTTTTTCTTCTGAAAGGATGAACAATTCACCTTACCCTTCTGCTGCCCAGACTCATTCCCTATTTTTGCTTTCTTATTCATAAACTCCTCCCTATCTCTCAGCTTCTCCTCCTCAACCTGTTGTACATAAACCATCAATCGTGAAATGTCCATGTCGCCAATAAGTATTGCTGCCCGACCCTCTTTGCTTGATAGATGACCTAACCAAGCAACAAACAAACTGATTCTACTTATCATGTCCTTAACCATCTCCAAAGCATAACGAGATAGTTGGGTGAATTTCAACCTATACTCATGCACACTTAGAGACACTTGATTAAGTGTGAGGAACTCACATACCTTGGCCTCTTTCAGTTCTCGGGGAAAGAAATACCCCAAAAAGGCCTCCTCTACACAAGCCCATCTTGTAGGTGGTGCATCCTCATCTCTACCCTCTTTGGAATGATCAAACCAAGTTCTAGCAACACCGCTGAGTTGATAGCAACTAGCTCAACTCTCTCCATATCAGCAACATGCATCATATCGAACACATTTTTTTTAGTTTCTTAATGAAGTTCTATGGGTCCTCTTTAGTGCTCGAACCAGTGAAAATTGAGATGAATTCTTGAAGTGTCAACCTCTTCTGGACGAGCTCTTTTTTGCTGCCTAACCTGGTTAGTCACCGCTTGGCTCAATATCTGGATAGCCTCATGGAATTCCGCATTGATGACTTCTCCTTAAGGTTGCACGTGTGGTGCATTAGGTACCCCTTCCTCTTGTGGCTCAACATTCCTCCTCGTTGGACAACCTCTTACGATTCTTCGTAGAGGCATGATTATTTGAAAACACGCGAAAGCACGAATTAGAGAGAAACTTTTTAGATGTCCAACTCTAACGCACAAAATGAATGTGAAAGAAATGATGAAATTCCTAAATGTTGGAACTTCATAATTATAGACGTGGAGCGCTTCATGATGATAACTAGGACTCTACATACATGGCTTCATAGAATCCGTAGGACTCTTGAACTCTGTGCTCTAATACCAAGTTTGTCACGACCCGAGCCAACACCCCGGGCATGACTAACACTCGAAAACTATTACATGCCTCAAGCAGACCCTTGGCCTGACTTACTTATTTCAGCAAATTTATAAGGATTAATAGCATCTAACTGAACTAAATAATAACATAATTAGAGAATGTTGAAAGATTAAACATTCAACTTGGCAAAACTGGCAAGCCAAGTCTTTAACATAATACATGAAAATGAAAAGACTAAAAGGAATAACATTTGACTGTCTATGAAGCCTCTAAACAACTACTGAGATAGTTGTCGGGACAAACTCCACAACATCCTAACTAAAATAGAAACCAAAATAAAAGAGTCCTCCGGAATGCAAGGAGGCTCACCAACAAACTCAAAATGCTCAACTTGGATCAATGGCCTTGGATGTTGATCCTGGTTACCTGCGTCCGTATCATAATACGATGCAGGCCAACTCACATCATTACATTGAATATACGAGTATGAGAGTTTGAACGCTAACAAATATAGGCTTGAAAGAGATTCTGAAAGAAATACTTACCTGACCCTTCTCAACTCATGAATACTTAACTAAACTCATTTCATTATAAAGCAGTTTAAATTAGATGCAATATAAAGAAAAGCTTGTTGAAAGACGTGATATCAACTCTCTGTATATAAAGAGACATAAAATAACCCTGACTGTATATAAAAATACAATAAACTGATGTATATAAAAATACAATAACTTTTGTGGGAGATTCTCTAACCGATAACAATCACCATGAGCCTAAGTGATAGTACAACGTTTTACCTCATGTTGAAAAGGACCATTTTATATCTTACCATTGGTATAGGATTAGAACTCACTAAGAGGATCCACTATTCTATGCTAAAAAGAACAAAGTAATCATGTAAAAGTATGATCCTTTCTCTGCCCGTGATGGCTACATGGTTTATAGGGGCTTAAGTTAATGTGAACTCGCGTCCTCATATCGGTGCTCAGTACTACTCCTAAAATGACTTAGTTGATATTTGTTTAAAACAACTTCTTCTCTAGTTTGAGATAACTACTCAAACTTAGGTTAAAAGCTCTCTTGGGAATCATGGTTTTCTCTTTACCGAAAACCTAGCTCAATGGTTCTTTTGGAAATCTCAATCTCCTTTCTTGTATTAAATGTGAAAACATTTACAAACTTTTAGGGAATGCTTAGTTCCATTATAAGTTTTGGACAAATGAATTCTACTCTTTACTCTTTACTTAACACGAAATCGGAGTCTTAAAAACAAGGTTAAAACATTGTTAAAGACTCCTGAAAAAACTTAATAAACTCTAGTTCAAGTTGCTTCTGAACTTCTCAACTTGACCCTTAAGTTCTCTTGACTTTGATCTTAACTTTCCTTGAATTGGATTATAGATTCAAGGTTATGATTCGTGTTTTTGGATGATTTTTAGGTGTTTAGAAATCATTTGAAGTAGTTATAATCAATGGTAAGTTTTAATATACTTTAAAAGGACTTAAACAGACTGAATAACAAATAGTGGGTTAAAAATGCCGACTCGGGTGCGTTTGGGGCACGCCTTGCCATTTTCACTTGACTGAGGCTTCTTTCTGGCGCACCGCCCTTGGTTTCCTGGCTCTATGAGGGTGCGTAGCGCTAACCTTTTCCTTAGGAAAAAATATATCAAATTTTCCTCTCGTTTTATGACCTTAAATCATTTTAATTCGATTTTTTTTCTTAAATTCACTTGAGATTCATGTACCCAAATCATATATACATGGATCTATCCCAATGAACTTAAGAAACAACACTGTCTACATCAAGAAATTCACAAACCTCAACTCATGTTCAAGAACGAAAGCAATTCAAGAACAACCACAAGAACATTCAATTTCCAATCGTTTCAGAACTATTTCACACTAAATAAAATATGCTAGGAACGTGGGTGAACAAATCCAACATTACGAAAAACTCACATACCTAGTAGAATCAGTCCTTTGGCGAAAAACGCCAACGTTCTTGGTTAATCCTGATGAATTTGCCTATCCCTTCTTCCTTTCTCTATTCCTTTCTCCTTATCCCTAGCGTGAAAATCCCAAATTCTAAAACTGGATAAGTTCAAGCTTGACCCCTATTAAAATTCCTAAAAATGAATTAAAATAATAGGGTATGTAAAAGACTAAACTACCCTTTAAAATCTGAAATCGGACATTTCCTTAATCCAACAACCCAACTTTCAAAGGGTATAACTCACTCATACAAACTCAGAATCGCGCAAACTTGGCAGCGTTGAAAAGATCGTTCCAAGAGATATCCAACCATATCTTGAAATAAACCTAACTCATCCTGATCTAGGAGTTATGTTCGTTTAAGTTAACCAAAAACTCACTTTTTAACTTACTTAAATTTCTAGATTTCCTTAGACTTTACAAAACAAGTATTTTCTGATTTTAAACTCCTTTCTAGTTCTTTCTAGTCGTGAGATGTTACAATTCAAAACCATTCTCCGTATATATACTGGACCGTACCGATGATTCCTAATCGTTCATAGGTGTTAAGGTCAACTATTTAATGTGGCAAGAGTTTTGGAGATGTATTAAGGTCATAATAATCCTTTAGCACAAAGTTGAGTTGAAAGTTTCTCAACGGATTGAGTTTCGATATAAGTTTTACATGGTCTCTTCAAACAAAAATACTTATTAGAATATGCTGAGTTATGTGTTCAACTATCCATAAAAATTAAAGGCCTTAGAGTCTTCTTTTCAACGTCGCTGATTGCTTGTCAATTTGGGGTGGGTGTTAAAAGTTATGGTCATTTCAGTTTTAATTGATAATTTTGAATGAGATGTGAACCAGCTGTGAGCCCCAAATGGGTCTTATATAGGCCGACAAGAACCCTTTCAAGACAATTTTAATTTGTTTTGTTTTTTGCTTTTTAACCACTCTTTCAAGACTTAGAAGTGGTTTTCTCTCATCCTCCTTCACCAAGGCAATTCTTTCTCTAATTATTTGATGTTTTCAAATCAAATTACTTCATCTAATTTAAATTGTTAATATAGATCTTAACTTTGACCATAGGGTTTTCAAGAAGATAATTCAAGAATTTTGGGAAAAGATTTTTTTGATTGTTCTTCATTAAGTTAGGATTCTTAATTTGTCAAGATCTATGAAACATTTAAGGTATGTAAAATTATCATCGTGGGTAACTTAATTTTTTGTCATACTCAACCTCTATAGTTTCAACTAGTAAGATCAAAGTTAAATTTTTTCCTCCAATTTTTTTGATTTTGAATCATCTTTGTTTCCAATTGTTGATCCTATGATTGAAATTATATTGTACTTCTTATAATTGATGATTTTCCAATTTATGGATCATGTTGACTCTACCACAACGATCTTTCTTAGCTAAAGTTATTTGAAAACCTTATCATAGTATTTCATATGTATTTTTTTCATGAGTAAAGTATATTACAAGTTCTAAACATGTTTTTTTTATAATAAAGATTAAAATAAAATATATTTAGCCTCAAGTACATCAATTTAAAAAAGATGTTACACCTCACGAATTCCACTCTAGGATCCGAACCATTTCTCATAAGTGTATCAGCTTGGATCGATTTCCTATTGTTCATAGGTGTTAAAATTCATTTCTAATTTTGAGAAGTGTATCTGATGTGGTTTAGGTCAAAAGAGACCTCTAACACCAAATCAATTTCAAAGCTTCTCTATGGATTGAGTTTTTCCATGAGATCATGACAAAAACATCTTCAAACAACCACATCTCTTAGAATATGAAGAGTTAGTGACCTACAACTTGTCTATCTATATCTATCTATCTATACTACCTTAAATCACGAACTCCATAACCTGAATGTTTAATTACTATAATGCCCCCATGTCCCCAACCTAAAATAATTAATTTAGTATGTCTTCTATATACTATATTATATTATTTTCTTATTTATTTATAACACACACATACACACAACTAACACCTTTTCACATTGATAATTTTGACTTTTCTGAAAAGTTATGATTTTTGAAAGAATGTGACTTTTCTGATAAGTTGTGACTTTTATGAATGGTAGTGATTTTTTCAAGGATTGTGACTTTTTAGATAACACACAATAAATATATTTTCACACTATACTTTTTAGATGCAACAAGGAGAACGAAATATTCTTTGTTGTCTATAAATAGAGGGGGTTTTCCACAATAACTATGCGAGGAAAAAGGGTTTGGTCAAAGTCTTGAATATTCAAAAATACATTTAACAAGTGCTCCTATATTTTCAATGTATTTAGTTGAACTTTTATTTTGTTAAGTTTAAAATAAAATATTTTTTAGGGTTGGTGGAGGATATTCTTTTATTCTAACTTATTAATGTGACATATTTAAGACCATAGAATTGAAGGAAATGTTTTATACATTCTACATATCCTTAGTTTAATACCAAAAATTAAAAGTCTTCTTTATTCTTAAAAACTTTCATATCAAATGAAAATTAGACATATCTATATTTATCTATACTACCTTAAAAGCATGAA
This sequence comes from Solanum habrochaites, assembly GCA_027704765.1. NCBI lineage: Eukaryota > Viridiplantae > Streptophyta > Magnoliopsida > Solanales > Solanaceae > Solanum > Solanum habrochaites. Next base: position 57,519,084 of record JAKWJA010002500.1, read on the forward strand.
TACGTAGCTTAAATGATAAATTATTCTCATACGCCAACTTAAAAACAAACATAAATATATATCCTATATTTTATTTTGTATATTTTTTTTTATATTAAAAGCAAATACCTTTTCACGTTGAGGGAGTACTACTTTTTGAAGAGTTCTGACTTTCCAAAGATTATGAATTTCACGATTAGTTGTGACCTTTTCAATGGATTTTGACTCTTCTAAAAGGTTGTAAATTGTTTTTCATAATGCACAATAAGGAGCTTATCATACTACCCTTTATTGACTATAATAGAGGGGTTTCTGTACATTTTAAAACTACAATTTTTAAATATTTTCTATTGTTGTTGTTCTTCTTAAACCACTCAATTATCTTGCATATGTTATATTAATTTATTTATATTATATTACATTATATTAAAATAAGACACCTTTTGATATTGAATGATTATAATTTTTCTAAAGAGATGTGTCTTTTTATGAGCTGTGACCTTTCGAAGGATTGTGACTTTTACAAATGGTATGATACTTATTTTCTTTTCTTAAAATAGACATTGAGTAATTTTGAAGATTAGCGTAATTTGAAGACTACATAACTTGAATGTTAAATTACTATTATACCCAAACTAAAAGCACTCAATTTCGTATATATTCTATATTTTATATCGATATTTATTTATATTATATTATAAGTAGAAATTCCAACAATCCAAAAATATCTAAGCAATAAACTATAGGGGAGGGAGGAGAAGGTATATTTAAGAGTTGTAATTAAGAGATTTAAAGAGTGACAATATTTATTTTACATATCACAATTAATTTGAAATAAAAATAAAATAGATAAATACAATTTGGAGGACATAAAGAGGTGTCACATCACCTTATCTATATCTAAATTATATTATCAATAAATATGTGATTTCAAATATAGATTTGACAACATTAGGTAGTGAACATATGAAAATTTACATCCACAATTCATAGAAAATTATACGTTAATATTTCATTTATAATTGTTTGCTTAAATTTTTTATTAACTAATGTTGCGTTGTTTTTAAAATAGTGTACTACATGGTTTCATCCAAAATGCATCCCTAAAGTGGCCTAATAACCTACATAATTTTGGAAATTGAAGGTTCCACTTTGATGATCCGTCAAGTATTTTCATGATGCGACCTTTATATTATCAATTTGACCGATGCGATTCATTAAAATGTCATTTTCTTTAATTTTCATAGTCTTCTTACGTTCTAAAAGGGGTATTCTTGAACTTTTACCCTCAATCAACTATTCTAAACCCGTATTATAGTCTAATAATGTCCTAATACGAATAAAAACTTCTACACTACCTATTTCTCCTTCTCCAAAGACATAAGAACATCAAGAAGGGGGTCTCTCCATGTTAAAGATTCTCTTTCAAGGTTCTTCATTCAATATTTATCATTAAGGTATGCAAGGCTATTTGCATGTATGGAAGCACCTTTTTCTTCCCACGAATTGTGTCTCCATGGTTTTAAAGAATTCTCTAGGAATGAATTAGAGTTATGGAGAAATCTCAAATTCTTGAATTGTCTTCTTGAAAACGAAAATAATAAAATTAGTGATGATAATAAAGTAATCATAAATAATAAAGGGAAGGGATGTACTCCATTAGATGTGAATTGTCAATCAAGTACGTTTGGATCACTAACATGAAACATATAAGTTTTAAAATGACATTTATTATATATTATATCATGGTTAAGCTTCCATCAAATCATAGAATTTATAAAAAATAAAAGCTAAGACTCGTACGAAATGATAATTGTTAGCTATATTTGATATTTTTCATTTTTTTAATTGACAATAAAAAGTTCGTTGATAGCTTCACTTTCTCCTCACTTTTTTCCTGATGACTATCTTTTCAAGTGGACGACTTAGTACGCAAACTATCTTCAATATTAGTAGAATACCTATCAATAGCTGAGTGAAATGATGGGGAAGGGAATTCAGATGAAAATACTATGTATTTATCATAGTGTCTTGGTTTTTGAGTTTGGTTATACATATTTTTGTTCAGATATTGGATTTATTTCAATATCTATCTTTATATATTCTTAATTTCATTATAGTGGTACCACAAAGTTGTTGTTGTTGTTATTGTTGTTGTTGTTGGTGTTGTTATTGCTGTTGTTGCTGTTATTGTTGCTATTAGTGTTGCTGTTGTTGGTGGTGTTATTGTTGTTGTTGATGTTGTTGCTGTTATTGCTTTTGCTATTGTTGTTGTTATTGTTGTTGTTGCAGTTTTTGTTGTTGTTGTTATTTTTGGGTTGTTGCTGTTGTTGTTGTTGGTGTTGTTGTTGGGTGTTGTTTGTTTTTGTTTATAGTGGTGTTTTGTTGTTTTTTGTTAGTTTGTTGTTGTTTTTGCTGGTGTGCTGGTTGTTGGGTGTTGCTGGCTTTCCTTTGTGGTTTTTTTGTTTCTTTTTTGTTTTTTTGTTTTTCCTGTTTCTGCTTATGGGGTCTTTTTTTTTTTTTTTTCATTGCTTCGTGTTTTTTTGCTGTTATTTTTTTTCGTCTGTTGTTGTTGTTGTTGCTCGCTGTTGCCTTGGTTGTTGCTGTGGTTGTTTATTGTTTGGTGCTGGGTTGTTTGTTGCTGTTGCTGTTGTTGTTGTTGTTTGACAAACATGTTGTATGATGAATTTGTTGGAATTTTGGTTTTCATTTTTATTCTTGAAATTGTCATGAGAGTTTGAGTTAAATGGCAACCATGTTTATTATTAATTTTTTTTTATTGAAAGAGGAATATCTTGGTGAATATTGTTGCATTGTTTTATTGGACTGAATCAATATATTTTCTCTAAAGTAATCGAAAAAGCTTGTTGACAATTATTGATTGAATCTTAAGGACAAGCAGTCTAAGGATGTTATTTTCTTATGAATACTCATTAACATGTTCTTGCATATTATAATCAGTGGGTTAAATGTAACATATCAGAAGTTTGAAAGATGAGAAAGGAAATAAAAAAGAGAAGAAATTCTTTGAAGTATTGGTCAACGAGACAAACTTATAACCCCTAGGAATTTCAACAAGCTGTAGGAATAGAATCTTAGAACCTAGAATGGAGTTGTGAAAAATTAATTTTCTAAAATTTGACCTAAATTGTGACTAAAAATAAGCCTTGGTGATCTATCTTCCTTCTCTTATTCCCCTAGACCATGACGTATTAGATCCCCATTAATGAGAAAAGATATTTTCAACTAAGGTCTTCAAGTTTAACCCAATGATGAATGTTTTTTCCATTCCTCAACCTCTAAGAAGTCGTAGAGCAAACACGATGAATCATAGGATAAATGACGAGTCGTAAATGGGTTTAGTAGGATATTTTCAGACTTTAGTGAAATATTAGACTTAAGCTCGGGTTCCGCAGATGGGGTTTACTGATAAAAAAAATTTGACAGACCGTAGAAATTTCTAGTGGAAAATAATTGAAATTTAGGTTTCTGAAATTTGTTCCACGGTTTACCAGAACGGACTGTAGAAATTCCAGGTTGTAGGTCCCAACCATAGGAATCATCAAAAAGTTACTTTAAGGGTATTTAAGTCTTTTCATATGCATATAGTACCTATTAGAAGTCATTTTACCCCTATTTCTAAGTCGTGTAACTACTTTTATATTTCTAAAACTAACCTAACTCTATCATTCTCTCAAATTCCCAAATATCATCCCCTTAAAATCCTCTCAAAGCTTCAAGGAAGAAATAAAAGGTTCAAACTTCAAGGGTTCAACAAGCTTCAAGTCTCCTTTTTCCTCCATTACTTTTGGGCTTAAATCATCAAGGTATGTAGGTCCTCGTCAATGGGTTTCATTCACCCATTGATCCCCAAGGTTAATTTTCTCTAATTATCCAATTCAATTTCAATCAATTTGATTTTGTTTTCATTCAAATCTTCATGAGTTCTATTTATGTTAATTCAATTGCTTGAATGTAATGTTATTATAGTTTATTTAACCTAATTACATTCTTTCTAATTGATATCACACGAATCCGTGCATTGATCATGAATTTTTGACTATGAACGCTAAAAGACATGAATTTATGAATGAACGATGAATCTATGATTTGATGTTTACATGAAGGTATGCATGATTTCTAGAAACAAATGTATCGTGAATTAGGTTACTTTAAGATGAGCAACAACAAAATTATGAAAGGTTTTCTGACACGTTTGATTCAAGATTTAAAGAGTTACTCTGTAATGTTTTAAGCTTCGAATAGTATTTGAAGTGTATTTTTATATGGATGATTATATGTTTGTGAAATTCATTATCCTGTTGGGATTTCACTTAGCACCAAGAGAACTTTGAGGTGGAGGCTCAAAATAAGGTAGTCTCTAATAGCAACCTTTAGTTCCAAACTACGTGCCCGCATAGATCTACCTTAGATGACCTAACTAGTGGATCTACATATAGAATATGATATGATATGGAGTTCTACCATAACTATTATACTCTCGCTTCTTGATGTGAGAGTTACATTGGATTATATGTTATAATTTGCGTAGTCTATTGTCGGTTAAAACTAATATTCCACTAAATGATCTATGTTTATTATCAAGATTTTAAATGAATATTTTCTTTATGGTTTTAAAATGCATTGACCATGTTCATGATTTATGATGTTTCTTTAAATATTTTACCATGCTTAGCTTGGTCATGTTTTTCGTGTTTCAATTGTGGCCTCTTATGATCCTGTTTTACATTTTTGTGCATGTACCTCATACTTAGTATATTCTATATACTAATAAATACTTGTATCTATATTGTTTCACTAATATAGGGTACGATGATATTCCAACTCTCGTCCCTGGCTATTTGTCTTGACCATTTGAAGTTCAAGAGATGGTAAGTCCTCATGTTTCGAGGTCCATGTTACTTTTACTGCATTATCATTTTTTTAGTTATCAGACATTGTACTTAAATACGGGTTACATCCCGACCACTTCTTTTATGTTATAGATAGCTTGTCATGTCTTTGTTAGAATTTTTTTTATATGTACTCAAACATTATACTTTGATATGATTTCTCTAATTTTTCTTATATTGTGTGAATGTATTTCAAGTGGCTTGTGTATGACCTCTCAAAGTGTTATACACCATATCACATCTATGGTGAACTTTGGTCATGACAAACTTGGTATTCATAAGGTTTGAGGATGTCTGACAAGCCACATTGAGTAGGATATTGTTCATGAATATGAAATACGCCACATTTATGAATATGAGGCTGCAAAGCGTTTAGGAAACTTCACTTCTTTTATTACTCTAAAGTATTTCCATAGAGTCTATACTTATAAAGTTCCTTCTCCTAAATCGTGTTCAATCATTTTCAAGATATGATGGTACCAAGGTTCCTCAAGTTCCGGTTGACCTTTTTGGCCGAGCAAATGACTTATGTCAAATTCTGAGCCATTTTCCAAGTGTTTGCTCAAGCTATGATGGTATAAGTAAATATAAATTTCTTCCATGGTTCTAAGATTAATGAAGATCCTCTAGATCCCTTGATGAGATGTATAAGGTAGTAAGAATCATAGATTTTTTATGGTAGAGAAGGTAGAGTTTGTCGCTTATCAACTCAAGGGTGTTTCTCAAGTTCGACTTGAACAATAGGAAGATTGAGAGGGTTATTGATGCAAGTTCTCTTGATTGGGAGGAATTTAATGAATCTTTTCTTGCCTCTTGAAATGAGAGAAGTAAAAGTGGTTGAGTTCATTAATCTTCGTCAAGTAACTATGAGTGTGAAGGAATATTTATTGAATTTCACTCAATTGGCTAAGTATGCTTTGGATATCTTTTCCCACTTTAGGGAAAGGATGAGCAAGTTTATGTTGGGTGTGTCCGACTTGATTGTCAAAGAGTGTCATATATCCATATTTATTAATAAGATGGATGTATCTCGTATGTTGATACATGCCCAATAAATTGAGGAGGAAAACTCAAGGAAAGGACAAAAAAGTTCAAGAGGGAAAGTACCAGTGATATTGACTTTTCTTATTCTAGGTACAATCGATAAGGTTATTCTAAACTTTGGCGAAGGTTTTCTAATCAAGGTTCTCAAATGCCATGACTCCTAAGTTCAACAAGAATAAAATTTCTAGCCTTAAACCTCAAGGAGGTAGTGGTAATGGATATTCTATTTTCACTTGCACAAGGTATGGTAAGTAACACGATGGCAAGTGTTTAGCCGATACGAATGGTTTTTTTGGTTGTAGAAAAAGTGGATACAAAGTGAAGGATTGTCCATTGTAAGTTTGCAAGGGTAAGGTATGGTAGGAAAGATCAACTTAGTTTTTCTTGTTTAGGTGATCCTCATCAGAATAAATTCTATGCTTTTCAGACTTGACACAATCATAAGACTTCTCCGAATGTGGTGACTAGTATGTTGAAAGTATTTTACCTCGATGTTTATGCTTTACTTTATCCGAGTGATACTTTTTTGTTTGTTACTCCTTATGTAGTCGTGAGATTTTGATGTTTGACCCAAAATCCTTTAGAATCCCTTTCACGTTTCTACTCTTGTTGGAAAGGCTAGAAAAGGGATCAAACGGGCATGTTGAGAACCCAAAAGTGGACCATTGAACCCTCCACGAAGTCCTAAATGAGCCGTGTAAGGGACCACGGTCCGTTTCGGCGATCGTGCTATGTTACAAAATCTACCCCATGTAGATATCCCTCCCAAAGATGCCTAGATGGCTCGTAGTGAGGTTGACGGACCGTCTAAGGGATCGTCAAGTTACCTACTCAAACAGGGGTTTCTCCCCTAGTCACTGGACAAGGACCACAAATGCCTAAACGTCCCGTAAATTCCCACACAGACCGTGAAATCTTCTGTAAAAGAGGTTTATCATACTTAAAATGTAGTGCCAATTTAAAATGATTATATCTTTGAGCACAAAATAAATTAGGTGGCCCATAACCTATAAATCAAAGATCTTCGATTCCTCTTTGCAACACCACTGAATTTGCTTAATCTCAAGCTCAGTGTAAAAAGTTATGCCCAAAATAATGAAGCCTTTCCGGACGGAGTTTCTTCACGACCCGCTAGACAAGTCGTGGTGGTCTAAGACGACCCATGAAGGCTCTTTTTAAGTCACTTTGTCAGCTTTTAAGTTAGGGGGAGGGGAGTAGACAGGGAGGGAAAAAAAAGTAAATTGTATAAGTGATGGATTGAGTATAGAAGTAAACATAATGAGGTTACATTGTGGGTGGTGTTATGGAGGTGAGGAGAAGATCTTTTGGGGATGGGAGGGAGGTTGATTGCGATGGGTGCATGGGCTTAGGTACCGGTTAGTGACGGGGATAGGGTTAAAGAGGAGGTGTGGATGGAGGGGTTGGCGTGGTGAGTGAGTGTCGGGGGGGATCGTGTGTTAGATGGGAGCATAAGGAGGTAGAGGGGGTTTGTGTGGGATGGCGGAATACGGGTGGGAGGGAAAAGAGGGTGATGGAGAGGGAAGATGTTTGCAAGGGTGGTTCTGTTTTTTATCTTTTCGTCCCCTTTTTTTTCCTCCTTCTCTCCTATAGACTTCCTGGTTCTTTTCCTCTTACCCTCCTCCCCCTCATCTCTTGCCTTGGTTCCGCCTGTTCCTCCGCCTGTCCTCCCGCTCGCCCCCCAATTCAATTAATTCTCTCAAATTTCCAAAAGAAGATCAAGTCATCCTCTCAAATAATTCTCTCTGAAAGGAAGAAGAAGAAGTCAAGTTAGGGTTTCAAGATCAAGTCTCCAAATTTATTTATTGCTTAAGGCTTTTGAACTCCAATGTATCATAGTGTTTACCTATGGAGTTATTTCCTCCATAATGTTCGTAAATTCTCCAATTGAAGTTATGGTTTGCTTCTATACCATGGGTTCCTTTCAATGTTGATTTAGTTGATCTTTTTATGAAGTATTATACATGATATGAGATAAATCTATGTTTTATAAAATGAATCCCCAACCCATGCATAACCTATGTTTTCTAAGCTATGATGATATAATGTGGGTTTTAAACTATGAAAGATGAATTTATGAAGATATACATATTTTATGAAAGTAATGCTTATGACTCAAGAAAGCTTATAGATGTAACACTCCGGAAATGCCATGACTTACGCTAGAGCTTAATCTATTGAATAATATTTAAAATGATGTTTGTTTTAAAAGATAAAGAATATTTTATATAGTTTTCGAAAATGACACTTTGTTAGAGTCATCACTTAATTTTTTTTATGAAAAATCAACAAAACTTAGTTTTCGAAAAGATTTAAAAAGAAAACCTTAAGAAAACTTTAGAGGGGGTTCGGGAATTCTCATTAATATTTTGGAAAGGTTTTTACGAAACCTAAAATATTCGCTAACTCGCGATTATCTTACAACTAACTTTTGTTTGGCTTAAAATAATTTTAATTTAATTCAATGTTCATTTGAAATCTTTAGGGAAGTGGAATATCAATCTAACTATCCAAGAAAGTTTCTTAACTTGCAAAATTTATTATTTTTTGGGCATTTTTAGAGTCAGTTGATTAGTTTGAATAGTTAAAACAGAATAGCGTTTTGTGGGGATTTTAAATTTTAACCCTAAGACTAACGACAACAAACAATCAAGTAAGCGATAAAGTAAAAGAAAGAGAGAAGAGAGAGAGAGGGAGTTGGGTCCAAATTTGATTTCTGTCCACCTGGACCGGTACTTGGACCCATTTGTTTTGGGTTCCTGACTTATTTTAACAGTACATGTCCTAAACTAACAATATAATAATAAAGAACATGATGGGGCCTTAGGTCCGAAAAAAAATACAATTATGTGAAAGAAAAAATGGTGGGCTTTTTGGCCCAACTTCTTCAACTCTCTTCCTCCTCGAATTCTTTCAACTCCAAAATTTGTTGATTAACTCCTATGGTTTGTTGACTCGAGGAAAGCGAAATTTAAGCCTTTGCGGTCATCTCAAAATGCAAGGATACATATATGAGTTCGGGGCAAACTTCAATAAATATCCCGTGCGACATAGAAAAATAAAAAACATACATTAGTAAAAGTTCTTTCCAAAAATGGGTTACATCAATTTAAATTACATGGACAACAACCCACATAATAAATTATAATAATGACACATGTAAATGCTATATGAATTATGTTCATATTTTAACAATCCTAACAATATGCATTAGCATTTAATGACGTAAAGCTTTTAAAGAAATGAACAGATTGACTAAGTCATGGTAAAAGTTAAACACCAAAGTCATATTAATTGGAACAATCTAAGTGCATAAGAAAACAATGCAGTTCAAAATACTACGTGTATAAAAACACTCCAAACTCACTCTTCACTATATGGAAGCAGCAATTGCAATCAATAAATTCTTTCCACCTACTCTACTACATATCAAAAAGAACAGATAACACTATAAATTTTAAGTGGTCATTGACCACCCAAGGAACAATTCCAGAAATTAAAATAATCGCACATAAGCAACTTAGAACAAGTTATATCTGTGCCTTAACTAAATCTTCATCCCATTTCTAAGTACAATGACCCAAGGACTCATGCCCAACAAACCGAACCAATGAATCAAGAGAATTTGATACCAAGTTAAGGTAATATTATTAAGGGGGCAAAAGATATATCCAATGCGACAAACATAAGACTAATTCCCTGTTCAAACAAAAAAATATGCAAATGATCTGCTCTAGTTAAAATCCCCCTCATACATGAGAAAGAATAAAAATTTGAACATGGATGCTAGTGTTATTATCATCTTAAAACATAGAATCGAGACTATCGAGATCAAAGAAAATCACAACCACAAAACCATAACAACACCTAAACCCTAAGCCTCTTTGGCTATTTCGAATATGACTTCAAGTGGTAACAAAAGAAAGCTTGAAGATAGTAAATGATTTAATCCCACGGCCTTCAAGCAAACATATGATAAGGAACAAAGTAAACTCGGACAGAGGAGTAGAGGAACGACAACAATGAATACAAATTGGCAACATTTTGATTAACAAAACCAGAGTAAATGCCCAATAATGGATGCATAACGTATTCAGCTACCAAAACTCGCGACCATAATCACCAGCTACAGCCACAAAGCGATGGCCCTTAACACGTTATAAACTACACGAGGAAAGATGAAGGAATATTGGATTGAGGCCTTGCCTTTCTAACCGGGCCGGCGAAACATTGGGGAACAAGCTGAGAATAGGACTCACCACAAAGCAGAAACAAACAACGGACAAATAATCACAACGCGGCACACTTTTAGACAGAGATATAAATCTCCAAAACTAAACGAACTATTTCCTCTGTTTCTTTGGAGAAATAAGTGTGTACCTCAACTATTTTACCTTAAACAGTAGTGTATTCTTGCTCATGAAATTCTACAAAAAGCCAATAATTTTTTCTCTCCTCTCTCTTTTTCTTCAAACAAAAAAACTCCGATGATTCCTCTCCCAGCTCCCAAATATTTATCCAAAAGAAAAGCCAACCAAAAAAAAAATCTCTGCCCAACTAAAATCTCAAAGCCCCCTTTATAGAGAAGCAACACAAACTTCTATAGAGGGAAAATCAGGGCCACACATCTGGCAGGGAAAAGGGCAAAGTTGAAATTCCGAATAAAAAATCACATCCCAAAATTGAAATTCAAAAAAGAAAACTTTCACTAACAGGGGATACATACTTTTTCCATGAAATTTTGACCCTTTTTGGAAGAGGAAAGGGCGATAGATGGATGGATGGTTTTATCGTCCTTCAGGTGCGACGTGGAACGATCTCACACCCCCAAGGACGAGCACGCGGACTGCTCTTGCTGTTAGGATAGTACAAATGCAAAGAAAAAATTGTCAAAAAGCCGAATCAACAAAGAGGTGGAAGGGACGTTAGAACGTAAGTGCTCACTCGGGAAGAGCATCGTTGGCTTTGTGCATCGCTACTGAGGCAACTTCTTGTGTCTCTATTTGCAGGGAAGAAGACGCGTTCAGTTACCCGTTCTCTGGTTGCTTTGCGTGAAAAGAAAAGGAAGAGAGAACGTAATGGGTTGGCCCAAAGGAAATACAATGGTGGGATGGGGAATTATGTTGGGTCGACTTAAAGGGATTTAGAGAATAGGCTGGATCAAATTATTTGAAAGCTAGAGATTTGAATTGAGGGTTGGGCTGGCTGCAATTGGCCAATAAATGGACCAAAATTCGGTATTGTATTATGGTTGCATGAGTAAAAATTTCAATTGAGCGAAATGATTCACAAATCCGACGTAGTCAAATTGAATTAATATTTTAATCAAGAGATTTAATTAGCAATTCTGCTAATCACTAAATAAAGTGAATTAATAAAAACTAATCGATAAGTTTCTCAATTCTGACGAAGTAAAATAATTAATTTAGCTAAAAAATAATTAATTTTAAATATAAGTCGATTAATTTGACTTCAAAACTAAAACTTTAATGAAATAATTGTCTAAAAAATGTAAGAAAAGAAAGACGTTAAAAGCCATACGATGTATCAACTTCTTCTGGCTGGATGTTGCATCTTCAGGATAACTCTCGGTCTCTGCTTCAACATGGGAACAATGGAGCGGATGTTCTTTCAGCTCTATATCTAGATGATTAATATAATCAGTATCCGAATGTTTAATCATTGAGGCGATGGTGTCAAGAGCATTAGCCAAATCTTTTTGTGTTCTGGGGTATGTCTGAACTCAATCCTACAAAATCTTCTGCACAACTTCTGTATATACTGCACGTGTGGTGTAATCTTCGGTTCTTCACAACCCATTATCCTTGAACCTAATGAATCAACAAATCTGACTCTCCAATGACCAGTAACTCATCAATGGCCATTTTCAAACCAAGAACACAAGCTTCATATTCAGCCATGTTGTTCATGCAATTAAATCGGAGTTTAGCTGTCATGGGATAGTGTTGACCAGATTCTGACACTAAAACTGCTCCAGTACCTCTTTATTGATAATTTTCCTCTCCATCAAAGAATAAACTCTAGCCAGGATATGTTTCAGAAATATCTTCACCCATAAATGATACTGCTTCATCAGGAAATTAAGTCTTGAGAGGCTCATACTCTTCGTCGACAGGTTTTTCTGCAATATGATCAGCCAAGGCGTGTGCTTTTATCGCCTTATGAGTCACATACACAATATCAAATTCACTCAAAAGCATTTTCCATTTAACTAACTTTCCGGTCGGCATCGCCTTCTGGAAAATATACTTCAGTGGATCCATCCTGGAAATGAGATATGTAGTATAAGAAGACAAATAATGTCTCAATTTCTGAGAAATCCAAGTCAAAGCACAACATATTCTCTCCAGAAGAGTATAACGAGACTCGTATGGAGTGAACTTCTTGCTTATAAAATAAATAGCTCGTTCTTTCTTCCCTGTCTCATCATGTTGACCAAGTACGCATCCAAATGCATTATCTGAGACGGACAGATATAGCAACAAAGGACTCCTCTTAAGCGGAGGAACCAACACGGTGGATTGGACATATAGTTCTTCATAGCATCAAAAGCAGTCTGACACTATTTTGTCCATTTTGTCAAAGCATCTTTTTTTAATAGCTTGAAGATAGGCTCACACACCATAATTGATTTGAGCTATGAATCGACTAATGTAGTTCAAACTCCCTAAGAAACTCATCACATCCTTCTTAGTCTTTGGAGGCGGTAACTCTTGAATTGCCTTAATCTTGGAAGGGTCGAGTTGTATACCCCTTTTGCTGACTATAAATCCCAACAACTTGTCGGTCGGCACTCCAAAAACACATTTGACGGGATTTAGCTTTAAGTTGTAACGACACAGATGGTTAAAGAACTTTCTTAAATGAGTCAAGTGGTCTGAGCTCTCGCGGGACTTAATTATGATGTCATCTACATAAACCTCGATCTCCTTGAGAATCATGTCGTGAGACATAGTCGTCATAGTCTCGTATAAGTATAACCAACATTTTTAGACCAAATGGCATCACCATGTAATGATATACACCCCAAGGCGTAATAAAAGTTGTCTTTTCCGCATCTTTTTTGTCTATTAAGATCTGATGATAACATGTGTATCAATCCACAAACGACTGCATTTCATGCTTAGCACAGTTATCGATCAAAATATGAATGTTCGGCAACAGAAAATTATCCTTTGGACTTGCTTTGTTGATAACTCTATAATCAACACATATTCTGATCTTCCCATTTATCCTGGCAACTGAAACAAGATTGGCCAACCCAGTCGGGTATTGCATCACTTCCACTAATTGAGACTTGATTTGTTTAGTGATCTCTTCTTTAATCTTTAAATTTAACTCAGGCTTGATGTTCTGAGCCTTCTGTTTTACTGGACTAAACCCTGGATTAATCGGCAACTTGCCAGACACCACATTGGTACTCAGCCCTAGCATGTCGTTGACTTCGCAGACGAACACATCAATGTATTCAGTAAGCAAATGTATCAGATCTTTTCTTTGAGCTTCATTTAGGTGGACACTGACTTTGACTTTTTGACACACTCTTGGTCTCTAAGATTTATGGTTTTAGTTTCTTCCAAATTTTGCTTATGTTGATTTTCAAACTGTTGAAATTCCTTAGCTACATATTCTGGTACCTCATTTTCCTCTTTGTATTCTTCATCCTCGTCATCACCTACCTCATTTTGTTCATTCATCTCGTGACATGACATGACATTGGCAGGTTTAAAATTAAAATTATTGAAATCATAAACAGACAAAGTTAGGAAAGTAGAATATGACATATAAGTAAATAAACAAGTCTTCAATAAAAGAGGCTTTCATTCAAATTGGAAATCAATGCAAACTTTGGCAACGAAAAAGGGCCATGTTGCCTTTTTAAATATCATGGATGGGATTTTAAAATTCAAGTAATTAAAGAAAAAACAAAATGGTGGTCATGAGCCTCTTCCGGACTACCACCTATTTTCAAAACATGCATAAACAGTGTCCTTCTACCAAGATAATCGTGGAATCAAGATTGGTGTAAAAGTCCAGTTCTGCAGCTGCTCTCCAGGCTCAACATCTTGGATACCAACTAACTCAACCTTATCCTATATGACAACATCAATCTCTTCAAAAAAGTCACAGATTCCTTCTTCGAGGCCATCACAATCAGCTTACTCAAGGACTATAAATAATTGGTACAGGTGAGGGATTGGTCTATCCAATGCATGATCACCTCTCTTGTTCATCTTTACCTCATCATCTATGGGGACGTACACCAAACCTTATATCGCTTCTTTGACAGGAACTTGAATAATCTCAATAATTTCTTGGGAATTCCTTCCCAATCTGAAACCTAGTTCGAACCCATCCTGTAGCATCACAGTGGCGATCATCTTGTACACAGAAGGCATAGGGGGATATGGGGCCAAATACTCGTCGGTGACATTTACCAGCTCCACCGTGTAGAAATTGATGCCTCGTGAGACTTTGTCAATAATTGGTGCCTGCTTGCCGGAGTGACTTCCTTCACCGTGAATAACCAGTTCTTGGTCCTTCCAAACGAGTTTCATCATCTGGTGAAGAGTAGAAGGCACAGCCCCAACAATGTGTATGGAAGGCCTTCCAGAAGAAGGTTATAGCTGATGTCAATGTCCAAGACCTGAAACTGTGCACTATACACCGCCAAACCCATTTGGATGACCAAAATTCAATGCTCCCAATATGTCTTTTTGTACCCCGTCGAAGGATCTTACATTGACTTGGTTTTGTTCCAGCTTCCCCAAGTCAAACCTTAACTATCTCAGAGTTGACAGTGGGCAAATGTTGAGACCAGAACCATCATCCACTAGGAGATTTATGACCCTTTCACGACATATGACAGTGATATGCAACACTTTGTTATGCGACCTTCCTTCAAAGGGCAGCTCTTCGTCACAAAAGCTAATTCGATGCCCTCGAATAACTTGGTTGATGATGGCTGCTACCTTGTCACTGCTGGTGCCCATGGGCACATACGTATCATCCAAAGCTTTCATCAAAGCTTTCTTGTGTAGTTGTGAACTCATCAGGAGAGCCCGCATAGAAATCTGAGCCCGGGTTTTCTCCAAATGCTTAACAATCGAATAGTCTTTCGGTTTCATCTTTCTCCAGAATTTTTAGCTTCACCTTCACTTATCGGCCTTTTGCTTTGAACCTTCTTTTTTGATCCATAGTCCAACTCTTCTGGAGTATAATACCTTCCATACCTGGTCATACCCTGATCTAAAGTGGTTTCAATCACAAACCTTGGCCTAGCGGGAGTTTATTGGCACAAAGGCAACAACCTTTGAGGGTGTCAGAATCACAAACTTCCTTTTCTTCTTGATACTCAGTGAAGGAACTACTTTTTCCAGCTTATCCTGAACAATCAATACTATCGCCTTAGTCGTGAACCAGTCATTATCAGTCTTTATCATGTTGATATTTACGCCTCCATGATTCGGCAAAGGATTGGTGTTGACATAGGGAGTGGCTATTTGAGAGAAACCACTTTTTGGTTGATCAGATCTTGAATCGTGTGTTTAAGGTCGATACAATCCTCAATATCATGTCCAACGCTGTTGGAGTGATAGGCACACCTTTGTTCGGGTCTATACAACTTTGAAATAGTATCCACCATCTTTGGCCTATCGGATGAATGTATCTAGCCTCAACCAGTCACTCGTACATCTTTGTTCGGCTTTCAGCGAGCGCAATAAAGTTTCTGGGGGCTTCTTATCGAATCTGGGTTGAGAGCGATCATAGCTACCTTGTTGCGAGGAGACATTTGTTTATAATTTCAGGTATTTTGATGGGGAGTTTTGTTTCTTGGATAAGGATTTGCTTGGTAATTTTGTAATGGATCTTGATAGTTCATGGAGGTAATTTGGTATATTGGAGCTTAGTATACTAGAGAGGTGTTTTGAAGTTTGACTGCACATTGGCACAGTTAGGAGTAATATTTTTGTAAATGGGGGATGGAATTTGGTAAAGTGAGGGAGAATTTTTGTAAATGGGAGATTGATTTTGGTAATTTGAAGGGGGTCATTTTGGTACGTGGAAGTAGCATTTTGGTAGATGGGAGGAGGAGTATTTGGAAAACCATCTTGCGTATAGCAAGCCTTGTGAAAATTCTGGGGAGGTTGAGGTCGACCTTGGTAGGATAATAATCTTCTATGAGTCTTCCTCCCCTCATAAGAGACAATAGAAACGTCTTCTCTTTTCTTCTTCAACAAACCCGATGATCCGCGCGACGCAGCAGCACGAGCAATCTTCCCGGTTTTCAACCCATCCTTGATACTCTCACCAATCTTGACTATCTCAGTAAATTTTTCTCCAATGAGCAACATGATACTGTCATAGTATTTGGGCTCTTTCATCCGCATAAACACTTCAACTATCTCTTTTTCAGACATATGAGGTCGTACTCTAGCTGCCTCCTTGCTCCACCTGTATGAAAATTCTTTACAGCTCTTGTTGGATTTCTTTTCATCTTTTCTAAGAAATAACGATCAGGGACGATCTCTACATTGTAGGAAAATCGTTCGATGAAGTCCTTAGCCAAAGAATTCCAGCTAGACCATTGTCTGGTCTACTGAGATGTAAACCATTTCAAAGCTTCCCCGCTCAGACTTCGACTAAAAATCCGCATTAACACAGTTTCATCCCTCCCAACTCCTACGAGTTGGTCACAGTAAGCCCTCAGGTGCGCTAAGGGGTTCGTTGTTCCTCCAAAAAAATATCAAACTTTGGAATCTTTAACCTTTCAGGGAGGTCTAGATTCAGATGAATGCATAAGTCCTCGTAGTTCAAACCGGCAATGTTAGGAATGCATTGAAGTTCCTTTATTGTTTTTGGATGTCCTCCTTTATGTATACCTTTGCGTCCTCTTCTTTCGCCTTCCACACTCTTTCCTGCTCCTTATAATTGTCGAGCTCAGAACTATTCACGTCATGCTCATTTGAAATGGGAATTTGAAAGGTGATTTTTCTGGGTAAAGGTGGAGCTATGGAGGAACTTTGGGCATTCTGGGTAGTTTGGTAGTTTTGTGGATAAGTTTGAGGATTAGTATTTTGGTTTAGGTGGTGGTGAGAAGTTAGGGGGTGGAATGCGTTTTGGTTTTGGTTTTGATTCTGGTTTTGAGGTGGTGGAGTGGTTTGGTTATGGGCATATTGAAGAGGAGGAGGTATTTGAGAATTGTTGTTTTAAGGATGGGGTGGGGTTTATTAAGAGGTGGAGGCGTATTGAGGGTTTTGTGTAGTCACGTCTAATACTGAGGGATTTTGAGCTGGAGTAGATGGCAGAATCTGAGCTGGATCCATGTTTGAAAAGGGAAAGTATAGAGGACGCCTTCCATTAGTAGAAGCGTTGGCAGTAAAATCCGGTGGAGGTAGATCCTGTCTCCTTTGCATCTCTACTCTCATTCAGTGATCTGTTGCATCAATTGCATAATTAGTTCGTTCTAATCCGCAATGGTGGGTTGATCCACCACAACGTCAGTAAGACTAATTTCTTCGTTGTTGTTCCCCAATACTACTTTTCCCTTGTCTGAACTTTGGCCAGGAAAGGAATCTGCAAGCCCTTTAGATCTAGTGAAGTATGGATGATCAGCTAGTTTAATCGTCACAAACAAGTTTGTAAGTACCTGTGGAGGAAAACAACTCCAAGACAAACTTGTTAGTTTGTGTTCGGAATACATAATGCAGGATATCACATAAAGAACAGATAAACACAAAAAGTTGCTTTGTTTGAGGACATGCTGACCCACGAGTAAGGGGAAATTTATTTTTGAACAAGCTGGAGTTTTGCCTGTTTTAATTTGGAACTATCTCAGAAATGTAATATCACGTTGAGTTAGGGTCTTCTTGCTGAATCTCTTTAACTTCCGTTGATTTGAGTTTCGTATTTACTTGTAGAATGAAAAAGGGAGAATGAAAATTTTAAAAGATAGGTGCCAGGCCTTGAAAGGCGGCCTACGTATCTCACGAGGAGAATTCAGACCCTACGTAGTTCAGGTAAAAGAAATATTTGTTTTCATTCAGTCATTCTTAACGATTACAAGGAAATTTGAAAAAAAAAACAAAGCTTTTGAAGATAAATGGTGGTCCCATCTCAGTCATTTATTCTTCTTGTTGTAGCATCAACCACAAGCAACGAACTCTACTTGAATCTTTTCTAGGCTAATGAGATATTCCATGTCGTGGCGGAATGCAAGACACTTTTCAATGCTATGGGCAACGGCATTGTGATAGGGGAAACATTTTTGAGCTTTGAACTAAAGGGAATATAACACGTCCACGTCCTTATAGAAAGGGGTGAAGACTCTGTTTCAAATCAATTCTGAATAGACCTCTAACATTGTTTTGTTGAAAGGTGTGAATGAACAATGATGACGCCGTCACCCAAACTATTTGCAATACTATCCGTATTGAGCAAACGATGGACCGTGTTCTTAAACTCTATGCACTCCTCTATCGTATGCCCTTTATGGTTGGGATGACACTCACAAGTCTTGCAGAGGTCCCTTGATCCCACTTGGTAAGATACTCTTCAGACGGGCTTCAACATATGCCTAGTTTGATAGTGCTAAAAAATGAGGGCGCACGAAATGGATTCCATCCTTGTCCGGTATTGGTCCTTTTCTGCCAGACGTCTTCAGGAGAAGGTTTGCCGGCAATCGCTTCCTCATAACTTTACTCAATGTTCTCAAACTCGAGTCTCTCAGGAGGAAACAATATGTCATACAGGCGCTTCCTGCGCTGTCTCCATGTGTCGATCATCTCCTCTTCAGTTGGTTCAGTCTTGACATTCTTGATTTGGTCCATAGCAGTGATTTACCTTTCCTAAGACGATAGAGTAATGTTTAGGATTTGGGGATGAGATTTTTTTTAGATGTGACATGTGTGTATTTTTGGAAATTTCTAGACAGGAGTGGTTTAACGACGCCCTCATTCAAAACAACATATCAAATAAACAGTTAAAAACACATGTATCGCACCTAATCATGCATGTGACCCTTTGTGCCAAGTGTAGGCCTAGCGATCTGAAGGATGTATTGCATCAGTTAAAACATATTATTGCACCCCCCAAAATAAGCTTCACAAATATTTATAAAATTCATTACAGAGTTAAACCAAAACAAGGATACATTTTCCAGGAAGGGGAATGCACTGCAAATACAAATAGAAAACAATTCCACGCAGGGGAATTAGAAGGTTGAAGGTCCTACTCCTCCTCTTTCTTTTTCTACCTCTTCGCGGATGATTTACTTTATGGTTACCACGTACGGCTCCGCAAAGACAACTTTAGAGAATGACGGCACGACTCGAATATTTTGAGCGTGCTCATATTCAGGGTTTGTACCGGTTCCGGGGGGCAACTTGAGTCAGCGCGCGCCCTAACAGCGTCTTTACCCCCATCCCATTTTTTGGGCCAATTCCCGACTTCATACTACCAAACATTGAGATTCTTGCCGAATCCGAGTTTGTGTTCAACCATTAGCAAACATACCTATCCCCGTTTGTCTTCATGTGCTTATGTTGCGTAATAATTCATCCCCTTAGCGATCAATTCCAACGTCCTTTCAAACTATACTATTAGTAACTACTCTATAGCTTTCTTTCAATAACGCTGTTTTTTCGATCAATTTTGAATGACGTTCTATTCAGATCTATCGTTCTGCTTTCGGATATGAAGTCTCCTTCGAAGCTTTAGACTAGACGCATCAAACATGCCTTCGCATCGGTTAACTCTTGTGACATCACAACTATGACCCTCTAGCTTTCAAATTCTCTGGATTTGTACTCTTACTCTCTTCATCGAAATTCCTGTTCCCTTTGGTCCCATTCTTGCTGAAAATGATATGCGTGGATCTAGATCCTCATTTGGACGTCTTTAATTTCTCGACCCATGCGTGGTGTCGGGTTCACTACACCACGTAAATCATCCTACAACCATGTTTTGTACTCGTCAACATATACAGCTTCATACCTGTTTTCAACAATACTTCCTTTCATATTAACGCTCCCGGCCCATTCTTGAAGGATGGTTTGGGCGAAAGGTATTTTAACACACCCTTTGTAATCAATGACAAAGGATCTAGTATCCCCTTGGACATGTGTGATTTGTATCCTACCAAATTGACGCATCACCCTAGCTGGATTGTAGAGTCGCATTCCTCTGATGTCGGGGAGGACCAAAAATGGACGTTTGGCCACCCGAGCCACTATCTTCTCTGACATAATGTTTTGCAACATCCACTGTATTCTTTGTTTTTCTCAGGTCTAGAATACCTTCGCGCCAGTCATCCCATCGTGTGTGTGAATAGTGAAACTTACGATGCTTAGATAAAATTCTTAATTGTTCAAGGGATCGTCTCGGTCGACTTTGGACAATCCTGTTGGCTGGTTCCGTCTTTTTGAAACATGTGCAGAGCTACCACCACTGACAAATGTTTCAGCACAACCCTTGGAAAAAATGATGCATCATGTTGCTTAACAAACTTCAGAGATTGATAGAATTGGCAGCAAAAATAATCGGGGCCAAACTTAGTGTTTCTTTGCTTCTTATTCTTTGTCAATCCCTCTGAAGATAGCATCTACAACCATCATAATTCAGGTATCGATCTCTTTTCCTTCATCTTGAGAGAACACTATCGTTTCTAAAAGGCACGCAAAGAACGCGACAGTCTGAGCCTGTCTCCAAGTACGATGATTATGGAACTCGTTCGGAAATAATCTAAAATAGTTGTCATGCCCCTACCTTTCAAAAAATCTCATTAATGGTATATATTTTGAGCATGCAACCAGTCCGCGTCCACTAGCAGTAAGATGTCTTTCAGTTTCGCACTAGTCGGCCTATCTAGTAGCAGGACGTGATGATCTGAATATTTTTTACTTTTGCCACACGTTCTGATGGAATCCAAACACTCTTTTATTTTCTCTATTGTTAGTGTTATTTCGACATCTCCAAATCGGAAAATCATTCTTTTGTCATCCCAGAACCGAGTAATTACCTCGATAAACGTGGGACAAACCTTAAAGTCCTTTATCAAAGGTAGGTGGCCCAAGTGAATCAAGATATTTCTCTTTTTATAGTTTTTTAAGGTTGTTCCACCACACACGAAGAATATCTGGTGTCTCGGTGATCATTTTGAAACTTAGGAATTGACTTGACATCTACAAAAAGATACAAAAAGTTAGTTGTCACCCCCAGGACACAACAATCCATCAAACACGCAAACATCCTTCAAATAACATAAAAGTATGATCGTCCGATCGAGTCGTGGGATCTTTGGACTCAGACCGGTCTTTCTAATGGTCCCAACACTCATTGGGTGTTGGTTAATCTTAGGACAATACGCTAATTTTGAGATTTGATTTAGCTCTATCTTAGTTTTAGTAGGAGTGCGTTTTATTTATAGTTGAAAGGGTGACCCAAGCGGACTACTTAGGCTAGGACAGTTAACGTCTGTTGACTATCAAGTAGCCAACTATATTCTTCGTTAAGGTGCCCCGAGAAAGAATTTGGTTAACGAACGACTGCAAATCCGCATAATCGTCTTTTAAGTAATAAACGAAATAAATATCGTTTGATGAAGTATGATATTCCATGAAAAATGCAACAGTTGATATAATACGATAATGAAGCACATTGACAGTTACTCACGTAGCCAAGCAAATTTAGTTTTAAGGTTATCCTTCAAATCTCCAGCAGAGTCGCCATTCTGTTTTAAAAGATAAAGAATATTTTATGTAGTTTTCGAAAATGAGAGTTTGTTAGAGTAGCCACTTAATTTTTTATAAAAAATCAAGAAACATTTAGTTTTTAGAAAGATTTAAACAGAAACCCCTAAGAAAACTTTAGAGGGAATTCTGGAATTCCTATTTATATTTTAGGAAGATTTTTACGGCACCTAAAATATTTGCTAACTTGCGACTATTCGACAACTAACTTTATTTGGCCTAAAATAATTTTTACTTAACTCAATGTTAGGGAAGTGAAATATCAATTTAACTGTCCAAGTGAGTTTCTTGACTTGCAAAATTTATTATTTTTAGGCATATTTAGAGTCAGTTGATTAGTTCGAATAGTCAAAACATAATAGCGTTTTGTGGGGATTTGATATTTTAACCCTAAGACTAACGGCAACAAACAATCAAGTAAGCGATAAAGTAAAAGAGAGAGAGAGAGAGAGAGTTAGTTGGATCCAGATTCGATTTTTTTCCGCCGGACCGGTTTTTGGACCCATTTATTTTGGGTTCCCGACCCATTTTGACGGAAGTTGTAATAAAGAAGATGACGGGGGCTTAGGCCTAAAAATAACAAAATACAACTATGTGAAAGAAATAAAGGTTGGCCTTTTGTCCCAACTTCTTCAAATCTCTTCCGCCTCGAATTCTTTCAACTTCTAAATTGGTTGATCGACTCATATGGTTTGTGGACTCGAGAAAATCAAAATTTAAGTCTTTGCGGTCATGTCAAAATACAAGGAGAAATATATGAGTTTGGGGCAAACTCCAGCACATTTCCCATGCGACATAGAAAAATAAAAAATATATATTGGTAAAAGTTATTTCCAAAAATGGTTAACATCGATTAAAATATATGAACAACAATCCAATAATAAATTAACATAATGACACATGTAAATGTTGTATGAATTATGTTCATATTTTAACAATCCTAACAATATGTTTTAGCATTTAATGACATAATAAAGCTTTCAAACAAAAATCAACATATTGACTAAGTCATGGTAAAAGTTAAACACCAAAACCATTATAATTGGAACAATCTAAGTGCATAAAAAAATAATGCAGTTCAAATTAGTACGTATATAAAAACCTCCAAACTCGCTCTTCACTAATTAGAGGCAACAATTGCAATCAATAAATCATTTGCACCTTCTCTACTGCATATCAAAGGAAATAAGATAAACACTATAAACTTAAAGTATTATTGACCCCAAGGAACTAATTACCATAAATAAAATAATCGCACATAAGAAACTTAGAATAATTAATATCTTGCCTGAACTAAATCTTCATCCCATTTCAAAGTAAAATGACCCAAGACTCATGCCAACAAACCGAACAAATGAATCAAGACATTTGATACCAATTTAAGGTAATATTATTAAGGGCAAAAGATATATCAAATGGGACAAACATAAGACTAAATTCCCGTTCAAAACAAAACAAGATGCAAATGATATGCTCTAGTTAAAAATCCAACTCAATACATGAGAAAGAAAAATAAAAATTTGAACATGGATGCTAGTGTTATTATCATCTTAAAACATAGAATCGAGACTATTGAGATCAAAGAAAATCACAACCACATAACCATAACAACACGTAACCCCTAAGCCTCTTTGGCTATTCCAAATATGGTGTCAATTGGTAACAAAAAAAAGCTTGAAGACAGTAACCGATTTAATACTGTGACATTCAAGCAAACATATGAGAAGGAACAAGGTAAACTCGGACAGAGAAGTAGAGGAACGACAACAATGAATAAAAATCGTCAACATTTTTTAATTAACACCAAGAGTAAATTGCTCAAGAATGGAATACATACCATATTCAAGCTACCAATAACATCCGACCACAATCAACAACTACATAACCACAAAGTGACAGCCTTACTACGTTATAAACTACCTTAGAAAGATGAAGGGAATATTGGAGGAGGAATTACCTTCTTCCGGGCAGCATAACAGGGGGGACGAGCTTAAGAACGACGACTTTCACTACACAAGCATAGACACTGACAGCAATCGGACGTTTTGGGCAGAGATACCAATCTCCAAAACCGAACGAACTATTTCCTCTGTTTCTTTGAAGTACTAAGTGTGTGCCTCAACTATTTTACCTTAAACAGTAGCGTATTCTTGCTCAAAAAATTCAATAGAAAGCAAATAAAATTTTTCTCTCCTCTCACTTTTTCTCCGAACGAAAAATCTCCAACGATTTCTCTCCCAACTCCCAAATATTTAACCAAAGGAAAAGCCAACCAAAAAAAAAATCCCTGCCTAACTAAAATTTCAAATCCCCCTTCACAGAGAAGCAACACCAACTTATATAGAGGGAAAATTAGGGCCACACGCTGGGCGGGAAAAGGGGGAATTGGAATTCCTAATCGAAATCACATCCCAAAATTGAAATTCAAAAAAAGAAAACTTTCACCAACAGGGGAGACATACTTTTTCCATGAAATTTTGAAGGGCGACAGACGGATCAGATGATTATATCGTCCTTTTGGTGCGACGTGGAACAATCTCACAGCCCCAAGGATGAGCACGCGGACAACTCTTGCTACTAGGATCATACAAATGCAGAGATAATTTTTCAAAAATCCAAACCAAACAAAAAGGTGAGAGGGACGTCGGAACGTAGGTGCTCACGCAAGAAGAGCATCGTTGGCTTGATACATTGCTGCTGAAGCAGCTTCTTGCGTCTCTATTCGCAGGGAAGAGGACGCATTCAGTTACCCGTTCTCTGGTTGCTTCGCGTGAAAAGAAAAGGAAGAGGGAACGTAATGGGTCAGGTCAAGGGAAATACAATGGTGGGTTGGGGAATTATGTTGGATCGACTTAAAGGGATTTAGGGAATCGGCTAGATCAAATTATTTGAAGCCTGGAGATTGGAATTGAGTGTTGGGATGGATGCAATTGGCCAATAAATGGCCCAAAATTGGGTATCGGAATATAGTTTCAAGAGTAAAAATTTCAATTGAGGGAAATGATTCACAAATCCGACGTAGTCAAATCAAATTAATATTTTAATCAAAAGATTTAATTAGCAATTCCGCTAATGACTAAATAAAGCAAATTAATTGATACACTTCTCAATCCTGACGAAGTAAATTAATTAATTTAGCTACAAAATAATTAATTTAAATATAAGTTGATTAATTTGACTTCAAAACTAAAACTTTAATAAAATAATTGTCTCAACAAGGTAAGAGAAACCTTAGGACATAACCTTAAACATTCATAAAATATACGAATCACACATTTATATGAAATATATGTATTATTTATAAATTATGAAAATCATCGGACTCACCTAAAATGACCTTGAAAAATATTTGCGTCTAAAAAAAATTACCATTCAAAATCGTTCGGAAGGTTAAGAAGATCATGAATTAATTTCTATCTGGGGGGGGGTCAAAATTGGTTGTAAACAATGTTTCCAGACATATATTAATATAATAAACTCATTTAGAAAAGGTTGGATCCAAAACGACAAAGAAAGACCTTGACGTCTGGAAACTAGCTAATTTGAACTAGTTGACGTCCCTATGTTTTGTGAAGGTTTTTAAGTGTCAAATGAAGTCCAAAACTTGTAAAAGGACTTCAAACAAGTAATATGTATTACAAAGTATCCAAACGTGTGGTAACATCACCCTAAGGACCACCCGAAGGGTCCTTGAGAAGGACCCCAACATAAGCAGCAGGCTGCCAAAGCAGCTTGCGCGAGAAAGAAACAAGGGGCTGCTACGTGATGCACAGCCCACACGAGGTTCACTGCCTCAAGATTTGGGAGGCATACTCACGGCGCGGATTTGTCACGAGGCACAATGCCTCGACCCAAAATTTAAGAAAAAAAATGGTAATTGGCTCCGCAACGCGCATCCACTTTCCAGATTCGTTAAAGTTGTATTTTTGGTAATTTACTTCACAAAAAGACCCATTTAAGTGAAGGGTCTTTTGGGTATTTTGTGGGAATACTATATATTGAATTTAGTTCAATTTTAGATAAATTTTTACACACTTAAACCAAATCAAATGAATTTGTCTCATCTCTGTCAAGAACGCTCTCTTTTCCAAACTCCATTGAAGAGCGAGAAAAGCTTAAGGAAGAAGACGAAGACTTTAAGATTTCCATTTAATTTTCATGGAATATTCTTCAATAAGGTATGGATTCTTCACTCTTGGGATTCCTTTCCCCAAGAGGTCCTTTCAAAGATAGTTTTCAAGAAATTCAAATTTTAGGGTTTTTACTCTACAAAATGGGGTTTCTTTCTAGCTCTAAATTTATGACTATCAATGAAAAATAATGGTTTTATATGGTTGATTTAGTATATATTGTCAAATGTTTGACTTGTAATGCTTGAATTTCGTGTGAAGCATGTCCCCTACCAAATTGATGGTTTCGAATGGGGTGTACCTACTACTTGATAACATGTAATTGTTGGGATTGGGACAATGACTTGAAGGAATTCCTAAATGACCCTTTACCTCATTCACTGTACGAATAGTAGTAGTGTTTATGAGTTGAAGAGTTAGTATTGATTATGCTATTGAGTATTTCACTATGTTGTTGGATGGTTGTTGTATATCGAACATAAGTTCTTGAATAAGGATCTTGGAAACAAGAGGTAAGTCTTCTAAAGTTGTGATTAATCTATGATGTTTATGTTAGCCTATAAATGATGTTACAATGCTAATAAATTATGTATGATGATGCTATGCATATATGTTGGGCTATGGATATGTTACTTTATGAGATCATGATAATAATACGATAATGCAAGTTTATGATATTCTATAGTATGCTTTACACAAGATGATTTATGATATGTTAATCTCACAAACGAAGGGTTACGATGAAAGGAAATTCTCATCTAATCCTAAAAAGCTCATGATCATGTTTACATAGGGAGTTAATCTCATATGACTTATAAAGAGATTTATGAATAAACAATGACTTAAAGATTATTCATAAAGGGACTTTAGCTTAGCACCGATGAACTAGATATGAGAGGTGTCCCTTCCCTAGTTGGAAGGTAAGTTCACAATGACTATCATGAGATAGAGGATGCCATGTAATGTGGAACTATAGGTCTCTAATATATCTCTAGTCTGGAAACTAGCGTTGCCACATAGGATACTAGTAGGGATACACCTATTTTTTTTTGAAACCTATGTAACTGTTGTTCTACTTTGGCGCTAGACCACCTCTTTCGGTTGCGATTTTATGACACCGAATTCCATGTTTGTTCAATGGTTTAATGTCAGTTAAGGCGAGAAATGTTCCTCAAGTAACATGAAAAAGGACAAAGTAAATGGGCGTTTTTGACTAGAGTGACTTTGAAGTTCTATTAGTATAGGTAGTCTTGTTGTTATGAAATCACCTTAGACATTAACAAGTTGATTCAAGGGAGAGTCTAGGTATTGTTTCTTATGGAATATGACAACATGAGGTGATTCTATCGATACATGTTGTTACTCTTATATGAAGTTGGTTATGTGAATGAAATTGTTAGTGTCTATATTGCGTTATGTGGTGATGACTACTTATGTTACAAGCTTATATGAAGCAAAGTTTTACTTATGGTCTCCTATCTTATTACTGGTTGTGTAAGATTATGGGGCTTCAAGGATGACCATTGCACTTGATAGGTTGGGGATGGGATCATTGGTGAGGTGTTTTGGAGGTTATGTTTGTATGATCATGAATATGAAATGTTAACAGACTCTGTTTGATAATATGTCTTGATTATGATCATGCTTATGTTGATGGAATCCTTTTAACTTGTATATGTTCTATGGTAAGGGGCATTAATGATTTGTCAAATGACTTAACAAGGCTTTGTAATAAATGATCCTTCTGCCTATCTTAAATGTTATGGGGCATATACCCAACTTAGTACATGTGGGCGTACTAACCTTATACTTTCCATTATTACATATTAGGGGTCGACCATTGAAGATAGAAGGTTCGATATTGAAGACGCTTTGTAACTCGTTCTCCAAGTTTTGGTATAGGTCCTCAGTTTGGGGAGGCTATATTTTGCTACTCTAGCTTATGAAAAACGTGTGGGTTTAGGAATAATTTGATTCCGTACGTTCTTTGTATTCTTTTGTATAAGGCCTATAGCTTTTATTGACTTTATGGGCTAAGTCCAGATTCGTTACTTTTAGATGGTTTTATATGATACAGATTTAGAATATCGGCGTATGTGAGGGGTCATGAGTGTATGGTGTGAAGTCTAAGTATACATCACATAGTATTAAAAGATTTTAATTTTTCCATAATTTTAAATGAAGACATGTTATGAAGAATGCTAAGGGTTTGTCTGAGTCCTCTGAGGGGACGACGACGCCAGTTGCATCTGGGGGGTGCTCTCTGGATGTGACAATATATGAAAGTATCTATACGTTCTATGAAGCATGGCCACATGACATGAATGACATCTAGATTTGTCCTCAATGCTTTTCAGTTCTATTTTCCTAAATCAGGTCTTGATTTATATGGCATTTGAATATGCCATCAATGATTATAGATCACACTTTTAAAACTATTTTCATTAGTAGTAGGGAATTTCTAGCATAAAGTGAATGATTATGGGCCTTAAAGATATTATGGGAAGATCATGGATAGTGGACTGCTTTCTCATGTATGGTCTAAGTAGCTATGTTATGATAATACATGTGGCGAATACCCATATCTCACAATGATAAGACAAGTTAAGATTAATAACTATTTCGTGGGATTTATACTTAGCACTGAGAGAATATTGAGATGAAAGTTGTCCCGTAGCTACAAGTCGGATTTCTTGTAGCAATCTCCTTATCCCTTACCTATGTGCCCGATAAAATGATTATCTAAATATAGACGATGATTTTCTTGGATAGACATTAACTAGTGGATTAGAAGTTCATGGTTTTACTTTGGCAAGTAAGACACACTCTTTTGGTGTAAGAGGAGTACAAATGATTCAATGTTATAAATCACATGTTCTCTATGTCGGTTGAGTCTACTTCTCACAATAATGATGAACTAATGTTACTTTAAGAAGTATCTCACATGTGTTCAAAGATGAGATTTACTTGTATTAACCATGATAACAATTATGTTTTCTAACATCTTATTTTATGGTCTTAACTTGATCTTTTTATGACATAAAATTTCTTTTTAGCATGATTTTATAACTCTATTCATTTCTATCATATAACACATACTTTTGCCTACGTTGTTTCCCAAATGTAAGGTCTAGTGTTCCAGTTTCCCATTTCCGTGGCTAGGGACCTTAGTAGATATTGAAGATTGGTGATTTTTCATGTTCCGAGGACCGGGCCTTTTTTTCTTATTATCCTTACTTTTCATTATTTTTTGTGATGTATGGGTTATGTTCCAATCACTTTTGATGTAATAGATTGCTTTTGAGACAAGGTAGACTAGCGCCTTGTTTTGAGACAATATAGACTTGTGTTACAGTTATTCTATTAGTAGTTAAGAGAGTTTATAGAAACTGTTCTATTTCCATTTCTCATAGAACCACTCATGTTTATGTTTTAGATCTTGATATTTTATATTTTGATGTTATGAATTAGATTTTCATGTTATGCTTACGTAGACTATAGGACCCAATTTGTCACATTCAAGGTTCCAACGAGTCACATCCCTCAAAATGAACTAGGTTAAACTAGAGCCTATAATGTGTTTCATGAGTTAATAAGTTTTTAAAATTATGAATATTAACATAAGAAGTCAGTTTGTGGAGTTTGGAAGTCAAACGTCAAAGAACGACCAAGACATTTAGAAACTAGTCTTTGTGTGTGCTAGTGTAACTTGGCATGTTTAATGTGTTGTTTGGTGTCTAAATTAATAGGAGATGACCCTTAAATCTAAATGAACATATTTAGGTACGAAACGTTCGGGTATGACTTCCCAAGGACCATCTTAAGGGTCCTTGAGGAGGACCCAAACCTTGGGAAGAAACTATCGAAAGGCAGTCCAAACCACGACCAATAAACCACGTCCAGTAATTCCATCGACGCCCCGACGATTGTGGTCATGGATCCAAATTTGGTGGTGGGATATAATGTGGATATTTATATTAAGTATTGATGGATCATTGATATGAATGAATTGTTGGCCTAGTCTTGTATTCATATTATTGTAAAGATCTCTTGTTATATGGATTTGTTTGAAAGGCTAAGGAATGGAGGTTATGGCTATTGTAAGGTGGTGCGTTAACCTAATTCCATTGGTTAGCATAAAATTGATATTAAATTGTCATTGTTTGGTATGGTCCACTTATGGGGCGGTGGTTGTTTATTAATAATATATGTTTATAAACATGCCTTGTCGACATTTATTAAAGGTGAAACTATAGTTGATCCATGTATGGTATATTGAAAGTATTGAAAGTATAAAGTGAGGTACTATAGATGATCTGTAGGGTCACTATAATAATGATTGAATGGATTCTTCTCTAGTTGTTGATATATGATGATGAAGGACTAAGGAGAGCCTTTAAAGAATGATGTGGTGTCTTGTGTAGTAGACTATTTGCCCCTATTTGGTACTTTAATGGTATTGAAGGAATGAAAGAATGAAAGTCTAGGATCGGCAGACCTAAGTTGGTGCCCTTACTTTAATGATAAAATGAGGTATTCTGGAGTATGTCTTGAACTGGAAGACCTAAGCATGGGGCCCCTTCTTGTTGAGTCTATAACCCTAAGTGAATCTGAAACCTTGAATATTGTAAAGAAGGTTAATGATAACGCTTGGATAGGTGGGCCTAAGTCACCCTTCCAAGAGTAGTCAAGTGAGCTATCATAATAGACCTTGGTTGGCAACCCTAGTAGAACCATCATTGGAAGAAAAGCTATTATGAGTTGGTAGGACTTAGTGATGCTACCTTCTCTAATACACCTAGGGAATGAATTACTCTATAAGAAACAAGGAAAAACACCGAGAGGATATGCTTGTGGTAGTAGCTCTACTTGATTAGGGGACTAAGTATAAACAAGCCCTTGATATCCCTTAACCATGTGCCAACATGGGATGATTACTAGTTCTACCTTAGGCAAGTAGAACACCTTTCACGTAGTGAGGTCCTTTATGAAATTAGATTCCATACCTAGCTCGTATGGTTTATATCGGTTAGTGTCTGATCTCATCATGTGGAATGTGCATTCTAGTATTGGAGGAATACTACAACGTATAGGTAGTGAAATGGGACGTTATCTATACATGGCACGAGTAGGTTTTGAAAATGCTAGGATGAGGTCCCTAGGTCCTCCAACACCATTATGTGAAGTCCTCTAATTGATCGCTTGTCTTTTAAATGACTCTAAGGTATAAGTATCTATTATTAAAGAATGATTAATTTAAAGGTTCTTATCTAGAGTAGCTTTGAGGATCACTTACGTGTGCTAGAAGAGGATAGATGGGCGGTCTCTTCATGTCTTACTCAAGTGAGTCTTAAAGTAATTTTAGCTAGTAGGTCTAAAGGATTGAAAAGGCTTATTTGGTGAATGTTGAATGTATCTTATATGTGATGGTTGAATTGTATATGTCTTTTAAACTCTTATGATCAAAATAGCATGAAAGCATATCTTAAAGTAAATGTCTATTTTTGCATTGCTTGCTTGCATGTTCACCATAGTTAGTGCATTCAATGTGGTAATTCCATATGTTTCTATGTCTATAAGTGTAGGTGGAAAGTGATGATACTTTTAGAAGTTGAAGCTTGGGAATAGCATTCTCTCAAGATTTGTATGTCCTCATATGTTCGAGGGCATGGCTTAATTTAGTTTCCTTTTCTAAAAGACTTTGTAATAGACTATAGTTTCTTTTCTAATTAATATAAGGGTTATGACCCTATAATATTATATGTGTCTAAGATGTATATGAAGAGACTTAGTTCTTTCTTATATTCTATAAATATTTGGACTATTATGATCAGAAATTTTAATTTTGAACTACTTTTCATATATATGTGATTAATGATATCTAAAGGGCTTGTATAAGACCTCTGAAAGGTCGAATACGCCATGTGACTACTTGGGGGTTCTCTCGGATCGTTATAAACTTGGTATCAGAGAATAAGGTTATGAAGTAGTCTTTATGATTCGAAGTCTCATAAAAGCCATGTCTAATAGAGTCTTGTTCATCGGTGGTGAGTTGCGACACATCTATGAGAGAGAGGATATAGGACAATAGAAGTTTTTCTTTCTTCATTACTCTTGTGTGAGTTGAGGTTAAAAGTGTGTTTTTCTAATCTCTTTTCTTGTGTTTATAGGATATGAATACAAGAAGGACTCCCGCAAGAAGAGTGGATGAAAAAGTGGTGAATGAGGGAGTTCCTCCCCTAGTTGAACCAAGGTGTTCAAGTTCCTCAAGTTGAATAAGTCCCTATATCTAATCAAGGGAATAAGGTTCCGATGGTTCCCCCGGACATGACTAATGAGGAGATTACATGAGCTCTTATTGCCCTAGCCCGAGCCATGATGGCCCAAGCGAATAGAGATGTAAGGCCTAGAATGAATGCTCTTGAGAGTACGATGAACTCTAGGTTGAGAGAATTTGTGAAGATGAATCTCAATTTTGTCTTAAGGTGGAGATATCCCAAGCCGTGTTGAAATTGAGGGTTTTAGATAGGCTTGTTTATGGGTGACTTCTAGGGAGAAGGCGAAGTTGGTTTCATGCCAATTGAAAGTGGTTGCACAAGTGTGGTACACATAATGGAAAGATAGTAGTCTAGTTGAATTGGGTCCTATAAAATGGGATGAGTTTAAGGAAGCATTCTAAGAGATATACTTTCCCCGTGAGAAGAGAGAGGTTAAGGTTGAAGAGTTTATAAACCTTAGGCAAGGTAATATGAGTGTGAAAGAGTATTACTTGAAATTTACCCTATTGTCTAAGTATCCTCCATCCTTGGTGTCTAACCCTAGAGATGATATGAGTAGGTTCTTGACCGGTGTTTCCAACCTTGTGAAATAAGAGTGTTGTACGACAATGCTTCATGGTAATATGACCCTATCTAGGCTTATGGTGTATGTTTAATCTATTTAACACTCTAAGCTTGGGAGGAAAGGTAGAAATTCTAAGAGGTGAAGAAACGATGAGCAAAGTCAACCTAGGTTTAAGAAGAGGGATCCAAATGAAGATGTTCGTAGTGATCCTAAGGATAACTATGAGAGGGGTGGTGGTTCCCAAATTGATAAACCTACTTGCTCAAATTATGGTAAGAAACATTTTGTAAAGTGTCTAGCCGGTACTACTGGGTGTTTTGGTTGTGGAAAGAATGACCACAAGGTGAGTCATTGTTCTACCTTGGTGGCTAGAATAAGAGAGGCCAAACAATCTCCTTCTAGTGAGCTGGATGTTGGTGAACCACAGAAGAATCATTTTTATTTCTTCGAAGATAACAAGGAAGCAAATCCAGATGAAGGTACCAGTAAGTTACAGTTATCCCTTTTGTGTGTTGATGAGTTTTTCCCTAGTTGGGAGTATGGTGAATAGTTGGGTTGATGAATCTTGTCTTTTCTCTTCTATTTTATTCAATCTTGAGAGTTAGATCATTCTAGTAACATGTTGCATGTATTTAGGAGTCTAAGTAAGAATGAACTTCATTTATTTCCTTGCATTATGCATATTTTCATGAGATTATGTTTATATGGTAAATTGGGTTCAAATGATTTTGTCTTTCATATTGTTATGCCTTTATAATGAATTTCCTAAAGGTTGCATGAGTGAGCTTGAAGACATGTTTAACAGTGAAGTTATTGAAAGTATTGCATAAATGTATTTTATGAAATCTTGGCATAATGTGCTTATAATTAATGTGATAGCATGATGATATGTGGAAAAGGAAGTTCCTCCTATGTGAAATGAGAAAAGGTAGAGTCTTATTGCATAATAAGTCGTAAATGTTGTTCCTACTTTCTTGTTGTGTTTTGAGTCTTTTGATTATGTATAGTTGATGTTACTCTTAGCTATGTGTATTGTTTATTGTGTGGTATGGTTATGAGATGTTATTCTTGAGTTTTATCTCTTAAAAGCGTTAAAAGTGTTTTAGTGTCATTCGAGGACGAATGTTTGTCTAAGTTGGGGAGAATTTCACAACCATCAAAATGAACTAGGTTAATATAGAGCCTATAAAGTGTGTTTATTGTGTGGTATGGTTATGAGATGCTATTCTTGAGTTTTATCTCTTGAAAGTGTTTTAGTGTCATTCGAGGACGAATGTTTGTCTAAGTGGGGGAGAATGTCACAACCATCAAAATGAACTAGGTTAATATAGAGACTATCAAGCGTGTCATGAATTAAGAAGGTATCAAGATGATGAATATTAGAATTATAAGTCAGTTTGTAGAGTTTGGAATTCAAACGTCAAAGAACGAACAAGACGTTTGGAAACTAGTCTTTGTGTGTACTAGTGTGCCTTGGCATGTTTTATGTGTTATTTGGTGTCTAAATTGATAGGAGAGGAACCAAAAATCTAAATGAATATATTTAGGGTCAAAACGTTCGGGTAAAACTCCCCAAGGACCACCCTAAGGGTTCTTGAGGAGGACCCAAACCTTGGCAAGAAACTGCCAAAAGGCAATCCAAACCACAACCACCAAACCATGTCCAGTAATTCCATTAACGCCCCATAAATTGGGGGCGTGGATCTACACTTGGTGGTGGGATATTATCCCCCAAATGTAAAGCCTCTGACAAAAATGACGCCCAGCAGGGCGCCTCATCGATCAAACGACGGCTAGTAGGTGGCAACCGTCATTTGACACCTGCAACTTTCTACAGGTGTCTCGACCAAGGTGGGGGCAAGTTGGGAAATTCATCTAATGTCCTAATTATGTCCTAGACGGTTATTTTATGTGTTTTTAGGTATTTTAAATTATTTTATATACATAAAACCTAAATTAGACCTCACTTTTCCAAAACAAAAGCCAAGATCAAATTAAGTTCTCTCTAGACTCCATTGAAGCTTGAAGCAAGCTTAAAGCTAGGATTGATGTTATTCATTGATTCCTCCATCAATTTCGTGTGAATTCTTCAATAAAGGTATGGTGATTCATCCTTGATTCTTCTTCCATTCAAGGAGCCAATTCCAAAAGGCTTTCAAGATCTTTTTACAAATCTGAAGTCCTTATTTTGAATTCTAAACCATGGTTGTTGTTGCCATGAAAAGCGTTTAAGTGATGGTTTTGGAATGATAAAAGGTTATTGAATATTTTTTAAGATAAAACAACTACATGAAACCCATTGAATTCTAATTTGTGGCTCATCTTGGGTGAAGATCATGGCTTAATTGATTTAATTCATGTGTATATTGTATTGGGAATATTGAATTAGGATTGATCAATGTTAGAATTAGGGTGGCAGGGGGATGGGTTCATCCCAGCCCCGGCCCGGTTCCCGTCCCGAACCGCCCCGGAACCGGCCCATCCCCCAGGTTTAGGATTACGGATGGGGAGGATGAGGGGACGGTAGGGGGCCCGGTTCACCCTGCGTCCCGGTCGACCGGTTCCCGGCCCGGCTGAACGACGGTTCGCGGGATCCCCCCCGAAATTTTTAATTTTTTTAAATGTAAAAAATGTTAGCGTTACTATCCGTGAGGAAACGCTAGTGCCCCCCCCCCCCAACGTGATTATGCCTCTTTTTGACTTCCCAAAACAACCCCCTAGCCACCCCCCCTACTTTTAAAAAATTATTTAAACCCTAAGTTATTATAATACTTTAACCATTTTTAATACTATAAATAGACCTAGCCTCTACGATCTTACAAAATCATCTATTCTCATTTCTCTCATCTGATTTCTATATTCTTCTCAATCTCTCAACTCTCAAGTGTCAATCTTAATACTATTCAATTTTAATTCTCATTTATAGAGCCATTTTTTTCAATTTTCATTTCAATTCAAAATTTTCATATTATATCAATAAAAATAATTATATTATCTCATATTGTTATCAAGGATTAGCTTGAGTTACAAATACAAGTTACAACAAAGCACAAGCTTCAAACAATCGGTTACGTGGCTATAACGCAGACGTTGGTACATTCGTTTCAGAATATTTTTATATTTTAGATTCGTCTGTACTTTTGTGTTTTAGGATTTTTATATTACACTTTATATATATATATATATATATATATATATATATATATATAGACTATAGATAGATATGATATTTAGAGATATATTAAAATTAAGTATGAGTTATAGCAAAAAATAGCGGTAACAGGAAAAAGAGAAAGCCAAAGATAACGAAAGAAAGTAGACTTTTAAATTATTTAATTTTGGTAAAAAACATAGTAAAGAAAAAAAAGAGTAGTAATAAGTGGTGGGTACTTCATCTAAATTTTTCAACGAGTATGAGAGTTAGATTGAACATTACATGATTCACTTTATGTGATGATACTCCTTATAATATTGATTCAAATGTTCAACTCATCACGAAAAGGTTAGAAACGACGTTAGGTAATATTAATTCAATGTTGATGAAAATTCAGGTTGAAGAAGTAGAAAGCTGATGATTTGGGAGAAGCGGAGTAGATGAAAACATCCTACTAGTCCCGGTGGACAGAAGTTCCAAATGAGGGACATCATTTTACCGGAGCAAAATTTTGGACATCCACCCCTTATACCTCCCACAAGGGAGAAGGTGTTGAAGTATCAACGACCTAAAACTTCTAGGGTGGCCACATTTAGGACTTTGATAAGAAAATAGTGGTGCTATTTGTAATAAGTGTAAGCAAGCTTTTGTAAAAACAAACCCAAAGACAAGGTGGGGTCAAGGTGGAAAGGGGGGGGGATTAAATCGACATTGTTAATCTTGTGTGCCGATTCAATATAAGAAGCTAAACATTAGCCAATAGAAAAAAGGGAATTTCAATTAATGAATTAGATATTCAGGGTGAGCCCCTAAGAAGACCACCGCCGGGAGAGACCGGTCATTGGGAAATGAGGTCGCGTCTCACTACAAGTTGCCTCATGTAAACTCATAAAACCTGCATACTGCATCTTTCAGAGTTCCCTCTAACCACCATATCTAACCGCCACCTCTCACCTTTTTCCAATAACCTGAACCCATCGATACTTACTCCATTAAAAACTCGTCTCTTTTACACCATAAACGACTCCCCCTCCACTTACAAGCTCCCCACAGATCTACCCAGCCTGTTCACCTCCAGCACCTATCCCACTTGCCATTATCTTTACTCCCCCCAACTTTTCCCCTCAGTTTGTTGCCCCATGTCGCATCAGGGTTTCAAGGAACATTGATCCTTTTAACCCCGCTGCCGTCCAATAACACACGTAAATATAATAAGGAATTTATGAGCGGGAAAATTTAGCTCTAAAATGGTTCTGTTGTGTGGTTTGCATATATGTTTTTCCTTTCAAATCCCGGTTTTGTCGAAGATATTAACAAACTTATAATACGGATTGTATAGAGGCTTTTCAAGAAATAATTTGTCAAAACTGATGTTTTTGAATATTCAAAGGTAAACATTGTCATTTCTTCGTTTGTCATTTAGGATATTAGATGAGAGTTTCTATTACTTTCGAACAATGGGTCTTAGTGTTAATGGAAAGATTATTATGTAAACTGCACATTGGTGATCATAATTGAAATTTGCAGAAAAAGAATTTATTATAAACTAGTATAGAAGAAAAAAACTGGCCATCATTTAGCTTAAAATATTTTTAAGTGTTTTAGATTATTACATGATTATAGATTAAAAAATAATGGGTTGTCCATTAGAAAATGCATCAATAATACAAATGCTGGCTAACATGTTAACAGTTTTAGATTATGTACCAATTGAAAATAAAGTTTTTCATGTTGAGCATGTTTAGACGTGGTGCACCCTATATTAATTTGAGTGTACAAAACATGGTAGTTCATTATTTGATTGTTAGCGGTAAAAGTGAATATGCTTTGTCTACCTGGATTTTTCATACAAAAACAATGCTGCAGAAGTAGGGAATTATTATGAGCGTTGTCCACTGGAATTCTCACCTAGAAAAATTCCAAACACATATTAAAACAAGGTGGAGTTATCTTTTACGAAAATGCTTTCGGTTTCTTAAAATATAGAAGAGGCCAATACAAAGGGTTTTTAATTGCTCATAAGGCCTAACCATTAGATTAGAATTTGTGATGAAGATTGGGAAGAACTAAAGAACTATACAATTTTTCAGAACTTTTTTATGATGCTTACTTACGCATGGTTTTCTCGTGGGAATTATGGTATCCTACTATTTATCCGTATTAATAAATAGTTGTGCTCTTTCAATTCAATTTTTAAATATAAAAAAATTAGATCACTTTAGAGTGTGCAATGAAGTATGATTGAAAATTTTAAAAAATATTTTTTCCTATTCTCAAGTTTTTTACGGCTACTTTACTTCACATCCTTTTAAATTAAAGGTGTTGAAAGGCCTTGTCGAGGCAGTTTTTATGAACTTTAGAAATTACCGGACAAGAAAAGAAAAACTACAGATGGAAACGTGGTAGTGTACCATAAAAATAGAAGCAAAACTTTTGTATGAAAAAATATAGAACTAGTGAAAATTTGAAGGAGAATTGGTCAAATGCTAAGTTGAGATTGATTTGTCATTCCAATTCCAAATTTCATGTTATATGCGAGGTTCTTGGTCAGTTAATTCTACTAACGTGATGATTTTGAAGAACTCTTAATCAATTCGTTAGGAACACTTGGAAATCAAGATGGCAATGAAGATGTATTAGATGGTGGGAGTAGACGAAGCGATGCATCCAAATTTGAGCAAAATGTGTGATATTCTAGCTATTCCAAGCTTTCATCGTTGCATCGGAGGCTTGCTTTCAGTGCTGGCGGCAAGTTTCAAGCGGTACTGATCATAGAACAATTCATTGGCGGAAGACTGTTTGGAAACAACAGTTTTATTTAGAGATTGGTGCCAATGCACGAAAGGAGGAAAAGGAAGGAACAAGGAATAACAATTTGCCAAAGTTATGTAAATAAACAAGCCAACTTGGATCCAAATTGTATTGAAGTGCCAGTGATGTGATTAGACACACAAGAATTTCTAACAAGTTTGCCCAACACCGGAGGATATCACCATCGATATGAGCGACAAGTAGAATTAAAAGTTTTAAAGGAGAAAAATAAGGATTATATTACAGTCGAAACTAATTGAAACAGAACCCTTCCTAGAAGGGGCTGCGTAAAAATTAGTACTCATCTAAATATCTTAACAATATTAGGTTTTCGTATTGAGAAATATTGAAACAGAACCCTACTAGAGGTGGCTCGCGTAGATTAGTATCCACTAAAATTTGTTAATTGATAGTTGTAACTTATAAGGTTCTATTGAATAATTTTTTTGATACAATTATGTTTTTGATTTTAATTTAATATATACAATTAAATATATATACTAAAATACTTAATTTAAAGTTTACAATTTACATTACTTTTAAAATTAGTTAAATTACAAATTTAACTTCTCAAATTTGAAATTAAAAACTTTAAAGTTGAAACTTGAAATTGGAAAAATGAATGCTTAAAATTTGAAAATGAAACTTTAAAGGTTAGAAAATTATTTTGATATTGAAAATCGAAAATAAATTAAAATTTATTAGCTAAAGACGATACCATTCAGTAAAAATATTATAAATATTTTTTAAAAAAAGAAAATCCCCCGTCCTATGCCCATTCACGTCCCGTCCCCCCAAAGGTCCCATCCCATCCCATATATATTAAGTGGGACGGGATAGGGACCTATTTCGTTCCCCCCCAATACGGTCCCCCAATTTCCCCCGGTCCCCCCAATCCCCGGTACCGGGTGAAATCCACCCTCCCACGTCCCCAGTCAGTCCCGTACCCCCTTCGTCTTGTCTCCCAGTCCCCTTCCCCGTCCCCTTGCCAGCCCTAGTTAGAATTGTTCATAGTTTGCCTTATAATATGGATATCTATGTTGAGTATTGATGGATCATTTATATGAATTAATTGTTGGCCTAGCCTTGTATTCATTATTATTGTAAAGATCTCTTATTATGTGGAATTGTTGGAAAGGTTAAGGAA
Source organism: Solanum habrochaites (assembly GCA_027704765.1). Lineage (NCBI taxonomy): Eukaryota > Viridiplantae > Streptophyta > Magnoliopsida > Solanales > Solanaceae > Solanum > Solanum habrochaites. The sequence continues at coordinate 57,558,893 of JAKWJA010002500.1, forward strand.
TGGTGATTATGGCTATTAAAAGGTGATGAGTTGACCTAATTCATTTGTTTATCATAGAATTGATATTTGAATTTTCATTGATTGGTATGGTCCACATATGGTGGAGGTGTTTAATTTTTATATACGTTATAACATAGTCTTGTCGGCATTATTAAGTGAACTATAGTATGATCATGATACGGTATATGTGAAAGTATAAAGTGAAAGTACTCACGCAATGATCTTGTATGGGTACTATAATGATATGATTGAGTTTATTGCTTCTCTAGTTGTTGATATATGATGATGAAGGACTAGGTAGAGACTTTATAGAATAATGTGGTATCTTGTTTGGTAGACTAGTTGTCCCTACTTGGTACTTGGATGGTATTGAAGGAATGAAAGAATGAATGTATAGGATCGGTAGACCTAAGTTGGTGCTCTTCCTTGAATGATAAAATGAGGTATTCTAGAGTATGTCTTGAACCGATAGATCTAAGCATGGTGCTCCTTCTTGATGAGTCTAGAACCTTAAGTGAATGTGAAACTGAATATGTCATAAGGTGAATGATGATAACGCTTGGACGTAAGTAGGCCTCAGGCGAACCTTCAAGAGTATGTCAAGGTGATCTATTCCTAAACGACCCTTGGTTGGCAGCCCTAGTTGACCAATCCTTGAAAGAAAGAGTATTATGAGTTGGTTGGACTTAGTTATGGTACCCTTTATAATACACCTAGGGAATGAATTACTCTATGAGAAACAAGTCAAATCATCGTGAGGATATGCTTGTGGTAGTAGTTGTACTTGAGTAAAAGACTAGAGTACAAAAAAGCCCTTGATATCCCTTAACAATGTGCCAACATGGGATGATTATAAGTTCTACCTTTGGAAAGTAGAACACCTTTCACGGTGTGTGTTCCTTTATGACATCAGATTCCATACCTAGCTCGTGTTGTCTATGTCAGTTAGTGTCTATTCTCATCATATGAGATGTGCATTCTGGTATTGGAGAAGTTCTACAATGTGTAGGTAGTGGAATAAGACGCTATCTATACATGGCACGGGTAGGCTTTGAAAATGGTAGGATGAGTTCCCTAGGTCCTCCAAGACCATTATGTGAAGTCCTCTAATTGATTTCTTGTCTTTTAAATGACTCTAAATTATAAGGTTCTCTTAGTAAAAAATGTTTAATTCAAAAGTTCCTATCTAAAGTAGCTTTGAGGATCACTTAGGTGTGCTTGAAGAGGGTGTATGGGTAGTCTCTTCATGTCTTACTCAAGTGAGCTTAGAGTAACTTTATGTAGAGGTTTAAAGGAATGAAAATGCTTATTTGGTGAATGTTGAATGTCTCTTATATGTGATGGTTGAATTGTATATATCTTTTAAACTCTTATGATGAAGATTATGAAGATTTCTTTACAAATAGCATGAAAGCATATCTTAAAGTAACTGTATATTTCTGCATGGTTTTCTTACAGCTTCACCACACTTAGTGCATTCAATGTGTAAATTCCATATGTTTTTTATGCCTACAAGTGTAGGTGGCAAGTGAGAATATTCTTAGAAGTTGAAGCTTGGGAATAACATCTCACAAGATTGGTATGTCCTCATATGTTCGAGGACATGACTTATGTTTAGTTTCCTTTTCTAAAAGACCTTGTAATAGACTATAGTTTCTTTTCAAATTGATGTGAGGATTGTGACCCTATGATATAATTGTGTCTAAGATGGTTATGACGAGACTTAGTTCTTTCTTATATTATATAAAGATTTGGACTATTATGATGAAAAGTTTTAATTCCGCACTACTTTACATATATATGCGATGAATGATGTCTAAGTTCTTGTATAAGACCTCCAAGAGGTCGAATACGCCGTGTGGCGACTTGGGGGTGATCCCGGGTCGTTACATTATCATGTCATAGTATTGGGGAAATTCTATGCCTAAAGTTAAGTCTATTTCTTGGTAAAGGCTAGGAAAATAATTTCTAAGGGTTGTATCTACCATCTAGTTTGGGTTAGGGATACGAATTTTAAAAACCCCACTCTTGAGCTAGTTCCAATTGTAAGTGAGTTTCCGAAGTTTACCCGATGATCTTCCTGGTATTTCTCCCGGAAGGAAAAAAGACTTCGATAATGACCGTCTCCTAGATACGTAACTTATATTTATTCATCCCTATGGTATGGCCGTGATAGAACTTAAGAAGCTAAGGGATCAATTGAGGAATTTATTGGACAAGGTTTTATTAGACTGAGTATCTCACCATGGAGTGCTCCGTTGTTGTTCGTTTGAAGAAAAAAAGATTATTCTCTCCAAATGCGTGTTGACTATCGATAATTGAATAAAGTTACCATCAAGTATAAATATCCTATCACAAAAATAGATAATTTGTTTGATCAACTCCGAGGAGCGAGTTACTTCTCTAATATTGACTTCATGTCAAGTTATCACCTATTGAGGATGAAGGAAAGTAACAATCCAACGATGGTTTTTCAAACTCGGTATGTCATTATGAGTTTTTGGTGATGTCTTTTGGTTTTACTAATGCCTCGACAATGTTTATGGATTTGGTGAATAGTGTCTTTAAACAATATCTAGATATGTTTTTAATTGTGTTTATTACTGATATTTGATTTACTCACAGAGACATGAAGATGAACATGTTTAGCATTTGAGGATTATGTTGCAAATTCTCAAGGATCGTGAGTTGTAAGGTATATTTAGCAAGTGTGAGTTTTGGTTGAGGTATGTTGCTTTCCTTGTCCATATTGTCACCACTAAAGGTATTTAATTCGATCCTCAGAAAACCAAGGCAATTAAGAATTGGTCTAGGCCTTTGTCTGCTTTGAATATACCGAGTATCTTGAGCTTGGCCGGTTATTATAAGAGTATTCATGGAAAAAAAATTCCTCTGTTGCTTCGCCTTTGACAACCTTGACTCAAAAGAAGGTGAAATTCCTATGGTCAGAAGCTTGTTAAAAGAGTTTCCAAGAATTGAAAAATATACTCACTTCAACCCTATATTGACATTACCGGAAGGACCGAATGCTTTTGTGATTTATTATGATGCTTCAAAAATTATTCTTGGTTGTACTTTGATGCAACATGGGAAAGTCATTGTTTATACTTCAAAACAATTAAAAGTGCATGAGAAGAATTGTCTGACTCATGATTCGGAGTTAGCAATGATAGTGTTTGCCCTAGAGATTTGGAGACATTACTTGTATGGTGTTCATGTAGATATATTTACCGACCATAAAAGTTTGAAATATGTGTTCACTCAAAAGGATTTGAATGTTTTCCAAAGGAGGTGGTTTGAGTTTTTGAAGGATTACCACATGAGTGTCCTCTATCATCCTAGAAAAGCAAATATGGTGGTGGATGCTCTTAGTCGACTATCAATGGGAAGTGTTGCTCGTGTAGAGGATGATAAGGAGTTAGTTCGTGATGTTCATACATTGGCTCGATAGGGTGTTCGCTTGGTTGATTTCGATAAAGGTGGTGTAATGTTCTTAATCGTTCTGAATCATCTTATATATCATATGTGAAGGCTAAGCAAGATCTTGATCTGGTATTAGTTGACTTAAAGAAGTCAGTTTTTGAAAAAGCCATCGAGACTTTTTTTCCAAGGAGGAGATGGTGTCTTTCGATAACAATGTAAATTATGTAATTTAATTTCCATCAAGTTGATTAGGCTTTCATTTAGTTCTTCTTGGGTTCTATTTATGCTGATTCAATAAATTGAATTTGATCTTATTATGATTATTTTAACCCAATAATATGTTCTCCAATTGAAATCACATGAATCAATGAATTGATCATGATTTTAAGTATGAACCATAAAAGACATGGTATTAAACTTCATAGTTACTAATTGTTCTTAATTATCATTTAGACTATAATAGTGGTTCATGACCACAACCAACTCTCTTCTTTTAAACATTTGAATAATAATTAGCAAGATTTGATTGAATTATTATCTGTACCAATACGATATCTATACTATATTTGATTAGTGAAGCACTAAACTCATAGTGTGTTTGTGCTTGTCAGTCGGCAAATAACTAGTTTTAATGGAGCTAAGCTGCTATAAAACAATGTGCCAAACTTCGCTAGAATGATTTCAAAATAATGCAAATTTACAATGATCAAGGCCATCAGGCTGGTCTTGGTTACTAACTTTAGCCTCCACAGAGCTATTTCTCACGTTGTTTTATTTTAGGTGACAAATACGGAACAATATGGGAACAGGAATGTCATTGTCAAGCTATATTCTACTCCTACTTACTTTCAGTCTCAATGGTGCTCATTTTAACACGCATTAAATATAACAAACTCGAAATGGAAGAAATGTCTACTGTGAGAAGAAAATTTTCTTTTTGGTACAGTCAACAGTGCAGCTATCCATTGCAAACAGATGTGGATATCCTATTGGAGGGTACAAGGTTGCTACTAAGAATATCAAATGAACATCAAGCCTATGTCCACATTGTGTAATAATTTCAAATCAAGTACAAAAACTTGGAAAGAAATCCTGCGGGGCAGATAAAAAAACAACTAAATACATGTCCAGCAAGCAATATTCGGTCTTCCATTAAAAGCAGTTTGGTTGATCAGCAAAGGTCAGCTAGGAGATTAACCATCATGCCTGACCATTGGACCAACTTGAAATCTGCCTTAAAGCTCATTGCCTCTTCTTCGTTCACCAACAAAGGAAAGAATCAAGGCAGAGAGGATGTATAGACAATAATCATTTCCATTTACTTAGCACACTGCACAGCCGAGAAGAGGTTAAGAGTTGCTAGGTTGACCTTCCTCCCAATGCCTCTTTCTCTTCTCTCAAGTATACAACAAACAAGTGTGCTCAGTTTCTTACAGGTTACAGCAAGCTTATTAAATTACACTGGCATATCTCTGGCTTTACTAATGCTGCTGGCTCAGTAGTGGCACTAAGTCCAGTGCCGAATGGATCTGTCAATCCCACAAGACACAAATGCAGCTTCTACTGGGGAATGCTCAAGCCAACGGGGTGCACCAATATGGTTGGAGGGCCATCTAGCCACTATTTCAGTTGTCAGAGAATCCCATGCAACAATCTGTGACCAGCATCCTAATTAATCTCCGTAGTGTTACCTGTGTATGCATTGAAGGAAGACAAACTTACCTCATTTAGAGATTCATCAATTGATAATACAAATTCTTCTGTATCATTGAAAACAGCCTGCATTGAAAGCAATTTTCAACTGTCAATTGTCAACAAGAATGTGAGAGCAAAATACAAATAAAAATATCAATAGTAAAAATAAAAAAGAAAACAAAAGAAAAACACTTTGATTGGTGCATATATTAAATACATCCTAATTACAGAAAATCAACATGAAGATGCAGGAAATCCATGTGGAACACTTTCATTAGGTGTTCTCTCTAATTATCACATCTCAAAATTACCTGAACTTCAATCAAGAAATTAACATAAGCTTACAGATTCCTTCATCTTAAGCGAAAAACTATTTTTCCTTTCCATGTGACAATATTGGATTGAGATGGGTCTAAATGGGAGACCTGGATAGTGAAGATTCATATAGACAACCCAACTAGCTTGGGATTGAAGCATAGCTATTATTGTTGCCATGATATTTCAAATGTATTAGCTTCTATTTTATTCATGGAATTCCATAATGATCATAATAGTTGAATATCCAAGAAGCAGTTAGGAATCCAAATAGAAGCTTTCACAAGAATGATAAACTGACGACAGCAGCCTTGCCATATGATAGCATGTATTGCATATTCAATAATGAAAAGCAGTCGATATTTGCATAAATATGTAACTCCAGATTATTGCTTCCGTTTAGCCTATATCGGCTTAACTACAGGGAGCAGCCAAATTAGGCTTTTGCTAATAGATAATTATAAAAAAAAATGAAAGTAAAAAAAAATAGATGATAAAAACTGTGACATGAACTCTCCAAAGCAAACTGTGAGCCTGACATACCTGGCAGCGCAACTGTGTATGTGTAGCTCCAACATATTGTTTGACCAATCTTCCTGTGCCAACGTCCCAAAGCTTCACCAAAGAGTCTTTTGCCGAAGAGAGAATATACCTAGAGACATATTTGAAATAAACAAGCTTCAGTAGGCATTATAGCCCTATATACTATAGCATGCTGTACTACCCTGTACAAATCATTTCAAAGGTGTTTTAACCAGGAGACTTAAACAGGTAATTGGCGGATTAGTGGGATGCTCCCAATCTGCATTTGTAGAAGGGAGACATTATTTATAATATATTCTTTAGTCATGAGATTTTTAAGTGCTATTCTAGGAAATGGATTTCTCCAAGGTGTGTTCTCAGGTGGACCTAATTAAAGCTTATGACAGTTTGGACTGGGGCTTTATAAGGAAATTGTTAATAGACATGGGGTTTCCTGCCAAATTTATTCATTGGATTATGACACGTGTGTCTATAGTGCGCTATTCCTTGATGCTTAATGGAGGATTGACTCCTTTTATTGCCAAAAGAGGCATTAGACATCTTTTTGTCTTGGCTATGGAGTACTTGGGAAGAAGGCTGAATCAATTAGCTAGGAATGGGAACTTCAATTTTCACCCAAGGTGCAGGAAGTTGGGCAGTGTACATATTTGTTTTGCAGATGATCCATTGATGTACTGCAGGGCTGGCATTATCTCTATTAGGTTGCTAAATGAAGCATTCATGAAGTTATCCAACGCATCTGATTACAGGCTAATGTAGATAAAAGCTCAGTATATATTGCTTTTTTTTAATGAAGTAAGTTGTTTCATTACCGGCATCAAGAAGATGCTAAGAATACAAAAGTAGATATGATAGCTCCATTACATGATAGCAGCTAAGACACGGGAGCCAGCCATCAATTCAAAAAATCTAAAGAAGGCTTAAAACATGACTATGTCTGGCCTAGAGTTAAAGAGCTAATAAAATCTAAGAAAACAGTGTAACTATTCACATAAAACAGGTTGGACCAACAAAAAAGACTGAACAAACATTTAGCTTTGAGTGAGAGTGATTAGGAGTTGAAATTCCCTCAAAACACCGTTGATACCTTTCTGTCCATAGGCACCCAAAAATACATGCTGGAATCATTTTCCAGGTGTTCCTGATGGCCACCATCAACTGTCAAATGGCCCCAACTCACAACTACTTCTCTGATAGTTTGAGGCATCAAACCCAGTTTCAAACTTGAATAGGGAAATGACAATGTCATAGCCGCAGCCACCGCACAATGCAAGAAAGATGATTTACTATTCTGCACTTTCTGACAAGAAAACACCTGCCTGACCAGCTGGTGGAAGTTTCCTTCTTTCTTCCTTCTACAAGATGTCCACTGTCAAACAATCGAATTCTTTAATGCCACCATCTGAAGCATATTATACCTTTGGTGGTAGCCTTTGTTTTTCCAGATTAAGTTTCCATGGCCCATAAATTGTAATATCATTCTGCGCGTCAACATTTATACCCTCATATACCCCGTCTTTATAGTGTATTCCTTTTGCCTTAAGGGACCCCCAACACATTCTTATTCGTAGCTTCGGATTCATGTGTTTAACCTTCCCGTTCTATCCCTTAATTCCACCAGGCGCCAAGCTTCCCAATCGTTGAATTTTCTCAATGAAAAGTAAATTCCATTTATTTCCCTCTCTGTTCGCGCAACTGTAGAGTCAGGATCATGGTGCTATTAGGAAGAGAGTTGGGTAAAGCCTCTTCAAGATGAATTCCCAAGCCACCATATCTTCCATAAATTCACGGTCATTCGAGCATGGCCATGCCCAACTCGAAAGAATTTTGTTTGAACAAAATCTTTCCATATTTGCTTATATGTTTCCACTGCCCCCCTATCCCCGTGTGGAGAATTGCTTTGCTTAGTACCCAGTGGTTTAGCTCACCAATGCTTGGCTGTCAACCACTTTCTTGCATAATTATTTCCGCTCCCCTCTATTCCATATCTCTATAGCCTTTAAAACAACATGCTTTTGTTATGCTTGCCTAGGTCCCTGATTCCAAATCCCTTGCACAAATTTTGGACTGGACCACATTACACCATTTAACTAAGTAAATTGTGTGCCCTTTCACCACTGTTACCCTCCCCAACAGGAAGTTACTCCTACTTTATCCACTATTTCAAGACCTGTCAGGCAAAATGGGAATAGTGACATGGATAACGTAGGGAACTATCCATGACACTATTGTGAGATTTAGTCCCTCACCACCCATAGAAAGAAATATTGCCTCTGCCAGTAGCCGCCCACCACCTTTTCTCCACCTTCTCGATAACACTGCTCCAAATATCAATGGACTTATATTTTGCCCCCAAAGGGAGACCCAAGTAGGTTGTTGAGAAAGACCCAACACTGCAGCATAATTGTTCAGCTAAATCATGAAGGTCATGAACTGTATTAAAGGGTATATCACACTCTTCAGCATATTGATATGGAGACCTAAAATAGCTTCAAATATAAGAAGGGTCGGATTTTTAAGATGCTCTACTTGGGATCTTTCGGCACCACAAAATATTAAGGTATCATCTGCATAAAGCAATAGAACATGATACTGATGTTTTTCTATGATCTATGTTGTTTCCCCACTGTGCACCCCTCAATTTTTCATTGTAACTGCTTGGCTTCTGTCCCAACATCTACTTACTGAGCCGTGCCATGGCACGAATAACAATGGAAGTGTGAGAGAAGATCACCCTGTCTGATGCCTTACGAGGAGAAAAAAATTCGCCTGCGCTCTACGAGTTTTGACTGTAGTGATAGCTGTATTTTTGATCCATTTATCCACCTATCTCCAAAACACACCACATCATCCTCAGCATTGCCAATAGGCAAGTCCAACTGACTATCAAGGCGTTTCGATATTCAATTTTACCAAAATGCCTGTCTATCCCTTTTATCCTCCATGTCTAAGAACTCAGTAAGCAGTTAAAAACAGCATTTGGTGATTTGCCTGGACTTGATGAAAGCATTTTGGGTTTGCACAGAAAACCGAATCACTGCCCAATCGCAGTTTTAGTCTTTCCCGCCAGGAACTTTGGCAGGATTTCTGTAAACCTACTACTACTTTACTTGGCCTATAATGTTTATCGGCCTAGAGTCTCGGAGTTCAATGGCACCGTTCTTTTTTGGAACCAGTGCTATGAAAGAGGTATTGTTGGACCCGACCAAGTAACAAAGCTAATGGAAGTGATGCATTGCCCCCAAAACATCAATTTTAATAAAATCCCATGTCTTCTGGTAAAATGTCATAGTATAGCCATCGGGACCTGGAGCTTTATCGGGAGCGCAAAGGTTAATTGTTGCAAGTGTTTCATCTCCCTCAAAAGCTCTTTCTAACCATTCCCTTTGCTCCATCGTAAGGCTGGCTAGATCTTCAAAGGTTGTAGTAGGCCTCCATTGCTCTTTTTTAGTGTACAGATTTTGATAGAAATCGAGAATTTCATTCTTGTTTTGATCTTTATCATTGATAATCTCATCTCCCACCTTTAGTGTATCAATCCGATTGCTCCTCCTGCAGGAGTTCGCAATCCTTTGGAAGTATTTGGTGTTTCCATCACCCTCCTTAAGCACACATACCACTTTGGATTTTGCCTCCATGACACTTCTCGTCCTTCCGCCTTAGCGATCTGTTGTAGTTCCATTTTTTTAGGACCATCATTTTTTTTCTTTTTCTTCTTGGGATGGGAGCCTACTGTTTCAATTGCCTGCTCAAATAGCCGTAAGTTTTCATCCCTGCCAGTGTTTGCTCTTTCTTTCTGGTTTCCATCTTGCCAAGGGATTCTCTCCTGTTCCAGTCGGTGATAATCTTTTTTAAGACCCCTCATTTTTGAGATAAAATAAAATCTGGACTACCCCTGATAGAGTAGTTCTGCCACCATTCTTTAATTTTTATCTAAGAAACCCTTCCCCTCTGGCACCACCAATGTTTTCAAATTTAAAATAGGAAAGATTGGTCTTCCCATTCACCATTTAGCAAGAATTACTGGTCCTTTTCAAACATACTTTTGGAGAGCAATTTGTTTTATGATTTAAAGGTGTCACTTCATTCAGGTGAACAAAAACATGTCTATTCTAGAAGCTTGAATAGAATCTTCTCCTCGGGACCAAGTATAGAAAGCACCCTGTAAAGGGAACTCAATTAAGTTCAGATCTTGGATGGTATCTGAGAAGATTTTCATGGCTTTCGATCTTCCGATGCAGTTATACCTTTCACTTTGAAATCTGCATACATTGAAATCACCACCGATGACCCACACTTCGTTCCAGATACCTCTAATAGCTGCAAGTTCGAGCCATAGATCCTCCCTTTCTGGATTAGAGTGAGGACCATAAACACCTGAGGAACACCATCGGAATTCTTCCTACGAACTCTCTAACATACACGAGAGAGTGAATGAACCTTGTTCCACATCAATGCAACTCCAGAACCTTTTATCCCAGAGAATTATTATCCCACCCCTACTACCACTTGCTTTCAGCTCAGTCCAACCAGCCCATCTATTGCCCCATATTTGTTGAATCATCTGTGACGACCAATCTACTATTTTTGTCTCCTGCAGGCAAATTATGTCTGCTTTCCATTTACCCATTAAAGATTTCACTGAACTTTGCTTAGCTGCTTCATTCAGCTCCCGCATGTTCCAACTAATAATTTTTACTTTCATTTAGAAAGAGCTTTGTGAAACCTGTCATTGTCCTCCTTTTTTGCTCAGCCATCATAATTTTAAACCACATTCATTCAGCCTTTCTAGCTCGAATTCAACCTTTACCTTTTCTCTTCTCCTTCGAGACTTTTTTTTTTTTTTTGCTGAACCAACCTTCTGATTTTAATGTTTATGTCAATTGTAGCTGCTCTATGTTTCCATGAATAATATCATGTCCAGGATTCAAGCTCAAATCCTGTTATATTAAAACCCCCAAAGCCTTGCATATGCCCTTGACCATCACGTTTTGGGGTCCACCTGGAGGTTTGGAGGTTTCATTCCGAGGTAGTCCCCCCCCCCCCCCTTTCTCCCTTCTATTTCCCTCTCTCTCCTCGTCTCTCTCCTCTCTCTCCGGCATATCCCAAAAAAAAAACCCCTTTTACTTTTCTCCGATGGTAAGCCTACCACTGCGTAATCCTACCATTGCGTAAGTTATGGAGCAGGGAATTTCTTTTACATCGAGTGGGAAGTTCTTTAGACTAACGAGCAGTGGGGACAGTTGGTTCATTTTAACTGAACATAGCAGAAGGTTCACGAGCAGCATCAGAATAGATGAAAGTAATCTCAGATGGATATGTGAAGCCCTAAAGTAGGCCTCCTTGCAGTCGGGCAACAAATGCAAAAGATGGGGAAGGAAAATACAAGCTTATTCATATAGAGCAATACAAAATTTCAACAGTTATGGACGCTTTGTGAGAATAGAAACTATTCTAGGGGACAAAAGGGCAGCAGTTATCATTCCGAAAGAGGGGAAAAACTAAAGTTTTAAATGAGGCCAAACTCTTTAAGCTTAAAACCATTTGGCAAGTTAAAAAACCCAACCCAGCTTCTAATAGATTCAGTGTTCTATCACAAACAGAATCCGTAGAGCAAATATCAGGAGTAGTGCAGTCAGATGCAGATGATGAAAGAATTACCCTTGAAAGAATCCACACACCATTGCAACAAGACACCTCAAGCAGGGAACTGGTTGCCTTTTCCAGCTCAGATACAGATTTCCCCTCGATAGCAATAAGAGAAGCTTTATCACTGACTTGGTATGAAGGTAACCCCGATCCACAGGTTATAGACAAACCAACTGTAGTCGAGACATCAAAGTGGACAAAAAGCACAATGATTAAGGCATGCAAAGCCTTCGGGGTCAATGCTACAGGTTTTGAACATGATCTCTTAGATTTAGTTCTAAGAATGGAGCAAAGAAGACAAAAACAAGTTCAAAAGCTGGAGTTAAATCAAAAGGAGTCCGGAAGTCAGAAAAAAACAAAGGAGAAGGGGAGAGGAAAAGATTAATTTGTGGGATCAATTATGACAAAAAAGAACAACAAAGTAGTGAAAGTAGGGGCAAGCAGTACACCTCACTGTCTGGATGAATTTGAAAGTCCTTAGTTGGAATATAAGGGGGCTGAATGAGAAGGGGAAGAGAAGCACTATCAAATCCCTCATTCAGACGTGGAAAGTAGACATTTTATGTTTACAAGAAACCAAAATCCAAGGCTGCAATAGTAGACTAATACAACAATTATGAAGGAATAGATGGGCTGATTGGGTCGAACTTACACCAAACGGCACAAGAGGTGGTATTATAGTGATCTGGGATAAAAGGAAATGGGTGAAAATGGACACACAACTGGGCTGTTACTCGATCTCGTGTATGCTACAAAGTACACTTGAAGAGTTCAGATGGTGCTTCATGGGCATTTATGGTCCACACACTAATCCGGAAAGGGAGGAGATGTGGGATGAACTAGCAGGGATAAGAGGCCTTTGGGAACATGAGTGGGTCATAGGGGGTGACTTCAATGTATGCAGATTTGAAAGTGAATGGTTAAATTGCAAAAGGAGATCAAGAGCCATGGCAACATTCTCAGACATAATCCAAGACCTGGGGATAATTGACCTACCATTGCAGGGAGCCCAATTCACTTGGTCCAGAGGTGAGAACAATCAACAAGCTTCTAGAATTGACAGATTCATCATATCCCCGGAATGGAATGACTCTTTCAAGGTTGTGAAACAAATTGCATTGCCAAGGGTAATTTCAAATTACAGGCCCATTTTACTGGAAAGTGGGGATTGGGATGCCATTGCTTCCTACTTTAAATTTTGAGAACATGTGGCTGGAAGTTGATGGCTTTCTGGATAAGCTAAAACACTGGTGGCAGAGCTACAATTTCAATGGGAGGCCTGATTTCATCCTTATGCAAAAATTGAAGAGTCTAAAGGACATAACCACTTGGAACAAGGAGGAATTTGGAAAATTGGAGACCAGGAAAGGAAAAGCACTAGATGAGTTGATGATCTTGGAACAAAACACTGAAGGGCAAAACAATGACACTGAAGGCTAGTCAAATGACAAGCTTAGAGCTAGATACAACAGTTAGCCAAGATAGAGAGATCTCAGTGAGGCAAAAAATTCAGGTCCCTCGAGCTCAAGGAAGGGGATGGAACACCAAATACTTTCGAAGATGCTAATTCTAATAGAAGATCCAATTGCATAGACAAACTTCTGGTAGAAACAATGTGTCTATTGAGATACAGGAGACAATTAAAAACGAAGACACAAGAGTTCTTTGAATGAGTGTACACTGAACAAGAAGAGTGGAGGCCTACAATCATGTTTGAAGGAATTGCCTCCATCACAGCAAAGGAAAGCAGTAACTTAGAAGCAGCTTTCGGAGAGGAGGAAATATTATCAACCATTAAATCAAGTGCCCCTGACAAAGCCCCCGGACCTGATGGTTTTACTATGTCTTTCTTCCAGAGCTCTTGGGAGTTTATCAAGATAGATCTATTAGCAGTTATGCAACACTACCATCAACATTGTTGGATAGTTAAGTCTTGTAATGCTTCATTCATATTACTTATTCCTAAGAAAAAGGGGGCAAGCAAACTTAGGGATTACAGACCTATCAGTCTGATTGGAAGCATATACACGATCACTTGCAAAAGTCCTCGCAAATAGATTACAGACAGTTTGGGAACTAGTACTAGAACCACCAAAATGCCTTCATCAAAGGGAGAAAATCATTGATGCCCCAACTCATAGCAATGAGGTGCTTGATTGGCATTGAACAAGGGGAATAATGGACTACTTTTGGCAATTAGATGTTGAGAAATCTTTGAACCATTTGAATTGGTCTTATCCATCTATTCTCAGGCAGATGGGGTTTGGTGATAGGTGGATTAAATGGACTAAGTTCAACATTTCCACAGTGAAGTATTCAGTTCTAATCAACAGAAACCCAGTAGGCTTTTTCTCTGCACAGAAAGGCCTAAGGCAAGGTGAACCTCTTTCACCTTTTCTATTCATCCTACCTATGGAAGGGTTGAGTAGAATGTTGAACAAAGCCAAACAACTGCAATGGCTTAAAGGTTTTTGATATAGGAGAGGAATATAGCAGTTAAATCTCACATGTGCTTTACGCAAGATACACTTGATCTTTGTGAGGGCTGACAGAGAGCAGTCCTATATCTAAACCTTCGCTACTATATTGAAGCATTTCAAGTCTCCATATAAACATGCTCAAGAGTGTGATTATCCTTGTTAATGAGGTGCAACATTGAGGACTGGCAGACTATTCGTTGTAGAACTGAAATTTTCCCAACCACTACTTACTTAGGAGGCCTTCCATTGGGGGCTAATACAGGCGGAAGGCATCTGAGTGGAATGATTGAAAAGTTTGGAAAAAAGGCTTGCTACATTGCAAATGTAGTACCTTTCTGGGTGGAAGCTTGCATGATAAACAGTGTACTTTGATAGTATCCCCACATATAGTAAATGTCCTACAACATCTCATATCTAGTAAGGCTTTGGAAAGCAACTGGACAAAACCAGAAGATTTTCTATGGGAAGGGGAATAACAAAATCCATAAATTCCAATTTGGTAAGAAGGCCAATAGTCTGGTTACCAAAAAAGTAGGGCTGTTTGGGCATTAAGAACGTAGCATTGCACAAACCACACATGCCACTTATGAATTGGTTGTGGAGATACACTCAAGAGGAGTATAGCCTTTGGAAGGATGTGATTATTGCTAAACATGGAGCACTAAACCACTGGTTTTCTAATGTTTCAACAGCGCCATATGGAGTTGGTGTCTAGAGAAGTACAAGCAAATTATGGGAGTTCTCTCAACATAAACATTTAATTGCATGGAATGGACAACATATCAGTTTCTGGAGAGACAAATGGATAGGCAAAACCTCCTTAATGGTTGCTTATCCTACCATGTTCCAGATAGCAAGGGAGCCTAACTCTACTATTCAGCAATGCAGAGAAGGGAATTCTTGGAACATACAAGACTGGGAAATGGAGGAGTTGGTCAGCCTACAAGCAGCACTTCACAGTGTTGCAATTAACAGTGAAATACCAGACCAGCTCAACTGGGGAGAAAAAAAGGGGTGGGAAGTTCTCAGTTAAAGCAGCTTTCAAGCATCTAGGCCCACGAAATGCAATTACAGACCACTAGCCTTGGAAGCTTATATGGAAGATCAAATTGCCTCCTAAGATTAGTTGCTTCAGCTGGACCATGGAGCTTGCCTGACCCAAGACAACCTGACCAGAAGGAAGTTTCAGATGGCTACCAGATGTTATATGTGCAAGAAGGAAGCAGAAACACACAACCACCTATTTCTACAATGTCAAACAGCAGCAAACTTGTGGAGTATGTTTTTAGATCTTTTTGGCCTCAAATGGGTCATGCCTCAGAATATCAGGGATGCTGTAATAAGCTGGGGTTGCTGGAAAGTTGATAGCACCATCAAGAGAATTTGGAAGATGATACCTGCAGACATTTTCTGGAGTATCTAGAACGAAAGGAATAGAAGATGCTTTGATGGAATATCAACTACCTACCAATCTTTAAAAGCTAATTGCCTCATGTTTTTGTATAGTTGGTTTATTTATCCCCTCTAGATTGCCCTGATTCATTTCTGAACCATGTTAGCTCCCTGATTCAATTAACAATGTAAAGGAGAGCTGACCTTTGCTACTAAGCTTTTGTAACTATTATGCATCTACTTGATGCGTGCAATAAAACTAATTACTTCATAAAAAAAGGGTTCTGAATTTCAAACACTATGCTGGATTCTTTTCCAACCCATGGGAGAGAGAGTGTTTCACTTTGAGAAGAAAAAATTGTTTCAGAGCCACTCATCAGAACCGGCTCCGGTGAAGGGTGGAATCGGCGAAGAAAAAATTTGTGATGGCAATTGAAGTGTCAGTTTCATCGCCTGCATTTGTACTGGAGTGAGAGAAATCCCCGTGTTCTTGTTTTGTGATACGAGCTTAGCTTCAATAGGAGGGGGGATAATAAGAGGAGTTGGACTAATGATATTTTTATTGTTGACAGTTGGGGCTTTCAAAACCCAACAACTTTCTAGATTCTTTTTCCTCTTTTAATACCTTTTCTCTTTGGGCCATTGTTATAATAAACCCGGTCCAAATTTTGAACCACTAAGACCCCTGGTGTTTTAGATTGTACCCTAGTCATAGAGGGTAACTTTTGTAGCGATGAATTTGAATTAAAGTTCATACCCACGTGGTCATTGACTGATTTGACAACAGGATCTTTCTCGTAACTCGATGAGGATATGGCAGAGGTCTTCTCTTTCCTTTTTTGGTAACAACAGCTTCTACTCCGGTAGAGATGGTGGAGAGTACATCTTCTAAAATTGAAATTACAAATTTTTGATCTCCAATCAACAACTCAATTTTTTTGGGTGTAACTGTATCTGTACGAGTGACACAAATCTGAGCCCACTAAAAGTGTCCTATTCTTCGTGTCCTTATCAGTTCTGACAAACCCCCCACAAAAATCACCTATCTTACGAAAGGTTTCTGAAGACCAAGCATGCAAATGAATTCCAAAAGCTTTTACCCATTTGTGCTCCAGCTTCACAGGGGAGTTTCTGATCGTCGGAGACCACCAAGCGAGTGATAGGCGCCTACCATTCCAGAACCAATCACTAGGTTTGATGCGAGCTGCTTCCTGTCTCGAAAGGAATCAAACAAAAATTAATTGTGTGCTAAGGGAATGACTTTGAGACCTGCAGTGATTTTCCACCTATTGATGAACCATTGTTGAAGGGATTGTTGAAGACACCAACAAGGCATCTACTCAGAGGATGGGAGTTATCAACATCGTTGTTTGAACTCGATGCTGCCAACTCGATAACTTTGTCACCTCGAAGTACATTCTCAACTGAGGTGCCTGTGGAATAAGAATTTTGGGAACCTCCGCTTACCCAAAAAGTTAAACATCTTATTTGCAATGTCTATCCAACCCTAGTTATATCCAGCTTCTGGAATTATCACAGAAGATTTCTTCTGGCCCGACCAAGTCTCGATTCTTACAAATCTCCCATAAACATTGTAATTCTGATACACTCTAAGAAGATGTGCTTGTTGTTTTCGCCCCCATCTCCTATAAAGATCCCCTGCACCCCTGGAAGCTTGTTTGAGATTGTCACAAACCCAACTTAGGTTATCTTCATCTATTTTGGTGTTGCTTGAGAAACACCTGTTGCGTTCTATAATGAAAAACCATCTGGGAAAATCATCACTAATAATTATAACTTCAAAGGACTTATCTTCTGAAACAAAGAAAATCTTATCTCCCATAGCTTGCTGTTATAATGATGATTGTAGCTTTATTTATCATCACCCCCAAAAGCAATCATGCAAAAATTCTTGATTTCCTATGTTTAACCTAGATGTTGGCTTCTAGATCCGTGTACGCTCACCCTCCTAGACTCCACTTGCGGGAATATATGGAGTATGTTATTGTTGTTGTTGTTGCAGAAAGTAATCAACCTTCAAACTTTCTGCAGGTTAGACCTGTAGTGGAAACTGGATATGAAAATCTCTTACTTTCACTATATATTGTTGGGGTTGCCAATCAGACAAAAGAAGAGATTCTTGAGGAGCTGGGATATCTTGAACGTGTCCTTCCATACAGATATTAAGGAGGCCTTTAGCATCTAAAAAGCTCAGCATGAACCATTTTTTGCCACTTACTGAAAAAATTACTGCAAAGATCACTTGTTGGTCTGCTAAAATACTATCCTACGCTGGAAGAGTACAATCGATCCAAGTCACTATTTCTTGGGGTGCAAGCTTACTAGTCCCAAATATTTTTGACTCCTAAGAAGGTGATGAAGAGTATTGAACAGATTTGTAGAACTTTCTTGTGCACTGGAAATGTGACCATATCAAAAAAAGCATTGGTTTCTTGGGAGAATATTTGCAAACCTTTTGCAGCTGGGGCCTGAACATTATAAATATATGTATGTGAAATAGAGTTGCAATATTGAAACAATTGTAGAATATAGCAAGAAATAAAGAATGCTTATGAATCCAGTGGGTACACAACTATTTTTCTAAGAAGGGAAGATAACGAAACAGTCCAAATACCTAAGAATGCTTCTTGGGTTGTGAGGAAGATATTGGAAGCAAGGGAATGGATACTACAGGGACAAACAACAAAAGGAGACTTGAGTTCAGCTTTTGATGCAACCCAAGCAGGTGAAAATTTCTCCATACATAAGATGTACACAAGACTGATGCCTCAATTTCCTAGAGTTAACTGGAAGGCCATGCAATATACCCCAGGATTCATCCAAGATTCAAGTTCTTTGTATGGCTAGCTGTTCAGAAGAAATCAGCAACTGTTGACAGGCTGATTAAGCTTGGGATTCAAGTCCCTCTTGATTGTGCTTAGTGTGGATTGACATTAGAAACATTCAGCCATCTATTCTTTTAATGCCAGGAGACAAAGGCATTGTGGAATAGATTGTGTGTATGGCTGGGTTTTGTCAAGAGCTATTCAGGACTGGGAGACAGAGGAGAAATGGGTATGTATGATGGCAAAGAAGAAGTCTGGACTAGCTGAAGTTGTAAGCAATGTTTTTGGTATGCTAGTGTATGTCATATGGAGAGAAAGGAACTTCATCAGACTTCAGAAAAGGAGCATGAACGCTGATGAAGTGCTGAAGGAAATAGTGATGCATATGCACATCAAGAATCTGACCCGAGTAAAATGGATGCACTTCAACAACTCAATGTTTATCCTTAGTTTCTGATTAGATACAGATAGCAATAGATCACTGATCTATATTGGAAGTACTATATAGAAGTATATGGGCTAGTAGAATCTGTTTGTATAGATGAGTGAGAAGGTAGTCCAATATTGCTCTGTTTGTACAGACACTTTTGGCTAGGAATGAAAATATGAAGTTTACCAAAAAGAAAAAACATCAAGACTATCTCATTGTCAAAAAAAAATAAAAAAATGTCAAGAATATGTCACAGAAAAGTAAAGCAAGTTCTACGTGAAAATAAGAGATAAAACTTGATGTCAAATAGACCACATAGGTCGCAATTAACAATTTGATACAAAAGATGAATATCATTCTTTTTGTCTAAGAGCATGAGCAGCATCCCAGTAAACTTGGTAATCAAGCAAGCCATAGCTCCATACTTAACTGGAATTTCTTTGTGATAAAACATGAAGATAAGATTATTTTTTGTTTTGATGACGTAGTGTCCGGCCAACTTTTGCGCAACACAACTAATTCCACGGGATACCTGTCACCTTCCACCACCAGCAACAGGTACCAGGTAACTCTGTCCACCAAGGCTAGGACACGGCTAGGACAGATGGGAAGAATCACCTAGTGTTTTTATCTTCGTTGGGATTCGAACCTAAAACTTCATAGCTCTCATCCACTTAATTGGCCACTAGGCAACACCCTTGGGTGCGACGAGAAGATTCTCATTGGCAGCTCTTTTCACAAGTTCCCCACCCTCCACAACGTAAAAAGAAACAATAAACCCTATTGATACCTACGCAGTGGTTCAAGTGGTATAAACCTCTTGTTCTTTTTTCTTTCTTCGTTTTCTTTTCTCTAATTGAAGAAGTTCCTGGTCCTAACTTGTAAGCTGTATCGATTAGGGATCTCTTACCTTTGATCCTTCGTGAAATTTGCACTTGTAGCCTCTGCCGCTCCATGTGCACCATCTATAGATCGCACACAGCTAGCTGTTACCCCATCCCACAACCGAATTGCACCATCTTTGGATGCAGTTACATACATTCCACCTGTAGATGAATACCTAACCTGTAAGGAAATATAATAGTGAGTTAAGAATCCTCTGACCAATGCATTCTATGATACCCAATTTACCTGATTAATAGCACTATTGACACCCATATCTTGGAAATTTGGTGGCAGGTAGCATTTGAAAGTGTTAATGTCATATAGGTGGGGAATTGAATGATCAGTTCCTGTAACAACCAACATTATCATGAGACAATTTAGCCAAATCGGCATAATGCAAATCGCGTTCAATACTGCTGCTGCTTCATCTGAATGAGTTAACAGTAGATGATAATCTTATGATACATAATCGAATAATTGCTTCTCTAACAAATTTTAACTTGTTAGATTTCAAGTCTTAAGAAGAAAGCTTACCGTCCACTATGGTTGGATTTTATTAACAGTTTTTGTACTTGAAGTAATTTCACTAATGTGAATATTTCCTAATGCTCTCTCTCTCTCATGTGTCGGAGCGTGAGCATCAGCAAATCATTTCAGTCTAGACCAGCAGTAGAGCGTAGATATCTCCAGCCTATACCACGTTCTATCCGCCAGGAGTTGGTACCTCTGGGTGCACTTTTCAGCCCTTATCTTCCGCCCTTGTAGAGATATATATTGCATTAGCATAGCGTAGTGTTGCGTGTAGATTCCATTGTCTTAAGACACTTCTCTTTTTTGTATATTAGTGGTAGTGTTAGTATCTTGGAACATAGGAACTCTGACAATAAAGTGTATAGAGTTAGTGAAGATTCTCAAGTAGAGCAAGATCACAACTTGTGCTCAGGAGACCAGATGGGTGGGTTCTAAGACTAGGGATGTTATCGGGTATAAGTTATGATATGCAGGCCAAGGTTGAAGTTGCCTCTGTGGTGGACAAGATACGGTAGGCTAGGCTGACAAGGTTCAGACATGTCAAGAGGAGATGTACAGATGCCCAGAGAGAAGGTGTGGGATGTTGACACTGGAAGGAAGGTGGGAAGGTAAGGACTAAGGGTAGCCAAGTGTTTGGGGAGAGGTAATGACATGGCAAGACTTTAGCTTACCAAAAACATGACCCTTGATGGGAGGGGTATGGAGGTCGAGGATTCGGGCAGAAGAATAACAATAAATAGTTTTGCATATGGTCTTTCTGGTTGGTAGCATTAGTACTATTTTTGACAAATTTATTATTTTACTGTTTCTGTATTGTTATTATTCTTCTATTACTACTTGTCTTGCATGCCTCTATTTTCTTACTATAGTGCTATCTTTTATGCATTCATAAATGTTGTGTTTATGCTTTCTCTGAGTCTAGGGTCTTATGAAAACTCGGGTAGAGATAAGGTTTGCGTACACTCTACTCTCCCCTGACCTCAATCGTGGAACTATATTGTATGTTGTTGTTATAGTAGTTTTTGTACTTCATATTAAGTAGTTACAACTTACAACACCTTTGGATCTATATTTCCTCTTAGTTGAAATTGAGACCAATCATCAACGAGCTGCCCTCCGGAGCTTCATTTCTCTTTTAAGATTTATAAGTCAATATCACATGTTGATTCAATCAAACTAGGTATCATATCAGATAGAAGGCTTTTTTTTCCTTGACTGCCTTAACATTTAGTTTAATTTTCATTTTTATTTTTATTTTTTGAAAATGGTAGTTGTTTCTATTTCTGTACAACAGTACATAGGTTGTATTGAAACTCGTATTTACACAAGGAACTCTAATAATATTGACTAATCCCTATAATGAGTCTAAGAAAGCAATGATAGAGATGGTATCATTAAAGTAAATTTTATTACACCAAAAACGCCGAGTCAAAATGCAATTCAGTTTAACTTGTTGCATATTATTCTCCCTATTCTCAAAAGCACTAAGGCTCCTCTTTCCATATTGTCCACCAAATAGTGGCAGGGACAATTCTCTAGTTACTTCTGTTTTTTTGCTCGTGTCCCTGTATAGCTTCTGAAATTCTCCTAGGCATGGACCAAGAGATGCTTTTAAGTCTCAGCAACAAATTCCACAACTGGACGGTGACTTCACATTGGATGAACTTCTGCAGTTTTCCCACATAAAAAACATCTAGAGCAAAGTGTAATTCTCCTCTTCACTAAATTCTCTCGTGCCTATACTGCTTCTTTTCCCAATAACCACACAAAGCAAGACACCTTGTAGGGGATCTTGGCTTTCCATATGTCTCCAGGGCCACTTGAGTAACTCCAAATTTTGATGGTTCATGGTTCAACTTCTCGTATGCTGCACCTACTTTAAAAATCCCTTTACTGTTTCCCAACCACTGCGATCTGTCCCACCCTATTTCCAGACCACTAAACTGATCAATGCTTCTAAAAAATTATGTTACTTTTGGAATTTCCCAGTCATTGAGGTGTCTTCTAAATACAAAATTCCACACTTGAGAAGTCCATAAGTCAGCTATAGTACTTTGTTGCTGAAGAGCTAAATGATGTCAGGGAAGAGAGTCTCCATATTTCCTTCAGCATGCCAATCATCCTTCCAGAGTTCTCGAATGGATTTCCATAAGCTAACACCAGAAGGGGTGGTAACCTCCTTTGTCATCCAACTATCACTCTCTTCATATTTTGCCTTTATGATTAAGCCCCATAAATTCTTATTATCATTTGAGTAAAAGCCACTTAATCCTAAAAGCTTTGCTCTGATTCTTCATGTTCTTGATCCCTAGACCCTCAACTCTCTTTTCAGTGATCACAGTTTTCCATTTGACTAAGTGATATCCTCTCCTTTCCTTGTTCCCTTGCCATAAAATTTTTCTCATGATGCTATCTATTGATGATTTCCGGTGGGATAGGAAACAATGACATCATTTATGTTGGAAGTGCACCAAGCACATAATTGATCAAAGTTAGTCTCCCCCCTAGTGAAAGGTACTAAGACTTCCACCTTGCTAGCCTCTTCTCACACTTTTTAATCACCCCATCCTAGATTTCCATAGACTTGGATTTTGCCCCCAAAGGCAAACCCAAATATGTGGGAGGATAGCTACTTCACATCCCAATATTGACTTCAAAATTTCCATGTTTGGTACTTTTCATTTACTGGATACAAGAAGCTTTTCCTCTAGTTGACATGTAGCCCAGATATAACTTCAAAAGTAACTAGAGTCAGTTTAATATTTTAAGGTGGTCTTTATCAGCATCACAAAAGATCAGGGTGCAATCTGCATATTGTAAATGAGTGATTTCTAGACTTTCCCTTCCAGCTCTAGCAACTTCAAAACCTCTCAGCCACCCTTTATTGCATGCATTCTTGATCATATTGTTGAGTCCCTCCATGACTAGTTTGAAAAGGAAGGATGATAAGGGATCACCCTGCCTAAAGCCTCTATGTGACCTACAATATCCTGTTGGAGAGCCATTTACCAATACTGAGAAGTTCACTGAAGGTACGCAGAATTCTTCTCTAGCATACCCATAAGAAAGTCCCAGTTGACATGGTCATATGCTTTCCCAATGTCTAATTTGCATACATTTCTTGGTCATTTTTTTAGACTAACCTGGAATCTACAACTTCATTAGCTATGAGGACTGCATCCATTATTATTTGTCTCCCTTTAATAAAAGCTAATTGTTGTGAATCAAAAAGCTGGTACATCACTTTTTTCATCCTTTTGGTAAGCACTTCTGAAAAGATCTTATACATACTACCTAAAAAAGCTAATAGGTCTGAAGTCCCTCAATTCTTTTCACATTTCTTCTTTGGGATTAGGGCTATGAATGTAGAATCAGACTTCTTTCCAACCTCCCTTGTTCATGGAAGATTTGAAAATTCTCCATTATGTCACCTTTCATCACCTCCCAACACTGGTGCTTTATCAATTGCACACTGCTTTAAACACCTTAGAACTTCCTTGTCAAAGCTTATATCAAGATCCTCCTTTTCCTCCCTTGTCAACTTTGGGCAATTCAAAAAATTGGAACAAATAAATATATTGGTACTAGATTGAACTAAAGACTTTCTATTTATCCAAATAGAATTCAAATAGAATTGAAGGAAAGTGAATGTGATAAGACAGAACAAAATTTTATTTGAATTCCAAGTTTTAATAGAAATATTTTAAAGCAACAAAGGATTATGGAAATAAGTTCAAATGGGAGAAAACAATATGTATTGGCATGTCCCCACTGCAACTCCTCTGTATAAAGCTTCTAATAGAACTCCACTATATCCCCTTGGATTATTTTTGGATCTTGGACAATGTTCCCCTGGACTAGCATTTGCTATTCGTTATGGTACCTCTTGTGTGAATTAGCTATCTTATGGAAGAACTTGGTGTTCTTATCCCCTTCCTTTAACCAAATTGATCTGATCTTTGCCTCCAGTAGATCTCCTCATTTTTTATCAAATCCTCCAAGTTCAAAACTAAACTTAGTCTTTTCTGTTGCCTCATCCTCAGTTACACCTTTATTAGTAGCAATCTTTTCCATATCAGCCAACTTTTCAAGTCCTCCTCTATTGGCCAAGATTTCCTCGCTCACTTCTGCTCCACTCCTTCAATTTGTGTTTCAAGGCTATTAATTTGGATGCAAGGATGTAATCAGGCCTCCCAATATAATAAAAAAGAGCTCCACCATATCCTTACTCTTTCATTTGTCAATGAAACCTTCAGTCCCTAACCACCAGTTCTCAAATATAAAATAGCTCTTGCTATTTTCTGGGAACCACCTTGGAGTGTGTTGGAGAGTGGTCGAACACTATTCTCTGTATAGTGCATTGTATCAAGTTGCTAAAAGCATCATCCCATTCTTGAGATACCAAGACCCTGTCGATTCTTGAAGCTATCAGGTGGCTATCCCCTTTGAACCAGGTGAACTTTGCATTTTCCAATTGAAGATCAACTAGGTTTAGATCCTCAATCAAATCAAAGAACTCCCGCAACCCTATTGTTCTCATGATACATCTCCTCTCCTCTTTTCTGATACATATCTAGCCTCGTTAAAATCACCACAAACTGCCATGGACCTTCTATTAAACCTCTGATAGAGACAATTTCTTCCCATACTAGTCTTCTTTCCACATAGCAATATGGAGCATATACTCCTGTTATATGGCATGAGAAGTCCTGCACCTGTGATTCAAACTCACAAACTTCCAGATAAAGGGTATATGTCCCGATCTATAAAACTTCCCCTTTCCATATTCTACTATCCCAAAGCATCATTATCCCTCCTCTTGTCCCACTAGCTTCCAAACATGCCATTTTGATCCATCTACCACCCTTAATCTGCCTTACTAGCCCCATAAGATCCCTCTCTAGTTTGGTTTCTTGAACACAAATAACATCAGCTTTCCAATCCCCCATAATGTTCTTGACAACCCTCCGTTTGTCCCTAGTGTTTAAACCCCTTACATTCCATGAGACAAGTTTAAATTGCATCAAGAAATAGTTCAAGTTCTTCTCCCTTACTCTAACCCCCCCTCCCTCCCCCCACCCCCACACTACAACACCACAGCCCACCACACACACTTTTGAACTTCACATCAAAAGCTACAAAACTTTTCAATTCATTAGAGCCCTTGAACCTTGTCTTCTTGCATACAGCTACAGCTTCTTGGTGTCTGGCTTGTCTGTCCACCTATAGTAAGAGTTCCTTAGCTTCCTCTTCATGACCTTGGAAATCAGCCACAAACAATTTTCCCAGTCTGATCAAATTTTGTAGTTCACCCCCAAGCAGAAACTTCTACTTTTTTCTGCGATTAACAGTTGTTGCATGTATAGTGGCTCTGCTTCTTCGACTTCCCATTCTTCAACAGAGGTCAAAGTTCTCTGGTCTTCAATATTGCATACCTCTTTTTCCTCCCCAATTGGAACTTGTGCCTCTGATTCTTCCATATTTAGCACAACCACATCACCAAAAACACCACTTTATCTGTTGGTGTTCTCTCTTTCTCAGCATTCAGTTGTGCTCCCTGCAATGTCTTTGAGAAGAACCGTGTTTCTTTATCTTAAAGAGTCCAATCTTCTACTGGATTGGGCTGGGTGGAATTGGATATGCTATTAAATAAATAGGCTTGCTGGATCTAGCCCATTATACTCTTCACTTAGTTGTTCTGGCCTAAGACCTAAGGCCCATAATAGATTCTTTCGTTAAAGAGGTCATATGGCTCTCATATGACTCAGTGGGTACCACCACAGCTGTCAACTTTCCATTCCCCACATGGGTATATGTACTAGGATCCCTGGTAAAAGGGGATTTTTGTACTACAGTACAGATGTTACTCCTTATTATCTCCTGGTCCATAACATACCCTGATTTCAAATTGTTATCTTCTTCTCTGGCGAGATTCAAAAACTTCTTCCGGCAAGATTTCATATCTTACTTTGCCTTCAACTCATATCAGAAAATGGTATCCGACCACGCGAAATAGAAACCTCTTTCGATATATTTCTACCACTGTTTGCAACAAAAACTCTTGCCCACTTCATATGGTTCTTCAACTCGTTGCCACCCAACCACCACAGAGTTGCTCTATTTCTTGAAATACTTGTGACCACAGATGTAGGGGGGTCCCTATAATTTTTATTCCAAGTTTTTTTAACTTCCATGGAGTTCGGCATGCAACATACAACTAGGCTCCACTATTCTAGGTTGAAACTTAGGTTTCTCCATTTCCACTGACCTTGAAGAGTTTGTTCCGCCATGAATTTATTGGGAAATTCAAAAAGGAACATGTCTTCGTATAGCTCGTGAATATTGACACTGAAGGCCTTCCATTCAGAAGATGACCACCTTCTGATTTCAGACAAAGAAGGTTTCTCTTTGCGGGCCTTCTCCAGATACCCTACAAGACACCTACCTAAAAGCCCATCCTCTTGCTTTTCTGCTGAGCTTGTCTCCTTGTGGTTTTTTTTATAGCCATTTGCTGTCCATTACAGCCTTTGAGTAGGGGTATCCGGAGTATAAAAGTCTTGGTAAACTCGTCGATATTGACCTTTTGGGGCAGTTAATGAAGTTTTTCTATCTTAAATGCTAAATCGTACCATCCAGCATTCAAGACTGGTTCTGGAATAATGATAACAGATCTACCCCCCACATTAATGGCTACAATGCTCATATATCTCCCATATTCATTATGTTTCCTAGTGCAGAAGTTTTCCTCTTTTCTTTCAGTATATCTCCATCTCCCTGTGACTTTCTTCTGACCAGTGGAAGCTTCTCTTAGAAGGAAACAGATCCATTCCATCACCTTACTGCTCACGGTAGTTCTTCACATCATTCGTCGACTTCTTTCCACCCACTCGTACCAAACAGAGCCTTCATCATTCCTTTTGGTAATACCAAAAGACTTGAAACTAGCACTAAAACAAATCCTATTTCCCCCCATGGCTTGACTAAGCAAGAGAGTAGAAAGAAAAGAAGAATAATCACATGAGGTAATTACCAGAGGTATTGGGTGCCGGAGGAGAGAGGGCTTTCCCACCTAGGAGGGAGGAGAGAGAACTGCCTCGAGAACTGTTCCAGAGAGCATTTCTAATTTAGCTTTGTTAACTGTAGTTTAATTTTCATTTTGTGGATGATGTAAATGATATTTAGGACTTCATAGGCTCTGTACATTTGTTTTGGGATGGCTTTACTCCTGTTATTCACAGCATTTCCTTGGTGCTGAGTTTGGTGAATAATACAAGGTTACATTTCTTTGTTCAGCAGTGAATAATGCAAAAAGTAATTACTTAACAAAAAATCAAAGTTACCTATTTCAAAAAAAAAAAATACCTAACAAGAAAGACACCGAAAAATCTAGTTAGAAGTAACTGCAGAGAATGGATTAGCACATAAGAATATATTGCATTACGAGATTTGATCACCAATACCAAAAAGATGAACAAACAGATTTTTACACTTCATAGCATAGGCATAGATTGCTCGTTTTGTTCTGGTAGAAACCTATAAAGTATGACTTCCCCATTTCTCTAGAATTTGAGCAAAAGATCATAGAAAACTTCAGGGATAAAAAGTTGTCCAACATATCATCATTAAATCAGGTTTTAATTCACCTCTAAAATAGCATCATCAAATAAGTTTTATGTTCACCTAACTAGTAAATAGTAGCCCAAAGTACAGTATATAACTTGAAAGAAATTTACTTGCCTGCCAGAAGATAGTCCCCTGAAGGATGAAATGACACCGACCTTACATTATGTGTATCCTGTTGAAACATTTAATCCAAATCAAGTAGAACAGTTAGTATATTTTCTAAGCTAAATTCAAGCTTAATGTTTGGTTTCAAAATTGAATAACATTTGAGTGACCTGAATCACTCTAAATGCTCTCTTTGCTACCGCTTTCGAAAAATCAAAGAACCTGAAAGAAGCCAAAGGAAAAAGTAGTTAGGTAATATTCCAATGACAAACATAATAGGGAACTTCACAGTTAGTAATAAATCCTACTTGATGGTGCGATCTTTTGATCCAGATATGAGTACTGTATTTTGTGGATGAAAATCCAAGTCATTTATAGGCTGCAGTTATGTACAAGTTTTGGGTAAGAAACAGGGAAAATCCTGACATAATCACACATCAGAAACTTAGATTCATAGGAATAGAGTGTGTGAGGGTGCTATCAATAATTAAAGGGAAGCACACCATCAAATCGCCAGAGATAATATGACGTTCAACTTACTCAGCTATATACTCCCTTAAAAAAAATGATAAAAGAGATGCTCCACTTTTTATATTTTTTTACCATTTTAATGAGAGGAGCATCCACAGGCAAAAAATAATACAAACAAGTCCAGTGAACTTTAATTTGGTAGAGTAATCCAGTAAACGTCTCACCTATATAGTGGCTAATGAGAGATCTTTTGAACCAATGTTCAAAATAACAGACCTAAAAAGTTTTATACTGGGACATCTGACTCAAGAAATTTAAGTATCACACGATCAAGATCTTACTTGTTGATGATCATAAAAAGTTCGTATAACAGGCCTCACTGGGCCATCCCTTGCTTCTGGCTGCTTCATTTGCTTAACTTTTACAATCTGCACAAGTTAACGCTTTTGCATTAGAAGTACAAGAATGAAACCGTTGCAAGTTCTACCACACTAAATGATACCAATAATTGCCTCTCAAAAACAAGTTTAATTGATGTGTCTGCACTTCCAGTAGCAAGAAATCTTCCATCAGGGCTAAATCTGGCACACCTTGCAACATTCTAAAAGAAAATTCTTGTGTTAAAACTTACTGCTGGAAATTGGCAATTGAAACAAAGACAAGAGCTCATACAACCTACAGTTCTGTTTAAGATACAACCTTGTGCTCAGAAATATGTCGTGACTCATGCTTTGGGATATTTTTTGACGGCCCTTTTTGTGTTCGTGTCATGCTACTTGGTGCCCCCAAAGCAAATGATTATCAAATCAGAACTCCACACAGTGACAACCTTAACGATCATTCATAATTTGTTACAAGAAAGTCAATTACAACCAAACATTTATCACACAGATGTCCGATCAAGCCTATGAAATGGTTCTTCAACATGGTCGCAGACAGATAGTTTAAATGTGTAACTCCTGACAATCTGAAATTAACCAACTCTGTGTAAGCCGTTGATGTACATTGGCTTAGGGTCAAATTACTACTTATATGCATTTTGAATGGCTCACTATAGAAGTGCTATTATAGCGTTCATCTGCTGGATCTCTTGAACAGCACATTCAAAAGGATCTTATAAGAATCACAATCTGATACAGTGTCTACATAGGAAGAGTTCTATGATAGACATGACCTAGCTCAATATGAAAGCTGTTACACTAAAGGTTCACCCTCATGCATAAATTCAGTACAGAACTTAATAATATACAGAACAAAAATTATGATTGGTTCAAAAGGTGCAGCAGCTAATCAGTTAGAAAGATGTAAATAATGAAGAAAGGAAAAAAGATGATCAATCGGATACTTGGGGAAAGATGTCCAATTGGGACACTCTAGTTTTCCCTTACATGGTCCATCATTCCTATCCTCAGTTATCTATCTTCTTGATTACGGAAGATTAGAACTCAAGTATCTCCAAAATCTTTTCCTCACTATCACTTAGTCATACCTTGGCCTCCTTTCTCACCACAGTAGAACTTGTCAACTGCATACATCAGCATGGGACAAGGATTTTAAACTTTTGGTCAACCGATAACGCATTAATTGCACTTCAACACTCAAACTTATAAAACAGAACTTTTAAACCCTTTAGGTTATTAAGAAAATAGTTTAATGGGAGAAAAATTGCCTGAAATCAACATATGCAGCCCGAGGGGCTGGGATTGAGCCATATCCAGCAGTTACAATTGGATCAAAAGGTACAGCTGTAGAAACTCCTCTCAGTGTCTCATCTTTGTCCACTGCAAGACCCTGTTAACGGCTTAGACTGATAAAGAAGTTTTTATACATCTATTCTCTTACCCCATGTTGAGCAGCAGAAAATCAGTGAGTGAGCACGACACACAACGGTCACCGTACCTGACTATACAAACCGGCATGTTGCAACAATTCCAGTAGTACTATTGTGGGAGGTGAGCTTCAACATTCATTGGTGTCATTGAAGCTGAAGCTACAGCACTTGCAGCCTGTCATACACGCATAGCAGAATTCATCAAGACCTCTAAATAACTTAGCTTAGCTACATATCATTTATATTCAAAACATGTATAAGACACACAAGCTGATGTGCTCAACTTTGTTTTTTTGAATCCAATCATAGTGCTAGGTCAAGCAGTTAAACCCAGGAAAAGATGACTGTGTTAGGAGACCTCACTTGCAGCCCATATGTCATTACAGATATGCTATGGAAGGTATCCACATCATGTATCAGAGACAGCAAGAAACATGCAGCACAATGACCAAGGAAAACCAAGAATACACATGCTGGGCTCCGCAATGAAAAGTTTAAAGTCAAATTTTGTGGAGTTCTTGTAGATATTTCCTTGTTCTAGGGGATAATTGCAGTGTGAACTCTAGAATTTTGTGAAATTCTGTAGCAAGGAAGCTAAGATAGTCATGGGACTCCTATTAGCTGAAACCTCAAAAAGAAACACCAAGTGAGGTTTGAATATCAAAAACCTTAGATAGCAACGTAGCGATAAATTCCAAATGACATGATAGCAACCATGATCATTTGTTCAATCCCCAATAAGTTTCTCTATATATAGAAGCCACATTGGAAGCTTGCTGCCCAAGGGCTATTTTGGTCATTTCGGGTAAAACAGTTTCTTACTCTGTTTAATTTGTTCGTCTGATTTTTCTTTTTAATTTGTTAAATATTTGAAGTAGATAAAAATTACTATAAATTACAATAATTGAGCAACTTAAAATATTTAAAAGACAAAAAATTTGATTGACTCTTAAAATTCTATCAGTACCAATAAATTGGGACACAAAGGAAGTAACATGTATTATTTGAAATGCCAGAAAAAAAATATTATAAATCAAAATAATAAATAACTTAATAAAAGACATAAAAAGATTAAATGATTCTCGAATTTCTATCGATGCCACATAAATTGAGATAGAGAGTAACATATATTATTTGAAAATTATGAAAAATGTACTATAATTCACAATGATTGACGACTTAAAATATCCAAAAGACAAACCTTTGAAATTCTATCAGTGCCACATAAATTGGGACAGAAGAAGTAAAATATAAAAATGACAAATAAAGTACTATAAATTGAATCACGATAATATACAACTTAAAAATTTAGAAGACATATAAAGAATTGGTTGACACTTAAATTCTATCAGTGTCACATAAATTGGGACAAAGGAAGTAACATATATTATTTGAAAATTACGTAAAAGTATTGTAGATCGTAATAATTGACAAATTAAAATATTTAAAAATTTGATTGACTCTCCAAATTTTATATGTGACATAAATTGTAACCAAAAGTAATATAGTTTGGGCCTATGCTAGCACAGGCTCCTGTATCTAGTATTACAAGACATGGCAAGTCTGTTAGAATAATTTCTCTTATGGTCTAAGAGGTATGATAAGCATGTCCTGATGAGCAATTGAGCATCACGGAGGTATGAAAACAGACCATGAATACAGGACAAATAAGAGAAGAACTTTTCAAAGCTATGCAACCTTCATAGGTTATATATTTAATAGCTCTTTATTCCAGTAAGTCTAGAACTAATAACAATTGCAATGAGGCAACGAGAATTGTAGTATTTGAGGAACGATTAAAGACACTTTCTTCTGAAAGACAGTAAGTTGCAATTCAAGTTCCCATTTTCTATAAATGCATGCAATTTTGGTCATCCCCAATGTCTGAATTGAACTGAGTCACTCAATCACCTAACACTTTATCCCAGTGATTAATTTCAATTTTCTAAGTCTTTAATAAAGTAATATTAGCAACCTAGTCTACCATGACAAAAATTAGCAGACTCAACAACATAAGCAGATCTAGAATTACTAGCATTATTGACAACTTCTTGAACCAAATTCCGCACAAACAAAACCTTTATTGAGGTACCCCTTCCCAACAAATCCTTTGTGAGAAATTAATTATTTTATCAGCTTCAAAAACAAGTTTAAGACATGCTTTGTAGAGAAGTGCTAGTGAAAACTAATTTGTTTACACAAGGGTGGAGGGTTGGGGAACAGAAACCACGTTTCTCCAGAAGTTAAATTAAGCAAAATTTTCATGTACCCATAACTCTAGAAATGATGAAGTTACCCATGTAGACACACTCATCATCGGTAGAAGACTCCTCAAAATAATGAAACAACTCCTAGTTGATGCAAACATGTCTTAAGGCCCCTATGTCCAATACCCAATCAATCTTGTTAGCTACAGAGTTTGCCTCGACAACAATGGTAACAGTCTCTTCATCACTCTCAACAAGGTGAGCTTGGATAGAAACTTGTCCTACCTGCTTCAAGGTTTTCCCTTATCTTTGATAGCACTAGGCAGCCTTTCCCCAAAATTTGATCTTATTTTTGACCTTTTGCATTAGTGGGGGTTGATGAAATAATTCCTTTCATTACCCTCAGCAAGGTGAGCTTGGATAGAAGCTTGACCTCCTTGCTTCGAGTTTTACCTTTGTCTTTAATAGCATTAGATAACCTTTTCCCAAACTTTGTTCTCATTTTTTACCTTAGCATTAGTGAGTGATTGTTGGAATTATTTCTTTATCATTTCTTTTCTTTGGCATTATTTCTTTTTAAATAATGCAAAGAATAAAGAATGCTTGTAGGTTCATTTTCCCCAAACTATTTCTTGTCTTATGTGAAACAAAAGTCACATTAATTAGAAAAACACTGCTTTTCTCCTTATTTTGAATCGCGCTTTATTGGGCTTGTAACGAGCTAGTAAAAAGGAGTAATCGCCCTTTATTGGGCTTGTAACGAGCAAGTAAAAAGGAGTGGTCTTGCGCACATGAGAAGTGGCTTGAAGACAAAACAGATCAATGTTCCCCTGCATGCTGTATATATGTGAGACCTATCCCAAATCTGATTTTAAGAAAATATTTAGTTTTTTTTTTAATTTACGTATAAAGTATCCAAATACATGTTTACAAGAACATATCCCGATATATTACTAAATAAATTTTGTAAGACAGTCAATCACTATTGTAATAGCCATTTTTAATTAGTAACTACCAAGTTAATTGTGACAATCAACTTAATTTTGTTACAGCTCACTAAGCCCCCTTTATAACACCTCCAGAATTAACCTATATAAAGTAGACCATTTTTGACCCTTTTCCTACTCCAAATTTTCTCCTCTTTATGCTATTTCTAAGCTGTGGAACCTCGGAGAGCAACAGTTAACAACTATGTACACCCTAGTAGGACTGAAATCGCTCCCGAACACCACAACATAAGATTTGTTTCAATAAAGTTGTAATTTTTCCAATAACTATAATGTTACATATTTACAGTCACCAAAGATTTCTCTTTTCCCAACGTTCTCAAGGAACCCAAAGAAGGTAAGCAGTTTCAAAAGGTTGAATGTGTATATAAAACCAAATAATTGAGGAAACAGTACCTGATTGAGATTATTATCGCGAAGATGAGCGACTATGAGAGAATTAACATGACGGAACAATTTCCCGGCTTGCAGTTTGTGCTCCAAGTTATCATTGTTATGGTTGCTCCCCATTTAAGTTATTGCTGCCCTAATTTATTCAATGAAACAAACAGGAACAATATCCCCAGAATCTTTGTTGATTCACAAATTTGGCTTTGCAGTGTTCGGGATTGAAAGAGAGAAAGCAATAATGGTGAACTGCAAACCCTTTTCTTAAAGCTCGTACAGATTTGGAAGAGGATGAAACTGAGGTACAATGAGCTTCAGAACTCTACCGCCGCCATTTGAGTACACTACAATGCTTCTTGGCAGTCCAATTTGGATTTGCTTTTGCAATTGATTTAGGTAAAAGTTAATTTAAGTTTTCTTTTAAAATAATTGGAGTGATTTAGTTAAGTATTCAATAAGCAAGTTGCTATTAGTCATGTTATTAGTATGGGTTTCTGTGCGATGCGCTGATATTATTACTCTGAAATTGTTTATATAGTATGTAATACTAATGAATTGTTTTGTCGTTATAAGCGAACTATACGTAAAAGAAAATGGGTAAGAAAACTTTTGGTTGAAAAGTTGAAATTTTTCTTGGTTGAAATCTTAGTAAGATAAGGTTTGGAATAGTCCGAGAAAAGGAGTGAGAGAAATGTTTAGGTAAAGTCTAATTTCCTTGTTGCTAAGATATTAAGAAGATAATATGGGTTTTCGGAAGTGAATTCGGGTGAATAGAAATCCTTATCATTGTTACGAACTTTTCGTGAAAGGGTTGATTTGAAATGTCAAGATTTGAAGGTGTGTTGTGAAATAGGCTAATTTTGAAGGAATTCCGAGTCTTTGTCTCTTGCAAGCTGGTATAGTGAGTGATACGCTTCTATAACGATGGATTAAATTCCCGCTACAACGACGCTACTATAGTGAAATTAGGTTGTTGTAGTGGGTGATACATTGTTGTAGCGGTGGATCTGATTCCCGCTACAGAATGGTAAGTAAACTACTCCCCTAACTTGGTAATTCGATTCTAGAGCCTTAGAATATGTGGTGATGATGATAGGAGGGTTTCTTTAACTTAATGGCGGTATAAACTTGATTTAAGTGGGATAGTTATAAGAAAAGTTTGGGAATTGGGATCAGGATATTATTCGAATGTATTTAGATCATTTAGGTATGATTATGTGTTATATGATTGTTTGTTGACCAAGAACATGAGGTGAAAACTCAAGTTTGATTTGAGGTAAGTGATGGTTGTTTGATTTTCGATGTTATATGTGATTGCTAACTGCTTCTTTAATATTATTTATATAATGTATGGTTAAGAAATCAGAGAAGTATAAACTAAGATGATTAACTTGTGGTCAATCACATATTGAATGTGATTACTTGATGTACATGTGTGACTTTTATTCATTGAAATTGTGATGTGTGATTGTTGGCTGGCTCAATACCACGTGTAGTATATAGTAACAATTAGGCACCATGCCTAATACATTATATCTCTTGGTTGACTCAAGTATCACACTCCATACATATTTGGTTGACTCATATACCATACATGATATGGATCATTTATATGGTTGGCTCTGGTATCACATCTGTACAAATTGCTATTGTTGACTCGGGTACCATGTCTGGTACATGTTATTGTTTGTGTGTGGATTCCATGAGTGAATCAAGTTGGTTGGTTGTAATGTTGGTGATCACATTTATAGCGTATATTATTTGTTTAACTAAGTTGTAGTTACCTGTTCATATTTCATATAACTAGAGTTGGCCGATGATCCTATTAGTACAAAATGAATTTTGTGCATTGATATTGTACTTTCATTTATTTGTTGAGTACAGGGCTTATTTCGACGTCTTTGCGACTTGAGTTGCTTCCTCCGAGCCGCTATGGGTTAATTTTTTCCATCTAGCTAGTCCATTTTTTGGACTTAGACTTTTATTATTTTGGGGTTGCAACCCCCACATTTTAGGCTATGTAAATATTTTATTACATGACTGTCAGGTTCTAAAGGTTATTTTGTAATGTTTTGTTGATTATGTCTTGAAATGTGACTGTGTTTTAATTTATGAAAGTCTATATCCTTTTAGTTGTTTGTTGTATTGCATGTTACTACAAAAGTTGGTTCTCGCACTATAGATTTAGTGTGGGTGACTCTCGCGGCAGATTGAGTCATGATAAAGTTGGTATTAGAGTCCTAAGTTCGTTGATTTAATCGTACCAAATATATATCTAGTAAATTCTTGTCGAGCAGTAACATTTGTACTTTTCTTCGTAAGGCTAAAAGACTTCAGAATTTTTTCTGTTCGTTCTTTCCTTCGTGTCGTAACTTGTTTACACTTGGTATCTGGCAACCCAAAATGCACCATACGAAACAGAGTGAGAGTACCAGGTCAAGCTATAGAAATGGTAGTGTGATGGCGAGGAAAGAGTAGAGACAAAGGAAAGATCAAAGGCAGAGGGAGATAAACACCCACGAGGGTAGAGCTTAGAAAGCGGCTGGGCTGAGTCTGGCAACCCCCCCCCCCCCCACTCAAGATTCATGTTTGAGTGAGAAGGTGGAAGGAGATTTTGTGGTAAGTGTGACCTGATATGTCAACATAGGGGTGTTTGGGGGTGGGGGGAAGGTTGAGGGTGCATGCCTTCCTCCTAGGACTTATGAGGTCGTTCATCAAGCGTTAGCCTCTATGAGTAGGAAAGCTAGTATTGGAGTCATTCCTACTGAGTCGGCTAATCAGGCTCCAGGTGCTCATCCCATTGCTACCACCACTAATGAATGAAGTTTTGGGTACTGATGTGTTAGTTTGTCCCATACTAGGTCTTGTCATGACCAGGACTATGCATTAGTTGTTGACTAAGAGGGTGTTTGGATTGACTTAAAAATTGGTCATATAAACTTTTAAGTTAGTTTTTGACTTCTGAAAGTGGTTGACAATTATAAAATAACTTAAATAAGTAAAAAAAATGACTTAAAATAAGTTTGAAATTAAAAGTAGGGGTCCCACTACTTTTATTTTTAACTTTAAAAACATTCTAATTTGACCAATGATATTACTTTTATACCCTTAATTCATTTAAATAATTTCAATTTTTCCCCTGTGAAATAAACCTTAACATCTCTGTTTTTTCCTCAACTTTCTTTGTTGATGCAGTGCTCCAACTCTTCAAAGCGTTAAAGCTCAACCCTTCCCCCCCCACTTAGTTTTCTTGTTCTTCTTTAACATTTTAATTTTCACTTATTTTTCACGAGACAAAAGTATCGACACTAAAGTAAGTTATTATTCATTCTCTCCTGATTTTTATATCTTCTTTTATTATAATCTATTTTTTATTTTTCTGTTTTTTTTGTTATTGCATCTAGTAATCTATAAGTTGTCATTGGTTACACTTTTTGAATTTGTTTAGTTAAAGTTTCTTTGATAGTAATGGTATAATTCAACAACTAGATACACGTAAATAATAAACAACTTTAAGTTTTTCTTGTTCTCTCTCGATTTCTGTATTTTCTTCTTGAATTATGTATTTTTAATGTTTTCTTTTGTTTTCTTTTGTTGTTGCAATGTTGTTTTTTTATATTTTTACTATGTATCAAGTAATCTATTTTTTTAGTTAGTTGTAGTATATACTTTGATTGTGTGTAGTATATATTTTTCATATGTTATAAGATTATAGAAATAATTATTCTCAATTTTCTTATCGATTTTTCATCTTCAGATCATTTACACCATCTCATAAATTAATTTGAGACAAACTAATGCTGTAACGACCTGTTTAGTCATTTTGAGCAGTAGAGTTTATTCTGGTAATAACTGTCTAAGTCGAACGGATCCGCACTACGACCTCATGGTCCACGACGACACGTCGAGTGGGGTCTCGGTCCAAAACACTTAGAATCTGAAATTGTACTAAGATCGTACTCTCTTAACGTCACGACGGAAGGCAGGACGGACCGTCGTTAGCACTACGGACCGTCACAAACCTTTCCACAGATTGAGTTTTCGAACTTTGTTGACGACTCTGCAGGACGACGTCACAGGCTGCGTACCCTTACTGGGTCGGATTTCTTGTTAATGTTTTTAAGGGGCGTTTTGGACTATTCCTCTATATATAAAGTTAGTATTTAATGTTAAAAATTCATTACTTTGGGGTTAAGGGAGACAACCTTGGAATAATAGTGGGTTACTTATACCATCTTTTATACTTAATTATATGATTATTAGGGTAAAAGAGAAAGGTGTTGAATAGAAAAATAGACAGTAACAGAGAGGAAGAAAGAACTATCGAGAGAGGGAGAAAACGAAGAGGAAAGCAAAGACTTTTGAGGAATAGCTTGTCTTGACCACGAATTCTTCGGTGGAGTGGTGATGTTTATGTTATTTCATGTCACTCTTAATAGCGAATATTGATATTGGGTAGTATTGTCAAGTCTCTTATATGCTTAATTGTGTGGCATGCATGATGTTATTATTAATTGTGATGAATTCGCATGATGAGGCTGTTTCATCTCAAACCTTAAAAACCTCTTTTTAATATGACGCCTTGGTATAAAATAAGGCTGGATGAACTAAAAGAATGAGGTTAGTGGATCGGGTGTCACGTTCCGCCACCAGATAG
The DNA here is from genome assembly GCA_027704765.1 of Solanum habrochaites. Classification (NCBI taxonomy): domain Eukaryota; kingdom Viridiplantae; phylum Streptophyta; class Magnoliopsida; order Solanales; family Solanaceae; genus Solanum; species Solanum habrochaites. Next base: position 57,597,370 of record JAKWJA010002500.1, read on the forward strand.
TATTAATGGATCCGGGTGTCACGTCCCCACCAGGATAGTAGTAATGGACGGGTGTCACGTTCCGACACCCAGGAAGTAGTAAATGGATCGGTGTGTCAACGTTCCGACACCAGGGATAGTTTAGTGTATCGTTGTCCCATCCGACACCAGGATAGTTATAGTGTATCGGTGTCACGTTCGACACTAGGATAGTAGAGGATTGAGTGTCACGTTCCGACACACCAGGATAGATAAAAAGATGAATATTAAGCACCTCATATAATCATATCAATCTAAGAACCTTTTTCCAAATGAAGTCATTGTGTGGAGTCTTGAGTCCTCATAGATGTGCTTGGTGTTAGGGCCAAGGGTTATGTTAAATGTTTTTTGTACCTTTTAAACTATTAGTTGATTTTATGTATTATCTAAATTATTGTTTTTCTATTTTGAGTTGGCCGAGGATACTACTCAGTACTTGTGGCCTTGTACTGACCCCTACTTGTATGGTTTCTTTCTTGTTATTTGTGGAGTGCAGCAAACGTGCTATCGCTGTCGACTCAACCGCAACTCTAGCCAGACTTCAGCATAATCAGATTTCAGGGGTGGAGCTATTGTTCCTAGCTTCGGACTGGATTTTTTCCTTCGCGGTGTTTTGATGTCTTGAAGTCGGACCATGACCATCTCTTTGTACTTATTTTTTAGTTTCTTAGATACTCTTAATTTAGTATTTGAGTGATAGATGTCTTGTGATGGACTTTCCAGGTTTTGGAAATAGAAATTGATAAATTTTGAGAAGTTTATTTATTGATTTTCGTTAATGAGTTTTAAGTCTTTTCCGCATTATTTCGTTTATTATGGTGGAAATTTTTGTATTAGATTGGTTGGTTCTCGATCACATAGGCACATACCTGTGGGTGGCCACTCCGGCGGTTTTTGGGTTCGTGACACCTTTGGTATCAGAGCATTAGGTTCGTTTGGTCTCACACACAAGAACGAGTCGTATAAGTCTTGATGAACGGTAGGGGGACGCTTTACTTTTCTTTGAGAGGCTTATAAGGACTTTAGGAAATTTCATGGCCTTCTTTCTTTCGTGCTATTACTTGGATCCAATTGGGTATCTAGGTGAAGACAAATTGGTATCTGACCTCTTCACTCTTTTCGCAGATTGTTATAGAACTAGAGCAAATCAACTACGCCAACAACCAACACCGGTAAGACAAGATTCGTCTGAGCCATCCACTGGGCTGTAGCTCGAAGAGGAGCCGTGACAAGGGTCGTTGTAGATGTCGGAGGACGTTCCTCTAGAGTAAGATGACAAGCCCCTGGCATCTAGTACTAGGCAGTGATCCTCCACCGACTGAGGAAGTAGTAAAGAGGGTGAGGAGGGGAAAATGATCAATTGCACATGAGGAATTACCCACCCCAACCTACCCCATAGATATTAATAGGTTCTTGCTTCTCTAGCGGAGTTAAATCTGATCACGCTAGACCCTCCAGGGTTTCTACATCACCACAGCACTGCAGGTTTCCGGAGGTATACAAACCGCAGCTGGCTGTGCTCCCCGCATGGGGAAATATTCCATTGGAAATAGGCACGTTTCCCTCGTTTGACTACAGGGCTATACTGACAAGTGATCAGCATAACTTTTTCAAGTAAGTTTCTTGAATTGACCTCCAGTCTTCAAGGGTGCTGAATCTGAGGAATTGCCTATGATTTTCCTGGGGTCGATGTCATGAACTCTAAACAAGATGGTCATAGTAGAAGAGATTTGGCTCGAATTGGTGACTATCAATTTCAGGGGAACGTTCCAAAATGTTTGTGGCCGGTCATATATGTTTGTGGTCAACCAGCAGAGGCCCACCTATGACTGGGGCGTCATTCTCTAGCTTATTTATGGAGAAGTATATACCCCGGACTTGAGGGATTAGGAGGAGAGATGAGTTCCCCTTGATCCTAAGCAAGGCATATGACGGTCACTACTGCGTATATGCTAAGTTTCGTGCTTTTCCCGTCATTCCACCCACTTTGCTCATCAGTCACAAAGACGATTCGCCGTTTTGTGAAGGGTTGAGTCAGATTTTGATTCAAGCCTACAAGGTTAGCGTCACGTGCAAATCTTTTCAGGAAGTGTAGACTTTGTATAGAGTTGGAGGAGGGAGTGAAGCGCAGATAACTTCACCAGGCATCAACAACTACGAAGTTTTCATAAGGGAGTGAGTTTAGTGTTCTTACTCCAGAGGGTGCAAAGTTCATGAGGTAATCCAAGCCTACCATTCAGTCTTCACTACAGCTGATGTTGGGGGTCCCACCGCAGACCTCAACATTTCTATGAGTTTGGGAGGGTATCCCCAGACTCCGTCGTTCTCTACAGAGACCTATCTTGAACCCCGGAGTGTTTATGGATGGGGGAAATTGGACATATCAAGAGATATGTCCAAAAACAGAGTTACAGACCCCCAATAAGTCAGAGTAAATGTGGTATTGAAGAGGCCGCAATTCTTGGAGGACAAACGGGTGGTCAAGGTAATGGTGGTCCACCAAACCAACACTGGTGTGGCGGGCAAGAGCCTAGCGACACTGCGCGCACAACTTTTAGGGCAACGGGTAGATAGGTGATAGGCCCATTGTTACGCTTTTTCCTGGGCTGTCGGAAGTCGGAGACTCTATCGTGTTTATCACAGGTCATCTTTTGGTTTTGTGATTGCATGGCTCTTCTGTATTGTTTGATCCTGGCTCCACATTTCAGATGTATCTTCCTCATATTGCCTAACTAACTGGCCTTAATTTACATATTGTGAATTGCTTGACATGCCTGTTCGTGTTTTCTACTTCCGGTGGTGAGGTCTGTGATAGTTAAAAAGGTGTATAGGTCTTGTTTTGTGACATTAATGGGAGCAATACTCATGTGACTTGGTGATCTTTAGAATGGGTTGATTTCGATGTAATTCGGGTATGACTTGACTTTCTCCCAAACTTTGCAATCTTGATTGTAATGCCAAACCTGTGACATTTCCCCGGCTGGACCGATCCGTTAGTGTGGGAGTGTGACTACACTTCCACTCCGTTTGTTATCATCTCCCATTCTTCGTGCTAATAGAAATGGTAGTAAAGGTGTTTAGCTTTCTTTTCTTGGCACACCTCAGGGATGATGACTCACCCAAGTACCTTCAATGGTCTGTCTCGGCGTCCTTAGTTTCTGGATTTGTTTCCTGCGGACCATTCCTGTATGCCGCAGATAGGATATTGACTTTTCATTGATCCTAGAGCCGGGGTAGCTCGCCCCATTTCCATACCCCTTATATGATGCTCCCCGCTGAGTAAGAGAGTAAAGGCCCAACTTCAAGAGTTGTTAGGGAAGGCTTTTTAGACTCAATGCATCCCCTTGGAGTGGCTCCGGGTTTTATTTGTGACGAAGAAGGATGGATTTGTTCGATTTGCATAGACGACACACTGAATACTTAACTGTTAAGAACAAGTATCGCCTCTCCTCGCATAGATGATTTGTTTCGACCATTACAAGGTGCTTTGTACCTCTCAAAAATGACCTTGATATCTGGTTATCATAATTGAAATACGGGCATCAGATGCCAAAGACTTGTTTTTCGAACAAGGTATGTTGCATTATGAATTCTTAGTAATGTCTTTTGGACTTACGAATGCCACCAGCTCTTTCATGAGCGATTTAACGGATTTTTAAGCATATCGGATCTCTTTTTCATTGTGGTTTTAGTGATGATATACTTTTATCTCAAAAAGAGCAGGAAAGAACATGAGGAGCATTGAGAATTAGTATTTGGACATATTGAGGGAGAAAACGTTATATGTCCAAATTCTCTAAGTGTGGTTTTTGCTAGATTCAGGGTCGCTTCATTGGGGCACGTGTTTCTAAGGGATGAGTGATGGTGGAGCCTCCAAGATTGAAGGCAGTGAAGAATTGGGTAAGACCCGTACTAATGTTTACCGAGGTAGAGCTTCGTTGGTTTCGCTAGCTACTTACCTTCGATTTGTCAAGGGATTTTCTTCCTTGCTTCCCGACTGACAATTTGACTAAGCAAAGTGTCCCTTTGTATGGTCGACGAATGGTGAAGAAGTTTTCAGCAACTCAAGACCTTATAACAACTGCACCAATTCTTAGCCCTGCCAGTTGAATGTAAGAATTTCATTGTCATTCTGATGCAACTCCATTCTGGGTTGGGTGCAGTGCTTTATGCAATAGAAGAATATATTTCTTAATGCCTCGAGGCAATTAAAGGTGCAATGAACTTAATATCATCCGACCCAGATTTTGGAGTTGGCCTGGCTAGTGTTGCATTCAGCCATGGAGACATTATCTATATGGGTTTAATGTGAAGTCTATACGGATCATCGTATTTTACAGTATGTCGTTTACTCAGAAGATTTGAATTGAGACAGAGTATTGATGGACTACTGAAGTACTATTTATCACTATCCTGGTATCATCCGGGAAAGCTAAGTATAGCAATGCTTTAAAGTAGAAAGGCAGGGAGCATGGGAAGTCTAGACCATTTGTAGGTTTCTAGACGCCCATTGGCTAAGATTTAGACCTTTGGCTAAATGATTTAATGAGGGCATAGACGTATGAGAGGGAGGAATTTTGGCCTGTGTGGAGGCCAAGATCTTCCTTTCTTGATAATATTAAAGAAAGCATTACCGATGAGAAACTGATTCGACTCCAGACTAAGGTGTCTGCGAGGAGAGGCTAAGGAAGCAAAAATCGAGAGGGAAGGTGTTTTGAGAATTAGGAAAGTTAATGTGTACCCCTTGTTCATGATTTGATTCACACTATTCTTACATAGAACTCATATTTTCAAGGTATTCTATAACTTCCTGGTGCAACCAAGATGTATCTAGTTATCTAAGCAATCGATTTTTGTGGAGTAGGATAAGCGTGGACATTGTTTGATTTGTTTGCTCAATGCCCGAATTGTCAGGCACGGTAAAGTATGAACACGTCCAGAGGCCTGGAGGACACTTCCGAGAATGCCTTCCTGAATGGAAGTGGGGAGAATTGCAATGGACTTCGTTTGGTCTTCCAAAGACAATGGGTAAGTAGAACTTCCATTTGGGTATTGTTTGACATTTAACTAAGTCTGCTCATTTCATTCCGGTTAAGGTGCCTTACCAATGCCGAGAATTGCCATACTCTACAATCTCAGAAATTGTTTCGATTTGCATATAGTTCCCCTTTCCATCATATCAGATAGATTTTAACGCAGTTACTTCTAAGTTTTGGAAACATTGCCTGCTGACTTAGTCTAGGTTTGGACCTTAAGTACTACTGCATTTCCAATTTCACCCTCATACCGATGTCAGTCTGATCTGAAACATATTCATGTGTTGGAAGATATGCTTCGTGCATGTGTATCGAATGTGTTGTCATTGGATAACTTCTTACCCTTAGCGAGTTTCTCATACAAAGAACTATCACCCAGTTTGATATTCCCCATTCAAGCATTGTATGGGAGGAGGATATGTAGGTCTTCCATGGTTTGTTGTTTTTGTTTGATGCATTTGAGGTTAGAGCCTGGTGGTAACGTATCTTTTGAGGATTCATAAGAGAAGTGGAAATCCATTCAAAAAAGCTTTTAGGCAGCCTCAGATATGCAAAGGAATAATGCATATCGAAAGGTGAGAGACTTAGAGTTCATCGGAGGGTTACAGGTTTGTCTGAAGGTTTTCAACCATGAAAGGGTGTGATGCATCGGTTTGGTAAAAAGAGATAAGTTAAACCCAAGGTATATTGGACCATTTGAAAGTACTTAAACGAGTAGGAGAGGTAGCTTATGAATTAGCCTTATACCTCCAGGACTGTCCGTAGGGGGGGGGGGGTGTTGGGGAGGGGGGTAGATATGGGGGGTATAGAGTGGTGAGGGGATTGGTTTTAGGGGCGTAATCGTTAGAGGGTTTGGAGTGTGGTGGTTGGGTAAAGTGAGTATGGTTAGGGGATGGGTGGGGGGGGGGCGTGAGTAGGTGGTGTAAGGGTGTGTTACGGTGGGGCGAGGTGGTGTTGTTTAGAGGTGAGAGGGTGGTTTGTGGGGTTTAGAGGGGTGATCTGGGTGGTGTTTTTTGGCGATCCGAGGGTGTGGTAAGTGGATGTGCTTGGTGAAGGGTGAGATGTGTGGGGTGGGGTGAGGCATACGCAGAATGTAGGGAGTTGGGGGGAGTGTGATTGGGGTAGGTGGTGTGGGTAGGGGGTGCAACCCGGTATTTCAGTGTCTATGCTGAAAAGGTACCATGGGATGGAAATTACATTATTCGTTGGGATTCATCTTCTTGAGGAGAATGTGTCCTTATGAGGAGAGCGGTTGCCATTTGGATAGAGAAATCCCTTGTTGAGATCAAGGAATTGCATCCATCAAATCAATGGAAGAATCGACCATTGAAGAGTCCTGGGAGAAGGAGGCTGATCTGCAAAGAAAAATACCCGCACCTGTTTACAGATTCAGTTACTCTCCTCTTCGCGCCTTGTTTTTCTTCTTGTGATGTTCGAGGGACGACCATGGGTACATTGGTATCTATTGTAACGACCTGTTTAGTCTTTATTGAGCCGTAGAGTTTATTCTGGTAATAACTGTCTAAGTCGACCGGATCCCATGAATGACCGTCATGGTCCACAGACGGACCGTCGAGGGGGGTCTCGTGTTTCCAAAACACTTAGAATCCGGAAATTTGGGTACTAAGAATCGACTCTTCTGAACGTCACGACGGAATGGCAGGACTGACCGGCGTATCACGACGGACCTGCCTACAAACCTTTCACAGGATTGAGTGTACTGAAACTTTGTGACGACTCTGCAGGACGGACCGTCGTAGGCACGACGGACCGTCACAGGCCTGCTAACCTTACTGGGTCGATTTCCTGTTATGTTTTAAGGGCGTTTGGACTATTCTTTCTTATAATTATAAAGTTGTGGTTTAATGTTACTATTATCAATTACTTTGGGGTTAAGGGAGACAACCTTGGAATAAATATGGGTTACTTTTACATCTTTTATACTTAATTATATGATGTATTCGGGTATAAAGAAGAAAGGGTTTTGAATAAGACAAAATATGAAAGAACAGAGAGGGAAGAACGAAACGATCGAGAGAGGGAGAAAACGACGAGGAAAGCAAAGACTTTTGAGGAAATAGCTTGCTGACCACGAAGCTCTGGTGGAGGTATGTTATGGTTTATGCTATTTCCTGTAAACTCTTAATACAGCGAATGATTATGTAATTGGGTAGTATTGTAAGTCCTCCTATAGCCTTAATTGTGTGCATGCATTATGTGATTATATAATTGTGATGAATTAGCATGATGAGGCTGTTGGCATATCTCAAAAACCTTTAAAAACTCTTTGTTAATGATGATTCCCTTGGTATAAAATAAGGCTTGATGAACTAACAGAATGAGTTAGTGGATCGGGTGTCCACTTTCCAGACATCAGGATAGTAGTAAATGGATCGTGTGTCACGTTCCGACACCAGGATAGTATTAATGGATCGGTTGTCCATGTTCCGACACCCCCAGGATAGTAGTAATTGTGATCGGGTGTCACGTTCGACACCAGATGTAATGTAATGGATCGGGGTCACCGTTCCAGACACCTATGATATTATTAGTGGATCGGTTTGTCCACATTCCACACCAGGATAGTATATTGGATCGGGTGTCACGTTTCCTACACCATGATAGTAGAGGATCGGAGTGTCACGTTCCGACACCATGATAGTAAAAAAGAATGATCTTGAAAGCATGTTAATATACTAAGCTCAAGAACCCTGTCCCAAATGAGTATGGTGTGGAGTCCCCTTGAGTCCTCATAGATGTGCTTGGTGTTTATGCCAAGGGTTTATGGTAAGATGTTGTTGTCCACCATGTTAAAATATTAGATGATTTTATGTTATTATCTGAAATATATTGTTTTTCTATTTTGAGTTGGCCGATATATCTACTCAGTACTTGTTGCCTGTACTGACACCCTACTTTTATGTTTCCTTTCTTTTATTTGTGGAGTGCAGCAAACGTGGTCTATCGCCTTCGACTCAAAACCTCAACTCGAGCCGACTTCAGCATAATCAGATTTCAGGGTGAGCTTTGTTCCTAGCTCGACTGGGATTTTTTTCCTTCGCGTGGTTGATGTCTTGAAGGTTGCGACATGGACCATTCTCTTTTACTTATTTATTCTTAGATCCTCTTAGATTTAGTATTTGAGGATGATTTCTTGTTATGATGACTTCCGGGTTTTGGGGAACACATTGATAAATTTTTAGAAGTTATTTAATGATTTCGTTAATGAGTTTTAAGAAGTCTTCCGCATTGATTTCTGTTTATATAGATTAATGGTGGAAAGTGTTGGGATTAGATTGGTTGTTTTCGCTCACATAGGAGAGTAAATGTGGGTGCCACTCGCGGCTCGTTTTGGGTCGTGACAAATGCTAAATGAGATGATGATGGCTATCTCAAATGTATAGAGTTATGTGAATTGAAGATTAGGAAAAGAAATAGACCAAATACTCATCTATCTAAAGATGGGTAGTATAATAAGAAAATGCTTACTTTTCAGAGTGATCTTTCTCGATTTCAAAACAGAAAGGCTTGCTTCAAGGCAAAATTCGATGTAATTCGCCAATTTTTAAAGAAAAGAAAAGCAGGGTAGAAAGTCTTGCTTTCTTATTTCTCCATCTAAGTAAGAGATGACGGATTGAAGTTTATAACTATTCGAAAAGTGATAACAAGGTCTAATCATGCTACTTCAGTCGTATGCTTAACACGCACAAAAAAAATATAACCGATGAGTTCAATAAAAAGTCGGAATGACACTATAAAACCAAATGAAAAAATCATTGGATCTTGAAAACCGAGTGGACCCTTTTAGAACAATTGATGAGAGGGATACATTTATAGGATGAGATGCCACCAAAATACAATTATGACAAATGATGATTGGCGGAAGGGAAAAATCAAGGTACATTTCTCACATTGTTCTATATGTCTTTATTATTTCTTTAGTTACTGAATTTTAATTTATCTAAATTTATTTTTTATCTTTCATTATGAGAGGATGTTCGATATAGAAAATTTAGGAATAAAGATCTTTCGCTAATATGGTTTTTCTATGATGCATTATTTTATGATATTGTTGTTATGGGAGAAAGAGCACGCGCTGCAAATCAAGAATAATTTTATTTAAAAAAATGAGATAAATTTAAACAAAAAAAGAATAAATGATATTGATGATGATGATAGAGAACACTTTATTAAAATGATGAAGGGGTGATTAAAGTGATGATCCACAAGATATGAATTCTACTATGTTTTCTTAGTCATCACTAAAAAGAAAATTTTCAACTGATGGTATTGAAACAGTAATCAACAAAAAAATTAAGACAAAATATATTTTTACATCAATGAAAGAGGATATGTACTCTTTCATAGAGCTAATATCTAACAAAAGTACCTCTATATCTCATGTAGTAGATGATTCCAACATTGATAGGCGTATGGAGTTTTTCGCAAGTATAACCAGATACTTTTTGAAAAGGTAAAATGTATAACTATTTTGTGAACATGTTTATTAAAAAGACATTCAACAAGTATTTCTTAATATGCATATTGAAGAAGCTCCAAAGTCTTCGATTAAGTATTAACTAACTATCAATTATACCTTAAGAAAGTGTGAAGAATGAATTGTAATGGAAAAAATAATTTTATTATTTTATGTTTGACATTATGCTTGTAATCATTAACTTTATTTATTGTCTTTAATTTGGTTAGATATTATGATTATATGGTTAAACTTTTTTAACTTAAGTTAATTATGTAAATGTATTCATTGTGTTGAATTTATGTAAATGTATTCATTGTTGAATTTATATGTAGGTGTTTGTTGTGTTGTATTCATATGAATATATTTGTTGTGTTGAATTTATATATAGATGTTTGTTGTGCTACATTTATATAAATATTTTTGTTGTCTAAATTTTATATACATGTGTTTATTGTGTAGAATTTATATAAATATGTATGTTGTGATTGAATTTATAAGGCAATGTGTTAGTGATATGGAAAATATATAAACTAGTAAAATTCTTGTTTGAATTTATATAAATATTTTTGTTATGTTGAATTTATGTGTGTGTGTGTGATGTGTAGAATTTATAAAGATGTATGTTGTGATTGAATTTATATAAATGTGTTACTAATGTAAAAAATAGTAAAGTTGAAATAATAATTGTGGATTCAAAATTATTACAAGTAAAACATATGTGTCATTACATGTGAAATAATGAAATTTTTGTACTTTGATTTTTATTAATTGAAGATATTTTTATTTTCAATAAATGAAAGATTTAAATTTTATCATATCATCAAATTTAAGTGATTTGTTAGATGAAGAAGATGAAGAACTAGAATAAAACAGGAGACATAAAAATGAGAAAGAGTGGATGACGGCTCTATGTCAAATAGCATATAAGACTTTAGGACATTAATCTTTTGAAAAATTCATTAGATAAGGTCAAGTTGATTCAAAATAGATTTCTCATAGCTTGAGGGAAAACAAGTTATGAAGATTGACAGATTTGTGACCCGAAATTCATGATTGGAGAGAAACTTTCATTGAAATTATCACTCGTGAAGGGTGTTACGAGGTTTAAGAAGAAGGACAAACTCAACCTTGAATTTATATATCCGTTAGAGGTACTTCTACATTTTGGAGAAATGAATTATGAGGTGGATATGCCACCACTTATAAGTTGTTTATCCAATTTTAGATGTTTTGATGTTGAAGAAGTGTTGTGTTAATAATTGTCAAGTTATTCAAAGTGACTCAATATTGTTCGACCAAGAATTTAACATTTGAGGAAGGTCCTAGAGTTAATATGTTTAAGCTGGTTAGAATTCTACTTGAAAGGTTGAAGTCCAACACAGTTGCAGACCCAAGATCTTCACCAAGAAGGTTCAAGATTCAAAAAATAATTAAGCAAAAAGCAAGAAGCAAACAAAACAAATTTTGATTAATTAAAATATATCATTACAATTCTGTGTTGCACGTTTTTATTTCTTGAAACCAATTCATAATAATCTCATAAAAAATAGTATTAAATGTTCTTTTCTCTACATAAGGCATCATACAATTACTCATGAAATAATCATCCATTCGATTTTTCGATTCACTTTTTATCAACTTTATTGCCAAGAAAGCTTTTTCAACTGTAGTAGTAGAAACGAGCAACACAAATTTTATAAGGCAAAACACAAAAAATGAATTTAAATGTTTCTTTACCTTAACTAGCTTTTCAGAAATATCACCAAGCCTTTTGAGGCTGGAGAACCATTTATCAATATCACAAACATTAATTATAGAAGTCTCTATCTGATTCCTAAGAATAACCATTACATTTTCATCAAATCATCACGAAATAATTCAGCCATTTTCAATATGTTCTTGATGTCAAAACTAGAAAATCAGTCAATTGGATTCAAGCAAGCAACTCCAACAAGTAAATATGTACGATCATTGAGTTCTTAAAACTGCCAATCAATAATCTGAAAAAATACCTCCACAATACAGTGATGCAAGATAGTATACTCAACAAATTTACGTTGAGATCTTCCAAAATTAATATAGAACTCATCAAAATTATGTATCAAAATATCAAATGCAGACACATTCTCAACAAGTGGAGATTGTTTTTCATTCTTTAAATCTTGCAATCATTTCTTCACCACTTTAAAAGTAGAATGACATTTGCAATATCCTTTTCTTTCTTTTGTAGAGATTCATTAAGCTCATTTGTGATCGCTAAACACCTCTCATTAAATGCACTATGAAAACAATCTCAAATGTTTGACAAACTTTAAAATATATTGTTGTCTTAGCTTTTCTTCAACATATTCAGAAACAACAACAATATAAAGAACATAGTAATAGAGCCAAACATACTAATGAATTTCTAAATGATTTATAATGTCAACCCTACTGACTATTGGCAACTCTAGCAAATCAAGTTCTTGATTCAATCCTTTACCCCTTTTAACTTCACCCATATCAAGTGTCTCTTAAACTTTTATTTCTTGAGATTCTCGAATTTCATCCACAAGATTAAAAGAACCTCTCAATACATTTAAGACATTAGAAACCAACAGTACAATTTCTCTAACTTGAAGACATTCTTTTGAATAACCCAACAATAGTTAACTGAAATTGGTGAGAAAAGTAATGAATCGCATGAGCTGATCTACTTTCTTGCTGAATCAAACCTTTAAGGCCACTTAGACGCCCTTGCACATTGCTAGCTCCATCATAGCATTTTTCTCTGTATAAAGATTAACTCAAAGAATATCAAGAAAGACAGTTAATAATTGTTTCTTTCAAATATAAAACACTAGTATCATGTACATAATTAATTCCTTTAAACTGTTCCACCACATACCCATCTCTATCAACACAACGCAAAACAATTGTAATTTTCTCCTTACGTTATAAATCATAGGATTCATCAAACCATTTTGATCTCCATAATAGTTTTAATTGTTTCAAGATTACATGTAGTGACAATATCATTTTGAATTTTATGAGAAGTCAACTGGTCACTTCTTAGAGTCTTTTTCAATACAAGTCACTAATTTTATAACACAGCTTCTGTCACGACCTAAGAGCACCGCCTAGTCGTAACCGGCGTATTCGACCTCTCGGAGGTCTCATACAAGCCACATGGATCATTCATTGTATACGATGCTTAAAATAGAGAAGATTTTAAAACTTTCTTCACACACGAAGAATACTTTCATTAATAAGGGAGCAGAAGACTTTAAAACATTTTACTTTACAATATGTCTCATTAAACCATCTAATAACTTTTGGAGTACAACATTTGGGACTAAGCCCATACAAGACTTAAAGTAAAGACTGAAAAGACATAAAAAGAACATTGGGGTCTTGTCCTCAAATCTATGAGGACTCACCATACTTCATCTTCAAGCCTTAGAAACCTATTCATTATCCATAGCATACCAAACCTCCAATCCTTACACTTAAGTCAAAAAAGGAAAAGAAGGGGTTAGCACATTAAGCACTAAGTGTGGAAGTCATGCAAAATCATGCAAAAAGGGACTTTTAGTATAGAAACATGATTTCATGACATTTTGATAAAAACCTTCATAATAAGAGTTTAAGAGACGTAATAAAGTCAACAATCACATATAAGACATATTCAACTAGTATCAACATATAACATTTAGTTCTATATGCATGAAGTAAGCCTTTTCGTCATTTGGACTCTCTACCTAAGGTTACTCTAAGACCCACCTAAGTAAGACATGAAGAGACCGCACATACACCCTCTTCAAGCACACATAAATGTTCCTCAAAGCCACCCTAGATAATGACCTTTCTATTCAACATACTTTCACTAAGTGAACATTACTCATTTAAGTCATTTAAAAGACAACTAAACAAATTTGGGACTTCACATAATGGTCTTAGAAGACCTAGGGAACTCACTTAAGTATCTTCAAAGCCTACTCGTGTCATGTGTAGATAGCACACATTTCACTACCTTCACGTTGTAGTACATATCCAATAACTAGAGTGCACATCCCACATGATGAGAATAGGCATTAACCGACATAAACCATACTAACTAGGTATGGAATCTGGTGTCATAAGTCCCCACACCTTGAAAGGTGTTCTACTTGACAAAGGTAGAACTACGACACATCCCATGTAGGCACATGATTTAGGGGATATCAAGGGCTTCTTTGTAGTCTAATCTCATACTGCAAGTAGATCTACTACCGCAGGCATATCCACTCGGTGCTTTGCCTTGGTTCTCATAGAGTAAGTTCATTCACATAATAGTATTTGAGAAGGTACCATCTCTAAGTCCTACCAACTCATAATGCCATATCCAAGAAGGGTCCACAAGGGCACCGATCAAGGTTCATTAGGATAACTCATTCATGAAACGGGTACCATGATAGGTCTATATGATTCACTTCATTCTAACCTTTATTTTCATATTCAAGGTTTGCACATTCACTTAGGATTCTATACTCATCAAGAAGGGTCATCATTCTTAGGTCTACCGGTTCAATACATACTCTAGAATACCTCATTCATCATTCAAGGAAGGGCACCAACTTAGGTCTATCGATCCTAGACTTTCATTCATTCTTTCATTCTTTACTTAAGACAAGGATGCTTACCAAGTCAAGAGATCACATTCAACATAACTTTCATGCATCAAGTAGGAAAAACTAGGTCTACCTAAACAAGACACTATATCAACATATAAAGACTCTTCATAGTCTATCATCATCACATAGCACTATTTAGAGGAACATGCTTTCTTTCAAAATATCAAATAACTTTATACAAGATCACCTTCACATTATACAAGGTCACACATTCATCACATCACCCTTCACTTTATACATTCATATATGCCATAACACCTGATGCATAGTCATATTACTTCACGTAACCAACTTCACATTATACCTTTATACATACCCTAACATGATACTACTACAATTCACATAATAATGTCGACAAGGCCATGATCACAATAATAACAAAAAGTAAACACCGCCACCATAAGTGGACCATACCACACAAGAGCAATTCTATATCAATTCTACATTAGTAAGGGAATTAGGTGAACTTACACTCTTCTAATAGACAAGATCACTATTACTTAAAATATACAACAATTCACAATATAATAGCATAGGTAACCATTACAACATAAGCTAAACACAATTATATCAACATTAGATCATAAGCAATAAACCCTATTCATAAGACAAATTTTGGGATTTGAGAAGGTCAAGAGTTCATAAAGATTTTCATTGTAAAACATAAATTTAATATCAATAATATCATATCTAATAATTTAAAATTGTTTCATGCAAGAACCCTTGAGTTAGAGTGAAAATTGGACTTTTCCATTAACTTTGGAATCTTCGAAATCACTTTGAAATTGGATCTAAGGTGATAACTAGCCTTAGATAAAGAACTCCCATACCTTATTAGAAGAAATACCATGAGAATTGAAGAAGAAAGCCATTGGAATCCACACCCCTAGCTCCATCTTGACTTCAAGCTTCCATGGAGTTTTGAGAGAACTTTTGGGAGGGTAGGATTTTGATTTTTGGAAAAGTGAATAATGAATTTTAATTCTAGGTCTTAGTGTTTAAACCAACTTTCAATAACCTACAATAGTTAAACTAATCATTCCTACATTTAATTATCCAAGGGTAGAATTTACCAACCCTCTCTTGGCTTGGCCGACTCCTAGACAGAATTGCAGGTGCTCACTTACGGTCCCCACCGACGGACCATAGGTGGGTTGACGGCCCGTGCTGCTGGTCGTAGGTCTGGTCAGAAACTTGTACATGGGATATAAGTCTCCATAGTCTATGTCTTGACCTACGGATGTCACTTACGCCCCGTCTTTTGACCTACTGGCCGTAACTCATGCCAACTTTGGCAGTTTTGGGGTTTAACTTAGGGTCCTCCTCTAAGACCCTTAGGGTGGTCCTTGAGGAGTCGTACCCAGATGTTTAACCCCTAAACATGACCATAGAGGTTCTAGGGCCTTTATACAAGTCTCAAACATCAAAATACACACCATATTCCACAACAATATGTTAGAACACACTAGCACATAAACCACTAGTCTCCGAATGTCTTGGTCGTTCCTTGACGTTTAACCTCAAAACTACTCAACCTTGACCTTGGATACTATTCTTTATTACTTCAAAAAGTTATTAACTTAATAAACTCATGTGAAGCTCTAGTTTATCCTAGTTCATTTTAAGTGTCATAACTTCAGATACCATGAAAGAATTTCAAGAAAGTTACCTTTGTTTAACAATGATGTATCTTCACTTTGTCCATGAAATGCCAATCCTTTATTCAAGGGAAGTATCACCACTTCAACATTTTGTGCTCATGCTTGGTTTGATAGGATAACTTAACAAGTGTGACTTAAATTGATTGTTCTTGTCACATTAGATCTTCACACTTCTTATTTGCTTGAATATACACACTGTTTGATTTATGAATATGTTTATCTAATCTTTTATTTTTGTGATAACTATTAAACTCTATACTTGAAAATGCTTCGCCTCCACCTTGATGAATGTTTTCATCTTGAAATAAATAACAACACAAACAATAAGTTGCATCTTCCGTCACACTATACTCCAACCAATCATTATATTTTCAAACCATTTATGATCAAAATGATGTTTAAATCCATAAATATTACTCTGAGGAAACTCTCAAATTCAAGGTTGATGAGGATCTCTTTGGATATATGCTCGTCTAATCTCATCATGTTCATTCGAATGATAGTCTCGGATGGATATTTTTTCTTTGTGTCTCCCGATAAAAATCCAAATTTACTCCTTGTTTTTAGCATAATGATGAGTTTGTTCTAATTGGTTCAAGTTTTCTTCCACTCTAGGAGCATTTTGAGCAGATGAACTTGATTGTGGTAACTTGGAGGATGCGGGAGAAAAAAATCTCTTCATTTGATTTTGAACTTATATTACAAAATTAAAATTTTAATTAGGAAGTAATTAAGAAAAGCATTGTAAAAAATGGAATTTCAATTTATCAATATAAACTAAGAAGATAAAAAGGAATACTATGAATGATTTCTCCTCACACAATATTTCACAAATAAAATCAAAATATTAAACAAAATAATTATAAACTAAATTTCAAAAATGAATAAATAGAAAAAATACCTAATATTATTTGTAATTTCCTTGATTTTAGAATTATAATGATTGTTTTAGTTGAAGATATAAAAAATAACCACAATATATGTATTATACATGCGTTGCACATGTAGGTTAAGTCTTGAGATCCCTATACATGAGATATTTTATCTTATATGTATATTTTAGGTTTCAACGTATCAATATGTATTAATATTGCACTAAATCATACTAAGTGAATGAATAGTCTATTTTCCTTCTTGCTTGTTGGGCATTGTAGTGACGAACGTCATATTCTTAAATTTGTTATTAGGCAATTGGTTAGAAAGTAACTGTGCAAAAATTAACAGTTTGTCCTCTTAGTTATGTCGCGTCATGTACTATATGTCCCCTTTTAATAATTGAAATTCAGTGTACCCTTTATTTGAATAGTTTTATATATACAAAAGTAATGTCTTATGTGGTAGCTGTCTGGTGTTTTTTAGATAGTCTCCTCTTTTACCAAACCAAAGAATTCGTCCTATATAATTTTCATTTGCTACATATATGGTGTATGTCTTTTCCTGTTTGATATCTTTTGGTATTAATCTAATCTTACCTAATACTTTCTTGTAGATAGTATTTTTATGTATGTCTCGGTGCATCAATCTGGTTGTTCAGTAATTACATGCACTTTTATTGTTGGCATAGATATTCCTCTAGATAGTATAACGTATAGTTTTCCATGCAAGAAAACATGTTGTGGTAGGAGTACTCCTACATTTGACTTCGTTTCACTTTTATCTTTATTTATCATCATGCAAAAACATAGATGTATTGGAAATTGATTCTGAATAAATTTGAATGTGTATCCTTCATTTTCGCGGGGGAGGGGTGGTGGTCGTGGTGATATTTGTATTTTTGAAGTAAACATCACATTTTTGCATATTGACCAGTTGTTTTTTTAAGCAAGTATGACATTCTCGCCAAAGCCTCTACTAATCAACCATGCCCCATTGCATAAACCATTTGAGGGGTCTAGTTTCCTCAACTATATGATGAGCGCATTTTCTTTTAAAACAAACCTAATGTATAAAATTAAAAGAATCATCAATTGTTATGTATATGTAATTGTGTAATTCTTTTCTTCTCTTTTGTGCTATGAACTATCACAATATAATAACTGTAACAGTTAGGATGGATTAGACAATGTACCTATGCGACAGAGTTTATTGGGTGTTAAGTTGTTTAGGTATGAATAAAAATCATATCTTTACAGTGGTCGATTCTATGTAGTCATGCACAATGCAACCTAGTAAATATTTAGCTTCTTCAAATAGTATAACTCGAGCATGTTGTTCTCCACCACAGACTTCAAGTCGTTAGCAGTATCTGCTTAAAAAGGGCAAGGGGGTGGTTATAGTTGTATTTTTGGAGTTAACATTTGGTTTGTAGCATATTGACCTTTTTTTTGTGCATGTATGACATTCTTGTCAAAGCCTCTACGAATCAACTATGTTCCATTGCATAAGCCATTTGAGGGGTCCAGTTTTCTCAGCAGCATGATGGACGCATCTTCTTTCAAAACTAACCGAATGTGTAAAATTAGAAGAATCATCAAATGTTATGTATTTGTAATTGTGTAATTCTTTTATTCTCTTTAGTGCTATGAAGAATCACAATAAGATAACTATAAAAGTTAGGATGAATTAGACAACGTACCTATGCGGCGGAGTCCATTGAATGTTTAGGTGTGTAGGTATAAATAGAGTTCACATATTTACTAATGTTGATTTTATGTAGTTTTGCCCGCTGCAGCCTCGTAAATATTTAGCCACTTCAAATAGTATAACTCACGCACGTTATTCTCCACCACACACTTTAAGTCGTAAGCAATATCTGTTTAAAAATGGGAGTCATTTAAAAGTTAAAGCTAGTTTGTTTTCTAATTAGTAAATGTAGAATCGAGTTTTTACCGAGTCTAACCTCATTTCATATTCTACATCCTCATTGGTGCAATTGTTAAAAGATACAATATGTTCTACAACTTACACTTTTTTGTTGCACTTTTTGCAAGACGAATGTAATGACTCCTCTTTATTCAGTATGTTTGAACTTTTACAAACAATCCTATACATCGCCAATATACCATACTTGTGATTATATAAATAATAAAAATTAAACTAATACAAACTTCAAGTAGCGTTATTAAAAGTCATATGAACTTTTTTTGTCTAAAATACTAAAATTTTAAGAGACCGTAAATAAGTAAAACAAAAGGGCAATGTTTATATAGTAATAACTATTTTGAAGCAAGTTTCCTGAGAGTCTAAATTACATAATTAGTATTGATAAATGAATCATTATTTTGTCTTGAGCATAATAAACATATCGTCACAATTCTCTAAATTTTGGAAAAAATATTCAGAAGTGTATATATCTACAACACAAGAGAAATTGTTAACAAAATCAAATGAATTTAGACTACATCATGTTAACTTCACAAGAGAAATTGTTAACAAAATCAAATGAATTTAGACTACATCATGTTAACTTCATAAATTTAAACATTACATACTAATGTATATATTGAGCAAAAAAATAATTATTCTATGATAAAAGATATTTTTTTCCCTCAAGTAATCGATGTTATGGAATAAACCCTATTAGGATAGAAAGACTTACTTCATCAGTATAGTACCTCATATTCTGTTAAACTTTGAACTCAATCAACGCCGATAAATCACACAAAAAAATTTTAAATGCAAGAAGAAGAAGAGTAGAAGAGAAGAAAAAAATCTGGTTGAGAAATGAAAGGAAGTCCATCTATTTATAAATACAATAGTATCAACAATTATTTTTTTTGTCTTATCTGAAAAAATCATTACCTTTCCGAAAGTCACAACACTTCGGAAAATTCACAACTTTTTGAAAAACTCACAACTCTTTGCAAAAGTCACATACTCATTGCCAAAGTCACCAACTCTTGGAAAGGAAATCTTAAGATTTTAGGACATATTATAGTATTAACATTCAAGTAGAAGTTCATGGCCTTAGCGTTTATATATATATTATATATAAGATATATTATATATATAAGATATATATATATATATATGCGCAATAGATGCAAGAGGAAAAAACACGAAATAGATATTGGCTATGATGCGAGATTTAAGATGGAGAGAGTCTTCTTGCTTAAAAAAAACACCCCCGTTCCTCAAACGCGATATACCCTGGAAGTAGTGGGATAGAAAGCGAGAGAAGCTCAAGCCTTTAACAAAGAAAAAGAGATAGGGTTTTGAGAATCCATGAATAATAGGGATTAGTACCTTTTTAGTTTCAGGAAATGCTAGAGTCACAACTGAGGTTGCAAACCAATCGTTGAAATATGTCATGTACTCAACAAACAAAGATCAAGTGCAGTATTTGTACACAAAATTCATAGTATATTTGTAGGATCAACAACCAACTTTAGTTATATGAAAGATGAGCATGCAACCACAACTTAGTTAAGCAGATAACATGCACAATAACGATGATCAACAACATTAGAACAAGACGGTACAATTCAATCATCGAACATACACAAACAATCACATGTACCAGACATGGTACTCGAGCCAACCATTAGTGATTTTTATTGGTGTGGTACCTGAGCCAACCATATTGATATCTCGTACCAGGCATAATGCCCGAGCCAATAGAATATATACAACATATGGCACCTAAGAAAACCAAGAGATATTATGTACTTGGCATGGTACCCAAGTCAACTATTAGTATGTACTAGGTGTGGTACACGAGTCTACCAACAATCACATATTACAATAAATTAAGATATGACTTGTACACTCAAATTAACACATTTATTACATGCAATTGACCATAAATAAATCATTTCAACTAATTCTAATTCTATTTCCTTAACAATACATTATACAGGTAATACTAAAAAAGAATTTAGCAAGCACATATAATATAAACGAGAATCAAACGGGAATCAAACAATCATCACCCGTCTGGAATCAAGGCCAGAATGCTATAAAGATATTGATCTTTCCCATTGTTATTATACCTAACTTGTTCTTAGTCTACAAACAATCAATACAACACATAGTCAAATCTTAATGGTCTAAGAGTCCATTTGGATTGACTTAAAAAGTATCTTATAAGTCAAAAATAAAAAGTCAAACTTAAATGACTTTTAAGTCAAAAATTTAACAGTAGGGTAAGTCCTACTTTTGGTTTTTAACATTTTTAAAGTCATTTTAAATTTATTTTAAGTTATTTTTAACCTTGTCAAACACTCGCAAAAGCTAAAATGACTAAGCTAGGCCTTGCCCACTTTTCAGCACAACCACCAAAAACACGCTTTAATTATCACCTGGCTGTCTACAAATATCCTAATATAAAAACTCTACCATTATCATGATTATCCCACCGAAACTAGGATTTTCCCACCATTAAATTAAACGGAACCTTCTCATATGTTTATCACAACATATTAAAGTCTCTAGAATTAACTTACTAAGTTAGGGAAGTAATATATTTACCTTTACGAATAATTACTATGGAAAATAGATGAAATTTTCCCTTCATATCCTTTTTTTTTACCCAAAATTTTAATTGCCAATTAATGAGAGGTTTTGAGAGATTTTCTACATTAACTGCGACTAACCCTGTTATAGAGGTAATGCTATAATGGGATCTCTCCCTATAGCGAGAATTAAATCCACCGCTATGGTAACATGTCACCTGCTATTGAGACTTGTATGGGGACAAAGACTTGAAAATCTTCCAAAATTTGCCTGTTTCATAACACGCCTTCAAATCTTAACGTTCCAAACCAACCATTCTTGCAAAGTTTGTTATTAGGAGTTCTATTCATATGGATTAACTTCCGAAGTCCATTAGAATTCTTAAGGGAGATCGTATAATAAGTAGATTTCGTTCACATCCCCGATACACAACCAGAGACGGGCAAATCTCGGATTGCAAAGCGGCGTGACGGACCTATCAGAGCTCGTGTACAAGCCATTTCTGTATCGTTATCACATATACATAATCAAAGTAGGTACGAAAATTAAAAAATCGTTCAACAAACTCTTAGAATTAATCTTTAATATTAAGTTTCATTAGAAATATCATAGGAAAACATTAAGTCTCAATCTAATCAAAAATAGATATGAGAAACTTCATGGACACGGCGGCACACAATACTAATGTAGAAAAGTACTTAGTCTATTCCAATACTTGAAAGAAAAGACATAACAGAATCTATATATGCCTGAGTCATTGAGGACGTAATTCACGTTTGCTTGAATGAATCTAGAATCCAAGCTCTCCTGTCACGATCCTTCTCACCTTTTCACCTACACAGAGATAACAAAATGGGATGGAGGTTAGTACAACCAATTGTTACTAAAGTATGGCATAATGCATAAATCATGAAAAGCATTTATTAGAAATATGCCCTGTTCTCTTAAAAATCATATCTCGTAATCAGATTACACATGAACACCTTAGAAACACAAAGATAAAATTTAAGAAAGTTTACCCACATTTTTAAGCCAACTTACAGTAACCTTAATTCACAGTATACGTGAATCCTTCACTGTTACAGTTGAAGTTGCCTTCTCTTCACCTGTAAAATTACCTAGCATGTAATTAATCCCACTAAAAGCTATCCACGACCCACTTAAGACAAACACAAAGAGAGACCCAGCCCATACACTCCTCTCTAGAAGTGCCTAAAATCCGCAAGACTACTTAAATGAGACACATACACACACTCACAAGACACTCACTAGGAAACATGAGATCCTCATACCAAAGATGATTCTACGTCTCAAATTGAGGAGGAGTTGTGAAGAGAGCCCAACCTAACAATCACTTTCCACACACTTAAGAGATCAATAGACTACCTAAGATAGAATCATTCTCACTATACATCAACACATAGGTAATATGCAACTTTTCCTTACCAAGGCTATCAAAAGCACTTACTTAAGTAAATCAAGAAGATAACGTCCTTTGACCTCTCAAGAACTCCCTAAATTAATCCTTAAAAACTACGAGGATTAGATCATGTCCACATAATAACATCTTCCCTAAGTAGAGGAATTTTAAGGCCTTCTAGGAAGATATGAAAGTGACCTTCCCGGATGCCCCCTTCACACCTTAACCCTAGACAACACTCTAAGCACTCTATGTTAGGGCTATTCTGACATATATTTTCCTCAGACATAAGTATAATAAGACTCATAATCCATAAAAGCCGTTACAAGTAATGGTCTTGGACAAGCCTAGGGACTATGAACTAACACCTTCAAAGATCATGTGAAATGGCTAGATAGCGTCCCATACCACCACCAAAACCTCATAGAATATTCTAATGTAGTAAGCATACCATATGATGAGAATAGGCAATAACCGAACATATACCATGATAGATAGACATGGAATCCGGAGTTCTAACATACCCGATAAGCGGGCCGTTCTACTTGCCAATGTTCGATTGGACCACATCCCATGTAGGGACAGGTTAAGGAATATGAAGTGCATTGCTTTGTACTCTAGTTTCAGACTTTTACTAGAAACGACTTCCCTTAACATAGTCATTGTGCTAGCCTTTGTTCTCAAGAGTAATTTACATTAAAGGGTCATATCAAGGGGGTTGTCGGCATATCAGTTCATAACTCAATCACATTTTACCCTACAAGAAGGGGTACCATAGGATATTTAAACCAATGGCGACAAAAGCTCATAATGATCTTTATAAGGTTTGCTTATGATTCCGTTCCTAGGCCAAAATCACCCAGTCATTCATTTTTTACTTGGAAGGATAACATCGGCTTCAGGACTTCCCCATTCAGAACCTTACCCACTAGGTTAAAGGTTTCACATAAAGGATATCTTAAATCAGGTAAGGTCTTCATGTTGATGCTATACATACAGACTACGAGATTTGCACCTAATTTAAGACAGCGTGCATTACACAGTCATAATGCATCAAGTAGGGACACAAGTCAACAAGACAAGACACAATATACTTCTACTCAACACATATCACATGCGTCATTCTAGAAGAAACCTAGAAATAAACCGCATCATACCATCTTAAGTCATCCATACACTCCAATCTTCATCAATATGATCTCATAGGACTCATATTAGTCAAAGTAGGAAAAACCACGCATCACACCCTAAGAACTATCCACAAAAGCCAATAGACGTATGAAGTCTACTGATCACCTAAATAACATCAATAAAGTACAACAGATTGTAAACAACCCTAAAAATGGATAATATGCAAGTTAATGCTTAATGGGCCTAGAATGCCATGATAGACCGGGTTCCCACAAGATGATGCGCCGTAGTAGAAACCAGACAGCGGAACCCTTTGCACATCAAATACAACTAACTTGGGGAGTTATTGAGCAAGGAGAATGTTGGGTCAACCATGTAGGTCTATCCGAATACGAAGATTCCTTGAAGAGTCGTACCGGATAAACTTAGGTTGGGAGGGTCTAGGGGTGGTAAAAGTCTTGTCAAGCTTAAGGGTCGTTATTGTAATCATCCTAAAATCTATAATTAATATTATTAATACGGTGGAGGGGTATTTTGGGAGAGAGGGCCGAAAGGGGCTTGAATGAAAGGGGGGGGGGGGGGGCCATTCTGGGGGAAGTATTGCCACCGCGGGTTCTCAACTAGGTGGAAGCCACAGTGAATAAAGTGATTTTATTAAGCTATTGAATATTAATGTAATTAATTATATAGTATTATTCATTATATGATTTACAAATAAAATAAAAAACAGATTTTTATAAATAAACAAAACCTTATTGACTAAGTACATAAAAATGACTCCTAAATGCCTCACAACTCCACTTACACGTTTATCTCTCCACCTCACGCTCAATATATCTTATTCTTTCTACGCTTCTTGACTCTGCCAAAGTGAATATACAAAATCAGAAAAATATAAACAAGTCTCACCCTTGAAGCAACTCAACACGCAAAATCACAAGAAAACAAATGTTTTCCTCGCACATAGGACAAGTGGAGGTTGTGTTTCATTCGGTGGACGTGATATGAGAAGGCTTTAGACAGTCCTTGGGTGAAGTTTGGGCCTAAAGTCAAGATTTAACGTAAAGGTAGGCTTCTATTCCCTCTGCGCCTTTTCCCGCGAGACCCCCAAGGTCAGCGCACATATTCCCAAAACTAGGATTGTCCTCGTGCAGTCCTTGTCCCAGCTCCCAGAATAAATAATAGGTGGTCGGTTGCTGGAGAAGAAAACTAGGGATGAATGAGTGAAACGTGTTTTCTTGAGATTATGTGGTTATATGTCTGTTGGGAATCATGTTGACGATGTTGTGTTTACGAAAATGTACATTCTTGGGTATGATGTTTCCCTGGGCTATTGTCATGGTGTGAGGCTTGTGAAATGGGCAGGATAGTTTTTTATATTTCAGTACACATGTGATGTAAATGTTATGTTTTATATGAGGTAGAATGTGGCTATTGAGGGCTAATCTTTGTCTCTAACGAATCCATGAAAACACACCTAAAACGTTCTACATGCACTAAAAAATTACCTTAAGAACTAAGGTGTCACTGTTGTATTTATGAAGGATGCTGAAAATAAAGACACTTTCCACCTTCTAGTGCATAATTTCGGTAGGTGGCAAAGAGGGTTCAAAATGTTGAAAAAAATGAATTAATTTAAAACAAGTGAGGTCAGTAGCGGTGAACCCGGACCTCACACTGTAAACACCATGGTGAAAAAAAGAAGTAAAAAGCAATTTGTGTGTGAAGGGGATTCGACCATGGTATTGGCTGGAAAAGTCACTTAGAAAGAAAAAACAAAGAGAAATGAGAGGCAGAGGCTGAGGGGATTCGAAACCCCACCACCTCTCAATCAGATTTAAAAAAAAGGGGGGGGGGAGGAGAATAACAAGAAAATAAAGGGGGTGGGAGGCGGTGTGGGATGTGGGGAATCGAATCCACGCCCTATTAGGAGATAAGGGAGGATGAATAAAAGAAAATAATTGAAGGGGGAGGCGAGTGGGAATCGAACCCACGACCTCTTAGCAGATAAGGAGGGAATCAAAAGAAAAATAAGGGAGAGGCTGTGGGAATAAACCCATACCCGCGACCCCCCCCTCCTTAGGCAGGCCATCCCCCCCCCTTCTAAGGAGGAGAATACAAGAAAAAAAAGGGGAGGCATGTGGAAATCGAACCACCGACCTCTAGTAGAATTTAAGGAGGCGGAATAAAAGACAAAATAAACTAGAGGCGGTGGGGTGATCCCACACCTCAAGTTATCGAAAGAGACTAGGAGAAATCAGATAAAAAAATAATAAAATAACAAAGGGGATGTGGGGGGTTGGATCCCACAACCCCTCAGCCAAGAATAGAAAGATGAATCTCAAAGGATTAGAAATGAAAAAGGAAATGGTGATGTCGGGAGGAACGATCTAGGGTACCAAGCCACGGGACTGGAAATTAAATAAAAAGAAAAATGCAAAGTGTTGTCCAAGGGATTTAAACCCGGGTTTCCTTGCCCAAAGTTCCGTATGATACATAAAGTATACGTGAATAAATACTTCAATAATAATGTTGCCTACGTAGATTGAAGTCGAGAAGATCTGGCATACCATACAAAATGCATAAGTACGTACTACATAATCCTCAGGAGAAATTAATCACTTAAACGACCGATGAATGCATTCTCATGGCTTGTATGTATAGACCCATAAGCTAGCATACTTTTTACAAATAAGGAACCAAGAGTATGTAATGAAATGAACAAATGAACTTGATGTTAAATGAACAATGAAATGATGATGGACCATGAACATGAAATGATGAAACCCTAGAAGGTCTAAGAGGAGTGTTAAAACACACTACATTGGCCAATTCTCATTTTAATATTTATCATTTCACGTTTAATTAAAGAGGTTTTTTTTATATGGGTTTAGAATTAGTAATAATTTAAAATATATATCGTAAAATTGGATTAATTGGCGATGTAGGTTTTTCTGCC